>CM056994.1:197887977-200287977 GCA_029891345.1 Dryococelus australis
TTATCTAAGTACATGTTCGGCAGTATCTTCTACCTGACAGATTCGGCAGAAAGGAGTGTCAACTAATTTAAATCCATGTAATTTTGCATTACAGTTTCCATGTCCAGTTAGTAACTGGAGAGGTGATAATCTCTAACAGTCCAGTGCTGGCTATATATTTCTATTATGTTTGGAAATATTATATAAGTGACTCTGCCCTTCTCCGAATTGTCCCACCTTTCCTGCCAGAGGGATAGTGTAACACTTCTGGCTTCTTTCTTCATGATCTTTGTTGCAGATCTTCCATGGGTTTCTTGCTTTAGCTGTTCTCGTTCTTATACAAGCAAATCCAGTGGGATTGCTCCAGCGATCACCTATAGTGCCCCAGTTAATGTCTTGTAAGCCTTTGTTATGGCTAGTATTACATACCTCTGTGTCTTTAGCAATAATCTCTGAGTACGTACCAGTATTGCTTTCTTATACCATACACCAGCTCCAAAAAGGAGCGATTCCTAGGAATACATTCTTGTACAGTGTCATCATAGTCCTGAACCCAAGCCCCCACGATGATGCTGAGACTGCCCTCATTTTAGTGAATAGATTCACTGTCTTATACATCAAATACCTTATGTGTTCCTGGGGGCTTATTAAAAATTATTGTCGGATCCAAAACTGTATTCAGAGTTATCAGTCGTTTATCACGGGGACGCAATCGGGCTTCTTCGGCTTACCGACTTTCCCCATTCCAAGCTAGAAGAGCGATTGTCTCTGTGCGCATGGTCGACAACGTGCCAACAAAATATTACTAGAATAGCTTGTTTTAAAATTTCACAAATCTGTTGAAAAAACAGTACTTAAAGACACTAATAGTAAGCTTTATATTTTTTTTAGCTTGTAAACAATAGTATATGATTACAGATATGTGTTTTATAATTAAATAATAGTGTACAGTTTTTATTGATTTTGTGAGTAGTTTGAGAAACTGTGGTTGGTGGCCATGTTGAACAATATTTTTTCCCCTTCGTGAGAGTTACGGACGAGGCTCGTGTGTTTAGCAAACTATTTGTGTATGTGGAAAAGAAAATATTTGGCCAAGACTAAGTGGATGTTAGCAGATGTTAATTGTAGATTTCACATAAAACTGTCCTTAATAACACAGAAATGTACACGTCTTGAATCGAATAGATTAATATTCCTCTAACCTTGGTGTCCGCCGAAGTGTACTGCAGAGACATGGAAACCCCCCTTCCCTTTTTTTTCTGACACGATCAAAATGATATTTGCTAAATATGTGACTTTAAAAATGTTGGTTATTTTTGAAAACATGTACAGAATTTTCCATTTTCTTTGCTCTGCTGTTATGAGTAAAAACAGAACCTGCTATCTGTTTGAAACAATGTTATTAGCACACAATTATTAAAATGTAATTCCGACACAAGTTCTCTAATTGCAAACTTTATTACACACTTTGGGAAGTTGTTCAAAGAATTTTGAGGTAATCGCATGTTCAGAATAATTCGGCTGCCCCTTTTGGACAGAGCTCATGCGGGCTATGAAGACTTGTCTTTTTGCTAAAACAATCTCTAACTACGCTATTGTCCTCGTAGATTCCTCTCTTACTTGCATTTTTTGCGTAATCTGGAAGAATTCTGTGGGTGCCCACGACGAACGAAGAGGTGAAGTTTAGCTGGAGAGTTCTTTGCCCCAGACATACCGCTGGCACGATCGTTGCCCTGAGCGATGTGAGTTCAGCGCACGACAAGTTTCCAAGGCCGACTGAGCAGCGTAAGTTGGCTACCACCTGAAGCGATTTGGTGCATGTGCTCTGGCCAAGGTCTCCCAGCTGTTTAGTGTGAGGCTCATTGCTGCTCTGTGGGCGGTTGACTCTCAGGCGCTCTGCGATTCGCCGAGCAACCAAGACTTCTGGGGACGTTGTGGGACGGAATCGTCGTTCATTGGAGGCACTTCCGGAATCTACCCCACAATGGAGATTGTGTTTGCTGGTGTCGTTTATTGGACACACATGGAAGAGACTGTTCTTATTGGCCGAGCTCAGTGTATTAAAATTTTGTTGACTTTTGTATAAATACTTGCCCAGGCGAGCCACTCGAGAGAGATGGTTCCTCCGTGGTGATCAGACGGCAGTGTCAGTTAAGTACTTTGAGAACTTTTATTTAATATTTGAACTTTAAGCCTTTCTGGCAAGAGGGTCAGGTTGGACCAGATGGAAGCCCTAGTAGGAGTTTTGTGGAGATCGCAACTTTGCTTTCAATTATCAGGAAAACATATTGTTAGGAAATTTTAAGAGATTCTTGGAGGAAAAAAAATGAAATTCTTGTTGTAAGTTATGAACTTTTAAAAATATAGCCTTAAGAATATATTTTGCCATTTTCCTCCTTTTAAACCACCATTAATGCAAAATTGTTATGGAGCATATAGTTTAAAGTGACAAGTGGCAGTTAATGTAAACATGCTCCTGTTAAAGATTTTAAAAAGGCTTAAAATCCAATCTTGTTGTGGAACATTTTTAAGGATCAGTTATTAATTGAAATGAAAATTGGCCTTTTAGCATTTGTGGTTGTGTCCAAGTAAGGAATTACCCAGTTAAAAATATTGCTTGTATAATCAATAAATATCGTATCTATTTGATGTCCTTTAAGTTATGGTTCAATATAAAGTTTCTCATAATAATATATGGATTTTTCACCAAATGAAAGTCATAGTATATCACAAAACTTGTCACAATTTACAAGTATCAAATTTTGCAATGATAGTTGGAACTGTCCAGTTCATAGGCAAGGACAGCCTTGTTGAAAAATTTTGCCATGGGAAATAAACAAATAAGTAGTGTTCTGTATTTTTACATTTTTATGATATTTAAAGATGTGTAGAATTTAAAGCAATTAATTTATATTCCACCCTGCTATTGATTGCTGTTGTTTTACAGTTCAGTATATTACATAGTTTAGTACATTGCATACTTTTTATATTGGAAGATGATGCCAGTGTGCATAATTTAACAAAAGCCTATCTAACACTGTTATCTGAATACTGTTATTTATGTTGGCTTTCAGCCTGTGGTAAAGTCTGAATAAAACTCAGAGATAATAGGCAGGAATTTTCTATTTGGAAAACCGATGATAAGATGTTTATCAAATAAGCATCATGGTAAATATTTCTAGAGTAAAAAGTTTAACTACCAATTCAGTAGTTTAAGTAAAGCCGACTGCAATTAAAAAGTGGAGTTAAACTGACTGAATATTTCCAATCACAGTTCAGGTTCTGTGCTATAGATTAGCTTTGAATTTGTGCCGCTTTGCTATTTTTCTGCACCGCTCACTTCAGGGAAACTTAGGGCTTTTAGACAGCCGCCTTGTTGCGTCCTTCGCACATAGTGGGTGCCACAAAGAGATTATGAATTTTACAAACAGTACGTTTGTGTGTTTTGTAAATGTATTTGCAAATCGTTAATAAAATGATTGAAATACACGTGGCCTGAAAAAGCCGCAATTTCCATATTTTCGTAGTGAGTGTATAATATTTGTTTATTTGTCTATATCGTAAATTCAACGACTGTAAGGTTAACTTCGGTCAAGTGTTTGTGTGTGTGTGTGTGCGCGCGCGCGCGCGTGTATTGCTGCATCTATGCGAATATGAACAGCGGTGTACCATATGAATAGCATTTTTTTTTTTCATTAAAGTTAAAATTTTCGAAGTTAAATAATTTGAATGTTATTTCCATACAAGCAAAATTTTCCACTGCTCCATCAAAATACCTAATATGCAAAACAAAATGCCGCACACTTGTAAGAACGTAAAAATAACGTCGTCTCATGAAATACGTGAAAGTAAAGCCCCCCCCTCCCCCCCGGCAAGAATCACTGTTTCATTTTTCCCTCGAAACAAAATTAATAGAACCCCAGCATATATAACTTGGTAATTACAGAAATTAATGAATTTGGAATGCCAACCTAGCTATAATATATTACATTAATTACTGGACGGAAGTTAGATAACGTTAGTCTTTCAGTGCCTGTCATGACAGGAAACATGAGGAAAGAGGAAAATGCAAGTATGCATTGAACTCAATCATTTCTTTACAAACATATTTTTCTTCACTGACAAACCAGCTGAGGTGGAAGGATAAATTGTGGCTGTGATACTTTTCTAGAACTGTCCAAATTCACCCCACTTACATGAAATATACATTAGATAACTGGATTTAACATATTTAAACAAAGTAAAAATTATACAGGGGGGCAGTCTCGATTTCATGCCATAAAGACACTTATGTTATGCAGCATGCAACTTAATCGCTAGACCACCGAACACATGCTGTTCCAGGGATGAGTAAATGTTTATTTAAGATAAAGTAATAGTACTTTATTGAATAAGCATTTACAATTAAGTATTCGTACATTTACGCGCTTGTAAAACATCCCACATGTAAAATAGTCTGTATCATGTTGTGCACAATGTGTGATGCACATTTGTAATAGTTATAACCAAACTTTGCATGCTTATTCATATCGTAAATGTATGTGTAAGAAAATTATAACTCCATACAACACAAAAACATGCTGCACTGACTTTATACTACACAATATTTATATCCGTATCATTGAAATACACGGCCACTTTTCATACCTATGCCCGCCATATTGGTTTACCTACGAAATTCTAGCCTGCCAATGCTCGTGAGCAGTTGAGAAGGTCCAACTCCACTCGTGACGTTACTCGACCTTCGTTTCAAGCTTAGAATACCGAACGGTGGCCTGAGCCGATAGTTGTAAAAAATCTATCGTTTTTCGACTAAGGGAGAGACTTAGAATATCCCCCCCCGGAAGCGAAGTTTGCTATCCAAGATCACGCCTAGGTACTTCACTTTGCTCTGTAGACATAGTAGTCTTTCCTTGAAGCGGACCACATGCGATCGCTTTAATCTTCCTTTAAGTAACATTAAGTTGGCATTCTCCACTGAAAATTGTAACTTTGCACTGCTACCCCAGCTCTCAATATTTTTCAGTATTTTATCAGCTTTTGTGTCAATTTCAGTGCGACTCCAGGCTGGGATTAAGAGCAACGCATCGTCTGCAAATGCAAAGATCTCGCAGTCTTCTGGCAGCTACAGCCGAAGAAGTATGTCAAACAGAATGTTCCATAGGATTGGTCCAAGAACCGATCCTTGGGGATATCCCTCTGAGAGTTTCTTCCTCACTGCCACATTGTTCACTTCATACTGGCTGTGCCTTCCTTTAAAGTAATTAACAATAATTCTGTAAATGTTTCTTGATCATTCCTTGTCGCTGAGTTGCCAGAGCACCTCTGGACACCACACATTGTCGAATGCACTACCGATATCCAGGAAAATGCCTAATACATAGGCCTGTCTGCTTGAGTTCTTTTTTTCAACCACATCCGTGACTGAATTCTCCGTACCTCATCCTTTTCTAAATCCATATTGTTTTGCATGGAGCCCTTATGTAGCTTTAAGGAATCTTATCGGCCTCATATTGACGAGTTTTTCTGACATTTTCCTCATGATTAGCAACAGGGTTAAAGAACGGTATGATTTAGCTAAAGTTGGATCTTTATTGCCTCCCTTATAGAAAATATCTCAATATTCCTTGTTTCCAGATGTTAGGAAAACAACCACTTTGTAGGCAGTCATTCATTAACTGCTATAGATCGAGTTTAATCCGAGGACAAACTCTCATTATTTCAGCAGTGATTCTGTCATGTTCTGGAGATTTCTTGTCTTCCAACTCCTTAATAACTTTATCTAGTTGTTTTATAGTGGTGGGAAGAGTGCCTGGCAATACAGGCATCTTCTCTATTTTCATTTGATGAATTTCTTCATCTTTCACACTATCCTCTAGTAGGAGTGCATTAATAAGTTCTTCCACGCTCTCCTGATGATAGATAATGATCCTATTCTGGATTTTGAGGTTTTTCATGACTTGATTATGCTTGAGTTTGTTTGCAAGGATCTTGTATAAGAGCCCCCATGGGTCTTCATTTTATTTTTCTGTTAAATAGCTTATCCAGGATGTCTGTTTCTTTTCTTTCGACATTATTGCATAGTTATTTCGTTGGACTCTATATTCTTCCAACACTTCTACTCTTCGTCGAGGATCTCTTTGAAATTTTAATTTCCTCTGAATTCTTCGATCCTACTTTCTCGTACTTTCCAGTTCATCATCCCACCGTCTATTTAGTGGAATGCCAGGTTCTGATATTCTCAATGTTTCCTTGCATACATCCTGGATCAGCTTTTTAATTGCATTTGTACATTGGTTTGGATCTTTCAAATGTTATTTGCGGTAATGATGAAGTTTTCTCATCAGCACTTCTTCGAACCTCTTCCAGTCTGCCCCTCGATGTATAAATCTTGTTCCACCAATTCTATATTCAGCATGTTGTCCTGTTGTCATATTCAGCTAATAAATCATTAGCCTATGATCACTGGTCGAGTCTTCAGTGACAATCCAATTCGCAACCATTCTGGCTGCCTACAACTATCACATCCAGGTAGAATTCAGCACTATGAGCAGGAGACGCATACGTTGGAAGGGTCCCTGGTACGTTCACGACATGTAAATCGTTCGCCAATGAATATCGATCGAGTACCAAGCTTTTATCATCTGCCACAGGGAAGTACCACATTTCCGTCTTGGCTTTCACATCAGCTCCTATTACGAGTCGTTCCCTTCCAAGTACTCTTATAATTTCGTCTCACTTCTCCAGATGTACTCGAAGTTCATCCGAGTACTGGAAGTAGGAACTTGCCAAGTAGACATTGTGTTGTCCATTCTAATTTGAATACAGACATGATGCATGTTTGACATATCATCCATAGTCATAGTAATTAGAGTTTCAGATTTAATCTATATAGCTGCCATTGGACTGTCACTTATTGAGAAAACTGTCCCAGATAACCCTATTATCTTCCTATGAAGGACGTATGGCTCTTGCATCAGGATTATGTCAATACCTCTTTCTTTAGCTATGATCGCTATTTCTGTTGTAGCCATGGCAGATATTTGCAGATTTATCTGCCCAACAGTGATTTTAGATCTTAGCTGATTCATGCAAGGCCATAATCGATCCTTTCCAGCTCCGCAGTAAATGCTCATTCATAATGCGGACATTTTTTCGAATCAACTCTGTGGTTATGGTCCTTATTACCCTTTAAACAATTTGCACAGACAGGATTTTATTTGTTGCCTTTCCATTTCTCCCTTTCAGAATACTTATGTCCTTCCTGACTGCAGGTAGATCATCTTTCTTGTACGTTACAGTATTTACTTTGATGTCCATATTGTTGACATTGGTAGCATCAGAGTGGAACCAGAAAGTTTCTCACTTTATATGATGCATATTCGATATATACAGTATCTTGTGCCATTAGAAAATTTCTGTACTTGCTGTGCAATTATATCACCACATTCACTGTTTCTTTATTTCTTCCAGTTCTTAATCGGACTGACAATTCCTTCAGGAATTCCTCCCTCTTTATACTTTTGTCTTCAATATTTTGTTTCCACGCCTTTCTCAGTAATTCTTCATTTTCCTTTTCCTTGGAATGCCGTAGACTATTATCTTGGGTCCTTTTTTTCTTTGGTTCATCAAGTCGAAGTCCCAAATTTTTCAGCTTGTCACTTGTCTTGATTTTATTTATGGTGGCTTCATCACCTGCTTGAATTGGAACAACTCCCCCACATACTCTTCTAAAGTTCTTCACTTTCCATCCTTCTTCAACGGGATTTGCCTTCTCTTGGATCATCTTCTTTGTCTCTTCGCTTGTTTGAACGTCATTTTCTGGATATGCCAGGATAACATTCTTAGGTGGTTTTACCTCTTGTGCAAGTTGCTTAACCGCCTTCGTTATTTGAGTTAAGGATGGTTTAGGTGTTTCTGTTTACTACGTTACCACCTCAGGTCTCATCCCTTGTTTCACACTGTACTCCAATCCTTTGGCATAACCAAGAAGAAAAGTATTCCCTTGTGTCATCCTGTCGTAGTAAGACTTTAGCAAGAAAACATTTGGAAGTATGTAATTTTTGCATTCTCCTTATTTACATTTTTTCCCCCAAAATGTAATCATCTAGGAGTCTAACAAATAGCGTGCCTGCCTCAGCCGAGAACTCCTCCATGTCGCCCAGAGCTGCTCCGATTCCCAGGCCTGTTGTGTGTTCCGTATATTCTTCATAGTACTCCTATATTATTTTTCAGATTTCCGCAGCAGGCTGTCCAGTAATTAATGGGTAATCCGCTGTCATCCAATCAATGATAGCTTTGCTACGTTTCTTGACTTGTGTCCAGGCATTTTCACTGTCCATTAAGAGATTCAATGAATAAATTGCTCTTGCATTGGAGATTGTTGAGGCTTGTTTAAATAGCTAAGCTTGTCTGTCCAGTTTACTGCCATACCATTTGGTAGGCTCTTCAGTGAAATGAGTCCACCACTCCATTTAATTTTAAGTCTCAGTTTGGGCATTCACTCACACTATAAATATAAAGCAACAAAGTGCTACACAAAGTCACTCAATCACTAGGACATTTAAATCACAAAGGTTCTCAAATCAGAAAGTCCACTCAATCACAAAGAAATTCTATCGCAAAGTCACTCAATTACAAATTTACTCAATTAAAAAATATATAACACAGTATCTTTGAGATTGCGCATGAGACACAAAAACTTTCCATGCACGCATATTTCGCTTCTGTATATTTGAGTCTTGAGTTTTACTCTGTATTCTATGTTATTCTGTGTCAGAACGCAGACTGTTCAACCACTTACCACTGCTACCAGGCCAGCAGGCCAGCAACTCTGCTGACTCGGCCGGCAGGCTGCTGTCGCCATTGTCAGCAGTCTTGCGCTACTTCAACGGCTGCAAGCGCGTCGTCTCTGTCTAGGCACCCGCATAGCGCTGACCGCACAGAAATATTCACACATTACACGAGTAGGCGACCTTACTTACCGCGCGTGCACCACCAGCACGACCGTCCCATTCGGCATCCACAGGCCGACTCGTCCATTCACACCACGAACACCGCGTCTGCCATCGTCCCACACTTGACTTCACACTCCGCACTCAGACAAAAGGCTTCTACCAAAATTGCTGGCCATTAGACTGCTGCAGTATTTATAGGGTCATATGCCATCGCCCAGAAATTTCGCTAAATACAGTATTGCACCGAAGTCCTAATTCCCAAAATATTATTGCGCATGCTCTACATTTGTCGGTTTCTCCAGCAGGAGGAGGAAGAGGGGCTGTGACGCCGCCCATATATCGCCGCTGTAGGGGGCGAGGAGGGACAGCGACAAGGCGGCGAGTGCATCCGTCTTGAGAAGGGCAGGGTAGAAGTGTGTGTCACGTGTCACCACCACATAGCCGGACCACGCAAAATGGGATCTCGTGGCGGGTGCAAGCTATAGCATGTAACTATATATATATATATATATATATATATATATATATATATATATATATATATATATATATATATATATATATATATAATAGCCACCCCTTTCCCCTGCCATTCTGTTTTTTTCTTTTTACCACTTTTTCTTCATTTATTATTTTACAATCTACAGCAAACAGACCGAGACGTCATCATAATTTAAATTATTACATAAAAACTTTACATATAAATGAATTTAATAAAAATGAAATGTAAAATGTTAAACAGAGGAATTTAATTGGCGTGTTATAAAATGCTATACAGTTTAAGGTGCCAAACTATATGGACTTCAGGGGCCATTGTGGCTGAGCTGTAGGCCTGCTCACCTTCCATAAAGGCGAGTCGGGTTCTATCCCCGGGATGACGCCGTTTGTTTTTTTTATTCGCGGGTTTTCTCGGGGATCTCCCGTTTCCCCCGCCCATGAATTTTGGCGCTGCACCATACTCACCTCACTTCACCATCATCGGCTCTCTAGACCTAGACATCAAGAGCCGCCCAAATCTCTTCACTCACTTATATAAATTTTACTTTTTTTTTGTAAGTATTTGTTCAAGCCTTCATTTGGGTAAAGTCATTGATGCCACATGGAGTAAGTTATACATAATATCTCATTTCTTCTTTGTAGATCTTCTACTTTCCAGCATGAAATCACGCCCAGCCCGATCACCTGTCTTCTTCAATGGTTGAAGGCAGTTTTTCACACGCCATTGAGTAGGCAGGAAGTTACTGCTATAGCTAATGAGTCTACTTTCCTCAACACGGGTGCAATTATTTTTGAATAAGTTCTTAAACGCTGATTTGGTAGATAGGACCTGACGTCTCTTTGAAAGCAATATCATTAGAAATGAAACCAGAATAATATGAAACAGTAGTGAGACGATTATAAATACACACGTGCCATACCCGGGGCTCGAACCCAGACATTTTTCAACTGGCACTATGTTACAAGTAGATTGGAAAAAATATATCTCTATGCGCATAACTGATGGTTCTAATGAATACTGTGCGTGTATATATATACTAAATTTTGTTGAATGGTTTTATAGATACAACATACTAAACTAAATGATTTATACTAACAAAATTAAAAAAAGAACTGCGCACCTGAAACATGCCAGTTTACATACCGTATTGTAGCAATAATTGCGTGTGACATTTGGTGGGAATCGGTTGATTGGTCCGCGAGATATGGCATAAAACCTGCATATTTTTCACGTGACGATCTTCATAAATGGAGGACAAAAAAGTAATGTATTCTCACATGCAATTATTGTATACTTACAGCCAGTATACAAAGTTAATTTAAGATAGGTTACATAATTTCACAGATAGAGCACACTGATCTAAAATGATCCCCCATTCTGAAAACATTTTAAAAATACTGTATTAATTTGGCATACCACTGTAAAACTTCTCCAAATTTGGTAAGAACAGTTTGATTGTTTCACAGAAATGAGATAAAACTTTACTTTTTACTGTTGGGTTGCCTTACAAAATGGCAAACACATTAGGCTGTGTATATACAAATTTTACTGTTCTAATAGATATTGCTAGCATAAAATCTTAAGTTGGGATTTGTTTAGTTAATAAAATATACTAACAAAAATATTTATATAGTCACCATTTTGAAAATAGGTGGCTATTCTAAATAAAACATGCCAGTTTACACCACCTGCTGCAGTACTTTTTGTTGCTAAATTTGGTAGAAATCTTTTAAATTGTTTCCCGAGATATTACATAAAAATTGATGTATTAATATGGCGCTATCTTACAAAATGGCGGACAAAATATGATTCGTGTAGATACAGTTGACGGTTGCAATATCTACTGCCAGAATACAAAGATAAGATAGCTATTTGTCTGTCATTTTGAAAATATATGACTGACATACATAAAACATGCAATTTTACATTATCTGCCGCAGTACCACTTGTTTACCGAATTTGATAGAAATCGGTGAATTGTTTTCCAAGATATGACATTGTAAAGAATTGGGTGACTTATACATACTTATTAGAATCGTAATTTCTTTTTAGAAAAATCTTGGTGTTCTCCAATGAAAAATAAAGTCCAAAACACAAAATAATAAAAAGGAATAAACTATTCTTCACTCCAAATTAAATTTAAGTCAACTTAAATTAACGTTTGCTCCGGAAACTAACTCAAGTCGAGTCGATTGGGACCACTGGGCTGATTAACAATTAAGATTAAATTCCAGCAACTATCTCTTGAATGTTTGTAGCATCTGTCATCATTAATATCAGGAGCATTATGGAAACTGAAGGATTCGCTACTTGGCACAATGTGACAGAGTTTTCCGTCCCAAATTGAGAGAGAGAAGTGGTGTTGCATTGAAGTCTCTTATGTTGCAGTGGGACACCTATGAGTGGGCAACCCGCCCATCATAATTGTTTGGCAAGGTGCAGTGTTGTCAGGACTCGACTACAGTTCGCGCGCTAAGCTCCTATTGGCGGGGCGAGTTCGCGCGCTTGCCGAGTATTTGTGTAGTTGTAGATGGCATGGGGAGTGAATAGAGCGAACTGCTGACATATAGGGGAAGCAGGGGTCTGGCTCCTGGGAGGGGGTAGGCAGGAGTAGGGAATGGCGGCCGGTATATATAGAGGGGAGCGAGCCTTAGTCGGAGAATTCGTCGCCAGCCAGTGAGCGGGGTTCCTTGGGTCTAAGTAGTTATCCACTCTTGGAACGGAATGCTGAGTTGCAGGTCCCAAGATAAGTAAATGGACGTCAGGATGCTGGTAGAGGCCGCTCCGATCGACAGTAGGATGTGGGACTTTGAAAATTAACCAGGTCGTCGTGGTTGGACTTAGACTAACGACTGGGAGACTTTGGCCTTAGTAGAGGAAGACAGCAGGGTTCTTAGCATCGGGACTTAGAATTTTCGTCGCCGTATTGTTTCTAGGACTATGTTGTTGGAAAACCACTACGAGTGGGGACATAGTTTATGCCGGATGGGAACCGAATGCCACAGTGAATAGTTATGGAGTTTTTTGTAACTTTGACTTTTCGGTGCATGGCGTTAATGGACTTAGTCATTTCCTGCATTTGGAAGGAAATATAATGTGTTTACGGATTTTCGTACGGGGAGTTGGGGCCGGGGAACTTATGTGTGAGACTACTTTATCTAAGCTGGCAGTCTTTACGGCATTGGGCGAGGAAATGCGAGATGGAGTTTTTGAAGCTTGTTCACGTGGTGCGGCGTGTTGGTGTTTGTGAACTCATCGTCGCGGTAGACCCAGAATGCGTGTGAGGTTCATGTAAAAGTTGAGTTCCCTATTAGGCCATTGACAGTGTTAAGATAGGAATTTCCTTAAGTGAGAATCGTTGGGAATTTTGAAGATGTTCGAGTTAAGTAGCGATCAGGCAAGTTGAGGTTGGGTGATTGCTACGAGGGAGCGATAGAAGATCGAATCGGTGGAGACCTGGACATATTGGTTATATGGGATGTGGTGAGAAAGTGAACCTAAAGGGTGAGTTCTGGATATGTGTGTGGTGTGTGGCGTTGGTGTGTTTTGGGTAAAGGAGAGGGAAGTACAGCCCGTTTGCGGGAAAATGTGGGGACAATATCCTCAGCCCTACTCCTTTGCCAGTGGTGTGTGTGTATGTGTGTGTGAGTGAGAGTGATTAAAAGTCAGCTCAGGATAACCTCGGCTACCGATGATGACAATATCCTCACCCTGAGTTGTCAGAGTGGAGATGAAAGTGTGGAGACCCAGTACCAGTCATAACCCGTGGGAAGAGTATTCCTGGGTACTGAACCTGAATGGTGACCTGTAGGAAAGCTCAGATGTGGAGTAAGACTGTGAGGGTGGTTTTCGTTCATGGAGTTTGTTCAGACTTAGGCAGTGGGAAATTGTTTAGTAAGAGTGAACACCTAATAAGAAGTAGACCTTGGCGAGTTCCAGTGTGTTTTAGAAGGGAGAAGTTGTTTAAAAGATTGTAAGTTTGGTGAAAAGACGGTAAAAAAGAAATTTGTGCTGCTTGTAAATTTTAATGGAGTTTATCCAGAGTGGAAGTTTTATGAGAAGCCCTGGGCTTAGTGTTGAGCATAAGAGGAGAAATGTTAAATAGCCTTTGTTTTCAAAGTAAAGCTTATGAGAATTTTTAGGGTGGCTTTTGGAGGCCACCGCAATTACTAAGTGAACAATATAGGAGCCCTATTTTACTTGCGAGTTTGATGTTTTAAGTGCATCTTAAGATTCACAAGGGGCAAGTTGGAGCTGTGCCCAGATATTATGGATTATGTTGTGGATCTCAAATTGTGTAAAGGTAAGTTACAATTGTAATTCAGTGTGAATTTAGGATCTTACGTAAATTCAGAAAAAAAAAAAAAAAGTTTTCTGTGCCTTAAGTTTTGCTGTACTGTAGTTACCTTCTCCTGAAGCTATATGATATTATGGAGTGGACCCAGCACGATCTGGTGAATTACACAATACTTATACCTGGACAATATTTTCAGATTTTGTGATTTTTCTGCTGAAAGTTAAGGTGACCCCATCCCCATCCTATCCCATGATAAAATGAGGTGGGGGGGGGAGTTGCATTAGCTCATCTGAGCTAATGCAAAGGCGGGCTCAATAAATCCATGGGCCAAAAATACGACGGCGTCACCTTTCTCAGTAGCTTGTAGCTTACGCCTCCATCATGGCTCTCGACGTCGTGTAGCGTCCTTCGTGTCGCCAACATTCACTAATAAAAACCAACTAATATGCTATACTTAGTCTCTTCTCAAATGAATAAGCTAAACCTGGTTGAAAACTAACTTCTAGCCAAAATAGGCCAACCTAAGTTATGCATTTGCAGGGGATTTCACCCTCTAAATCCCGCCTATGAAAACCACGTCTAGGAACCTTCAGATACATACCCGAAAGCACCTAACTTTGGCCATTTCCTACTCAAATCAAAAATGGAGCTTAACTACATCCGGCCCAACTAGACATATTTATAGCTTAACATAAAAATAAATGCAAAACTGCAAACAAAAGAAAATAAACAATGTTAAAATTATTATAATAAATTCTGAGACTTGAAAAATCTTGAACAATAAATTAATAACATACCCAAGTTAAGTTACCAATTACGCAGATTAATGCACTCTCTTATCATAGAGTAACATCAATAAACATAAAAATAATTGAAAATAATGATGGATCTTAACTCAATGTTACATATTAAAAATAACGAAATAAATGTAAAATTGCAGGAGGGATCCAATTAAATTAAGAATACCAAAACGTCTGCTCAAATATGTGTCATACAGTCCAAAAGCAATATATGTGCTAATCTGCACACCATTTCCTGTGACATGTAAATGAGGGTGCGCAGATATATTACAACATAAACATTTTATTTATTCGTGTGCCGCTATCTTACAAAATGGCGGACAAAATATGCGTTATGTAGATGCAGTTGATAGTGTAATATATACTGCCGGCATACAAAGTTAATTCGAAATTGATTACGTGGTTTAGACAATATAGCATTCTAAGCCAAGATAGCTATATGGCCGCCATTTCTAAAATAAGAGTTTTATGCATTTAAAACACACTACTTAACGTAATCTGCTGCAGTACTTGTTTGCCAAGGTTGGTAGGGATCGGTTAATTTTTTTTTTTTACAGAGATGACATAAAACTTTTTTATTCTTGTGGTGCTTTCTTAAAAAATGGCTGACAAAAGTTGATATGTTCTGACATATATAATGCTTGTAATTGATACTTTCAGTATACACAATTTGGTCGAAATTGGTTAAATTGTATGATTAGATATAGGTACCAAATAAACCTAAAATATTTGTATGGCGGCCTATTTGAAATAATCACCTAGCCAAGTTGAATCATTTATGTTTATTTGGCCTGTCACAGTATTACTGGCATGTTAAATTGGGGGGAAATTGGTTAAATAGTTTTAGAGATATAATGTAAGAGTCTTTAGTTTTTGATTTGCTGATGTCTTCCAAAATGGTGGCCAACAACAATATCCATCTCAAAATTTAATGCTTCCTCGATGCTCTGCCAACATACAACATTTGGTTTAAATCAGTTGAATGATTCTGGAAATATGACGTATCACCCCACATTTTAAAATGGCCGCAATTTTGAAAATAAGTGCTCGGTGTAGTAGAAGACTATAGTGTCCTTACAAGTACTATATGTGTACCGAGTTTGGTGAAACTTGGTTGATGCGTCCAAAAATTGAAAAGTGGGGACACACACACACAAACAGGAAAGTGATCTCATAAGCATTTTTTTTTCCTTTGGAAGGTAGGCTAAAAAGGAGTGAACAGCTGGTAACTGGAGCAGTATTATTCCAAAATCAATTCTTACACTGGACACGTGTCAGCAAAACCTTCCTTGTGTAGAAATTTGCAGAACATTGTCAGATGGGCATTTCTTTCATCTTCAGATGCGTATAGCTTCAGATGTCCTCTTATATGCAAGTACTATTCTACTATGGATACTAAAATGTAATTATAGTTTTAAAAAAGTCAATTCACATGCAGGTGAATAAATCTGTGCTTCCTCATATGTGCTCAGATTTCTTTTAACAAAAATCTTTTATCAAGCTCATTATAATGTACACTTCACATTCGTAGCTCTGCTCTCAGTGTACCCAGGATTATGTTACATTTATCAGCATAAAAATGTTCAGATCATGTCCTAGGCATTAGTTCTCCAGTTTTAGGCTCATCAGGCCTCAGAAGGGGTTTATTTTTCTCCCTTCACAAAATATTTACATTTATAGGCTGCTCAAGGACTTCATAATGATAAAAGATTTATTTTTCTCTTAAATTTGCATCAAAGTCGGACAGTGAGCTGTATATGTTAATAACAAATTGCCCGAAATCTATGTTTACTGGCGGCATTGAATAAACGTTATTACACTTTCTCTGGCAGAGTTTTAATGTGACGAAGGTAAGACATATGAAAATGTTTTTTTTTCTTATTTATTATAAAAGCATGGATGTGTTGTGGGACAATGAGAAATTTCGGCTGTTCTTAACAATTCTATTCAGCGCCAGTGAGTGTGAAGTGAGGTGCAAGTGGAAGAGAGACCGAATGCAATGGTGTGCAAAACTGAAGCACCCCGAGATAACACGCCAGTCAATGGCAACGCCTGCCACGTTTCCCATATACGAAGATCCAAGGCTG
Organism: Dryococelus australis; assembly: GCA_029891345.1. Taxonomy (NCBI): domain Eukaryota; kingdom Metazoa; phylum Arthropoda; class Insecta; order Phasmatodea; family Phasmatidae; genus Dryococelus; species Dryococelus australis. The sequence continues at coordinate 197,904,597 of CM056994.1, forward strand.
ACCCCAGTAGGAACTGAACCTGTTTTGCCGCAGTGGAAGACTAGTGATCAAACCATCCTAACACTCGACCTCGGGATTCTTGTGAAAACTAAATGTAAACAATTGTCATGCCACTGTTACATCACATACATTTGGAAGTACTATTGACAAACCGCATGATAATATTGGAGACGTGCTCAGAAAAGGTAAACCTAGTCTACCACACCTTCAGTCCGTGCGGACTCTTACTGCGATTACAATCACCAGCTCTTTGGACACCGAGTAATTGCCAGTAACAGCATTTTTAAAATATATACGATGGCTGATTCAGAAGCCATAGCAACTATTGTTATCTCCCGAAAATGACCCAACACAATGAATGTAGTACTATGTACAGTTAAAAGTGTACGACACGTAAGTTTTAAAGGTGACACCACATGGGGTATGGATGTAGGAATGTCCGGCAAGGAACCAACTCAAACATTGCTGCTTGAAATCACCGTCCAATTGATATATTCCTGTATAAACTGTAAAAACGCATGTGAACGAGTACGTATTGTATGTGTTCGAGCTGTTTAAAGTCGTTCAAAGTAGTCTCCGAGATTATCTACGGTTCGTTGCCAGCGATGAGGCAGACGGGAAATACGATCGACTGCAAGCGATCCGTCAATGTGCACCACGTCTCGTCGAAATGCTGTGACGATGTCTGCCTCATCGTTGGCAACGAATAGTGAACATCTTCGGAGACCATTTTGAAGGATGTTAAAGAGCTCATACACGTACAATACGTATCCATTCACATGAGTGTATACCGTTTGTACGGAAATATATCAATTAATCGATGATTCAAATCAGACATGTTTATCTTTGTCCCTTGCCGGACATTCCTGCATCTATACACCATGAGGTGTCACATTTAAAACGTACATGTCGTACGCAGTAAATTTCCTGTGTTGGGTCATTTTCGGAAGATAAAGAACAGTTGCCATGACTTCTGAATCAGCCCTCGTATAATAATATTCTCAATAGTGTTATAACGATCAATTCTACACTTCGTGTATATGAGCATTTTCTTTTAAGTTAAATGCTGTGATTTAAATTGATTAAGTAATCAACTTCCTTCGTTACAGTATTAATACTTCTGTTAAAGCTCAGACGAAATGCATGTAGTTTTAACATCACATTTTATTTTATTATTTCGTTAGTATTACAATTACTATGTACTAAATTATTTGTGCTCATTTTTTATCAAGTTCATTAGTTTATCCCTAAAACTATGTTCGTTCACTGCTTATCACAAATATTTTACATTTGCTGAATTAAAACTTTATAAGATATTTATTGTTCTTCGCGGTTAATGAAGTAAAACATGCTTCCATTTCATGGTCTGGTTACAGCAGCTAATTCACACTCCGTGATCGTGCTTGTTACTTGCAGTATCATTAAAACCTTTTAATTATAAATCACGAACTCTGAAATCTTCAACTATATTATAATATGCATAAATAAAACATTTAGTAGATCCGAAAACCAACTACAATCATTCGCCAGCTACTAGCGGAGCGAAACTTGAATACCCGAAACACATAGATCTACAAAAAAAGTAACATGCTTTACCTGTACCAGTTTCTCTGACTTGATGAAGACACTTGAAGCTGACACTGGCGAGTATGGAGGCAACAAAACTGTATAGCGTTGATCATAAACAATCGACTCTCAAGCTCTTACCATTCTCCTTAATCGGATTTATTCCAAACTCGTTATTTATTTTATTTTAGCACGCAGCTATAAACCACGCACAATGAAAACACACACACACACACACACCCACACACACACACACACACACACACACACATATATATATATATATATATATATATATATATATATATATATATATATATATATATATATATATTATATATATATATATATATATATATATATATATAATATATATATATATATATATATATATATATATATATATATATATATATATATATATATATGTATATTATATATATATATATATTGCTTATCATTTCATGCCGCCCTCTAAAATGTGCTGCTATAAGCCCAGGTCTAATTCTCCTAATGAGAAATACGGCCTTGGCAGGCTCTGAGCTGCAAGCCTATTGCAGTCACACACAAATAATCCTTCGAAGACTAACTAAGGCTCTCACCTACCTGGTTGCAGTGTTTGAAATACACGTTGTTTCTCCACGGAATTATAAACGTGTGTCCAATGAGTGAGCTGATCTACGAAAGGAACACATGCTATAAACGGGGGCTGCTGAGTACTTTCGGAATGTCACATAGTTAGAAACTCCATTTCGGAGTATTCAATAACTGCTAAATACTGCCTTTTCAAAGCACTGTATCTCAAAATATATGCATCAGATACATACAAAACTAATCAAGGGCCTTGCACTAAACCTTCCTACAGATTTTCCACCAATAAACGAATAGGGCGAGTGAAAATATTTGGACGGCTCTGTCTTGAGAGCAGATGAATGATCGAGTTGAGTTTGAAGCAGCACCGAAATGAGAGGGCGGGGGAAACGAGAGATCCCCGAGGAAAGCCGCCGACCAGCGGCATCGTCCGGCACGATTCAAACTTTCGAAAATCCGGGAGTGACCCAGCCGGAGATTGAACCTGGTTTGCCTTGGCGGGAGGCCATCAGTCTAACCGCTCAGCCACCTCGCCCCCTAGGTATACATGGCTTCTTTCACTTGCAAGCAGTGATTCCTGCTGGATTTCGTCTTTCGTAATATTGAGTTTTGTACTTGGAAAATTTTCCACAATTAGCTGGGACCATGACTTAAAAGCATTCACACCAGTACGGACACTTTTATCGTACGTATCTAAGTATAAGCATTCCTTATAACATGATTCCCAAGTAAAAATGGGAAACGTGTTCGTAAGTACGCAAGTACTACTGTAACAAGAAAGCATGGATAACTGTGAAAATTTTAACATTCTGTTACAATTTTCTCTCCAAGTCAGTGGGCTAAACAAAGTTCGTTAGGGGATGGAGGTCTTAATTAAATAAGAGTTAATTATAATTTCCTAAATTCATTTACAACTGAAAACATAATTCTCTCGACTCAACATCTCACAATAAATTGATATCACTTTCTGTTTACAATTAATGGCTTCAATCAATACCTGCAATTTACAATTAACTAGCGAAATTAACGTAGGTAATTTAATAATTAAACATCAGTCCCAATATACAGAGAAAGATATTCAATTATTTTTCAAATTATATGTCCATATTTGATAATTCCAATATTCACAATAAAACCCGTATGACATGTTATTTAGTCCCACCTCAGTTTAGTCCATGTCCCGCGAATGTCATACGAAAAGGTCTTTCTGTAGATGGATCTCAGACTAGCCGTTCAGTCCGCTGCTATAAGTGTGTAAAAAAGAGGTAATGAATGTGGATATTCCCGATGGTTGGCTCAAACAGTTTTCTCTCTTAAAATTCTGTTTCTTCGCCTCTCTTTGACAACACACTTTCATTACTTCGGAAAGTTCAACTGTTTAACTCGCCTCCCACCAAGGTGAACCGGGTTCAATCCCCAGCCGTGTCACCGGGTTTTCGCAAGTGAGAATCATGCCGGACGATGCTGTTGGTAGACGAGTTTTTTTTTCGGGGATCTCCCATTTCCTCCGCCCTTTCATTCCGGCACCGCTCCATACTCATCTCAATCAACCTCATCGGCTCTTAAGACCTCGCTGTTAAGAGCCGCCCAAATATCTTCACTTCACTTCATCTGTTTAATGCATAATTACATTTAGTATTTATCTCTTGTGACTATCAAACGTCACGCAGTCAGTAGCGCCACTAGATTAAAAGCGCCCTGAAGCAGTTTTGACCCAGGCGTTTCGTCGTCCCTTCATCCACTGAGGACCACATCCAATCTTTGCGATTTATGTTAACCAGTGACATTTCGTTGTTTATTAGCAATTTTGCTATGATTTGCTCAAATAAACTTTAGTTTCATTTATATTTAGTATATTTTATAATGCCTAAAGTATACTTTTTTTTGTATTTAGAAATATTACATAAAATATTAACAAACGATGACCATCACTTGTTAGTAAAATTCAAATTATTAATAAATTAAAACATGATTCGTAAGTTATTGTAATAAAGATCTAAGGAAGTTTATTGGCAATATATTAAAAATATAGACACTGAAATATAGGCTATATAGCTCTGAGTAAATATTTTGTCATGCTATGGACATAGTCTTTAATACAATATGAAGTATTAAAGCAAAGCATCAATAAAAAAAGAATAACTAAATATATCTATAATATTTCTCTTCTGTAACTTTACACTTGTGAACTGTGGGATCACGTGGCAAAAGTTTATTTTATTGTGTTACATAAGGTATTTAGTTAACTAAAACAGTTATTCACTTACAATTAAATTGCCCCTTTGTTTTGGCCAAGAAAGCTACTATGACCTTATTCAAACATGGAAATAATGTCAACAAATATAGCGCGTGGTCAGAGTGCGACAAAGCGCCAGCGAGCCGTGTTCTCTCGGTGCTCTAGTGCTTTCGCGCTCTCTCCAATGAATTGAGAGCGTTCTCTCTGACGTCATAATAACGTGGTGCCAAAGCGAGAGCACGAGAGAGCGCTCAATAGCAATGCACCAGTTTTATCCAGCCCGTATTTTAGCTAATTCATTTCTATTATAGGCTGTTCACGGTAAAGTGAGCACTTTTTAGGGCCCTTCTACATTTTCCCTTTCACCCATTTTCTATCTTCTTGCTACTTTTTAATATATACCTTGCAATGTGATCAACAAACACAGTGTACGCTATTCACCACTCTCAAAATTTAACACCTAAGACTGCAATAATACATATTTATTAGTGGTTAATGTATGTTGGGAGGGCCTTAAAAAGGGCTCACTTTACCGTGAACAGCCTATAGAAGAGTTTGTGCCGATGCTACCCACGAGTAAACACGAAATCAGTATTTTACCAACTTACTTTGAAAAAAATGCGAGTCGTTTTTTTTTCATACATTGATTTTGTCATCTGAGTTCTCTACATTTCTCGTTGCCAAAAATAATATGAGGTAATTTAGTAATACAATATTTAGTATTGCCAACATCTTAGTTGTTGAAACACAAATTACAAAATATGTTAGCAAGTTTACTGACCTAATAGTTCCTGCATTTTTTCACACAAGTTATTTAATTGGATCTGGCCGGCCTTGTGAGTAGGCCGAGGCTCCCGCCTGCTTGGCTGCTGCTCGCTTGAAACACACGTTTTTCAACCAAAACTATTAAACGTGTGTCCAGTGTGTTGTTCTACGAAAATAACACACACTTAATTAGAAACAACAAGGAGAACTCCAAAATTGTTAAGAACAGCTTTTTCAAAATACTATAGTTCGAAATATACTCATCAGATACATACAAAACTACTCAAGGGCCATGTATTGAACCTTTCTACAGACTTCTCACCACTAAAATAATAAGATCACCGTTGAAAATCCCATAGGCACACGTAGTGGGATGCCAGTTCAGTCTTGCGCTTAGTGGCGCTTAATGCGCATAGCAGTGTCGCCCTTATCGCCCCCGCACTTCTCGCAATCAAAGGCGGAAAACAGCTCCACTTAGACGGGAAGCCTTACGAGTGTACGAAAGAAAAAAAAACACCACCTTTATTTTACCATTTTTCCAAAAATTGTTCAACTTGTAAACGTTGCCTCTAATTACTTCTTCCTCTAATAAAAATGTCTTAAGATCTTATAGTTTTCGCATAATGACCTGTCAAAATAACAATTTTGCAGTTACAAATAATAAAATCCAACTTACTTAAAGAAATTAGATAAGATTAAGGAAAATTTGCCATATTTTAATTTTTGGCCGTTACAGAATTTTGGGAAATTAACATTTGCAAATCATATCGTAATGAGTTAACTTCAGTCACTATTAGATAATTTTTGTTACCTGCTTTGGCTTAATTTATTTGTACCTTCCAATGCAGTCAAATGTTGATTTGTGATGCCATAAGAAAAAACAGCAGAATTCAAAATAATAATACGAGAGAAAAGTAATTACAAGTAGGAATACCTGCAAGCTAAACTGAATTTGCTAAAAATTAAAAATAATGCATTTTATGCCTTCCAGTTCCCTTAACATGTAACTGTTTTAAACTGAAAAAGAATTTTATTTTGGTTAGTGTTTTCATTTGGATTGGTAATTCCTGAATAAGAACTTTTTTTTATAAGTATATATGCACAACATAGAAATAGTCGCATGTATCACTATCTGTGCATTATTTTGTAAGCTAAACTATTCCTACTAAGGACAGTGCTACCTACCGAACGCGGCTTTGCACCAATCTTACGAGTGGTAGTCATTTACATAGATTGTATAAAGATGGGGATCGTTTTCCGCGGGAACTTCGCCATATGGGCAGTTGTCCAGAGAGGAAGTTTTCCTGCTTCTAGCTGGAGATAGGAGAAAAGGCACCTTTTCCACATGGGAACCTTTTCCGCGCCCCCCGTTGTGTTAGGATAAGTCAAGGAAACATATTGGCTATTAACGTGCAGTGCCAGAGGCCATAAACAGCCAACACTGTAAAATAGCATTATTCAGTAAGAAAATATAGCATGGAATTTTTAGGGCTTGTATTACCACCATCTGATATAAGTGCTAAATAACAATCAGCTGACAAAGCTATCAGTAGTGTGTTTCCAGCTCTTGTGTATTACGACCACCTAATACCACATGAATAGCTATCAGCAAATTATCAGGAAGATCAGATACACCTGATATTTTTTTCTGTTTGTTGGCAATATAAATCACCATTAAGATTCGAAATCTAGCAACAGTTGGATTAGTTGTGTTGACGACAGTGACTCTGTTTTAGTCTTCTATGGAGGAAAGTTATATTTATGATTTGTATGAGATATTTCTACTAAAAACGTTTTAAGATGTTACTGGGCAAGACACGATGGGAAAGTCCGATTACCAGCAAAAACGAGTGGGGTCTGTGAATTACAGCATTGAAGAATGTTTGCGTGTTTTATAAATTACGTGTTCTTAAATTGTTAGAATATTTGAAAACTTATTGAGAGGTTACTGGGAAAGACCGATTCCCAGCGAAAACGAGTAGTGTCTGTGAATTACAGCATTGAAGACATTGCGTGTTTTATAAATAATGTTTTCTTAAATGGTTGTTAGAATATTTGAAAACGTATTGAGAGGTTACTGTGCAAGACACGATGGGAAAGGTCGATTCCCAGCAAAAACAAGAAGTGTCTGAATTACAGCATTGAAGAAGTTTGCATGTTTTATAAATAATGTTTTCTTAAATTGTTGTTAGAATATTCAAAATGTATTTGGGTGCTAAAGTAACCCTATTTTGCCCTAATTTATTGTATTGGATTTCTAACGATTTGTACATGGAAAGTTAAATTTGTTGAATATTTTTACAATGTGCATTTTGTACGTTGGTTTACCAGTGATGTATTTATTGCGTTTTATTCTTGCGGGAGGTTTTCAAATGTACATGACCTAAATAAACACCCTTTTAGTGTAGTTCATTACATAAAAAATCCAGTGCTATTCTTGTGTTGAATATTTCTCGCATAGGCAAGGACAGCGACACAGTAATCGCATACAGTTCATCCAATGAAGTTAAAACTTTTGAGTTATAGTAAATTGAATGATACTTTTCCACTGTTTCATTTAAAAATGCGAATTCCAATTGTCATTCTCATAAGAAGAACAGCAAAACAATCATGTCTCCCGAAAGACATAAAACTCTAGTTCTCCACCCCACCAATAAAATAAACTGAACACCAAGTAGTATTTACATTGTGTAGTTTAAATTTACTGGTTTCAAGAAATAGCTCAAATGTTATATTAATTGAATAAGTCAGCTCACAACACTTTTATGAAGTGGCAGACAGGTGTCAATTCATTTCACTGAGAGGACTGTTCCAAAAAGGCACTTACGACGAACTACATTTAATGAAATACAAAAACAATGTACTGTAAATAAATATTTCTATAACAAAAGCAACAAATTCTCGCATATACATACATTTTGACGGAAGAAACCTCAATTGCAAGGACATTTCACTGGACTAGTAAACTTAATTTGGTCAGAAAAGACAATTGTAGAAAATAAAAATATATATGCAAATACATGGACAGAAAAGGTAAGTTACTTGAAATATGTGTCGCCTTAGAATTTCTAGCGCACCGAAGCATTTTATTCAAAAGCTGCTCATCGGAATTGCTCTTAAATACAATTCGTCTGTCACCTGCTGCCATATTGCTCAAGCACTCAATTTGACAAGCTGATAGATAGCTATCAGGTGGAAGAAGTACCTCATAGCTTTATCAGCTGATAGCCTGCCAAATAGGCAGTTCAGCAAGTCGTAATACGCATTTTTGGGCTATCTCTGGGAATGAACATAACATAAGTTACACATCATACGAGTCACATGCTGTAGCCACAAAAGCATGTATTTTTAAGTTAAGGTTTAAGGATAAGGGTGGTTGTAATGTGATTTTTAATTTATATATTTTGTGTTTCATGTTTTTTAATTATAATAAGAAAGGCTACAATGTGTACACTATAGCCGCATCAGCATTCATAAATCGCCATTTCTTCCATTCATCATTTCTCAGCATTTACCTTTCTTTTCATCGCATCATGCAGGAAGACTGTGCTTGGTGGCAGCTCTGCCATGCGGTTGTTTTCAGTAGACTTTTATTACTCATGTGGAGCAGACTTCTGTGTTGGCCTCCCTGGGCCCATCTCCTCTTTTGCTGGACATTTAGATTTCAATAGTGTTAATTTGTAATAGGGAACGTTAGCTTTGTTTATAATTAGCCTGGGGAGAGCACTGCTACTCAGTCTGGTTCGTTTTTATATGGCCAGACTAAATTTTCAACAAAATCATAATGTAGGCTTTGCGCCATTTTGTCAGTGTAAGCACACTCCCTCTTAAAAGAGGAAAATATTTCTACATGCCTCACATCAGGGTAGATAAATAAATGCTTGAAAAGATGTTCGCCTACATTTGTATTTATTTGGACCACTTCTTGGTCCACTTAACCATTTCTCCCATAAATAAGACATAAAGTGTGAGGTGACCTGAACAACCTCTCGGGAGTAAGTGAGCATTTGGGGGGGGGGGGGCATACACCCCCCAATAGAGCTGGCAACATGGAATTTAGTTCTACAACTTCATCAACAGCATCTGGGACAATTTCCAGTAACTGTGGATCATCTAGGGGATATCCACGTGGGCCGTCGACCCCAAGATCCCTGCACCCTCATGTGTTCATCGAATAGTGAACTGGCACCCTTCAGAGTAAAATACCTACAATTCATTCCTGTCCACGTAACATTCATTCCCCCTAATGGTCCAGCAAAACTTCACACTGTCAAATTGTCTCCCTTCTGTGTGGCTTTTGCATCCTGCCAGACCTATCACCAATTTTTCCTGCGAATTTTTCCTATGCACTAACCACTTCTGTCATGTATTTTCCAGTGTTTCATGTTTTATATTTGTATGCATGTGTTCTTTAACATGTATACATATGTAGGTTCCTTCAGACCAATGGTCGATTCATTTTCGCTACTGGCGAATTTTCCCAAGGTTTCCCATCCAATTGCAAGTTCTACATGCCAGCTAGAGCCAGAAAATGTAGCCAAAATGACAAGGGAGAGTCTGACTCCTAAGGACATCGCAATTGTTTTGGACAAGGGAGGGCAGCCGCCATCTTAATATCTCATGGAGTGATGCACAGCCTGTGATGTCAGCCATGCCAACCACCAATTTGCCGAGGCAACAGAGGGAATGCACACCACCTGCCACCCCTCATACCAAACATGATGATCACACCACCCCTACTGCATCGCATTGCTGGATGACAGTAGTGAGCCAGTCAGGCACAGCAGAAATGTAAACATACACCAAGATTGAACTCCTGTGTTAACTGCGTCGCATAGGAGATTGATGTTGACAGCACCTTGGCCTCAGGCCATTCACCACACCATGTTAGTCAACACGTCACAGCGCACAACAACACCGCGAGGAAGAACAAGTGTCAACAAGCCAGTATCATGTGTGCATGTGTTCCTGTAGGTCATAGTACATACAAGTGTATACAGGGTTTTTAGTGGCATGTTTAATCTAGTAAAGAATTGCAAATGAGTGTATTGTATTCATAATATTTTGGTTTATTTTGATATATTAAGTTCTGCAATGCCAGGTTTATTGTTTTGTTTGATTATACCACTGCTACCCACTGCAGTGTATTAAGTTATGGAATGTCTTAAGCCTCGTTATGCATTGTCACGACGTACACAAGAGCACCAACTAGAATTCCTCATGCATACTTATTGCAGGGTCTATCATATATCATCAATAACACATCACACACATCAAAGATGCACCATGTGCTTCTGTTTACTTCGCAATGTTATTGTTTTATGACTATGTGGTGAAGTTTTGCCAAGAGTTATGTCAGTGTGTTTTATTTGCCTTGTGTTACCCTTACCTGCCACGTAAGTATCAGGAGACAAATGGTCTCATCGTGCAGTTTTGTGTTAGTATAATTTTTTTTTATTCATACTAAGTGCTGTAAATATTTCGTAGTGTCTGAAATTTCATGTGCTTGATGCACCATCTTGCAGAAAACACAAATGGCCACATGTAACGTAACTATGATACATGTTGTGCATGTAAATATTAATTATAATTTACTGCATTAAAAGTATTTTCAGAGTTTTTGTAATATTTAATAATTTTGGTCCAGTATGTCCAGGGACCCAGTAAATGCACGTATCTATGAGTGCGATGTAAAATTTGCACTTGCGTTGCACCAAAATGGAATTAAATATGAAAAAACAGCTGCAAAAAGTGGCGTAACGATACAAAAATCAAATAAATCTGCACCCAGGCAAATACCTCGGCGCAAGTGCAATTTATCTCGCTGTGCATGTTCTGTCGACACTTGTAACTATTGAGTAAATGTGATGATTAATATATCATCACCATGTAGATTGCATAGGTTTTAGTAATTTTGCACCACAGTTGGTAGCGCAGCATATTTACTGTTTTTATGTGTACTTATTTTGGTTATATACCAGTCGGTACTTTTAATCTTATGGCTATTTATTAATCTAGTATGTATTTTATTGCATGTAGTTTTTACTTTAAAACTATTATTATTGCTTAGTGGTAATCCATTATGAATTTTATTGCATGTATTTTATATGGTTTTGTATGGTATTTGTAATCGAAATTTTTGGCTAATCGATTTCTAAAGAGTCGCGGCTGTGGCGCTTGAAGTGGCTAGACACCACGACGTCACCTGGCTGGTGCCGATGACAGCCGCAAGCCAGCGTGTGAGAGTCGGCCGCGGTGTTAAGAAGGCCGCAAGGAGTATGTACTCGACCGCAGTGTGAGTGGTGTCACGTACCAACTGGGCACAGTATCAGGAAGCCGGACGGACTTTTTTAGCAGTATGGGACTGCTATGTAATTTCTCCCCGGTTGTGATATATCCTGTGATACGCGAATAAGTGAACGTCGCCGTAACTTTGTCAGGGGCAAATAAACTAATTGTTTGATGAATATTATGAGAACATGCCTGACATGAACACAAAGACGATATTGCTATGTTTACCTGTAGTGTGCAGCTCCTGTTTACGTAATATGGGCCAAGTATCACAGAGACAAACTTAATGTGGACGTATTGTGTTTGAAAATGCTGTGTGTACGATTAATATTCACTTTAATACGAGAGTACTGAAAATCGCGCAAATAACTGTGACACCACGAATCGTGACTAATGGCTCGTGAAATTGAATTTTGCCACGCTGGTTAAACTACCCATTTTAGGTGGCCTGGGGGTGAACATTCTAAAGTGTACATGTGGTAACAGCGACATACGTAAAAACCCCATGTTTTTTGCAATATTTTTTTGGACCCAGGAAAGCAACTTTAAATATTTTGATGCAACATGACTTATGCAGGCTTTATTGCGAATGCTGATTCCAAGAGGTTAGCGTGCTGGAAGCAATCCCTAACTGTTGCATAACGACTACACATGTCGAATATTCCCGAGTGCATCAGTGCGAATCGACATGCCAGTGAGTGTAAAAAATCCACATATGGTTGTGTGGTGCCCCGGGGTTAGCGACCCGACAGCTGTTCCATTTTATGGTGTCGAGCGAGCGGAGCCGACAGCATGGTGTCACTGGGCAGCATGGACGTTCCCCGACGTGGCCTGGTGATCAGCAGTAGAGTATTATGTATGACTGCCAAATGTAAGGTATTAGTTATGCATAAGAGCCATCGTCAGCTTGTTCCTGCAGAGTCCGTCGACTTTTTTTGAAACACTTCTGAAGCATGTCAAGCGCAGTGGAAATGATTCACATTGTGGTTGGATTTTAGTATTAAATTTTATGAGCACCTTCTATTGAAAGTTACCATGTAGGGAAAAAGATGTCGCACGTTATCAAGGGGTCTACCCATGCAATATGTAAATTTGAATGCCAAACTTTTTCGTTTTTTTTTATTGTGTGCATTTATGAGTAAATTCAGTGCCTGTAAACAGTTGTGTTGGTGCAAAATAAACAGTGAATCAAAAGACATTTCAAATGAACCCCCAATTTGCGAAGACTTTTATTGCTGTAGCATGAGTAGTAGTAATACAATTATATATATTTATAAGAGAAGGAGCACTAGCTGCAGTATTTGTGTTTTTCATGTTGAGATCGCTTTTTGCCCAGTTTAGGTAATATTAGCATGTCGTGGGGTGAGGTATAAATTGACACACCTGACACCCCTGTGGGGTAGAAGGGTGTGTCACAACATGACTATCATTTAGTTATTGACAAAAATATGTTTAGGTTAAATGTTGTTGGTGGCAAATTGTGTAAATTACTAAAGTATAGTGATTTAAACAAAATTTAAGTGGGTAAAATGGAGAAAGGATGTTTTCTAAGGGTCCTCCTGGCTTAACTTTTCACATAAGATAAAACACTTTTATTTCCATCAAAACAGCCCCAAAGATATTTTTTTTATTGATCTGCTTAATTTATTTTGCTTCTGGCAGTGGAGCATCATCATCAGAGTCAGTCCCGACTGATCCCCAGAGTCATCCCGACTCAAACAGAAAACGGCATCACAGCTGTTCCCCCAGCACCACCGCAAATAGGAACGGCGGGGACATCTACCCTCATTGATTCAAGTGGCTACACTGCTTTCACCATGCGATATGCACGGCAGGCGGACCAACAGTAATGCCTATAGCAGCAGCCTCAGCACTGGTGTGTCCGAGATGCTAACTGCAGTGCAGGATGTACAACCTTCGGCTGTGGATGCACATCCGCCTGTCGGCCAGGTGTTGTAACAGTTTTGCCTCAGCAGCGCCGCACAAACTTTCACCAGCTAAAAGGGGGGGGGGGGAGTTTTTGTACATGAACCTTGTAGTCCTACATCCCAGCCTTTTCGTCACATCACTGCTTCAGCAAGTCTACATTAACTGTAACTCTCAGTGATTGAAGTGATGTGTTCTTTTCAGTGTGAATGGTTTATATATATTTGTACACAGCCTTTTTAATATTAAATGGTGATGTTTAAGTGTGCCATGTTCTTGCCTCAGCCACTGGGTAACCTCGTGTGTTTGTTTGCTTTGATCAGGTCGATATATTTTTGTGCAATTAGAGTTAAATGTAAATTGAAGTGTTTCATGTCTTAATATTATAATATGAGTGCCGTGTACCTAGATTATGTTCGTAATAGGAATGTGTTATTATTAAAAGTGTTTTGGTTGTGTAGAGTGTCAGTTATTTTGCATCATTAAAATCTGCATCATAATATTGTCATGCATTAGGGCAATCGGAGTGCACCATTACATACCCACGTAATGTTATTCCACAGGGGAAATGTAAATAGTGGGTTTAAAATTATTTAATAATTTTTATGTTGTGTTAAGATAAGTCAAGGAAACATATCAGCTATTAACATGCTGTGCCAGAGGCCACGCACAACCAACACAGTAAAATAGCCTTATTCGGTAAGGGAATATAGCGTGCAGTTTTTACTATTTCATACTTTTAAGTTTTTTTGTTGAAATCAATATTGTGTGCAATAAAGATATGTGTGCCCATAACCTCAGTGAATGAGCGTATAGGCCATTCACGGTAAAGCGAGCACTTTTTGAATCTTTTTCATTAGACATAATAACCAATAAATACATTTCATTGTAGCCTCGGACTTTTCGTTATGGGTACGGTGAATGTATACACTGTATTTATTACTGACATGACAGGGTTTACATTAACAAGTGGTGGAAGAATATAAATTGGTTGAAATAAAAAAATAACAAGGCCTCCAAAAGTGCTCACTTTATCGTGAATAGCTTATATCAAAAGTTACACACAGTACAGATCACACGCTCCAGCCACAAATAGTGCATTTTTAGGTTTAGGTTTTACGGTTAAGGTTTGCTATGTAATGTGATTTTTAGTGTATATATTTTGTGTTTATTGAATTTTATTATAATAAGAAAGAGAAAATGTGTACATCATAGCCACATCAGCATTCATATATAATTTTCTCCTATTCATATTTCACAGCTTTTATAATTTTCTTTAATCACTTCATGAGGGAAGTATGCGCTTAGTGGTAGCTCTCCAACATGTCCATTTTCATTAGATTCTTGGTACTCACATGGAGCAGACGTCTGTGTCGACATCTCTTGACCCATCACATCTTTCACCGTTCATTTAGAACTGAATAGTGATAATTTGTAATATGGAACTTCAGCTTTGTTTTGAATTTGCACAGCGAGAGTGCTGCTCCACAGTCCAGCTCGTTTTTACATGGCTGTTCTTAAATTTTCAACACAGTCATAATCTAGGCTTCACACCATTTTGTCAGTATAACCACCGTACCGCTTAACAGAGGAAGATACTTGAATGTGCCCGGCATCAGGGTACATAAATAAATGGTAGAAAAGATGTCCGCCTACATTTTTTTTTGGGACTGCTTTATGGTCCCCTTGATAATTTTTCATGTAATAAGATATAAGGGGTGAGGGGACCTGAACAACCTCTCTGGAGTGAGTGGGCATTTGAGGGAGGACTACAGCCTCCACTAGACCACGGAATATGGAATTTAGTTATACAATTTCATCAACAGTAACTGGGGCCACTTCCCAGTGACGGCGGATCATATGGAGAATTGCCACATGGTCCGTCGACCACACGACACCTGCATCATCTCATGTTCACCGACTAGTGAACTGGTGCCCTTCGAAGTACACATACAATTAATTCCTGTCATGTAACCTTCATTCCCCTCAATGGTCCAGCAAAACCCTACGCCATCTGTGACCCTTAATTGTGAAGACATACACAGAATTCTTGTAAGCATGTAGTCAGCAACACGAGGTTGATAATTCAGAACATAATAATTTCATTAATTTTAAAAGACCTCGCATGCAAGAAAATAGAGTCAGAAACATTTCAGTTCAGTAAAGACAATGCTTATTCAGTAAATCAAGTGCGATGGTACATAAAATTACAATGCTTTATTGCGGGCATAAGGAACAAAGCCGTTGATGGGCTGAGGCTGATAAAATGCCTTAAACGTGAAATTAATTACAGCTTGAATATGGCAGAGGGGCTACGAGTTTACTCCAGTGGGAGGTTTACTTGAGAGGTGCACGAGGAATTAATAATAATGTTACCGAGGATTTAAGCTATTGTATAAAAAAATTGCTAAGAACAAAGTTGCTACACATTCATTTTGCCTGGGCGCAACCTATCTTGATGCTCGTTGAACCAAGACTAGAGATAGTGGTATAGTGTCTTGGAACTCTTGTAACAGATGCCGTACCAGTAAAAAAAATCTCTTGCAAGAATTTAAAAAATGAGTGATATGAGACATAGAAATGGTCGAAACATATGTTCCTTTGCTCTTCAAGCAGACCACTTGTAAACAACAATATAAAAACATGTAAGAATTATGGCACAGCAATATTTATAAAAAATATAATAATATTTGCCAATTAATTTAAGTTGGATGCAGAAAATAATTGAAGACATAATTTCCCTTGAATTTACATAAAAAATATGCAATGTTATTCTAATCAGCTCTTAATTTACACGAATATTTCAATAAAATCTCAAAAGTAATTTTGCTCTGTGCAGTTAGAGATTGTCGCATCACACCAAAGGTTTCAGAATGTAAATTGTAGATAATTATTCTTTGATTGACTTAAATTAGATCACTTGTGGGCCTCTACGACTTTTAATACACTGATAATGAGGCCTGGGGTTAGTTTCTGCAAATACATGACGATTGCAAAGTTCCGAGAGTCCACCTGGTTCACTCTTGGCACACGTGAAATTTTTTTTTTTACGAGTCATTATACTACATTTATCCGGTCGAATCAACTACTTGATTTCGGCGGTGGTCGAATTGCTTGTCTAATCGAGTTTCGATAATAAACGATGGCTTCTTGTCACATTTTGACAGTAATGACATACACTTGCGTAATCCATTAAACACAACGAAATAGCACAACAAAAGAAGAGAAAAATATTTCAGCGAGCATGGCTGTACACAAACAATGAACACAAAGCATTATGATGAAACTGGCTAGTGGTAAACATTGGTTGGTGAATACAAATTATGTTGTTGGGATGTAAACAGCAGCAACTGGCAATTTCAACAGTCAACTTAAAAATCACAGTGATGAACTAGCAATGTAAACAACTTGTAGGAGAAACATAAACAATGAGGTATTATCAATGTAAGTACTGATGTGACTATGTTCCCCGTCCCTTTAGTCACCCTTTCGCAGCATCGCAACTTCGACAAGTACAGTGCAGTGGCATATTGTGTATTATTTTCATACATGGCCATTTAAATTTTTCAATACAGTGTTGTCATCAGATGTCATCTGTGCGCCTCAGTAACCACATCAGTTTGTTTATTTATCTTTTGGTGTTCAAATTGTTTTTAGTGTAAAGTGTATTTTTATAAGGGTTTATATTATTTATGTTTGAAATGTTTTATTATTGTTATGATATAAGGTAATGACGTGTGCAAAGTGTACATGAATTATAATTTAGTAAATAAGAGGGTATTATATTTATCGTTTAACATATCTAATTGTTATATTTGTGTATGTTCCAATTTGTGCACTAGAGTGCACTAATCCACCACGCATTTTCCATATTAGAAAATTAGAGTGTTGTGTATTTTTCTTATAGTGTGTTGACAATTATAATGCAAACAAAGGTATCACCAAATATTACACATACAACAAACACGTCAGAGTGTTGTGCCATACAGCGTGTATTGTTTTATATAATAGGAAAGGTAATATGTGAAAATAAGGCATTATTATTTTTAAGAAAAATTTAAGTTTTTTTTAGAAGAAACTGACACAGTGAAAATAAATAGACATGCATAAAATACAGACACCAGTAAATGTGAAACAGTGCACATTACGTGAGTGCCACATGCGCTCAGCAAAAGCCAGGGCATTGTAGGTTAACAGTTACCAGCTGTGGGACATCTAACGACAGTCACATGGTTAAAAATTAACATATTTTAGACCAAAGGTATTCTATTTTAGTCTTTGGAAAGTTGTTGTGTAAATCGGTGTTCATTAGTACCATATTTAGGATATCATTCTTATCATATGTAATTCAATCATATTAACATTTTTTCATTGTGTCATGCGGCAAGGTTTGGCACCTGGCAGCAGCCCTTCCACATGGCCATCTTTAGTAATCTAGGAGTACTCGAGTGGTGGAGTCGTCTGCCGCAGCTTCCCTGGCTCTTCTTCATTTTTGTTCATAATAATATGGTGGAAATAGTGTAATAGTTTATCCTGGAACCATAAATAGTTTTTTCTTCACCTGGGAAGAGCTCTCCACCACAGTCCGATCCATTTGTGGACAGCCAGACCTTAACTTCAACTTACATTATCATGTAGGTTTCGCACCTTTTTGTACAGTTGTTGCACTCTCCCGCATAATGAAGAATCCGTTACAATTATTGTAACGTATGTGCCTCCTATGAGAGCTCAAGTAATAAAATGTGTGGTTGAATGGTATTTGTGATCTTTTTTTTTCTGGGGATGCCTAACATCCCACATAATACATAACATTAACACAAACGTAACTAAGGTGTGGGATGGCCGGAACAATCCCCTGGGAGTGAGTGGAGCATTAGGATAGGCCAACAGCCCCTACTAGTCCAGGTAAAATGGGAATTTATTAACATGAAGTCTACAAGATTACGTGGAGTCAGCCTCCACAGATGACAGAATACTGGGATAAGCCACACCAGCGCCGTTGGCCGAACGACCCCGCTTGCAGTCTCGTGCACACCGCATCGGGAACTGTCATCTATCAGAGCACATCTACTGAGAAACATTTCCAGTCCTTATAGCCTCACTACCCACATCACCCAATGGTGCAGACAACTGGTAATCCGTCAGCACGGACATGATAACAGTGACAATGTAAACAATGAGTTTTCCCTTTGGTATGAGCAGCGATGTGTGGAGACTGATGCATGCGCTTGCGGTAAAAAACACTTTGTCCTTTCACTGGCTGTCACCCCCTGTTAGGGGCTGCATGTCCTGACTTTAATGAATTATTTTTCACATACCAAAGGAGGATTGGCTACCCGCCGATGAACTCTGCAATGTGTGGGTGATAGGTCAAGAGAGGAGCTAACTATACACACCGATTAATTCTGTAATGTGGGGTTTGATAGGTGAAGAGGGGAGCTAGCTATGCCTGCCGATTAACTCAGCATGCTCGATGGTGAGTGAGTGATGATATTAGGCTTGTAGTACTCGCGTGGTAGCAGTCCAGGAACATAAACAATGATTCCTTACAATAACACGGTGTTGTAGACGTGCACTTTTCAGAACAAATTATGGATGTTTGCATTACATGTGGTTGTTTGCTGTGATCGCTAATGACTTCATTACTAGTATTTTTAAAACTTACTGCTTGCACAAATTAAAACACTATAATGTGCAAAAATGATGATTCATACAATGACAGAATGATTGCCAGGAAAGAAGGGAAAAAATATGCTCAATAGTAAACAATGTTCTAGTCTCGGTGATTACGAAATGTCCGTCTGGATGAGGGCATTAGTGGTGGATTTGTAACACATATTAAGTTTTGCACTTACAGTCTGTTGTTTATCTTTGCGAAGGACTCACACCCTTCTGCAAAATATTGCATGTTTATACTCAGTACACTGCATCCCAGTGTGGTGGCTCAGTGACATTGTTGCCCAGAAGGTGGGATGTGCGATCCCTCGGCACCAGTCTGACTGCCGTGGCTGTGCTGTTGTTGTTTGCAGGTCGAGGAAATCGCTCGGCACATGGCCAGGCTGTATCGATACGCCCACTTCACTTGCTTCTTGTGCAGGTGGTGGTTCTCCAGGCACTCTGTATTTGTTTTAACAGCGGCATCTGATGGGCGTGGGAGTTGTCAACATGTGTGTTTGCTGTGGCAAGTCCCGGCAATTAACCCCGATGTTCCACTGTGCAGTTTTGCTACTTGGTCTGTTGTGATTCGTTTTAGAGGTCCGACACTGGGAGGGTTGTTTCGGGATACTCCCCCACTGACATAAATGTATTACATGCAGAGTAGGACACTGATAATGTTCGTCGTAGTAGTTGTCCGTGGCTCTATTGGTTGGTTCACATGTACCTTGTATTGTATAGTCCCATACGATCTTATTGTCCACTGGTGTTGAGCGTTTACTGCATGTCCACCCTTGGGTTATGCAACACTATGAGCACACGAACCATCCCATACACACACTTATTCTTTTCGCTGTGTTGAGTGTCCTTTCCGACTGCTGGTTCCAACAACATGTACAAGATGCCAGACCTCGCTCTGGCCTTCATGTCGCGGTCTAATTCTGTTTTCGGCAAACAAATGTGTGGCTGATTTGCTACGTGTGGTTATTATGGATATCATTGTATATGTCCTATTAGGCACCTGTTTCTATGGGTTCGTAATTAGCGAACATATCACTGTCTTTCACTTGTTTGCTGTTTCTGCACATCACTGCCCACCAACACTCCATCAAGAAAACACATGCATGTATGTGGTTGTACCACATGGTTGTGTGGAGATCTCCCCGGGGCTACAGCCCTCCTGTTCGTATATTTGTCCCACACATGTGGACAATGTTTACGACGAAGTTCGTTGCGGCTGTTATGGGGTTCGGGTGAACACATGCTCAACTCCCCCACCCCGTACAGTGTGTGGCACGGACGACCGAGGAGGATTCGTGTAAGTGTGGTAAGAGGGAAATCCGGTGCAAGTGATGGCTGCCTCTTCAATTTCCACATTCGCCAACCTTGTAATATGGTGGTTCCATGCTTGGACGCCCACGTGGCCATGGCATTTAGCCACACTGAGGGGTACCAATTGACACCTAGCAGGGATCACCAGTTGGAAGTCCAAGTATGGGTGTGCCAATTCAGCACTATATGGGCTGGTCACAGAGACTCGATCACGAATAACATTATTTTAATGGGTGCCAGCTAACCTCCCAGGGGAATCTCGCTTTGGTTAACACGAGAATCTTGAATTGGAGTTTTCATGTGAATCGCTCATTGGAGATCAAAATGTACAAATGTTAAATTTTATAAATACATGCTTGAGTGGCTTGGAAGGGGGGTGGGGCGTTGTGGGCTGTTTAGAACCGAATAAGGTTTTAAAAACACAAGCTTGTTGGCCAATTAATTTTTGTGAACAGGCCAGGGCGTCCAAAATTTGCATATTTATGGTTGTGTTATGCTTGTGACATATATTTAGTTTTAAGAACAATAGTATTTAAGTTTAGCCTGCAAGAGAGGAGATAGCTAAAGTCTCACCCCACTCAAATAGTTGAGTGGCCACCCTAGAAGAGATTTCTTAGTCCCTAACTATTGGTGTCGTGTGTTTTAATTGTGGTTGTCTAGTGTTATATTATGTGGTTTTAGCCATGGCTATAGAATGAAAGTTTGTAATCATTGTCTATTCTCTGGATAGGGCCAAGTTTCCCCTATGTGAGGGAACATAATTCTTTAATTGTAAGAACTTATTGAACAACTTCTCGTGTCATCACAATAGATTTAGAATTAAATTTAAATGTTGTAAATGTGAACAGTTGTAGTTTAAATATCAGGCATTAACAGTTCACTTTGTTAAGTGTGTGTTTAAAAAGGATACTGTTATAGTAAGGAAGGATGAAGATAAGATTTGTGGGTGAAGTCTGGGGGGCCGATATGGCATTGGCGACCCACGAGAGGGTGTTCCATTCCGAGATCAGAAATAGGAAGAGGTTAGAGGCTATGACAACTCCAAAGGGATTACCAGGGAGGCCAGGTGATTGGACGGAGGAAGAAGTTGAGTTACTTAGAGAATTGGATTATAAATATAGGTTGCATGCTAATATTACTGAAAAGATTGCTAAAGAAATGCTATGGTACACATATAAACAAATTAGAAAGAAATGAAAGGGACTAGGTTTGAGTAAGAGGAGGAGTTTAGAAAAAGTGAATAAAGACAGGAGATTTGTCAGTGTAGGCCAGATGCAGATATGTGGGGGAATAATGGAGAAGAAAAACAATGACACAGGGATGAAAGAGTTAAATGTGGTGTGTGTAAGGTTGGAAGAGGATGTGGTGGAAGGTAAGAAGTATGTAATAAAGGATTTTTTGTGGGAGGTAATTATCAAAGGCAATTTTGGATGGTATGTTCCCAGTTTGGAGGTTAGTAGAATTAAAGAGGTGAGTTAGAATGAGAAAATAATATGGGAATTATGTACTGTAAGATATAGTCAGTTACTAGCCATGGGTATTCTAGTAAGGGAGATGATAAGAATGTTTGGGATAATCTAGATGGTGTAAGAACAGGTAGAGAAGCAAGTAAAGTAATGGAAGTGGCCAGGATGGAAAAATTGTAAGGGAAAGAATTAGTAGTAGGATAAGGGAGAATGCGGGGAAAAGGCTCAGAGATAGTAGTTAAACAAAATTGAGTTGATTTAATAAGTGTTTTTGGGAATTCGAAGAAAATAGGCAGGAAGACGAGGACTAGATGGAAAGAAATGAAGGAGTGGGTTATATGTATGATATAGTAGAAAGGAAAAATGAAGAGGAAATTATTGAAATGGTTGACAAAGGGAATGAAAGTAGAGGAGGGGAGTTAAAATGTTAGAGTAAAGGGATGTTGAAATTGAAGGGAGAGAGAAGGGGTATACACAAGGAAATAATAACATTGGATAATGGTTGATGGTAATGGATAAGGTTATTAGTGGACTTAGTAGGCGATTTGATAGGTTAATGAAAAAGAAAGTTGGAATGGGAACATAAGAATTGTGGGATGCATTAGTTAAAATTGTAGGATTGGGGGCAGTGAAGTTGTGGTTGATTGGGTTATAGACTGGCTGGATAGATTTGTTAGAGAACTTATCAAAGAAGAATAACCAGAGAATAAAATAAGGGAAAAATAGATAGTTATAGTGAGGGACTGAAAACTTGACCTGATGGAATTTTCAGAACAGTGGGGGTTGGAAGGTTAGGTCAACTTGCTGTAAAATAGAATGTGTTTTACCAGGGTTGGGCGCCAATGCAGAGCACGAGATTCTTCAGGATCGTGAAGGCCGGCGACTGCTGGGCCTCTTCTCGATGTTCCAACGTCATTCCTCTGATGATACCTGTTCGGCGAATAATTCAGTCTTGAAGCAGCTATTAATCCAGTTTAGCCTAGGCTAGTATGGGTTGTCGGCCCCCCCGTATACGCCACTAATATCGTCGTGGGTTGTTACGGCCACCCAATGCCATGAGCATTCGTATTAAAAATTAATTGAGGTTAAGAGTTACACTAAGTCACATGGCCAGACTGACCAGATTAATAAAGTCATATGCCAAACTTATTTGTGACAATACAATTTATTCAATATTATCCTCATATGAGGCACATAAGTTCATACATCTCCACTATAGCTCGGAGCTCTCTACAATATGTTAAAAGGGTGCGAAGCTGACAATAGAATTACATGAAAAATTACGGTTCAGCCATGTAGCAAAACTGTCTGAATTTGGGGTGGTACATGCTCAGGGGTAACGAAAGAAGAAAAATGAAATTAACTATTGCAATTATATGATAGATTCAAAAATTTTAAGATCGCAGAGCGTGCCTACAGCACGATCTAACCCAGGGTATGCAAAGACGATACTAACCCAACATGGCCGTGCATATTGGTGATTTGCATATTCCTGCAGGACAACATAAAGTTCCATTATTCGGAACAAAACTAATTTAAGATGAGATGAATGAAGCGAGTATGGCACACAATGATCAATATCATTACATTTCACACTTAAGATTATATTATCATATATTTAAACAGAAAATAACAATTAGTTTGTGAACGACCGAAACACATTCATAATTGCTGTGCAGTTCTGTCCTTTCCTTAACCAAAACATGTTGAATTTCACATTGCGTGTATGCCTTCATTATAAGGGCTCGTGCCCCACATTTACTTGTGCTTTCACTATCCTTTCATATGAGTTCAGGGAAACTTAAGTTAACATGTAAACACACTGTAATGAAACTATTACTATTAGAGGTCCGCAATGTTTATGTTGGTGGACAGCAGTCCTTGGCTGTGCAGGTTGGCTCATGGCCTCCGCCGCTTGTCTCTGTTGACCAGTTTTTGGTTTGATATGTTTTCTATCCAATTTGTACCTTGGTATCTCTGGCAACCTCCAAATGACAACAGACAAAAAAATACAAACATTGAATAAAATACAAAAGAAACCCTTCAAATCATTATGGAAAAATATTAAGTGACATCGCTAATTGAGACAAAGCATTTTTATGCCTTTCGAAACAAACCAATACACTATACGATAATAACACTACAAATGTCAACACAAAAAATTTACAACTCTTAATAAACAAGATATCTAATGTAAGGCTTGAGGCTTGTGTACACACTTGTTTACATGTCACTTACCAAACTGATACATAAAGATTTTATTATACCCTTTTAATAGCAACATCAAAGAACATAACATAACACTTGAAAATAATATGGCATGGCTGACAATAAGAAAAACACAGTATTATTTAACATTCACAAAAAGGAAACAAAACAAAATATGACTAGTGTTCACTGCGGTGCACACATAGCTAACTTACAGCATAATTATGAAAAAAATAACATTAAAAAGGCCATCTCAAAAACAATAACAAACATATCTGGCCTAACTTTAATACACTGGTGCATTTACACTGATGCAAGGAACATCGGTTGATATACTGGCATCAATTGTAGTTGTAAATGCCTGTGTCGGGGTACTGGTGACGGTAGGAAAATGGGATGGTTCTTGTGAATCACGTCTAATGCATCCTTCTTCGGAGGCCTTTTTCACGTAGACTGCAGACTCTAGCAGCAACAGTTTGGTGGCTTCAAACTCCTATGTTGTCACAGGTTGTAGCCACCATGTCGTTCTGGTGCTAGAGGTGGGTGTGGCCACTGTCTTGGAGCTGGAGGTGGTGCGTTGCGAGTTGTGGCAGTCGCAGAGGCGTGGTCGCAAGTCATGCATGTGGCGTGGTGGGCTCGGCGAAAACATGTAGAGTGGTGGGGCGATGAGTAAAGTTCCTCTGTCCCCGACTCGTCGCTGCTACTCTCTGATGTTGTGGGATGTTGGCTTCCTACAGACGTCGCGATGTTACCAGGGGAAGCTCTCACCTGGCCATCCTGCCCGTCCTCAGGTGGTTTCCTTGCCTCGCTGTCCTCGGCGTTAGAGTCCTCTGGCCTCTAAATAAACCAATGGTCATGACAGCTGTCAGGCGCAAGCACATCGTGGGCTTGAACATGTGTAGATGCAAGGACGTCGTGTGTCATGGCATCCAGTGTACTCGGCGTAACGATAAAGTTGATCGCTGGATTCACCACCTCAGTTAGTGGTAAGGGGAGCTTTTAATTTCCCCTGGAATTTTCTGCTCCAGGCGTCGGGACGTTGGGCCTCTCGGTGCCATTCCTCACGAGATGTAGGGTGTCTCTATAAAAAGTAGCAGTGCTGCGATTTTGAAGTCGAACAACATAGCAGGACTTGCTCCCGATCATTCTTCCATGAACACAGCAGATAGGTTTTCTGTCCGGCGGATAACGGATGTGCATGCGCATAGACTATTTGAGCTGGTTGCAGCTTAGAGGGGGGTGCACGGAGGTCGGCACTCAGATGGTCAGATAGCAGCTCTGTTGTCCCTGCACTTCGCGTATTCCCTTTTCAATTGCTTCCTCCCTGCTTTCCCTTCTGGTGGGTCAATGGCACGCTCCCTCATCCAGCTGTGGAACTCTCTGGGGAGGGGAAGGTCATGTCCCAGGAGCAGCTGTGCTGGTGTTTTTCCAGTTGCTTCGTTCACACTGCAGCAGAGTATAAACAATGGCACTGGTAAATGCTTGGTCCTGGTTCCTTCTCTCAGTAGGGTTTTCATGATGATGGTAAATCGCTGTTGTGTGGTGGGTTACTCCCCAATTTGTATACAAGTACCTCCAGATGCGTCCTGTGAACTGCATCCCATTATCACTCAGAAGTATATGCAGAAAATCCTATCAGGTGAAAAATTCATTGTGTAGCGTTTTACCATACATGTGCACACGTGCACATAAAAGTAGGTATGCCTCTACCCAGCATGAAAACAGGTCTGTAACAACATGAATGAATCTCTTATCATTGGATGCTCTGAGATAGGGTCCCATCAGATCTATTGTGATTGTCTTGAAGGGTTCTTTTGGTTCGCAGGCACGCTGTTGTTGTAAGCCATCTTGACATTTGCTCTTGTATTGATTACATTTATGACACTCACGCACAAATGCACATGTGTGTATGGCGACTCCTGGTCAGTGAAAAACTTAGTAATATTTCACTTAGTCTGGTTAATGCCTGGGTGTCTCGCAAGGTCGTGAACATATGTGTAGCAGAGTATGGCAATGCGTGCGATGGGCAGTACATAACTGTACCACACATCACTGTTTACATTGGTATGTGAATCGAGGCAGCCATCAACTATACGTCAGCTTTCCAGTTCCCATTTGGTGCACTTTCGAAGAACAGGGCCCATTGCGTGAGTTTACTGCAGCTTTCCTGGGTGTTGTGGAGCCACAGCAAACAACGGTTGTCCGTTCGAAGTGTGAACCTCCTATACTACAGCAATTGGCAGTACTTTCTCAGCGTCCAAATGACACAACACTCTCGCACTCATTTATGTCATATTTTCGTTCGAATGCTCCGTAATTTGTGCTCCCGAAGTCAATGATCTTGCTCGCTCCATAGTCTATCAACTGATATAGCACTGCAAATCTGTTTGTACGTATACATGTTCCGCCGGGTCGTAACACACAAGTGCTATACACTCCCGAAAGTGGCCCTTCAATTCTTCGAAACTTTCTTGTTGCCTTGTTGACCATCGGAAGCAGACATTCTATTTCATCAACTCTGTTAGAGGAGAACAGGCGAACTCTGGGATGTATCCCAATATCCAATTTGCCAGTACGAAAAACTTTCAAAGTTGTCTCCATGTTGTCGAGGTAACATATTCAACTATCAGCTGAAGTTTCTGTGCTGTTGGGCGGCTTCCCTCCTTATCGACGATGTGGCCGAGGAATTGTCTACAGGTCTACGACAGGTGGCATATATTGTTGTCACATGTTAGTTTATTGATGGTAAGACGTTCTAATGCTATCGACAGATGGCATACATGGTCGTCCCATGACTCAGACCTGATAATGACATTGTCTAAATATGCCAATATGAAGTCACCGATGTAGCTGTCCAGGACACGTATCATCATGGCCTGAAATGTGGAAGGGGTACATTTTAGGCCGAATGGCATAGTGCAAAATTGGAAGTGTCTGCCATTAGGTACTGTGAAGGTTGTCTTGTGGCAGACAGCTGGTCAGACCGGTATTTGCCAATATCCACTCTTCAAATCGATCGTCGTCATGATTCTCGCATGCCCCAGTCTGTTTAGGGCATCTTACACATTTATATATGGGGCAGGGCACTCTCTGCAATGAGGTTACAGCATTGGAAGTCAACACAGAAGCACCATGAGCCATCCTTCTTTGGAACTAATGTAATGGCAGTGTTGTAATGTCTGTCCGATTTTGTCAATTTGCTCACTGATGATCTTCTTCCAATGTGGGTAATACCACTTTAGCACGTCGAACGCTTGATTCTCCATTGTTAATGGAATTTTGTGTTCGACGACAGTCGTCCGGTGTAGTGGGTCGGGTACAGTGAACACATCTCTTCGTTCTTTGAGTATTCTTTGTACTACCACCTGGTATTCTGTGGGCACTGAATGGTCCAGTTCGTCCAGCAAGATGGGCGAAGGTTGTCCAGTTTTTCGTGGTTCATTATTGCACATTGTCATCGCTCTTTAATTCCGATTTGCACCAGTCGGGCAGCAGGTTCGAAGATGGTATTTTGTTCGGAGAGCCCGGGCACTCCTAGGATAACTCCCTCCTGTAATTCACGTGACATGAAGGCGTTAGTCACTGTCGCGATGTCCTGGATTACTATGGTGATGGTGATTTCTTCGGCGATGCAGACTGATTGCAGATGCATAGCTAGTTGGACCTCTTTGGTTTTTGTTGGTTGAATACTTCTTGTGTCGACTATGTCTGCACGTACGAAGTTGTGTGATGCAGCCATGTGAATAAGGGCTCAGCATGGACGGTTGTTGACAATAACAGCTATCCTGGTGAAGTTGTTTTGAAATCCTATGGATTGGGCCAGCACTATCGTTTATGTAGACTGAATGGTAACATTCGAACTCGCCCTGGTACAAACTGCGTTAGGTCGCTTGACCCCCCCTCTTAGTTTCCGAATGGGTCGGTTTTGCTGTTGAGCCAGATAGTCGGCCCACGTCGGGCATCTATTGTCCCAATGCAGACTTGCGCACTATCTGAATGGCCTCCCATGTACGTTATTCTCCCATATGATCTGTGGTTGTTGTACTCCGGCAAGTTACGTGGAATGTAAGTTGTGCAGTTTGCATTTT
Organism: Dryococelus australis; assembly: GCA_029891345.1. NCBI lineage: Eukaryota > Metazoa > Arthropoda > Insecta > Phasmatodea > Phasmatidae > Dryococelus > Dryococelus australis. The sequence continues at coordinate 197,932,721 of CM056994.1, forward strand.
GATTCCTACTTGCTGTATTATGTTGATCACAAGATAGGTGCATCATTTCTTTTCTCGGCATCCTCTGCTGTGTTCAGTGGTCGCCTCTTCTGTCTTCGCCTTTTCTTTGGCGGTACCCGTATCACAATGCGGGTGGGCAGGAATACGGTGGTGGCTCCCTTTAGCAGAGATGCTGGCATCCAACTGTATCACTGTTTGAATTAAAACCTTTTCCATTGCATGAATAACAGGAGCGAGGGCTGTGCTATACTATGGTAGCACTGTGCTGGCGACAATTTCCAAGGTCTCCCACAGGGACAGATTAGAGTGGTATGAACAGACCAAACTAACTTTGTGTGTTGCGAATTTGTAAAGCATCCCTTCTCCCTGTTCTTCAAGAATGACACTGCTGCAGGCTCGAAGCGATGTGAAGGAACTCGCAAACCTGCAGAGGAATGTCTCACTAAAGTCTTCCCATGTCAGGCCGTATCATTTTACACCTCTCCACAATAACATTAAAGGCCGGAAAAGCTTTCATCAATACAATTTGGCCAATCTGCTTAGTCTACTCCGTGGTGGTGTAAACAGCTCTTGCATTCACCTAGAAACACTGTCGGGTCTTCTCCTGCAACTCCGCCATATGTAGGCAGAGATTGGAATCTCGTAGGTGTAGTATTCGGCTGATTGATGATTATTGTGTTTCACGTAACATATTGTCTGGATGGTTCCATTGGGAAAACAGTATGTGGTCCTGCTTTGGTTGAGTGCATTTGTTGTGTCAGTAACGGTGACATCCTCGGGTACCACTGCTGTTGATGTGGTAGCAAGGGGTGGTTGACATGTACGGTGGCTGTCCTCCTGTAAACACATTCCTCAGTGGCAAAGTCCACTCACGTGGCTGGTATGCTGCACCTATCACCTTAAATGGTTCTGTCTTGACATGTATAGGCCACACAAAAACCCGTGTGTTGTACACCACAGATAGCTATTTCATCCTGGGAGTTATTGTTGCAGTTTTCTGTCTTCTCTTGTTCCAGGTATATGATGGTTGTGTTCTAATGAGATAGGTCAGTGCTTGGTGCTAGTCAAAGACAATTCTTACATAAGTTCGACATCTTTCCTGCAGTCATCTTACAATTCATCCAACCGGGGTTGCGAACGTAGTGCAGTTGGCAAGATGAAGTCCTTGCTGTTGCTCCTTCAGCCATTGTTTATGTTTCACCGGACCATGTGGTCTCATGACACGCAGTAGACACCCCAGTGTACGAGGCACGAGGAGGCTGGATGACGTGCCGTGATGTGGACAGGGGGGAAGGTATTCATGTAACCCTCTTGGCCGGTAATACTCTAAAAGATGGCGGAGGGTAGCTTAAATCATGGCATTGTATACAAGTTCCAAAAAGTTAGCTGAAGCTCTGGACAATGGCGAATACTGACATCAAAAAGGACATGATCAATTTTTCTGTTGCAGTGCAGTTTCCTCCAATTTATTATATCGCCATTAAATGAAAATAGGTTGAAAAAGTCGCCAGTAGCAAGGTATATGATACAGTGCAGTTTAAAGGATAATAGGAAGCATTCGCACGTGAATGCACATGGATAACAATTTTGACAGGCAATTTTGACAGGGAGTGAGCAATGAACCCCCACTAGTTGGGAAAAGCCATTTGACGTGATAGAGTTTTCAGAATAGATGGGGATTGGAAGGTTATGTCACTTTGCTGGAAAATAGGATGGGTTCTAACAGGTTTGGGTGCCAAAGCAGAGCACGAGATTCTTCAGGGTTGTGAAGGTCGGTGGTCATGGGGCCTCCCCTCGATGTTCAGACGTCATTCCTGTAATGATTCCTGTTTTGCGAATAATTCAATGTTTTGAAGCAGCCATTAATCCAGTTTGGCCTAGGCTAGTACAGGTTGTCGGCCCCTGTATACACCACTATGATCGTCTTGGTTTCTTCGGCCACCTAATGCCGTGAACACTAGTAGCAAAAATTATTTGAGGTTAAGAGTTACACTAAGACACATGGCCAGACTAACTAGCAAATAAAGTCGTATGCCGAACATATTTGTGACAATAATTTATTCAATATTACCCTCATATGAGGCACATATGTTTATACATCACCATTATATCTCGGAGATCTCTACAATATGTTAAAAAGGTCCGAAGCCAACAAAATAATTACATGAAAAATTATGGTTCAGTCATGTAGCAAAACGGTCTGAACAGTGGTGCAGTGCATACTCCGGGGTAACGAAAGGAAAATTTAATGTTCCAGAAAAATCAAATTAACTATTACAACTACATGATCTGTTCAAAATGTTGAAGATACTGGAACGGGCCTACCGCACAAGATATTTCACGGTATGTGAATACTCTACTAACTCAACATGGCTGCGCATGTTGGTGCCTCTGCGTCAGTTCCAGCGGGACAACAACAAAGCTCCGTTATTCGGAACCAAACTAATTTAAGAAGAGATTATTTAAGAGAGGATAGCACATAATGATAAAAATAATTACATTTCACACTTTAGATTATATTATTAAATATTTAAATAGAAAATAAAAATTAAATTGTGAACAGCACATGCACTTTCAAAATTACAGTGCAGTTGACATATAAACACACTGTAATGAAAATATTACTTTTCGGGTTCGCAATGTTTATGTCTGCCGAAAGCAGTCCTTGGCTGAGTGGGTTGGCATGTGACCTCCGCTACTCGTCTCTGTTGGCCAGTCTTTAGTTTGTTATGTTGTCTATGCAAATTGTACCACGCGGAATAGTGAAGTATCCACCTTCGTGTACGGTTCGTATTTTTTAACCTCGGCGTCGGGATTTCGACATCACTATCTGTGTGTGTCATTTCACGTTCTTGCGAGTTTAATGGACATTCGCCTTTTGGATTCTATGAGTTTTGAAGATTTTCTGCCGTGTTTAACCACTTTTTTCTAGATTTCGATATTTCTTGTATTCGATTTTAAGGGTTGTATGGCTGTACGGTTAAATCCAAGGCCCAAACCATTTGCATACTTTAGATTATATGCTATCTCTGGCAACCCCCAAAAAACAACAATAACGGAAAAATATTAACATTGAATAAAATACACAAGCAGCCTTTCAAATCATTATGGAAAATATTAAGTGACGTCTCTTATTGAGATAAGGCTTTTTTATGTCTTTAAAAACTAACCAATACACTTTACAATAATAACACTATGGGATGGTTTCACCAACACATTATAAAATTTATGCACCTTGTATCGTTTCACCAACGTTAATATCTTCTTACTCTATTTTCAGCAGCTCTTATTTTAGGCAGCCGAATTGTGAAGTCTAACTCTTTAAGCTCTGCTGAAATCATTGTAAACAAATAAAAATATAAATGGCTGCTACTGTTAAAAGTTGTGTGTATATAATTCCATATGTGATTTAGTTATTTAGTATTATAAATTAAAGTTTTAAATAAATAAAAACATGTGATTTTAATGTGTTAAAGTTATCGAGTCTGGTTGCAAGTCTTTATTTGCTGAAATAACCTATGACGATGGTCGAAAAGAAAACTCGTGGAAGGTAAAATATTAGTTTATGTATATTTTCCACTTATTTTAAAGAGGCAAACCCAATTTATACATTATTTTTGCAGACAACTATTATAGATTTTGATCACACGCAAGGCAAATGTTAGGTTAGGTGTTTAATACAGCAACTACACCAAGGTAGCTACACAAAACATAAAACTAAATTCCGTGACTTTTCCAGGTTTTCCCTGTATCACATTTGTTTTCCCTGACCTATACTAATGAAATAAAATCACACTTTTCATAAGTTTTATCTAATCGAAGCCTTGTAAACAAACTAATATAAATGTTTATGAACTTACATTGTTACAGCTATTTATTTAATGAGAGGAATTTTAAGATTCGTGTAATATGTTGAGCATGATATTGGGTGACTGTAGACAATATAAAGATCAAGCATAGTTTTAATGTGTCTGTCAGAGACATAGGCGATTTGATTAGGCTGACTTTATTGGCTGCTAAGTGGAGCCTGGCTGGTATATAAGTGGCTAAGTGGAGCCTGGCACATGGTGTGGCGGCACAGCACAAAGTGTGGCGTGGGCTTATCTGTCTTCTGCATCACTGGTTTACACACAGTCACTGGTTTACCAGGAGTGGGTGTAGCTCAGAGTAGCTCCTGACTCGACTGTTGTTGCTGCTGGTGCCGACTGAACTCGTGCCCAGTCCTTGGACAAAGGTGGTGCTGTGGCTGGTGGTTTTGGTAGGAACCTGCGGAGGGCTGCTGGTCCTGCGGGGCTGGAACGACGGGTTCACTTTACCCATCGGAAGTCGACGATGACTGGATATGGCATGCCAGTGGTCTTTTAGGGAGGCTTAAATAGGGAGTATGGAGGGACTGGGAGGTGAGGCCTCTCCAGTTGACGGGCGGCTTGAGCTCGTGCCCGGGGGGTTAGACTGCAGAGGGCAGTTGGTACTGGGTTACAGCTCAGGTTGGACTCTGAGGCAGTGGCTGCCTTCCTAGCTCGCCACTTTGCACAACTCCTACGAGTGAATGGCATAAAGGAAGGTACTAAAGTCAGCCACACTAAGGAAGTGAAAGTGACGAGGACCCTAGCTAGGTGTAAAGCAATTTTTGGCAGAGCCAACCGAGATTTGTACCCAATTACTCCAACTAAGTTAACAAACATTTTCATGTTTTTATGAAATATTACTCCTGTGGCAACATAAGGAGCCTTTCACAAGCCGGCATTCAGCAAATGCCACTTTCACAAACACACCAATTGTAGGAACATCTAACATTTTTGCACAAGAGAATTAAAAGAAATATAAACATTTTAATGTGTACAAAAATTTCCCGACTGTCAGAAAATTCCCTGGCATTTCCCTGGATGTTTTAAATTCCCTAAATTTTACCTGTATTCCAGGTTTTCCCTGTCTGTAGTCACTCTGAACTATACTCACAAATAGTGGAAAATCCCTCCAATTAATTTTTGTACATTATATTTTAATTACTTTATTATGACATTAAAATAATTTTCTAAATTTTCAGATACAATATACAGGAATAGCTAACCATAAATCTGGACAAGAGTCTGTAATTCTATTACACACTCAGTCCTTTCGTAAGAAGAGGAAGAAGTATAATAATATTCTGCGAGGTCACCACAGCTTCTATACATACAAATGTCATACAGACAGACACTTGACCAAAGGACACTTTTTTTCATCATTTCACCATTTCCTATGTTTTTCATATGCAATAAATGATGTGCAAAACTAATTATGACATGACATAACATCAAAGAATAATATTTAAATCTTAGTGATACAGTGAAATTATCTGCAATCACTTCGAAATGGAATGGAAAATTCTGTGGGGGAACACCACTTTCGGTGCACTCATTCAGTCTCAGTTAAAAAGTTTCATCAAATTCTGTCGCAACTGTAAAATTCCAACAATCTATTGCCTTAAAAAATTTACAAGACAATTTGTGAACATCCATTATTTGGTATAAACTTTTTTTTAATGTTTATATTTAGTGATTATTTTCCAGGCTTTAAAATATTTGATTCTTCACAGTATCTCAAGATTAACAATTGTACAATATTTCCTTTGGATTTTTATAGTGTGATGTATATTTTGTGTACAGGTAATATGTGAAATAAATATCTTAATGCAAAAATGTGTTGGTTTAATTATTTTTTCTCACTCTGCTGAAACATTTATAAAATATGCATAATTTTCACAACCTACCTCTGGTCTGGTCTGAAATTGTAATAATGTGGTTTTATTTTTGTGCTCTTCATAAAGCAGTTCACATATTTCCTTGGAAATAATCAAAATTTCTAGCTTGTGAATATTTTTACTGTTTATTTGGTGTGCAATTACTAAATATTAAGGTATAATACCAAGAAATGTGTAGTTTTCAGTATATCGATGAGATATATCTAAATTATACCAACAAATTTCAGATGCAGGAATGATATCCTGTGTGTATTTTTGTATACAACTTATGTTCATATATAAAATATATATATATATATATATATATATATATATATATATATATATATATATATATATATATATATATAATGTATATTTAAATACATATGTTCATATATATTTTAATACATAATATGTATATTTAAATGTATATTTTCATATATATTTAAATAAATAATATAATTGACATCATTTACCATTCCATGTCGGCCATATATAATTTAATCAGGGTGGAACCACTAGGAGCGCTGCAAGCACTGTCAATAATTAATTAATGAGTGAGAGATATCCATCTATACCCCCCTTGTCTATGACTCTCAATTTTCTATTTCCAGCACTCTAATCAACAAGCATACAAGACTGCAATAAGCAGCTAACAGACAGTAAGCCACAAGTAAAATTTGCAACTAATAAACGCATGTACAAAAATGTATGTGTATAAATGCAACATTTATTTATATGTAACTTAAATATATGAATAAATATTAATACAAAATATTTCAAGTATTTAATGAAATACTTTCGGTTAAGAAGAAAATAGATGTTTTGATTTTAGAGCACATCGCCAATATTTACCTTGCTGCAACGTTACAGAAGACCAAAAATGACTCATTCATTTGATTGCAACATTGGAGATGCTGGAAATATTGTTACAAAGTTACAAATAGCCTTGCAACCAAAATGAAACAATACAATGTTGCAGCAACGTTTTTGTAACCAAGTGTGCAGTATGGGTATACTGAGGTGGCCCAGGAACTGGATGTTTTCTTTGCCGATATGACATTTATTGTTGATGCACGTAAGGCCATTTTTCGCCAAATGTTCGAAACCTAGTGATAGATGGTTCAGGTATTCTGGCAATGATTCGGGCCTTACGATAACACCGTCTAGGTATGCGAGGGCACAAACACCGATCATTATATTCAATATACGAACCATCATCTCTTGGAAGGTTGACAAGGCATATTTAAAGACAAATGGTATAGCATAAAATTGAAAACGGTGCCTGTCAGGAGTGGTGAATGCTATTTCATGGTGGTCTGTGTGTTTCAAGGGCACTTGCCAATAACTGCTGCGGAAGTCGATGGTAGTCAGTACCTTCGTGCTCCCTAAGGTGTTTAACACATCCTGGATATGTATGTACGGTGGTGGAGCACTTCACGTGATCAGATTGAGGCGACAGAAGTCAACACAAAAATGCCAAGTTCTATCCTAGTTTTGCACCAAAGTGATTGCTGAGTTGAAGGAACTTTCTGATGGCTCGATTACTCCCTCTTCCAACATTTCTGCTATTTGTATTTGTAAGATCTCCCGCTGTTGGGGATAGTAATGGCGTGGGCTGCTGCATAATGGTGTATCTGTGGTTAATGGGATGGCATGTTCTGCTATGGTGGTTCTACTTAGTGGGTTAGCAACTGTAAATATGTCCCTTCGTTCTTTCAGAAGTCGTTGTACAGTCTCGCGGTGTTCTGGGGGGACTGCATTATCGAGGTCATCCAATTATACTGCAGGTTGTCATCCATGGTTCGCGGCTCCAAATTGTAAACAGCACGCCACTCTTTACTGCTAATGGGTATTCGCTGTGCAGCTGGGTCGATTATTACTTTCTGCTCCATTAACCAGGGGATCCCCAGTGTGACGTTTTCCCTGATATCATATGAGATGTATTCCGTGGTAGTTGTTGTAATGTCCTGGATACTGATCATAGCTGTTATTTCTCCAGTAACTTCTCCTGCATGTTGACTGTATGGCTTTATTGCTCTGCTTTACTTCTTTTAGGTCGACGTAGCTGCCATAAACGAAGTTGTGTGACGCTGCCATGTCTACCAATTCCCTGCATGGAAAGTTGTCAATCTGGGTAGGATGCAGATGAAATTGTCCGACTCGCTCGTTATCTGGTCGAGTGCATAGCATATTGTTTGCTGTTTACTTTGCTTTGGTAATGGCCTGGGGTGGGTGGCGTCAGGTTGCCCCGTCCCCACACTCCATTTCTCAGTGGCGACCTGTGTTGCTCTTCTCGTTGCCCTCATGGGAAATATGCCCATGTTGGACCATCATTGTTCCAGTCTTGCCCACCACACCACCAGCAGGGGCGAGGGGCCTGCCTGGATCCACTTGCATACCTGGGAGCAGGTGAACTGTTCTTTGTAGAATCGGTCACTTCCGGTTGAGAGGCCATGATTTTTATGGGGGCTGCAGTTGTTTCTGATGTCTTATTTAACATTTCTCCTGTGATATAGTTGTTGGGTTGTTGATGTTTGGCTTGCAGCGCTGTGGTATGATGTCATGGTCTTGGTGTGGTTGTGTAGCAGTGTTAGCATCTATCAATAACACAGTTTGCAGGAACTATTGCTCACTGGCATGAATGGCCAGTGCTAAGGCAGGACGGTGTTCTGGACAGTCTAAGCTGGCAACCATTTCTAGTATGTCTCTGAGCGATAACTCCGGGTGGTAAGTGCGGATGAGTATTATTTAGCTCGTAGCGAAGTTGCACAACGACTCGTCCATCTGCTCCCTCACGATCGTCTGACTTCATGCTACTAGAGATGTGAACGTAATAGCAAACCGGCATTTTATGTTTTGCTGGAATTCCACCCATGTCAGTCCGTATTTGGTGATGCCGTGCCACCAAGATTTTGTGTCCCCGAAGAATCGCTCACTAATACAATGAGGCCAATCCTCCTGGTCGACTCTATACTTGCTGAGTCTTCGTTCGAAATCCTGTAGGAATGCTCTGGGGTCCTTACTGGTTGTGCATGCATAAATTGGCAGTTTTTGGAACTTAGCTGGTGTAGCTTGGTGTGGCTGTCAGCACTGATGTTTACTCAGATGTTAGTTAGTTGGAGGTGTGTAGTGTGTTGCCATCGGTACTTCTCTCAGGAGCGGAATATATTGCAATGGAAAACTGGGCACATCAGCTGTGGCACACAAAGCAGGTAATCTTCCATGGTGTTCGGCCATATCTCATGGTTGATTTGCCTTCGATACCAGGTTGACTTGATGCATGTTGGGCCTACATATTCCTCAGTTCGTATATGTCGTTGTGTTGGTTCTGGGCTAATATGTATGCACCAGGTGTAGCTGGTGTTAAGTGCATTTCTTCTCGTGGTGAGTTCCAAGGTTGTACTGCACCCTTTGTGGAACATACTCTTGCTTTTGTCACAGGCTAATGTGGCAGTTCCATTTCTATCGCAGCAGTCATTATGTGCGCACTTCCGGAGAGCTCTTCTAAGTTGTGACCTCGCTGATTCCATGTCAATGGGTACTCGTGAGCACGTGCATAGAACGGGTAGAAATGCTTGGTTATTGAAGTCCTTTACCTGTTGTGACTTTAGACATTGGGTGCATACATATTCGGCCTTCCCCATGCAGATGCGGATTAGTGCTATCTTACAAAGCCCCTGGTTTGCCTGTTTAATATCGTGTTGCATTTGCAGCATGGCTGTTGGTTCAAGGGCAAATGCCTGCGTTCTCTGTGTTTAATACGAATGAGAATGGATCTTGTGGTGAGTTGTATTGCAGGCATTCGATGCACAGCAAAGCCTGTTTTCCATTTGTATTGTTGTGAAGTGGGTGAAGGGGGGATGAGTTATCAGCTGGTACTACAGGAAGAGGGAGAAAAGACCCGGCGAGCTACACCATATGATGTGAAGTAGAAAAAGGGGGGGAAAGAATTAGAACAACAATGACGATTATGTTAAAAAAGAAGAGAAGGGAGGGATGGAAGAACCATATTTTCTACAACCTAATCTCTTACTTGAAAAACATGTAAACCTTCATCGATTCCACATGTCTAAACATCAACACAAGGTAAACTACCATTAACTTTAACAACTACTTTTAGCATCGCTCACACTCTCAACTCACATCTAAATTCAATTACGTCAAAAGACAGCAAATTAACTACAAAGGATATGAAAGCTCTCCACAACCAGACTTTTATTACTCATGGGAACCTGGACACCCTTACTAACACTTATACTGCAGAACATAGCTCACATAGTAGGGACAACTCAACCTGTCATACGACTGATACATAATTATTAATAAGGAACAGGTTGGGTGGGAGGAGAGAGGGATTACTTCTTAAAAAAAATCAATCAAATTAATTACTTGAATTGCCTGATTACATAACTTCAAACAAATAAATTAAGAAAGGATAACAATCATTAATTATCCTTCTAGTGCTTCGATTCTCCTCAAAATAAAATAATGTTAGTGTAATTAAAAGAGCATAAAAATAATAAATAAAAGCAACCTCAGTTTTAGGGGGATGGTATCGTAAAAATTTAAGCAATAAAAGAGGAGGGGTTTATCTAAAATAAATATACTATGGTAAAGATGTGAAAACAATGTACAACAGGTTAAACAACAAGATTGTAAATACACACTATATTTTATTAGAAATAAATATAAAAGAAAATTTAACATATCTGATGTGAATATTCAAATGGTAATTACTATTAATAATAAAAAGTATTCGAAGAAGAATTACATTTACAGAGAGTATTTATCACATAGAGCTTCGGAACATTTTAAAGTCTAATTCGCAAATTAAAAAATTACTCTAGTGCTTTAACAACCAACAAATCTGATTTTAGGGGCCTCTATATAAGATATCGCCTGTGATTAAACTCTGATTTGTTCTCAAAACTTCTTTTTCTTTACAAAGACTCTGATAAACTGTAATTGCCCAAAGTTCACAAATAAATTGCTCCTAAATGCGACACACACTGTGCGACAATAGTGAAACGTCACTCATATAAAAGGGGGTCAGCCAGTAAAACATCATTCAAACATCTTAGGGGACATTAAGTTACTTATAGAGTCTCAAACTCATACTCCAAAATTCTACCAAGGTAAAATTCACACAACAAAATTCTCTCAACAACACGGCATGAAAAGGAAGTTAAACTCTTTGCTGTTTCGTGCTCTAAATTCTCTACAGAAATCAAACATGTTACAACGATCTACCTTTACTTCGTCTTTTCGTGTAACTGGAGAGAAAACTCTGATTTACCTTCTGATGTTTACATTTTAATACACCCAAAAAAGAAAGCAAAGACAGCATTATTTATCTGACTACATTTTTGACGATCACAGAGGATCCCTTGGCCTCACAGTGTTTTCAAACCAGCATTACTCCGACGATAGCTCTGTCACGTCCGACCTGATAGGTGATTCCTCTATGACTCCTCTAGATGGAGACGCATCCTCCACGACCCAACGTGCGACCCACGCCACAGAGTTTCTGTCTGTGGGTCGACGTCAGCGATAACTCGCTGCTGACCATCCCCATTTCACCCACACGGCGCTTCTGCTTCCTGCCTCGGGTGCCGGACGCACGGCTGTCCTTTAGCCATCCGCCACTTCAGCATTTCCGGAGTCCAGTTCTTACAGACTAGCCTCCTTTGCCGTGTTCCCACCAGGTCATCTGATGCACACATGAAAACTTTTTGTGCACGGCTGACCCCCGAGTATTCTGAAACCTATCCCACCCAAACAGGGTACAACTAGGGTGAATTTGAAATGAATTTAGAAAACACTACCTATAAACCAAACAACAAAACATCTACCAATTTAAATTCAGAAAGGGACCTAATTAAACAAAAGCTAAACCTCAAATGACTAATAACAGAAACTCAAATTAAAAAAAATTTAAAAACTAAAATTTTACGAAACACTCAAATTTAAACCTGCAACCTGACCAAACTAAAAAAAGAAAAAATGAATGTTTCTCGACTCGAACCAAAACAATACTAGTCCACCATTTACATCTAACCTCAGGGGTATATATGAACAAAAAACAAAATGTGATAGTGCTTAAAACAAAGGAAAACTGCCATTCCCAACAATCCTAACAAAAAATAAATAAATCTCAAATAATTAATATTACCTGAAAAACAGGGGTTTAACAGTATTACATAGGACTAAATGTCCCTTGTCGGATCAGCGGCACAATTGGTGTGGTGAAAACATGTTGCTTTCTTTGGCTGGACCAAGTAGTGCATGGCTCGCAGCTGACACCCACGAGCGTGACACGGGAGGGCAGTACTGCCAGCTCGACATGATACAAATGGAGGGGGGTGGTACTTGGTTTATTTACCCTTGGTACTAGCTGCTGAAGATGGTGGTCCTATGACACCACGCCTGGCATGCAATGACTGGTTGGGCTGCTTCGAAATGGCCGACAATGATGTCATTTTTGGCTATTTATCCCTTTACATTTTTCCTGATTTTCCTGTTGCTGTTCTGAATGATGGGAAATTCTGCCAGTAGCGAGAATACCAATTCAAGCCCAAAGGAAACAGGATATATATGGCCACATGGTCTCACATGGAATACTAGATGTGATACGAGACACATGTTACAAAGAATGGTACACATTATATTAAGGATGATATTGTGGTAGTTGGTTGCAAGGCTAGTTGGCAGGAAATGATAATCCAGTAGTTGCAGCACCAATTGATGTCGCGGCTGTTAGCTGGACCATGAGTGGATAGAATGATGAGGATAGGAAATATGGTGTTCATTGAATTGCCAGGGTAGAGAGCCAGCTCGCGGTGCGAGCACAAGAGTGATTTTGATGCTTAGAACCTCAGGGTCGTGTCGCCGATGACTGTTGACCTCCCCTCATGACCAACGTCTTCAATAATATTACCAGTTTCTGTGAAATCGCCACCAGTCAGATTCTACATTCATAATTACCTCGTCTACTAAGAGCTGTTGGCCTCCTTAATTTGCCATTTCACCCCCGACAGGTTGTTGTGGCCACCCAATGCCATTATTCAGACACATGGTAAAATACAAGTCGGCATGATATAGGTTAAGTAGCCATGAAGCAGGTAGTACAATAAGTACGCAGGCATTACCGTCATGTATATTTATTGTAGCTTAATTCCCAATTAGCACTCACATGATACAAAAAGGCCATCAAAGCCAGGTGGGCTCTTATGCTGACAAAACCGCAAAAGAGCCGACATGGTTAATACTGCATTACATCTCGGCCATACACAATACGGATCGAGAAGTGAGGTAACACGTACTCCGGGCGAGTAAACAGAAAAGGTTCAGGAAAATTAAATTAAAGTGACAGAATTACATATTGATTAGTTACAAGAGTTGATGTTCCCGGAGCACCGCGACGCGGTGGTCACCTCACAAGACTCAAGATGCTACTACATGTATCCTTGGCGTGGAGTTCACTTGTTCACGTGAAAAGAAATAAATGAAATGAATTGAACACTCAATGCCGATCAGACGAGAACACAAATAAACCGTCATCAGAAAAAGAAAAAATTAATACATAGAAGATTTAAAAATAAATAATATTGTTCAAACATGCTATTTTGCCATGGCAACATTACTTCACTCTGCCTGTTTTTAACAATTATGCAATAACTTTTTAGGGTCTCTCCCCAATAAAGTCTATTATGTCCTTACATGTTTTACTCCAAGGAAAATATGTGTGTTCATATCTGAATGCCAAAAAACATTGATTAATTACACCTACAATAATAAGTGGCAATTCGTCCATGTGGTTGTGTGTACCGGTTAGTTTTAGTGCATGGTTGCAGAATGCAAACCAAATTAGCAGTATCCTACTGCTGGCTGTACTGTCTCTACATGATAAAATAATTTATATTAACACAAATATCTAAAGAACACTTAATATGCACAAAACCTACATAATTAATTATCAGGAATATTATTATACATAACACATATCATGGTTGGCCTACATGTGGTCATTTGTAAATTCACTCAATATGGTGCCTCGATCACACGAACTGTCAAACACATAAAATAAATATACACAACACTAAATGGCACCAAAATGAATGAATGATAATAAACATAACACTGAGAGACTGTTTGTTTTGTACTTACATGGTGGATAAGGTGACACAGGAAAATAAAACAATGTTAACATGACACTTGGCACATACACACACATAACCTTCAAACAACTTGCTATATATTAAAAATAGAGAATGTGATGGCAGTTCGGTGTTGAGAAAGGTGGTAATGTGTTTGGGAAAAGCGATTAAGTGTACATTTTGGAGTGAAAATACCAGAGGCACCAGACGTCGCTATGGTGGTGTCAAAATGAAGTCCTGGTAGAACATGAAGTAAAGTCCTCTCAGGATGCGAAGGGACGATCACCTGGGCACACCATTCCCACCATGCTGAATCTGCTTGCTGTATTGCACTTTAGTACCAAGAGATGACCTGTGAAGTCGTATTTAGGAAATTCCCTATGCTGTGGATTGTTAGGGCCAACCACACGCCCATAAAAACTTTACTTCAAATGATGCACACAAAAGTTACACTTAAAATCAGCACAAAATATCAAAAGTAAATTTGATGGGATTTTAATGGCCCGTGGCCTGAAGTGTCTTGTTGCAGTCGAATAAAAGGTTACCTCAGTTCCATAAACACTTTTATTACGACACAAGTTATGCGTTCCTCCAGGAAGCAGTTTCATTTTTGCCCCTTTTGACTTTGGGGCTGAAGATAAGCTGTGGAAAATAGCATGCCACTATGAGTGAAATAAGTGTGCAGTAAATTAAAAATACTCCCCAGGCAATGATAACCTCGCGATGGTGAGGGGCAGTAATTCAGGTGGCTAAAACAAAACTGTTCCGGGGATAAAACTAAATTTACAATCGACGTTACACGACTGGTGCAAAGGATATGAATACCACCGGAGCATGGGAAAATGTGACGCGTCCATTCGTGACCTGCTCCTCTGGTTGCTCCTTGCTGACTGACTTCCCACCATGGTGCAAAGGCGGGCGATGGCAGGCCCACACACCTCAGAAGGATCTACTTGCACACATGTCTGAAATCAAACTCTGCTTAAACTAACTATAAAAACATTATACTTGCATATAAAAATATTCTCTTAACAACATATACCCTGGGTGATCAACACATTACGTGATTGAGGTGTACATAGCATTGAAGGGGGAGATTAAAAACATGACATAACAAGAACTGTTTAATCAATGCAAAATCTGGTAGAAAAAGGTATTATTTACTTTTAAGTACACACACGTAACACTGATAACACTTGCGTGTTTGTATTAACTTGCAAAAATGACTTTGGTGCGTTTTAGGTTACAGTATCACTCTGCCAGGAGTGTTAGATACACTTGGGCATCGATACACCGAGCATCCCCGTGCATCGCACCACACTTTCACTACACTGTGATAAATCGTAGAGTGCTCCTGCATGTGGTGCTATCGAGTTGTGGTCGGCTGGACAAACGGGCGTATGAGTAGGGAAATGAGTGGACATCCAGGGTGACTGAGTGAGTAGAGTGCTCTTTGCGGGAAGAACTTGGTTACTGTCCCACCATTTTCATTGCAGACAAAACATTGTCAGCTGATGCTTGTTGTCAATAAGTTTCCCTGATTGAGACATCATGAATTTTTTAATTTTAATATACTTTTATGCGTGATTCGTTATCACCTGCGTGTAAAATGGTGTTGTGTGTGTTGGTGATTCCAAATATTGATCATTATTTATATGTTTTAACTGTGAACTGTTTTTTATGACAATGTTAATTATTTATATCCACTTCTGTTTATTTATCACCACATTGTTTTTTTGCTCTAGGTATTTGAAACACAGTCGTGTTACGAGATCCCAAGAAAATATTAAGTCCAGCCCGATAAATTGCAATAAACTTAAAAATAATAAGTTGCAATACATAGGAATATGAGCAGAATAAATGTTACAGCAGGCTTATTTGTGTGCATGTTTAATGCTATCTTTTAAGTTTGTATGACAACTAATAAGTATCATGATTTGCATGCTTGAATTTAATGTGCCTTTTTCGTTTGAATTGTTGTTAATTCGTTCAAGTATTTATTCCAACTGCGGCTGTCTTATAAAATATCAAGGAGAAATAAAGTCATTTGGAAACTGTACTGACATGTTATGTTTATATCTGTGGACAACAGTTTTTGGCATTTCGTATATTCGCAAATTCACCAATGAATCTATCAGTGGTTGATACATTGGTGTACACCGATGGAGGTATTTTACGATTATCAGGTTGACCAAATGGTTAGTTTTTTACCGCAAAAGATTGAATTCTAAATGGCTACCGATGCCAAGAAATTAACATGGTCTAAAATTTTCAGCAGTATTTAAGTCTACTTTGAGAGACAAAATAATACAGTTGCATAGGAATTCCACCAATTCCATTGCTTTCTGAACCTGTAGAAACACCTGCTCCGTGTTTGTTTATGGCATTGCCTTCAGAAGCAGCTTTCGAAAATTCACCGATTGAATTTCGATTTATATCCACCAGATCCATCAGAATTTCAGGCTGGTGGAATCGATTGCTATACCGGTTCAACCAGACTTACCAAACGATTAATTTTCGAACGTTCGATGTACAACAATTTATCTACAGGTGATTTTACTAATACGCTGCTTGCGGTAAGCACGTGGCATTCGCTACTTGTCTCTGTTGTCAATTTTCGTTTATGTTATCTATGCTTCTGTGTGATGTTTTGTATGGTTTACTTCAGAACAGTAACTAACATAGGAGAATACTAATTAATTAAATTAAATGCACAAACCCTTAAAATGCTTATGTGAATATTATACGATGTTCATGAGTGATATAGTACCTTTAAGTGCATTAAGAAACAAATTTTGACTCTTTAAACAGTACACTATATGTGTGTAAATACAAAACACTTAATAAATCAAGTTTCTACTTAATATCTTGTGTACATAGTTTGTGTACTCGTCACTCAACCTATTCAATTAAAGAGCACTTTATTGCGCATTTTGTGATATCAAAAACATATCATGACATAACATTGCAATAAGGTAACAACACAAATGTCAATATTTCATAACATTTACCCTGGAATTCTGCATAAATATTCTGTGTACACGACTTGCGTGCATGGCACTCAACTTATATACAGACATCTTGACACTTAATGAACACATTATTACACAAAGAAATGCAACAAAAATATTACTCTTCAAAACGTAAAAATACAATATGTGACACGTGGTCCCTGTGCCACACACTTATTTACTCTGACAAACAGAGATATTAAAAAGGCCATAAAAATTAACAAACTTATACAATTTACTTGCATTGCATTGATGCACTATTACGAACGTATTCAATGCAGGCTCTGATACTAACTTAGCATGTGGTCGCAAAGGATGCTCTGGTAAATATTCTGGTAGTTGGAAGAACAGGATGTAGCTGATGTTTCATGTCAGCTAATATACTCCCATGCATAGGCTTATACACTGCAATCTCAAACATGCAGGCTGGTTTGATACTAACACAATGCGTTACAAAAATAACGTTCCCAACACTACACCATACAACTTCCCAGTGGATTGTTTTATGCTATCTTTAACCTTTCAAAGCAAAATCTGCGAATCACACATTATTTCCAGCCAGCAAGTTCGTGATAATGTCCAAGTGTATTTTATTTGATGATAATTTTGGGTATGTATGTGTGCAATTTCTTACTGCTACACCCTACCACATACCTTTGTTTTGCTTGAAATGCAAATGAGGACAGAGGTTTCAGTGTCCTCAGTCTTGAAATGCTTCCGTCATTCTATATTTACTGTTTAGCTTGTTACGCTCAAATGACAACTCTAGGATGTAAACTTGAGCACGTGGTGTTTATCTTTGATGTGAAAAAAAAATATTGTATATTAAATGAGTACTTACCTGAATTAAAATGACATTTGACACCTTAACATTTGCACAAATGTGTGTTGCGAAACAACAAAAAGCATGACACTATTCGTATTATTTCGTGTCTTCTCGGGACTAATTCGTCTTGAGATTGTGCTTCGTCAAGCCAGACGTATCGAAATATAAACTTGAATGGACTCATCTCGTCTTCACGAATCTCATCTTGTTCATCGATTTTGAAACATGAAGTTAAAAAATGCTGACTTAAGAATTAAGTATGTCTTGACCAAGACGTGTCTTAAGATGAGACTATATATTCCACTCTTAACCCGTGGTATCAAACAGTTAAAAAAAAATTATATTTATTTGGCAACTTTTGACACGAGTTCCATACACTACTATTTGAAATCTTAAATTTAATTCACGTGCAGACGCATAAAACCAAACAGGGGTAAAACATTCTAAATATTATTATGGACATGCCGAGCCCCAGCACGTGGTAGCTCGACTTGTTTATGAAAGCGCATGATGCACATGGATACAACACCTCCTAAAATAAACAAAATAAGTACACATTTATCCTACAAAACCTGGTTATAATTAAAAAGATACAGTGCACTTGATCACACGGGCCATACACATAATCACAGTTATTTCCAATTACTTTTGAATGTGTCGCACTAATGCACTTGGTGTGGCATGTTAGACATCACACATGATCAAAAGGGGAATATTTGTTATGCACGAGAGTCTACGATAATTAATTTTATCATACTTAATACTGACAAAATATTATACTTATAATAGTAAAAATTAAACAGGTAAACGGGAAATAAACTGAAAAATAATTACAAAATATTACAGCATGCTTTCACTGGTGTCAACTCAGGCACACACACGGAACATTGTCTTGAGGACTGGTGCACTCATTTGGCACAGATTTGTTTTTTGGTGGGTTCATGGCGACATGGGGAATGGTCTAGTACCAGGAATGTCGCACACATCACACTTATTATAGCTAAAATTTCGGACTTTCATCAGCACAATTATTATCAAATACCATACTTTAGATATTAACCCAGAGAAAGAGATAAACAGAGTGTTAGTTTGTTTGTAAAATACTCTCACTATAGTAACAGCACACATTCGAGCTTACTGATTTTGAATCGATATTAATTTCGACTTGTCAGCTGAGTAAGATCCAAGGTGCTCTTGTGTTTTCTGTTTCTCCCCCCACCCCTTTTTTCTGCTTGACGCCTGACATTAGTGAGTAACTCACACTCACCTACAACTCATGCTTAACTTGTTCACTGGGGTCTCTAGTTACACCTAATATTCTTGTTTATGTATATAGCCTGTTTGGGATTAATTCTGTTGTGTAGGTATCCATTCACATTGAAATTTTCCCCAACATTAGCAACAACACCAGAACATAACACACATAAAGTGCAGTGGCCCAGAACAAATACAAATAGTACTATACCATGATTAGTTTTATTTCGAGCCTTTGTAGCAGGCCTTAAGTTCGTATTTCACCATGTCTGAACCGGAAGTTATGAAATAGGTATAAGCCGGTGGTATAAACTATGCCTTATACATGTCATCTTCACGAAGATAATCTTTTTTGTAAGGATGAATGTGGTGCTGAAATAACACTGTCTCTAGTAATAAGCTGTTATTGGCCAAGACTACCTTAAGCTCAGCCTTGAGACTTGGCTATGATTACCACCTATAGAGTAGCTTGTTAGCTGCGCTAAACTCGTTGCTTGGCTGAGCAAACCGTCTTACACCATGTTGAAAACGACCCAATATTAGTCGAAAATCGATCGAATAAAAAGGAAAACAAGTTACAAAATTACTTTTTTTATTTTCATCGAAATTAAAGACGATTCTCATTTAACACTCACCTCCGACGCTTTCAATAAAACTTTCCAACTTTCATCCCGAAATACAGTACCATTATAATTTAGAACGAATATTGATCAAATTCGATGATTGAAAGGCAATCATGTGGTAATGCTAGTTGCAACTGCAATGAGAGAAACCCGGAATTCAAAACGATGAGCAGTAACCATCAACATCCGGTTAACACTTCTATTAACGTGCTCCTGACTGCATTAGCCAAAAATGATGAAAACTAGTTACCGTGTATTCACAACAAAGCGGGGAACAGGAGCATGAACCCTCCTTGTTAATACCAATTCAACCGCGAAAATACCCCTTGAATGCTGAATGGCGCAACAGATTTCTGTGTCGATCTTACATCCGATCTAGAATTGAGTTACGAACCTCGATGGTGCAATTGTAAGCCCACACCATAATATAATGATTTTATAATGGAGGTACGGAAGTAGTAATACTTTTGTATTATGGAGATATTATTAATTTTTGTATATTATTTATCCCTTATTTGTATCACTTTAAAATTTGACTTGTCTCATTTCCTGTTCAACGGATCCTATATGCTTATAACTAAATAATTTGTAATTTTTTTTTATATTTTCTGGTTCTGGATTCTTGTGATGAAATAAACATTTATTGAGTATTCAGTAAAATTATGTTACCGATCCCTTCGTACAGATTAACTTTAGCACCTACTACGTCGTTCTACTTCCTGCACGAGGGAAAAGTACAAATGCTTCATGTGCTAACGTCACAGTGGTATAAAAATGCCAGAAACATGCATATTAGGAGGTTAGCATTGTTGGCGACCAAAAGCAAGTTTATCGGTTTTACGAATCATGTACAGTGTTAATTGTACTAAATGATTCTGCAACTAAATTATATAATGCTAATGATGAACAAATGTGTTTTGGTAAAGTTAACTTGAAAGGATTTCCATTGGATTTTTTTTTTTTTTTTAAGGTTGCGAATTTAAGTAATAGTAAGTTTGTGTGTTTTGTAAATAATGTATTTGTAAAAACTGTTACTATAATTATTGAAATGCAAGTGGGCTAAAAAAGTCGCAATCTTAACACTTTTGTAGTGTGTAAATAATATTTTTTCTTTGCATTTATCGTGAATTCAACGAGTGTAAGGTCCAAAGTGTGTATGTATTGCTGCGTCTGTACGAATACGAACGATGAATGTATCGTGTTTTGTATTTTCATTGGAGTTAAAATTTTCGAAGTTAAATAATTTGAATGTTTTCCCACTAAATTTTTATTGCTCCATCAAAAAACTATAACAAACCCGTCTCATGAAAGATGTTAATATAAAGGCTGCCAATCCCCTAAACACCTTTTGCAAACATTTTTTCAAACAGTATTTCCTTTTTCCCATTGAATTAACGAAAACATAACCCAAACAAACCTAACTAGGCGAAAGTAAAGCAGGTTGGGATGCAAACCTGACACACGTCAATCGACCGTATGTCCGACTTTAAGGTTAATTTTTTTCGCGTGGTGGCTGTTAAATATTTAATATTCGATTTATTTCATTATACCCAATTGCATTTAAGATAATTGTAAACAAGTTATCCTGTAAAATCGTACGCTATGATCACAAGTTTACCATCACCGTATATGTAAATGTCTTGCCATTCCTAAACAAAAGCTCAAATTATCCGACGAAAATAGATCTAGAAATTTGTTCCTTTTTTAATCGCAGCATAAACGCATGGAGAAACGATACAACAATCTACGTCTATGTAGATGGTCAAATGAGTGCAGGGAACGGAACATGGCCATTACTGGTAAATATTGAATACAAAATGTTTCACAGAAATAAACAGTATTTCCCAAGGTTTTTTCTGTTGGTCACATAGTCTTTAATATATGTCCACGAATGCCAAATGCACGTGGATTGGAATATTCAATATGGCGCCAACAATTCGACAGCGTAACCAAGCAGTGGGAAGGAAAGAACTCAAAAGATTAAATAAGAAATCATCTAGGTAATAGATTTTAATACATCGATTAAAAGGTCTGCAACTCTTTTATTTTTTTAAGGTGATTAGTTATAGGTGAATGTAATTGCATAATGTCTTTATTGAACAGGTTATAGTAAAATGGGGTAGTATTGAAACTTAGATGATTGGTGTTTGCACTGCCACGGTGTTTGCTGTAAGTGTTTCTAAAAGAATGAGTCTAGAACGCAATATTTTATATATTGCTGCATTTTGTTGACACGTCTAGCAAAAACGGCATGGATTGGATTCGACGTTAGAATTCGGTTAGTAAACAAGTGCTTTGAAATATTTATATACTTCCCCATGCGAGTGTGTGGCTAATGTAGATTAAATTAAAGGTTTTCTGAACCATACTTTGGGGTAGGTCAGTGTTGGAAACATACACACGTGCTGGTGCAGGGACTCTGGCTTGGTGCGTAATGGTTGGCTACCCTTGAACAAGATGTTTCAGTGCAAGGGGGCCATTCTTGAATATAATTTATACAGGATCATAGTATTAATTGCAACCTATCATGAAGGTATGTTTAATTTGGCTAGGTCTTCTGCATTTCACATGGCTAGGCCGCAGCAGTATACAAGCTCTTTAATGTAATACTACACAGTACACTTACATTTCAAACGGAAACTGGAATATAAATTGCATAACTCACCAATGTAAGGGGGCAAATATAGCTCCTTGGTGATTTATTGCTGATAACTCACGTATAGGAAGTGTTAACATTTATTCAATTTGTGGACACTCCAAAAACACTTGTGTTTCTGCTCAATAAGATTTTAACACTTACCACGGGCATAATTGTGTAGGAACGATAAAAAAAAATTGAAAGCCCCCAGAATTTAAATATATTTCAATGGTTAATTTGTAACACCTCTCATTAAAATAAAATTACAAATTTTATTTACATTTTAATGGAAATTGTGATGTGGTGACGACTTATATTAATATGCACATTTGATTGAGAACTGAAGTTATGAGGCATGTTCTATGAGAAATAAGTTAATGCTAGGTGATCTCAATGCAATGTTTTAAATTACCTGGTATAAGTGTAGGCCATGGAGAACTGAATCACCTACAATACATTTTTGGATTGTGATGTCAAGGAAGAGACGTCACCAGATTTCCGCTTGTCAGATTGCGTGGGTGTGTGATCTCCGTATCTCGGGGCCTTTCCCAAAAAATCAGTATGGAACAAGGACCTTCATAAGCTAGCTCACAATGCCGTTTTCTGATTAGTTCTTTTTGCCAACGTAACATAGCTTATCTTACCATTTGGGAAAGTGGTTAAGTGTTAGGTCTACCATGGGCATGTGTATAAGAGGCCTGATGGCAGTTTATTAGCATTTTATGAATGTTTTGTGAGATGACTCAAACTTTGTCTCAAGGATCTTGATAGACCGCCTTCGTATGGCCGGCGATCAATTGTGAGGTAAACCAGAATGTGAGTCTACAAACTCACCACGCTTGCAGAATTCATTTAAACAAAATTTGAACCAGATTATATTTTAATGGGTGTGAATTTCTTTAGAGAAAAAGCTAGCTAATCTCCGTGCAACACATCAGTAACAAAAAGTTAATGGAGTTCTAAATGAATCCCAGAGGTAGTCAAATATTAAGTGTTTTGCCACAAACAGAGTCTATCCAAACTTACGAAATTTTCAATGAGTGTAAATGTATTTAATTTGCACGAGTCAGTCCTATGGTCACTTTCACGTAGTTAGCTATTTCAATGGCGATGTCTCGATGGATGATTAGCTATCAGTCTAAGAGAAATTAACAAAATACTCAATAATTCTTTTAGTAATTATTTCACACACGGATCAGTGTCCTACAGATTTCTTGTTGAATCGTGATTATGTTAAGGTATCTACGAAACACTGATTAGTATTTTTAAATATTGGTCTGTTGGCTATCATATGTTTTTGCTTCATTAAATATTCATTTTGTGTTATGAGGTTTTTTCGTGTTTCCTTGTTTTTTGTTAAGTAGTTGCAGTATGCAGTGATTTGTGGGTAATAATGTTTCATGCTTTGTAATTGAGGGTTCGCTCATACAAATAGTAGGAGAATAGTGTTGTGTGTTTCCTGTTTGTGCATTTTTTTTTCAGATGAAAACTTATAATTTTTTTTATAACTATTGGGCACGATTTAACCTGGTGCATATGTCTTCCATCATAGAGTTCCTTGTTCCTGTAAAGGTGTGACATTTACAGCTTTTTACATTTTATTAAAGGGTAATTTATGTGTTTATTCGTGGCTTTCCCTTTTCGTGTCATGCAATCCACACCGTCGAGCATGGTGTCACTGACCCCTCCTTCCCCTTCAAGCCAGGTACCTGCACTTAGCATGACTACGCTACATATAAAATCATTCACAACTGCTCACTAGCCCGAGGGCTCTCCAAATAAAAGTAAATAAAGACATAAGTTAGAGAATCTGCTCTAGAGCAAGCAATCCATTGGAAATATATTTGATATAAACTATACATGTTCTACCATAAAAAACACCTCGATCTTCATAGCCCTCCTCACTATCACATTTCATGATATACTGCAAATTATGTGATTCCCCCCCCCCCCCCCCCACATGAATTTCCTATTAAGTGTGATTAGTAGTGTTTATATAAATTGTTTTCAGGTATTATTTTGCAGTTTTTTTTTTGGAAAAGCCCTTGTTCTTGATAATTACAGCTGGATCTGATGTTTTTCCATGCAAAGAGATGCAGCATGACAGAAAATGGTAAAGTCATCCACATAAAGAGCACATTTCACAGGTGGTCGAATGACTGATAATGAATGCTATTGATAGTGATGGCAAACAGAGTGACACTCAAAATACTTCCCTGTGGCACACCGTTCGCCTGCAAAAACTCTACAGATTTGGCAGCGCTATTGCAAACCCTGAAGGTGCAGAAAGACTTAAATTTCTGTAGAGAAGTAGTATGATGTCCACGAAAACCCCAAGTGGACTAATGTTGCAAGATACCTATGTCACCATGTGTGTTGTACCCCTTCTCCATGTCAAAGAAAATGGTAAGTTGGTGCTTCCCTCACCAAAAGGCTCTCTGTATGGTAGTCTCCAAGCTGACCAAATGGTCCACTGCAAAATGATTTTGGTGGAAACCACACAGAAGAGGCAATAAAAGATCTTCGGCGAAAAAAGTTTTCCGTGAAGTGAGAGATGTTGCACCATAGCATAATGAATATTGATGGGACCAATAGATGTATGCTTAGAGTGCAATAAAGACTGCTTCAACTCAAGTAGGGTGAAAGGCAGGTTGTATTTCTCCTCACCCAAGCCACCAAAGGGGTCACCTACCATCTCACATGACTCCTTGGTGGCTGAAAATGGAGTGTAATGCACGCTGCTTGAAACATCCACACAATACTGTTACAACAAATCTGATGTGTCTGTCTTTTAATACTCTTATTGACCCAAAGGAAGGGAACCTGTGTACTGAGATTGCCTTCATAACTTCCAAACATTGTCCCAGATAAACTTACGGGTGTCGTGTACAGGGAGCGAAGAAAATAAGTTTCTCCAAGATTTCTACCGGATGCCCTTGATGACACATCACAGCCGACAAACGTGGAAGAGCTCCAGGATAGCCTGAGTGGGGTAAGCACTGAAGCAGCTTGAGTACACATAGTCGGGCACAAACAGCATCCCTGCAATTGTCATTCCACCAAAAAACATGCCTGTAACCACAAGGTGAAGATTTAGGGATGGCAACCTCCCCAGCTAACTTGACGATAAGAGTTGAATAGTGCCACCACCACATTCATGTCAAGGAGAAATTCGGTTGTGAAGTGGAGTTATGTTGGGTGCTTCTGAGAAGTACTCTCCTTGAGCACACAATACGCTTGTCTCGATGGTCTGGGAAAGAGTCCCCATTTCTTCCGCCTGCACGGCTAGTATCCAACAGGCCACATCTCACTGTCTTCCTCCGCCAGCACTGTTTCTCCTCGGTCCACACTCGTCTGCTTCGCGGCATGTGTCACTTAATGAGTCACCAGGCATCCTGTGATGTACGGGGGTCTGCCAGGCTGCCCGCCCTTGAAGTTGCCCGCTCAGTTAACATTACCCAAAATAAAATATTTATACATGACAATCGGAACTATATCTGGGCAGTATTGAGAATATTGGCATAACATTTACAACTAATTTCACATTTACCAATGTATCCTTGACAGCGTTGAAAAATATTAAATCATTAACATTTAGCTGAATACCTGTTTAATAATAAATACATTCATTAAGAGAGAGTGTCTCAGCACAATGGATCTTCGTGTAACAATTTAAACAACAGTAAATTTCAGAGCTGAGTTTGGAGACTGTCTGACAAAATAAATGAAAACCTTTTGCGTGGGCTTCTCAGCAACTTATGAAGAAAGAAGACCTAAATGGGTGTTCTGAGCAGGTTTGCTTTATGCACACATTTTATAAGTTTTAACGCGTTCAGTAATTTCAGCATCCATGCCGTTCCAAGCTTTTGTTCTATACCTGATTTCAATTTTATAATGATTTAGTATAGATCCTCATCCATTTTCTTATGCAATTAAATATCCGTGAAAGTCAAAAGGAAATTGACTATAAGGTTACAATTTAGAACAACAGCTGCCTCATTACTATAATTTGTACCATGAAACATGTGAGAGGTGAGAAACAGCATCAGTCACTATATTCTCTAATCCTCTAATATGTTGTACTCTGAATTTTAAAGATGATGTTGGATGACCCAATGACCAATTTCGCCAAGTTGCTGTGGGTGAGCAAAAAGCTATGACAACACCTGATTGTCAGTTTCCAGGAGGAATTCGGCATGTTCTAAATTACTGTCTGAATTTGTTGATGCCTAAAAAAACCGCTAAACATTCTAACTCGTAAATAGATGACTTTCTTTCCTAGGATGTAAGTGTACGAGATGCAATGGAGATTGGCTGCCTAACACCATCAAATTCCTGACAGAGGACCGCTCCCACTGCCAAACCGGAAGTGTCAGTTTGCAAGATAAATTCTTTGGGAAAATCCGGCATCCGAAGAACCGGGGGGGTTAATGATATCATTTTTAAGTATATCAAAGGCCTTTTGTTGTTTCTCTCCCCATACAAATGGTAGTCTTTTTTTGCATAAACGATTAAGAGACGCTACCTTTTCAGTTAGGTTTGGTATGAATTTTCCAAAAAACTGGACCATTCCGATAAATTGGCAATGCCCTTGAGGCGGCGGAAATTCTGTGATGCATCTAGTCTGCTCAGGATCAATGAAGACACCTTTAGAAATAGTGTGGCCTAGAAAAAGGAAATCTCTTGCACAACAAATGTGTAACCTTACTGGTATTAACTGTCAGACCTGCCTGTTGTAAACGAGATAAAACTTCCTTCAATTGGACCAAGTATTGCTCAAAAGACTCGTGAGTATATCACCAGGTCATCCAAATAATTGTACACATACTTAAATTTCACATCATGGAAAATTTCGACCAAAAGTTATGTAAGGAATTGGGCACCAGTGGCCAAACTGAAGGGTACACGTGTAAATTGATAAAGGTTCCAGGGTACACAGAAATTATTAATAGTTTTCGACTGTTTGGACAACGGAATTTGGTAGTAGGCCACATTAAGGTCAATGGTGGGATAAAATTTTGCTTTCCCAAACCAGTTAAGGGTCGAATGAAGGTCCGGAAGTTAGGTCTAATTGTGAAGTGAGAACCTTAGGAAATTGCTTACAAAGCTTTGAATAGCAACTCGCTGATGGGGCTCTAAATGCAAAAAGGGGTGCACAGCTACTTGAGATTCAATGCCAACCTCAGAAGAAAGGGGTTGCTTTTGGTTACAATTAACGAAAACAATTTTTTCTGCAGGGGCAAATTTGAAGAAAATCTGCATCATCTGAATATCTAAAACAAGTCCTGTAAATGCCATAAAATCGGCCCTTAAAATAAAAGGTAGTCTTAATTTCTCAGAGACTAAATGCTTATTCATCCATGTAAGGTGGCCAATTTTCAACTTAATGGTAACATAACACATAATAGGCAGTCCTTCACTAGAAGCAATATAATACTGAATATTACATGGCCTGACAGTATTCACCAGTTTTAATTCTTTCAATTTCTTGAAAAGTTCACCCAAAATTATAGTACAAGCAGATTCAGAATCAACCAGGGCATGGACTAACAAAGGCGCATCATTGAGTTCAACATGAGGGGTGGCAATTTTCTGTACCCCTACAACATTTGGGGAGTTAACCTGAAGAGTACTATATTGTCATTTAGTTTCACGTGTGCCATAAGGACGAAACTGCGTAGGAAACTGTGACCAATGTTAATAACTTGAATGATGTCAGCATTAAATTGAGAGTTTTCAAGGTTGCCCCTTTGGCAGGAAGGAACGCTCACTTTTTGTCGTGCTGAGTTTGTTTTTTGCAGCTTGGACTGAACTTTTTGCAATAAGGTGACCCGTTTCCTTACAATAAAAACATACATGCACATAGCTACCCGAAGCCTTAGCTTGACCTTTAATGTCCTGAGGCACCCCAATAAGGGCAGATGCAAAATGGTAGTAGCCTCTTTTATACGGCTAACATATGATAAAGATTCATAGAATTTCTGCAGCCTGTTGAACATTCTGAATTGTAGCTGCATGAGTAACCTGGATGGGATGAAGTAGTGCAAAATGTCAGCATGATACTGGTTGAAAGTGAAATGCTAGGAAATAGCATGTCTGGTCCTCTCACTTAGAGGTCCCAGATTGAAGGGATATATGATTTCTAACAGCGGAGTTTCAGGGACAGTATTACTCTGATACAATTTCACATAATTTTTTAGAAATTCTAAAAACCTGGAACTTGTAGTCCATCAGTGGCTGGAAAATCACTCAACATGCACTCCAAGGGATGGGTAATTTTGCCAAAAGGTGGACACCAAAAGTTGGGGGGGGTAATAATACAACTTCTGATGACATGAATAGTGAGGTGGCAAATGTGGGATTGGTAAGTGTGACTAGAACGGTGGTGGGGATGTGGACGGCAATGGAGGGACAAGCAACATGTGAAGTAGTGTGTGATGTGAATGGGGGACTAACCATGCTAGTGTGAGCTGATGTGGAAAATTAAATTGTTGTGGTGGGAGTGCTGAGACTAAAGTTGGCCAGCTGTTCACCAACAGTGGCAATGTCAACATTCTGGGGGAACTTCTGGGACTCAATAGCTTTCAGGGCCTGAAATAAGCATTGTGCCTGCATAATCACATTCCTTAAAGACTGGACTTGAATCTCAGAGAGCTGGTACGAGCACGAGGTTAACAAATTATTAGCCCTATATTTCAAATGGGTAATGGTGTTTTTAAGACGAGCATACTTTTTTGAGCTGGGATTATCCTCTAGATTTTCAAACATTTAGTGGAGGGAAATTATTTTAGCAGCACATGTTCTATATTCACTCTCAACATTAATGGCCACCAGAAACTCCACGTCCACTGGGGCCTCAATATGGAGTGCTGCTCGCAAAGCACTCCTACATGCCATAATAGCGGTCTCAGGGGGGAACACCCATCTAATAGCACACTCATAAGTAACTTCCTCTCTAAGTAAAAGTTCAGGGACAAGTGTAGCCATTACAGAGGGACTAAATAACTACTACTAAAAGTGGAAAACTTGTATACAACTAGTCACTGAATAGGGCAGTCCAAAAGAAACACAATATTTTACACCAAAAGGAAACACATTACATAACCTATAAACTTACTGTTAATATGTCACTGTCTGAAGGCCACAATGCACATTTCCAGGCGCACACAAAAAGGGAAAAGCACACCATGCACAATTATGCACACACGTACACAAACACCACGCTGTGTTACTAACTTTCTTGTGGCTGTATTTGAAGGGCAAGACACATAGCCTACCAACAGCATTCTCCCCTCAATAACACCACAAAAATGAAAGCGTCAATGGACCAGGTTGTGGTGTGTGCATAATGGAATGCTAGTAAAGTCTAGGAGCGTAACCCAAAATTCAGCTCATTACAAGTATCCCAACAATAGAACATCATAGAGACATTTGGCACTCAAAAGTAAAAAAAAAAAACTTTATATTTAAATTCTATGTGTTTGGGGTCTTAGGTATATGTATTTCATACACTTTAAACTTGGGTGATATTGCTACACACACACACACGCGCATGCATGTGCGTGCGTGTGTGTGTGTGCGCGCGTGCCTGTATTTGGAAACTTTGTTACTTGTACATGTCTTTTATTTTGTTTTCTGTACTTCGGGATCCAGAGATATATTTTCTAAATAACACTTTCATCTATCATAATTGGCCATTTTGGCCAACTCTGCCAAAACACACAACCTTTTATGTAATATTTACTTTTTTTTTTATATTTTGGTACAATGATTTTCTTGAATTCACATATCACAAAAGAAAACTAAATAATTTCTGAGATGATCGAAGTGCCAGACTAACAAAATTTTATATCTGAAAGTTAGTGGAACAGTATGCTCATGTGAGAGAAATTTGAATTAATTGGCCTGGTGATACATGAGAGATGCAGGTCAGGAGCACATCTCGTATCGGGGTGTTCCTGATGTCAGGAAACTATGCCATTGAGAAGGGCAGCAAAGAATTTCTTGCAAAGGAAATGACCCCTCAATTCTGAAGCCACATAATTCGTCATCTTTAGGTTGGTTGGGTGAAACTGAAATTGTCTCGGTAGTATCTATTCGAGAAAACCAGTACCATAATTGACAGTTAATGTTTTGCGATTTCTAAGATTTAGTTTACAAAAATTACATTTAAAGTAAAATAAACTTATAAAGACAGCAGTATTAGGTAATAAATTTCAAATACGCCACCTTATATGAAATACCAAATTACAAAGAGTAAATGCTCATTCTTATTGATACTTACTAATACTTGACATACTGGGTGGCATTAACTGAAAATGCATGTTAGTAAGAAAAATGAGAAACTTTTAACTTCAAATAAACATTACATTATCAAAAAAATATTAGAACTATTCATAATACAAAGAATATTAGTGATAATAAGTACACTATTTACTTATTGATCCCGTGATATAGTTGAATACATAAATATTATAAAAGTCGTTTTGTATGTAATTCAAAGTATTGTTCAGATCAATTGCTTTTTTGAGCAAAACTAAAGCACACACATGAGAGAACAGTAAACCAGAATACCTTTACATGAATAGCTATTAACAAGTAAAGTTACCATGACGAGTACTTAACAAGTACTTTATACTTAACAAACACTTTAACAAAAAAAGGGATAAACCGGTGGATGTCACCAGCACCGAGTACGTCAGTCCCAATGATACTCGAGGGATCAAAGACATCTTTGTCTACTGGCTGTAGTTCATGTGTGATGGCACATTAGAGTGATACCATGTTCATCACCGGCTGCTGCAATGTTAGCATCAAGTTGTGATATTGCTCCGTCAAACTGAATTTAGTGGTTTTGTGAGTCTCAGGCTCGCAAAAAACAAGAAACAGGAAAATAAGGAAGAATGTGCCACCAATGCGGCACAATTATAAAATCGGAGGGTTGCTGAAGATGCCCAGTAAAATCTTCTATAAATAAAATGCAATTAAAAATACTGCATTAAAACTTTACATTAAAATTGATATGATACATCATGGAGGCAGTCCAAAGGCCCAACCAAAGCTCCATCAATTTAAACATGACGACCACTATTAAAAAGATTAAAAAATAGGCCTAACGCATGAGTCATGGAGGCACAGTAAAAATGATTACACCTCAAAGAAATATTGGGCTGCAGACAAAACTAAACACTACACATTAAAACATCTGGAACACACAGCAGGCTAGAAATTAGTTAGACCGAAACCCAATTTAGGCTGGCAACCAAAACCACAATGTAGAAAAACACTAACTTACTGCATGCTCAAAACGAAACAAAACTATGCCACATAATTATAAAAAATCACCAAACTGACCCAACAAACAAAATTGTAGCGACCACAATTCATTGTTTAAAGTAACTCCATATTTTGGCTGCTCACGCAATTTAGGTCATGTTGCAGCTTTTTGACACAGAACTAGCAGGCATTGGCCTGACATACTTCATGTGTAGTACAGGTGTAGAGCAAGGCCTGCACAAGGAGTGCAACAACTTATAGCAACTTGCCCCGTACTAAAAAAAATGATGCACAAGGAGGGGTAATCAGGGAGGGAAACTCACATAAGACTTCGGGAGTTATAAGATTTGTATTAGTAGATTTATTATATCTATAATTATAACAGTTTTACGGTTTTCAAAATATTAACTTACATGCATGTAAACTCGCAGGAATATTATAAATATTTCAACATCAACAATCCATTTCAGTATGAAATCACCTTTGTATATTAGTATTTAATTTTAAAAACTTGGGATCAGTGAGACCACTGGGCACTGTGCACTCTGAGAAGGGTAACAATGTTAGCATCAATCTCTGTTGTCACAATTTGGAGGTTGGACTTCAAAGCTTTGTAGGATAACCTATTGCTCTAACATTTTCATTGTTGAAAACACTCACAAATGTGTGTGCTACCAAACATGGTAGCCACTTCTAAAGCAAAACTATGAAGCTTGGGGTATTTGTCAGGCATTACAATGATTAACAATTGTTCATATATAAATTTTTTTTTGATGAAATTAGAACGACTCTGAAGCATGGGCAGATCCGGGGATAGGGGGTGGCCAGCCACAATTCCAACAAATTACTAAGCTCAGCCAGAAAATTTTGAATACATAATTAAATAAATGTAGTAAAAACTGACTTAGGCAAATTAACATGAGCGGAATAAAAGTTACAGTAGGACTATTTGTGTGCATGTTCACCACAATCTTTTAAGTTGGTCGCTGATATGTAATAAGCGACACGAGTTGCCTACGTGAACTTATTATCTTTCCGTTGGAGTGGCTGCTCCTTCATCTTAGTATTTATTCTAACTGAGGCTATCGTTTTACAAAATATCCCAACACATATTAATTACAAAAGGTTAAATGCTACAGTTATTTCCCCCACTGTTATAACAAGGTTGCACACAGTCGCAGAAAAATATTAACGTGTGTAACGTGTTACATCTTGTATAACAAATATGTTAACAGAGTAAAATAATATAGTTATAGAGCTAAATTGTGAACATTCATACAAAATGGTTTTTGAAATAGGACAGAATTCTTTGAATGGCTGAAAACAGTAAACAAAGCATTTGATAGTTTGGAAAAGTCTGATGTAACCATGAATGGCCTGTATAGTGCAATTCGTCCACATAAGTGTCTTATGCAGTCCTGTTTTTTTGGCACTACCGCTAATGGGTTAAAGTATTATAATGCACTTCTTTCGATAATGTCCACTACTAATAGCGTGGATATTTCTCACTTGACTGTTGGCTTCAATTTATGTGGCACTGGGTATGTTTGGGAGATATAAGGCTGGTGTGATATAATGTTGAAACTACTGATGTAGGATTTTATTTTCCCCAACTCAACTATTTGCAGTTGTAGGCAGTTCTGGATTCATACCATTACAGCATGGCTATTCCAGTAATAATTTCAGTTCTAACGTCCCGGGTTATAATAACATTCATTGAAAAGCTCACTCCACCCATTTGCATTTCTGCCAATACTTGACATTATGTATTGTTAATCTGGACACCACCTATGCAGACTAAAAGAATTTCTGTGGTGGGTAGAACAATCATGTCTTTCTTGTGCACACTCTTAACTAACTTGTCAAAGACAATTCTACTCATTACTGATACTTCTGCTCCGGTGTAGATTGTGGCTGGGAATAGGTACCCACATACTCCAGCATTCAGAGCCGGGATTTTTTCTTAGCTTGTCCAACTGTTGTGGGATAATCCCAAAACTTGTCTTTTGCCACTTCACCAATATCCAGCTGCATCTGACATTGGGGAAACAAATACATAATGCCACTTTAACATGCGCTACCTAACAACAGGGATCTTCATAGATAGCTATTTTCTTTTTTTCGGATTCTCATAATGTATCTGTGAGACTTTTTCCTCCAATTGTCATGCCTGGCGATTTGCCCTATTCTCATGACATTGACCTTGGTGAAGGTCTTTGCCCCTCCATTTGTTCCTCTGCTTTTCGGATGCCCTCATCTGTATTCTACCGACCTCCTGCGATTACAGTTTTTGTCACTCGTTAAAATTCTTTCTTCTTACCCCATGGTAGCCCTGCATTTCAAACCTTTCAAGCAGTGCTATAAATGCTTCTGTTGTGTCAACTGCTGTCACTATCACATTTTGAATATATTGTGGCAGATGTTTCACCAAGTAACGTATTAATGGTACTTGTGTGAAGGCTTTGTCCAGATGCAAATTCTCCCCAATTATTTTGTGTGCAGAATTTGTCATGAATAGGCCTACTCCATTCTTTGTGTGATACTTCCCTTAATAGATATGGTAGTTCGGCTTATCTTGGACCGTAGGGGACCAAAATTGCAACATGATTGTAACCTACAATCTTCGTGTTTCTCAATTCTCTAAGGCGATCTGCACCCAATTATCTGCAAGACCTATAAGGCGACTCAAGGACAGTTCCACCTGCATTGTTTCACTGCATGGAAAATTTTTCACACATTTGACCATTTTCCTAATAAATCTAATTAGCCTAGCATCCTTAATTAAACCACTGAGTACTGGTACAAGCTTCTTTATGTTCAGCATTGCTACCATGGGGAAACAATCCTTTTGGTGCACTATGGGACACACATTTCAGCAGCTCTGAATGTGCCTTTTTGAAGTTAGCTACTTTTTTATGTAGTGTTTTCATATTGCTGACACACGTTTTTTATTTGTGCTATGCAGCTGTCCGCTCAGTTGCATCTAGCTGCTACTGTCATTTTCTATCCTGTTGCTGTGCAATTGCATTCTATACTGTTCTGTTGTCTCTTCCAGCCTTTTTTTCCTATTACCTTCACTACGTGCTCTCATAGTTCCCATTGCATATCCTGTACCTGATTCTGTAGGTTTGTATTAAACTCCTCTTGGTGTTGGGAAAAGTTCTGCACCATTATTGACTATGTGGTTTACACCTGTTTTTAGGGTGCTAATTTTTTCTCCCAGCTCGCTTCGAATTCACCCCTCTGTATCATTAATTTTCTCTCATCCTTTCCTCCGTACAATTTGTCGTGGCCATCTTCTTTCCTAACAATTCATTTTTCCTTTCATGACATTCATTGTGGCCACTTATAAGTAGCTTGCAAATCTAACAGGCCGGGCATTTGTTGTTTTGTCCCTTCTGCAGTTCCTGACCAAATAAATTGCCTATCAAAGCCTCACCTCTGTTCAAACTGTCACTCACCATGGTCAGGACTTGCTCTTCTTGAGAAAACATCTCTTGCTTTTTTGCTATTGGTAAGCCGGTACCATGTTTCCATCGTCCATTGGGTACAAATCTACTTATACTTTCAGGTATGTGGCATGCACTTATGTTTCTACACAACACTATGTTGTTTCTCTCTTCTCTCACCTGCATTGGCCTTGGTCGTTCTGTGGCTGACCGCTGCAATGTGATGTAAATTGTCACTCACTATGTTGGCTTCTTTATGGAGTTGACCTGTAGTCTGACTACTCAGCTGCTGCCTTCATAGTCGTGCCGGGTTTTGTCGTCTTCCTGGCACAGTGACCCTCACTGTCAACTGTGGTCGCTCAGCTACTCTTGTGGTGGTGGTCTGTGATCTTTGCTGTTGAAGCTCTAGTAGGTGCTCTGCATTGCCTAGTCACTCACAATTCAATTTCCATTGATCTGTGTACTAATGTAAGTTTCTGGGCCTTTGTTTCAGGCCCTTGTATATCAAGAAATTTTTTGTGTGCACGTAGGTTATGCTTATGCCCATGAGTTAGGAATACCAATCTGTAATTGGGGATCTGTAATGTGCTTCACTCTTTGCCTGGCACTCTTATTCTCGTAATACACATGCAGTTAACATTTCACAGATTGTGTTCGGCCTATGAGTTTTAATGCAAAATCAAAGAAATCAAGTCAGGTTTATGTAGTTCTGGAATCGGTACTGAGTTTTGCCCAGTGTTCTATAGCCAGACCTTACAATTAACTCTGTCCTGTTGTTCATAGCTATCACAGCTGATTAATAATTTTTAGTCTCGAGTGTGTACAAAGGCTGAGTATATGTGCTTCCAAATGCCAAATTAAATAGTGAATGTCCTTTAAATCATTCGACTTATGAGGAACAGCGCCACCTCTAAGCTGATATCTGCCCTCGCTTATTGTGCCCCTGTGAGTCCTCCCATGGCCTTCCATCAGCTCACACCAGCCAACAAAACAAAGTCAAAACAGCCATTCGTATGCAACTTTGGATTTAGGCCAACCTCGTCTTCCGATTCTGCACACAGTTTTTCATTTTTATGAGACTTGCATCGTTTTACCTTGATATAACTGTTTTAATACATAATGTTATATACTCCTACATTTAGATTAGTGAATTTAATTTTAATTCATCAGTAGGAGGCCCCCTTCTCAAAACCATTGGAGGCATTACCTTGTTTTTGAAGCTGAGTAGAGAAATTTTTTCTCTGCTGATATCCAAGAGAAAGGAGTTTGCTTTCCCTTCCTGCTAATTTGTCGTGAAGACATTATTTAGCCCTAGTTAATTTCTTTTGGCTTATCCGTACTTAAAATTGATACATCCTAATTTAACATCTGGTCTTGTGACTGGTGTCCAAAATTAAAGCAACAAAAAGGCATCCAGTTCTACCATAAAATGTAAACAAATCAAAATACACCCATATTATGAAAAACTAATGGCATCACTGTCCTCTTACAATCATGAAAGCAATGACATGTGCCCCCATCAAATGGTGGTTTTACTGTCATATTAGTCCAACTGCAACAATCATTGTGTACAGATATGGTACAGAGAAAATGCCTGGAAGACTGCCTGCGGTAGAGGGCAGTAGGAACAATGTGAGTTGGTCAGTCATAAACAGATGTGGCCAGATGATTTAATGTTCATAGTTCTGTTTGTCGGATGATATAGCAGCTTGTAGCATCTGTTACTGCATCCTGAAGACCAGGGTAAGGACAACCAAGAGCAACATCAGAAAGAGAGGACTGTTATTTTACCATA
Organism: Dryococelus australis; assembly: GCA_029891345.1. NCBI lineage: Eukaryota > Metazoa > Arthropoda > Insecta > Phasmatodea > Phasmatidae > Dryococelus > Dryococelus australis. The sequence goes on from CM056994.1 coordinate 197,969,477, forward strand.
AGTGCAAGACAGTACCGCCGTAGTACTGCACAGCAGCTGGCATCTGACCATTCAACATCCATTGAAACAGTTGTATCGAAGCAAGCAGTGTACAGATGGCTCAGGCAGGGAGGAGGCCTTTATTGTCATAGTTTTGCTGTATTTGTACCACTGATGTGTGTTCTCAGGTGAAGACGTCTAACATAGTGCCATCATGTTCACTGGACAGTTGAACAATGGGCCAATATTCTCTTTGCAGATGAGTCAAGATTTAGTCTTTAGGGTGATTCTTGACAGGTTCATATCTGGTAAGAACTTAGAGCACAATTTTGGCCCTCCAAAATTGTGGAAAGAGACCAATAAAAAGGTGTGTCAATGTTGTGGGGAGGCATTATGCTAACGACTTATATATGCTCTCCATGATGTAGGGGCAAATTAGCAAGGTTCAGCTGCTGTCTGGTGTTGGGACAAGATATTGGGACACCATGTTCGGTTTTTTTTTCAAGGTGCTGTGGGCCCAACTTCCTATTTATGAATGATAATTTTCAGTCTCGTAGAGCACAGCTGGTTAATGCCACCCTGGAACTGAAGATATTGTGTGTATGGATTGACCTTGTTTATCTCCTGACTTAAATCTGATAGAACATATATGAGATGCTGTAGGGCAGTGTTCTCCAACCTGCAGGTAGCTTGCGGCTTGATGACTTATTTCTTGTGACTAGCATAGCATTTTTTAGTTAGCATTATTTCTGCATCCACAAAATCTCCAGCACATCCACAGCTGTAAACATTAATTAACAAAATATGGTCTTGTATAAGTCATTGGGTGCCTAGTGTAGTGTCTACATTTTGCCACATACAAAAAAAACAGTAACACCCATTCCTTTATTCAAACTAATCACAACTTTTTTTACGTCTTTTATCTAAGAAAGATGTTTGGCATATCATTTTCGCTGTATTATCAACAAGTCTAGACATATTTTTTTCCTGGAATTGTATCATCTGTGTGAGACATAGTGGTCCATGCTGTGTTCTTCAAAGTATCAAATGATAACAAAGATATATTGAAACTGATACGTGCTGCAGCTCAGTGACAAAGTTGCCTTCTTACATTATAAGTGTCAGTAGTGGAAATATTTCCTGAGACAGTATGTCATGATCCACATCCGTGGATGAGAGGTCTTCTTGTCCAAGAAATTAACATGCAAGTTCTGACAATACTGGTGCTTCACTTCTCCATCCCTCAGTGCGTGTCATGCTGTAGTCTTGTACTGAAACAGCTCCCTGCCTCCTGCTTATAAAATGCACTTTCCTCTTCCTTCACAGTTATTTTCTTCACCTTAAGTGCAGGTAAGGGGTATTTAGAGTGGTAGCTCATAGGTAGTTGAATGATAGAGGGAATCATAAAAATACATATTTAATGAACAACAACTAATCACAATGAACAAGTAACAATTACAAGAACACAACGGGATATCAATTCTTACAACTCTCAAGACTTTTACTTATTACACAATAGCAGACTACATTATGACTCAATTACAATATGGTAACTCTGATAACCATGATGCAGCTAATCCCTACCCTTGCCAATAATATTAATTTTTACAAAAGGGGGAATGGGGACGATGTCTCAATACCAGCATTGGTCCCTACCGCTACATGAATTATGCTCACCTTTATTTTCTGCTTCAGTTGGCCTCAGAACCCCTTTGCCCAGGGGTAGGTAGGTGCTCTCCTCTTCAGCCTCAATCACACACATGCTCAGTACTCGTCAAGTCTTTTGGTCGGGTGGCGGAGGTTGCACCGGCCTCCAGGCCTCTTATATAGCCGGGCAATCTAGGGCATGTTTGTAAAACAAACCTGCCTGGCTATAATCCATAGTGCGCTCTACCTAAGGTAGTGTAGCGCCGCCATATGACGCTACAATACGGTTGTCGATGAGTGGCTTTTGTCTCTGCTAAATTTTACAATGGCTGCGAGTACAAGTATAAAGCATAAAATTTGTGATGGGTGTTCAACGGAAACTGAACAGATTTGAATTTTTTTGTACTTTTAAAGCAAAGCCAGTTTGTTTGCTTTGCCAGGAGTCTGTTGCCATACTGAAGAAATACGATTTAAAGTCTTTAAGCATGCAATGAAAATGGATGAATTCAAACGACAAATTAAAAAAAAATGCACTGTCAACAGTCATCACTTACAAAACAATCCTGCAAGTGAATTAAGTGTGACGGCGAGTTATATTATAGCTGAGAAAATGGCCACAAAAATCAAAACCTTTCACAGACTGAGAATGTATTAAGGAATGTATGCAGTCTGCAGCTGATGTTCTTTGTCTGACACAAAAACATTTATGTTCGCAAGTTAGCCTGTATGGAGTTATTGTGGCCAGGAGAATTGAATATTAGCGTAAGACATTGAAAATTTTATTTACTGGCAATGGATGAGAGCACAGATATACAGACACTACCCAGTTGGCTATTTTCACCACAGGAATTGACGAGGATTTTGTCATTACAGAATAAATGGCTGCTCTGATTCCTATGAGTAGCACAACAAAAGGCAGAGGGTTTGCTGTGTCACTAATTCGAAAAGAAGCTTGTACTGTTATCTGTGGTGAACTCGTTCAATATCACTGCATTGTTCCTCAAGAGAACTTGTGCACAAAAAGTTGTTTGGAAAACGTTATTCAAGATGTGACCAAAATCGTTAACTTCATCTGATCCCATTGAATCACAGAAAATTTAGGACATTTCTTAAAGATTTAGACACAGTATGGTGATGTACTCTTCTACACTGAGGTTCGCTGGCTCAGTAGAGGTAGGGTTCTAAATCAAATTTTTGATTTGAAAAATGAAACTTGTGAGGTCATGGCAAGTAAAGGCAAACCTGTGTACCAATTCAACGATCCCAAATGGATGTCTGACTTATAATATCTTACCTATATTTCTGTGCATCTCAATGACTTTAACTTATGACTGGAAGGTAATAAAACTTAAGTATATTACCTTTTGTACGAAGTGCAGACATTAAGAAATAAACTTCTTTTGTAGGAGACGCAAGTTACAGTTTTACAGACTTAAAGGAGAAATTTATGAATGTAAATTTTTTGACTTTTTTTTTCCAAATATATTTAACAAAGGCAGTTTCTAAATCTCCGAACTCATGCTCTACTCATAGCTTCACTTTGTGGTAGCACTTACACCTGCAAACAACTTTTCTCCACATGATGAAAAGTGTTTAGTCAAAATCAAGGAATCGGTTGAATGCTGATAAAAGTTCTCTTGTACTTACTTCATCCAGTATTAAAGCCAATATTCCTAGATTGGTTAAGAAAAAACGTCAGTTCTCTCACTAACAATTGAAATGAAATGCCAGTTTAAATGTAGGTACTGTTATTTTGATATTTTGACTTTAACTAAAAGTTATTTGGTTTTCAATGACTTCTTAAATATCACAAATTTATTTTAAAACTTAGAAAAATATTGGTAATCAGTTCAAAAAATAAACATGTATTTTTAGAACATATGTTTATCAGATAAATATCCTTATACTTATTTTGTAGTTTAAGATGTAACAGATACAAATATTCATGAATTGTAAGCGCTCTCAGACGGCTTAATTACCCCTTCCTCCAACATTTCAGAGATTTGTGTTGCGGTGATTTTGCATTTATGCAGGTAGTATCTTCGGGGGCTGTCATAGACAGGTATGTACCATCGCCAGGTCGATGTGATGCACTGCTACCGTTGTATGGCATAACAGGTCTGCTGCTGTGAAAACATCCTTCTGTTCATTCAAAATCCTTTGCATGGCCTCACGGTACTTTGTTGTAAAGGCATGATCCAGGCTGTCCACTGATACTGCCGGTGACTTCCCAGCTGTTGGGGGTTCCTTTCTCTCAAAATATATACATTGTGCCGCTGGCACAACTACAGTTTGTTATTCTGTTAACCAAAGGAGGTCTAGGATGACGTCTTCTTGTATGTCACTTGTGGCTGCACGTGAAATGTTTTTTTTATTTACTGTCTCATTGATGTCCAGTACTTTTACACTTGATGGAGTCTGTTCTCTGCGTGGCTGGGAACTGGTATAGGTTGGAAGCGACTGGAATCTTGTTGGTGTGTAATGCTCAATTTGAATTCTCTTAGTTGTTTACTTACTCCGTCCCTCCCATAGTCCGGCAGTTTTTGTAATGACGTGGAGTGTGCCATCTGCGTCTTAACAGGTGAAGTGTTTGCGATAGTGATCGTAGGTGGGCATAGTATCAGTCATTGTATGTCGCCCTTTTCTGCGGCGATTTTCTTGAAAACATCGCCACATTAATCTGTCGGTTGCGGCAAATGCTGAATCCCTGCTGATGTTCCCATCGGAATGTATGCCTGGTCTAGTCGAGGATATCTGAGCTCCCTCGATACGCTCATCCAAAGCACTGTGGGAACTGTTGAGGCCATCTCTGTCTCACAACTTTGCTATGTTACTCTTTCACGTTTAATGTAGCAGTGACGTAATTTGCATAATTCTGCAACAATCAGATTTATTCATTATGCTCCCTCACATGAGGCACTTACTTGAAAAACTCCACTATAGCATGGAATTCTCTAATACAGTAAAAATTGCACGAACGCCAACAAGTGAATTAAATGCACATTACGTCCCAGTCGCAGAGAAATGAGCTGGGTTGTTGAGCAGCACGCTCCCTGGATGAAAACAACTTAAACGTTCCTGAGATTATGAAATGACTATTGATATGCTACATGGTTAGGCTAAAACGTGCAGGTACGGGGAGGACACGAACCATACGTCCATTCGACAGTGAAGTGATGACGCTACTGATTTGGCAATGGCGCACAGCCCTTTCACGGGCTGTCCATTCCTGCCAGGAAATAAAATCCATTTATTCACAATGTTTTAATGTAAGAAATAAAAACGACATGGTATATGATTCGTAATGAAGTGGTTCACTGAACAAACTCTTACATATCACTCACAAATTAATAAATGGCAATATTAAAATATAAAAACATGCGTGACTTGTGATGTCAGACTGGTCGTGTACTTAACCTACATAGCATCTACATTCTCCAACTTGGCATGCATTGCGTGTCTTAATTACCATGTTTCTTTTTAAACCGATTATCTAAGTTCTCTAATTTAATATTGTAGATCTTGTTGTTAACACTGAAAACTTTTGAAACAATTTGCAAATACAAAAACGAAGAAAGTAGGTTTAACTTTGACACTTGCTGAAGTCTTAAGTTGGCACACTCCCGCACAAGGCATCCTAACCTCCTGGTGTGGTCTTTGTACTGTTTTGAGCACTGACTAATTACTGGCCACTACTGGCTTGATATTATTTTATATCACAACTGACAAATGATTGGTTTGTGTGTGAATTGCATATTAAATAAAATTACTACAATTTAAAATAAGACTTGCGTCATAGCACAGTGATATGTGGAATCCAATGAAGACGTGAAACGTCTTTTACGCACAACACATGCAATACATCTCACTCCAATACTAACAAAAGCCCTCTTAAAATTAATTCAAGTACACTGAACACTAATTATCTTATGGTGGTGGTATTTCCACTCACTCATCGTACATGCTTATGTCATGTGACATCTCATGCACGTCGTGCACTGTGATTAGGAACAGGTTATACACTGATTTAATATAAGAGATTAAATGAACATAACACTCCAAAACATGACAGTACCCTTTGAAATAATATTACGGCATGTAGAACAGTGCATGTTGGTGTGTCAATACAGATTCATAACTTCAATTCACTGGTTAGGTGCACATGGTGTTTTGCACTTGGATGTAAACAAACATTTTTAATAACCCTGAAAAACACTGACTCTACATGTGGCAGACAATAAAGTCACTACAACAAAAATATTACACTCTACCTTTTCTACACACGAATTTACACACGCCACGATGCGGTCGAGGTGCTAAGGAACTATACACTTGCCGTAACTGTTGCACTGTAGCTACTTTTCTCGGTGCATGTGGGTGATGTATGCGGCGGACGAGGTGATCGGGCTAAGGTTTGGGAAGCGTGGCACATGTCAACTTGTTTTTGTAGGATCAGACTCTCCTGCTGCTCCAATCTGTTAAGAATTAACCATTATGGAAACTGACAAGAGGCTATGAAGTGTTGATAATACAACACATAATACTAATTTTTAGAAAATTTATATAACCTATAACACAAAAAGTTGGAGTGGCAAAGTTTCAGAGGTTTTGGATGACGAATGATATCTTGGAATTATTGGTGTAGGCCTATACTGTCACAAAATAATGATCAACACAGTTAAATATTTTTGTTGTAAACCATCAGAAACATAAGTTTTAAAAAACCATCATAAATTATGTGATACATGAAATAATATTGTTTGAAAAAAATTTGTCACAAACTATTGGTGTCAATTTTTAATTTGATAAAAAAATTTATAATATTCATAAATTTTGCCAAACTCTTTAATATGTTGTTACATTACACATTTTTGTATGAATCACTAGTGTTGCTATTTGTCCATGGTTAAATCTTATTTTGCTCTAGTATACTGTACTTGCCAACTTGATTCAATTTATAAGCTACCCGTGGGTTAAGGTGTTGCAGTAATTTAAGTAATTTTACTAATTTTTGCAGTTACATGTTTTGATATTTAAGACAGAAAATATTTTTTTACCTTGCCGCTTGTGGTACTAATGTATTAAAATTTATACAGGTTGGAAGAGCATGTTGTGATTTCAAATCCTTCTGATATGGGTATTGTGTATCCTGGTGGGGAAACTGCCTTCAAAGCTCTTCTGTCGGCTCGATTTTGTGCAGCTATTTGGAGTCATATCACGGACTGTGATGAGACATTCAACTACTGGGAGCCTGTAAGTCAAAACAATATTTTTATTCTTTGTATTGTGTTGATTGTTTAAGTGTGTTGAAGAACCATAAAAAAAAAGCTTCAAACCACAAAGACAAGGTACAAAATTTTAAATTATTTGTAATTACTATTTTTAGTATAGGTATACAGTCCTGCAGATAGTCCACTGTATAGATGACTCAGTCGTGATGCTTCTTCATTCTTGGCTTTGGATTGAGTTTTGCATGCAAAGCAGAAATATAAATTTATATTGTAATTTTAATATGTTTAATGTGGCTGACATTGACATATTAGTGATACCGTAAGAATTTCAGTGATCAGTTAACTTTTTTAGTAGATTGTTGTGCTTAAATTGTATGCTCTTCTATAGAATTAATTAGTGTGACAGTCCATCACAAGAGTTACTATTCAAATTGTGGCACCACTAACCTAATTTCCTCTGCTTTTCTCCTTAGTGCAGCATTTTGTATACACATGTTCTTTGGAATGACCAGTTAATTGTCTTTTTATGAAATATTGCTGTTCTAGCCTTAGAATTGTTTTAGATTATGATTAATATTTTACATCTATAAATGTAAATGCAATTAGATGTAAGTAATAAATCGTATCAGTATTTTTGTGCCTCTAGATTGTTTCAGTAATGTATGAGGGTGCTAAGTAGTACCAAGGAGATTACTCGCTTGTAGCGCTACTGCCTGGACTAGGCTGGCACAACCACTAGTTAACAGCTGAGATAGAGTTCTTGGGGATTAGAGTGACAGTTGTGAATGGGTAACTTTGGTGTTTCTGCTGGGCTTTCATGAACAGTGTTAGCTGCCAGAGGTCAATTTGGGCAATTAACGTAGTTTGTATCATGATGTAGCGGATTTATTACAAAATTTAACCTGCTTTTGTAAGGTTATGGTTTCTACAAGTGGTTTTGAAACTGGATTCATCTATTACTCTATGGTACGTCAGGGAAATGTAGAGAGGTATAATCTGCCAGCTACGAAACTAGTCTGGAGATGTGCTACGTCCCATTAAGTTGGCCTTATTGTCCCCTTCTGACTCGGGTGTCACGAAGCCCCATAAACTGCTAGTGGGCTTTGGAAACTGCAATACAAGTGCAGGGAAAACTATAACACTATAAACATCTCAGGTACTGTGTAGAACCAATGCAAAGTAAATGTGGTAAACAGTATTTCAACTGTATTTTTTTTTTTGCACTAATGTTGCTATGGTGAATAAAACACAAAATCATGACATAAATAAAATTCATTGTGCTATTGTCTGCCTATGTGGAAAATCAGTTAATGTTACTGTGCAGCTATGGAATTATGTAAGGACTAATTCAAATATTTTATAAATGGCTTTTATTAGAAATATAGCAAATATGATTTATATTCCGTAAACATAACCAATGTAGCATTAGTAATTTAGATAGTTATTCAATACTCTGGAAGTATTAAAAAAGTCCACTTGTTATAGCTAATAGTAATTATATAGAAATTGTGTTCTTATATTGATGTGAATGGCAATTTAACATTCTTCTGCATGTTACAAAATTTAGATAAAGTAAAATTAATTTGCTAGGCATATAGTATATAGAAGTTAAGCGAGCCATGGTAAATATGCAAGTGAAATTTTTCAGGTAAATATTGTTATATTCTATGGTCAAATCAAATTAAAAATATACCGTTTTAAATTTATCCAGGTAAATACTGTTTTAATCTTTCCTGGCTTAATACCCTTTGGTAAATACAATAATGGTTGTGAAATGCTCCTGGATAGATATTGTTTTTGAGTATACAGTGGTCAAAGTCAATATTAAATGTACAGTTTTAACTTTTCTCATGTAAGTAGGTTTCAATTCTGCCCTAGATGCACTTAAGTGAACATAATATAGTGGTCATACTAGGGTTTTTGTTTAGCAATTTTTTTTTCCATGTATGAGGTTGATGCACAATGCTTCTTACTCATTATTAATGACGCAGCATCATACGCGTATCTCGTACCCTCGAGGAGATCAAACCCAAACTGGCCGCCTCCCAGACCAGCACCCATGTAATAATAAGTCATGTCCTTGTCCCCGCCACTTCTAATCCCACTGAGAAGCAGCCGCAGGCATGCAAGAGTTTGCCCCTAAGCGAGCGGCTAATACAGCCTGCAACCACCAAAGCTCCCTACTGCCACCCCGCCAAGAGATGGCAGCAGTGGCACCACCTGGCCCGAACCCAAGGGGGTGGCGGTCGAAGATTACGGAATGCGAACGAGGCACGCAAGAACCTTCCAGCCGAAGGGAATAACAGTACACCCAGCAGAAGCTCCAGTTGTATATGTAGCTTGCCTCAGCACAACTCGTGCTTCCGGAGCTGCTCGCCCTGCTTTGAAACTACTTTGCCAGGGGTACGTTTGATTCGGAGGACATCAGCGAGGCACCAGTACCAGCCAACCACGTGCCCGCCAGCATGCAGACACCTTGGTTACCAGCTGCTGGAGCCGAAGTATTCTAGTTAGGGCCAGCATCTGCCGAAAGGGAATGACACCAGTGGTATGCTAGCCCAAACCCATGTATCCAATGCCCAGTCATCACCTCGCCCTAACCTGCGTAACTGACCTGGCGGAGCTCTCTCATATGCTGTCGGAGGGTATCTATTCCATCATCCGGATTGAACGACACACCTGCATCAACCAAATTGTTCTGGAGGGTGTCTTTCGTGAGTCACTGGATCCGCGATGTACGGATTACCTGTAGAAGTAATTTTGTGGATGAGTTGATGCACCACTACTAATAAAAGTCACTCTCACGACCACTGTAATAAACCCAAGGGAGTTTGTATTATCTCGTGACTTTACAAAATTCCTAACTTGATTTTTTCCTTTTTACTTCTCTGCATTGAGGAAGCAGAGTGGTGCAGATTTCTCTATCCTGTATGTGACAATGTTTGTCAACACATACAGGATGATGTCCTTGTCTCAACTGCTTCCTGAATGTAGGTGTTTTAAGTTAGAAAACAGCTGAGAGCCCCCCAAAAAGTGATTTGGGTTGGTTCCAGTGAAAAGGTTTGAAAATTATTCATTGCCTTGGTTTTTATATCAAATTTGCATTTGCATAGTTTACCCCAAAATTGCACAACCAATAAACGTTATATAAAAATATAGGTTTCCCACTGATTACATTTAGTATAAAAAAGGAATAAAAAATAATTATGTTTAAAACTTCCCCCAAAATCTACATTTTTACCAGATTACATCTCTTTCCAGCTATATGAAGGTTACATATAATTATTGTTCTTTGAACCATACTTAACTAAAATGGCAGCAAGGGCCCCCCACCCCCCTTTAAAATGTAGATGGAACAGCAGTTCCTGCCCAAGTGAAAACCCTGTGCTGTCTCCCCGAATCTGGGCAAGCACCTGTATTTATATTTTATTTGAAATTGTCTAGAACCTTATAAAAGGATGTTCACTCCGTCGATATCTGAAGTCCTGGAAGGGCACCCTGGTGATGTTTGACTGGCTGGCGTCACTTGGTCAAGGTGACGTACGAGGGAGGGGAAGGCAGTCATAGATTTCATGGACCGCAGAAGCCCTGCGGCATCCATACTGGCAGACCAGCAGGCCTGCCCAGTGGACATGAGGCGTGGAGCTTGTCAAACACACCTGTTGCAGCGAAGATAATCCGTCCCGAACGGCCAACATTTTCTCAAGTTCATATGGCACTGTTGGTTTTGACTTTCATTCGATGTGCAGTCACAAGGGCGTGAAGAAAGCAGACTAAGCGTGACAAATGCAGCCAATTCGGAATATGTCTTTATCACAGAAAGAATAAAACATATCCAGTCTGTACTCTGATTAGATTCTCAAGGGCTGAACCTACATGGTCAATAAAACTGGTTTGTTGATCTAAGAAGATGTGGAGGTGTAGGGGGCGAGGGAACCCCATACTTGCGATAGTTGGACTCGTGTTTAAGGAATAGCTAATAGTTAGACGTATAGTCATGTGGCTTAGATGGTTTCGGTGTACAACTGGGCATAATGACATACTGCAACAAGAGCTGCGCAAGTCAGCTAGAGATGTAAAGACACACAAGGCTTTGATCTGCGTCCAGGCAGAACAATGTTCTTAAACAATATGTATGTGCTTTAGCCCCTAACAAAGGACTACGGGCCCTAGTTATACCCAAAACACAGGGCCAGTGTGGGGAGGCAAGATGCAGTGGAGAAGATGACCAAAGGTGGCAGAGCACTGGGCTACATTCCTCTCTGCGGCCAGAGGTGTGGAAATGCGCCGAGATATGATGTGGGTTCACCAACAGCAGGTTGCAGCAGTGAGCTTGCATGCCAATGCCTGGGCACCACAGCAGGAGGGTTGCCTGTGGCATTTGCAGCCTAATGCTCTTCTTAGGATGGGCTGTGGGTTCGGCAAGGCTGGAGCGGGATAAAGATGTTGCCTGTGGCACGTTAAGTTATACATGGCTTGTTCTTCTGGGAATCATTGCTTCAGTGATTGACAAGGCCTAATTGTATGTCAGGGTGACTAGTGCTAACACCAGGGCAGTTATGCAAACTAAATTTTGTTCAGAATCCTTAACATTTCTCGACACTGTTGCAACAACTTTCTCTTTACAAACTAATGCTAGCCTGTGGTGTTCCCCTCTGTTGGGTATACAAGGCCTACCACTCTAGAAATTGCAGAATGTGCAGCTTTGCATGGACTGCCTCAAGTGATCAGTGCAAAACTCGCATCAGATTCCATTGGCGAGAAATGCATCGTACTCCTGATTTATTATTTCTCTAGATAATTCCAGTCCCTGGTGTGGTGGTGGCCTGTGGTGTTTGGTAAATATGGCTCATATGTCAAGAGGTCCTTCACCCTTCGCTACCCATCCTGGATTCCTAGGAGACATAATCAGAGCCGGCAGTGTGTCAGATGTCGCAAGTCTGAGTGCCTGCGGCAACACCTCAGCAAGATTGCCTGGGAATAAACCCTTATGCTGACAGTCACATTCATCTGGGAAACCTTATCTGGGCCATCTGACAGATTTTTTGGACCCCATCATGACCCAATCCTGCAGTCTACAGCTCAACAGCAGGAAAGACAGACAGAGGACCCCATCCTCCTGACCAAGTGAGACAGTGGGACCAGGAGGCTCGACAGGCTGACAGGGACAGATTCCATTGGCAAAGACTCGATGGAGTCCCTCCAGCACCCAGTGCTACACCCGTGGTACCTGGAACATTTTCTCCTAGACAATATGGCAATAATCCCCAGGGCTAGTAGAGATGATGCTGCTATTCCAGGACAGTCAACTTCACACATACTCCTTTATCTCTATAAGGAAAGTATGGCAGACTTTGTGAGGGCACATAAGACAAGGATGTCAGACGTGTAGACATACATAAGAAACCCGACCAGGTATTTGCAGAGACTGAGATTTTGATAAGCCGGGAAGAAACAAAGTTAAGGCTATATAAGTATCACAGGATGTTGATACTTGTCCAATTGTAACGTCCAGAATTGACTTGACTCGACAAATATTTTGTACAAAATAAATATTTTTAATTAATACAAATATTGCTTATGCGAAAACACTTTACATGTCAATATAGTAAGGAAGAACAGATTGTATAAAAGTAAAAAAATTTCCTTCTGCACGTTGGGAACTTTTCTGTATTTGCAAGTGAGAGCATTAAACAGCTGCCCCTCGTTGTATTATTTTTATTTGTGATAATTCAATTGACACTTTATTCTAAATGCTGAGTGTCAGCTCTACATCTACTAATTGTGATAAAAGAAAGAGTTTATCGGGAATAGGCAGTAGCAGAAAATGAGTTTTCTATATCTTACCTATGGAACTTGACACCAAGGGATGAATTTTCTTAATCCAGTGATGGCTAGAGACGTCACATTTTTCAGTTGGTAGCAGAAATGAATTAATTTTAATTTTTCACTTTCCCTACTCCTACTGGTTTACACCAGATCTCTTCTCTTGGCTTACATATGCTTATTGTGCAGTAATATTTTTGAAACTTAATTGTTTAAATATTTCTGGATATTTTATGAAAGCCTCAGAGATACCATGAACAAAATACTTCTCTCTTTGCAAGTAAACAGGATATTGAATTTAATTTTAAATGCTGTAATTATGCATCAATAGCCTAATCTTAAATGTGTTGTGCTCTGTAGAGTATTAAGATGTAAATTGACTTGAAGAAACAAACCAGAGTTACATAAATTGTTTCATCTGTGAAAAGTACATTTAGGAATTATGATATTTTGGAGAAGCATGGTGTTCTTTTCCTTCTGTTTTTTCACAGCAGTGAGTGAAGAGATTTGAACGGCTCTTAACATCGAGATCTTGAGAGCCGATGTTTCACAGGAGTGTGCGAGACTAATTGCCCCATTACATTGTTGCAGAGTCACTACATGCTATTCGGACAAGGGTTCCAGACATGGGAGTACAGTCCTGCGTACGCATTACGCTCCTACACCTATTTGCTACTGCACGTGCTGCCAGCATGGCTATACCACCACTTGCTACAGCCCAACCGGTTGCTGTTGTTCTACTTCTGCCGCTGCCTTCTGGGGCTGCTCTGCGCCTTCTGTGAGGTCTACTTCTATAAGTATGTCTGGCCAAGAAGTCTGGTGGGATAATTAAAATCTCATTGGTGGATAAACAGAGCAATATTTTCAATAAGAATATTTACTATTTTTGAGGTTCATGAAGTTACTATGGAAGAGTGGATTTAATTTGCAGAAACAAGTTTAGTAACTATAGTTTATCTCATGATCGAAGCCTTAGCTCGGTGGCCTGGTGTGTACCTGCTGAATGAAAGGATATGGGTAGACATGTTAAATGATTGTTGGCGTGTCTCAGCCATATTCCACAATATCACTTTAAAATAAAAAACACATTTTTTGCAACTGCCTGAGCCACATTTCTACAAAAAAATTTTGTACATTATTTAATATCCTTGAAATTAAAGATGAGTAATGATTTATTGACTTAATAAATACACAAATACACAAACTCTTATTAATATACTTTTGTTTTTTCTCTTGTGGCATTGTCCTCATGAAAGGGCACAGTCTTTGTTTGAAAGCTTGATATGCACTTCTACCAGGGGCTCTAGAAACCAGCCCAAAATTTCACTTCAAAATCATGAACAAGATCAAGAAATTCTTTTAGCAGAAAACCGTAAACTAAGAAGTTCAGGCTGAAAAAGGTAGCACCCAAGAGACTTCCTTTGAGAAAACTCTGAATTTTTTTTCTCTGTATCAGTACATTTCAGCATCAATTTCACCATTAGGCAAACTCATACAATTGTACAAACTATTCATGAATACTCAAATAATGCACATAAACACATACAATTGCGCTATACCCTTTTTAAAAATGGGAAAATAGAATTATATATATATATATATCGTTACATGCTGCAGCTGGCGCCAACTCCGCTGCCCCGCGCCGTAATTGGAGACCCATTTCGCCCTCCCCTCTTCCTGGAATGATGCGCTCGTGGCTGTCTGTCCCCCCCCCCCCCCTCCTGGGAATCCCGTGAATGCCAACAGCGGCGAGACTTGCTGGTGTCACGGAGGGCTGATGCCTCAGCTCTCCGTGACGCATCATGCGAGTTGGGGAAGATTCTAGGTGGCGGCCTAAGACACTATATATACTGCCGCAACCAAGCAGCCGAATTAATTATAATTTCCTTATTTTATTTACAATAATTACAGCAAAATTCTCTGAGCTCAAATTCTCACAATAAATTGAAATCACTGACTGTACACAATTGACACCAATTAATAAAATTTATAATTACGACAAATAAATCATTGAAATTAAATAATTAAAGATAAGTCCCAATAGACAGTGTATCAACCTATTCAATTATTTTATAATTTATGCATCTATATTTGGCATTTAGAATATTTACAATAAAATCAGTATTACACTTCCATTCTGTCCCACCTCAGTTCAGTCCATGTCCCGCCAGCTGCAATCTTCTAGAGTCTTCCAAGCGCCCTCGCGCACAGTAGGCTTCACTCGTCAGTTTCACACCCTCTCGTCCATTCAAACCACAAACACCTCACTCTCTGTCATCCTGCAATCTCCAGTCATCGTCCACACTTCTCTTCGCTCGCGCACACTCACCAGGCGGCCTACGTCAAAGATTGCCAGCCGCTGGGTTGCTGCAGTATATATAGTGTCTTAGGCCACCACCTAGAATCTTCTCCAACTCGTGTGATGCGTCGTGGAAGTCTGAGGCACCAGCCAGTCTCACCAGAACATTCTTGCATCATCGCTAAGCGTATTGGAAACCCTAGCAGGCGAGAGGAGGTCTGTGATGCCAGCAAGTCTCGCCGCTGTCAGCATTCACGGGATTCCCAGAAGGGGGGGAGGGCAGACAGCCATGAGCATTATCATTCCAGGAAGAGGGGAGGGCGAGGTGGGTCTCCGATTACGGCACAGGTCAGCGGAGTCAGCACCAGCTGCAGCACGTAACACTGCCCCCTCCTTAAGTCTGTTCGTCCCGAACAGACTCTACAGAATAACTTTCATACAGTGCCAGTCGGTTAATGTGGACATCCTTAGGCTTTGCCCGAGAGCCCTGTCGGCAAATCCTGTAGACCATATCATTTATCCACTTCAAGATCCTGTACGGGCCTTCCCAAGATTTCTGTAGCGTCGGGCAATATCCCTTCTTCCTTTCAGGGTTGTACAACCACATGAGCTTTCCTTCTTTAAAAGTCTCCTCAGGTTTTCTTCGGTCATATCGTGTTTTCATTATGTCAATGTTAATGTTAAGTTGCCTCCGGGCAAACTCATGAATGTCTGTTAACTTCTGACATAACTGAATAGCATATTCTGGAGTGACTGCTTCTTCCTCCACTGGACGTCTGAACAGCAGGTCACCAGGTAGGGGAGCTCTTTTCCAAACAGCATCCTTGAAGGTGTTGCCCTTGTTGACTCGTGAACCGCCGAGCGATATGGGAGGAGAAATAAGGGTACCTTAGTATCACAATCCCTCTGATTGTCTTCTACAAAGATAGCCAGGTACTGTTCCAGGGTACGATTTAGTCTCTCAACCATTCCATCTGATTGAGGGTGTAATGCTGTGGTTTGGGTTTTCTTTATTCCTAAAATTCTTGTTACTTCTTGGAAAAGAGTTGCTTCAAAATTTCATCCTTGGTCCGAATGAAGCTCCAGTGGCACTCCGAATCTAGAGCAAACATGCTCGACAAGAGCATCAGCTACTCTGCCTGCCTCTTGATTTGGCGCTGGTATGACCTCGAGCCACTTTGTGAAATAGTCTTGTTCTACCAGAAGGTATTAGGTTATCAGTGATTATTAGGGGTCTGAGAATATCAACAGCCATCCTCTCGAATGGGGCCCCAACATTGTACTTCTGGAGGGGACCACGTCCCTTAACCCTCGTACCCTTCCTTGCCGTACATGCATCACACTTCTCAACATCCTGCCAACAATGCAGCCAATAGAATCTTATTCAGACTTTTTCAAGTGTCTTATTTACATCAAAGTGACCACCTGCTGCGGTGTTGTGCAGTTCTCTTAGCACTTGTGGGATTCGGCACTCTGGTAGCACCAATTGTAAATGACTCTGCCTCCCATTATTACTTTCCAATTCCTGTAAAGCACACCATTATTTATAACAAGGGAATTCCACTGTGCCCAGTATGCCTTGAATGTAATGCCTTGGCTAGATATCTCCTCCCATCTCTGTCGATGCCCAGTTTCCTTCCACTTCAATATTGGACGCAGGGTGGGGTCACTTAGCTGATCATTACTTATGTCCTTTTCATCCCATGTAGATGACCCATCACCAGATTCAGGGCCTTGAATTCTTGTCCTCCTTTCCACGATACACCAACCTTCTCCTCCTGGTGTTCACAATGCGACATAATGGTTTGTATGGTCTCCTAGAGAGTGCATCTGCATTGCTGTGAAGGCGTTCAGACCTGTGGTGTATTTCAAAGTCATATTCTTGCAGGTCCATCCCATTTGTCAGCGAGACCAGTACTGAATTGGTTGCTGGTTTTCCTGAGTGGGTGACTTTGCAGGAGGACGGCTTCCCCTAAGTTGAATTCTCTTATCCCTGTCTTCGGTTGGGGATATTTCTTTAAAATATATTAATTCTGAGCTTTCTGGGTGTGTGTGGTATGGGTTAGGGCTGCTAGCCAGATGTCCTCGGGTTGAGGCATATCAGTGAGCTCGCTTTCCCACTGCCTGGTCGGCGCAATGGTTGTTCCAGGAATAAGATGCTCAGACTGGAGTCGACTGCCTTGTTCGTATGGCGTCAAAGGGCAAACAGTATGGTGGAGATGTGCTTATCCCAATACTTGTGATCATTACCACACTTATACGGAGGCACTTCTTGATCTCCTAAACCCCATCGTGCGAAATATTGTGTCTCCATTTTTCACACGATTGGGGTGGTTTCTTGGCTGGGTAGAGGAAATGCCTCTACCCAGCTTGAAAATTTATTTGTTACTACGATTAGGTAGAAGTTTCCTTTCGTGCTACGTGGATACAGGTCCATCAGATCGGCGGCGATGTGGGTCCAAGCAGTCTTGGGTCTCCTTGGTTTTGCAGTGGGAGAGGGAACCAGGTATACTTTGCTGCTGCGGCTCGTGTCGCAATTGCTAACGTACTGCCGGACATCACGGCTTATTCTGTCCCAATTGTAACTGGTTTTAATATCCAATAGGGTTTCCCTAGTACCCGGGTGACCAGCTTGGGGATGGTCATGATGGTGTCGGCATATATCAGCTTGTAGTTTCAGAAGAACCCAGATCTTTCACTGCGTATTGGGTTGCTCGCTATTTGTCCATACAATGTCATCCCGTCGTGCATACCATTGGGGCTGTTCCCGTAGTAGGCGTTGGATGTGAGGATCCTCCTGTTTTGTGTTAAGGTTATTTGTTGACTGGTTATTTGAAGTTGAAAATGGGTTTGTTCTTCTGGACTTCTTTCGTTCCCTGGGACGGTGGGGGGGGGGGGGGGATTTTATTCTTCTCAGCTTTCTCCTCCAACGTCGGGGAACAAGACAGGGCATTTGGCAGGTAGTTCATCTTACCTGGGCAATGCTGGCCCTCGAAGTTGAACTCATTAAGGAATATGTCCCACCGCCCGAGCTTGGCCTTCGAATTCCGGGACTTGTGTAGCCATTGGAGGGCTTTAGAGTCGGTTCGCAGAATGAAGTGTTACCCTTTGAGGTAATACCAATATTTCTTCACGACCCAGATAACGGCCAGACACTCCTGCTCATTAATGTGGTAGTGCTGCTTGGTTTCATTTAAGCGGGGTGATGCATATGCTATCACATGGGGTTGTCCTTCTACGTCTTTCTGGTATACTACTGTGCCCAGGCTGTTTTGACATGCGTCCGTTTGCAGTATTAAGGGTTTGTCTCCTTGTGGCTGATGGAGTTGGTGAATATTCTTGAAGCTGTTCAAGTCGGAAAACGCTCGTTGTTGTTCTGGGCCCCATCACCAATGGGTGTCTTTCTCGAGAAGTGGGTGTAGTGGTGCTATATATTCCGCAATGTTTGGAGCAAAGTCTCGTAGCCAATTACACAGACCCAGGCACCACTGGAGCTGTCGCTTATTTGCAGGTTCTTCCGCTTCTTCAATTGCTCATATTGAACTGTGTTGCGGGAAGTTCCCCTCAGGCGATATGACGTGTCCCAAGTAATCTATTGATGTCTTGCCAAAGAATCTTTTTGACAGCTTACAAGTCATCCCATGTAATTCGAGCCTTTCCAATACTCGTTGCAGATGGCGTAGATGTTCCTTCCATCTATTAGACTATATTATATCGTCGAGGTAAGCGAAGCAGAACTCGCCTATGTAACCTTTTAGTACTTTCGCCAACATTAATCGTTGGAATGTTGTGGGGGTGTTTTTCAAGCCTAAAGGCATGACTCGAAGTTGTAGAGTTTTTCCCTCAGGTGTTGTAAAGGCCGTATACTTTGGACTGTCCAAGTGGATCACAATCTGCCAGAATCCAGACTCCATGTCAAGAGTACTGAATATTTTGGCCATGCCAATATCTTGTATATGAGACAAGTCTATAGCTGGGGAAGCAATTGGGTGGATGACTTCATTTAGCGATTTGTAATTTACGCTAAATCGTAAGTTCCCATCCTTAGGTACAAGGACCACGTGTGATTATATGGGATTGCATATCCTCCAGGTGAAGAGAATACGCTCATAAGTTTTCGTTGCCTGTAGGGTAGGCAACGCTTCACTCACGTCTGTAGTGATGGAAGAAGTACTCTTGGCAATGAGTCGTAATCGTATTAGATTAGTTGTATAGTCCATTTCATATAAGTGGTCACAAATTTGACTGACAATGTGACCAACCTACATATTATGTAAACAGTAAATGCTCTCGTTCTTACAGTATTGTATCAACTGATGAACTGCTGCAGGATCCGTGTTGTTAGGTTGGCTATTTTGATGATGTCTTTGGAAGAAAATAGTACTCGTAACTAAAAGTTGTAATTTAAAATCTTATTATACTTACAACATTTCTGGTTTAAATAATGTTTCTAAAGCAATATTAAATTTTCTTGGCTATTTGTAACAGGACTTTAAAAACATGTTCAGCATTTATGACAGAGTATGTCGACACATACGAACAGTAGACGTTTACAGCCAATGGATAGCTATGTTTATGTTTCCAGCCCGGTGAAGGCAGTTGTGCATGCACTTTTTTTCTCATTGTGTTTATTATATGAATATCTTATTGGTCTTGTCTGAATATTTAATCGGTAGATAATTATTTTTTATTTTCTTTTTTCAAACCTAGTTTGTTGTAGGTACCGTTGTAGTGCATTTTGTTGAGTGAAATGTAATATTAATCGGCACGTCGCTATAACTGATCGTTCCACCATTTTCCTAACCGCCTTCCACAATGAAGTGACACGAATATTATTTCCGTATATAAGTTTAAGTTTGTTTGTATCAGGAAATGTGCGCAGTGCTGATTTTACTGAATGATTTTGCAAATAAATTATTTAATGCTAGTGACGAACATGATTTTGGTGAAATAAACTGGCAAGGATTGCCATAGAAAAACACTTGTTGAAAAATTACAACAGTAAGTTTGCGTGTTTTGTAAATGTAGTTGTAAACCGTTTATATAATTATTGAAATGTACATGGCCTGAAAAATGCCGCACTTTCCAGACGTTTGTAGTGAGTGAATAATATTTGTTTGTTTACTTCGTAAATTTGAGTGTGAGGTTAATTTTGGTCAAAGTGTGTGCGTGTATATATTGCTGCATCTGTATGAATACTAACAGGAGCGTATGTATCTCATTTTGTATTTTGATTAAAGTTATAATTTTCAAAGTTAAATAATTTAAATGTTATTTCCATACGAGCAAAATTTTCCACTGCGCCATCAAAACAATATGCAATTCAAAATGCCAAACACTCATTTTGGAATCACATAGCCCCGACCAACACAGCACGACACGACCAAAAACGTAACCACAACATATTTCAATGTTACTACTTGAATTTACAGCACGACGTACACCACACTCTCAACATTTAACCTAACTATTTAGAAGGTGCTGATAGGCTACGTTAGTCTCAAAGGCGGTGAACAAGAGGGAAATTTGTAATACATAATGGTGATAAATTGGTATCGGTAATGCATACAAAAGTAAAATTATTATTTTTCAGAGTTAAATGCAGTAGTTTTCAATCTATTTTTCTTTTAAACTGCGTATTTACAATTGTAGGGAAAGCTTGCAATACAATTTCATTTTTCAATGTTGTACATTCTGTACATCGTGCCACACGACACGACGAAGAATAGATATAATTTCTAATCCAAAATTGGTGGTCGGATGACAGAATCGGTCGGGTGTACAACAATCTATCTTGTATTCATTGGCTGTTGACCGTTGTGTTGTGCACGTTAGGGCTATGTGATTCCAGCATCATAAGAACATTGAAATAATCCCGTCTCACGAAAGACGATAAACTAAAGCCCCCCGGCCGCTCTGCTCACTTTTTCCTTATTTCCCTCAAAATAAAGTAAAGGTGATACCCTAATTGGGCCCACATTTCATTGCTATGAACATTTCCCTGTGTTATTATTGATTGAAACTCTAACTCGGTTCTGGAGGGTTTCAAAATGTTAAGCTTACTGGCCATACAAACTTGTAAGTTGTATCACTTATTTTTTTTAGAACGTATATAAACTTTGTCAAGCTTGTTACGCAAGGATACTTGTTAGCAAATAAATTTAAATGTTTTTCCTGTTTTTAAAGGCTTTATTTGAAAGTAACTTAATGGCATGTAGATTTCAACGTTGGAGTCTTCCATAATTTTTTTGAGAATTTTTGTTTTGCAAATTAAAAGCGCTCATATGTGTTTAACGTACGTTGTTAAGAATATTGTAAGAGTAACAGAAGAATAATTCACATAAACAGGATTTACATTGGAAAGACACCTTTTTGATTTCAAGTAAATTACAACATACTTATCAAACAAAATTCTTTCAATTTAAGCACTCAACGAAGGTGCTCCAACATCATAAAGAAGTCTCTCATGCATCAGCAGGAACTGCGACATTCCAAAATTTATTGCTAAGGAAAATGAACCTTATGTCATCTTCAATCTTCGGTACATGGAGCATCTTTTAGTGTGTAAGTAACATGTTCGTTTAATATATTGTTGCTGTAGGTCACATCTGCTTCTCTAGAGACTTTGTAACATCTCTGAACTGAAATACAGTTTTTCATTAGGTACCCGAGAACAAGCCTAGGGCTGTATTCACAATTTTGGGGAGGGAGGTTGTACGACTGAACTTCAGTGTAAATATCAACACTGAGTTAGTCAGAAAAAAATTTTTATTTGCAGCATAACAATCTGAACATATAGGTATGTGAAAAAAGTCATTAAAGGAGTTTGGTATGTAGACATGCAATACTGAAAATTTGAGTTACTAAATGAGAGTTATTAAAACTACTGAAATTAACTAACATTTGCTTAAATATTATTTTGGCTACCTACATACTTTAAAATCCTGAGAATGGTAACCACCATAAAGTATCAGGCTGTACAGAATTTGTTGTTATATAATACCACGAAGCTGAATTATGTACTTTTAATGCAATAGTAGGCATAGCCTGTATATAAGAATGTATACTGTCTTTGAAAATGAGCGCGTGTGGAAGGGGGGGGGGGGGGGGGGGGGGGTAATTTTTGTATTTGGTGGTCGTGGAAACCATGCTAAATATTTATGTTTTCAAGAACTTATTTCAGGTTAGTGTGATAAGATTAGTTGTCATTAATATATTTAGAGTGTATTAAAAAACAGTAAAATATCTTTTATTCATTTGACAGTCAAAATACAATTTCATTTTCGTGCATCCTGGTTACAAATTTCTTGCAAGGTAAAACATTATCAATTGATATAGTCTTATTACATGGTCTGTTAGTCATTTACATAAAATATTGATAAACTAAAAAAAAAATGGGATTGTTGCTGACCTGCAACTGTTCAAACAGCCCTTCACAGCTTCTAAGTCATTTGGGAAGAGGCACATGCAGTTTGTTTTCAAAAACAGGCAGTCATATGTTGTTTGTTTACAAATACAGGCAGTCACCTGGTGTTTGTTTTCTAACAGTCACCTTCAATGACAGTTCAGCTGTGGCGGAAGGATACATAGCCACCCAGATGCCGTTGGCACTACTTTCCTAGAACTGTCAAATTTGAGACCACTTACATCAAATGGACTATATAAGTGGCACATGTCAACATTATATATCACAATCGTCATGTTTTGAAAAAAGGGCTTCATCTAGTGACATTGTTCATTTCTATCTTATGTGCATCTTGAGTTGTTTTCTTCTTCAGAACACAAAAGTTTGGGGACAACTTAGTTACTACAAGAGCAGGTCCATTCCAGCAGTGCAGTAGCTTAGGGGACAGGCCTTTCTTCCTCGCAGGAGTGTACACCAACACCTCCTGTCCCGGCTAGTACATCACAACCCTGCATTGAGGGTTGTAATGCTGCGTAGTCCCGTGTTGTTGCTGTCTGATGTTCTCGACAGCCTGCCTTTGTAATGTCTTCCACTTTCTCCTCAGCTGCTTGCTTTCCTCCTTGTTCACCCTCTGGTTGAGGCAGATTTCTGAGGGCAGAACTGGCTCACATCCATATACAAGTAGGAAGGAGCTGAATCCTGTACTTTCCTGCTTACTGATGTTATAAGCAAATGTGACAAGGGGAGGCTTTGGTCCCAGTCTTTCTGATTTCCTGACTCATACTGAGACATCATGGTTGTGAGGGTAGTATGCAGCATTTCAACTGCACTGTTGCACTTAGGGCGGTAACCGGATGTCATGGTCTCCTGTACGTTAACCTCAACACCTCTCGGACTACTATGGTACTGAAAACTTAACGTTTTTAATGCCCAACTGGTTATTGTACCCGAGCTGTAGGCATTCCTTTTTAGTATATCCAGGTATACAAGCTATGATGGTCTGTTACATAAAGGGGTTTCAAGTAAATGTATGGCCTGAACTGAACCAGCGCATACACCAAAGCTAAGCATTCCAGGTGAGTAATGGGGCATCAGGACTCTGCAGGTGTTAGGGTGCGGCTTGTATAAACTATGAGGTGTAGCTTCCCTTCGTGTCTCTGCATCAAAATGGCCTCTATTTCCTGGGTGCTCACATCGGTTAGAATCTCGATAGGGTCACCTTCCTGAAAAAGTACTAATGTAGGGAATGAGGTCAGCTTTTGCTTAAGCTCCCTAAAAGCTTTTTCTTGGCCTTACCCTAGTTTAACTTTTGGTCCTTTTTGAGCAGGATTGACAGAGGCTTTGCAATTAATAAGAAGTTTTGCACAAATTTTCAGTAAAAAGAAGCTAGGCCAAGAAAATTTCTCACTCCTCTGGGGACTGATTTTCTGGGGAACTCTTTGACCGCCCTTACCTTGTTGGGGTGGGGTTTTATCCCCTCACTGTTTACTATGTGCCTAGAACTTCGGTCTCCTCATACCCAAATGTACACTTGGCAGGTTTTAAAGTTAGCTTGGCTTCCTCAAACCTCATGAGCACCTGCTACAGCCTCTTTAGGTGTTCTTCAAAACTGCTCCCTACCAATAAAATATTGTCTAAATAGACAAGGCATGACCCCCACTTTGAGCCAGCTAGCGTCTTATCCGTATACCCTTGGGAAATCGAAGGGGCAGTTTTCAGTCATAACGGCAAAGTCTGAAAACAATAAGTTCTCTCTGGGGCAATGAAAGAGGTTTCCTCTTGGTCCCGTTCTGCTACTTTCAATTGATGGTACCCTGAGTTCATGTCTAGGCGACTGAAACATTTTTTCCCATTTAAATAACTTAGGAAATCGTATTTTCTTTGAAGGGGGTATTTGTTGTCTTTCAGGATGGAGTTAACCCTATGATAGTTGACACATACCTGTTTTCACCACCCTTCATCCTCACTAATACGACAGGGAACACCAACTGGTACTAATTGGTCTTACAATGCCATTTTTTGTGTGTTCCTCAATTATGTCATGGATAACTTCTTTCCCCTGGTGACACTATATGGGACCGAAGTGACAGGTGGATTACTACCTGTGTGCAAAGTTACCACTTCCTCATGGGTTCTACCTATTTGGTTATGCCTCCAACTGAAACAATGTCTGTACTTATATAGCAGATCTCGCAATTCGCTTCTTTGTTATGGCAGTAAGCTCGGATTAATGTCTAACTTACCCTCGTCAAAATGATCAGATTTCCATAAGCTTCCAAGTTTCAAACCTATTATGTAACGTCATTTCACTGTTCGAGGTATTGGTTACCCACATCTTGGTTTGCTTTCCCTTACACAGAACACTAAGAGGTACCAATACAGAATGCCTGCCATACACTCAGTCAAATGGGTCTAACAAAACCTCTGAAGGTAGATCGGGTGTCGTGAAGTTAAACTATATTATTTGATGCATGTGAGGTTCTAACCTAACATTATCCTTGGCCACCACGTAACCTAATCTCAAGTTTTTCAGGCTCAACTGCTAAAGCGGAAATTTCCTCTTCTACCAAGCCTATAGAAGGGACTTCCCTAACCTTTGCAGTGCTTCTTTTACGGGTGTAGAAATTACCGGCCTATCTTGACTAGAGTAATTTAACAGAGAGGGCTGACCATTTAAATTACAACTTAACTGGGCCTAATATTCCTGAAGAAAGTCACAGCCTAAAATAACTCAGTTCGCAGGAGCTTGCACAATTCCCACAGGATGAACATACATAGTCTTGTTCAACCTGAGCTTTAAATCTAACATGTGGGAAATGGTCTGCTTATGTCCCGAAACACCTCAAAACACTCTGGGTTCGGCTTCTCTCCAAAACTGTTTAGGAATTTATTTTGCATCTACCAGGAAAATTGCTGTGCCACTGTCAATGAAAACTAACATCTGCTTTCCAAAACAACGTGATGTGCAAAGCCATTACTCCTGCTTCAACAATTAGGGGCAACTCGAGTTATCTAGATGAATCATTCCCCCTAACCTGAATTGTCCTTAGTATTCCTTCTTCTCATTAGTGGGATCACTAAACCATGGTTTTTTCCTTAGATTTTCCTGACATGATCTACCTTGTGACAATCAAAACAGATAGGGCTCCTTTCTAGGGCTCGCTTCGGTCTACCTACTCCAGTTCCTGAAGATTTGCCATTTTCCTGTGTGTCCTGTGCTTGGGAAGTTCCCAGATCTTTAAAAAAATCTAGAAGGGTAACTGTTATCCTTGTCTTTATTTTGTCTTAACTTCATTTGACTCGTCATTTCCCTCATCTGTTTACCCAATATTTCCATCGCTTTCTGGATTTGGGCTACCTCATTTCCGTCTACTATGCCCTTAGAGTTTGTCACCTGTGAAACTTTATGGCTACCCTCGTGACAATTTTCTGGCCATTTAAGGGCTAAGACGTGCCTGGTTCTAGCATAGTAGGTACCCGCCTTAATGTTTCTTAAATTTTGAATAAGTTGTGACACAGACTTATTCTCAATGATCATTATCTTCTCCACTATAGTCTGTTTTAGCCTTCTCAAAATGTACCTAATTTTATTGTCTTCCGACATTTTGCCTGTCTAGCTTATTGCAAATGCTAATCGTAGGATTTGTAACCTTCTGAACCAATGTCACACACATACAAAATGCCCAATTATAATATTACAACTATTTATTATTTCTTCAATAGAAAGTATTAACATGCAATTAATTACTTAATAGAAAAGTGAGAATACACAATAAATAAATGCTCTTTTACTGAGTAAAAAGAAACTCATAAGTATCATTAAAAATAGGTATGACTGCAAATCATCATGAATATCAAAACTGAAGAGTATTTTACGTTTATATATATATATATATAATGAACTGTTGAACACAAAGAGAATCAATTTGGTATTGAACTCTGCAGAGATTGAATTAACCTTTGGGTGATAGTTATTTGCTACCACAAAAGAGACAGAGGAAAATAAAATAAAATATTTGTCCTTGTTCTTTTCTACTATCACAAACAAACAACTTCAGACAATATTTGACCCAAATTGAATGATTCTAATTTCAGTTAAGTTTTATTTCTTTAAGGTAAATGACAAAAGGTTTAAAAATAAACACAAAAATAAATTAAAATCATATAAGACAAAATTTACTGGGCCAGAGTTACATACCTTCTTGACAATAAGGTGTCACAACAGTGAAAATTTTGATTAATTACTTTAGGTGAAGTAATCACCAACACCAAATATCTGGAAGGGATGTTATTAGCAATAGGTTATGTTAACCTGCTCGTCAAATGTAAACAAACTGCCATCAAATAAGAAAGTAATAATTTAAAGTAATAAGCTAAGCAATCTCCAAAGTGTAAACAAACTGCTATGACTCCTTTGATTGTCCAGTAGTCCTAAATAAACTGCAAATAAATATACTCTAAAGGCTCGACGACAAAACACCAGCACACAAGCAGGGATGCTAACTGATCACGACAATGAAACACAATTAAAGGAACTTAAATCTACAACAGTTAATTTAAGAAATAATTAGTGACTAGGTTAAAGACTAATTTTCAACTAGTCTCTGTCCGGTGGCTAAATTAACATTACAGGAAACACCTAAACAATGTCTTAACCGAGCAAGGTAATGTCATCGCTAAGGTGTGTCTTGTCCCAAAGTACAGCTATGGTGTCTCACGGCAGACTATAAGCTTTACTAACTACCTAAAATCTAACTAGTTATAGGCACTACCCGGGGCCGTTCCCCCTGCTAATCAGGTGGCTCCTGAGCCAATCCCCCCTCGGACACGTTCTTCTCACTAGGCGTCACTCCTCGAACTCTCCTCCCTAGGTCGCATATACATCACTTGCCATGTCACACGTACCAGCTAATCACCGCACGCGGATCTCGCAACATCCACAAGTATTAATTGAGAATTCTCCTCGCGACCACTCCCTTCCCCTGGGCTGCTTACCAGATACTGCAAGCTTAGCACAGCTGCCTGCCTGTCACTCCTCAAGGTATCTACATACGGCCGCCGAACAACTCCAAAATTTCTATGCAAATCCAAACCAGAACTTTTACAGGGCAATTACACTGGAAAACTACAGGTGACAATGGAAGATTCTCGCAAAAAAAAAAGCACTTAACTGCAAGAGGAAAAAACTAAGTTCTTGCCACGAACATTCTTGGCTGCTGGCCTAACAAACAAAAAAAAAAATATCCTGCAGCTCGGCAATAGACCCCACAGCACACCATTTCTAGTGACTTCTTCAGCTATCGTCATCATCGAACATCATAGAAACATGCCCCAAAGCAAACTAATTGAAAGTAGATTAACTTATTTCCTCAAAAGAACAATTTTGAACAAACAAAGTAAAATAAATGGGAGCCCCTATCAGAAAAAAAAGAATAAAAATAGCATCTGATCATAATAAAAGAGACTTATCTCAGAAAAATGTACAGGTCCAATCAAAAAAAATATACTTGAAATTTCAAAATTCTCAAATTTTTCTCCTCATAACAATATAAATGTTGTCTGAAATACTTACAGAAATATTTAATTATAGTACCTAGTTCTTCCTCTATGGTGGACCATCTCGTTTCATTAAGAGCTAACTTTTTGAAGTGAAAGCACTGATATGTCTTTGTTTCCTATCTTTGTCTTGTTACTTTAATATGACTCCAATTGTGGTTTATCGATGCATCACATCCTAAAATGGCTGCTTTGTTTTTATTGAAGCATTGTAAAGTAGGTGCATTTTAAATTGTATCTTTTAGTTCTAAATATGCTTTGTGTTCACGGTTTTCCCATTGTAGTCTGTATTACGAGAGGTTTTGCTTTGGTAGCGTAATTTGGTATATATCTCCTTATATATGTTGGTATGCCTAAAAAGGTTCTGAATTGTTATTGTTTGCTGATTGTGTCATATGTTTGAATATTTTCAATTTTCTCTGGGTTGCTAACAATACCTTCAGGAGTTTTATATTGGCATAAAACGTTTATATCTTGTTGTGCAAAGAAACATTTTTTGCATTAAGTTTTGCATTAAATTTTCTAATCTATTAAAAGTTTTGTGTATATTTGCAATGTGTTCTTGGAAATTGTCGCTTACATGATCAATATAAGCAATAGCTATGTTCCATCTTACTGGCTTCAGCAAAATATCTATAAATTGTTGTAAATATTGTGTAGAAGTGCTGAGCCCTATAGTCCTGTTTCTGTAATAATAAAGGTCTTTGCAGTCTATGGTCAACTCTAATTTGTGTATATCTTGTTTTCTAATTGGGATAGCATTAAATCCAGAAAATAAATTTAATGAGTTAAAGTTTGAGTTCACCAACTTGTTAAAAATATCTTCCATTCTCGTAAGTGAATATTGTACTTTACGTAGATATTGATTGAATAGACTGAAATCCGTAATAAATTTCATACCCTCTTGTTTTTTTTCTTTATTGCTAAACTAAGAGCTGCGTATACAGAATAAGCTTTCTCGATACCTGCTGTTGTCTTATCATTAATCTGGTGAATTAATTCTTCTCTAACTTTTGGACTGATTCGATAAGGATTTGTAGGAATTGAATAAGGGCTTGTAGGAATTGGCTTGTTTCTTAACAGCTCAAATTTTATCTCATAATTTTTTGCTTCATTTAACTCTAAAATACTTTTCGTGAATCTATCTTGATATTCATTGATTACATTCAACAACAATTAATTGTGCTTTCGATAGTCATCTGATTTTTTTTTAAATATTTCCCATCATTGTTTTTTATGTGTATCAGATTCTTAGCACATCTATTTTATTTATATAGTATTGAATGCTATCTACTGGCTGGTATTCTACAATGGATGTGTGTAAAGGTGCCTGTAATATTTTGAGTCGTTACAGTTTATAAACATCGTACAGTGAAATCTCTATCTAATGAGCATGGGTCTAGCAAGTACGGCGATGTTACAGCAACCTCACGAACCATCAGCAAAAAATGGGGGAAAAAAGAGGCAAAATGCAAGTAGTTGCAATTAAAAGTTATTTAAAATATGTTTGTCAGCATGCAGCAATAACATACTACAGAATATGCTGCTACCATAAATTGGTAGGCCACAGCTGTAAAACAAAAATAAAAAAAAAAGCAAAAAAGCTTTAAAAACTTTGCCTGGAACATGACCGAAGCACGTGCCCATGGCGAGTTAGGCCATGTGTGAGTCGCAAAACACTTGAAAGGAGGTGCAGACATGCTGTCGTCTTCTCCCTATGCACCACATGCCGTTATCAGACCATAACTAAATTCTGCACTCATAACAGTGATAGGCAATACAGTAAAACCTAGATAGTTAAAAATGTCGGGGTTGAAATTTTTGCTATCCAAATAAAAAAAAATTAATTTTTGTCAGTATGTTTTTGCTGAGGGTATGAGTTTCGCCCCCCCCCCCCCCCCCCCCCCTTTTGAAAGTGGTGTTAACATCTCAGAAGTTTATGAAAATTATAATCTGTGATATTTACCCATGTAGCACTTGTATTTTTTCTCGGAAATAAGTCTTCCCAAATGACTTCGCTTGTATGTGGGTCAGACGGAACCTAAGTCCTTTATACATGCTTGTGTATTTGTGTGGTTGCTGGTGGCAAGATAAGTGCTGGCACATGCATGTGCCACATCTTGTTTGTGTTATGATAAACATTGAGGTGTGACGCCTCGGCTGATTGGACAGCACTATGCCAAGAAGGGTTTGGTTTAGTCAGGCGCTAGGTCAGGCGCACCCTTTTGAAGGGGTTGCTGGTTTCTATTTAGTCCGTACGTGGCACTGGTGCTGATCCAGTGTAGACGACAGGCCTCGTAACTTTGCAGCAGGGCACAAAGTCAGGTTCAACAAAGTGATCTTGCGTTTTAGGCTGTTAGCTTTCGGCAGGATATCTGGGCCATGCGTATCCTTTGTGGCAGGCTTGACTTCAAGGCTTTCAGTATTGTGTAAGTGTGCTGCAGGTAAGTTAATATGACTTTGGACATTCAATGGTGGGAGCAGAGCAAGTGGTTTGATTCTGAAGTATGCAGTAGGAACTGTCGGTGGCTGATCTGGCTGATTAAGGTACTCAGCGATCCAAGGATGAATCTCCTAGTTCACACGTGTCAGTTCCTCAAATAAATTCTTGGGGATCTTCGAGGTGATAGGTACCAGTAAAAGTCACAGAGCCTGAGCTTGTTCCTTAGGCACCAGCTGGTTAAAGAGAGGCGGCGAGGGAGGGGGCATGCTCTTTTAAATGCCCAGAGGTAGTTAGCACCTGTTTCACCTTTTCACGAATACCATTCTGATGGGAGTAAGGCATTTAGAGATCACAGCACACTCTCACGTCTGAGATGAAATGCATGGAATGTGTAGCTGTACTGAGTGTAGTGCCACATGGAGCATCTGCCGACTTAACGGTCACCCTACCACAGTACTCAGTGCCTAAATGCTGTGAGCACTGGGAGTCATGTCTCGCTTGTCATCAGACCCTGCATGTAGGTGTAGATACTGAACCCAAGTCTTCCCAACCAAGGGAACGGCTCCTCCGGCACCTAAATGTGGTGGAGAGGGCGAGCGCCGAGCTGACAAGCTGAACTTGAGAAGCAGCGTACCGGGATGTTACCGTTCTGCCTACCAGGGTACGCAGAAAGGGTGGCAGTTACTAGTGTGTGTGGGGTATTCAGACAGTGTGCTGGCTCAATTGAGTAGGATTCCTGGGTTACCTGTGTTTCTCTCATTGGCGTGAGGTTAACTATGGAGGGTGCAAAGTCTACAGGAAAAGGGTACTCTTGAGTCAGAATAAACTCGGTGTTTATTTTGTCTGATGGGAAATAAACATGTGGTGTCTCACTACCTCCTAATATTGGCAGGAGCTTAGGGAAGCTAAACGTATGTTATCCAGGTAGAGGTGACCTGATTCTGAACTACAAAAAGGTGGGTTAGACGAGCTATGAAAACTTAAATTTGTACCAACCCCTACACAATTGTTGCCCAAAATGGGCCGTAGTGTCTAAGTGTGTAGACGACGTGGCGGTTGGATTTTTTCAGCACGAATGCAGTGAAGACTGTAGTATTTATATCGTAGACGTTGCACACACTCGTATGTAACTACTTATATTAATATTTATAATATATACATCGCACACACTCATACGTAACTGCATTACACATAGTTATTGCTGAAAGCAAGTTACTACTTCAGACTCGTACTAGATCACTTCTAGCTGGCCACCATCATAGTCTCGCGCTACGGGTGCTAACCTCAGCACTGTGTTCATTACAAACATCCATGACATCTCCCCTTTTAACTTCACCTGTAGTATTCTTGTCTGCTGCACTGGTAACCAATCACTCTTTACACTTAAGTTACAAATTCAATTTCTGGAGTGGATTCACACTCCTCCCACTTTGCGTCTTCCTTGGGACTTTAGCCATTTGGTGTTGGTAGGTGTTTTTGGGAGTGGACCGATGTTTCTGGTCATGACTGAACCCTCGAAAGTCAGGAGAGGTGCTTCTCGAGTTGTTACTGTTGTTCTCTGATCCCTGATTTCCTGGTTCTGCTGATGTGGACCAGAGTGACTCTGATATTTCTGGGAAACTACCTTCTAGAGAAATCCTTGGAGGCGAGATTGTTGCACCCTGCCGAGGATCTTTATCCTGCACTGGCTGTGGTCTCTCACATTTTAATGGCTTGAGGAACTACGAGTTTCTCCTGTATTGCCCTCTGGGCGAGTCAATGATATATGATCGTGAATTCGGTACAGCTTGTACAACTTCTACTGTGACCCATTGTTTATGTTGTTCATGCAATAGTACTTCTTGAGTTGCTTGAAGAGGAGCTGGCTTGTGTCTGTTTCTGTTAACCCTGTCTATGTCAGTCTGATGACATGTGGTAAGGTTTTGGCGAACCCCTTTAATCAATACCAGCTGTAGTAACCTTGTGCTAAACGGCAGGGTGGTTTTCGTTCTCCTACCCATCAGTCGTTGCACTGGGGAACCTAGATTGCTTCTGGGTGTGTTTCTGTGGTGCAACAACGCTACCCAAATGTCTGACTGGTCTTCCTCACACTTCGCAAGGAGATTTTTTGCTTCTTGTACGTATCGTTCCGCGAGACCATTTGACCGGGGAAAGTGTGGACTCGATATTCTATGCTGGAAGTTCCATTCCTCTAAGAACTTCTGGAACTGGTGCAATACATACTGTGACCCTCCATCTGTATGAAGCTCATCGGGTATCCCATGCTGGGCAAACCACACCTTCAACGTCTTAATGACTTCATTGCTGGTGGAGGATGTCAGTAGGTGGAAATCAAAAAACCCAAATAAGAGTCTGCAACAAGAAGAAAGTTTTTACCTTTATGATGAAACAGGTCGGAAGCAACATACATCCATGGCCTTGAAGGGGCAGTCTCCTTGCTGAGGGATTCCTGCGGGGGGGGGGGGGCATTTTGGATTTTCTGGCAAGTGACACATTTTTGCACAAAACTGATTGTCCTGTGTCATGCCTGGCCAAAATACGTGGTCACATGCTATTGCCAGGGTACCTTGAACCCCTTTGTGAGAGCAGTGCAACTGTGACAAGATGAGGGGATTCTAAGAGGGTGGTATGAGGGTTCTTTTCCCTTTTGAAAATATCTTCATACACTGCTAGCTCATCACGAGAAGTTCAGTATTTGCGTAGGTTGTCAGGCCAATCCTCCAGTATGAACCGACATAGTGCAGACAGCTCGGTACTTGTGTGAATTGCATCCTTCAGTTGAGCTATGCGCTGCACTGACATCGGAATCACCACCTGCACTTTGTAGATGGCTAGAGCATCTGGTTCTGGGATGTCGTGGTAGTCACAGCTCATTGTGTCTGCAATGTACAGTTCTGACCCCTTTGTATCTGATTGTGGGATTGTATGGAATGATTTCGAACTTGATCCTGTGAAGTCTTGCCGGGCTATCGTGGAGAGGTTTTTTGAAGATTTTTTTGAAGATTGCTTCCTGTGGTTTATGGTCTGTTTCAATAGTCACCTCTTAGTTCCTCCAAACGTATTCGTGGAATTTTTTTCAGGCTGATAGGATTGCAAATGCTCTTTTTCTATCTAACTGTAGTTCTGCTGAGTCTTTGTGAGTGCCTTGGATGCATAAAACACAGGGTGGTTTTCTTGCAGAAGCACTTAAGCCACAGAGTGGCTACTAGTATCAACGGAGATTGTCACTTGCTTGGTATGGTCGAAATATCTCAGTAATGGTGGTAACTTCAGACTGTCTTTTAGATCTTCAAAAGCATTCTCTTGCTCGAGTTCCCAGTGCCAGGCGACGTCTTTCTCTAGTAATTTCCCCAGAAGTCCGGAGTGCTCTGCCACCCTTGGGATAAATTTTGACGAGTAATTTATAATTCCCAGGAGCCTTTGCAGTTCTGTAATTGACTATGGTTTTGTCAGTGGCTCAGTTGCCCGAGTCTTCTGTGGGTCTGTCTGAATCCCTTTGTTAGAGAGTATACGTCCCAAGAATTTCACTTGGGTTTGACCAAAAACACACTTGCTATGATTTAATGTTAGGTCTGCTTCTGCAAGTTTCTTCATGATGGTCTCAGTGATGGCATCTAGCTCGTTGATACTTTCTGCATGAAGAAGGATGTCATCCATTGAGCAATTCAGCTTCCTTTATGCCATGTAGTGTGTCACACATGATTTGCTGAAATACCTCTGGGGCTGGAGCTAGTTCGAAGGGCATTCGCTTACATTTGTACCTACCCCACGGTGTAGCAAAAGTTAAATATTGTGATGTTCTGTTAGTTACCTTAAATTGCCAGAACCCTTTGGTGCAGTCTAGGAGTGTGAAATACTTGGATCCCTTCAAGCGTGCAGCAATTTCTTCTATTGTTTGTGGTGGGTAATGCCTCCTCTTAAAATTTTTGTTTATGTCAGATGGGTCTATGCAGATCCTCACTTTCCCATTTTTATTCACCACCACCATGGGTGGTACAGCTGGTATGGGTTCAGTGATTGGTTCAATTATGTAATTTTGCACCATACTGTCTAACGCCTCTTTAACCTTGTCTCGAATGGAGTAAGGCACTCTCCTAGGCGGGTAGATATGGAGGTTGGGTTGATCAATTAAGTGAATGTCATACGCGAAACCCTTCAAGCATCCAATGCCATCAAACACTTCACCTGCTTTATTATGAAACCCAGGTTTTCACATGTCTCCCTCCCCAGAATGCACTGGTGCCCTTGTCAACAATCAAGAAGGTGACTAAGTGTGGTGTGTTTTTGTTTGTATAAACTTTTACATCCGCTTCGCCCAGTACTGGAACACTGTCTTTGCTAAATGACACCGTCGTCTTTGTTTTTGAGGGTCTGATTGTTATCAGAGCTCTCTGAGCGATTAAGCTACTCAAGACGTTTCACTGAGCCCCTGTGTACAATTTAAAGGAAACCGAATTACCATTCGGAAGGGTGAGTTTTTCAATCCAGTCTAACTCCTTATGATGGATATCAATGGATGATACAAAGAAGGTTTCTGAACTACTGTGCTCTGGTGTTCGACCCTGTTGCCTACTGTTAACAATAACTACTTGTTTGGACCGACATACTTTTGAAAAATGACCTACCTTGCCACACTTTTTACATTCCTTTCCGACTGCAGGACATGTTCTCTGTGGATGGTTATAACCACACTTGGGACACTTTCTTCTCGTTTTGAATTCTGTGTCTTGTGACTTAGGCAATATTTTCTTGTGGCTAATGTGCATAGCATGCACGCTATGTAATGTGTCAACCCTCATTGCAGACACCTGTAGTTTGGTAATTTCACTCACTCTACGTATTTTTACCATCTTGTCAAATCTCAGGACCTCTTCAACTAGAAGCTTTTCACGAACCGTGTCGCTACAAACCCCTACCACTATCTTATCACCTAGCAAACTATCATACAGTTCTCGAAACTCACTTTTCTTTTCTTGGTTGACGACTGAGGTTAGGAAGTCGTCAAACGGCTGACCTTCAGCTTGAGTAATCTTGTTAAACAAGTATCTTTCATACATAATATTCGTTTTTGGTGCAAAACCAAACTTTGTTTTGATCACACTAAGATTTTTACTTTCTGCCTCTGAGAGCGAAAACGTGTTGAAAATATTGGCGGCATCGGGTCCTATTGCAGGTAGTGACCTGAACTGCCTGAGTTTTACTCTCCAGGTTTGTTGCAATTGCGTACCATTCAAATTGCTGTATTCACAATTTCCATACCACTGGCATTCCATTTTCCGGCAAGGATAAGTGCTTTGGAATGTTTACAAATGAGTCCCGGGTTTCGGCACCGTGTAGTATTTATATAATAGACATCGAACACACTCATATGTAACTACTTACGTTAGTATTTACAATATAGACATTGCACACACTCGTACATAATTACGTTACACATAGTTATTGCTGAAAGCCAGTTACTACTTCAGACTCGTACTAAATCACTTCTAGCTGGCCGCCATCATAGTCTTGCACTACTGGTGCTAACCTCAGCACTCTGTTCGTTACAAACATCCATGACAAAGACTAAGTAGTGTTTAAACAGGATGGTTCCGGCAACGAAGCACGGTGGAGACCAAGGAGTAGGTTTTCCGTCGGCACTACGAGTGTGGTGAAAGAAGGAAGGTAGAGCTAGGAGCATAACTGAGCAGTCAGTGTATCCGGCAGTGAGTGCGGTGGATGACTGAAGATTGGTATGGAGCGAGCATCGTGGCCCACTTTTTATACTCTGTCTGGGTCCTTCCTTTGCTGTCATTGTCTGGTGTAGTTTGCTGGAGCAGGGGGTGGCAATAGCATAGATCGTTCAGGTGTGACATCACCTGCTGGCTTGGAGAAAGAGGGAAGTGGGGAAGCATACTGGTGTAGCCATCTAGCAGTGTGCAGTGGAACTCTGTGCCTTGGAATGCATAGTCTCTGAGCCAGTGAATAAAATAATCTGTTGGCTGGAACGTTCATTCGTGCCATAGTAAACTGTAATATCTTTTGGCTCATGGTGATCGACAATGCAAACTCCGTTGAAATCACATACATGTCTATGCTTTCTGATGAGGTGGAGCCATCTATCCCATTGTTGCAAAAGCGCCATGCTTCAATTTGTCCCATCTCTGCTGCGACAGAAGCTCATTCATGGAAGCAAGTTGAAAAACAAATTCTTTTGAAAAAACGTAGAATGTTCCAGCAAGAACTATTTATTTTCCTCTCTGTAGTGATAAGGTTTCTCAGAAGGATGGCATAGGTCGAGAAAGAAATAACTTTGAGATAATGTAGGACTGTCCTCTTAACAGCAATTTTTTCTGTCCTGGTTTTGCTTCTGTAGCGGCTGTTACTCTGTGCATTTCTCCTGTGTGCTTGGAGCCCCCTGGTGTGATCATGACGTTAACAGCGTGGAGAATCAGTTGGACTGGAGAAAGGCCGGGCGACAACACGTGCAGAGGCTGCTCTTATTTTGCTTCTTAGCTAGCGGGCTTCGAGATGTTTCTGTCTATGTGATGCGTTGCAAACTGGCATTCTGTCTGTCTTCTTACTCCTTGGCCTCGAGTTACAGCCATGCCGGGCTGCGATTAAGTTTTAACAGTTTTCTTATTTTCATGAGCTTTTCATGCAAGTTTATTTTTATTTATTTATTGTGTATGTCATGTCACTGCAAGGGACTCGAGCGGTGTGATGCGAACCTCTTTCATTAAAGCGTGCAGTAATACAGAACGAGCATTATGGCTTGGGTATATACAATCAGTATATTTAGGACAGCAGAGCTGTGAAAAAGGGGATAAGTAAATACATAGTGGGCTGCACGTGGAATAGTATCCACCGTTGGGGAATAAAAAAAATAGGATTGTTGAAAGCAATTAAATATTAAATAGTAATTGCCCTATGCCCCACTTGTTAGGCCTTGTTAGCTGTGCTCTGCTGTGGCCGTCTGTGGGGAAATATTAGAGTGACTTCTACCCTAGCCTCCTATGTGTGGCACAGCAGGCATATAACTTGTGTAATAAGAAAAAGCTAAGGCGACTAATCAAACTGAGCGCTTCCATACTTAGCCGACTGGTAAGCTTTTGCAAACGAGTGTGTTAGTGGAGACGTTAACTATTCACAATGATGTACAAACACCACTACATAGTAAAGACAAGATAGACATAGAAAAAACTTCAAACAACAGGTGCACTCAAAAATAAGTATTTGCAATTCTTTTTTTTTTTTCACAACCCTTTGGTTTGTTTTTAAATGTTCTTTTTAGGTTGCTGTTCTTGAGCTAATGACGTGATATAACTCAACATGTGGTCATTAATAAAAGCTTATTAAATTTACATAATAATTTGAATATTTCTTGCAAATTGCATTATTCTTTCTTCTAAGATAGTTGTTAAAAATTCTGTTTATTAGGAAAAACTTGATTCCACACAATGAAAAATTATTTACAGGTTTCTGACGTGACTCGATATAAACCAAAGTATCTTGCAATTTTTAAAGTCTTTGAAATGACAAAATAGTGAAATGACAAAATAGTGAAATTGTTTATTTCTGTCTCTGTCTATATTTTTAGCAATATGAACATCTGCGTATTGCTATCACACATGTGACGTCTTCTTTATCACTCACTATTTATGTGGCACTGATCTAACGTGTCCAAGATTTTGCCTAATATTTACCAGTTCACATGGCAGTTCACAAGCCATTCTTCACAGTTAAGTTATGTAATTTAATTAGAGAATGCAGGGGCAGCTAAGACAGCTGCAAAAAGGCAGGTTGCCTGAAAAAATATCTTGGGGAGAGCATTGTGCTTAACTAAGCGTCCAGAACAATGTTTGTAATTACGTAACTGCACTTAGTGTTGACACGTACACAACTTATACGGTCAACCAATTTAACGGGGAACAGAATTCTGAACACTATTAATGTTCGATGGGTGCGCAGCACTGACACTGTTTCTGCATTCTTGGCATCTTTGATGGTCATCTCTGCTTATGTGGAGGTGTATATGGCATGTTCGGCAAGGTAAAATGTGCAGGTGGTCATCATGGAGTGTCTCGATAATGGCCTGCTACCAAGTGGGCCTGGCAGGCAAGGGGCAGTTGGACCCGTCGTGGAAGGTCTGCTCTCTCTGGGGTAGGTTTGGGACAGCATCTCTGGTGCAGCAGCGTTGCTGAGCGCCTCCCCTCTTTGCTTAACTGTAGGGGCCTGATTCCTCACGGTGTCTGGTGGCTCCGTTGCAATCAGGAGTTTGGAGATGGCTTGACTTCCCCCCTTGGTTGCTGGAACTCATGCTAATGTGGGCTGCATCATAGGCGGAGGTGGTGGCTCAAGTGGTGCATCCATCCCCTAGGATGCATGCGCCAGAACTGGGACCGGTGACTGGGCCTCCAGCTCAACGACGACTTCTCTGTGGTTCCTCTTCTGACTGGGAGTCGGGACACTGCTATTGTGTTCCCTTGGTAGGGTGCCAGGGTATTTGGGAATCTACCGGGGCTGCCGGCAGGTTGAGCATCTCTGCAATGACTTTCTCTGGTCCAGACGTAGTGGTTGCGAACACAACTTGGACTGCAGTTGGGACGGGCATCTCGGCGATATCATCCTCTCCAGCAGAAAGGGCGACCCTTGGGTAGGTCCCGGCATCGGGTGGCGCTGTTGACATGTGAACAATCTGGAACAAAGGCGTGGAGGCGATCAGCATTTATCCTCGTCTGGAAGGCGTTGCTGGGCTGACAATCTGGGTAGCTGGTTAGACGGGTGTCTCAGCAGGGCTCTGCTCTTGTCCAGAAGGATCGGCCATCTGGGCAGCTGCTGCGTTGCGCGGCTCTGGTGGCCTGTGAACAGACTTAGGGGTGGCGATCACAATGGCCAATGCATAAGGTGAGGTGGGTGCCTCGATACTCAGGTCCTCTCATCCGTGGCATTGGGCCTGGGAGTCGGCGACTTTGTGGGGTGGCACTGGGAGCTCGAAGGAGGCAGCCTCTGCATTGAGAGTTGACTCTGCTGCTAAAGCGGCCACGCAATCCAGGGTCATCGCGGCCAGTGGTACCAGCTAGAGGCCTGAGTCGACCTCGTGTGGACTTGCAGGCACTTATCTTATGGAAGGTGGCCTATCGGCGACTGCAGCTATGTTGTCCGACGTTGTAGGTATCATGCTGAGTTGGCTTGCTGCTGCTTGGTGCATTGGCATTATTCGTCGAGTTGATGGCTATTGGAGTGCTGTCATTTCGACGAAACTAGTGGTTAAGTTTTCTGGGCGATGATGTTCTGATGAGACCGTAGATGTCTTGGTTCTTGATGCAGCAGGCTCTGCCAAGATACATCAGTTGTGCTGGGTATCCACTGCCCGGGTTGGTCGGTTGGTGAACTTCGGTAGAACTCTGATGGTGTCGTAGGCAGCGACCATTCTGATTCTTTGGTTCTTGGTTTGGGAAAAACTACTTGGTCAGCACAAAATAAACAGTTCCCATGTTTGGTTGCTCTGCCCCGTCCTGCTCCGTAGGCTTCGACTTCCGTGCTTTCTTGGGAGGGGAGTGCTTTGTAGGTTCTTAGATGTTGTCCGGCATGTTAGAAATCCTAGATGCGGAGGTGTCTAGGTCAGGTTCTGGGGCATTTCCAGGATAGGGCCACGTCTGTCCCTGTGTGGCTTTGTGTATACGCTCTTGGTGGTCCTCTGTCCAATACACATTTTCTTGGTGTCTGACCTTGTAGGGACTTTCCGACTTTCTGGTGAATCCCATACTGATTGATTGTTGCGTCGACTCGGGGGGTGACTGCGGAGTAAGATGGCTTCGCCCATTTCAAAGGCTTGTACACTGGTGTGGGGTGGTTGGTATTTCTTGGTGATGTAAGCGTCTTGACTTTCCCTTGCTCTATCTACCTGGTGGAGTGCAGCTAGATGTATGGGTTCAGGTTGAGGCATTTACTTGGGCTCGTGTTCCCATTGCCAGTCCCCTGGACCAGGAGGAGCTGACTGCGGATCAAGTTAATGGCTTCGTTTGTGCGGTGTCACAGAGCGAAGAGGATTTTAGGGATGTGGCGATCTTGATGTCTCTGGTCCTTTCACATACTGAGGCGGAGGTTCTTCTTGAGTTCCTGATTTCTGTGCTCAGTAAGGTTGGCTTGTGGGTGGAATGGCGAAATTGTCCAGGTCTCGGCTCCCCATTCTTGTAGCCACTTCTTACTAGAAAACTGGGCCCTGTTGCCAATCAGTATGCTTTGCGGGTATCCCCAGCATGGAAAAACTTCATTGTTGAACTTCTCTATTATGTGGTGGGTATCCTAGCTTGGTAGAGGGAAGGCTTCTACCCACCAGGTGAACAAATTTGTCACGACTAGTAGGTACCATGCCTGTTTCCTTTGGTGCTTCGAGGCTAAGGTCCCATTAAATTGGTGGATATTTGTATCCACAAGGTATGCTGCTTTCTAGGCCTGGCCGTAGGTTGTCTGGTAGGCTAGGCCTTGTGTTTACAACACGTGCTATAGCCGCAGACATACTGGCAGACCTTTCTGCTCATGCTGTCTGAGATATATTTGGTGTTGATGCCAGTGAGGGTTTTCCAGATTCCAGGGTGTCCTGCATCAGGAAGTTCATGGAAATGCCGGCAGATGTCGATGCACAAGTCTTTTGGTATCCAGATCCTCCACTTAGCTTCCAGGTGATTGTTGCACTACCGCACAACATTGTCTTGTAGCGCAAACCATTTTGGGTATTTCTGTTGATGTTCCTTCACGTCGGGATCCTGCTGTTGGTGTCGCTCGATCTGACTTCGGGGTGTGTTGAGCTGAAGAAGTCTGAGTTGAGTTGTTCTTTGGAGCTGCTCTCCGAGGTTCGGGCAGTAAGATGCGGTTAACATTTTTACCTGGCTTGGCCTCTTTGTCTAGGTTCGGCTGTAGGGATAATGCGTCAGGGAGGTCGTTGTCCTTGCTCGGGCAGTGTTGGACTTACAAAATCAAACTCAGAGAGAAAGAGGTCCCATTTTCCAAGCTTGGTCTTGTTGCTAGAATCCCTCAACCACTTGAGCGCTTTGCTGTCGGTTTGCAAAATAAAATGATCTCCTTCCAGGTAATAGCTGTATTTCTGGATAGCCTAAATAACAGGGAGGCTCTCGTGCTCATTAATGTGGTATTTTTGTTCGGTGGCATTGAGCCGGGAGCTGGCGTATGCTATTACGAGAGAGTTTCTGTCCGGGTCCTCCAGATATTATATGGCACAAAGACCGTTTTGGCACACCGCAGAGTTGTTTCTTACTGTGTGATTCCTCGGCTTCTGATATAGGCCGGATGGATTTCTCTTGCAGGAAGTTACCTTCTGTTGAAACGACGTGGCCCAGGTACTCGATTGACTTCTTTCCGAAGTGGCTCCTCGAAAGTTTGGCTGTCATACAGTGGAGTGAGTGAGTGAAGAGATTTGGGCGGCTCTTAACATCGTGGTCTTGAGAGCCGATGAGGGTGATTGAGGTGAGTATGGAGCTGTGCCGGAATGAATTGGGGGGGGATGGGAGATCCCTGAGAAAACCCGTCGACCAACTGCATTGTTTGGCATGATTCCCACTTGCAAAAATCCAGTGCCCGAGCGGGGATTGAATCCGGTTTGCCTTGATGGGTGGCGAGCAGGCTAACCACTCAGCCACCATGGCCCCCATACCACAGAGTTCCAGCTGCTCCAATATTCATTGCAAATGCACGACATACTCTTCCCAATACT
Source organism: Dryococelus australis (assembly GCA_029891345.1). Classification (NCBI taxonomy): domain Eukaryota; kingdom Metazoa; phylum Arthropoda; class Insecta; order Phasmatodea; family Phasmatidae; genus Dryococelus; species Dryococelus australis. Next base: position 198,011,576 of record CM056994.1, read on the forward strand.
TGGAATATGTACAATCATGTCGTCTAAGTAGGCGATGCAGAACTGTTCAACGTAGCCAGTCAAAACTTCAGCTGACATGAGTCGTTGAAAGGTTGCGGGTGCATTTGATAAGCATGACTCTGAACTGGAATGTCTCTCCTTCCAGGGATGTGAATACATTATACTTGCGGCTGCCAGGATGCATGACTATTTGCCAATAACCAAGATTGCATATCCCAGGTGCTGAAGATTTGCTCCTTGCCTATATTCCGCAGTGTGTGCGATAGGTTGAGGGCGGGTGGTGGATTCGGTAGTGTTGCATCATTTAAGGCTTTGTAATTTACGCAGAACCTCAACTGTCCATCCTTCTTGGGTACAAGTACGACATATGAATTGTAGGGTGAGTCCGACGGTTCGATGATTCCCTGGTGTTTCATCTCCTCCATCTGTTCCGTTATTAGGCATTAGCGCCTGGCTGAAATCTTGTATGGTTGGTTATATATGGGGGCCAATGAGTTCAACAATATCTCGTGCTGAATGGTGCAGGTCTGACACAGTGTTTCCCCAGATCCGAAAGCTCTGGCGTGCTCGTCGAGGACTTCCTTAAATTGTTGGAACTGCATTTCCGTAAGCTTGTGGTGAATCTCCTCTTCGCAGGGGACTTGAGGATTCTGGTGGTTGGGTTGGTGCTCCCAATTTACCTTTATGCAGTGGTTGTCATCCAGGTATACTTACCCGTGGTCCATTATGCATTGTTGCTGCTTTAGTCAGAGGTGGCCTAGTATTAAATCTTCTTGGATGTCAGGTGACACGACGAACTCCGTTTCGGTCTTGAGTTTGTGAAGCTCAACAGCAACGGTTGTATGGTCATTTACAGTAAGCGTGCATTCCGGTTTTGCCATTCTCACAGTCTTTGTTTGTGTGCGTAGGGTTGCCTGCTGGTGTTCAGTGAGGATGTCTCACCTAGCGAAATTGCCAGAAGTGGCTGACTCAAGCAGCGCCAGTACATTCTACCCGCTGGCGTGAACTTTGATGTGTGGGGCTTCGGGTACTTAAGCTTCCTTGTCATGGAGCTGGATGGTTTGCTCTTCTTATCCGACGGTTTGCGCCCCCTTCTTCCGTTTGTTCCTGCCTTTTCACTGGCTATTATGGGGCAATCTCTGTTGAAGTGGTATGTGTGGCAATACCAACATTTTGGTAGGCGTGTAGCTGGCGGTGCAGATGGCGGCAATTTGTTATGGTGTTCAGGTGATTTGTCTTGTTCTTCTTGTTCCTAGGTTTTGGTCGGTCAAGGAGAGCCTGCACTTTGAAATTACACTCAGTTTCCCATGCACGGTGTGCGAGGTCGTCCACTGTGAGTGGCTTGGTGATGATGAGAATATTCCTTAGTCGTGGTAACAACAGACGCATTACCTTCCTCATCTCCATCGGGAAATATCCTACGGTACAATTGTACCTTCCTGCGGACAAAGATTTCAACTTCCTTTTCTGGCATCTGGGTGCAGCTATTAAATTCTGCCAGTACCTCTTCCCCTGTATATTGCTGTGTGAGATGGCTTCTGAGTTAGCTCCACTCCAAAACAAATTCACGGCATTTCTGCCACCAGTCAAGGGCTTTTCCCTTCAGTCTGGCCTGTGCTCATGATACCCATTTGTTCTTGGACACTTTGTGTGCGTGTGAAATTACCATTCACATTGGACCGTGAACTCTAGCGGGTCCTTGTGAGGTCGTCCCGCGAATTCAGACAATTTCCTCTCCCCCGAGCAGTGAGTCATGCTGCAGTGGGAGGTCGGTCCGGAATTATGCTGTCTGTGTTCCAAGGCGCATCTTCAGACCTCGCATTGATACACCATTCTGGGTCTGGTTATTCGATTTTCTGGCCATCCACTGCAATTGTGGTGATAGGATTTGCTGCACAGTATACAGCGTACTGTGAGTGTCCCACTCCCTGGGCATATTACCCAATTGCAGTACGCCATCTGCTGTGTCCTGCAATAGTCTCACCAGTACTCTAGGCCTTCAGTGTAGCGGGGTTAATCTGCCCAGCCGAGGCAGTAATAATGATATCATTGTCAACAATCGGTGCATTGAATCCTGTGGTTCTCCATTTCGGGGTAGTTCGGTTTTGAATAGCAACTATGTTCGTTTGTGACTGTAGCTGTGCAGTTGAGCTTGTGCTCCCTCATGTCTGCTGTGGATATTTTGTTTGCAGTTTTGAGCACCACAGGGTGTTTTTGGACTTCCTGAAGTCCAGGCGGTTCTTGTTGGGGTCTAGCTGACCTGTTCGTGCTGGTTTTTATTACTATAACAGCGAATTGCCCCACGTTTGGTGTCAGAAAAAATCTTACTCCCATTTTTCTTGACGTGTGATGCCTTGGCTGACTGGCGAGCACTACGTCAAGGAGGGTTTGGTTTTGTCGGCGCTAGGTTATGAACATCCTTTTGATGGGTTTGCTGAGGTTTATCTAGTCCCTAAGTGGCACTGGTGTTCGTCCAGTGTACAGGATTGGCCTGGTAGCCTTGTGGCAGGGCACAGTCGGGTTTGACAAAATAATTTTGGATTTCAGGCTGTTGGCTTTCGGCGGGATACTTGGGCGACGCGTAACTTCTGTGTCAGGCTTGGCCTTCGGGTTTTCATCAGGATGTACGTGTGCTGCAGGTAAATTACTGATCTGACTTTGGATGTTTGATCATGCCAGTGGGGACAAAGCAACTGGTTCAATTAGGAAGTACGCAGTAGGAACTGTAGGTGATTGATCCGGCTGACTGAGATGCTTGGCGATCCAAGGGTGAATCTCCTCGCTCAAACGTGTTGGTGCCTCAAACAAGTCCTTAGGGATCTCTGAGGTGATAGGTACCAGCAGAAAGTATGGAGCCTGTGCTTGTTCCTTAGGCACAAGCTAGTTAAGCGAGGCGGGGCGAGGAGGGAGGGTGTAAGCTCTTGTAAATGCTTGGTGGTAGTTAGCACCTGTTTCACCTTTTCACGAATACCACTCCAACTGGAGTAAGGCATTTGGAGATCACAGCACATTCTCATGTCTGTGAGGTGAAAAGCAGGGAATGTGTAGCTCTATTGAGTGTATCACCACATGGAGCATCTTGCCAACTTAATGGACATGCAATCACAGTGCTTGGCACCTATATGCGGTGAGCACTGGGAGTCAAGCCTCGTCTGTCAACAGTCCCTGCACATGGGTGTAGGTTCTGAGCCTGAGTCCTCCCAACCCAGGGAACGAACCCTCTGGCAGGCACCTTAACATGGTGGAGAGGGCGAGCACCGAGCTGGCAAGCCGAACTTGAGAAGCAGTCTACCATTCTGCCTACCAGGGTATGCAGAAAGGGTGACCGTTGCTAGTGCATGTGAGTATTCAGACAGTGTGCTGGTTCCTGGGTCACCTGTTTTTCTCTCAGTGGCATGAGGTCAACTATGAAGGGTGCGAAGTCTACAGGAAAAGGGTACTCTTGAGTCAGAATAAACTCAGTGTTTATTTTGTCTGATGGGAAATAAACATACAGTGTCTCACTACCTCCTAACATTGGCAAGAATTTAGGGAAGCTAAATCTATGTTATCCAGGTAGAGGTGGCCGGGTTCTGAACTATGAAAAGGTGGGTTAGACGAGCACTATGAAAACTTAAACTTGTACTAACACCCTACACAATTGTTGTCCAAAATGGGCTGCAGTGTTTAAGTGTGTAGATGATGTGGCGGTTGGATTTTTTTGGCACGAATGCAGTGAAGACTCAGCAGGGTTTAGACATGATGGTTCCGGCGACAAGGCCCGGTGGAGACTAAGGAGTAGGGTTTTTCCTTCGGCAACTAAGAGTGCGGTGAAGAAATATGGCAGAGCTAGGAGGTAGCGTAGTTGAGCTGTTTGGTCATTGTATCTGGCAACGAGTACGTTGGATGACTGAAGACTGGTTTACAGTGAGCATCGTGGCCACTATTTATACTCTGGCGGGGTCCATTGTGTGTGGTCATTGGACTGGGGTAGTTCACTGGAGCAGGAAGTGGCGGTAGCATAGCTTCTTCAGGCATGATGTCACCGGTTGGCTTTGAGAAACAGGGAGGTGGGGAATCATACTGGTGTAGCCATCTAGCGGCATGCAGTAGAACTGTGCCATGGAATGCATAGTCTCAGTGGGCCGGTGAATAAAACAATCTGCTTGCTGGAACGTCCATTCTCGCCGTAGCAAATAGTATAGTCTATTGTCTCGTGGCGGTTAACAATGCAAACATTGTTGAAATCAGACATATGACTATGCTTTCCGATGACCTGAAGTAGTCTATCTCATTGTCTTGAAAGCGTAATGCGTCAAAATAAATAAAATAGAGCACACAAAACACTGTTGGTGCATCTGTGGTTAAGGGTGTTTCGAACCAGGGTGTATTGTATGTATCTAAGACCATGAAGTGTGGGAGCAATAAGGGCAGTAGTGGAGCATATATCACATGTTACACTGCCTCTATACTGAATTGGTGTACTGTTTTTCTGTCAGCGACTTAGTTATTTGAACCCCCTAGTGTGAGTGGCATCTCACTCCTCTAGAAAAGAAAGGGGACAGCATAGCAACAATCGTCTGGGAACAACCACAGTACATCATCCTTATTCAGCCACTTTTTCTCTAATGCCACCTCAGACACATTCCACCACATCAGTTTTCAGAATTATTTAAACATTTACTGAAAGAGTTTGCGCATTGTTCATTATGTTCCTTGCATTTGCGTTATTTTAATGTAAAAGACACTGAATATGAATTAACGCAAGCTAAAAAGTACAATACGCCATGCTCATAAAACTTATTACTTTGATCTGCAGACATGTTGTGTATTGTAATGAGAGAGCTAAAGAATGTTAAAGGACTTTTACTTCCCTGGTAAACACAAGAAATAGGAATAAGCCGATGAAATGCTTTCAATATGGTACCACCTGTTCACTTCCTCTCCTTAACTTGGTTCACTATTGCCTATTGCAGCGTTGCCAGGCGGAGCTGCGTTCTTCGATACAATGAGAGATGAATAGAAGTATTGATTGCAGGAGCTGCAGAAGAAAGGAGGTAGCAAACTAGAAGGAAGGGTACTTAAGCAAACGTGAGACCGAGATAACGCAACAAAGAGTGCTAAGAGTTGCATCGTGTGCTGTTTAAATTTTTTTTCTCAGGGACATAATTTCATTTTTTAAATGTATACATTTAAAATTAAATGCATATATTTAATTTGATTTCAGTTTTATGCCAGAGACATTATGCATAATGCGCAAGGTAAACTTTGTGCTGCTGATAATGTTTTTCACATTTTTGGTGACAAATGGAGAGTAAATATATGCTTATCAGGTATTACTTTATTTGAATGATGTCTGCCTATTAACTAAAATCAATATTTCATTAAAAAAATATGTTTGTTTTATGCCATTGACAATTAAACATGACCTTTAGGCAAAAATTGCACATAATTATTGTCATATATTTTAAATGTTGTGCTATACACAAGTAATTTCAACAAATTTAAAATGGGTATGAACTCTTGCACAAAGCACCCTGGTTCAAAGGTGGATTATATTTGTGTCTATGGCAGCAGCACTATGTCAATGACAGATGAGTTGGTGAAATCGCCATATTGAATGCCTTTATTAGGGGGGAAGGGGTAGGCATGGCCAATCTGGTTCACCCTGTTTGCATCAGTACCTCTCTATACGATCATTATTTAGGATATTGTGGTATTGAGAATTGGAATCAGACCATCCCTAGTTTTGAGCATGCCATATGTTTTGCCAGAGGTTATTGACCTGTATGTAACCGATACTGTTCAATAAACACTGTCTTACAGCAAGCTATACGCTGCATTTTCTAGTAATTGGCGAGATGAAGAGACCAGTCTACAAACTACAAGGCAGAAATGAAGATTAATCTTGGTTCATCACGTTATGATAGTCGGCAGTTGTAATTGTGGCTGGGGTACATAACTTGTAATTTCATGCAAAGTTTTCTTCATACTAGAATAGGAATAATTACACTTGTTGATTAAGAATTATCCATTGGTAGATCCAGTTGGAATCTGCTGAATTGTTTTCTTACATTGAAGGGTGGAATTGTTTTGTTGTTCTACCTAGCTTCTTTGTTGTTGTGCTCACTTACACTGATTAATTTTCATTTATTGCTCTTCACGTCTATATGTCATATTTTGTGGTCTTCATAATTGTTTCCTATTGTTGAAAGGGTATATCAGCATATTTTGTATGTGTATGTTTTCATTTGTGTATTATTGTTTTGTTTTCTGCTGAAGATACGTGTTTGACTATGTCTCCTTATTGTTTAAATTTTACTACTTGAAGTGTGTTGTAAAAACAGGAAATATTTATGTATTCTTCATAATTATTTATATTTATCTACTTCTTTCACAGATTCTCCTATGAATATGGGAAATGAATGAACCTAATGTAATAATAAACTGTTAGATCTGGTATGGCTATGTTAATTAAAATTCTTATGAACTTATGGTGACTAGCAATATAAACTGAAATTTATAAGCTCTAGCAACAATAACTTCATACTGTATCAAATCTGTGGTAGCAGATATGCAACTAACTGAATTTCTATCTACATCATATAATACCTTGGTAGATATGGATATTAGTGTATGCAAGTGTAAATGTTGATAGTTAACCCGATTGTAAGTTGATGACAAAAGACTATCCGCCTGTACAGTACGACAGGTGGTTTGTTGTCACCTGTTAATTTCTTCTTAGTTTCCCCACCCTCTCTCTGCATTGTTACATAGGACAGCTGCACAACCACTGTAGTTGCATGTTCTGTGCAACTTGTAATTTTGAAATGTTTATTTTTAAATATTTGTCGTAAGTAACTTTTTCCAGCTGATTTCATTTAGTTTTCTATTTAAAAATAATTAGGTAATGATATTATTTTATCATTCCCAATATTTTTGTACCTAATTTAAATGTCTGTCTCTTTGTTTACTGAAGAACTCTATTCATTTTCAAATATTGGTGCTGGTGTTTAACTTTGTTGGCTATGTTATTTAAATTCAACAATCACCACCTGTTAACCACCATATGTATACACAAAATATATTTAATTCATGATGGTATTCCTTTCGTCAAATCATAATTTCAGAAAATAACTACATGAAGGAGCATTTATATGACATTAACATATAAAATAATTGAATGCTGTTTTGTAATTTCAGTTGACATAAGTGAATTTACTTGGACTGAAAAGGTACAGTAAGCCCTAGCAAATTTATGTACAAAGTTTTCTCATTAACTTATTTTTTAAGCAAGATTATCAATTAATTTTTAAGGAATTCTAATTATATTATAATAAATTGTCATTTTAGAAATGTTTGGAATTTTTACTAAATTTTAATTTAATATATTTGTCAATTGTCTAAAGGTGTTAAATAGAGTTTAATTAATTTAACTGCAAAATTTTTGATATGGGAGATGGGAGAGATTGCAGCATATTTCATTCTCCTTGTACATGTTATTGTCTCTGTAGGAAATTTGATATACCTTTTTAACATATTTGAATGTCCTCTCTCTCCCTCTCCCTCTCTCTCTCCCTCCCCCTCTCTCCCTCCCTCCCCCTCTCTCCCTCCCTCCCCCTCTCTCCCTCCCTCCCCCCCTCTCTCTCCCCCTCCCTCTCTCTCCCCTCCCTCCCCCTCTCCCCCCCCTCCCCCCCTCTCTCCCCCCTCTCCCCCCTCTCTCTCCCCCTCTCCCCCCTCTCTCCCCCCTCTCCCCCCTCTCTCCCCCCTCTCCTCCCTCTCTCTCCCCCTCTCTCCCCTCTCCTCTCTCCCCCCTCTCCTCTCTCCCCCCTCTCCCTCTCTCCCCCCTCTCCCTCTCCCCCCTCCCTCTCTCCCCTCCCTCCCCCCCCTCTCCCTCTCCCCCTCCCTCCTCCCCCTCTCTCCCTCCTCTCTCTCCCTCTCCTCTCCCTCCTCTCCCTCCTCTCTCCTCCTCTCCCCTCCTCTCCCTCCCCTCTCCTCCCTCCCTCCTCTCCTCCTCTCCTCCCTCTCTCTCCTCCCTCTCTCTCCCCTCTCTCCCTCCTCCCCTCTCTCTCCCCCCCTCCCCCTCCCCCTCCGCAGACTGACAACGGCCTTGAGGTACAGGGTAAGATAGGAAGCAAGTGTCCTTGGTCAGGCCGACAGGAAAGTCTTCACCTACTGGGTAAGCGGACTAAGGAGGTGAACAGAAGAGTTCTTGCGGACTTGAGGATAGGATAAGTCCTTGCGGACTGCAGAGGTTAAGAGGGAGTCTTTGCGGACTCAGGGTAGGCCAGGAGTCTTTGCAAACTCAAGTCTTTACAGACTGGTGGTGGGTTCACGTCCTTTTCGGCCACTGAGCTCGGCGCATCTGCCAGGGTTGTATTTATACTAAAATGTTGGTTGGTTATCAGCAGTTCTGCGGGGTGCAGGGGATAACGTAGCCTTTCACCACGGGGATACATTTATCGAGGATGCAGGCGCGCTGCGCTTTTATGGCCTCACATGGAGGCAATGATAAATTTAAACCCCTGTCTCTGAGGCGGGTTGGTTGTGACATCACAAGGTCACGGCGGTGCTGCCATTTCTTAAGATTGTAAGAACTTCTTTCAGAGCTAGTCACGGGTAGTATAATTCTCAATAATATTTATTTAAATCAGGAGGGGGGGGGGGGTGCCTTTTGCATGCAAAATCTGGATGGGCAATGGGTATTATAATTACGCACGTAATTTACAATGATGTAATCAGCTACCCAGGATGGTGGGCTTTATTAGCGCGATACATTTATTCTGGATTGCTACTTACATATTTCACCCCTGAGCGCATGTGGCTCGTAGATGAGAGAAAGTCATCCATAAAGAGCACATTCTTACTGCGCAGCATTCTGGCATGCGTCAAGGGATTCAATTGTTATTCTAAAAGGGGAAGCAAGGCCCTGTTGGTTATTTATACTTACTATGTCCCTGTACCAAAAAATAAAACAACTGATACTGTTGTCTTGTTTTTTCAATTTTAATTTGAAATAGCATACAACCAGGGGCCTTTGCTGCACCATTTTACAACAGACCAAATTGCACCATATTGGCTGACTGTCCTTGACCTTCACTAACATATCACTAATGCCACAGTAAATTGTAAACTGTTCTTGTCTCCTCTTTATTACACTATTCATCTGCGCGTGTAGACCAGATACATAACTGCATGCACAATGCTTAGAGGGCAATACTAATACAAATCAGTTAAACCGTTCCTATTACAACCACCTTTAAAATGTAGACATTAAAATATACATTACAGAACATGTAACATAAAACAAATACATATACAGTAAAATCTTGTTATAACATACATGAATAAAGCCTCAGCTTTCATACTTAATAGTGAAAGAGAGGATAAAATTGTACTTTCTTAAATATGAACATGCATAAATTACATCTGCAAATATAAATGAATGTGTGGTTTACAAATTATAAACACTGGTTGCTTATTGGTCAAGTTTCCTTTGAAAAAATCACCACTTAACCCTAACAATTAACATTAAAGGAAGTTTATTGACAAGATGTTTCCCTTTTTAAATGAATGAATATTTCTAGAACAAATCCTCTTTATTTTTCTTTCAAGAAGCACTTGAAAATTGACATCACACTTGGTAAAATGCACTGCTCAATATTAATAAACGTTGTTGGTTACAACGGGCTATTAAGTTTATGCTGATGGGTATAATTTTATTTGTAATACATCTATCGATTTAAGTTAATATTTAATATAAATATTTTGATTTTATGTAAGAGATGTTAAAACATGCTCTTCACTGGGAAAAAAGCACACATGATACTCAATTTCTAAATTTTTTAGGAGTAAAAATTAATCAGTTTATATTTTACGAGGGTAGCAATGTTACAAAGTCATTCTCGTAAGGGAATTTGCTATATGGTATGAGATACAATACCAAAACTGGGTATATATGGCTTCCCATTAATACATTCACATTTTTGTGTACAAGAGGTTTCAAGATGGTACTTGTGCTGTATGTAAACACTATTAAATAACATAGGCCGACACGAGGATCGACAGCTTTAGAATCAGTTGTTTGCAGTGTATATGTTAACAAGATACTGAACATGATTCAGCATTCTGCGTGATTTTTTTGTGTTGCATTATGTCAACAAAATAGATTTTTATTTTAAATTGTTAAAAAAAAATCAATATCTTTATGTAAAGCCTGCATATTAACGTTTAATTAACCCCATTTGGGAAGATGTGAGGTAAAATGATCTTCATTGTACTGAAAGTTAACCTAAATTTTATATGTTAAAGTAAAATTTTTTACAAAGTTCACACTGGAAATTTGGGTAGGAATTGAAAATGTTACGTTAATGTTAAAGATATGTTAATGTGAAGTATGGTATAAGGGAATTTTATTTTATATAGTTGCCCCGTGTTGTGCCTCTACAACTTGTGTACTATATTCTGTTATCCTATTCCAAATCTTCATAGTCTAAATAATGTGCATAATATCTCGTAGACAAGAAACTCTTAAGGAGCCTCATCAGTCAGGATTATCAAAGCAGGAACAAGGCATACTCAGAATCTGGTGGCTCTGCATGCCCATCTAATGCAATCACAGCCAAGAGTAAATACACGTTGCCCAAAGATCAGCAAGCAGTCATTTTGAAGCGTGCATTTTAAGCCACCAGGTACAAGAACACTAGGTCAGTGTACCGACGAAGGGTTATAAAAGGTGCCCAGTCTGGTCTGGGCAGAGAGAGGATTAAAACCTCCATATTCCTCCTAAAACGTGTTTGCTAAAGATGAAACAAAGAGACAACAGCCCTAGCTTCAACAGGAATCACACACAGGATCATCAGCTAGTTCTGCAGAAAGAAGTGGGCGTTCCACTTGGTGGGAGGGTGTTCTGATTTAACAGTCGTACAAGCATTCTGACAGGTCGAGAGCTTGGGGATTACAATCCCTAGGGCGAGTTTCACTTCCAGTGACCTGCGATACACATATCTTGCGTTAGAGGAAGTGGTCTTCAAATAAACATGTGACGTCAGTAGCGCTGGGATCATGTCCCAAGGAGAGGATACTCCCGTTTGTGTAATTTGCCGTTATATAAAACGGGTTAGGTAGGTTTACGAGTAGGAATGAAGTCAAGTGATACTGGCACAGTAACTTTGTCGCTTTATGTGGTGTCTGCTTGGCGCTGGTGCGCTCTCGGCTGCTGGCAACTGCTGGGATGCGGCCGGTGGCTGAACAGCGGCCAACGCTGGCTGCTGGGATGCGGCCGGTGGCTGAACAGCGGCCAACGCTGACTGCGGTGGAGCGGTGGTGGGTCTGCTGATGGTTAGTTGGGATGGGCATGGAGGAATGGCAGTGTATGTGTCTGGAAGGAATTCAGGTATTGATTCCCACGACCTAAAGGTTACAATGGAACATTAATAAATATTCAAATGTAATACATTGCCTTATGCGTGTGGGAGGTGCAAATAATGCATTCTCTGTATCAGACTGTGGAAAAGTAATGTTATTGATCTCTGATTCTAGTTTCTTTAGAATCTGCTTAAGTTTATGATTTTTGCAACTTTTATGTGGGCGAGGCATAAGGCAGTGATAGAATGCAATAATTCAAATAATAAGTTGAACATTTCTGATTGTCCACATGAGGGAAAGCCTGTGGGATACACAAAGTAATTATTAAGCGAGCTAATGTATACTTCTAAGAGTACATTTTGCTACATCACCTCCACTGTGTACTACTTGTTTAGCCGTTCACTAGCTGAGCGTGAGATGCAGAGTATGGGAAGATCATGAGACCAACAATAATCCCAGGTGAGTTTCCACTGAGGGTCAAGTTGAGGATGACAGACCTCCCTCTGTCAGGCGGAGTAGGAATTTACCAATTCAACTCGATTCCACAAAACTCTCAATGATTCAAAATAATTTCATAGCAAAGGGAATACTCAAAGCTAAATGAGAAGTCATCTAATTACACTGTTAGGGTTGTGTTTATTAACACGTAATAAAAGATATTATAATATGACAGTAACTCGCACAATATTATTATCAATGAAATTTAAAATAACAAAATAATGAATATATTAATTAAAGATGCGGAAGCATTTCTTGTAACGCCAGGTGAAGGTTACCTGGTAAACTGAAATTAAATTGTGTTATAAATTAATGGCCTGGCTTTCCTAACTGAATTAAGGGATTGTTCAGAAGGAACCTAGACGTGTGTTCTCAAATGATTTTTTTACCAAAATGCTTAAGATGTGGCTGGCCAAGGGCTAAAGGGTGTCCAGAAGTGACTACGTCGCAGTGACCTTCGATACCTGGATAGAAGTTGCGGAAGAAAGGTATTCTGGAGGAAGGTTAGGGATGACGTTTGTGCTGCCCTGTAGTGATCGATGGTGACTGCCTGGAGTAGCTGACTGAGGCTGCAGGGGTAGAAGCCTCTGGATGGCGGCGTCTATAGGCAGCCAAAGAGGTTGAGGTCTCGTGCGAGGTAGGGCTCTCCGGAGTTTTCTGGCGTCGGTAACCACTAGTACACTTGTGCGTTTGACAGCGCGGCTGAGGGACTCTGCCCTTCCTGGTTTCTCCAGTCTTCACAGCTAGGAGTGGCGATACCGGCGTGGTACTCAGCCTTCACAGCTGGAGGGAACGCACTTCCGCAACCTCGTGCACTTTGGCTTGCCATGCATGAAGGTGTCTTTTATACTAATTTCCAACACTTCTGGGCTTCCGAGGGCTGCAGGGGAACTACCCCGTCTCTCGGGAGTGGAGCTTGTGATGTCACATGCATGAACCATGGATCCTTACTTGCATGGCACGAGGCGTTGACACATCTTGCGCTGATGCTCTTATGGAGGCAGTGACTTTCTGGCGAGTGGCCTGAGCTTCTTTGCAGCAGCACGCAATTCAGTAGGAGTGATGGGGTGGGGCAATGACATGGCTACTTATTGTAGGGTACAGGTGCACTGTAAAAGCTAGGAACACTTGGTATTTAGGTGTGTTGAGCCTCTGTAAAGGTAGAGTGGTTGTGTCTCCTACCTCCATTACCATGTTTAACAAAGCTTGACTCGCCCATGTAAATAATGTAACTTTTGGATGGGGCGAAGTCACTTCTGTAATAGGCACTTATTCTAGGCGCAGGTTACATCATGCGTCAATTTTAAACTCTTAATTAAGAGCTGGCATTTATAAAACAAAAATATGTTGATATTATAGGAATGGGAATCTTGAGTACACATCAAATGTACACAATACCAAAGAGCACTACCCTCACAAATCACTAAATCCAGTTTTCGATAAACCTCTGACAGTCCAGTTGTTCATGGCAAACATGATAGTTCAGGTCCATTGTCATGGAAAGTACTTGGAATTTTCTGGAGGCATTAAGAGTCCCACATGCACCTCTCTGTGTCATATTTTCGCACACACCAGGTGCTGGGGCATATTCATAGCTGAGCTCACTCAGTTGACTGATTGGCACTCTGCATGTGATGTGTCTGTGACATGCTCGTTATTCTTTCCAAACCCTTGCTGTACATCACAGGTTCATTTGAAGTGAGTTCCTAGTATGGAATACATTACTAATTTTAATGCCACATAAGAATGTGACATACCAAGGTCCAAACTATAGTTTACGAACCCGAATGGAAGTGCCTACAGCACCATCTCCCAACACAGCCAGACCAATACACCCCCTCACTCTGGCAAGCCATCTCAGTTTTGAATTCATCCATCAGGGGGCATGCTGCTCAACAAAGCTGTTGTCAACCCAACAAAACATAACCCCAGCACAATGGGTACCAACTATATGGACAAAGCATACAAACAAATTGTATGAATATCTCTTAACCAATTAAATATTTATAATTACATGAACCACCAAAATTCTAAAAAATAACCCAACTGCAATGCAAGGTCCTCAAATTTACATATATTAGAATATACAAATAAAAAAAAACTAAAATAACATAAAACTAAAATCAAGCTGTACCACAAAAAATTAGTGATGCACAATGCAGTCATACATGGGCAGGAATGGAAAAGACCCTCAAACACAAAATTATGCAGATTTTGTGTGTTTTTTATGGCAAACTTCAGCAGCGATGGCAGCAACATGGGGAAGGGTCACCATCCATCTCCATGGTTTGATTTGATACGAGACATAAATTGGTCCAAATTTTTTAAAGCCCGAACAGAGCAGCCACTTCCCATCTCCAGAGGGAGGAGGATCAGCATGATCCAGTTTTGTGAGTGATCCAGTTACCAAGTTAGTTGGAGCCCATGATAATAATAAAGCAGTATGTTTATCTTCCTAATATACAATGCATAACTATGCAATATTAAACTGAATTCACCCCCAAACCCCTTTTATTTTCTACCACAATTCATATTTACACCTTCAAGAAATGCTAGCACACAAACCCCCTGATCATCATATTAGCATTTAATGTAATATATATTTTTTATTTTGCTTTGTTTATGTACAATTATTTTAGGTCGGGTGTGTGGCTTTTACATTCCTTTGAATGAATTTTTGTTTCAGAAGTGTGTGTCGTGAATTTGGCATTCATATTGGACGTGTGATGCTTGCATTCATGGTTTTCAGCGCTGGCATGTTCATTTCCAGTACAGCATTTCTACCATCAACATTCTCAATGTAAGGCAATTGAAATGTCATGATTTTGTGTTTAATATGGTACAGATATAAATTTATAATTATGGTGACTAGCAACTGCAGAAATCTGGAAATGGGGAAATTTGAAGCAATCTGATAGATTCCGAACAATTAATTGGAAAATATCATGCGTAGTCAAGGAATTTAATTTCTGTGATCTTAAAGAGTTTTGTATTTAGAAGCCATTGACAAACTGCTTATTGCCATGAAACTGATATGCTCAGACATACTTCAAAGAATGTGTATCTAAATGCTGTAGAATGGGTTGTTGCTACAATTACGTTTTAGCATTTAATGTGCTCCTAAATATAGCATTCATAAGTGGTGTGTGTAATGTTTGGTTATAAATTAAATTAAATGTTTTGTACTTGTTAATTTTTTTCATACGGTCATAATTCTTGTAGCATTAATACACTGGCACTGCTCAGCAGCAATTGTTGGACAAAATTTGCTCCAAACCTTGAAAGGTAAAGAAATTTTGTATAACAAGTTTTACTAGCCACCTTGGTATTACTCAGTGGCAGTATGTTTACAAGTGTAAGTATTAAGTTCCATATTAAACCTGCTTAATTTCAAAGCATTAATTATTGTTTTCCCATGTTAAATTATTTATTTCGTATCAGAAAATAATTTAATTAAATATCCCATGCCTGTGGAATTTACGTACATAACTTTTATTTAATATAATATAAAAAAAATCCCTCAGTAAAAGATTTTTTGTCAATTTTGGCCACAGTGTTTTTAAGTTCCTGCTAATGTTCATACAGTTTATAATTACTTAATATGTTCACAGACAGGCTCATTGTTACCTCTTAACAGTCACATATTTTATACACATTTTGACCCTTTTCAAGTTGGGGTGTGACAGTAATGCAAATCCCACCCCAAAGTTGAATAAGACACAGAAAACAGGCAAATTATTAAAATATATACTGAAAGTCTGATGTAACAAGTATGCTTTATAGCAAAAAGTTCGCTATAATGATAACTTTTATTGGTACCGTCAATTGTCCATATACTCAGTGGGATAAAGGAGTCGGTAATAACGAATGCAGTGTGGGCTTATTTTCACTATAACGATAGCTTAAATAGCAGCACTCAGCAATTCCCTTCAAAAACAATGCAAGAAGAAATTGTTGCGTTAAAAAAAATTAAGAAAAGGTTTTGGTTTTGGTGCGTAAACTTTGTGAAACATGCAACATAGCTGCCGTCAGCTGGTCGCATGTAGACTTGGCAATGCAGCACAGCTTGCCTGTTGTGGCTGCGTGTCCAGTCAACTATGTTACGTTGTGTGCTGCTTGTCCACTCACCACTGTGTGTTTGTGTAAACGCAAAGCAGAAAGTTTCAATATTGGCCGAAGCTAATAATGAAATGCAACGTGAATATCTGTCCCTAAATTAAAATCTAATATTAATTTACCTACGGATTAGTGTTTTTACTTAAACTTCTTTGAATCAATCACTGGAAATTTTATTTAAATTGTTTATTCCGCAAACTCTCCTTGTTGCATGACACGGGGGGGGGATTTAGTTACTAATTTAGTTTCGCTTACAAACAATGGCTGGACAAACAAGCACGGAACTATTTCCACTCCAGACCAAAATATTTACAGTAAATCATGGGGGAAATCGCTTCTGTACTGATACTTATACAATAAGAAAGGCTTACAATGACTTGTACAGGATTGTAACACAATATCGCAACTATAATGCACTAAACTGGGCAGCAATTTCTTCAAATTCCTTGTAGGTCTTAATTGAACCTATTCATGTAGACCCATTCCTGCCTTACATTCTAAATGAAGCTGGCGTGTAAGGTAAATTACAAGCTATATTGTGACAATGGTTTGTAATACTAAGACCAGTCTGTACAAAATAAAGCAATTTACTGAGAAACTGTACATAATAGTTTTTATTAATACAAGTGAAATGGCTAAATCTTCTTTCCAGTAAAATATGGATTAAAAAACCTTTTGAAGGTACATTTGTTTGCAATGCAATTACATGTTTAGCAATAAATTGTCTAACAAGCATTTATTACACAAAGCTATCAATTATATAGGACATATTGGAATTTATTTAGGTACTAAAAATAACCATTTTTCTCCGGATGAACTCATTTAAATTCTTATAAGTAAGCAGAGCAGTAAAAAAAGGGTCACAATGCTAACGTTACATGACAATGAGAAGTTGCACTTTCTTCACAGACTGGTGTATAGGAGCATAACCAGCATTCTTTTGGAAATAATTTCAAATCTGATCACTATCAATATACTCCATTATAAAAGTATCCCCTGGTTAATAAATCCGTTAATTATAATTTGGTACAGCTGTGTACTAGGCTCTATATTGAGTTTCAACAAAACCGTTTATTATCCTTACTTAAATTATATTATTAATGGAAAAGTGTGTTTGTTTTTGTTTGTCCTTCTTTCACGTCAAAACGGAGCAACGGATCGACGTGATTTTTTGCACAGAGATAGTTGGAGGGCTGAAGAGTGACATAGGCTACTTTTTACACCGGGAAAATATCTCATTCTTTCAGGAAAATTTTTATTGTAATTTGAAAAGCGCACAGACTGGATTACATTACAATGTCACAATATAGCAACCAACCGTCGTATTTTTTGCACAGAGTTAGATGGTGGGCTGGGTAATGACATGGGATACATTACATCATTAACAAAATAGATTCTGACATTTTGAAAGATCTACAAGGAGAAATAACAGAGTATTTGTCAGTAGACACTGTCATGGGAACAGAGCACTACATATCCTGTAGAGTTCCTGAATTCTCTACAGTTGTCAGGTGTGCCCTCACATAAGCTCCAATTATAATTAAGCTTTCCGGTCATGCTTATGCTAAATTTAGATTTACTGCGATTATGTAACGCGACGAGGCTTGGTGTCACAGAACTTAATTATTTATCCCTATAAACACTTGAGCGAAGCAGGGGGTAAAAGCTAGTACTCCATACATTGATATAAAACTTGCCGGAACAATATTATTTACTATGCCTGTTATGTTAGGGGTATTTATTTATTTCATTTTATTTTGTCTTTCTTTGGCGAAGCTAGGTTAAAATGCCTTCTCTCACACTTAACAAAATTAAATATGATGGAGCACATACATAAAGGTTATTTTGAGAAACTGTACTCCGTTAGGTATTTTGTATGAAAACTGTAGACATGATTGATCGAAACTGATGAGCGACTTACAAGAAAGTTTGAGTAATGCAATAAACTTAATGTTTTTAGCGTTAAAATGCATGAAATGAGATTATGTAGGAGCTACGAATGCAGTAGTGGGGGAAATGTGAGTACCTCGAGAAAACCCTCATGCCAACTGCATGGCTCGTCATGTTTCTTACAAATATTCAGTAGTGACCCCGCCAGGGATTAAACCAATATGGTATTTGTGGGAGGTAAGTACTGTAGCCAATACACCACCATGGTCCTCATATGCATTTTGAAACATATGGAGCTGATGGTTATGATTTACCATTTACAAATTTTGCGAGTTTTGCATTGGAGAATATAGGCTTATCACTTCTAACACTCAGTAAAAGGTAGTGAATACACAAGAAACTGATTACTATAAAATAAAATTCCCAACTTAGTAATATCAAATAGCATAACTAATTTTTGAAAAATAGTACTGCAAATTTGAGACTGTAGTATTTTCTTGAGAAGTGTGTGTTGCTAAAATTCTGCGCGCATTCAAATATGGGTAAAGCAATGGAAAAATTTTCACACACTCAGTAGGCTTATACCCGACAAGATCAATGATGCCTTAGGTTCACTCCACAGTGGCTGTAAAGGAAAATTATTTTCACATGCAGTTTTATTACACTCATTTTAAGTGAGTGACCTGACATTTTTATATCAGAATGTGTGCTGCAAATTACCGTTTCAGGAACAATAACTTATAACAACATACTCATTCAGCACCTTTGACAGTTCACTGTGTCGTAATATAGTTCTATGGGGAAATTATGAGGCCACCATACTATGTCCATTTATGTTTTAAGGATATCAAGCATCACATGTTTCATACCATTACCATTTTCCATTTCCATATATATAGACACACACGCCGTTGGGTGTGACATGAGACGAACGATGCCACAGATACTTACTGGTAATTTGGGCGCCAGCGGTGCTTCCCAATCACCGCACTATTAAGACTTAGGGTTCTCAGGGATGTTGTGGGTTATGTGTATCCGTCTCACCCGTGCGTACTTACAAACACGTTGGCAATACTAAACTTTTAATAAAATCACTGAAATAAACAGTTGATAAAACGTATGTGGCTAGAACACTGTCACTACTGAATAAAAGAATGGAGTTCACTGTAGACGTGTTTTTATTGACATTGTTCATGCATATCAACATGTCAATGAAATGATTATCTCGGTCATGACTAGTAAATTCTGCTTGGGTGCTCCCCAGCCCATAATTAATCTAGTGCACGCCTAAATGGATGATCTCATGAGGTGCATGAAAGCACAGCCTTCACAATGGAAGAAGGCTGACAGCCAGTAGGGTGGACTGACGGTTTTTCCCTGAAGACAGGACATGGTGAATTACAAATGAAAATCCTTAATACACATTAACACGCGTGATAACTCGGCATCACTAACGCAAACTCGTCCGGGCTCGCCCTCCAGCACGTGGTTAGTGTGGTAACGGCCTATACACAGAGCCGGCTAGGATGGGAATAATTGCACTCTTCACTAATTACACAATTACATAGACCCTTGAATGATACATGAAATAAGATGGGACACGAGATGAATATTCATAATACACACACACACGTGTGAAAACAAGCTTAGATGGCGCAGATGCCGCTGGATGAAGTTCGTAGATGATCACGTGGTGCAAGTGAAATTGCAATATTTCTGCGTGGAAACAGCAAATTAAATTCAGACAAAAGATTATTCTTGCAGAGAAAATGATTCTCTTTACGATTGCAGTGGTTACAGGCTTATAACATGCCTGATGGTGGTAGAATCAAACATTAATGTGACTGCATGGTCAAGTACAAAAACCATCAATTTACGGAAAAATACATTGAACCTTGAATAAGATTGACATAGAACCCTGAATTAAATTATTGCACATATGACGTTACATAAATGAGCTCTCAAACGCAACAATGGCGTATACAAGGACTTGATGTCGGTCGGCCACGTGGTTATACGTGATGTTGCCATAAAATATTCAAACACGAAAATTACTCTCAAATACATACATAAAAACAAAGTCCTTGAAATTGTGTGTAGCAATAATGCGGAAGTTACAATAAAATGCCATAAACATAGGCGGATGGCATCTGATTCAAGTTGCACGGGTTGCTTGACCTCTCCGACATCTCTCTCCTCATTCTCCAGGATTAAGTTAAAAATGCCACAAGGGCGTAAGAATTAGTAAAGCGGAAGCATAATGCTAGGGAAAATGTCTGGCAAAAACGTATGCAAGCAAAGATTAACCGGTAAACCACATTGACTATGGAAATCTAAATCAGTGAACAAATGTAGTGCATACGTGACAGTGTCTTACCTTGCCAGCTCTCCTCAACAGACTGTCCAGATACAAGCGTCGCATGGACCTACCATGGCCGCCTACGGGGTTCACATAAGCGGAAGTGCTATGCACGCAGAGTGAAATATTTTATTGAAAATAAAATGGCACAAACTAAATTAGATATTGTTTTACATTTCTATAATTTTCTTATGAATTTCAATATTATTTTAGTGTCGCTTTGTGATGGCGTTCATGTGGGAATATTAAGTGTTCCAAATCTCGGTGCCACGGGCACTTTGAATAGTCATAACCAAACAATTAAAATTAGTACAAACACTTTAAAACATTTTATGACATTAAACACTGCAAAGACAATATAACACATGTTACTCTGAAATTAACATTTATAGGAAAGTTCAAAATTATCGGCCTATTTGCGCACGTGCGGATCATGTGACATGTGAGCGAAGTCGTGGGCTCTAGTGCCACTGGCTGTTAGCCGGCATCTTATATATATATATATATATATATATATATATATATATATATATATATATATATATATATATATATATATTAGTACAGTATATATGTATCGTATTGCATAAGTATATTGAAACTTGAAAAGGCCCATGGACGTACTTGTATATGTCTTTTCAGTATATTATGATATCGGTAGCATTTATAATAAGCAATTGTGTTTTGTTCACCATTGCGTGTTGCGATATACAGAAATAAATTGTGACGAAGGTCGTAGTGTTTATTTACATCAAGTTTATAAAAAAAATCCTTACCGTTCAGATACATAACACAATCTGTAATATCAGCATTTGTTGAAGTATGGAAAAAAAAATTAATATGAGTAGAAATAACAAAATATACATTGTTATCAAAAGTGACATATTTATTAAGCTTACTTTTGTATAATGTGATAACACGAATGACTATAATTGAGTGTACTATTGTTTGCCAGTAGTTTTTACATAGCTAACGGCCATATTGATACAGTGATTCCAACTTTACGTGAACGTTTACTTTTCTATCAACTACAAGGACACTTATCCTTTCTATGTAACCTCAATTTATTTATTATGATGAGTTTCTTCTATTGCGAAAGAAACATAGTCTAATAAAGGGAAAGTTTGATTTGATGCTTTCTCCGATACAAAATTTTTTTTTTGGCGAAAGTGGCTCTTACGTATATTATTTATTTTTACATGTAATTTTCTACACTAGAATATTTGTGTGTTTTCTATTACAGGTGTTTTGCTGACGAACAGAACGGTGTCAAACTGTTGGGCTAGTGCACGCTATTCATGTATGCTTACCACATTTACAAAGAAATTGGATTGATAGTTAATTAATTTATGTCTATACTATACAGATATAGCCAACGTGATTTGTTTCACTGTTGACCAATGAAGCCATGGTTGTGTAATGGCTAGAGTGCTCACCTTTCACAAAGGTGACATGGGTTCGATCCTGGTAGGTCACGCCGTATTTTGCATTCAGATAACACGGAGAAAGTTTGCATTGGTCTATGGTTTTCGTGGAGTTCTCATTTCACCCACACCCATTGCATCCCATCGTTGCTCATTCTTCATCTGTTTACCTTCATCGGAACTAAATAAGGACCGCAGATAATCAGCGCCGGTAAATACTCTCACATTTAACCACTTTAATTTTTCTGTTACTATAATAAAATATAACATAATATTTTATAATAATTGTTTTATACTTAAATAAACTGGATGAACGAATATAAGTACTGATTTTTGCAAACACTTAGTAGTTAACTATTAAACATTTTCAGAATCTTGCAGTACGAGAGAGGCAGCTCATTACTATCACTTGCAAGAAAAGAGATAAAATTCTGCAAAAAAACACTACCCTTGGGCTAAACATGTTTCTCCACTGTAAATGTTCCTTATGAAGACATCCGCAGGATTTAAAAGTCTAAAGCTGCCCTCTCTTGTCACAATGTCCAAGAAATGGAAGTGCCTCGTCTTGAAGCAAGATCTCATATAATTTGTTTATCCTATCGCAAGTTGTTTTCTCTGTCACCATCCACAGCTCTCTGTGACTCCGTGGATTAAATGAGAGAACAACCTATGACGGCACAATGCCTTCTCGTACGCGTAGTGTAATCTAATGCAATAATATGTGCCGAGATGGTGTATCGACTAGAGCGCTGGCATCCTACCAAGGTGATCTGGGCTCGATTCCGGAGAAGTCACTCTTGATTTTCTCCTTTCCTCCCCACCCCTTTCCCCACAGGCTTTCAATCTGGCAATGCTTCATATTCACTTCATTTTTATTACATGTAATGAAAGCCCACAGATTAAACTATGCCCGTATGTTTCTACTTTTCTCTTGCCGCTTAAGGAAACTGCATAGGCATGCTTTAAAAATGTGATATTTAACCATTTTCACAATTTTTTTCCTCCATGAATATACTTAATATGTTAAAAGTAAAAACATAGACACACAGATGATTGTTTTTTCCATTTTCTAGCAAAAAGTCATATTAAAGAACATATATTTTCCGAGATAGGCAAATATGCGCAAACAATGATTTCACAAAAATGTTTCAATGCATTCTCCTTTCAAGACATGGATATTCGTTTTTCTGTAGTTACCAACTTTACTGTGCACATGCCAGTCGGTGTGCTACGTTAAAATGCATGCTCATGTAGGGACAGTGACATGTTAATAAGTTTATTTCAAAAGGTTGTACCTGGGTTGCCACTTCTTTTCCATTGGAAAATTCCCTGACATTTCCCTGATTTCCAGACAAAAAGAATATTTTTTCCCTGACCTTTTTCTATCTCTCTTTTCTGTAAGGATTGGTGCTTTTCCATTATAAAACACTCTTACACCAAAATACTTCTCTGAACTTACAAAATTGCTGACCATATAGACTGCAAAGAAAAATGCCTAAGCATTTGTCCACAATCATTAAAACAATTTTATATGATTCTGGCAGCAGTGCACAATTGATTACAGAACTGCCAAATATATCATGCGTATCACAGAATTCCCTGACATTTAGCTAACTTGTTTGAAATTCCCTGACATTTCCCTGTTTTCCAGACCTGTGGCAACCCTGTTGTACCATCTATGTCATCACCCACAGAAAACTAGAGCGATAAATATAAATAAACAACTAACTGTAAAGAGAATATGCACACTTTCTCTCATTTTACTGTTGTTCTTATTGTTTTATGGCGATAGCTACAAAAAGGAGGAAAGCTATAAATACCACAGCTTTAATAATAACTGCCTTTCCTTTGATTAGTTTTTTAGGTCCCTTGATATGCCTGAGAAAGTGGCATACCAGTGGTAATATACAGTACGTATTTTTCCAAAATTGAAATAGCACACATTTTCATTCAAATTTCCTTACATTATATGCAAGTATACTCTAATGTAACAACCACCAACACACACTTTATTTATATGACAGCAATATTTTGTATTTTTTTGGTATCTGCTAACAGATAAATTTTTCTCAGTCATAGGCCTATCTAGTAATTTTTAGTATATGTCTATTGGTTTGTTTTTAATATAATTCGGAACCGCAGCCATTTTTTCGTGATGATCGTTGAGCAGCATTAAATCTCATCATCGCTTGGGAAAGTTTCTTCCTTTTAGTTTTTATGTAACGCCTGCCATTCTTGAATTTTTGCAGAGCCATTGCACATAAAAAAAAAAGTAGTGTGTCTCATATAATTACATTAAACGTTTCACTAAATACAATGGTGTGATTATACACTCAAAAAGTATAAAGCTAGTATAAAAGTATAAACTAGCATTCATGATCGACCACTGACAACCGTACGTCACAGTTTCAAAGAGCACCTCAGTTGAGAGTAGGAACAGGTGTGGGCGAGACTAGCCAGGTAAGAAATTTGTCGTGAGGGGAGTGTAGGTTTGGCAACCCTGAGAGAAAGAGCTGGACCCTCCAGCTGCATACACAGAAGGGAGAAGTAATACCCTGCCAGACACCCTCAGACTCCCTGGTGCCAGATGTGTGACGGGTTGCATCCGAGATATTACGGAATTCCAGGCGTGAAGAAAACATGCAACCCTTTTGTAGCAGCTTTTTGCCATAATAATAAAAAAATCAAAATTTTTTCATTTTCTTATGAAAGTATATTGATTTAGCTTCTTCACGAGTGTAATATTTTAATCTTTAAATTATTACTTTTGGTTTTTCATGGATGCGAAAACAACCCTTTTTTACATTGTGCACATTACAAATTGACAAATTTTTTAAAATTTTAAATCATATCAGTCAATAGTTTATATAAAGTTCTCATGCTATCCTAAAAATTAGCCAGTTTCCTCTTCTGGTCCTCCAGAAAGCTGTTGCAGCAATTGTCAAACACAACTTCAAGAACCTATAGCTCTTAAACTATAAGTTGTAGCAATTATCATTTTGGCTCAAAAGCTAGTCTGTACGATACCTATATGTAGGCATAATAATCAGCTATACAATTTTTTGGGTCCAACAGCCTTAAAGCGAACAAAGATTGATTCTTATTTCAAGAAAGAGTGATTGTAGAGTTTTTTTAAAGTGTATTTTGGCGCTAAACTATTGCACATTTTGCTAGTTAATGTTTATCTCGTGAATCAATCTGCATTTTTATAGTCGCTAACAAGACAGATTTTTTGTTAACTGTAAATAGTCTAATGAAATTTCTTCACTCAATTTTAGCGAAAAAATGTGCCAAGTGACAGTTATACATAATAACGTTGCGTGCACATGTCGCTTGTCTTGTCTCCATGTCCCCATCCACAGCCACCGCTGTGGTGACAGGAAGTGCCTAAGTGCAATGACCTTGGCCGACCTTGTGCGTGGAGACAGCTACGCGCATTGTGCATTGCCTTGCCACCCTCCCCACTCGAAAACCTTGCATGCGTCACGTCTGTTCTCTGCTAGTGATTGAATTTTATGTCATATAAATTTAATTGTAATGAGTTATATCAGTCTTTTTACTTTTTTGGGTTTTGCCAGTAAAGTTAATATATAGCACAAATAAAAAATTTGGTAATGTGGGATTAAAAAAAAAATTTTTATAGCAAAAGTCCATTATAGCAACTTTTTTGTGCCGCTTTAAACTATTTTTACAATGGCCTTTCACTATACTTACAAGTAATGTGTGTGTGCGCACGTGTGCACGCGCACGAGTGTGTGTGTATGTATGTATACATACATGTTAGTATGTATGCATACGTGTGTGTGTGCATATATATATATATATATATATATATATATATATATATATATATATATATATATATATATATATATATATAACATAAACTTTAAAACTGATCATCACAGTCGTGATGATAGGCCCAGGCCTATCATCACGACTGTCAGTATGGCCATCTTGACTGACCTGCAAACTAAAAACTTACCACTGCAGATGTTAGAATGACAGGGTTTCCACAGGTCTGGAAAACAAGGAAATGTCAGGGAATTTGAAAACTGTCAGGGAAATGTCAGGGAATTTCGAACAAGTACTGGTGGTGATTTGGATAGTAATTCTACAGAATGGCAGTCTGCTACGTTTAAGTTAACCACTTCACGTTTTTTGGTTATCAGTGGACTGGAAGGGCACACTATCGAAAAAGTGTTGCCTTTTGAGTTGCAAAAAGTCATTGATGGAGCAGCTGGTTGTCCTGTTGTCTACTGTAAGAAGATCAGTGAAAGGTGTATGCTTTGGTGGAGACTTCAAATGATGCCCAGTCTAGGGAACTTTTGGTGATGAAGACTTCTAATGGGGCAGCTACAAAGTTCCCTGTTGAGGTCAAGTCCCAAGTGTGTCTGAACTCCAGCAAGGGTGTTATATGGTGTCCCGACTTGATTCACATCCCAGAACAAGAGATTCTAAGTGAGCTGCAAACTCAGTATGTCACAGATGTTCGCATTGTACTGAAGACAACTGATGGTGTCAAGTCACCTACCACTACTCTCATCTTGACTTTTGGTGTGCGTGATCGTCCCTCCGTTATCAAAGTAGAGTTCTTGAATGTGTGTGTTAAGCAGTTCATTCCTGCTTCTTTCCGTTGCTACAACTGTCGACAGTTTGGTCATTCTTCTGCAAAATGTCGGAATTCACAAGCTTGTCCGAAGTGTGCTGACCCACCGCATCCATATACTCCTGAGTGCAGCAAGCCACTGAAGTGTGTGAGTGTGGCAAAGGCCATCCGGTCTGGTCAAAGGAGTGCTCTGTGTACCAAGAGGAGCAGGCTGTTCAATGGATCTAGGCCACGGACAAGGTTTCCTTTGTTGAGGCATGGAAACGTTTCCATGTTCTCCAGGGCCCGAAGCCTTCTGTGCCTTACAACATTGTTGCCAATGCTCGCCCAGCAGTTAAGGATGCGTGTACACACAGTCGATGTGGCTACCCAGACTGACTTGTTTACGAGTACACAGAAGCCACAGGGAGTCCAGACGACCCGGTCTACGTCTGTTGGTACGCAGTGGCGGCCAGCTGAAATGAAATCTGTTGTTAGCAAATCTTGTCAGGAGGCTGCTGCAAAAAGAATAGACAAGCCAAAGACTTGCATCTCTTGTCTCCCTTCTTGCGAGCAACTGTGGTTCGCAGGAACATATCAACTTGCCCACTCGCTGTCCTGTCTCCTCGAAGCCAGAGTCCGGGATGGTGGTTGATGTTGATTCTCACAGCACTGGTGAAGGCTCAGAGGGCTTTAAGCTAGTGATAAACAGAGGTAGAGCAAATTGAAGTAGTTGTTTCTGCACACTTTCCTTCCATAATGTATGTCCCTCATACAGTGGAACTGCCGAGGATATTTCAATAATCATGACAAACTGAAACAGCTCCAAGTGTCCCTCACCCCTACAGTCATTTGCCTGCAGGAAATGCTCTTTTTCGTGCTACAGATACAGCCTCCCTTTGAGGTCACACGTTCTATCTCCTGGATAACGTGTTGATGGACTGTGCCTGTGGCGGTGTCTGTCTTGTGGTGGATGATTCTGTTTACCATGAAGCCATTGCCCTTCGCACTGCTCTGTAGGCATTGGCGGTCAGGGTTTTCCTCGGTATGTTTGTCACTCTTTGTAGTGTATGTATAACCCCCCCACCATCGTATAAGGTTAGCTGATTTTGAGGTCCTATCATCTCAGTTCCCACCTCTAATTTCTGATTGTTGGTGACTTCACTGCTCACAATCAGATATGTTGTTCAGACTACAGGAACGGTCTGGGTCGTGTGGTAAAGTCGTGGCTCACCAGTTCTCATATTGCCTTGTTGAACACTGGTACTCCTACACACTTCACCACCCATACTGGCACTTCATCCTCCATCAATCTTTCCTTTTGTAGCCCAACTTTGCTCACCCATTTTGATTGGTCTGTATACCCAGATCTTTGTGGAAGTGACCAGTACCCAATCGTGTTAGAACATGTTTTGTTTGAACCCCCACCATACCACCTCGCTGGGTGCTTAAGAAAGCAGACTGGGCACATTTCCAGCGTTCCCTCCACTTCACTCCTGAGGTTCTTCTTGACGTGAATGTGTCAGTGGAACTCTTCACCTCTATTGTTTTGTCAGCAGGGGAGGCTGCTATCTCCCAATTTTCACCTTGTGGTCGCTTTAGCGTCTGTCGGGCTTACACTCGACGTGTTATCAAGGACAACCAGCAAAAATCCTGCAGGGACTTCATTTCGTCACTCATGGTACTTGCGACCAGTAAGTTTATCTGGGACAATGTTAGGAAGTTGTGTGGACAATCTCTCGCCACACAGGTTTCTTTCCTTTGGGGCAACAACAATATTGTTACAGAGGGGACAAACATAACAGATTGGACCAATATTTTGCAGATGTTTCAAGCAGTCCACATTACACTCCCTTATTTTAAGCCATCAAAGAGACATGCAAGATGGTGGGTGTCCATTTTAGTGGCTCGGGTGAGGAGGACTACAACCAGCATTTTGCTCTTTTTGAGTAGAAGCAGTCTTTATCACACTCGAAGCATACATCTGTTGGCCCCGACCATATCTATTATGCTATGTTTCAACACTTCCCACTTGACGGGAAATTGTTTTTGCTACGAATCTTTAAACATATTTGGACCTCTAGTGTTTTCCCCTTGAGTGGGTGTAATTCGACTCTTGTGCCAAACTTGAAACTAGGGGAAGTTTTGAGCTATCATCCTATTTCCCTCACCAGCTGCGTCTTTAAGACCATAGAGCATATGGTAAATGCACATCTGGTATACTGCCTGTAGAACTGGCAGCTATTATCGCCTCTTCAGTGTGGTTTCTGCAGAAATTGTTCTGCGGTGGATCATTTGGTAAGCTTAGAGGCCATCATACAGACTGCCTTTTTGCAAAGGCAGCACCTCCTTGTTGTTTTCTTTGACCTGGAGAAGGCATACGACACAACATGGCGACATGGTAACTTGAGACAGCTGTCCACTTGGGGATTTCATGGACATCTCCCTGGTTTCATACAGCAATTTATGTACTTCCGTACCTTCAGGGTTCACAATGGTGCTTCCTCTTTTTGGAAGTTCGTTCAAGAGAACGGTGTGCCACAGGGTAACATAGTGAGTGTTACCCTGTTTGCTATTGCCACGAATGATATTGTATCTGTCGTTTGACCACCTGTGGGATGTGTGCTGTATGTTGAATGCTATACTATCTTCTGCTGTGCTGCGTCTCTGCATATGGCTGAATGTCAGGTGCAGCTTGCCGTCCACCACCTCAGCGTTTGGGCACACAGCTATGGATTTCACTTTTCCATCGCCAAGACACAAGTGGTCCATTTCTATAGAAGAATTGGCATATTTCGTTCTCCTGAGGTGCATTTGTACAGCTCAGTTTTGCCTGTTTCTACTACTGTCAAGTTTCTTCGCCTCTTGTTTGACAGTAAACTCACATGGAGGAGTCATATTCAGTCCCTGAAGTCTTGCTGTGTAAGGGACTTGAAACTATTGAAAACTCTTGTGATCATGACAGGTGCTGATACAGTAATCCTCCTGCGACTGTATCGTGCACTGGTTCGTAGCAAACATAACTATGGCAGTGTTATTTATTCTTCCGCTAGACCATCTGTGCTTCAATCGTTAGCTAGTGTTCACAATGCTGGTATTCGCATTGTGACTGGGGCTTTTTGCACAAGCTCAGTTGTCAGTATATGTGGTGTGGCTGGTAAAGCTCCCCTCCAATACAGGTGTGACCAACTTTTGCTTTCCTATGGGATGAGAGTTTGTTCTGACTCTTCGCACCTTCACCACACTACTTTTCTCTGTCCACCCAATAAACGGTTGTACGCCGCTACGCCAGGTTCTCCTCGGCTGGCATCTGTCCGTTTTGCACATACCCTGACAAGGTATGATTTGCCTTTGTGTGTGTTGCCTTTGTCTCACCATGTACAGCTGTGGATGACGACGCATGTGGAGGTGCGCCTCAACCTAGTGACATTTCCTAAGGTGATCACTCCACCTTTTGTTTACAAGGACCTTTTTGTTGTTCTTTTCTCTTTTGTGTTTGGTGGTTTTATTTGCTTTTTTACGGATTGTTCCAAATCTGATCTCTCAACTGGGTGTACTTTCGTGATTGGTGCTTCTCAGTACATTGTTGGACTTCATCAGTCTTGTAGTATTTTAACTGCAAAGCTTTTTGCTATCTTCAAGGCTCTGTGTTTTATCTGTAGGGGGTTTCACCTTAAATGCCTTGTGTACTCCGGTACATGTGCTTTTGGTACATTGAGAGTCAACTGTAGTGGGCATCATTGAATCGGAAGCCCCAATGAACTGCAAGCAGTGAAAACTGTTTTAGGAATATTCAATTGGCTGCGCGACTTCGTATTGAACATAATGAAACTCGTGGAGCACATAAACAAACTTTTAACCAAAACCTCCATATGGAAGTTGGGAGAGGAATAGGACACTGCATTGTAGGCTCTTAAAGTGAAATGTAGTCTTCTGTCGGCTATCTATGCTCCACCAACTGCGAGCAGACCAACCCCTAATTCCCCAGACAGCCAGATCGGCATTGGCATAGTGTTGTACCAGGAAGGACCAGAACACCAAAAGCAAGTGATCACTTATACTACTAGCATGCTTAGCTCAACGGAACATTACCTTTTAGAGGTCCGTAAAAATGGTTTTATTTTTCATCAAATTTCATTTCTTAGAAACTGTATTTTGGTTTTATTTAGTTGTTATACTTTTGGTGTTTAACTTTCCGAATTCTATCCCAGTGCCAAGTGTAATCCATAGTAATAAACACAATGGACAGAAAATATTGTATTGGTTATGCAGCCATAAGTAATTTAAATTAATAATAAAGAAGTTAAATTTATTCAGGTATATACGCAGGCTGCACTATTCTACTATAAATTACACACAGTTTCAGAAAAGCTTAACTTATACATATTATGTCAGCCTCTGTCTGCAGGACTATACTCAAGACTAAGCACTAATATTTAATATCCAAAAATAATTTAGCACAACTTAGTAGATTAGGAGATCTAAAATAAAATCTTTGAAGTCCATGAAAAAAATTACTATCTTCAGTTGAAAGAAACGATTCTATACTACACTTCAGCATTTTCTGGTTTATGTTTCCTACTATCACTAACTATGCAAGAATGTGCAGAAAAAGACCTCTCAGAATCAGCATTGAATGTAGGGAACCATAGCAATTTAAGAGCAAATGCTGCAAATTCTGGACATTCAGCTTTGATACTACACAGAATTTGATACTGTTCAACAGTTTTAGTATGTGACGCTTGCAACTCTTACGCAGTTATACATTTCAGAACTCTCAATCCTTCAACGAGGCTCGGTGGCTCCAAATGGGGTTCCCTGGAAATTGGTAGTTTCAACATCAAAGTTGCAATATCTTTTTTGTTTTTGGGTCAAACTCTCAAATGTCTTGGATTTAACATTTTGCTGCATGCGTGAAAAATATTCTTGGCAGGATCTGTGGACATCAGAGTTTTAAGTTTAGTTTCACTCTGTTGTGCAGCTGTTTTCAATTTATGTATTACTTCAGCCTGTTTTATAGTTAGAAGTACTGAAATTTTTTGTTTCAAAGCAGGTGAGTATATCCTATGCTTGAGTAACAGTGCAAATGTCCTCCAATTTAACGTGAAGAAGATGGGATGTTGGAAAAGTGTTTCCTTCCAATAACTCAAGTAAGTTCACTAACTTTATGCAATTTTCACTGATGAAACATGCTTTATTTTTTTCTTCCTGAAGTTGATCATTAGTCATGTCATTCATGAACTTCACCCCTGCATTGTTAGTCAGAAATTTGGTTCATGAACTCAATTATGTCGTCAAGATGTTTGTCAATGTAAACTACTGCCTTGAATCATGAATTCCAACGTGTTGGTACTGGCATTGGAAACTGTTTGACTTCAGGATCTTCATATTTTTCCCTAAGGAATATAAAATATGCATGCTTCCTTTTTCTCGTGTTCCAGAAAGCACTTTTTACGCTGACAACAAAATTATTTAGTTCTGTTAGAATATGCTGCCATGTACTGCCTACAAGATTAGTTTTGTGTACCCAGCACTGTATATGTAGAAGGTGTTCACCAATGACACCAACAAGGGTCTTTGCACACTTGTTCATGTACATAGCTGAGTCTGTAACAAGTGCAATGCAACTTTCAAACTTCGTACTTGTTTAAAGTTTCAAGCATGGCCTGAGTACATATGGTCGAACTAGCGGTGTCTAAAATAACTGATGCTACAAAGGGCAAATTTTGAACCGATGATGCTTTCAGTGGCCTGAAAAGAATATCAAAAACACAATTTCACCCTTTTCTGTGGTTTCGTCACACAGAATTACCAAGTATTCGTCTTTAATATATTCCTTAATTTCTTTCATAACTTTTTCACCAATTAACAGGACATATTTTCAATGCAAAGTGTCAGCATATGGTAAATCGCCACATCCAGATACGTTACCGGCTATCCAACTTAAACTGGGATGGTCAACCTTTTTGAATGGAACACCAGCAGAAACAAAGGCTTCAGTTTGACACAGTCTGGTGAGACACGAGACGAACGAACAATGACACACAAACACTTACTGGTAATTTGGGTGCCAGCGATGCTTCCCAATCACTGCACTGTTAAGACTCAGGGTTCTCAGAGATACTGTGGGTTCTGTGTGTCCATCTCACCTGTGCGTACTTACAAACACGTAGGCAATACTAAACTTTTACTAAACATCACGGAAAATAAACACTTAATAAAATGTATGTGACTAGGACACTGTTACTGCTGAATAAAAGAGTTAAGTTCACTGTAGACTTGTTTCATTGTTACTATCCATCCACATCAATGTGCAAATTAAATTATGATTATCTTGGTCATGACTAGCCAATTCTGCTCGAGTGCTACCCAGCCCGCAATTACTCTAGCACATGCCTAGATGGATGATCTCACCGAGGTGCATGAAAGTACAGCCTTCACAAGGGAAGAGGGCAGACAGCCACTAGGGTGGATTGACGGTTTTTCCCTGAAGACAGGACACTGTGAATTACAAATGAAACCCTTGATACATGTTAACACGTGTGATTACTCTGCATCACTAACCCAAACTCGTCGGGGCTCGCCCTCCAGCACGTGGGTAGTGTGGTGATGGCCTATACACAGAGCCGGCTAGGACTGGAATAATTGCACCGTACACTAATTACAATATTACATAAACCTTTAAATGATACATGAAACAAGATGGGACACGAGATGAATATTCACAATAAACACACACGTGTGAAAACATGCTTTGATGGCGCAGATGCCGCTAGATGAAGTTCGTAGCGGACCACGTGGTGCAAGTGAAATTGCAATATTTCTGCGTGGAAACGACAAATTAAATTCAGAAAAAGATTATTCTTGCAGAGAAAATTATTCTCTTTACGATTGCAGTGGTTACAGGTTTGTAACAAACCTGATAGCGGTAGAATCAAACATTAACGTGACCGCATGGTCAAGTACAAAAACCATCAATATACGTGAAAAATACATTGAACCCTGAATAAAATTGACATAGAACCCTGAATTAAATCATTGCACGTACGATGTTACATGAATAAGCTCTCAAACCCAACAATGGCGTATACAAGGACTTGGCGTCGGTCGACCACGTGGTTATATGTGATGTTGCTGTAAAATATTCAAACACGAAAATTACCCTCAAATACATACATAAAAACAAAGTCCTTGAAATTGTGTGTAGCAATAATGCAGAAGTTACAATGAAACGCCATAAACATAGGCTGATGAAGTCTGATTCAAGTTGCACGGGTTGCGTGACCTCTCCAACATCTTTCTATTCCTTCTCCTCAATTAAGTTAAAAATGCCACAGGGCGCAAGAAATTAATAAAGCGGAAGCATAATGCTGGGGAAAATGTCTGGCAGAAACGTACGCGAGCAGAGGTTAATCGGTAAACTAAATTGACTATGGAAACCTACATCAGTGAACAAATGTTGTAGTGCGTATGTGACAGTGTCTTACCTCGCCAGCTCTCCTCGACATATTGTCCAGAGACAAGCGTTACGTGGACCTACCAAGGCCACCTACGGGGTTCACATAAGTGGAAGTGCTATGCACGCCGAGTAAAATATTTAATTATTGGAAATAAATTGGCACAAATTAAATTAAATATTGTTTTACATTTCTATAATGTTCTCATGAGTTTTAATAGTATTTTAGTGTATCTCTATGACTGCATTCATGCCAGAATATTAAGTGTTCTTAATCTCGGTGCTGCGGACACATTGAATTTTATAACAAAACAATTTAAATAGCAACAAACACTTGAACACATTTTAAGACATATTAAACCCTGCAAATACAATAGAACACATTTTACACTGGAAAATAACATTTATATGAAAGTTAAAAATTATTGGCCTCTCTGCGCACATGCAGGATATGTGACACGTGTGTGGTGAGCACAGTCATGGACTCTAGCGCCGCTGGCTGTTAGCCAGTGTCAAGTTGTAGCTATCACAAATGATTGCTTCTCAGGTGTGTGTGTGTGTGTGTGTGTGTGCGTGCGTGCGCGTGTGTGTTTATATATATATATATATATATATATATATATATATATATATATATATATATATATATATATATATATATATATATATATATATATATATATAAAAATAATAGTGATATCTGCTGCTTGCATACACTGCTGAGTTTTAGTTTCTTGTGGCGATCAATTTAAATATGTTTTTTTAATGCATCCATTCTTTCGTGCTGTAACTTGCAGTTGCAGAATTTGAACATAAGGATATTGTCTGTGATATAAAAGTCCATCATCCTTAAATTGAATGGCCCTAACAAGAGGAGTTACTTTGTTTTGGCATGATGTGCAAAGATTTCTCTTTAAGAGAATCTTCCTTTTTGACAGCGAAATAAAAATGCCTCTTTTCCAAAAAGAAATTAATATTAAACTGTCACGACCAAGCCTAATCATACAAGCAAAGTGTACGAAAACACGAGTTTGGTATTCACCACAATTACTGGTTAACAAATTACTTTGCCTTACTATGGCCCACGAACAACCTTAACAGCCTAACTTGTTTGCAGAGCATTGCCTGAAAATAATTGCAAACAAAAAAACCACTGATTTTATAGGCTAAAACGTGCTGCAAACTAAACCGTGAAAATACACTTGGCAAAGCAATAAAATCCATTAAAATAAAGTAAAAATACTGAATTAAAAATTTAATTCAATCTGAAGCACTGTGTATGAAAGAATTGCTGTTAAAACATGGGGTCGAACTACAAATTTGAAGCGTTGACAATAGAGGACGCTATGTTAGATTGCGTATTTATTTTTTTGAAGATCGGGTGCTAATATTTTTAGATGTATTCTAACCTCACATTCACAAATACCGCTGAGTTATCATTATGAAAACTTTGAAAAACCTGTTGCAATTGCTATAATACGATAAATAAACAATGAAATTATTTTACAGAAATATGTAGTTTATAATAAAAATGTATCATTTTAGTTCGTAGTGATGTAATTAAAATGTGTGGTTATGGGATGCTTATTCCTACTGATCAATGGTGCAATAATATGGAATATCCTGACATATCTCTGGATCATATTGGAAAAATCTATGATTCATATCTTTTCTCAAATTACATAATTTATTCTAGTATTAAATTTTGTTTGGACCTACAACCTAAGTTGGAAACTATTGTACTTTAGCAAACGAACATTTGGATTCCCGGACATTTACCAAAGTGTATCAATTGAACAAAATCCATTTTGTTACAAAGTTTTATTTTATACCTTTGCACAACATACAAATTTTGGTGTTATTTTGCGATGCTCAAAAATTGTTGCTGTTATGTTGCAAATTGAGGTTATTTTCGGTTTTTTATCACAATTCGTGAAATTTCTGTGCTCTACTTATAAATGAGCAAGCATACCTCGTGGTTATATGGGCTTTGTAGAAGTTCCAATATTATCTAGAGGACAAAAACCCTTTGTGCTATTGACGCATGCCACACTGCTGCGCAGTGCAACTGTGCACACTACAGGTCAACTTTGCCCAATCAGCAAGTGCTGAGAGCTTCGGGGCAAGTCCTAAGTGGCATACGTGATTCCAAGTGGCTACAGGATTGATCCACGTGCTGGAAAATTACAGACACGGAAGATAATTGTACTACCTGCCCAAACTTCGACATGCGGTCAACACCCTCTCGACAGAAATTATTTTACCCGACGAGCCACCAACCAGCTGACCGCTGAGAAGGAAGTTATAAGTGTCACCACAGGATCGCAGCACCCCTGCACCCAGTGACATCACCTCAGCAGCATCTCCAACAGAGGTAGTAAACCTGTTGTCTGCCTCAACCCAGAGTGATAAGGAATGCGCGGCTCTGCCCACTACCGTGAGATAATCAGCCCCTGCAGAGAGAGGCTAGCATCCCCCCGCACCTCTGTGAGAGCCATGAAGCAAAGATTTTGGATTATATAAGGAAGTTCAAAATCGCTCTGGCGAGAGTTCGTCGGCCTGCCCACAGCAACGGTTGAGGGCCTCTCCTGGGTCTGGACAAGACCACCTCCTCTCCCAGCTTGTAAAGGCTCTACCAGCTCCAGCAGATCCAAAAGGCTCTACCAGTTCCAACAGCTTGCATTAGACTCATCAGAGGTAACCTTGATGTCCTCACCCGGCACCATTTACCCAAAGTCTTTTCCTTGACTTCACGGTAGCAGGCCGTCGCGACGTCCCCTCTAGACAACCACCCACTTAAGTAAGTAACTTGCTGTGAATTGCAACCTTACTAGGAATCGTTCAGGTTTGTGTTCACCTGGAGTACCTACGTAAATTAAATAACAATCTAGATTATACAAGAACCAGGAGTCCCTAGTATTTTCCTTGCCATTAATAGAAGTTTTGGCAAAGTTTATTTGGTCGAATTTGTTCTAGCTTACCCATCTCATTAATATTTAACTTGGTGTTTACAGGTGGGCTCATTTTTCGTAAGTAAATTCCACACTGCAGAATAGGTGTGTGGACCGAATCCTCAGGGTCCAGGGTCCCAGGCGGCAGTCCGAAAGGACATAATGAGATTCCTGTGAGCGTCCGGTATGCCCACGCTTGTCCACAGCCTCACTCCAACTCTCGCTTGCCATTTCTTCCTCTTAATGCTTCGGGAGAGTCTAAATAAGACATTGCCAGCAGGACTGAATATCGGCAGCAAAAGTGGGAGAGTGCAAACTGTAACTAGTTAGATCTATTATAGAGTCCTGTTTTGAGAAGGTGTACTATTTCATTTAGAGTATTAACGTGTTGTTATATACCAAAGATTCAGATGACTAATAAAGGAGGTGGACTACCTAGCAGAAACCGACGTAAAGCGTGACGAGTCCTTCAGAGCGAATTATTGCACCTAATAACTTAATTTATTGGGACAGCTGGCATCCCACTTATTGACAGCCATCACGGTGAGTAAGATTGCACTCCCTGGGCGGGAGACATTTGCAATCAGACTCACCTTATCGTTAGTTTCTTACTATTCTTATGGTGTATAAATGGTTCTCAAGGCTATTCTATGGATAGCCACAAGGTCGTCTTTCGACCTTCTGCATTATTTATTGTAGCCTTGACTCGGCCACTTGCCCTGATATGATCCACTATGGGTCCCATAGAGAAACCACTCGGCTCCTCCTGGAGGAGTATCTACTCCTTTCCTCTGTTTTTTTGGAAACTGCAAAATCTCCAGAGTACACATAACATAAACAACGTTTGTATAATTGTATAATTATAACTGTTGATCCAATTTCTAATGCAAAAACAGTGTCGGGTATACTGCCTCAACTCGAGGTAGCATACCTATTCCAATCGGATAAGGATTTCTGAAAATTATGATTAATAAAACAACAATTACAAGGCCTAATGAAAAAACTTTGTAGGTTTCGATTACAAAAATTCTGAAATCCCACTGGTGTATCTAAAACAATATGTGGAGACCTGCCAATACTAGTATCCAATGAAATATTTAAGTGGGTTATAGATGAGGGTCAATTTTCTTCCAAACAATCATTAAATGAGGTGAGACCTATTTGCTTTGATTTGGGATGAGTAGAAAAAGGTAATTTATTAAATTTTGACCATGCTGCAGGAATAATTTTAATAATATCAAATACTGTTTTTGTATTGTAATCACAAAGATACATTTCATGGATTTGTACTTAATCATTCAGGAACAATTTACAGTTGCATGGTACGGCCATGTCAATGGCACCCGGATGTTCTTTCATACCTAACATTCTGGTTTCATTCTTTTGCATTGTACGCTTCCAATTTACTTCTATAATTTGTCAAAAAGTATTTTTCGTACCCTACTTGAGTGATTATCAACTGGGAACCTGATTGGCAACTAAATGAACTCACTTCTCCTAACCGCTCAGCTGTGGCTCCATGAAATACAGCTTTTGGACATACGGCTCCAGTTATAATATCACCAGAATATCTGGGCACAAAACATAAGTGTTCCTGAAAAGGTCTACAGTCTTGCAAAGCTCTACCGCTGATAGTAGTGACTTTATCTCCATTTACTGCCAAAAATGTGATTTCATAATGTAATACACAAATATAATTTTTGTATTTAAATTGCACAGCCACAAAATCTTACAACTTCCAGTTTGCGCAGGCCTGCGGTTTTAACGAATTTAACAGTTTTTACAGAATTTTAACACACAAAGGGGTTTTCTTATTCCCCCTGCTGCTCAATGTGGTTGCTGCATACATACAACTAGCGCCCATAGCGATTGTTTGCAGTTGTCAGTTTCCCCGATGCATTTGTTTGAAAGAATGAAGGTGAATAATTAAGCGAAATAATTTGAACCTATGCCATTGCTTCAATAGTTTATATCCAAAATATTTTGCTTAATTATTCGCTAGTGGGGGCATACAGTTATCTACATATTTCTGTTCATGGCTATATAATCACATGCAAAGGCCTAGGCCATTATTGAAAAGAACCTTTGCCGTAAATTGCCATTTTTATGCATGCAATCAGAATTTTGTGATTGTGTTTTGCATTTGGCATTAATGTCACAATGGTGAGGAAATGAAAATTATGGGTGATACTGTTGTATAAATGAAAGTATAAGTTTGAGTGGAGAAAAGAAATACCATGGGTTATATATACATTCCAAACCTAAACAACAACATTAAATATGTAAACATCTGTCATATCCACTTTTTTTGTTCTGTAATTTGCATTTTTTTTAATTCCAATGATTTTACAGGTTTTGACTTAATGATTCCAGGATTTTACAGAATTTTTATATACAGGAACCAGAATTTCAGCTTCAGGGCTGGTGGCAGCTCAGAGTTAGTGTCTTTCTTGAACAAAGGTATTTTCATTTTTATAAAAACATTATCCTCGAAAATTTGACAGGAACTTATTTTGAAATAGTAATTGACCTGTACTTTACTAGTGGGGATTGCCAAACGATATCCATATTTTTCAACATGAGCCAAACTGTAATTTCTTTATCAATTCTTCAGGTGAGACTAAAACAGTGGGTAACTTATGTGATCTCCATTGATCTAAGATTTCTACCCTAAATACTGTGTGAACTTGCTTAGCCATAACGGCTGCCATTAAAAGTTGGTTCTGAAGGAGATTTGATAGCTCATCAACCATCCCAGCATGACTATCTTCCAAGGTCTCTCTAAAAGTAGACAGATATTTAGTCAATTTATTAAATTGACTTTACCAAAAATTGCTGCAACTGCATCATTAACAATGGAGATTTGATTTGAAATGTTAGCTAAGATTATGTGATAAGTTAAAATCTGTTTTTGCATCGTCTCCAGATGCTTTGCTAATTCCTGTTCATTTTGTAAATAGCTATCTGATTCACCTTGGCGATGTCACAACAGCAGTTGGCGTCATCTCCAAGGAACATTAAGCCGCGCTTTTGCCTAACAAGATCTGCTTCTACCAAATCTTTGCCCGCAGCCTAATTTAATTTATTTAGAAGGGTTTAGACGTACAATTAGATAATTTTTTCTTCCTTATGTAATGAACAAAATTCTTTTACACCAAAAGCTGAGCAAGGAACGGTTCTGTCCAAAGTGTTCTCTCTGTTGTCGATCTTATGAGGCCATGTTGTTTGGAATTGGAGGGGGACTGAGGAAAAGTATACTGTTACCTCTGTCATCAGCTGGAAGTGTGCTCCAGCTACTATTCCAACAGCGATAGGTTCCAAAGTGTTGCAGGAAGCCACCTCAGACTCAACTACCACATGAAACAGGCGGTTGCCATCATCATCATGTTGCACCTTCTAGCTGTCAGTATCTTTCACTGCTGGCTAGCAATTGGGTTAGCACCAGTTTCTTTGACTTTCCTAGAACCCACATTTGTAAACCATCAGAACACTTTTATCCAACTACCATATTTACCCGAAAGGAAGACGACCCTGAAAATAAGACGACCCCTTCCTAAAAAAATATTTTTGAGGGAAAAATATTTAAACCTGAATTCAAGACTACCCCCTGTGAAGTGCCAAAAAAATTATAAAAATTATTTAGGTTGAAGTATTTTTTCATGAATTTATGACAAACCCTTAAAGAAGAAATGCTATTATATGAATAATATGATATTTTTGATTTGCTTTTAAAGAAAAGCTAATCACAATGAAATAGGTATGTCTAACCTAGCTGTATGGTAGCAGCATTTTTCTTACACTGTAAAACTTTTGTGGGTGTTGGCTGGGCGACATCAGATAAGGTGACCCTTGTCAAAGTTGACAGCCACAGTCTCAGCACTACACAAATACGTACAACAATAGGACACACAATATTGAATCATGAAAAGCCTTTGTCAAAATCACCTAGGTTTTAAATTGAAGATGATTCCCGAATTGTAGACAACTTCTCATTTTTTCTATTCCTTTTCTGTCAAAAATCCTTGGTCTACCTTTCAGGTAAATACGGTACTATAACCAAAATTTTATTTCTCTTAATTCAAGGGACATACTCATATATCTAATTATTTGATCTGCTACTGTGGCCTTAGGCCCTAAAAAATGGCTTGATGCACTCATTTGTGACCTCAACTTTTGTTGCACTTCTAAGTGATTTCTTTAAAACTTACAAATTCGGGGAAAGTTGCTAGCAGGACTGTTCCAATGATGCATGAACTTAGGTGTCAGGCCCTTCTTTCGAGAGGGGGTGTACATCAACACCTCCAGGCCTGGCTGATATTCTACAACCCTTTGTTGTGGGTCGTAGCACTGTTTGGCTTTCTGTTGCTGCTTCCCAAGATTTTCAATGGCCTGCTTTTGTAGAGCTTTCCTTTTTCTCCGTAACTGCTTGCTCTCCGGCTCAACCCTTTGGTTAAGGCAGATTTCCGAAAGTAAGACAGGCTCATGTCCATACGCGAGTAGGAAGGGACTAAACCCTGTACTCTTCTGCTTGCTGATGATGTACACAAACATGACAAGGGGCAAACTCTGATCCCAATCCCTCTGATTACTTGACACATATTGTGACATCATTGTTGTTAAGGTGGTATGTAACCTTTCTACCACCCCGTTATATCGAGGTTGATACCCAGATGTCATTGTTCCTTGCACAGCCATTAACCTGAACAACTCTCGGACTACTGCAGAGCTGAAAACTTGACCCTTATCACTCAATATTGAACCAGGAGTAGAGTGCCTACAGATTACATTTTCTAATAAAAACTGTGCTATTTCTTGGGCTGTACCAGAAAGTACCGCACTGGTTTCAGCCCATTGTCCTGTAGTCAATACAGGTTGTGACTCCTCTCATCTTTTAAGGGAACTGCCCTAAGAGGTCTATGCATACCCGATCAAAAGGTTCACCACAAGGTATTGGTTGTAATATGCCTGCTGGTTTCATGTTTGTACCCTTTTTAGTCTGACAATCCATACATGTTTTTACACTTAAATAACCCATGCCAGTAGTATCTTCTGATTTTAGCTATGGTCCTTGCTCTGCCTAAATGACCTCCCACAAGGGGCATTGTCGTGGCATTCACTCAAAATTTCAGCTTTTAGTTTACTCAGGATTACTAACAATTTTTCCCTACCTTCAGGTCTTGTATTGATTTTGTATAAGATACCTCCTTTTCAGACAAAAATTTTTCACCATTCTACTTAATTTAGTTTTAACCTGGGAGGGTTTTTTAATTTCCAGAATTATAGTGGCCAAATTTGGGTCACCTTGTTGGGCTTTAGCTAGGTCATACCTAGGCAAGGAAAACACTGCAAGTCCAAAGTTTTTTCTTTGTCCTACTTTGTCCCTAGGTCGACTGGGTTTCTGCTAAAGCTATGTACATGGGCATGACTCTTTCCACTACTGTACGTAATATCAAATGTGTATTCTAACATTTTCAATGCCCACCGGGGTAGTCTACCAGAACTGTGGGCATTCATTGTGAGTCTGTCCAGGTAGCTCAAGCTATGATGGTTTGTTACTACCATAAAGGGCTTCAAGTAAATGTAATGCCTGAACAGATCTAGTGCATACACCAAATCTAAGCATTGCAGGTGAGTAGTGGGGTATCGGGACTTTGCAGGTGTTAAAGTGTGGCTCGTATAAGCTACGGGGTGTAGCTTCCCTTTGCGTTTCTGCATTAAAATGGCCCCTATTCCCTGGGTGCTTGAATCGGTGTGAGTATAAATAGAATCACCTTACTGAAAATGTACTAATGAAGGGGATGATATAAGCTTTATCTTAAGCTGCCTAAACATTTTTTCCTGGGCCTCACCCCAGTAGAACTTTTGGTCCTTTTTAATCAGGATTGACAGAGGCTTCGCAACTAATGAGAAGTTTTGCACAAATTTTCGGTAAAAAGATGCTAGACCAATAAAACTTCTCACTCTGGGGACTGATGGTCTCGGGAACTCGTTGATCGCCCTTACCTTGTTGGGGTGGGGTATTATCCCCTCACTGTTTACTATGTGGCCTAGGACTTCTGTCTCCTTGTACCTGAATGAACACTTGGTAGGTTTTAAAGTTTGATTAGCTCCCTTAAACCTCATGAGCATCTCCTCTAGTCTCTTTAAGTGTTCTTCAAAACTACTTCCTGCTACTAAAATATCGTCCAGATAGACAAGGCATGAACCCCAATTTAAGCCAGATAATCTCTCATCCATATACCGTTGGAAAATCGACAGGGCAGTTTTCAATCCAAACGGCAAAGTCTGAAAACGAAATGTCTCTGGGATAATGAAAGAGGTTTTCTCTTGGTCCCATTCTGCTACTTTCAACTGATGGTACCCTGAGTTCA
The DNA here is from genome assembly GCA_029891345.1 of Dryococelus australis. Lineage (NCBI taxonomy): Eukaryota > Metazoa > Arthropoda > Insecta > Phasmatodea > Phasmatidae > Dryococelus > Dryococelus australis. Next base: position 198,054,575 of record CM056994.1, read on the forward strand.
TATCTAGGTGACTGAAATATTTTAACCCAGTTGAATAACTAAGGATATTGTCTATTCTTGGAAGAGGGTATTTGTTTTTCAGGAGGGAGTTAATCCAACGATAGTCGTTACACATGCAGTATTCACCATCCTTCTTCCTAACTGATATGACAGGTGAACACCAACTGGTACTAATTGATCTTACAATGCCATTTTGGATGTGTTCCTCAATTATGTTATGAATAACTTCTCTTTCCCCTGGTGACACTCTATATGGAGCTGAAATAACAGGTGGACTATCCCGTGTGTCTAGAGTTACCACCTCTTCCTTTGTCCTACCAATCTTACCAGGTTTCCAGCCAAAACACTGACGATACTTGTATAACAGATTTCACAACTCCACTCTTTGCTCAGGCAATAAATTAGGGTTAATATGTAACCTTGTTTCATCAAAATCATCTGTTTTCAACCCCTCTTTGTCTGAGACAAAGTTTTGAGTTTTGTTAATGCCCTCAAAGTTACATAGGGTTAGTAACTTCATTCCTTTTGGTAAAGTAACCTTACTGCTAGATGTATTAGTTACCCACAATTTTGTTGGAGTTCCTTTGCACAAAATGCTATGGGGTACTAATACCAACTGTTTGTCATATACACATTCTAATGGTTCAAGAAGGACTTCTGTGGGCAAGTCGGTAACTTTGAAGTTAACTTCTACTAACTGATGCATTCACGGCTCCAGCCTAACATGGTCTTTAATCATGACACACCCTAATGTCAAATTTGGCTCACTCTCCTTTCCTGAATCATAAGTTAGTGGTGTGGTTTCCTGTGCTTCCTTGTCTTTTGAGGGATACTTTTAACCACTCAATCTTAAAAAGTGACCCCCATTTATATTATACGTCAATTGGGCCTGATATCTTTGTAAGAAGTCACAGCCCAACATAACACCATTTATAGAGGCTGTCACAATATCCACTGGACGAGTGTACCAAAGCTTATCAAGTACAAAATGTCATGTGAGAGACTGTTGCTGTCCAGATACACCTGTTAACACTCTAGCTTCAGCCTTTCTCCAATACTGTTTAGGGGTAAACCTCGCGTCTACTAAAGAGATAGCTTCTCCACTATCAATGTAAATTAGTAGGGCCCCCTGAAAGTGGTAAATAAAATTTATAAATTTCTTCATGAAAAACTTCTAAAAGTGGTATAAAAATTCACTTAAAAACATTAAGGCGGTAAATAAGAACCTTACCATTCATCATGAATGTTTAAATCTGGTGCACAAACTCGCTTAAAAACAATGAACGTCTCTTGTAGGTAATTATTCGGGAAATAATTAAATGAAATGCGGAATTTTACAATCATGTTAATGGCTACTGAAAATGATATTAATTCCCGTCAAAAATATTATCTGATGATTACATTTTGACACAGCACTACAAAATGTAATGATACAGTATGGAAAAATATGTATAAATTTTTGCACAAACAGAGTTCACTACAGAAACAATATATATATATTTTTTCTTTAAAAGTGCCTCTGCTAACTAACAAAAAGGTGTTCTCTAGCTCTGATAACGAGTATAATTTGTGACATAGTATGTACTATGATTCCTCAAGTTCCAGAATGTTCTCAATAAGTGCAGTGTTGTTCTAAAAACAGTGCATAGCACTTCACAGTGTCACGCTCGGTGATACCTTAAGTTGCTGGTATAGTTTGCAGCACTACCTTCAGCTTCTGTTTGCAGAAAGAATTTAAGCGAAAAATTAAGAAGCACAAGGAACTATTAATTTTTTCAAAATACCTACAAGACATTTACATATATGATTTGACAGGATAACGAGTTTACATTTTTCGTATATGTAAACAAGGCATAATAAATACAAGAAACAAAGTTTTACTAGAAAACATGTCTTTTTAGCACAAGTCCGATATACCATATTTCGCGTAAAAACTAAATTTTGTGACTATTTTGCATTTATCGTCATTTGTTCACAATCACAAAGTCCATGCCCCTATAAATTGGGGTTGACTGACCAAACAACCGAGTCTGTAGACATAGTACACCAGATACAATAGATATTGGTAGCTTAATCTGCGTAGATGAACCATTCCCCCTGGTGTGATTCGCCTTTATGCATTTTCTGTCTCAGTTCCTGTTTCCCTTCTTGGCCAAGCATTCATTGTACAGTATTTCCTCAAGTGTCCAGCCTTTCCACACCCAAAACGAATTGGTCATCCATCATGGGTTCGTCTCGGTCCGACTATCCCGTTCGCTCCTGAGTATTGTCTTTTCCTTGTGCTGGTTGTGACTAAGTTCTCTGGTCTCGAGTTGGACCTCTATTAGCGGATTTCCCCCGTTATTGTTACCCTTGAATTTTCATTTCACGCATTTGTCTACCCAGTAGTTCTACTGTTTTCTGTAACTAGGCCCCCTCACAATTTCTTTCTGCTCTGAAGGGGCTTGTAAGCTGCAATACTTTTCTATTGTCTTCTCTGCTAGCCTCAGGCCGCTCTGGAGATACTGCCTGCCTATTCTTAGTGTAATAGCTACTGGCCACAATATTAATTAAATTCTGTATTAACTGTTGAATTGTTGTATTCTCCAGTAACATGACCTTTTTTAGCAATGGCTGGTCTCAAACCTCGTAGGATGTACCTAATCATATTCTCCTATGTCATTTCACTATCTAACTTATTGCAAATACTAATAACATCATACAAAAACTCCTATATTGATTCGTCCATCCCTTAGACCCTAATTCGCAATCGCATTTCTAGATCCTTAGCATCACCGACCCTAATAAATGCTAGAGTTGTTCTGATACCATGTTTTCCTATACCGATACCAATACCGATACCCCAATACCATTGCTGATACCCCAGTACCAGTGCCCTTCGCAATGAATTTTATAAAAAGTATTACTCTTAATAATACATTAAAAACAAAATAACGTCTTAAAATACTGTATATAATTTATTGTAATCTGACACAAAATGCAAGCTGACCTAAAACTTTCATACTCTCTGAAAATCCAAATAATATGACACCAAATGCAAGTCAAATTTTAAACATCCCCCGTGCGCTATCAGCTAAGAGCGCACTGAGAAGTTATCGATCGGGTAATGTGATGGCTGTTGATTGGGGGAGGGGGGTGGCAGCAGGAGGATTACCTCTCCTCTCCATGCCGTTACTTGTTGGCGACACCTTGCATGTGTGGCTAATGTCTGTCAAAGTAATTAATCATATTTTACTGCAAAGAAAAGTTGTAATTTTGAGACACAAACGAGGTGATTATAATTGATTCCTTCACTGTTTTGAATAATTGATGATTCGACTCAAAACCACGTCCTCTGATTTTCCCTATCTTGAGTTACACTGCACTCAGCTCGGTGCTTACCTACCCATTATTATATTGCAAAATGTGTAAAATAGGCACTTACGTATTATCAGTTTATTCAAAGATGTGTGTGTATTGAAATAAATTAATATAAATCCTCCGATTTTCCCACGGAAGTTACTCGGCAGACGTGTTGGGAAGACAAGACATCAGACACCGCTCTGCGGAGCAGTTATAAACGGCTGCGTATGTAACGTATTTCACATCCAGTTACTAGCTGTTTGCATAAACAACATGCTTAAAAACTATAGTTGCAGGAAATCTTAGGTGGCGGGACCCGAAATATACTTTGACCAGCACAAAATGTGATAAACAATAAAAGGTTATGTTAACATTATTTAAATATGAATTTCGCCGGGACCACAAAAATTTGTTGGTGGATGTAATTTATTTGTTCTCATTTTCTTTTTTTGTAATGTGTAGCGTACAGTAGAACATTATTAATTCAAAGTGCTCGGGGCCTAAGTTCTTGACTTTGTATTACATAATTTCAAATTATCAAATTAAAAGAAAAGTTTATGTGAACTACTAAAGAAATGTCCATTTTCCTTTTCCAAAGTAAACAAACTACGGCCCCTGGGAATAACTGCCCTCTCGAAGTTACAACCCTGTTTTGGTGAACCATAAAATTTTTGGTTTAAAAAAGGCAAAAATTTGAAGTAAAAAGCCTAAAATATAAGGTGGTTGCATTTATCGTGGTCATTAATTATATGTTCACATACAGTAAAATATAGGTGTTGTAATTGTTGCCTTTAATTGCTATGCCAAAATATAAAAAACAAAAAAAAAGGTAAAGTTTGGTTAAAAACTGCAGCCGTGATAGCCAGAATCCTCTTGCTCCCTCTACTATGAATGCACTTCTGGTAAATGTTGTCTCAATCCCACGCTGCCTGGCCGGCCAGCCAGGTGCTGGAGCCAAATGCCATGCGGTTTTTGTGTCAAGCAGATCCTCCCTAAGCTGGCTCTGGCCTCTGAAAAGGTCGTTCGCTCCCTTCTTATTTGCTTCCCCCACGCCCCCTTTTCTGGTCTACCCTCCACCTACTGTCCGTCATCCCCCCCCTAGCCACGCCGCTCACACCTTTGCTTCCTTCCTCCTTCCATCCTCCAGCTACACCCACACCACTACTCTCCTTTCTCTCCCCATCATGAAGCCACACCCACACTGCACCAAGCTTCGTTTCTCCCTTTAACTATCACAACAGGCAGCTTTCTTTGACCTACTCTCCCTAACTTCATGCAGCAGTGCGTGGCACTGTGGTATCTTTTCATCTCTTCAGAGGGCGGAAGAGGTGACGAAAACCAGGCAACAGATGTGAAAACTCTGGAATGATCATATAAAATCCTATTCTTCCCTTTGGGCACGAATACATACTTCGAATTATATATGATTTCGAATTAATCAACTTTGAATTGAGGTTTTGCTGTATACACACTGAAATGTGGTAATTTTTTTCTCTAAAGAAAGTAATAACCTGACTTAATTGTCTACAACTGATACTAATGTATTGGTTCGATACCATACCCGATGCAGATACATTGGGAAAAGGCGAAGTATTGGCCGATGCTGATACTTAGTATTGGTATTGGAACAAATCTAGTAAATACTGATTTCAAAGCTGTGACTAAATCTCCAAAAGTGATCATGCCTTCCATTAGTTCCCCTAAATTATCGTACCATCAGGCTGCTGCTCCCTTGAGAAATCTGGGCAAGTATGAATGGCACTTTTAGTCATACCAGTTATTTAATACTGCTGCCCTTGAAGTTTTGTAAATATTCGGTTAAATCCTCTGTATTTTTACCAAAGTAAAATTCCGGTTTCACAAAGAATTTGCTACCTTCCAGGTCTGTATTATGCTCAGTACCTGATTCCAAATTCTTTGTTCCCTGGTTTAAAGTGTGTGTCTAGCCGTATGGATGGTTCTAGTTTGGAATCAGAACTACTGTCAGTCAACTCGCTTCCTACCTCAATGCGTACCTTATGGTTACGAACCTCAAATGTCTTTTTAGCCCTACTCCTCAACTTCTGCTCTGGGAACATAACTATACACCTGCCATGCCTGTTATCTCAACACTAATTTTAATGAAAATAACCAAAAAAAGGAACAACATGGGACCGACCAATTTAAAGCACTACCACTAGTCCAGAAAAATCTTATCATTAACCACGTGATTATTTAATTTAAATATCTGTTAAAGTAACAACTAACAGTAGTGTCACCACACTACACAGCCCTCAACAGTACCAAACACCACACTACCCATAGGTATTGTTTTGGTGAGGTTAAGTCAAACACAACCTACCCTCACACCGCACAATACCAGGTGCCTCCACCAAATGTTAAGCCTCCACCAAAGGTTAGGAGGTAGGCTGGGAAAAAGTAAATCAATACCCAAAAACCCCGTGCTGAATCTACTCGTTAAGAGGGAGGGATGAACAAAACAAATAATAATTCAGATTAACCAGGGCCGAAACCAAAAATTGTAAAAGGGGGAGGGTGGAAGGGGGGGAAAGGGAAGACTGGATTAAATATTACTACCAAAAACTACTACTGTGCGACTCCAAGACAAATAATTAAACAGGGGAAATCAGTTGGAGCCAATGAATTGTGTAATTTCTAAACACACCTATAAAGCTGATGGCATAAACATCAAATACATTCACCCTTAATTTCTAAACACACATATAAAGCTGATTGCATAAACACAAATACATTCACCCTATCTTGGAGAGTGAGAGGATTGCCTCCACCACCTGTCTTTGACAGGACTATTTCACCAGTTGTGTTAACTCTTTAAAAAGGTAGTGGTCGAATCTCAACATTTGTCAACCATTTTTTTAAACTAAGTTTTCTAATTGAAAAAAAAAAAAAGGGGGGGGGGGGGGTATAAGGGACGGAAGGGAGCGGCAACTAAAATGAACTCGCTTGACTCGAGGCAAGGAAAAATCAGGATCGTGATGTGGTATAGGTTCCATAGAGGGCTGAGTTCAGCTTGTGCTAGGACACCGACACATCTGTCACCTAATGGTTAATTCCTTTGAATCTCTAAGATCCTTAATGTTATCACCTTATGTATATTGGTGAGAGAGAGGGGGTCAGATACAAAGAAACATCAGTTTGGTTAAATTTCAATAACAGATGCTTATTAAAAATAAGTAATAAACATTAACAGTAAATAAAGTTTTTTTTTAATTTCAATGAATAACAAGAAAAATACTGTATGGACAACAACAGAGAAAGAAAAAATAATTAAAAGTAGGAACTATTACAAATTAGTTTGTATAAAAGAATAGCTCTTACAGCCAAAGTTTAAAAACACGCATAAATTTAGACTTGATAAATAAAATAATTTACAATTCTGGTTAATTAAAAAATAAAATAAACTATTTTACTGCTTATTTGAGTTTTTTCTAAGTAATTAGCAGAGCCAAAGAATAAAAATTTTGTATTACAAAATTTATGCCTGTTGGCCAGGTTCAATAAATTTTTTAAGAAAAATTTCTGAAAATCAGTAGTTCATTGCGTAACAACGCACACAAAACAATAATTAAAAAATATATAAAATTTACTTGAACATTGGCTTGTAGGCCTCTTATAACAGTAAGAGGTACAGTAGTCTTTGAAGTCCACAGTAACTTATAGTGGACGTCTACTAAGTTATTGAATTTGTTTCGTTTCTGTTTACTATGTTTCTTTTGTTTTCAAATTTATTTATTTTTGGAATGTGGTATCTTTCTGTAGTTCGTTACTTGTTTCCAACCTCAAAGAGAAATACTGTTGGTACACATGAAAAGTCTTCAATAAAACATAGAAGGGCTGTTTACTTCTCTTATCTTACTACTAACTTGTTTTAACTTATTATGTAGGGATTCATCTGAATAATTATTATCAATTAAAAAAAGACAGGAATATTAAAATTAAATAAATCTCTTCCAACATAAACATTTACAAAGGGAGAGCGTTTACTGCTTAGAAAAGCTACAGTCGTATTCATTTGTCATTAGCAAAAAATAAACAGAGTACTGAAAATTAAAATGTTAATCACTTGTGCCAACCTTGAAGTTGTCTTCAACAACAAAACATTTGAGCTCTGAATACTTTCTAAACCTTCAAATACAACAGGGGCTACGAGGACTGAGCGATTAGCACACTCGCCTCCCACAAAGGCGAACCGGGTTCAATACCCAGCCAGGTCATCGGATTTTCGCATGTGGGAATCGTGCCGGACGATGCCATTGGTCAGTGGGTTTTATCGGGGATCTCCCATTTCCCTCACCCCTTCATTCCGGCGCAGCCCCATATTCACTTCAATCACCCTCATCGGCTGTCAAGACCTCGTTAAGAGCCACCCAAAATCACTTCATTTCACTTCAAATACAGCAATTAAAATTATGGCTTTTCATACTTACGTTGCTTAAGTTGAACGTTGGAAATTAGTTCTTATTAACATCAGGAAAACTTCAACATTATACCTCCTTTTCATTTACGACTACGAGTGTGGCTCTTAACCAAATACCTTAGAAGATAGCTGCCATGATTTTTCCCTCTCTTGACCACTGTTGGATCTTGAACTACTCTAACTCTTAACCCCAAAATGTACTACTATTTAAAGGCTAGGACGGATCACTTTTCCTGCGAAGTATAGAAAAATGCTCCGACCCAGCAAAGCAAACAAAGTTAGAAAAATACTTATCACATTCTGTTGAACCTCTGCCGGCCTCCTCCAGACCAGACTTGCAAAAATACAGCCACTTGCTCCGACTGCTAAGCTTCTATAAACATGGCGCACCTGGCCTCGTAGTACCTGGCCTTCAGCCAATCACAGTCCTCTACACACGTGGACCATCGCTCACAAACACCCGGTTAGACAAGTTCTCTCCCTCCTCCCCTGAGAGGCCTAAACTTGGTCTGCTAAACGCAGCACGAAGTTCTCGCTCGTTCCCTACTACAGCCCACATGCTTACAGCTGTCCACTCAAAATAAGTCCATCATGTTGACTCCGCGAATCTATGGGCACTAGTGCACCTCAATAACAGGCAAACGGTGATGGCACTATGCTGATGCAGTAGTGAAGCAAAATAATCGCAGCTGTGGCCAGTACAAAGAGTTCAGCTGATTTCAGCATGAAGTTGCAAAACACGTCCAGCAAATGACTAAGTATGTTTCTTCAACACTTTCAAAATGTATTCAAGTGAAATCAAAGTGAACAATCTAATATCCTAACCTAAAGAAAAAAATAAATTTTGAAATCAGCCGGACAAAGTGAATTGTAATAAGACCTTCATACAAAAAAAATGAATAAATAAATATAGGACTTTCTAGATAAAAAGATTAAACCATTGGTTTATAACTAAAAAGAGAATAAAAAATAGCACTAAAAGCTAAAATCCAAACAAAACATTACTACCTTGTTGATTAACCGGGGGGGGGGGGGGGGGGGGTTGAATAATAAGATTCTCAATACAAATACAGAAAAATTCTTTTTAAAAAGTTATTACCAAAAACCTGAATTAATAAAACTAAAAAAAACTTAAATCCTTACCAAAGCTCTACAAAGGGAGACTCATATCCTTAAAAAAAATGATTATCCTAACCACACAACCACATATCCTAATATCTCAAAATTCCATTGAAAATTCTAAAATAAAGGTATCCTAATAAAAAAAATCAGAAAGGTTCCCAGGGAAATTAAACACTTCCGAATAAAAAGAAAAGGAAAGGGTTAGGTCTACCCGAAAGAAGACTGTCTTACATTGTCTTCACCTATCCTATCAAGGTCCAAATAGCATTAAGTCAGATTGGACTAAAGAAAAAAAATCCACATTCTAACCTCAGCAACAGTCAGTAGTACTAGATATGCAATTCCACTTCACATTTGTACTCGCAGTTAAATTGCAATCATCATCAGTGACTGAGGAAAATTAATACTCTGATACTGTTCCACAATCAATTATGTTACCAACCTTGTTACACACATTACTGACCAACCGGGAAATATGAGGACATTGTAGTGTAAAAAAACTATTTTTAACGAAATTCAAGATTTCCAATTAATACTATTGTTGAAATATTATCTATAATGATTATCACCATCATGATGATTATTAACCAATCTACACACAATGATGTTATGTAGTTCGTACATTAGAATAATTTTAAACATCCTGAAGCCTGCACTGTTGTAGAAGTACTTGATTGTTATGAAACACACAAATTCATTTCCCAGACACTTTCTCATTACACTCGTAAAGATGAACAGAAAACATACTTTACATCAGACTTGAATATCTGTAAGACACAGACATACCTTTACTTAGAGAAATGTAAATAAGAGAACGTTATTTGTTGTGTATGTTTATTATATCCTGCATCAGTGTTTGCGTGCGTGTGAGAAACTTATTTTTGTTTATTATCAATGCAAAAAAGATTTGTGGCCATTACACTGCCTACAACTATAGTCCATTCCCCACTGGAACAGATTCTCTCAGAGCCCTGCTAAAATTCTACTTGCAGGGCAGTTTCGTAGCCTTCTGCCAAATGTAAACAAATATTGCCATGTGACTGCCATGTGACATCTGTAAAAATCAATATTTATGTTCCATTGTGTGTGTACATGTGTTCATATACTTTCGCTACACCTAAACATAAACATTGAAATGTGACTTCTACTTTTATACCTGTCAAATGTTAACTGTTTACAGATTTTCAAGGAATTCTGTCATATTCAAAAATCCATTCTGTATGAATATTCACAGTTTAGGTCTAGAACATTATTTAGGTCAGCTTTATGATGTTTTAAAAATGCCTGAATTGAGAATAGTTCTTACAGTGATTTTACATTATTAATGTATTTGTTTTCCACGATATAGCACATTACACGTAATGCACGTTAATATTCTGCCATGACTCTGTTTAACACTGTTACAAATGCGGGGTAAAGATTTGTAGTATTTAACCTTTGATTATTGATAAGTGTTGGGTTATTTCTTTAAAAGGAATCAATATTAAACAAAGGAACAACCAGTCCAATGAAAAAGACAGATTAAATTCAAGCACGCAACTTGTGTCGCTTATATTTTGTCATACAAACTTAAAACATAGCGTTGAATATGCACACAAATAAGCCTACCACAACTTTTATTCCGCTCAGAATGGGTTAAGAGAAAGGCGAGAATAAAACACATCCAGTATCATGATAGCAGAGAAGGCTAGAACATTTAAGTATTCTAACTAAGAATTTACTTTTCCTGGAGCCATTTGGACAGAATTGATTACTACAGCAACCTTTATATTGAATCGTACAGCAGAGTCTGTTGGTGGATTTAGTCCATATGAACTTTGGTTAGAGGAAAATCCAAGAATTAAGCATCTCAGAATAATAAGATTGTCGTGTTATTTCGATACACCAAAGGATATCAAAAGGAAAATTAATAAGAAGACAACTAAAGGATTTTTGGTTGGCTATGGTAGTGAGTGATACAGCATATATGTGAAAGAGACCAGACAAGAATATCTATATAGATAAGTCATTTTTAGAAAGAGACTTCAAGAATATGTTGGGAAAGTGGAAGTTCTTTCACTCAAAAGAAAATTGGTCGCGACAGAAACTAATGGAGTAAATGAACATTTATAAAATAAGGTTGAAGAGACTGATATAGATATAGTAGACAACATTGAAGAAAATGAGGGTGTGAAGGAATCACCAAGATATAAACTTTGTTATCAATTGAAGTTGTAAAGCGTCAGGTTATTTAGAAGACTTTGTGACAAGTTAATGCTGCTGAACTAGTAGAGTATGCTATGATGATAGATACTTCCATTACTTATGATGAAGTGCTCTCAAGTGAAGAAGCAGAAAATTGGAATAATGCTATGGAAAATAAGATAGCATCTTTAAATGAGAATAATGTGTGGGCGTTAGCAGAATTGCCAAAAGGAGCACGGGCTATTCCATGTAGATGGGACTTTTGGAAGAAATTAACCCATATGGCAGTATAGAGCGATACAAAGCCAGACTAGTAGCAAAAGGTTTTGGTCAACAGAAAGGAGTTGACTAGAATCAAACATTTGTCTTTTACCAGTATAACATGGTTTAGCTTTTTCTTCTTGATTATAATTAAAAGCAGAATAATACAGTACTATTTTTATTAATATTCAATACCTGTAGCACGTAAACATGGAAGTATGCCACTCACAGACATACTCCCATCACATAACATTCACCGTAGGTAATCAGGAAAATTAAAAATCAGATGAGTCTGATCATACCTGCGACACTCCACCAGAATGTGCTGGAAAGTCAAGGGAGTGCCACAGGTAGCACACTTAGGAGGGGGTTCAACAGGAAGCAGACTTCTGTGTGTAAGATACGTGTGCCCGAAGTGAAGGTGGGAAAGCACATCATAATCTCTGCAGGTGTACAAAATATGAGGACGATACAGACAAGTCAGACATGGCCCGTAACTTGTTGGTCAGTGGGAGAGAAATCCACTCTCGTTGCCAAGTATGCAAGACAAGGCCATGAGCTGCATGCAGCACACTGCACACATGAGGGTTGTATGGTGGAAGACTGCATACGTACTTAGCTGCTATATCCACCATTTCATTGCCAGGGATGCCCATCTGCCCTGCAACTTTCTGGAAGATGATGCAAACACCAATCCACATGGTCAGTACTGTAAAATGGATGAGGACGAAAAAAATTTTGAGAAGCACCAGTGACATATGCGCATCCAGTTGAAATATTTTATTTTGAACCATCAGTGTAAAAACTAATAAAACTACGAAACACAGAAGACAAAGTTCAAGGAAAAGGCACTTGTAAAGAACTAGAGGAGTGGTCAACTTAGGAAAATCTGTCACTTCGAAGCGCACCTCATCTTGTGATATAAGCCATGGCTGATCACGGCGCGGCAAAGTAAACACACACAGCCAGGGGTAAGTCATACCACTCTAGGGCATGTGCAAAGTGGAATGCTGACAGACTGATACACAGCCTAGTGGAATACAACCAGTCATTGGTCGGATGGTTAAAAACATTGTAGGTATGGTGCAAAAAGTCTAAATGCACCTGCACTCCATATGAAAGAAGCAGATGTTCACATCTGTAATGAAGAAGAGGTTCAGCAGCCATGGCTCAAAAACTGACGAGCGGGCTCGTGTGGAAAGCCCCAGTCTTAGTATTAATACCAGCATGGTTAACATTTGCGAACTCTTTTTGGAAAAAAGACGATCTAGTGGAAGAATACACAACACTGTCATAGTCTTGTTTATCACAGTCCAGGGTACAAAACAGCCGAAGAAGGGTGAATGTATAAGTACCCTAGTCAGTTCAACGTTTTCAAAATATTCAGGTCCCTTACACTGCAAGATTTCAGGGACTGAATATAACTCTTTCAAGAGAGTTTACAATCAAACAAGAGCCCTAAAAATTTGACAGTGCTGGAAACCGTTAAAGCAGAGCCATACAGAAGCACCTTAGGAGGACAGATGCCATGTTTCCTACAGAAGTGGACCAATTGTATCTTGACTGTGGAAAAGTGGATACCATGGCTGTCCGCCCAGTTGCCAATGCAGCATGGCTGTCCGCCCAGTTGCCAATGCAGCATGGCTGTCCGCCCAGTTGCCAATGCAGCGGACAGCTACATACAGAGTACATTCCATGAGTGGCCGAACGACTGACGTGATGCCATTGATAGCGAAGGCAAACAGAGTGACACTCAAAATGCTTTCATGTAGCATACTGTTCTCCTGAACAAACTCCCGATAGTAGGTATGAATTACATTTGCATCCCTGAAGGTGAGGAAAGACAAATTTCTATAGAAAAGTAGTAAGATGTCTACGAAAAAAAACCCAAATTGATAGTTGTCGCCACGAGGTGCTGTCCTCACAAAAAGGGGGTATCTATGGCATCCTCCAAGCTGACCAATGATACACTGCAGAACAATTTTCACGGAAACCACACTGAAGAGACTATAAAAGCAGCAGTGTCTCAAGGCAGTACATCAGATGGGAATTAACCATATGCTTCCTGGTCTTACAGATACAGCTGGTGAGGGAAAAATGTAGAAAGCTGGAACCATCTTTCTTGAACTTCCCCAATTTCAAAATTTGTACAAGGGTTGACTCGCAACACGTCAAGAGAAAAAAACAAAGGGCCAGATGTTATTAGAGATCCTCAGCAAAAAACAGTTTCCCATAGAGTGGGAGGTGTTGAAAAATAGCATAATGGATATTGTTGGGAACAACAGATGTATGCTTTGAGTGTGATAAAGGCTGCTCCAACTCGAGGGTAAAAGGCCGGTTGCATTTCTCTTCACCCAAGCTACCAAAGTGGACACCCACCATCTCACATGACTCTTTGGTGGAAAGAAATGATGGATTGTAATGAGTGCTGCTCACAACATCCGCAAAATATTGACACAACAAATTTGCTGTGTTTGTCCCATCTGTAACAATACTGTATTTCACCCGAATGAAGAGAACCTGTTTATCGAAAGATTTTCTGCACAGCTTCCAAATGTCACAGATAAAATTACTGGTAGCATGTACCATGAGCAACAGAATGAAGTCTCTCCAGGATTTCTGCAGGTTTCCTTAATGCAACATCGCACCTGAGCCTGAGACACAGAAGAGCTCCAGGTTAGATTGAGTGGGGTGAGCACTGAAGTGCCTCAGCGCCCATTGTTGTGCACGGACAGCATCTCTGCAATGTAGTCCGACCAAGAAACACACTTGCCACCACAAGGTGAAGCTTGAGGGATGGTAGCCTGCCCAGATGACAAGATGATAAGAGTAGAATAGGGCTACTGTCACTTTCATGTTGAGAGAAACTCAGCAGTGAAGTGGTGGGAATGCTGGAGATGAGCTTAGTCAGCTTTCTTAAGTGCTCACCCAGGTGGTAAATATAGGGCAGTAAACGACACTCAAAACAATATGATTGGGTAATGGCCACTCCCACAGAGATCTGGTTAAACATACCAATTGAAGTGGGTGACCAAAGTTGGGCTACAGAAATATCAATATAATATGAAGTGTCAGTGTGGGTGGAAGTGTGTAGGAGCATTGATGTTCAACACAGCAACATTAAAACTAGAGAGCCACTACTTGACTAGACCGTAGCCATCCCTGTGGTCACAACTCCACATCTGATTGTGAGTGCTGAAACAAGCAATAAACAGAAATGGGGGTGGGAGCTGCGATGAAAGCTCCTAAAAGTCAGCTAAGATGACATTCTGGTTTGAGGATACAAATGAGCTACAAATAGTGACAAATACCCTGGGGAACACACTGACCGCCACTACCTACATAACAGTAAAAAGGGCAACAGATTCATGATGAACAAAAGCCTTCACAACAAGTCAGACACCACCACAGGCATGGTCCAACAAAACGTTATCCAAGTGGTGAAACGTGCAACCTTGAAGGGAGGTTGTATCAAAGCGATGGAAGTGTGTTTTCTGAAGGTAAAATGACTGTAAGGATGACAGACACTCGGAGTTGTTTCAGTTTTCAATGATTATTAAAGTAACCTCTGCAATTCCACTGTACGAGAGACATGAGTTATGGAAAGAAAGTGTGCTGAAACAAGTCAGTTTTTCCCTGTCTGTTGGATGGAAGGGTTGGAGTCTTCAACTTGTCGACTTTTCTCGCAGAAGCTTACAGCTGAGATTTAGTAATAACAGCAGGATTCAACAGTTTTTTGTTAGCTGGCCCACACTACATGCCGACTGTCATGGTTTGGGTTGTCCGTACTAGCCGTGGTTTCAGTGCATTTACTGACACTTCTGTTTGGGTAGCCACATTGATTGTCTTAGTACATGCCTCCTTTACTGCTGATTAAGCATGGGTAAGAACTCTGAAGGGAATGACAGGCTTCAGGCCCTCGAGAACATGTGACTGTTTCATTGCCTCAACAAAGGAGAACTTGTCGGTGGCCTGGATTCGCTGAATAGCATGCTCCTACTGGTAAATAGGGCACTCCTTCAATCAGACAAGATGTCCTTTGTTGCAGTTCACATACCTCAGAGATCCACTGCACTCAGAACACCCATTTTTGCTCCATCTTCACTCGGTGGACGTTCTGTGAGGTAAGGCCCTGTCCGCTGCTCTGCTCGCCTTAATGTATGTTCTATGTTGATTAAACAACGTTCGTGTTATTGAAATACCTGTGACCTGATTACTTTGTTTGGTGCTGCAACTAGCTGCTCTTTAACAGTTTGGATGACAAGAATGAAAAAAATCATTTAAGGATCAAATTGCGTTTTCAAAATAATATGAAAATGGTAATGCTGGAGCAGGTAGATATAAGAAATCAGTTAAATGAAGTATACAGAAGGTCAGTTAAAAACCCAATGAGCTAGTAGAAATATTAGATATATAATTTCTACAATAAAAGAATGCAATACAACTTGTGGATTTCTTTGAGTCGGTTTTTGGAGATCATGATGATACTACTAAAAATTAAAACCCTGGTGTGTTTAGAGGTTTGTTAGTTCATTGCATCTTCAATAAAGTATTATATTAAATTTAATTTTGTGCCCTCCTTTGAAATTCTTCATGGAGCAGCCATTTCTAGTAACCCAAATGGGCTGGTATTTATTATGTGGGAGTGTGATGTGTGTGAATGGCCAATTATCTGTTTCCAACCTTGCACAGTTCTACCATTATTTTGCTGTATTCACCTTGGAAATGATGCATGCTGCACTGAGAAATGTGAAGTGCATGCTAAGAAATGGTTGCAGTTGTGAGTTTATTTGCTCAGTTTGGTTGCAAAAACAATTTAGAAATCATAATGAAAACAAAAGTTTGCATACATTTGGAGAACATGTCAGAAAATGTGAAATCTTATAAATCTATGCAGACCTGCTTTCACCTTTCTCACTGTGTGACACATTTCTTTGTGGGACAGTGACCAACTTGAAACAGTTTTATTTTACTAATTTCTATGCCACATGCTCTTTGATTATGATGTCACTCAATTTTAGGTACATGTGCTTGCTTTCGATGGGTGCCTGGTACCAACGGAAGTATGAACTTGCTATATTTGCCACCGCCTTGTCAGCATTCCTCAGTTGGCCGTTTGCTGCATTGTTGGGGTGAGTATGCCATGTCTGCTATACTGATAAATGCCATTGGTGTTTGTGGAGGCCTATCTATAAGTAGTTTTGTCTTTAGCATCCCTATTGCTGTGGACTTGCTGCTCAGAAGAAAGGAGTTCGCCAAGTTCCTACAGTGGTGTGCCATCTCCATAGCTGTCATACTGGTAAGGCAACTACAATATTCTTTCATTCAAGTGGAATGACAAGTTTTATAAAATTTGCAGTATGGTATTTTTTTTTTATATTTATATGTTGCAGTTAGTATGGTACTGCTGATGAGAGATGCAAATAGTTCTCTATCTCATTAGTTGATTTTTAAATCTTACCAGTACATAATTTTTAAAATGTTATTTATTAAATGTTCCCTAGCTCTTCTAACTTTTTATTTGAAGCTGCACAAAATACCTATGATGTTAATAATCTATGTGTTTGCATGTGCACACATGGATGAGCATGCACAGGTATGCACGCATGCATGGGTGTGTGCCCATGTATGGATGGGCGTATATGTGTGTGGGAGACTGCTCAATGATGCAGTCAGGCTTTAGAGAACAAGTAAGCTATTTATAAAGTGGGCAGATCTGATAGTAGGAATTAGGTTACAGAAATTTTCATCCAGAAATATTTTTGGATTTTCATAGTCGTATTATACCCCTGCTCTCTTTAAATTAAGTTTTTCATCTTTTATTGTACACATTTTGATTTGAGGTTTTCTTTGTTTTCAAGGCTGGTTTGTCATTGGGTTTCTGACTTCATGGCCAACCAGTAATGCATATCACTTAGGGTTATGCAGTCAAGAGACTCTTGATTTTTACAATATCAGTGTTTTATTCCTTAAGTACATTTATCACAATTATTTGGTAACCGATGTAGAAATATTTATTGTTAAGGATTTTAGATATAAACAGGATCAATATTTATTATTGATAAAATCTGAATTGTAATGTTACAGCTTGAAGCATGTAACAGTCTGTAGTTCTCAATAATGATAATGCCTCTGATCCACCAATGAAAGGTGTCGGTGGGTAAAAGAACTATAGAAAAATTAATTTAACAATATTGTGATACTGCAGAAACAGCCCTAAAAGAATGTGCTTTGTGTAAATAAATGCAAAGGATGGGGGAAGCAGTTTAGCAGTAAGCATACAGGAAGTGGCATTATTCTACAGGAGAATTGAATTGTAAATTCTGAAATGGAAAATTGAAGCAGAAATTAATTGCTTTTAACCAACATAGACAGTTCTCAAAAATTATAAAAAAGAAAGTTTATTTAATTATTTAGTAACACTTTCAGATATAAATAAATGTATAAAAACTAACATTTTTATTTTGAGTGGAGTTTGATTTCAAAGGAATAATGACGGTAGTTAGGTAAGGTAAATTGGGACTACTATTTAAGAAACTCGAGAGGTTACCATAAGTATCAAAATATATTACCATATTTACCAGAATGCTAGACAAGGTTTTCTCCCTCGTTGCAAAGATGAAAATTTCAAATTCGGTTTGCATTTCAGAATTCTTTTTAAATAGACAATTTTGGCAGTCATTCCAGAGCACTAAGTACAGTAGAGTTCCGTTATAGCGAGATGTCATGGTTCCAGGTTTGATCCACGCTATAAGAGTCTCCTCACTATTTCCAAATCAGACCAATTTTGATCCCCAGTACTACTTAAAAATCACCCGAAAATTGCTTTTAAACTGTGTTCAAACCACCATAACGTAACAATATCCTGTTATATAACTGATTGCGTGAAAATGAGTAGAAAAACTGACCGCGTCATGTAAGTAAAGCCGCTTAGCCTGCAAGCAGTTGCTCGGCCTACGCAGCATTGTCCCACAATCAGTTGCCCTGTCTACACAGCATTTCCCGCTATAGCTTACTAAGCTGCCGGAGCACTGCCCTGCAAGCAATAACTCGCCTGTCACAGCTCCGCACAACAGCCTCAAACCAAATAATCACTGAAAAATGATACGTTTTCAACTAACAAAACGTGCATAGTGCAAGACTTACTCAAAACTAGCAAAAATTCAAGAAAACTTTATCAAAATGGATTAAAATTACATTCGTTATAGCACAGTGATAAAATGTAGTAGTAGTTGTGTCCCTATCTTTAATTGGTATCCCACAGTATGGAAAAAATCTGCGAAAAACTGTTAAAACTGAAGCCTAGGTGGCTGGAGTGAGTGGGCTGCCCGACATGTAGGTGCGTCTGTCATCCTTCACCAGCCTTCATGCATCACCTTTATGAACGACAGGGCCACAATCACCCAGTGTTGCCAATGTGTGGGAAATTACCCTAATTTCAGGTATTTTACATACTCGCGGGTAAAAAAATGGGTATGTATTGCATGCATGCCACTCAACCTAATAAATAACGATTACGACTCATTGCTAAATATTCCTACGTCCATCACTGCAGAAGGGGAGAGAGAATTTTACACCTGTATTCTCGGCTGCCTACTCAAGTTAACAGAAACATATGAGCAGATTCTCGTCACTTGAAGGTTACGCAACCCAGCATGCACCCCCCCCCCCCTCAACCTGCGCTAAAAGTCTACAAGCTGCACGCCACCGGGCAAGGCTGAGTGCCGCAGGTGAGGCACAAAGCAGAAATGCTGACCAGCCAGGATGCTCACCCTCCCCGCAGCCCATGCGGCAGCCTACAAGCTTCATCTATATAAGACCGGATGCTGCCGGGGGCAGTTCATTCTTCACAAACTCTCTCGTGACATCCCAGAGCACTAATTCAGTGCTGGGATCTCCGGGAACTTCGGAAACTACGAGTACGCCCCCAGTGGCTGCTCACCACGCGTTGATATCCATCGAACACCTACACATTTACTTAACTTCACTTTGTCTCCTTCAGACACCCTTTTCTTAGCCAGTTTAACTTTAAATACTTTTGCATCTGTCTAGAACCAGTTATTCCCCTTTTTACTAGAACCAGGTTGCGTACACCTGGAACCGCAGTTACCTTCAGCTCTCCAGGGTCTGATAGGAGGTAGCACAAGGTCACGTGTTTATAGCACCTACAATAAACACCCATTGTTAACTACCCTTCTGCTTTTCATTTACAGGGTACTTGTTTGTGTGACGGTCGGGAACAGAATATGACGTGCACCGCCAACAGGAACCCACAGTACTGAAATCCACATTAGACGGCTACCTGTTTCTTCCCAACCTCTGAGCACTAATTCAGTGCTGGTGGGGAGAAACAGCAATGCCCCAACCACTAGGAACACGTTCGTGCAGGGAGGGACTATAAGCTCAGGTTATCTCTCACTTTGAGCACTAAGTTGGTGCTGAAGTAACCTTAGCCTGGGGGTTGCCACCCAACCCTGTACGAATTCACAACCACTAGAGGCTTGGTGGCCCACACGGCTCCATGTCCCTGATCAGCCCGCATGCGCGGGGGATCAGTGGGAACTCCTATTGAGCTTGTGCCGGCAAGACTATTGGACTACACTTTAATTACTGTTCCTGTTTAAGTGCACTGCATTTGCTGTCAGACCGGTGTGCCATATGCCTTACAAGGTAAGGAGTGTGGCAAGAGGCATAGAGAACAATACCTGGCTCACACTGCTATCAAACCGTGGATAGCATTACCTCATCCTACGCAGAACTGGCAGGCGGAACGGGACCGCGCCGCCCAACTTAGACAACAAGCAGTAGTGCCTGCTTCGGTAATGATAATCGTCTTCTCACTGTGCATTCGCATTCACCCTTCATGCCACTCAGTGGTAAGAGGGTTGCTAAACCATACAGAGACCAGATATGGCTGGACGAACCCCAACTTCTGGAGCTGTTAAGCCAGCGACTGGAATCTCCGCTTCGGACTCAACCAAGCTAGCCGCTAGTAGTTGAGACCATCTTCAACCGCAACACCCACCACAACTGAATAAGTAAGCCATCACCAACACCTCTCGCCTCATACCGTAGAACCAGAGTAAACTACCCTGCTTTTGGTCTAGTGGAAAAATCCTCGACATACGTGTCAGACTTATCCGGCATGCATCAGTATTTACAAGTTTCAGGTAAAATGTGGATATTCTGCTCTCAGAGGCATAAAAAGTTTTAAATCTGGGACATATAAATTGCCTGTCACTTGATCCGTTTGAATTTCTTGGTGTTTCTAATTGATCGATGTTCATTGCATTGCATATCAGTGTGTTGCAACGAATATGTATCTGTATTCGATTCCAGCTATCACTTGGATTGTTATGTTTAAATGAAATTCGTAACAATAACGTATGACCCACATACACCATTTGTTAAAAATGTTCTTAAATGATTGAACTTTGTAGTTTGTCTCAGCTGAAAGTTTTTTTTTTTTACAGTACTTCTGGACTATAAAGGGGCTTTCACATAGTCAAAAAATTATTTAATTCAATTTAGTGAACTAAAATATCACTTAATTTGCCTTTCAGAAAATTGCATTCAAAAAGCTTTAAAGTGTGGACATGTTGTCAAATCATGTCGGAAACAAATCAATGTCCAGGAAACTCCATGGGTCGTCAATAATCGTAGCACAAAACTGTAATTCAAAAATGAATCAAAATAAAATAGCGTAAGTAGAAATCCAGAATTGTAATCAATAAATCAAAGCAGAAATCCAAGTTGTTTGAAACCAAACACAGTTGGGCACTTTGATTGTGAACGACTATGGAAAAGCAGAACTGGTTCACGAAAACGGGGTCAAGGTAGAAAGGGCGGGATTATATTTATAGAACAATGTGCTTGGGTTGCTATAGTGGGGGGTTAGGTTGTAAGGCGGAAGAATGTGACACATGAGAGCAACACAATGTACTTGGTGAAACAATGTGGTGGGGCGAGGGAGTGGAGTTAGGGCAGTCAGATAATAAAAGTGTGCTTCACACGGTCACGAGGCCTGCCGCAAGCCTGCTTCGCACAATCTTGCCGTACATGTTTCAACTCATAAAATTACAATTTTTCATGGAATATTTTTTCAATTTTTTGACGGTTCCTCAAAAAGACCTCAGTATAACTGTGTTCTCACAGTTGCCGTGCTCGCTACAAAGGGATTATACTGTATTAACATTGGTGCCGTGCTGTATGTCATCACTTAAGTCACTAATCATTTATGTATAAAATTTTCCATTCGATAAATAAAAATAAACTTAACATGCACATAAATACAAAACACATGTAGTACACGGAATAAAAAAAATTGGTAAATCCAGCAACATCCATGCTTTGTTTCGGTTGGTTACATCACAGATAAATGCGCAAGGGAAGATGTGAAATCTGATTTAGGAGTAAAACATTTATGAGCGTGGTCAACATTGATGCATGCCCTACCTCGGTGGGTAAGTGTTTAGGATGCTAACTGCCCTCTTGAGATTTTAGGTAAGCCTACCGCTGTGTGATTGGCTAATGTTATTGGCCTGATGGGTCGTGGTGGTTTTGGATTTCGTGGGTGGCTGCTTAACGGAAGGATACTATCTGAAATGAGGGGAGTCGAACCCCAGAATGAGGGAGAATTATATAGTTTCCTGCCCAGGGAGTTCTATCTTCCTCACTACTACGGTTGCCAATAAGCAGGTCGCCAGTTGTCTCAGGGTGTATGAGATGGCGATGCAGTTTAAGCGATCGTGGAGGTGGATGACCTGGCTGGGGTCGAGTGGATTGACGTGCAGGAACTACCTTTGGCGGGAGTCGAACCTGGACCATTTTCCCCGAAGCAAGTTTAATGAGGCACATGTTTGGTTCGTCCTTCGGAGGGTTGACCTTGGGTCACGGGAGTACTTAGTACTCCTTGGGTAACGGGAGCTACTGGGGGTAACGATTCCGTCTGGGCAAACTGATCCCCCTCCGGGTATATACTCTGGCCAACAGTCGGCTAAATATTTGTATAGGGGCATCCAATGATCAAGAAGGATAAGAGGGGATATTGGCTGCGGAATTACTTAAGTTGTTGAAAACTGGGGTTTGACTTTACTTGTGTCCCCGTTAGATGTGTCTGCTTTGAGAACCCTTTCTAGAGCACGGCGTTCCCTACGCTGACATCGACACTGGACTCCACCCTTCTTGCTATTCATTTGTTCAGTTCGTGACCTTCCCGCAAACGTGCAGTCCTGGGGGGTGGCTTATGCAGGCACACCCAAGGCCCTGACGTGGAAAAGAGCTGTCTGGTTTTGGGACGTCACTGAAGGTAGGTTCGGATCCACCGGAAACCCAGGAGCTTAGTGTGTCGTTTGCAGACTAAGGCTTTCTGAAAGCTCCTGCTCCAGTAGAGTTGGTTATACCACACAGCTAGTCTCCAGCGGGAATTAATTACAGTACCTGATACAAGCTTTACTAATACACTGGTAACTAGAATTAATAATGATACAGGATCTAACGTAAAAATGATGGTAAACAGATAAATTAAGTTTACATAAATTTTTATTACGTGATTGTGAAAATGGAAAGCCCCAGCTAATCAATTGCAAGGAAATTAACTATCTAGCTAAAAATGGGAGAAAATATCTAATGTACTCAAACAGGCGAAGGTGAGCCTGGAAAATCTAATTAAAAAAAAAATAATGCAGAAATTAATCTACTGTAAAGTACGCAATTTTACAGCATTACTAGATGGATGGGAGATTTAATCCAGGAGGTAAACTAAGGCGCAACGACCTGCTACCCCGGAGTCATAGAAGTTGACTGGGGTGCAGGGTGCAGGAGTGGGATTACCTCTGGAGTAGTTGCTGCCATCACGGTCAGCGGGTGCAGTGGTGGACGAGCCTTATGCAAGCTGCAGGGTGGTGCAGTCTTCATAGTCTGCAGAGGTAGAGTGAAGGCTTCTGGGTGCTAAGCCACATTGCAGGTTGAGGAGAAGCGAGCTGTCTTCTTGCAGACCAGGGAGTGCTCACTGACCTACACGGCCGGTGAGCCCGGTGTCTCTGCTGGAGGGTAGTTCCGGACTTCCTTATATACTAAAAAATCCCGCGATCAGCGATCTTCCGGATGTGTGGTTGTAGAGTAGTCTTCCAGCGCAGGGGTAGGTTATCAGGGGTTGCGGGAGCGCCGTTTATTTATCTCCCTGCTTGTAGGCGACGACAAATTAAAACACCTCTTTCTGAGGCTAGCGGGATGTGACATCACAGGGTAACAGGGGTGCTGCCATCTCTTAGGTTTGCTGAAACTTCTTCCACAGCTAAATAGTCGGGTAGTGGTTTGTCAAAAATAATTTATTTAATTTTAGAGGTGGCGCTTACGTGCGGGATTTTGAGCGGGCTGTAGATTTCAATTACTTTTACGTATTTGGCTGTCCAGCCTCGGAGTCTTCTTGCTTGATATGTGAAATTACTTTGCCAATGTTAATGACTTGTCCCGAGTTCGGGTCACTCGTAGATGGGACGAAGTCGCCCATAGAGTGCGTATCTGCACTGCACAGCATGTTGGCATAAGTCAACATATTGATTACCATTGTAAACTATTTCTCCACTATGCTGTGTGTGCAGCAATGATCATCTTGTCTACTATACACGGAGTGTTGCAGAGTTTTCCAATGTATATTACCCTATGAAATAAAAATTTTGTCAGAACATGTGTGTTTTTGTTGGTGAAGTTGGCCAAATCAGGTTGAATGAACCATGTTAAAAAGCAGAGAATATAACTCTATTTTTGAAGTTATTTCGTAAAAAATTGTAGGACATGTTATGATGCTAATTGTTAGTTCCTAGTTGTTAGATATATTGAAGCAAATAACAACAGCGCTGCTTCAAGACACTTTGCCATATTTGAAGCAAATGTACAATTATAGTATTGTCAAAAATAAAAGTTTAAAAATATACTCTCAACTCTCAAAGCATTCAGGTAACATAAAAATGATGTTTTAGTGACACTGAAAGAACTACACGACTGTTGACTGTATATGAATAAAATATGTAAGGAAGTGCTTATAATAACCCCTTGTGGTCATCAAAAATTTAACTCGTTATTTTTTGTGATGCCCAAAATTTATTTTTCATCCAAGAATATATAGTTTTTCTCCTAGTAAAGGTTAAAATTTACGGCTCGTCTTGCATTTGGGTAAATATGGTAATTAAGTAATTATTCAAATTTCACAAATTCCATTTGATAGAAAAGTGATATGTATATGGGAGCAGAAGGGGGTGGTTATTGCTAGTGTTGATAGTTTTGTTATATAATTTAAAATGTAAAAGTAGTGCATGCCGTAGTTCAAAATTCATTTTAAAGTTGTTAAAATTATTAGGGAAACATAACAGTGGTTGTGTCATTTGTTTCAGCTCCCTATGGTCAAAATAGACTCTTCATATTATGGTCGATTTGTTGTGGCTCCATTCAACATCCTGTACTACAATGTGTTCACCTCTCATGGACCAGATCTCTATGGCATAGAGCCATTCAGCTTCTATTTCATCAATGGCTTCATTAATTTTAACTTTGTGTTCTTGGGGGCATTGCTGACACCTTTGCTTATAGTAAGTCACTCAACAAGTACGTACTATGATAGAGTATAAATCCCACTGATGACTCCTCTTAGTTTCTGGTCATTAGTAACACATGTTCTTAACAGAAGTATAGGGAAATGTTGGACCAATTTTGATTCACACCCAACCCCTTTGTCAAAATTTGTAAATTTTTGCATTAAGCCCATGTTCAATGATCTCTGGTGTGAAAATTACAAGTTTGTAAATTAAATGTACGTTTATTTTGCAGACGTCTTATAAAAAAAGAAACACTAGAAAGTTACATTGGGCCCATCCCTGTCTGAAAAAATAGCGTAAATGCAATGCAATGTGTAACACTTGGTATGAAGTCCATTTTCATTAACTTCGTGCACAATGATTGGAGGATTTATTATTGGAATGCTTACTTATTATGAGATGTTATGTGTCTCAGGGTATGCTGTGACATAGCATGCATAACCATTCTTACTTTGGTCGAGTTGTGAGGGGAGGGCGGGCGGCTTGTCCTCTCACTTCCTCCGGCAGCTGGAATGTGCAGGCAATCAGTACCACCCACCTGGTGTAAGAGTGTCTGACTGGCAAGCGACATAACATTTGACTGTAAGCTTTAAACTTGTAAAAGCTATGTGTCTGAAAATAATTTGTAAAATTTGCATTATAGTAATTATTTACATATATATCAAATGTGCTTGTTGAGGAAATTATATTACGTTATTTCCTTGCATAATGTCTGCACTTATTTAATCACAGTTTTTCCTAAAAAAAAATGTGGTGTGAACATTATGCAATGAAGTCAGAAAAACATTTTTCAGTTGAATTGAATATGTTTTTTTAGGAAATAAAAGGTAAATGTACTTAACTGGGATAAACTCACGACTATTTTTCAGAATAGAAGATATTATTAGTTTTTCCTTTGACAAGAAACTATATTTTGTTGGTACAAGTTCAGTACATGTGGACTTTCAATGTATGTGGTCTTGAAATGTGGATAAATAAAAATGGGACCACAGAATAGGTTCCATGGATATGTATTTTCAATCTATTTGGCTTCATAACATAGAGGTTCCACTGTTTATCTCAATGTGCTCTTCTTACTTTGAAACAGGTGATAACACATTCTGATTTGTGCTTAGTCGACATAAAATAATGTGTAACGCAGCCGCTCATTTTACCCAGTAGTGTGACTGACTTTGACCATTCGTCATTGTTTTTCAGTTGCTTGCATGTAAAGTTTTCTTAGAAATTATGGCACAAAGTCAAACTTGTGCTAGCACCATCTGTGGCAAACAAGTGGTAAACAAACATGGTCAAGCTAAAAACTTACGTAGGTATAATTTAAAAAAAAATTTTTTTTTTTTTTACTTAATTTGTTAAAGTATAAATTTTAAACTGATGCACTCCTGTTTCTCCACATCCTAGAATGGGGTGTGGGGGGGCTAATCTAGACTGATGAGAGTTCTGATTATTTCAGGAGTTGATTGTGTTACCCTTCTGCACTGTAATAATGTCTAGGTGCTGTTTTGCGTGGCGGGTCTGGGATCTGCCCACGTTGTGAGATCGGGTGGTACACTGACTTGTCGAAGGTTTGGGAAGTGGTGGAGGCGAATCAAACCCCAGGGTGAGTTTAATCATGAAAGTCTTCCTGCCAGGTAGCTTGACCTTACTCACCGTAAAGGCTGTTAAGAGTCGTGGAGCTAGCTGTCACAAATAAAAACAAAATAAAATGTGAATGATTAAGTCACGAGATGGGGTGGATCAATACTGCCCTGTGTAGCTTCTCTTCAGTTTCCCTTACACTACTGAGGTGTTTGTATGGGGCTGGCCTGATAGGTTTTTGCACTGGGACGAAATCCGTCGAGGCTGTTACTGCCGTACGTACGTGTACAGGCTTGGGGGGAATGAAAATAGTGAATACCTTTCTTGTGGTGGTACGTACTTGGCGTAGGTGGTGTATTAAATACCATAAAAAAGTGACAGTTTAACGCCATGTTATGTACAGATGCAACGTGGTTCAACTACAGGTATTGAATTCGATTCTATAACGTGATATGATGACACCTTGTCAGTTGTAGATGGGCCTTAGTGTATGGCATTCACATAGCTCATATGAACAATTGTGTCGTGCAGACATCTGCACGCAGCGGCTACTGACACAACACTGGTATATGGCTGGTCTGTGGTTATGATGGGGGGGAGGTGGGGTAGTGGGGTGAGGTGGGGGGGGTTTTGATTGTCCACTGTGCTGTGCTCAAGGTCTGCATTGTGATATGGCTATGCAGTTATTGTCTGTGCTTGCTGGGGCAAATTATGTTTATTACAGGCAAATAACTTTTCCCGCAGGTGCGTCTCTTTCAAATTCAGTTTAAATTGTGTACTACTAAAGAAAATGACTAAGTCGACTCCCTATCTATTGTTTTTCATGGGACTGGCAAAAATTTCCATACATGGGGGATTTCAGTATATGAAGGTTTTGACATGTACATCAATAAAATACAAATTCTGTACATCAATAAAATACAAATTCTGACCTTATTAGACTTCATTTTGAGTATAATGAGAGCTGTACATTATCTGTGAATAAAGTTTAGCTAATAAACATTGACGCATGCCCCTCTTGGGTCTTATTGGTTAAGAGGTTGTTATGCTGACCACCCTCTCTATTACGGCGTATGAGAGGGGAATCAAACCCCAGAGTGAGGTGAAAGGATGTAATTTTCCCTGCTAGGGAGCTTTACTATTCTCATGACTAAGGCTGCCAAAATGTGGGACGCCAGCGGTCCCATGATTATGAATGAAATAAAGCAGGTGATTATTAGAGTGTGATTGTGGCTGTGGGTGATCTGAATGATGTGATGGGATTTATCCACAGCATCCTCATCGGCTTATGTGCAGAGACAAAGTTGGCTGGATTTTGATTTCCACGGTGTTTGGGAACGACCTTCGGTGGGAGTCGATCCCTAACTGTTTTCCCGGATGCCAACTTTACTGTACGAAATTTGGCAGAGCCACGGCTGGCGGGTGTCAAACCCTGATCAGTTTACCGGATGCTAGGTTAATGATGCTAGAGTTGTTGGATCACCCTGAATTGGGGGTACCTGGTGATCAGGGGCCTTAACTGGCAGCAGTGTCTCTGATTGTTCCAGGTGGGGTTCCTCCTGGTCTTCCTCTGGTGGACACCAACCTAGCCATCCTTTTAAAGGGTTCTCATGTGAGGGCAGTATGATAGTATCATAACATAGGGGAGTGTACTCTGATTTACTAGGTAACTGCTCT
Source organism: Dryococelus australis (assembly GCA_029891345.1). Classification (NCBI taxonomy): domain Eukaryota; kingdom Metazoa; phylum Arthropoda; class Insecta; order Phasmatodea; family Phasmatidae; genus Dryococelus; species Dryococelus australis. Next base: position 198,082,769 of record CM056994.1, read on the forward strand.
ACTGGACTTGAGGTCACACTTAACATTAATAATATTCTGCCTATGAATGTCGCCTCTCTCCCGACACCTCTGGTGGATCCTAATCCCGCCGTGCTTATGGTGCGTTTGAATTTTGAGACTGTATACCTTTCTGCAGACGTAACAGTCCTGGGGAGTATGACTTGACAGTCGTGCCCAAGGACCTGTCTTGTGATGGGCAGTCAAGGTATTGGGACGTACGTCTAGCAACTGCTGAGGATGCACTGAAAACCCAGAAGCAGTGGTGTGTCCCTGCAGGCTTGAAATGCCAATCTTTTCAGGCCCTGTCTCCTGTGGAGTCCAGCACATGTCGTAACTGTTTACTAACGTATCTAATGGTAGTACAATTAAATTACACACACTTAATTAAACCGAAAAGAAATATTAAAAGGGGAAACTAAGCTACAATTACGGTAGGCGACACACAAGGTTTCTGTTCACGTAATATTTATTACGGTGACTAAGGAAACTGGAAAGTCACTGCTAAATGAATAGACTCTAAGATATTAGCTACCAGAAATAATACAATAATAATAATGAGCTGAAGCAAGCAAAGACAAGCCTGGTAAAATAATAAAATAAAAAATATTGCAAAGATTCTAAGTGACGCAATTTACAGCGCTTGAAGTTAGAAGAAGGGTTGTCAAGGGGGGAAGCTAATCACACAACAACCTGCTACTGCAGAGTCAAAGGAAGTTGACTGTGGTAAAGGGTGGGTACAGGTGGTTGGGTTACCATATGGAGAGAGTGCTGAACCTAGCGGTCAGCTGGAGTGGACGAGTTTTATGCAAGATGGTGAGCTGGAATGCTGACAGCATTTTCAAGCTGTCGGCTGGAGAGAGAGTAAGGCTTTCCCAAGCAGCGGGCTGGAGTTTGAGCCGTCGCAGGCTGGGGGAGAGGAGAGAGAGTCTTCGCATGCTAATGAGTCTTCGCAGACTGGGTTGAGCTCGCGAACCTATTCGGCTCCGCGAGCCCGGCATCTCTGCTGGACCACGGTGCTGCACCTATATTTATACTTGAAAATCTCTGCATCAGCGATTCTTCGGGGTACGGGTGGTAGCGTAGCCTTCCAGTGCAGGGATAGGTTTATTGGGGTGCTGGAGTGCCGCACATTTTTTATCTCCCCGCTTGGAGGCGATGACAATTTTAAACACCTCTCTTAGAGGCTGGCTGGTTGTGACGTCACAAGGTCACAGGGGTTCTGCCATTTGCTTCCACAGCTAACTGAAGATTAATGGATTTTCAAAATTATTTATTTTATTCATAAGGGTGGCACTTGCATGTGGGATTCCGGGCAGGCGGTGCATATTGTAATTGCATGGGTTAATTACAATAATGTATTTGGCTGTCCTGGCTAGTGGAGTCCCCTTGCTCAATACATTTATTTTTTTCGTCACTGTTATGACTTGCCCCTGAGCTCAGGTCTCTCGTAGATGGGGCGAAGTCGCCAGTAGAGAGTGCATCTGCGATGCGCAGCATGCTGGTATGCATCAACATAGTAAAAATGGGAATTTTAAAAAAAGTATTACTGTTTTAGTATTACTGTAAATAATACATTAAATAAAATTTCACCTAAACTCGTTTAAGTAAAGATAATTTCTCAAAATACAGCATATAATTTATTGTAATCTGACACCAAATGCAAGCTGACTTAAAACTTTGTAACCCTCTGAAAATGAAAATAATATGACTCTGAATGAAAGTTATATTTTGAATGTCCTGCACACACTCAATCAGCTGAGAGTATGCGGAGTAATTATTGATCGGGCAGTGTGTTCACGGTGGCTGGATTGGAGGGAGAAGAGGAAGCGGTGGGAGGATTACCCCTCCATGCCACTACATGTTGCTGACACCTTGTGCGGGAAACAAATGTCTGTCTTTTATTAAAGTAATTAGTTATATTTCACTGCGAAAAAAAACTTGTAATTTTGAGACGTAAATAAATAAGGTGATTAAAATTTATTTGTACACTGTCTTTAATAATCATTCAAAACCACGTCTTCTGATTTCCCCTATCTCGGGTTACACTGCACTTGGACTTGGTGCTTACCCATTATTAGATGACCAAAGGTGTCGCATGGACCCTTACATTTTGATAGTTTATTAAAAAGATGCATGTCAATTGAAATAAATTAATATAAATCCTCAGATATCCCTGCAATAAATTACTGAAAATGAACTTTACACATGGTAATAAAAGTCACTCGATGTTCAAACAATTCTTGGTGACAAGGGAAGTCAAATTTATGCTTCTGGGCATATAATTTTATTCACTAAGATGATGCTGCTCCTCTCTTTTAAACGTATTGCATAACATTTTCAGGCAAAAACATTTACTTTGAAATACCTGTGATGATAGGTTAAACTATTTTAGTGATGGATAATCTTGATAATATCTCTACATTCGCCAGGCTCACATTTGCTCTGCAGCTGGCGTGTGAAGGCAAGTGCATGTGGCTGAGAGAGAGAGAGAGAGCGAGCGACAATAGACATCCCATCAACATCCTTGGACAATTTATGGCTACCACTCTTCCTTTCTCTTTTTTTCCGTGTATAACAGCACCCCAGAAATATTTTTGTTTATTTTGGGAAAAAAAGGGTGTTCTATACATGAGTAAATACAGTATTTGTTCCTATTTTTCTTTTAGTTTTAATGTGCAGCGTATACAAACCGAAATACTGTAATTTTTGCGCCTAAGAAAGTAATAACCTGACTTCATTGTCTACAACCTTTACTAAAGTATCGGCCCGAAACCATACCCGATACACATACCACGGGAAGAGGTAAAGTATTGGCCGATAACAATACTTAGTATCGGTATCAGAACAACTCTACTTATAAGGTCTCTCTTACATAGCATAAGTGTTTGTTAATGCTTTAACTGCGTGACTGTACACATAATGTATGTGTTACTGCAGAAGAAAGTCTCTTACAGTTTGTTTGCAGAATACTGTGTGATAATTTTGGCGAACTCACTTTTTTTTTGTTCTGCTCTTAAAATCTCTTTCATGAATACAGTAGTAGGAAAACTCTTTTAGATAGTTACTTCGCATTTGATAATAATTGAGAATGGGACACAGAACACTACTGTGGACCGTGTGCTTACAACAAACTGTATATAGCTAACAGGAGCTGCATATTACTCTAGCATAATACCATAAAATAATTTTGACGAACACACTTATAAACTGAGTGCATTAATTCATGTTTTTCCTGGGTGGCTAGACATGGTGGAAGTCACCGTACCACATGCACCATTCTGTATAAAAATTATACATTTAACTTGTCTTGGTGGGGGCTCGGTTTGGTGTGATTGGCAGGTTTTCTCAGGTGCCTCCCACCTCATTTCATTAATTTAAAGTTCACATTTTGTTTAGTACGTAGTTATGTTTCCAAGCCTTTTGGCAATGATACACCCTCCAAATATGGAGTATATATAATCTCTACTATTTTACTAATAGTTTTTTCTTAATGAAAATTAATTCTTAGTTCAATTTTTCTAGAAAAAATAATTATTAAAACACAACATATTTTTTAAAAACTATTTTTATTCGGTAACATTTATTTAGTACAGGATGTCGTGTAATTTACTGATACGGACTGCACCCTGTAAATCTGTGATCAATACAAAGTAGAAAATATTCTTTGGTAAAAAAGCATAAGTCCCTTAGTTTATGAGGAAAATTACATTAAAGTAGATACAATAATGTTATTTCACGTTAAGCACAGTATACATCATCAGCATACAAAACTGTGAAGTTTGCTCTGTCCATAGTAATGTACTTTTCTACACGGATGCATGTAGCATGCGCGGAACTTGGCCGTCGGATGCGCCCATGGCCATTGCCAGTCCCAGTACTCACTGTATGTGAACTCCATAAGACTCTTTGGCCTTGCTGAGTTCGGCTCGTTCTTTTGCCATATGACCATCATATTATGTAGTTGCAGCCTGCAACATCACCTCAGCTTTATCTAATTGGAATACCACATGTTTGCCTCAATGACTTTTGGACTTTTCATGTTGTTTTTCTCGTAAATGAAAGGTCTTATTCATTTTTACAAAAGAGTATTTTCTACTTAGTTTTGATCACAGATTTGTGTTGTGCAGTCTGTATTCGTGAATTACCTGACATCTATACATAGTCCACTTCCATGTCAAGTTCACCGCTCTATTTCCAGTTCAATGAACCAGGCATTGTAGCGGGCAGGGAAACCCTACCACTTGATATCACCCTTCCGTTATGTTGTTTCAGCACCTTCTTGACCAAGTTACAAGTCTGAAACTTTGGTGGTCGGATTTCCTTTGTATAAACCACCACGGATGGGTATGTTGTTCATATCTTAGAGATAGTAAGTCCTTGGAGTATAGTTGTTTTTACATAACACCCAAAACAGTTTGGGGCTCCAATTCGCTGTGAATCCTTTCCCTCCTTCAGTTCTTCTACTACGATGGATACAATCTTGTTGGTGTGGGAGTAATTTCCAACCCTTTGCAAAGGGACCAGTAGTCGTAATCCATCCACCAATTTGTTTGGATCATCCTAAAACATGTAGTCAATGTTCTTGTCATGATCTATCTTCTTCAAACGTTCCCCACTTTTGAGTGTTAGGACACTGGAGAGATCTGTTAGAATGTCTTCTTTTTTCATGATCGTTATAAGCACTGGTCTCGAGATCATTATTTGGTAAAGCGCATGCGTGAGTTCTAGCAACATCTTGTATTCTATCAGTTAGGATGATTCTGTAAAATCCCTGGGCTCCTTGTGAAGTAGAAATTCCTAAAGCCCAGGGGTTCCACTCGTCTTGTGATCACCTACTTGGATGATCCCACCTGGTAGAAACTCGTATTTCATCAGCTGCGAGAAACCATTTAGCATTGTGCCTGTATACACCGTACACCATATCAATATTACGAGATGTGTGCAATCGTAGGTACCAACAAGCCATAGCATTGGAATTGAGGACTTTCTTCCGTACTTATTTCTTGTGTGTCAAATCCACATCCAATCCATCATCTCAATCCGTTCGATCATCATATGTTTCTGCTTCTTTTTAGGCTTAGCAGTATTGCCGTACTTGTTCTTTATGATTAGGGACTATGGCTTTCCCCGAGTACATTGTGACGGTGAGTAATGGGCTTAAATCAGGGCTACCACCAGCCCTGAAGCTGAAATCCTTGTTCTTGTATATAAAAATTCTGTGAAATCCTGGAATCCTTGGGTCGAATCCCATAAAATCCTCGGGGTTAAAAAAAAAATCCGCAAATCACAGAAAAAAGTATTTATGAAGGACATCTACCTACATATTTTATGTAATGGTTTTTGTTTGGAATGTACAAACCGTGGTAATTCTTTACTACTCTTACATGTACACTTTTGTTTATTAATTTCAAAATCAGAGAATAACAGCAGCACTCAAAATGTACTTTAGTAATTTATTTTTAAATTTATGTCGTTGCAACTTAAGCAATTTATGTTTTAAACTTATCACATAAAAAATATTGAATCTACAAGCTGGTGAATAACATTTCTCAGCATAATTCAATTTTGTTCATATTCAGAAAATTAAAAATTATTAATATGTATAGTGGTTAAATTCAGCATTCCCTAATTTTACTGAGAGTAAAACTGAAGCACTGCCAGTTCCCGGGTTATGAATCTCAGAATCATTGTTTTTGAAAGATTTTAAATGCTGACATGACAAGGTGGTGCTGAAGTGTGGCGCCTGTAAAACTGGTAATTTGGCCACTCGCATTACAAGCTGTAGATGATCTCTTAAAGTGCTTGTCACAGCAGGCGACCACAGTGGGGTGGGAGCGGCATTTCTCTTTATCTCCCCCCCCCCCCCCCTTCCTTCTGTAGATGATTATCTCACAGCATGGAGGCATGTCCCTTCCTCTCTTTGCCTTCCTGGAATCACAATCTGTCAGTTTGATACTTGGAATAAGAACAGCAGCTGGTGACTGCAGCTGTTGAGCCCCTTTTACTCCAACATTGCCACCTTATCATCCTCTGGTTTAACATCACCCATAAATGAAAATATTGGGTCTCAGTATCTGCTAAAAAAAAAAAGAAATCAATTTTCACAGAGATTTTCCTAGAGTTAAAAATCCGTTAAAACTGATAAAATCCATTAAAACAGCAGGCCTGGCTTAAATATTTCTCCATTCATAAGGAACTGAGAAGGTCTGGCTCTCTTGGCAAGCAAATACTTTGAGCAAACTGACTGTATCGCTCAATGCAATGAATAAAGAATGTTATTGTTGCTCTCTTTTGTAGGTTTTGATGCATGACAGTCCCGGCTGACTGTCTCTGCTCTGGGTAACTTACTCAACGCTAGTCAAGTAGCGTCTCAAGACGGTTTAGTCAGGTCTGGGCACGGGAACCTGCCCTGTGTACAACACGGGCTTGGTGGGTTGCCAACTCTGTACGAATTCGGGCTCGACAATATTATGCGGTGTGGTGCAGATTTAGATTGTGGTGCAGAGGGCAGCGAGGTGGTTCAGTACATGCCGTACAGTCTCTGTTATCTCTACCGGAGTTGCATTCCAGTGAGGGGTGGTATGTGTGGGTGTTATACTTGACTGCAGTTCCGGGGCGCTGATGGACCTTTCACTCAACAGTCCCTCCTGCTCTATAGGGTGGTATCCTTCCGCGACCTTGGGGGTTGGTTCGAACAAGTCCACGCGGGCATGTCATGGCTCTACCATTCCTCCCACTTGGGGCAAGGAATGGATGACCTTCCAATACTGGTGAGGTGAGTCTCCGGTGGTCATTAATCTCCCCGGACTCCAAGAAGATTCCCTCCTTGGCACCACGAAGTGAGTGGTGAGGTGGGGGGCGACTTTGAGCTGGCAAACCGACTTCCAGGGGATGGTACCCTAGTGTCGTGGTACTACCTATCAGTGCCGGGCAGAGAATGGGTGGCCTTCCAAGGATGTGCTGGTGTGTTTTGCGTGTGAGTTCGAAACAGCAAAACCCAGTCTCCTGCTGAGTCCTCCAGTTCTTATATGACACAAGTCATTAGCTTGGAGTGAAAGTCAAGAGATCTGGTAAGATTGGTGTTTATTGACCCTAAGAACATAAACACAGATGGCAGATGTGCTATCTTCTAATTCCACACGGGCTAAGTGGACGCTAAAACACACTATCTTAAAACAGTGATTGGCGCCCTGTTCAAAACTACTAGGAGAGGCAGTTGCTGATGCGTGTAGCGTAATGTTAAACCTCTAGATGAGCTCTACTCTCGGGTTGTCCGTGAGGGACAGAACATGTCTAAGTGTGTAGCTGTTGATGCCGCTGGTTCTTCCTTAGGTTGTGCTGGAGAGATCATTAGCACCATGAGGTGAGCGGTGAAGTACAAGAAGAGGTTTGAGCCTCGGCACCAATAGCTGGAGTGATGAGAGCTCAGGAGAGGCGATTGAGAACTGAAGCAGAACTGATCCCGCAGCATGTTGCTGTACTCGTCCCAGATCTCTTGCATGGTCCCGGTGGCTCATCAGGCGAAATAATAAATTATTATTGGGATGTCTGTCCCGGCCCGGTAGATACAACAATCTTGTAGGCAGCGGCGTTAGTGTGACTCGGTGAGCAAACTGCTAGGGATGCATTTACACTGATGAGTAGCAGTCGTTTATTAGTATTGTAGAAGACGTCATGCATCAGTTTAGAGTGAGTCTTTGACAAATGATTTTTTATCCTTTCCAGGCATTTTTTGCAGACATCTAATATGTGTCTGCTATGTTTTTGAAGAATCATTTTCACGTGGAAGGGAGGGAAATCAAGCTAGTAAGTATATGCTCAATGGAATATTTGTCTTTTCAGATTCTCTTGATTTTGTGCTGATGCCACATTCAACCTGTCAGTAATTTGCCTTTGAACACTCATTAAATGCTCGTCAGTGGCCATCAAGTCGCAAACTATCTCATTCTTTACTCAATCCATCTTCACTCCGTGCTTAGATGAGTAAGTGCTAAAGAATTTTCTCTGATCAGCCAACACAATAACAGTACGTAATTCTGAGATGAAGCCATTACCAGTTTTCAGGACATAATGTTTAGTAGCAGCATCTTCAGAGAATTTGATTTCACCAACATTTTGAATTATTATTCTCCCCACAGCATCTCAAGTTCCGTAATTTCTTGGTATGATGCAACCTCCATCACTGTCAAGCTGCAGTTTTAGGCTACTGAGCCCGAATTTTAATATGCTACGACTCGTTCTCAACAGTTAAAAATGAACTGATTGAAACTGTTCAGGTACCTGCCATTATATAGAGGTCAGTCCTTTATGATCACCAAAAATTCATACTTGTATTTCCAGCACAAAGAACACATGCTCTTGAAATTCAGTAATGTTGCGTCTGTATTGACGTGGTGGTTGTACACGTCGCAAATTCCTATTGTCCATGCAAAACACATTTGCATGTCGTAAAGCAGTTGTTTAGGTATGCACCGACACGTGCCAAACTTCTCTGTTCTTTCGAATTAAGGGGTGACTACGCTGATTACCCTCTTTGTCCTGGTGGTGGAGAGGGGAATGAAACCCCAGGGTGAGGCGTATTGAAATAAGCTCCCGTCCGGGGAGTTTTATTACCCTCACAACCAGGGCTGTCAATAGATGAGACACGAACGGTCCCAAGGGGATGAATGAATTAACTCAATGTTTAATTGAGGGTGATTGTGGGGATGATTGATCTGGCGGGGGTTACGGGATTCATCTGCAGCGGCCTCGTCGGTCGGCGTGCGGGAACAAAATTAACCGTGGTTCTTCCACGTGGTTTAGGGGTAACCTCGGAAGTAGTTGAACCCTAATAAATTTCTCTGATGCTAATCTTATTGTGCATTCATTAGTCAGGGCTTCCACTGTTGGTTGTCGAACCTGAATCCATCTGCCTGAGGCTAATCGAACAATGCTTAAGGGAGCTGAGATGACTTGAATGGGAGCTGCCGGGACTTCTGGTACATCAATGGTGACTACGGTCTTCGTGGGTTCGACAGCTACATCTTTCTGCTCTATGTCTTCAGGTGGGTACCAACCTAATAAATGATCAAGGGGGCCCTCATGTCTTGCTGGTACTACTATTTCATAGCAGACAGGTAATTCTACTGGCTCTACAGGTAACAGTTCTACAGGATATGGAATGGCTAGCAGATTATTAATGGGAAGTGATCTATTTAATGCGCATCTCTCATGTCTCCTCTGGGGGCTCCCAAATCCACCGTGGTTGTTACGCATTGAACTAGATGCATTCCCGATTAGACTGACTTGGCACCTTAGTCGAGGATTTTGTCCACTAGACCAAAAGCAGGGTGGTTTGGTTTATATAGTTGACGTGAGGCGAGGGGCATTGGCTAATACTTACTTACTCTTGCTTCCTGATTTTGTAGTGGGAGTAGGTTTGGCTTAGGCACGACGAATTCGGTCTATGCCGGAGCTGAGGTTCCACAGGGGTGCTTTGTTAGACCAGAAGATGAGGTTGTCCAAGCCTAAGCACACTTCAGTACCGATCAGAAGTCCTTTGACAACCAGGTGACACGTAGGATGTATGTGGTACACGGTGGGAAGTCAATTACCAGAACCGGAGCAGGCGCGCCGACTGCTTGTTGCCTAAGTTCGGCAGCGCAGTCCCGTTCCACCTGCCTCTCCTGCATAGGATGAGGTAATACTATCCACGGCCTAGGAGCAGAGTGAGCCAAATATCATTCCCTCCATTTTCCACCACTCCTCTTCTCGTGAGGCATAGGGCAAACAGTTCTATAGTCTACGTGATGCACTTAGCCGGGAAGATTAATAGTGTAACCCAATAGTGACTTGCCGGCACTAGCTCGATAAGCGTCCGCACTGATCCCCCACAGTTACAGGCCAATCAGGGACGTGGTGCCGCGTGGGCTGCCCAGCCTCTATTGGTTGTGTGTGCGCACTAGGATGCACGGTAAAACTTCAGGCTAAGGTCACAGTGCACTGACTTAATGCGGATGGTGAGAAGCAATCTGAGTCTGTCACGCCTCCTGGTGTGAAGGTATTTCTAGTGGTTGTGGCGTCGCTGTTTCTCCCTCACGAGCACTCACTTAATGCTGATGTGTAACTGAGAAGAAACAGGTAGCTGTCTAATATGTATGTCTACTGATGTGTAGACACCTGGAAAGGACTCTACAGTCAGGCTATCTCGGTTTAACGAAACTCCCAGTTCCTGTCGGTCGTGCACAGCGTATCCTATCCTCAACTGGTGATGCAAAAAAATACCCTGGAAATGAAAGACAGAAAGGTAGAGAACAATGAGTGTTTATTGGAGGTTCAATAAACACTTGACCTGTGCTACTTCCTACCAAGTCTTGGATAGCTGAAGGTAACTGCGGTTCCAGGTGTAGGCGACCTGGTTCTAAGTAAAAAGGGAAAAGCTGGTTGAAGACAAATGCAAAATAATTAAAGTTAAACTGCTAAGAAAAAGGTGGCTTGAGGAGAAAGTGAAGTTAAAATATATGTAATCATATTTACGGGTCGTCAGGTGGGCTGGTCATCTATGTACTTAGTAAGTAGCTGCGGGGACGTACTAGAAAGTAACAAACTTCTCCAAAGATCCAGAGCACTGGTATACTGCTGTGTGAAGTTGCTATAGATGCAAAAGAATGACTCCAGAGCTCGGCAGTGTCCAGACTTATATACTGGATGCTTGATGGCTGCCGGCGTGGGTGCGGGGGGTGGCGTGACATCCTCCAGGCCTGGTTGGCGTGGGAATACTCTTGTCAGCGATTCTACTTCGTACCTTTTCGTAGGCGCTCGGCCTTGCCAGAGGTCTGGGCAGCTTGTTGGTTCTCAGCGAGGTGCCTTGAAAAAAAAAAAGGGGGGGGGGGGGGGCTGTGTGCCTGCCGGGTTGCATATCCTCTAGGTGAGAGGGAATCGCTCATAGTTCATGTTGCCTGAAGGGTAGGCTGGGTGTTGCTCACGTCTGTAGTGGTGGAAGAGGTACTCTAGGCGATGAGTCGTAATCGTATTAGATTAGTTGTATAAGCGGCACGCGTCAATCTCAATAACTGGTGAGGATGGTATTCTACAATTACTCTAGACGACACACAAGGAGTACGAGTTACGTAAAATTAATTACGAGAAACAAAATCAATAATATGAGGATGTCGTCAGATTAAATTATTACAAAGAAAAAGTAAATAAAATTCTAATCTTAATATTAGAATGCTCGACAGGCGAAGGCAAGCTTGGAATGTAAACAAATAGCAAATTAATCAAAGTACGCAATTCGCAGCGTATGACGAAGTTAAGAGGAAGTCTCCAAGAGAACGTTAATCACGTAAAGACCTGCTACCGTGGGAGTCGAAGGAAGTTGACTTTTCGGTGAGGGTAGTGGGTACAGGTGGTAGGATCTTCCGTCTGGTGAGTAGTGACTGGTGTGGATGAGCTTTACCCAAGCTACAGGAACTTGAGTGTGCTGGCGTTCTTCCCAAGCTGCTGGCTGGAGTGCATGGAGTTCCAGCCTTGGTGCTGGCTCTGTAGAGGGAGGAGAGTCTTCTCAGACTGGGTTATGCTCACTGTCCTATTCGGCCAGCGTGCTTGGCATATCTCGCTGGACCATGGTGGTGGACCTCTATTTATACTTCATTTCTGCCAATCAGCAGTTCATGTGGTGGGGGGGTAGCGTAGCCTTCCAATGGAGGGGTTGGTTTCTCATAGCGCTGGAGCATCGAATATTTCTTATCTCCCTGCTTGGAGGCGACAACGAATATAAACACCTCGGCCTAAGGCTGGCTGGCCATGACGTCACAAGGCCACGGGGATGCTGCCATCTTGGGTGTTGATTCAAACTTCTTCCGCGCTCACATGAAGAGTTGTGGATATTCAAAATTAAATATTCTATTGGTTGGGGTAGCGCCTGCATGTAGGGAACCAGGCATGCAATGTTTATTGTAATTACTTAACTTCATTACAATTACATATTTAGCTGTCCAGGCTAGTGGAATCTCCGTGCTCGATACGTTTGTCTCATTTACCAATGTTATGACTTGTTACGAGTGAAGGGTCACTCGTAGATGGGACGAAGTCACCCGTAGAGAGTGCAGCTGTGCTGCGCAGCATGCTGGCATGTATCAGCACAAACAAGTCTGGCCAAGGTACACGCAGTCCAATTTCACATGTCATCCTATGCTAATGTACAAACACTGATTTTGGCAATGCTTCCTCTTGGCAACACGACTGCTTCATTGTTGCTGCAAGGGAAATGTTTGAATCATCCACAATGTGTAGTACTCGTGCCAGATCCTTGTATGTATTGTGGTTGTTGGAGTGATTTAGAGTACAGGTACACTTTCTTGAACCGAAACTCATTGGGTTCCTCTGAAAGGCTGAGAAGCACGCATGATTTTCCACAGTTTTAAGGACCACTTGTGATGCAGCACACTGTATTCGGAAATAAGTTTCCATGTCGTGGTTCTTGGGAGATGTATTCATCTTCTGCAGTAATGTGTATGGGCAGAGTAACATCTTGCTTGACAATACAGTAAAACTCGCTTAAGACGTTCCCACATGAGACTTTTCCCAACTAAAATGTTCAGTGCGAGTAGTCCCTGCTACTTTGCCATATACTTATGTGTTATTTTTTTATGCATTTAAAATTTTTATTAACTAATCATTCAGGCATAATACAATGAATTTTTTAATGATAAAACTGTATTTTCAAGAAAAATTTTCATCACTGATGCACAATTATATCACGAATGACTACAATCCCAAAACATCAGGACGTGAAATGTAAACAAGACACGAAAATGTATGTCCCAAGGTAGCCAACATCATTTGGACAAAGTTGTGATTGAAGTAAAAACTTTCTTGACGTTAAAGCTAAATTCCTCTAAACTGCTCAAAATTACATTATTTCGCATGCCTGCGAGGCACCACAAGTTCATTTAATAGACCCCATTGTGTGTAATATTTTGCTGTGGTTTTCTTCCTCAAGTCGGGTTACCAGCTTTGGAATAGTAACTGCATGACGTATAAATGTAAACATTGCATTGTAACACAAATTTTCTGACACAAATGTTTTGTAGGGAAGAAATTAAGTCAGAATTTTTTTTGTATAGAATCGTGACTTAACAATATTTACAGGAATATAAAAATTCAGTGATTGATTGATTAATTACCCCCAATTTTTCCTCAAAAAATGTTAACATTTTAACACAAATTATTATGTTTTACAACTTTCACAGTTCAAATAATCAACGTATTAATTTACCGTTCATTACATTTAAATGTAACGAAAAATTTCTGTCTCTTTGAAAAGGTGCGTCAAACACAAATAATAACCATAAAAAAGTTGCAGTTTTCCCGCCAGTAAATCGTAACATAAACATAACCTCACTTTGAAATGTAAACATTACAAGTTACCCATAAACGGTATTTAAAAATATAAACAATTTGACAAAACAATAAACAAACAGGAAAATAAATAAATAAAAATGCCTCTGAAGTTGTTCATGGTTAAGTGAATTTTATGACTACAGTTCTGTTTTCACCTATTTGCCTCTTCACTGATTAAAATTAGGTACTGTATGTATGTATATAAAATTAATATTTGATTATGTAAATAAGGTATAGACGTAACCCTGCATTTCAGGCCTAAACTTGCATTTCAATTTTCTGTCCATGTTTGAAATACACAGTATTTATTCAAATTCAATATATAAATTACTAGAGACCTGACAAATGAGCAAATGCGATAAAGCCAAAAATAATGCGAATTTTTTACGTAAAAAACGAAAAATTGTGATTTTTGAGAATTTCAGCTGTAATTCACGAATTGTACAAAATCCTGTAGTATTTTCACGAATTATTATTGTTTTACATCACACAGTTCCTTCTTAAGATGTATTTGATGTGTTTTTGGATATTCAAATATGAATGCATGCATAAGTTGGCCAGTAGATTTCTTTGATTTATCACCTTAAACAAAAAGATGTTTACTTTCCATCACGTGTATTTACGACCATAGATAACCTGAGAGCAAGTGATGCGTTACATTGAGTGAACATTCTACTCGTAGCCCTGCGAAAGTTTGTTCATTAGGAAAACACGCCGTTGTAGTGTTTACGCCCACCAAGCACCATGTTATCCATGGAATTCAAGCCTTGTTTACGATTGTATCGTATCACCATCACGTTTTAACCAACAATTCTTTATATTTTACAAAGTGAGCGGTGCTGTGGTGAAAAATGTGTTTATATGAATTTACTTAAGTAGAATATATTTGTAAATCAATTTATCACGTATTGTATACTTGTATTCATCCAGTAAACTGTATTTTTACCATACACATTCTCTGTAAATATATGCAGTGAAAAATGAGACGTTTGAAGAAACAAAACTTTAGTCAGCGGGCCTAACAAAAAACTCCGTTGTTGAAAGTTTCAATAGTTCAAAAACGTATAGGCAGATTTCTATAATTTTTTTTTTCTGTTTGTACATGGCACTTTTTTTTTTTGACAGTGCTTTTATAGTTGTGTTTAAAGTTTTTACATTATTCTTTTCATGAAACAGTATGCGCTTGCCAGTGCATTGCGACCGTTTGTTGTTCCAGGTGATAGGCAGAATACAAAATCGTAAGTAAAATCTGAACTTGTTTTCAATGTTGTCTGTTGATAAACTGTTGTCTGTATTAAAACTATAACTGTATATTTCTCTGGGAGTTAGGAATTTTCGCACAGAAATAGCAATAAATAGAAAACACCATTTGAATAACACTGCCAATTTCAGGTTTTACAAATATTGTGATATATCTCAAATTACCTTTGTCTTTACAAAGAGCACATAAAAAATTGGAGCAATTATCATGCAGAAACCTGCATTTTTGTCGCAAGAAAATTACAGCTATTTTTGACAAAAATAACACCTTAAAAATAACATATTTTTGAAAAAAATAGCACAGACTTTCTCAGGTCTGTATCAATTAATGTTTAATTTATCCACAGTAAATGCTGTGCTGTGCCGATTGTGGTGCTTGCCATGCTGATTGCAAAGCTTACTTTGGTTGCAGGGAACCAATGCTGCAAATTGTAGAATACTTCTTAAAAATATCTATCCGAGTAAACTGCCTCAGGCAGAGTTTGCATTTAAATGTCATATTTGAAGTTTTCACCCTGCAGGTACCGGTAGTTGCTTCATGTCTGAACACACTGTGCAAAGCAGTAAATGTCTTACTGCAGAAGCAACAATGTAGTTGCATCATTAGTACTTTGTCTGTACTGTTCCAAGTCTACATTGAAACTGAAACAAAAATGTATAAAAGGAGCCAATTTATAATTTTTTAGGTCAGTTCACCACAATGTCTCGAAGAGGTAAGACCGTAGCTGAAAGTGGGATCGTCAATATGCTGATCAATAATCTACTGTTCGAGCTGCATGTTCCCAGATAAAAGTTCTGGTGGCTGGGAATGAAGGGCTGGCATGCTTGAAACGAGCATTAACACACTGGATGAAGCATGCAAACAATGTGACATTGCTTACTCCATGAACAAAGGATCTACAAACACTGCACAAAGGGCTGGCGAAATAATAAAATCATCTGATGCCTAGCTCGGTGAAAAAACAGCAGTTCGAGGCATTTCTAATGTGATGAAGGCCAAGGTGAAGTTGTGCATTAGTACAAAGAGCAAATGGAAGGTACAAATGAAACAAAAAGTGGTTAGTTTTTTTGACGAGAAGGGGAGGGGAGAGGGTTAATCATGTAAGGCAAAGAAAACTTTGTTTCGATTTTTCCACTACTTTTGTCTGCTCTCGGGTGCCTGATCGGAGCCTCGAGTTGTATCGCCCAAGCCATCAACACACCATTAAACAAACAGAAGTACCGTAGTTATCCGAGGCCCAAAGGCACAATGCAAATATGGAAGCTATTGCCATGGGGTAACAAAAAGGTCAAGGCCTCTACCTAAAGCTATCCAGTAGGAGGAAGAAAAAGCAATCAGCAGGAAGAGGTGATAACGAAATCTTTACTGAACCATTGCCTATGAATGTGGATTTGGAACGGTTTGTGCGCAAATTGAAGATGCGTAATTTTTGCGGAGTGTTTGTGTGTGATGCTTTGCCCCATAAACCCAGATTTGACAAATACGCCATAATAAACCAGGACACAATGGCCAGGCTTTGTACTCACTGGGTAACTTATGTGAAATGTGGAAAACGGGCTGAAAAAATGCAAACTTATGTACAACTAAGAGATGGAGCATATGCAGAACACGTGAAACTGTTGACACTAATGTCTTTGCTTCCTTGTTCGTTCATGCAAGCTATTTAATAAAATGGCTATATATTGACAGAAAACCATCAGTTGTGTTGAAAACGCTTACCGCTCCGAACTGCGTGCAGTACATTTTCCTCCAATTGACCTGGAGGGGGAATGGTGCATATGCCTAGTCAACTTTCAAACCTACAATGCAATACTAAATATTGATAAAAAAAACTGCAGGATGTACCTCGAGAAAAGTGGTAATAGCTCCCTTGAGGTAAATTGCCCATTGGCTCTTGATAACTAAACAACGTTGCAAGGTACATCTAAGATTTGTTGTCTCCCGACACAGAATTCAAACTGTGTAGAAATTCCAATACTCTCAAGACTGTCATCAGATGCAGAGAAGATATTGACTTTACGAAGATGGATTCCATCGGAATGTTTCTGGGGTTTGAGCCTTGCATTTACGAAGTCAACAAAACTTGCAAATTGTTAAGATTTGTAACATCTTGCCTGTTATTGTGATACAAATAAACTGCAATTTGGAGACTGGCACATATCTCAACAGTAGGTCAAGTAATACGCTGCACTAGTTTTTGTCTATAGTATTTCCTGGTTTTAAACTGGTCTCATGGCACCACAAAGCATCATTTATGTTCCGATCATCACAAAGAGAGCACACGAGGTAGTAGTAACAATCGTCGGCCAGCGCAGGAGTTGGTGAGCTTTTAAAATGAACGAGTCACCCTATGCTTGCATTTGAGAAGATGGGAATAATATTTATGATGACCAGTAGCAATAAAACAAAACACCACATCAAACCACCAATCAGTACGCCTCAGGTCATCAAGATTTTTCTTTGCAGTCTTGGCTTTGAGGCGGATCGCCATGGAAGATTTATAAATGTTGACGAGCATGTTATTGAGGTGGACCAGTCGCGAGATGTGGGGGATAACCTCAACAATCAAAAATTACCTCTCACTCATGCCGAACGAGCTGTCTGTAGCCAAGATAGCAGACTGGGGAATTGAAGATGACTACAGTGTTCCTTTATACCTTGGAGGCAAGTTCGAGGTCTCCATTCTTCTAGCAATGTTACTGGAATTTACCAAAGACTACAAACAATTTATCATTAATTCAGTGCAGGAACTGGTGTTACTCCTAGCCAGTATGCACACATATGCCATTGTGGGTACAGGAGAAAATGTGAAGACAGTGGAACTGATGCTACAGTCTATCGAATGGATGCTCCCTCACATTCAGATGAGTACTACCGAATATATCAAGGTGCTGAAGAATGTGGAAGATGACAAAAACATTTATGTGGCGTCTAGGTCGTGGAGTCTGCAAACCTACCCTAGATTGCCCACAAGCTAGTGAATCTACTGGATGGTGAAGTCCAGCTTTGTTACTGAGAAATTGAGGTACATCATCGATGGGCTACAGACTGGAAGACAGTATAATGGTAGTGTGAGCCGTTCGTAGTTCGACATATATCAAATAGAAAATGTGAAAATATATTTGAATAGTGAAAACTATCCGAACATGAACATGAATTTTGAAAATGGACAGTACCTGTTGGCATATCAAATGTGAGTTATTACAGACACATGGTGATTCAATTGAAATTGTACTGCCCACTCAAAAGTCGCCATGTGGTCGCCTTTTCCATCCTGAAAAAGTGAATTTTCCAACGATCCACCGACATGCCGGATCCAGAGAAGCTAGTTTGAAAGGATGCTGCAGTAGGGCAGCAATCTACACATAAGGTGGTCACTGCCACCAGAGCCTCGCAGAGAGGCAATATATATGTTAACAGCCTCCAGCTGAGGAGATGAGAAATGGTGGCGCGGTCCGCAACTATAATTTAAGCTACCCCTGTGAGGTGAGGCTAGCCATCCCTGCACCCCTCTGGCATCCTACAAGTGAAACATTTTTGTATATAAGTACGTGCTAAACAGCAGGTTAGGGCAGTTCGTCAGCTCCAGTCCGCAAAGGCTGAGGGCATAGAACAGACAGTTGTTGGCTCTCTAGATTGGGTAAAGCTGAGGGCACCAGCAAGGGAAGTGGTTGTCACTCTGACCTCACAGTCTGTAAAAGACTTGCAGAGCAGATCATAATCGGGGTTGTGCACACTCACTAGGCTTTCCTCGTCAGCAGAAGCACTTGGAGAAAACTCCTGAAGGAAGAGCGCAAAGGTCTCCTATGATGCCGCCAACTCCATCCACAGCTGAGGATGCCATCGCCAGCCAGAGGTGTCTCGACTTCTCCGCCTATTCCTTTACCCGCAAGCTAATTCCTTCAGCCTCTGCGGTACCAAGTCGTGCTGACGACTTTGCTGCTGGACAGTCCCCCCCTCCTCCCCCTTTTTCACATTAGTCAAGTACAAATTCTAATTAATTAATTCTCTTTGCAATTGCATTTAAGTAGGTTCGCCTTCACCTGAGTTAAGCTTAGCTTCATTTTTAAATTGTTTGTAAAGAGCTATGCATCCCTGTGTACATTCCAACATATGAATAAAATACGTAACTCTGTAAAATTTGAAATCTCTTGTTACTTATTTACCCTAGAAACATCATTACATAAGTTCTATATTTGTTTATTTGTTTTCAATCGGCTCTTTTAGCTAGCGAATGCTCACTGTTAGGAACTGAGGGTCTGAACTTGCTTGGATACCCTATAGTCTGCATAAGGCCATAGTCTGCATAAGACAGGAGTATCCATGTATTTTCCGGGGTGCTCGCACCTACAGTGGGATTCACTCTGTTTTCCAGAATCTCTAACACTCATTACTTCAGTCCCAGTCTGCAGTAAGACTGGACTCAGGAGGGCTTAAGTAACCCTTGGATAAAGTAAGTGTTCGCCTTTGTAATTATTTCTCTACGAGTCGCAAGTCTAGCAACCAAACCCAGGACTCCAGGACAATCTGTTGCTCATTACCTCACTTCCAGTTTGCAGTAAGACTGGACTCGGGAGGGCTTGAGCTTACACTTGGTTTCCCGGGGGAGTACGCTCCCATGTATTGCACATACTAAGAAATGCAGCACAAGTACAGAGGTAAAACTAGTCAAAACCACAGGTTAACCTGACGGGCACTTCAATGAGAATTAGAGGTGCTACCTAAAAGTGTAAATTCAGATACTCCCAGTGAAATAAATCATACCCCTCCTGATATTAAACCTCTACTCAGACCTGAGGAAAAACTACGTAACGAGCAACCGCCCATAGGTGAATATTGTAGTTCCTGCTGGGATTCCCTATTTGGTATACACTGGCCCTTGCACAATCTTGATTATTTTGACACACTAAGGCCACTAGCAATTTATTTCAAACCTATCCCACCGCCTTGCCCTTGTTATCTCATACAAGAACCGGCCGCCATATGCATAATTTGCACGGCCGCTGGTAAGGTACTAAATATTCACATACCTCCAAAACCTGTTGATACCAGCAGGGTAGTATCAGTTGCATGAACTTCATCCCCATAAGCAAGCCAACAATACCAGCTCCTTTTAAGCTTTGGTTTAAGTCAGAGGTAGCCAAATAGTTCATATCTGGGTATATGGATTTCCTTTTGTTTGGAATCTTCTCCCCTCCCATCCCTCTATCTAATGACAGCTGGCATCACTAATTTTGGCAGCCTTGACGGTAAGCTGGACGAGACTCTCGGGGAGGGAGATATTTGTGATCAAACTTACTCTGGGGTTTGATTCCCCTCCTCCTATTAAGATCCCGCCACGTAAACAGTGTCACTCCAGATCTTCCAATATGGAAAGCTCCACAACCCCGCCAGGCAAACAAATTAGCAAGTCTACACACACTTCAGGAGAGAACCGTAATAGCTAACATTAAAGGGAGGAATCAGCGCTTGTCCTTTTTGTTTACTCTCTTTCACGGGACATTAAATATTTTGCTGCGGAGCACAAAATCTCCGACTAAAACAAGGGAAGTTAAAGAAATGCTACATAACCTATTTATGTATTGGGGTAATACTGATGTGGGTTGAATTTACAATGATGGACTTGGGAATATACACAATCACATCACATTATTATGACCACTTGCTAGTATCAAGAGTAACTGCTCTTCGCAGTATGTACATCAGCTACACTCGGTTGGCAGTGACTCAGTCAGGTGTTGATAGGTCTTCACAGGTATTTGGAGCCATGCTGTCAGCAGTACGTCCCACAACGGTTGAAGGGTGCGTGGCAGAGGAGACAGATGGCGAACATGACGATTGAGGTGGTTCCACATGTTCAATTGGATTGAGATTGGGGCTCTTTGAGAGCCACGGACTAGCTGTGAAGTCTTGATCATGTTCTTCCAGCCATTTGTGGAAACTTCTGTGTGGCAAAATGCATTATCATGCTGGAACGTCCCATCCTTTCGAGGAAAGACAATCATTATGTACGGGTGGATGTGATCACCGAGGTTGGTTTCATAACCAAATTGATCTAGAGTACCTTCCACACGAATGATAGGACCTAGAGAATACCATGAGAACATTCCCCAGATCATAACACTGCCTTGTGTTCGTCCAGTAATGGATGCAGGGTGTTGGTTCTCTGACGTTTCTCGCCAGACACGCTGACGTCTATCCATCCTATGCAGCTAAAAATGAGACTCCTCAATCATCAGTGCTCCAGTCGCCATACTGCCGAGCAAATTCCAATCATTTTTGTTGATTCACCGGTTTTAACATGGGTGCAGTCACCCTCCATCTACTCTAGTGCCCGATTCGCAGAAGGGTTCACTGAACTGTTGCGGTAGAGACGTGTCTGGATGCCCCCTCGTTTATTTGGATGGTGAGCTATTCTACTGTAGCCTGTCGGTTGGCCTTCATGCACTATCATCGTCGACGTTCACCTCAGACATTAATGGCGCATGGAGCTCTGCAGTTTCTTAAACGATTATTTCCAATGGTGCCATTCATCCACTCATGATACACCTTTACCACAGACACACATGAACAGTTCACATACATCGCTGTTTCCAAAATTCTGCCCTCATGACCCCAAAGCCGACGATTATCTCTTTTCGCAACTCAGTTAATTAGTTTCCCTTACCCATGACAGCAGGAAGCGCACTGTGTACAGCCAGCCTATCTATCGCATTATGTACCTGCTTCACCAGCCATATCACGACCCTTACGTCATGCGCTACACGGTGCAGATAGCACTTCTAGCAGGTGATCATAGTAATGTGATTAGACTGTGTATATAGTCTTTCATGTAACATATTGACACGTATACACTCATCCTTACTTTCTGAGGTTGAAAGAGGTTACTACGCTGACCACCCTCTCGGGTTTGGCGAACAAGAGAGGAGTCAAACCCCAGAGTGAAGCGGATTGATATGGACTCCCGCCCAGGGAGTTCAACCTTCCTTCTCACGACTACGGCTGTCAAAAGGTGGGACGCCAACGGTCCCAGGGTGTGTGAATGGTAAAAGGTGGTGGTTAATTGAGGGTGATAGTGGCAGTGGATGATCTGGCTGGAGCTATAGGGACTATCTGCAGAGTCTTCGTTGGTCGGCATGCGGGAATATAGTTGGCTGGTGGATGGTTTCTACGTGGTTTGGGAACAACTTTTGGTGGGAGTCGAACCCGGGTGGTTTACCCTGATTCCAACTTTATTGTACAGAAGTTCGGCAGAACCACCTAAGGCAGGTTTCGAACCCATATGAACTTGCCCAAGGCTAACTTTATTATGCACCAGCTGAGTGGGTCCATGTTGGTTAGGGTGACCTTGGAGTCAGTTGTGCTTACCACTGATGGCTGAGTCCTTAGTTGGTTAGCACGTGTTCCTTCCCGGATCGTATTCTGGCCAACAAGTGCCTAGTAAATGGTCCAGTGAGGAATCTAGTGTGGGCGGTAAAATAGACTAGTAAGTAGACACACATGTTTTTCATGGCGTGCAAAATTGCAAAATTTTCACGAAATTGACTAATTTTTGTAAATCAGCTAAATAATCATGAGAATAATGTATTTCTCCACATAATAAATATATTAATAGAATCAATTACTACACATTTGGATGATAAGTATTGTGAGAATCACAATATATACCGCAGTTTGCGAGATACATCACAAATATACTATATATGTTGCAAGTATTCAATATATATCGTGACACGTGCAATATATATAATCATAATATTGCAGCCAATAAACAAACATGATACTAAAGGCTAAACAAAGATGTTGCACTTGTGTAATAATAATAATGAATGAAACAGTATTTGACCGTAATAAAGAATTTTCTCACGGGTGGGCGGGGGGGGGGGGGGGGGGTTATGTATTTGGCAAAGTTAATTAAATACTTATGTGCAAATTTATGTACAAATAGAATTGTCTAGAAAGGACACTTGTCTAAAGCACATCCAGGGCGGTACTACTCATAACAAAAACAAAGGTTTAGCGATGGAAGTGGAACAAGTTCAGGGTGCATTGACGTCTGGTGTAAAATGTCAAATTTTGCTTACCAATCTTGTTTCCCTGTCGAAAAATATGAAAGTTGAAAAACAAGAATTTGTTTTGTCAACAATCCCTGCTTTCATGGAAGCTAACATTCCATTGGAAAAAGTTGATCACCCGAAGTTACGGGAGTGTGTGAATAAGTACATCGCGGGTATTAAAAAAGTTTGTATTGACGCATGCCGCTTATACATCTAATCTAATACAATTATGACTCATCGCCAAAAGTACCTCTTCCATCACTACAGACGTGACACGTCTAACCTACAGGCAGCAGGAATTTGTGCGTATTCTCTTCACCTGATGGATATGCAACCCGGTTGGCATGCCCCCCCCCCCCCCCCAACATGCTGAGAGCCTACAAGCTGCCCAGACCTCTGGCAAGGTTGAGCGCCACCGACGAGGCACAAAGCAGAAATGCTGATCACAGTATTCTCACACCAACCTGGGCAGGAAGACGCCACGTCTCCCCCGCACACCGCGCCGGCAGCCTACTTCTACTATATAAGTCAGGACGCTGCCAAGCTGGAGATTCATTCTTGTTCTTCTCTCATGACATCCACAGCACTGCTCAGTGCGGAGACTTCCAGAGAACTTCAAAGCATTGAGTACACCCCCTGCAGCTACTTCACCATCGACGACTGTCAACCAGAGAACACACTCACTAACATGTTAACTTCATTTTGTCTCCTCAAGACACCTTTTCTTAGACCAGTTTAGTAGTATGTCTTTTCTCATTTAGATTATTCTTTCCTGCTTTTCCATTAGAACCAGGTCGCCTACACCTGGCCAGCGTAGTAACCTTCAGCACTCAATTGCCTGTTAGAAGGTAGCACGCGTTGCATGTTTATTGAACCATCAATAAACATACTTTTGTTTCCTACCTTACCACTTTTATTTCTGAGAGTATCTATCTGTTTGCCTGCTATACACAGGTTACTACGTACATCACTGACAAGAACGGGGCATTTTATATAACCAAATTAACTTCAGTTGCGGGCGCTCCTCAGCGATCGGCCATATTTTCTACACACCCATTAGATGGCCATCTGTTGCTTTCCAACTGCCATAGCACTGTACCAGTGCCGGCGGAGAGGAACAGAGGAGCCATAACCACTAGCAACACCTTCATCGAGGGAGAAGTGAAGGTCTCGAGTTATTACCTTATCCCACAGCATTGTTAGTGCTCGGATATCTGTAGCTTGAGACCTGCCACCCATCTCTGTGTGAACGCACATCCCGTGGCGGCATTGGTGACCCAAACAGCTCCCCGTCTCTGATCAGCCTGCATTCACGGGGGATCAGTGGAGACTTAACAGAGCCTGGTCAGCAAGCCAAAACCGGACTGACACTATAAACTGTGTTTAGTTTGTTCACATCAAGGTGTACCTAGCATAATGTAAGCAGAGACTCAATGCCTTATGATCATATGCACGGTCATAAACATAGGGAACAAAACGCAGCGTTCCTTGTGTCCAGACAGTTGAGTGCACTTCCTCGACCCACATCGGAGCGACAGGCGGAACAGGACCGCTCTACCCAACTCAGGCATGAGTTAGTATCGGCTGATGCGGTAACCATCTTATTTGTTTCTCCATGTATCTGAATTCATCCCTCATGCCATCCTGTGGACAAACGATGCTCACCTGTGGAATCGCGAATTTGGCGTAGGCCAAGTTCATTATGTCTGGATAAAACCCACTACGACCATGGCACCCAAGAAACTATGATATGTACGTACTAGCCAAGACCCCTTGTCTCTAACCATCTATTAATCTAGACCACCCCGCTTTTGGTCTAGCGTACAATATCCTTGACCACTGTGCCTAGTAGCCTATCCGGGCCCGCATCAGTAGAAACCCTAACTTGAAATTAATCCTGACCCACTGACCATTTTTGTATTACCTACCTAACCTCTAAAATTGTTTTCATGTGTAAGGCTACCTTGTAACTAACTTATGTTGAGCCTAGGCTTACAATATTCCCAACTGCCTTATCAGACTTTTTCACTTTTATAGACCTGACACATTAAATAGCTACTGAAAATGAATGTGTACAATCGTTCACACTTTAATATAATAAATTTTCGTCCTGGAATGTAATTTCTTTTTGCAAATATTTTTGTCTAAAAAATGGTTAAAACCTGCTGAGGAAATCAGTTAATTGCAGACATGCTATGACTTTGTCACAAGCCTATGTTTTATTTTTAAATAAATATTTGGTTATAAAATTAAAAATTAAAATTATGTGAGCATATATATGTTGCTGTCCACTCCACATTCACTTAAATGCAATATGAAAAATAATGCTGAGAATAATATTTTACTACCTTGTTATAAAAATTGAATGATAACACAGCAGAAAATGTGAAATTTGATGACTAAATTGGCATTTACTTAAATCTGAATTAGCCTAATTTTTGTTTGTTCAAAAATATTTGAATGTTTATTTTCACTTATTACAACTGAACAGTGTGATTTCATGCAAATTTTCAAGCACGAGTATTACAACGCTTATTCTTGGTCTCCTAACTATAAATACCTACATGAAGTGGTATGTTGTTTTTAGTCTTTTCAATAGAACTAATTGCAAATGTGCAGTTTTGGTTTTTAGAAAGTAACGAAAACCAAAATCACTTACAAAAACGAGGAAAAATGTACCTAAATGAAGTAAAAAAAGGGACTAAATAAATAGCCCATTTTTATCACCGTAAAAAGGTGTGACTAATTTTACATGTATATATTTTTTTTTATACAAGCATTCTTTTTAAAATCGACAATTTTTTTGACAAAATAAAAAAATAGTGACGAAAAATATACCAAAATCATCTAATCAAAACTGACGAAATCAAGAAAACATTTTCACCGAAAACATGTCTCTCTACTCATAAGATAGTGGTACACACTCTGATTCATTAAGTGGCAGCTATAATTGACTAGGTGTCATAATGTTTACCCCTGCAGCAGCCTGCTGGTGTAGGGCAAGTCTCTCTTTGCGCCTTATGCTGCTCTTAACACTGCAGTGCTTATTGTGCATTTGAATACTACCTTCTACCTTCCTACTGACGTACAGTCCTGGGGGCGAGACTTTGGCAGTTTTACCCAAGGCCCTGTTGTATGAAGTGTAGTCGGGTATATAGGACTACGTCGAGTAACAGCCGAGGGAACACTGGAGACCCAGGAGCGGCCGCATGCCCACCTCGGGCTATAAACCACTTCAGGCACCGTCTCCCATAGATTCATTGTGCCACACAACTGGTTATCAACGTGGTTGATTATTGCACAAATTAATTATCCGCAATTAATAAAACAAAACAAATTGAAAAGGGAACTAATGCTAGAATTACGGTAGGCGAGACAAGGTTTTAAATTTACGTAATATTTATTACGTCTAAATAGAAGCTGGGAAGTCCCGGCTCACTGGTACACAATTAAGTTAACTAGAATAATTATAAAATTACGATGCGTAATCAGAACAGGCGAAAGTAAGCCTGGGGATGTAATTAAAAAACTAAAAAAATACAAAAATATAAAGTCACGTAATTCACGCAGTTCACAGCATGTACTAAATAATGAGATTATCCAGAGGCGTTAGTAACATGACCTGCTACCGTGGGAGTCAAAGTAAGTTGACTGTGGTAAACGGTAATGGGTACAGGATGTCAGGTTACTTCTGGAGAGAGCTGATACCTTGTGGTCAGCTGGTGGTGGACAAGCCTTCCCAAGCTGGTGGGTTGGAGTGGTTCTGCCTTCACAAGCTGCTGGGGTGGAGAGGGTGCTGTCTTCACAAGCAGCAGGCAGAAGTTCAAAGTAATGTTGTAGGCAGAGGAGAGGAGAGAGAGGTCTTCTTGCAGACCAGGGAGAGCTCACTGACCTATTCGGCTGGTGAGCCCGGTGTCTGCTGGAGCATGGTTCTGGACTTCCTTATATACAGAGAAATCCCTTCATCAGCGATCCTTCGGAGTGCGGGGGGTAACGTAGCCTTCCAACACATGGGTAGGTTATCAGGGGTTGCGGGAGCGCCACTCATATCTGATCTCCCTGCATGGTGGTAACGACAAATTAAAACGCCTCTTTCTGAGGCTAGCAGGATGTGATGTTACAAGGTCACAGGGGTGCTGCCATCTCTTGGGTTTGCTGGAACTTCTTCCACGGCTAACTGTAGTGTAGTGGATTGTCAAAAATATTTCATTTATTCATGGGGGTGGTGCTTGCATGCAGGGTTTTTGGGGTGGGCTGTAGATTTATTAATTAATCGCATCAATTACTTTTACGTAGTCGGCTGTCCAGTGCGTGGAGTCTCCTTGCTCGATACGTGAAATTACATTTGCCACTGTTAGTGACTTGCGTCGAGTTCAGGTCACTCGAGATGGGGCAAAGTCGCCTTTAGAGCGCGTATCGCGCTCCGCAGCATGTTGGCATGCATCAATATTAACAATTAAAACTACCTGCTTTTATATTCAAGCATTTAAATCCACCTTGCACACTGATACCAAGTTAGGTGTACCTAGAAGTGGTTTGATGTTAGCCCGTCTCAGTACGGATGGCAAGTAAGGATTAAAACCTCAGTACCCCTTCTATAGAAGAGGTATGAAGGAAAGAGGAAGTGAAAACGGGGCCCTTCTACTTTGACAGGATTCGCACACAAGTCCTGGGTTAGCTCGTTGGAAAGGTGGATATCCCCACGCTGGTATGGTTATGTATTAGGAACCTTGTAAGTGCTCTGACGTGTCAGAAGTTTGGGGATTGTAACTCCTAGAGAGAACTTCACTTCCGGAGATCTGCAGAACGCAGTTTGGACTTTTGTGGAGGAGGTGGCCTACAAATACATGTGCGATGCCAGTATCGCAGGGGCATGCTCCTAGGAGGCTCTATTCTCGCTTTGGCAAAAAATACAACAGTACAACGTAAGACGTAGTTGGGTATGGTACCGGTTCTACAGTGTACTTCTAGGAGCACTGCTTGTCCAGTGTGATCCAACATATAGCTCCAGTCTAGCTTTTCACCAGCCAAGACTGAACTATAGGGCCAAGATTCTCATGTAGACAGTCTTGAATCCCAGGTGTTTAGTGTTCCTAGTGAAGAGCCCCCCCCCCCTCCCCCCCTTTCGAAGATCGGCCACTGCAATACAATTTGCATTACCTTGGCAGAACTCTGGCTGCCGCTAGGTGGTTTGGTATATTTGTCATTTGGTTAGTGCGCAAGAGCCATGTTTACCTTATATTCACCAAAAGAATGAACTTGAATTAATTAGCAAAGAATGAAAAGTAACCAACCAATAATTAAAATCATTACTCAAATTACTTATAGGTATATGAGAGGGGTGTTCAAAAATATCAAATTAAAAGATTAATATACACGGTGATAATACACTTTTAATTGAAACGTATTCAAGAGAAAATAGTGTTTACATATACTTGGAGTCACACTCTCCTCAATAATATAAATATAAATACTTATTTTAATATTTAATAAGTGGAATTTAATTACGTTAACAACCAGGTGGAGACAACCTTGATGCAATAACTGGTATAACCTGTGTGTGATAGACTTGAAATAAAATAATTACATGAACAAATTAGCCCAACAATTAATTGCTAATTAATTAATTGGGTTTGTCCGGAAGGGACCTAAGACGTGGTCAGTTAATTGAAAGGCTTCATCCAAGTGGCAAAGAGGTAGCTGGGCTAGTACCTTAAGGGTTGTCCAGAGGGGATGTCGTTCCCATGATCTTCCACACCTTGTGGTAGAGAGGAAGGAAGAAGTGGAGGAACTGGTAAGGACGACGTCTTGGTAGTTGTTGTTGACGTTGGTAGCTGCTGGTGGCGGCCGAAGAGGCTGAGGACTTCTGGACGGTGGTAACCCTCCAAAGTTGCTCAAGGTGGCTGAAGAGGTTGAAGGCCATCTGGTTGATACTGGTCCTCAGGAGCTTGATGGTGTCGTCGTTGAACATTAGAACTGTTGCGGTCACCGGCGTGGGTGAGGGACTCTGCCCTATGTTAGCATCAACAACTTTCACAGCCAAGAAGGTGCAGCAGAAGTCACTCCTGAGGCCTAGGCTGGAGTGCCTTTTATACTGATTTTTTCAACTTTTAGGTGCTCGGAGGGGTGCGGGGTAGTTATCCCTGCCTCTCGGGGGTGGAGCTTATGTCGTTAGACATGGGTCCCTAGATCCTTATCTGGAGCGGTGCTCGACTCGAGATATTACCACATCCTGCCCATATGCACTCGTGTAAGCCATGCCTTTTTGGGCAGCTCATTTCCCCACAGTGGTGCATGAAACAGCCTGCTTTTTTGGGAAGGGGCGATGACGTGACGTCTTCTAGTAGAGTTGAGGCGACAGAAACCCATCTGGAAGTTGAAAGTCGAAAAGTGGAGTGGTCGATTCGGATTGGTCTCAGTGTGACTATAAGCTGTTTCTCATCTGTAGGTGTAGTTATTCTGTGTTCTCTATGATCTACTCATGGGCATAACAGAAGGCATAAAACTTTCTATAGCAGAAGAGAATAAAAAATGCATCAGTTTTACACACACATTACCTAAAGTGTTGACAAAAAACTGTAAATGGCAGGCCAACAACTCTCAAATGGCAGACAGTCTGCAATTGGCAGGGGTACGAATGGAATTGTATCATTATGTGGGTACATTGTGGTTCGTCCAAAAATATTGAAGATGGCACTACTTGGGTATGGAAAGCAAACAGGATACTGCATTCACATATATGTACAGGGGATATTTATGCCACTCATTAAAACATTAGCAAATTATTAAAATATTTGTCTTTAACAAGCACGGCACACTCGTGCTTTTTGTAACCAAACAAGCTTTTACAGTTAGAAGGTTATAAGAAAACAAAATTATCACAATACTGAAAATAAGGCTTTAATGTATGTCAACATTTTCTTGCTACATAGCTCAAATTACCGACTTTAAAAACCAATTGATTTGTTTAGCAAACAACCACATCCAGTTGACTGCACTGTGCCATTACTTGTGTATTACTGCTTACAAAGGAATACAAGAAATAAACATTTTCTAACATGAACATAAGTTATAAACAGAAATAATGTATCACATAAAATAACTAAACAAATTTTGTTACACAATGGAAATTTATATTTGTGAAACCTAAAACTGTGTTGCACACACACGCGCACCAACCCACTGAGCTACACACACAACCTACAGACTGGCCATGTGAAAGGTTATATACTGTATGTACATGACAAAAATACAGTGTTATCACATATTTCTTAATGTTGGGTTTTTATAACCATTTGAGTAATTTGAAATGTTTCTCGTTACTTATATGTACATTAAGTTTCATTTTGTACATAAATACATTTTACTTAACCCATAATCTTTTCGTAAATGGACGTATACGGCTTGAGGTTGTTATGTTGTTCGCTATCTTCTCTGTATCAGCTTCGTTGGTATAGTGGAAATTTAGAACACATTCTATTACAGTTTTGGGCATGCCTATGGGTAGCAAAACGGTTATACCCGGAGAGAGCTGTATTGTAACCTACATAGGGCAGTAACTCTAGCAGAAATTGGTTA
Organism: Dryococelus australis; assembly: GCA_029891345.1. Classification (NCBI taxonomy): domain Eukaryota; kingdom Metazoa; phylum Arthropoda; class Insecta; order Phasmatodea; family Phasmatidae; genus Dryococelus; species Dryococelus australis. Next base: position 198,113,048 of record CM056994.1, read on the forward strand.
TGAAAACTGCTACGGAGATGGGTATTGTGTGGGCCCGTGGGGTCCTCTTAAGCACTGGTGCCTAAACAATTGTGTGTGTGGCCTGCAAAGAAAATGATTACACAGACTTTGCACTGTGATGTGGGAGGTGTTAACATGCTTGTGAATTGTCTAGGTGCTGGTGAGGTGGCTTGTGCCACTCAAATCTCGCACTGTTGTTTACCTCCCTCATTGGCTGTCACTACAGCCACTGTACCTCTGGATGCTCGTTTTCTTCTCGCAGCCCCACAAGGTGAGTGTAGCATCCTACATTCAGATTTATCTAATTAGGCCTAACAAGTTCATATCAGTATTTTTGATGAATATATGATTTATTTGCAGTGAATATAGACACAGTATTATATAAAAAAGTTAAACAAAAGTACTTAACTTCTCAATGCAATATTTTAGGTCAACTTCTGAAGCTAACCAATATGTACACAAATATTGATGCTATTCAATAATAAAACAAATACAAATAACCTTTCATTTAGCATTGCTAAATGAAAATGCTTCTACCAGACATTTTAAGTTACAGGGACACTGGATGACTTGCTGCTACATGCATATTTGCCCAAAAGATCTGAATCATAATTATTGACAATTTTCTTGTGCTCATTGTGTTTACGTAAGTGTTTTCTCATGTTACTAGTTGTGCGACTAACTCCATCTCGTGAAATTTTTGCAGAAGACAAACAGTGAAATGAGTAATTTGCATCATTCTTGTCAATTGAAAAATAATTCCACACATTGTTTGACATTTTCTTCACGTCTATGTAAATAAAATCCCCAGTACATTGAAAACTTGAACACTAACCACTTAAAAAAAAAGACTGATATTTTTGCTAAAGGTGAACACTAAAAAAAATATAACTTTCTATTTTGACTACATAAAAAACGAAAATGTCACAAACAGGAATATGTACAGTACGAAAAATGTACCTGTTCTTTATCTAATATACCATTAAATAATAGGTAAACAAAATAAAAAATCTGAAAAATAATATCAAGAAAGCTTGTATTAAGGACCCTGCTTTAGGATCCTTTTTCTCCCACTACTAACAACTATCGCACAACAGACTAAAAGCCAATGCATGTTCTGCATCAGCGACCTGGAACTCTAGGAGCTTGCTGCTAATGAGGGTTCTTACCTACAAACCACATCTGGTTGCAGACTGAGGCCAGCTTCCATGCACAGCTTATCAACTAATGCTGATCGTAACACTTAAGCCCCACAAAGTGCTATCTCCAACAGTATCTGCATGTGCGGCAGTGGTCTTTCATTGGTGACTGCCAGTTTGTTTTAGTGTTTCGTCTGTGCAGACATTTACTGGTTTAGATATTATGCAGTAGATTTCTACGTGCGTTTGTAGCATTTTTGCAACATTATACAATTAGTACTGAATCATGACAGAAAATGCGCAAAAAAGAAAACTAGTGCAGTTTTCCCATTAAAGCCACACCACACGTGACGTGAGTGATGTTGGAGTGAAGTGAGGCAGCTAAATACTCATAATAGCCGTCTGCCACATGGCAGCCATCAAGATAAAAACCACTTGTTTACCGTAAGTTTCGATGATCCGACTATCTCTTCCCCTGCATTTTCATGTATAATTGAGTTTCAACTGTACTATCATAATTCTTTCATAGTCGAACCATCATTGAATGGTTAATTCCAGTCAATGCATGTGAGTTTGGTACAGGTTCGGCCTATTTGGAAAATCAAAGACCTGTTGTTGTGCAACATAACCTCAAAAAATTATGTGAAAGTGGACGAGGATTTTCAATAATTAACCGTTCGATTTTCGATTCTTCGATACCTGTAATGATCTAGGGTATTGAGGAATTGACTTTGACATCCCTAAATATTAGTGATGTCAAACACAATTCTATGATTCCTCGGTACTAAAGCTGTGCCGATTTGTATTTGTTTCTGCCAAATTTACAGATGTTGATTGAATCAGCTCTTCTTCTGATGTATGAACTACAGATAATTTTTTTGTCAATTTGACAAACACAAAATGTTGCAGGGTACGTATGAATTATCAATGTGTCCAGCGATGGGGAAATGCGGGAAAGGATTTTAAATGCTTTGGGAAATATATGGAAATTTTTCCGAATGGTGCAAATTTTTCAGGGTTAATGAACTCTGCATTAGAACTTCTGAAACTGCATCAAAAAAATTAACACTAAAGAATCTATTCTGCCTTTAAAATTTGGAATACAGCACTGCATTACTAAAGTAGCATCAAGTCTTGCAGAGAGAGAGAAGGAAATAATAAAAGGATGCCTGCGGAACCTCCCTGCTGTGAAGGACAATGGTGGGAGGGCTTGGTTTATTGCCACAGGGAGAAGGTGTAGGTATGCTCTGCTTTGCACAATGACCTGAACCTGACCGCCTCTGTTGGCCTAGTTGGATGCTGGACACATTTTTTAAACAAATGTAGTTTTTGTGCACATCATTGCAGTTACAAAACAGTAGTAATATAGGTTACTTATGCGAGTTTACTTTATAGCTTCAGTAGACGATGAACAGGCTGAAGAATTGAAGAGGATTCTGTTCTAATTATACAATGCAATAAATTGTATTGAATAGGTGTGATGTGTAGGCATGTGCTGACACCACCTCATGATTCTTTAGTGGACACGTCCATAAGAGCTAAGAAGCTGTGTGCTCCGTTACCGGGGATTTGATCAGAACTGGTCCCTGTGTGACAACATGCTTTGTGTGGGCAAGTGAAGTCTTAGCTGTCTTCTTCCTCCCAGTTCGGTGACCTGGCATGGGGTTAGTGATGTGTACATGTGTACTGAAGGTATGAATGCAGATGGGTTGTATACTTAGGCATAACTGGGTAACGTTTAATGTACTCGGTCATTCAAGGGAACTTTATTCTGGCATGGTATTCCCAATAAGCTGGTGATACCTCCTGGTGCCGATGCTGTAGGCATTTGTCCCCTCTTAACTTCCTGTCAACAAGCAGTAAGGGGCAACAGGACCGCTCAAGTCTTACGGTCAGGTAGCTACACGCAGTTTCGGAGGGGAGTGCTGTCTTGGTCTTATCGAGAGGTTAGTCCACTGTCACTGTGCAGTGAGAGAGGCGAAAAGATAGCTGTTATTTCACCATCAGGTTGAGGGTACTGACTTACCTCGAGAAGAACACCAAGTTCTCCTCTGATTCTCCAGTGATGTCTTAGGAGTGGCAGACTGCTAGAGTCAGCTGGAGTCTTGGAGCTTTCCCTCCTCTGGCTTGAGAGACCTGGAAGGACTCTCTATTCCTTTTGCTAAGGGTGTGCCCAGGAGAGCAACCTGACCTGCTGGCAGCCAAACACCCAACTAGTGCAAGAACAAGGAGCTTCCTTCCGGGTCTGATACAAAGAATTTTGCATTGCTGTGCGTGTCTCTTGAAGCATTCCACCCTTCTGCGTGCGTCTGCGCCCTCTACTTTTCGACTTCGTCCCATCATCATGCGTTGATATAATTACGGAGCAAGTCATGCCAGCAGTCAATCAGGTGGCTACAGGTTTGATTTCACGCAGATTGGACGACTACAGACACGTGGATAATTAAAGAGAATTAATGAGATTGTACTGCCCACCCAGAAATTGACTTGGTCACCAGCCCCGAAGCCAAAACTTGTTTTACCCACCGAGCCACTGACATGCCAGAGTAAGATAAAGTTAACAGAGGCGCTGCAGGAGAGAAGCACCCCTGCAGTCAGTGTTGTCATTGCTGCGGAGCCTCGTGGGGAGGCGGTAAATATGTCAGCAGCCTCCAGCCAGGGCGTGGCCATGGTGGCTGAACGATTAGCATGCTCACCTCCCACCAAGGCGAACCGGGTTCAATACCTGGCCGGATTACTGGAATTTCGCAAGTGAGAATCGTGTTGGACAATGCCGTTTGGTTGGTGGGTTTTCTCTGGGATCTCCCATTTCCCCTGCCCCTTCATTCCGGCGCTGCTCCATATTTACTTCAATCACCCTCATTGGCTCTCATCACCCTGCTGTTAAGAGCTGCCCAAATCTCTTCACTCACTCCAGCGAGGGCGATAAGAAATGAGTGGTGCAGCCCACTGCCCTGAAATAACCAACTCCTGTGATTAGAGTCTAGCAATCCCTGCACGCCTGTGACGCCTCCAAGCTGCAATTTTGGGTATATAAGCAGAAGCAAAAATGCTCTCGCCAGTCCTCTTCAGCTCGCCGACCTGCATAAGGTAGGAGGGTTCTCCAGGGTTTGCACAAGACTCTCCAGTCTGAAGCCCTCCAGCTTGAAAAAAGCTCTCCCTCTCAAACTCCAGCATCCGGATGATGGCTTCTCCAGAAGCTCCAACACCTACCCTGCAGCCCGCGGAGATAGTCACCTGGTATAGATCCAAAGGCATCACAACATCTTTACCCCTGCATTCCCTCACCCGAGTTAATCCTTGCACTCCACGGTAGCAGGCCATAAACATAGTCCCTTCTGGACAAAACCACCTCTCGTTATTTCACTGTTAATTGCGAATAGCATTTTGGAGTTTCTCTTGGTTTGAATTTGAATGCTCAGGTTTGCCTTCACCTGAGGTAACATAACATAAAATAATTTATTTAATTATTTTGGACCATTTTATACAGAACCGCATATCCGCTTTGTTTTCATGAAGCAGCAATAAATACGCTGTGCTAAATTTAACCTATGGTGAGGTGGTACAACAAAATATTTACTTTTAAAGAAAACAAAACAAACCTTCACAATACAAGTAAACTATAACAAATAAATTTTTTTTCAAAGTTAATACTAAAAAAGACAAAAATAATACAATTTTAATTAAAAATAAAAAAAAATAATATAAAAAGTAAACTAATAATTAAATATTCAAAACTCAAATTTTGCAATTCAAATCTACTCAATTATTTACATTTCACGTATTTTTGGTAAACTAATTGTTATTGGTGGCTCATTAATTAACAGTTGACCTCAGCGGACTAAGCACGAATGGGCTATAAGACCAGGAATTCGTGAGGCGAGTCCGGTACACCCAAGCATGCCCACAGAAACGCTCCTCATGTAGTTAGTCCTGCAACACGCTCATTACTTCGGTGTGTCAGCACAAGACTTCACCCAGGAGGGTTTGAGTGCCGGCTACTAAGTCACTAGTATGCTGCTATAATCAACAGTGTGCATAAGAGCCAACAAAAAGGATTTGTTGAATATTAAAATAATTCCACCCAGTAATCAGATGCAAAAGTAAGGAGGTGGATACAATAGCCAATTCAGATGATTAACCCATAATGCACTGCACTGGGAGCTAGCTCAGTCAGATGAATTAACCCTTGTCAAGCCCCCCCCCCCCCCCCGATCCTACGCTATCGCCCACTCAACCCGTGGTTAAACTCGTCGAACCAATTGGAGAAGTCTCTCCAATCGATGCAAATTGCAACTCTTACTTTGGCCTGCTGTTAGGGATCTGCTGGCCATTGCCCAATTTAGATCATGTAAGTTATTTACTTCACCCAGTGCCTGAGTCGGTAGTGAAACAGACACCACAGCAGGGATCCATTAAGAGAACTCCCCCTACCACTTGCCAGATTCGTACCACAGCTGGGAAAGTCCTTAATATAGTCATCCCCACTAAACCAGTATGATGCAACAAAGTGGAGTGCGACAGTGTAACGTAGGAAAGTGATAGGTAGGGTAGCTGTAAAAGCAGAAGGCTGACTTCAGAGTAAGTGTCTTTAATGGCAAAATTCCGAAGAACACAGACTCCTTACCTATGCCCAGAAAAGTCTGATGGGTGAGAACCAATTATAACGTAAAGCACACGATACAGTCTTAACAACATGGGTGCATGGGAAACTCTACCCAACTGTTTAAACTGCACTGCGATCTGTAGATATAGTTTGTCAGCAAGCAACGTGGAACTCAGGTTGGGGACTTACTCCCAGTGAACCTTGCTTGAGAATGCAGTTACTGATTTAAACAAGGTTGACCACTAGACTAGTGTCACAGAGCTCAGGCTGGGTCCCAGTGAACTGCCTCAAGAATTGTCTATGTACTGCTCCGAGGACCGTGGTGAATGAGGGGTGTATGGAGCGGTGAGAGAGAGTGGTTAATCAACCCTCCAGCACAATGAGGATGCACATTCATTACCTGCCGGCCCAGCGCAGCCTAGGACAAGGAGTGGCCCACCCACCGAAGCAGCAAACTGCAATGGCTTGTGGGCTACCATCTGACAGGCGGTGCAACACACCTACAGGGTTGAAGGGTAGAGGGGATGTGGTGGGCGTGTTAGCAAAAGTGTGTATTACCATGGAACACTGGCAGTGATGGAGGTGCAGGGTACCACGAGCCAAGAATGTCTCAGCATGGCACGTCAACCTTCTCAGCATGGCACTCCCCCCCTTCTCATAACTTTTTAGCCAGTGCCACTGTCCCACCATCCTCTGTATCTCAATGTTCTTGTAGTTCATCCTTCTTATTGGTTCCCCTTGTGCTCTAAGCCACAGTCTTGGAGTACTGTATACACATTTAAGGTAAAAGTCCTGACCTAGCTTCAGGTTAAGGTAAGTAGCAAAAGAGTCAACAGACTCTGGTAAGTGCGGTCAAACTAGATGTGGAATCTCTACCCATGGGATACAGAACTGTGTAAAAACAGATATTAAGTCCTTAAAAATTGTAACAAAATTTAGAGATGTACTGCCTAGGAAAAACCATTCCACACTCAATATTTTAAGGTGAATTTCCACACTAGTGTTAAGGGTGGGTGGTCTATGTGTTAACTGTAGACCGACTATCATACCTGCATGGCAATAAGGTACATCAGCACTAATAGAAAAGCAGTTAAATTGCCTCCTTTAGCTTGGTATGAAATTATAATGTGCAAACAACTCTAGTCTGGTACATTTACATAAAAATTGACACGTGCATAATTCTCTTCGCTTGGAGCCTCTGGTTGAAAGTCTCTGATTATGGCCCTGAATAAAAGTGCACTAAATAGCGGTTGATCAGCTTGTTTCGTAAAGTTACTGTTCTGATAACATTTATGTGTGGGGTTACAATTCACTGGTTACACTAGAAAATACTGAAGTGACTTTAGTTCTTACGTACATAACAGTGAGTAAGCCAAATTTAGTAATTATGTTAGGCTTTATTTTCTGTGTTAAAGTGACTCAATAACCTCTCACAATACTTCAAGTATATAATTATTAGACCTCTAGGGGCTTGAAGCCATTTCTTTGAATTAGTTCTGAGCATAAATATTTCATGAATGTGTTGAACACAAATACACAAGCACAATATCATGGACAAAACGAGCAATAATTAATTTAGTAAAGCACAACACAGTTACACTGATTAGTGAATCTGTAATATCTCTTTATGCTTCACAAATATAATTAGATATGGCGAGAATAGGCAGGAAGAGTTTCTGGCATCTCTAGGCCTCCGCCAGGGTCTTTCTCACATATCAGTCCAACTTGTAATCCCAGAGAAATCCACCAAACCTATCCTATACGTGCTTCAACCTTGGGTACAGATGCTCCCATTGTACATCAAGGACACCAGCAACTTATTGGAACACCTGAAAATCTGGACACCATCCCTCCAAATGCTTACGTATATACTATAGATATATACTTCACTGTACACCAATATTCCCCACTAGAGACTTGAGAAAGTAGGTGTTTTTTTCTCTTAAAAATAGGTTGTATTTATTTATTTATTTTTTTAAAAAGGTGTTCTTTTTGTCAAAAATAGCTGTTATTTTCTTGCTACAAAAACGCAGGTTTCTGCATGAGAATTGCTCCAATTTTCAACGTGTTCTTTACAAAGACATACATAATTTGAGATATGTCACTATATACGTAAAACCTGAAATTGGCAATGTTATTCATATTGATAAGCGGTGTTTTCTATCTGTTGTTATTTCCGTGCAAAAATTCCTAACTCCCAGAGAAATATACAGTTATGGTTTTAATACAGACAACAGTTTATCAACAGATAACAATGTAAACCAGTTCATATTTTACTTAAGATTTTGTATTCTGCCTATCACCTGGAACAACAAACGGTCGCAATGCACTGGCAAGCGCATGCTGTTTCATGAAAAGAATAGTGTAAGAAATTTATACTCTACTATAAAAGCACTGATAAAAAAAAAATACAAAAAGTGCCTTGTACGAACAGCAAAAAAAATTAAGAGAAATCTGCCTATATGTTTTTGAACTCTCAAAACTTTCAACAACAGATTTTTTCATTAGGCCCGCTGACAAAAGTTTTGTTTCTTCAAACGTCTCATTTTTTACTGCATATATTTACAGAGAATGTGTATGATAAAAATACACTTTACTGGACGAATACAAGTATACAATACATGATAAATTTATTTACATATATATTCTACGTAAGTAAATTCCTGTAAACACATTTTTCACCACCGCACCACTCACTTTGAAAAAAATAAAGATTTGTTGGTTAAAACAAAACGTGACGATGATACGATACAATCGTAAACAAGGCTTGAATTCCATGTGCTCATGTTATCTATGCTCGTAAATACACGTGATGGAAAGTAAACATCTTTTCGTTTAAGGTGATAAATCAAAGAGATCTACTGGCCAACTTATGCATGCATTTGTATTCGAATATCCAAAAACACATAAAATATGTCTTAAGCAGCAACTATGTGATGTAAAACAATAATAATTCGCGAAAATACTACAGGATTTTGTACAATTCGTGAATTACAGCTAAAATTCTCAAAAATCACAATTTTTCGTTTTTTATGTCAAAATTCGCATTATTTTTCGCTTTATCACATTTGCTAATTTTTCAGGCCTCTATTCCCCACTAATAGAGGCAAGATTTTGTAGTGTTATTTTAAGATAAATTTTGTTTTCAAGAATACCTGATTTTGGTTTTATCAGTTTTATTATGAAAGTCTTAGAAATTAAAACGTCATAACTAAAATTGTGTATTATTGGAGCCAACATTGTACTGTGTTATTTTAATGCAAATTTTATTATAAAAAAATTTTGATAAATTGTTTTTATATAAATATTTCCATTAAAATTTTATAATTTCTGTGCAATTTTATAAACAAGAGAAAATTTAGTTCAACAAAAGTAACACAGAGCATTACCGTAGGTTAAAAAAAATCAGTTTTTAAAGGTTTTGTTTCTTCATAACTTCTATGTTGAGATTCCAAAACAGTGTGGATTTTTTGATACAGTCTTACATGAATGGCTTGGATATGGTTTTATAGAGAAAAAGAAACATTCAATTACTTGAAATAAATTTATTTTTATATTTGCTTTTACAATTCTTGGTATTCTAATTAAACTTTAATTTCTCACCCAAATTGTATTTAATATTTACTGGTGTTATTCACTCAGCCTGAATGACAACAGCTTAAAATTAATTTTTTTCTTCCCATCATCTGAAAACTTAAATTTTTCTTATTATCGTTCAATTTATACAGTTTTGGATACAGATTGTTGGTCATAGTTTCACAGATAAAATAATATTTTGTCTAAATTTAATTAATTTTCTGTTTTAACTGAAATTTCAGTGTTTGGCTATGTATAACTTGTATTTCGGTGTTTGGCGGTGTATTAACTTGCATTCCGGTGTTATTGTAGTTTTCTCGCTATTCACCATATAATCTTGGCTCTACCCACTAATTAGGACAGTCTGCAATAGAATTCTACCTCATTCAGACACACTTCCCCCCACCCCTACTGGTCCACTGCAGTAAACCTTCCACAGCATTTCTGGTTGAACTGGCAAGGTATAAGACCCAACCCCTCCTTTCTCCAAAGAGGACGGACCCACTCCATCCCGCTGAGGCGTGACTGCCTGTGCAGATAGCTGAATTGTCCTGAGAGAATAATCTTCCATCTCTCCTCAGGAATGTGTCTTGAGCTCATTCTGTTCAGATGGGGCCAGTCGGGAGAGCCTTATTGCTTTTGATGGGAGATCCCAAGTCCTTCCAAGGGGAATATGTTCTCTTCTCCCTCAAGGATGAGCTTATGTTGCAGCAGAGAGAGGGTAAATTGATCCATGATGCTTTTTTTTTTGCAACAATAATGGTGATTAGATGACTTCAGCTCATCTATACACATTGCTTTGCTTTTGAGTCTATAAGTTAGCATTGCCATTATCACTTCATGTGGGATTGTACTGTTTACCATTTAGGATGGACGTTCTAGATAGGGTAAACTGTATCATTCATTGGGCCACCGTAGCTACGCATTGAGCGCCGAGTACTTTCGTCCGCCGCTATATAGTATTACTAGTCTCGTTTCATTGCTTGCTTGTTTTCTTCCAGGCAGCCGGTGAAGTCATGCTCGAGCTATGCTTTTCACACACCCAGCTCTGCGACCACCCCTCGCCTACGAGACGCCAGCCAACCAGCACCGAGTAACTGCCAGATTTAGTATAAAAGGAGAGACTACGCTCGACTCCAGACCAATCTTCAGTTCTCCCCTGCAGAGTTCTGACCAGCCGGAACAACCAGTCTATAGCTGCCAACTCCGTTAGCCGCCAGGTCACTGATCAAACTGTCACCAGTCTTCATTCGTCCAGTACGCGTTGCTCAGACAGTGACCAGCCTGCGCCTTTAGCCTTCACTTTCTTATTAGCTTTGCTACACTCACTGCGCTAGCCGCCAGGATTACTCTAGCTATCCTTGCAAAAACCTTCCTTCATTGCACATCCATGCCAGAAGGAAACTCCAGCTCCTTACGCCCTCCCAAGGGTCTATCCTGCCACATCCTCCTTAGTCAATCTAGCACTGTGCCAGTATGCCATTCCGTCATCTACACGCTAGACACAGTGGCCCTCTCAGGGCAAAAATAGGATTCTGCGATTATTAGCTCCAAGTTGTTTTCACAATGCTAGCCTACCCCATCCCTATTGTTAGCACTAGTAGGCTCTACTGGCATTGGTGTAGATAGCTTCCCAGCAGACGATCTTGTTTATGTAGGAGGTAGTACATCATCACTGGTTATTTTCCTAACAATAAAATAAAAAATGTGTTTTGCTGCATTCCTGAGTACCACACTTACTGTAAACTAGCACCATCCCAGTTGACTATGTGGACACAACGTCATTGCAGATGATCCCGGGAAAATACTCATTAGAGCCAAAGCACATTGTTGCCACCCAAACCTACTTAGAACAGCCACCCATTCTATCTATGCTGTAGGTAGAACAGAAGAGCCTACACAAGCATACTGCTCTCGGACCAGCTTGTTGGTTAGGTACTCACGTCTTTTCCACTGCATCCCCATACCAGGAAAAGGGGTGTTACCTGGACTAGGAAGACTTGGCCGAGACCACACCCACACAGTGACTCGATGGTGAGGCCTTACTTGCAACATGCACTGCGCATCCATGCCAGGTGTTGGAATAGGGTGTCCTCTTAGTCAACGGCCCACACGTGGTCCGACACGTTGTAAAAATCTCAAGTACCCTACCTGACCTTGCAGATGTGAAGGGTGTGCGTTTCCTCCAATGAGCTATCCAAGCACCATGGTCTGTAGGAGAGCGTGAAACAGACCTTGTTGACATCTGGGTGCCTGCATTAGCTCACCCCTGCCTTGGTAAGCATCCATAGCTAAGTTAAAACCTAAGGAACTAGCTCAGGCACTGCATCATCTGCAAGACCCCATCAAACCAGAGGTGCCTAAAGACCTATTTCCTGAGCCAGTATGAGTTGGTTCTGAAGTGCACCTGTGGCTTGCCACCTGTATCAGCCGACCAGACCAGCGACCTACGGAAGCTATCGCTTTCTTGATTCCAGCTGTACTTGCTCCAGCTCCATAACCACCAGTAAGTCAACCGTACACACCCACACCTGTTGTCAACGTGCCCACCGCTAGCCCGTCCAACAATCACATCCATCACCCAGGTATATCCTTGAAGGCAATACATCCTCGCCACCCGATCAAGCTCTTAGAACTAGACTTCATGCCCTGATTATAGTTACTAGGCCTGTCCTGTATAGTGGGCATGCCCCAGCACCTCGCCAGGACTAAGTAACCCAAGAACCCCCAGCTAAGGGTGCATCTGATGCCGCATCCGAACAAAAATCAGTCTCTCTACATGTATTTAACTCAACCAGACGTCACACGTAAAATGTTTTGTGGGATGTAATTATGTTCGTTATATTAAAATTAAGTAATTAATACAATCAAAATTAATTGTGTAGCCATAAACCTTGCTCAAAATTTCTGTGTAGGTGCTTTCAGTACAGAGAACTTCACTAAAACAAGTAACATTTCAGGTCCCTTATAGTGAAATTTTACTGTATATCTTTCTGCCACAAACTTGTTTCCACTTGAAAAAACATGTTTCATCTCGAATGGCTGATTTTGTTGTGTCGTTGAGATGTTAACCATACCTACATGCACCAAAACATGTCACCAAGCTGCTCATGCATAGATAATGATAGTTACATATTTTGATATAGTAATATTGTATATTTTTAATCACTGCAATGGATATAAGTTGGTGAGATCTGTAGTTCATTCACTTGAAAATGTTTAAAAAGTTGTAGCTTTTTTGCCCAGCAAACAGAAACAATACACTGTAATGATTAAGGATATTTAATTAATTTCATTTGCGAGTGTTATATGTTCAAATGTATTACTAAATTTTTTTTGTCAAATCCATTTTACGTCATCTTTGGCTTCCCCCAGAGCCCTTGTCGACCCACGCACACCATCTGTTGGGCAATGTAGGAACTACCCAGTGCAGTTACTGGCTGCATGCCATGCGATCAAATGCCACGTGCTAAAGTGTTACCCAGTGAATTAGTGTAAATACTTTTTCTCACACGACATAAAGAGTGGTTAAATGAAGCCAAACACTTTTGCATAATTACCACAATAATTAAATAACGTGCAGTAAATGAATGCAGTGCAAACCTTGCAGTAGACACGTACCAAGAGCAGTAGAATGTGCCGACCATGTGGTCATTTGTATTGAATTAATCCTTTTATATTTTGTAAAACTAATTAGTGTATCATGTAGCTCATAATTAAAGAATTTATATGGTAATTTAGTATCTACTGGAATCAATATTGCTTTGAATTTTTTATGTGTAATCTGTGTTTTGATGCCATTGGTGGGACGCTAAAACTTAAAACTTCCAAAATTTCATACTGACAATGTTACGTAATTGTAACATTAATTAAAAGACTTTGAATTAAACTTGAATTGTTTCTTAATGGCTTATCAGTGTTTTGTATGTACAGTCGACTCTTGATCTATCATTATTCAGGGGACTGCCAAAAAATGTTCATACATGTGGGATTTTAGTAGATGTGGTTTCCGACATGTACATAAATAAAATACAACTTCTAACCTTATAAAACTTTGTTGAGTATAGTAAGAGCTGTATATTATCTGTGAATACAGTTTAGCTAAAAACACAATAAAAATGGAGATTAAAAAAAAATAATGTTGTAAATAATACATTAAAAAACACTTCACCTAAACTTATTTAAATTTAAAAAAAGTCTCAAAATGCAGTGTGTAATTGATTGTAGTCCGACACGAAATGCAAGCGAACCTAAAACTTTCAAACCCTCTAAAAATGAAATAAGACACCAAATGCAAGACAAATTTTGAATGTACAGCGCACTATTGTTCAGCTAAGAGGGCACGGAGAAGTTATCGATCGGGCAATGAGTTCATGGCAGCTGTGGATGGATGGAGAGGTGGCAGCAAGGAGGATTACTGCTCCACACCGCTACTTGTTGCCGAGTGTCGACACCTCGTGCATGTTACAAATGTCTGTCTTTTAAAATAATAAATTATATTTTACTGCAAAGTAGACTTGTAATTTTCAGACAAAATCAATAAGATAGGTAATAAAAAATTATTTCAATACTCTATAATAATTAATCATTCAAAACCACTTCCTCTGACACTGTCGTAAGTTACACTGCACTCGGCTCGGTGCTTACCTACATATTATTAGATGGCAAAAGGTGTAAAGTAGGTCCTTACATTTTATCAGTTTATTCGAATGATGCGTGTCTATTGAAATAAATTAATAAAAATCTTAATATTTCCCCGCAGAAGTTACTGAACTTGAATTTTACACTTATAATACAAGTCACTCGATGTTCAAACAATTTTTGGCACACCAACCTTATGGGAAAAAACTACCTTTAATCACAAAAGAAAGCATCTTTTCAAATAATAATTCCTCGTTAAAATGTTTAGCATAACATTTTCAGGTGAAACCATTTGCTTTGAAATATAAGTGATGTTAAGTGCAACTATTTTGAGCGATGCATAGTATTTATAAAATTACATTTGCCAGGCACACTTTATTTGCTCTGCTGCTGGCGGGTGGCATGTTGAAGACAAGCAAAGTAGGTGTGAGAGAGAGGGAGAGGGAGAGGGGGGAGGGAGAGGAGAGGGAGGGAGGGAGGGAGGACTTTATCTATTGCTCGACAACAACTTTCCTCCGCTCACATGCCTTCAAGAGGGAAAGAAGGTTGCACGGCCGAGAGAGGCAGAAAGAAGGGCGAGCGAGAGTATGCTAGGACACCACACTCGTTGCTATGGGTAACCACTTCCTCTCTCGTAGACGTGTAGGGGAAGTAGCAAGCCAGTCTAGCACACTGCCACATGGTCGCAGTGTTGACAGACGTGTTGGGAAGACAAAACATTAGACAGCGTGCCGCTGAGCAGTTGTAAACGGTGGTGTGCGTGACATATTTTACATCCAGTTACTAGATGTTTGCATAAACAACCAGCTTAAAAACAATAGTTGCGGGAAATATTAGATGAATGAACCCGAAATATACTTTTATTGATGCTCTATTAGATAAACAATACAAAGCGGTTTATGTTAATATTATTTACACATGGATTTGGCCGGGCCCACAATAAATTGTTGGTGGATGCGGTTTATCGATACATGCTATAACGATACGAGAGTCAACTGTATTTTCTTTTCCAGCAATTACAGAAAGAACTTTATGACAAATAATCAAAAACTATAAAAATTCTCATGTTTTTTTTTATTTTCAGTATTTATCTCGTGTAATTTAATTGTATTGCACGCCATGCAGTTTATATGTATCAAAGGGATCTATGTGCCTCACATCATCCATTTCATTTTTCAAACGAGGGACTTTTCTATTTTGGCGGGCAAGCGTAACACTATTAGCATCACCAAGCCAGTCCCTCGTTAGTCTGAATTCAGCAGGCTTCAAGGGCAGGTTGCATCTTGGGACTCTGAGGTGAAGCATTCTTTTCTACTTATCATGTAATTGCAGGCAAAACACTGGAGACTTTGCCATCTGCCACTCCTGTAACCGCGTCATTTCTCATGCATAACCACCATTGTGTGGACGAAATTCCAGAATGTGCATTATCAGTATCAGGAATGCCTACCAGAATGACTTACTTCGAGGGATGCAATTGTACCACAACAAACTTTAATCTAGACATGACACAAAGTGACAGTCTCAAACACTCACAAACATTCGGTACCCTTGCTGTCACCGACATCCAATGTGTTACAACGTACTGTATTGCAACCTGCTACAGCATCATCCCCATTTGTTCCGCACGCCGCTCCAGTAGTTACTTCGGCGAAGTTTCAAACACTCACGAATTTCTCTGGACAGGGCTCAGAGGACCCGCAAGTATTCATGGAAGAGCGCGTGCAGCGACTGCAGTGATATGGTGTTCCCCCAGAGGAATGGTCATGTGTCTTAGGGGCACAGCTTGTGGGTGATGTGCACACATGGTGGAGGTCAGTCATTGAGTATCAGATGATGTAGCAGCATTTAGTCATCTAGTTTTCCACCAGGTATACTAGCACACTGTTAACTCTGCAAACATAGTTTAGCATATTCACTGAGCAACAGCGAGCTCATGAGGAATAGGAAACATTGCGCAATGAAAAGTGAACCTAGTAGCCCATTTCTATCCACACATTGCAACTCCTTTTGTATGAGAACTGGTAATTCAAATAGTGCTACCAGAATTTACGAACAAACTGAGAGGAAATAACACCATCTCGTAACATTTCACTGATCTGAGTGTCAATGATGTTGCGGTGGTATGCTGTGGAGTCCCTCAGTGGTGTGAACAGTGAGTCCCCACAGGTGAAGTCATCACTTCTTTCTTGCAGAATGGCTTGGACGGTACTTTGAAATTTCTCTGGTACGGCGTGGTCGGAATAGTGGAGATTGACACTTGGCTACTGACAAGTCGCAGTCACGTCTAACTACAGCCACAAAATGGCTTTCATCATGCCCAATGGCAGGCAATACTAATTTTGTGCCATGCCTTTTGGTCTTAAGTGTCCCCCACCACTTTCCAGTCTGTGATGGTGCATGTCCTAGACGGCTATATTGGCAAGTGTCACCGCCTATCTCTACGACTTAGAGGTTTGTTATAACAGCTGGGGGGAACACCTGGAACACGTATCAACTGTAGGCCTCATGCAAACCACAAGTTCCACATTGGCAAAATGGAATTTAATTTCTTGGGTCACATTATAAATGAAACTGGAAACAGCCATAGTGCAGAAAATTTACGCATTATTAACAAGTGGTAACAGCCAAAAACACGCAAACAATTACGTACATTTTTTGGCCTCATAAACTATTTTTTGGCCTCATAAACTGGTTTCGCCAATATATTCAAGGGTTTGCCTTTACTACTGCACCACTAACATCGCTGTTGTCAACCCAGGTAAAATATCAGTGGACTCAGTCAGCAGTGCAGGCTTTCAATGGGGTTTAAAAACAGTTTCATCAATGCCTATTACTTTCTCGCCTAGATCCCATGGAACACCTTTATTTTCAAACTGACACAAGTCAAGAAGGGCTCGGAGCGGTGCTATTTCAAGTAAGTGAAGACGGTGAGCAATGTATAATTGATTACGGGAATGACAAGTTTGGCCTTGTGGAAAGAGGTACAATGTAAAAGAGCGGGAATGTTTAGCCATTGTTTGGGCCCTGAAACTGTACTGTCAGTTCTTAGAATATCAGCATTTCACTCTCACAACTGATAACCGCAGCTCAATTTGGCTCCGCAAAATGTGGGAGTCCAGAAACAAACTGACACACAAGTCTATGCTCATACAAGCATACTATTTTGTCGTATAACATGTTCCGGGAGTCGAAATCAAACTGGTCGACGCACTCTCACACTTTCTGTGACCTGAAGTGTGCGAGAACGACCCTGACAAGTGGGAAGAAATGTTGCCACCTTTCAATCAGCTGCAGTTCAGTACCGAGAATCCAACACCACGCTTAAACCAAATTCAGCTGAACCCGCAGAAAACGGAGCAGTTCACGACTCTGCAATTAGATGTACACGTCATACAGGCACAATTAGTATCCCCATATGTGGTACGACTGTGCCACAAGTGCGATCAAAGTATGATGAAAATTTGGCGCTTCAGTGATAATCGCTTTGAAATCCTTCCACCAGGTGGTAAAATTACATGCAAGACATTTGTACTAGCTGAGGCCTGCCATGCAGTACTTGGATACACCCACGATGATCACCTTACCCGACATCCAGACGCAGAACACACGTAGTGCAAAATCACCCACAAATACAACTGGCCTGGTATCAATAAGTGTCTAGTCTGTAACACTTAGAAGGCCCGTCGCTCCGACGATAATCAACAGCAGCAACCGTGTATCTCAGCCGAATGTCCCAACCGAACAATTTAACAAAGTAGCACTTGACCTTATGGGGCCATACCCACGCAATGCACAAGGAAAATTATTTATTGTAGTAGTAACTGATACATTCTCTTGCTGGACATCAGTAGTGTATGTTGTGCAAATAACATTGCAAAAATCCTGGAAACTGAGTTTTTCCCCGGTGGGGGTTTTCCCCAATTGCTCTTGACAGATAACAGTACTCAGTTTACGGGCCTTTGATGGAGAAATTACTGTGGCAAGTTGAAAACTGATCATACAACCGCTCAATACCACCCTACAGCCAATCCCACCTAGCAGCGCAATCAGGACATTAAGACCAAACTCAGAATGCTTGTGGAAAAAGATACCACCTGGCCACATCACTTGCCAACTGCCCTGTTTTGCCTGTGCACACATGTAAACGTAGCGATCGAAAAAACCCAGCTGAGATTCTACTAGGCTGCAACCTTGCCCAGCTGGAGAGCTAGCTTGCCCATCGAACAAGCCAGAAATAGCCAACAAACAAGTCCATTTCCAAGAAACACTACAGCAGGTGCGTGAACAACAGGAGCGCTACATTCACACCTGGTTGTCTACCTGACAGCGACCCCAGAGAGAGCTACAAATAGGCTAACTGGTTTACATCCACGAGCACCTACAGTCGGCCAAGAACAAACACTTTTGTGCTGGGTTAGCTGCCGAGTGGTGTGGGCCTTACCCCATTACACCCAAACTGGGCATGACCACTTATCACGTTAAACTGAGCACAAGGAGGAGTAGTAAGCTGCACCGTTATGACATTAAGTTCACAGGGGATGGAGTAGAAAACGAGTTACCTCCCCCTCGCCTACTCAACAGCTGGACCTTGCAGCCCTGCCAATGGAGGACACTGCGTCGAAACCTGGTGAGAGAAGGATCGAGCGGGCTCCACCAAAGAAGCGGCTATGTTGAGCTCAAGCCTAAACAGACAAACACTACAACAACCAGAGATAAGCCAAGATACGTCAAACTCTCACCCGATGCCTGGCATCAAGATGTCCAGTAAGGATCGAGTAGAGGGAGACAACGCTTTAACTGCCCTGGAAATCTTCCTTCAAGTAACAGTGCCAGCACTAAATCTGACAGTTCAACTGCTTATCCCCGACATCCCAATGCAGCTGAAGAGATAGGTGAGGTATGGGGTTGTTTGCCGACGGCCCCGCTACTGCCCGCAAACGCAGTACAGTCTGCCAGCACCGATGCCCGGTCGCACAGTAAGAGTTCGGTGGCCGCGCTCGAAGCCTGCTGGGAGGGTTCGTCTGCGGCACCTCTGCCACCGGTCAACGCAGCATTCTAGCTGTCACTTCACATGTTGCTCACACTCCTCATGACTGGCCTCTTGCCTGGTGTCCCGACACCTGATAAGGCAGTGGCGTCAGTCATTGAGGAGGTGTGAGGTGACATACCAGCAATTGCAGCACCTTTGCACCAGCATTGCAGTCACACCATGCCACTCTCTTCCTGCACCAACGCCCGGAGTCCCCATGCCTGGAACGGGACTAGTGACAGGAGGCGTGAAGAGGAGTGGTTGGCTGAGTTCACTGAAAAATAGGGTATCAATGGGGGACAAGGACGACTACAGCAGCGACACCCCGGGCATCCAGTTTCGCCGCCCACAGCACCACCTGCACCTTCCTCGATGTTACCGCTGCTGCGGGAGCAGTGCATTCACGCTGCACTACCACCACCGAGAGCTTCCCAATGCCACTCAGCAACATCAGTACCAGCTGCAGCCATGCCCCAGTGTGGGCCGCGTTGCTGCCAGACACCATAGACGCCGCAAAGTGCAGGGTCGAAAGAGCTTCCATGGGAAGGGGGCCATTTGACACCATCCATGACTTCCCCAGAGCTCTTGTCAACCCCTGCACACCATCTGTTGGTCTAGGTAGAAACTACCCAATGCAGTTACCGGCTGCTTGCCATGCGACCGAATGCCACGTCTCAAAGTGTTACCCAGTGAATCAATGTAAATACTTTTAATGCCCACACAACGTAACTTATTAAAGAGTAATTAAATGAAGCCAAATACTTTTGCATAATTATCACAATAATTAAATAATATGCAGTAAATGAATGCAGTGCAATCCTTGCAGTAGATACATATCTCAAGCAATACAAAGTGCCGACCACGTGTTCATTTGTATTCAGGGTGGCGACCGACCTGGAAAACAGGGAAAGTCGGGGGCTTTTTTTCAGCCGGGAAAAATTCAGGGAATAAAATAACTGTCATTTGAGTTTTCGTGAAAGTAATTAAGTTATAAATATTTTAGGATATTTATTTGTTACACTTCAACAGTAATTGTATTGCAGATCTAATTTTTTTCTACTTTGAAAAATAAATACAAATCAAATAACAAACAACGCCATTGTGCGACTATGAGGAAGGATGCTTATCTTTGTGATAGAATTGGTATTAAACTGTTCACAATCGTTCACAACAAAATGTTTACGTCACCCTGTGGTTATTCAACTCATCAAAACTTCCCGTTACCAAATGTTACATCCATGTGACCAAGGTTGCCAAACGCAAGCACCTGTAAACTGTGCATCATGCATTCACAACAAGTTAGTGCCAAACTATCTCGTTGCCACCAAATCATTCAAAACTTGAAAATACATCAGTGCTAAATTTGTTTTGGTTTCAAATTTTTTTTCATTTATATTTTGCATTTTGTAAAATTACAGTTAGAACACCAAGGCATTTAACTACTAAGGCACCCGACTACAGCTAAATACGAAAAAGTAGTTTTTATACTAAAATCTCGGAATTCTTAAAATAAACTGCACAGTAATGTTAAGCACACCTTTTCAGGGGTAAAATAGTATTATGAAGCATTTGGGATGAAAAATTGTTAAACAATGTGTAATGAATAAAATATACCATTAATGAGTATTTTGACAACTTGCATGAAATAAATTTGATGCACATTTGTTTACTGCAAATAACCTCTACATTGTGCAATTTAAATTTTTTAAAGTCTGCAATTTGGTAATTTGTTATTGGTAATTCATAAGCTTTGAAAAAAATTATAAAAATACTTCATCGATTTTGTAGAAAAAATTGTGTCACATAACCAGTTTGTTAAAGTGCCGGTTGGAAAACTGCCTGTTTTGAAAATGCCGGGAGTGTGAAAAATATTTTTTGTATTTATCGAACGATGCGTTAAATCGGTAATGTGATAAATCTTCATGCTTCGTCACATGGAAGACAGTGCATAAACATTGATGGGCTATTTTAGTACTAACTCAGTATGTGTGGTTACCTTTTATTATACACTTGCTATAAAGATGCTTATGGCAGTGAAACTTAACCTCGTCCGATCACTAGACGACTGAAAGTATCTTCTAATTAATTAAATGATTTTCTTAACAATATTTTCATTATTTCATGAAAGTGAACATGTTGATTTCTATGCAGTATTTTATATGTATATGAAGTTGCAAATTTTCTACAAAAGGTAAGCCTGGTTTAATAAATCCTTCACAAAATGTTATATTGTATTTTACCAATTTGTGTTGCATAATTGTGAAGTACTCTTCTGGACAAGCTCTTAGCAAAAGTCTTTCATGTAGCTTGGAGAGCACTTCAATATTACTATGGCCTTCAAATGTCACAACAAATCAAGACATTCTGTTCTTGCTCAAACATATTACTTAGAAAATTGAAATCTTCAGAAAAACCACAAATTTGGTCAGTTACGTACATTTGAACATAGAATTAAAATGCTGTGTAGAATTTGCATGTGTACAGATGTTTCCTTTTTCACTAATGACCAGTCAATGTAGGTAGAAAATAAGCATTCTTTTTTGATTCTGGTGCAGTGAAAAAGTAAAATTTAGATAGATTTTTTTTAAATTATATGGAACTTGAAAGATTTCGTTATTAATAACAGTTTATGCGAAACAGTACACATATACACATTTTGGTCAGGCAAAAAAAAAATTGGGTCTGGAAAATGGGGACAAGTCAAGGAATTTATTTTTCACAATGTGGTAGCCACCCTGGATTGAATTAATCCTTTTATATTTTGTAAAACTAGTAAGTGTATCTTGTTGCTCATAATTAAAGCATTCATAACTTAGTATCCACTTGAATTAATATTGCTTTGAATTTTTTATGTGTAATCTGTGTTTTGATGTTGTTGGGATGCTAAAGCTTAACTTTAAAACACCAAATTTTGTACTGCAAATTTTACATTATTGTAACGTAAATTAAAGGAGTTTGAATTAATTAAAAATAGTTTGTTAATGGCTTATCTACGTTTTGTATGTATTTTCTTTTCCAGCAATCACAGAAAAGAATTATATAACAAATTTTCAAAAACTATAAAAGTTATTCCATCACATAATTTTTAACTGTTTTTATCTTGTGTAATTTAATTGTATCACACACCATGCAATTGATATGTATCAAAGGGATCTGTGTGCCTCACATCATCCATTTCATTTTTCAAACGAGGGACTTTTCTGTTTTGGCAGGTAAGCGTAACATTGTTAGCATCACCACGCTAGTTCCTTGTTAGTCTGAATTCAGTGGGTGTCAAGGGCAGGTTGCGTCCTGCAACTCTGAGGTGAAGCATTCTTTTGTACTTATCATGTAACGTAATAAACTTTAATTATTTGTGGAACATTACCATATTTACTCTCATATATATATATATATATATATATATATATATATATATATCACGCACTCGTGTATAGCGTGCACCATGATTTGTGCAACAAGGTCCAGGGAAAAACATTTTTTATTAAATAAAATTGCACCAAAATTTGTGGTGCCCTATTAGTAAGTATGGAACAAATTAATCTTTTTTACATTAATGCATGGCGATTGTGATATGTTTGTAAAATATTTTAATTAAATAACTTGGGTGCAAAAAGCCAAAATAAAAATAATTCCAGAACTGTCTTGCTCCCACTACTCATTTCCATCTTCGTTTGTTTTTCCCCTCCTTTTAGCAGTGCCCGGCTCACTTTTTCTGCACTTTTTTTGCCATGCTAGAATGTCACACTACCCTTACAACAAAAAAAATGTGCCTCAGACTGTCTCCCCCTCCCCCCTCCATCTCCCGGTAACATGGCTCGCTAGCTACTGCCATAGGAACAAAAAGGGATGGCGCAATTATCGACCTGCAACATCAGGGTGTTATTACAAGGGGGCAGGGTGCCGTAAACACGTGGCAGCTCTGGTTTTAGGGGGTGATAGGATGCCGTTAGTTGTGGGTGGGGTCAGGGTTTCCACTTACACATAACTGAAGGGTCGCTGAGAGAGAGAGGAGGGTGAGGATTGATGTAAGAGGGTCAAATGAGACAACAGACAGTCCTGCCACTTTCCTAAACATCCCCGGACAATTTATGGCTACGACTCCCCCCTTCCTCTTTTTTTTCTGTGTATATAGTGTGCACCCCACAAATTTTTTCCCTTTATTTTGGCAAAAAAGGGAATGCTATACACAAGTAAATACGGTATTATTATTTTTCCGCGCACCTCCGAGGACGCCGCCTTCCGGAGCAGACTCACTGCACCTCTGGCATAATTTCTACTTTCAAATTTTGCGTGTCCATTGATGCTTTTGTCTTACAGCATATGCCAATGTGGGGCCTCGTACCACATGCCCGCTTAACTGTCTGTACCATCACAACTAGAGTTCTGAATACAACTGGTATATTTCTCAAAGTGTGTGTTTGTATGCGTTATTTCTGCTTAAGGGTAAGTTAAGGGTAAAGGTCCTACAAACCATCTATAATCTGCCACGTGTTCAACAATCATATAAGTTGGTGTGTTATATGTACGTATTTATTTGTTTGTAAATAAGTGTTGGAAGGCTTGCTGGGGAGTTACAATACCCCAACGCGGGAGTGTAAGTATCTTGACACATCCAGTCGCCGGTCTTTACTTGCTCATGCAAATTAATTAATACTTGGGGCATAGGGTTATTAGCCTGGGTTTTACAAACACAGCCCACCTGAAGAGTCTCGTGCTAATCTGAGCAGGTTCCTATATTTGGTTAGCTTGTGCCCACCGAACATTCACATATATTCTGAGACCCTGTGACCACCCCGAAACGTGTCACAGGATCACAATACATTTGAAACATTATCAATGCATATTAACATTCAGAGTCACAACCACTTGAAATTTTATTTCAATCGAAAGACTGAACTTGTGTTTGCAACTCTCACATCTGTTTTGCCGAGTGCACCAAGTTAAACTAGTTATGTGGCTGTACGTGTACTTGAAAGCACTACTCAAAATAGTGGAAGATTGTTTATTATAGCCTGAAAATTTGACACCTTTAATAAGATGTTAATTGTGGTTCTTATGCAGGAGAAGTTAATGCATATACTGCATGCGAAACTTGGAAATATTAGGAATTTGTGGAAATTGTTAGACAGTAGGGTTTCATTCATAATAATAAAGTATTTTACGATTAAAAGTGCCATCTGCTAGTCAAAAAGATGGCTTCAGGTAGTTTACAGTTAGTACATGCAGTGAGGCTATTTGTTAATTAACTGTGCACCTGGATGACAATGTATCACATTAACATAAATATTAATTTTCCCTGAAAATGATTCCATTGCAAAAAATGCTTGGTTTTAATAAATAAATTACATTTATTTACTGTGTTGAAGTTAGAGGTAATGTACAAAACACAGAATGGTGAGCCGACCTCTGAAAATCTTGGTGAACACAGGCCAAATTGAAATTATTAGCTAGCAGGATCACTACACATGGGAATATGATTTTTAAAATAATGTTTGGAGATCGTGGAAAATATAAAACTGTGGAATTTGTTCTTATGTTTGTACTACAAATAAAATACTAGTCATTTAATGGGAGTGTGGCTTTCAAAGTGCTCCACGTGCGCTGGCTAACAGATGGCGGCAGTATAGTCTCCTATTCTGCTGTTCTATCCAAAAATATTATCATATTTACTAGTGTATAGTGCACAGCATGATTTTTGCAACAAATTCCAGGGAGAAAATTTTTTAAAAATAAAATTGCGAAAAAAATTTGTGGCGCCCTGTTAGTAGGTATGGAACCAATTGTTCTTTTTTACATTAATATGTGGTGATTGTGAAATGTTTGGAAAATACTTTAATTAAATCACTTGGTTGCAAAAAGCCAAAATAAAAAAAATCCAAAAACCTCATACTCCTACTATTAACATTTCTTGCTTCATTGTTCTTTATTTCAATTCTTCTTTTAGCAGTGACCGGCTCCCTTTTTTTTTTTTTGCCATGCTAGAATGTCACACCACCCAAAAAAAAAGGGTCTCCTTGTCTCTTCTCCCTCCCCCCTTCTCCCTCCCCCTTCTCTCTCCATCTTCCTCGAACATGGTTTGCTAGCCTCTGCAGTGGAAACAGAGGGATGACGGAATTATTCACCCCCAGGCAACATTTGGGTGTTATTACAAGGGGGTGGGGGCAGTAAACACGGGGTAGCTCTGGTTTTGTGGCGTGACAGGATGCCATTAGTTAGGTGGGGGGAGCTGGGTCTCGACCTACACATAACTGAAGGGTCGCTGAGAGAGAAACAGAGAGAAGGGAGAGGCATGATGTAAGAATAAGAGATGAGACAACAGAAAGTCCTGCCACTTCCCTCAACATATCTGGACAATTTATGGCTAATACTCCCCTTCTCCTCTTTTTTTCCCCATGTATAGCGCTCACACCAGAAATTTTTTCATTTATTTTGGGGAAAAGGATGCACTATACATGAGTAAACATGGTAACTATCGCATCTTTTAAACAGTAAACTTTTTGTATCGTACGAGCTCAGAACTTATCAGGTTTGAAATATATTGCATCAAATTAATGTAGAAATATTAGAAAAATACTATGTGACAGCATATCTGCAGCCCCAAATTAATATGAAGCATGCACGTGGTGATGTTAATGGCTACAGCAGATGAAGGGAAACTATCACATGTGGTTTGTTCCATTTTGTTTGAAACATCTACATATTATTTTAGAAGGAAGATTAATTTGTTACACTAATAACAGAAGTTTCGTAACAATATGAAATACATAAACATTTTGTTTAAGAATTCCTTCCTGCCTGCATATTTCTCCTATGTCTGTTGTGCAAAGACAGTACTGTCGGAATAGCCAACACAAAATTCTCTTTCAATCGTTCACACATCAGCTGACACAAGATTTTGTATATAGGATGTTGTTAGTTACATTTAGGACCGGTAACCACACACTGTCAAAAAATGAAATTCTTAGATGAAATAAAAATTATGTTGCCCATGTGTCACAATTTTCACCTGAGCACTTGTTTTCAGGATGACAGGAAGTAATTGTTTATATTTATTGCAGTGGTAGGCAGCTATGTTCTTATTTTGTTTACAGTTGCATTATTGTTTTTTAATATTGCTTATTAATGATTTACTATGGCAGCATAATTTTTTGAGTAAAAATCTCTTTTTAAAATATTGTTATTTAAAGGAGAGATGATATTTGTAATTTAGGAATTTTATTGATAGTATTTTATTCCTTGTAAACTTAGCACTCTTCTGTAGTTATCATCGCTTAACAGTTTGCAAGTGATCCTGGGGAATTTTACTCATACAAGCCTGATGCTATTTTTCTACCCAATATGCACTAGTTTGGCTGCCCTTCCCTGCAACAATCCGGGATTGACAGAAAGGAGAAGCCACACAGGTATGCTGTCCTAGGAACAGCTTGTGGGCTTGGTGTTCACTGGTCTCTCTTGAGCGAGATCCACTGAGAGAGACTTGTGTCCCCTAGGTTGGGAAAACTGGGACAGGGCCACACACCTGTGTGCGTATCCATACAAGATGAGGCCCGACTTCCCTTGTGCCCCACGGTCTCCACCAGACTTCGGAATAGGGTGTCTACCTGTTCACTACCGCACGTGGTGCCACATATCACTGTACAAGGAGCCTGCAGATATGGTGCAGTAGTAGGAGGAGGGTAAATTCCAACTCCCAGTTCCTTACACCCAGAGGAAAGGCTTGAAGCAGACACTCTTAGCATCAGGTAGAGCATGAGAATATCAGCCTTCGTTGGTCAGACAGCTAGCTAGTTCGTCACCTCAAGAACAGGTGCAAGCATTACACCATCTACGGGACCCTGTGGAAGTTCCGTTGGCCTGTGACCTCTTCCCACCACCTGAAAAGACTGGCCCTGTCGAGTACACGGGGTGGATCACAGAGTATCTGCTCCAGCCTGATCAACCTCCAACACCAATAATAGTCTACCTAGTGCCTGCTATCCGTCGTCCCACATCTCCGCTAAAGCCACAGGTTATTTGCTAGTCAGAATTCTGTACCAGAAATAGTCACACTTTCCTTAAGTGCTGCTCCATCCAAACGTTACCCAGGTATATCCAAGGCAGTAGTGGCACCTGGATGCCAAATTGTTTTGCCACACCCGATTTTGTGCCCTGCCACATAACGACATGGCCAGTTTTGTACAGGTTTTCATGGCCCGAAGGCCAGCACACCCTCAATCCTCCTACACTGCATCTGTACTTGGATGAGTCAGGCAGTGCGTGGCACTTTCACCTCTTGATCTTCTGTACCTTGTGCCATTTCTTGATGTCTTACACAGCTGTAGCCGATATTCTCAGTGAAAACTTGTTTCTCCTCGCCAATCAGAAGTGCTCTAACTTTAACATAAAGCCTTTACCCGAACACTCCCTCATAGGTTAACGGAGTGCTCACACTGCCACTGATTATACTGTTCAAGTATTCTGCCAACTCTTGTGGCAAAGCTATTCCACAGCTTATGCAGATTTTTTCTGTCATGACATTTTGTATATCCATTTGTAGGCCTCTGTGGTCTGCCACCCCATGCAGCCAAGCTCTTTTGCCATCTATCTTCAAACAGTTCATCAGAATATGTTGTGTGTCAACAACTCCACACACTTCACAAAGGGGTGACACAACTAGTTCCAAACTGTGTAGTTTGGGCTTAAAATTTCCGTGACCAGTGAACATCTGTGCACTGTAGTGGTTCATTGTTAACCACTGGCGTTTGATCCATTCTTCAACACTAGGGATGAATTTGTATGTAATTTATGCCTTCTCTGTGGATTCCCATTTACCTTGCCACTTCCTTAGTGTGTCCTGACTAATTTTCTTTCTTCGGTAGTAAGCCTTCCGATCCTTCTTCTTTCAGCCAGCAACCACGTTCTCTGACTAGAAGATCTACAGGGAGGACACCTGCCAGCACAGAGAGTGCCTCATTGGACACGGTACGATATGCCTTTACAACAGCCAGCAGCGCCGCCCTCTGAGCACTGATGAACTTTCTATTATGCCATGCCAGGTCTGCACGAGGGTGCCATATCACCATTCTATACGTGATAATTCCCTTAAAAAATGGCATCTCTATTTTCCTAAGTATATGAAAATCATGACCCCACTCTGTGCCTCTAATAGATCTTAATTTGTGGAACAGTACCACTGCCTTTCTGGCCACATACTGGATGTACTTAAGAAAGCGTATCTTATCATCCAGAATGACTCCCAGCTATTTAAACTCTGAGACATACTGGAGAAATCCCCCACTAACCTTCACTGTTGGGTTTCTCCCAAGGCAACCTTTCAATATCATGGTCTTGGTCTTACTTGTGGAGAAGTTTAATTGCCGCCATTATCACTGCTGCTTTCTCTTCTATTCTCCTTCTGGCAGATCCTGAGACCAAGACCAATCCGTCTGCATATCCAAAGATCTTGCAGCCTTTGGGGAGAGTTATCTCTAGCAATTCATCAAATAACACATTCCGGAGGACTGGCCCAGGGACCGATCCCTCAGGACATCCCTTAGTGAGTGTCTTCTTTACCTGTACACTCCTGGCAGAATACAAGGTGACCCTTTCTCTATAGTAATCGAGCAACATCCTATAGATATTAGCTGGGCATAATTTATTTTTGAGTTGCCACTTTACTTCCAGCCACCAGGCATTGTCAGAGGATTCGGATAAGGCAAATAATACAGTAATCCCTCGCCAACCTTAGGGGATACATTTTTTTGAAAACACAGTTGTTGAAAAAACCACGGTAGAAGAATACAAACTTTAATGGGGGAAAGGGCTATAGGTTAAGTCTGCCTCTATTTAGCAGTTCATCACTATAAAATTGGATGTATTATGCACAAAACAGTAACTAACGCACTGTTGGGGATGCCTTGCATTAGAAGAAAACAAGGATATGAATATACATTGTCAAAATGAAAGCACTCGTATGCTGGGACTAGCAGCGAAAATATTGCAGTGTGCATGTAGCTGGGCGAGCGCCTAGATCCTCTGCAGCGTGGCTGGGCATGGCAGCTTGCCCGTCACTTGGGCTTAGATCCTTGGACTGGGCTGTGAAGTAGGTGGTGATGCTCGTGTCAGGGCCGCCCAAGTGCTGCTCAGCTGTTGCTCATGCTGGGGCCGATAGGCACAGCTGGTGCACTGCGTTGTCTGGTCACTACAAGATTACTCTGGTGGTGGCAGCCGCCGCCATTACTGTCATTACAGGGCCGGTTCACTTTGTAACAGAGGCCCGGTATTAGGGAAAACATGCCGATAAATGTGATTCACGTCAATGTGTTGAATTTATACGAAATTTAAGCAGCATGTTGGTCTCTGCACTGGCATGATGAGGCCCTACTTTAAATAATATTTGAAATTTTTCATCAAAAACCTGTGATGTGGCCTATACACGCACATGGTCTTACTCGCCAAAATATTGTAATATAAGAACACATTTTATTTGCACACACTTACCTTTATTCACTTTACACATAAAATAGACTTGCAAGAAAAAAGCAATTCCTCACAATAAAAAATTAGCACCTTACATAGGCATGGGCACAGACAAACTAAAAAAAAATATTTAAAAAGGACATTGAATTAAATTTTAAGTTAGACATACACTGATTAAGAAACTTTCAAGAGGCAACAATGATAAAGAAAAATATGTTCTTTGTAATATTTTAACCCGTTTCTCTGCTGATTTTTCAGGAGGAATGACATTAACGGAAGGTTGCTTCTTAAAAAAACTTGTGATTGATATCTATCTCATATTTCGCTGCAAATCCTTGTGTACATCTCTGTATGGCCGTGGTAACTGTGTTTCATCTGCACTAGCTCAGCACTGTGATAGTCCATAAGTTCTTGGACTTTGTGCGGTTGCTTGTCTTAAAGACCTCTTTCAGTTGCTGTGAAACATCAACAATGTGCATTATCTCAATATCAATGACTGGAATCCTTGAAAATTTTGCACTGCATCCGGCCAAAGCTTATGCCAGCATGCACTTAGAGTAGAATCCTTCAAATCGTCCAATGATTCCTTTGATAGTGATGCACTGAGCTATGTCGTAGTTTTTCCAGCACTGATAAACAGTAAGTGTCGGATCGTTGGTCATCATATCCATGATGCGGGAATAGGTGCACCTAGTGTAATAGCACTTGAATACTGCTATTATGCCTTTGTAGCGGTCTCAAACTCAGACTATGAGAAGGGCCGGTCTATGTTTTCGAAGGAAGTGCAGGGATTAATATTAAAATATTTTTCAATCTAGAAAAATTTGTTTACAATGCAGATGAGTCACTATTGCTTGAACTTAACAAACATAAGTCTGCAAAAATTTTTAAAATACCAGTGAATAAAAGAAACAGTCACTTATACACTAAATTATAGAGAGATTTAATAGTTTACAATAGAACTATTAATTAAATATTTTTTCAGATTGTTAGAAAAGGTTACATTGTTTGACCAGAAACTTGAGCTCTCTTTTGTGTCACTAGGCATCAATGTTGGGAATAATGTCTTTCGAACATGCTACTTCCAATATTGAGGATAGGTGAATGTCACTTGTTTCTTTCAAGAGATTTTACTTGGTTCATTCTTGAAAACAACAGTTCACACGAGTATGTCGATCCGAACATTGACAGAACTCTTGCAGCTAGGTTATAAATATTTACATACTTGTCCTTTGAAATGAACTGATAAAACTCAGGCAGATTAGAGGAGTTGAATTTACCTTGCAGGAAAGAATCACACTGTAAGTCTACTAATTCAAGCTGCATTTTTTTAGGTGCATTTTCAGCGTTATAGGAAAGTGGCGACTTGAATATTTCGAAGATGTCCTCCATGTCTTTAAAGCACTGAAACTGGCTAGTAAAATCCTCTTTTAACAAAGCAATTTTCTCAGAAAATTCAGCAAATTTCACTTCTTTTGCTTCTGCAATTGAAGTTTTAAGAGTGGGAAAGTGCGCAAGATTTTTCACCTTAAGTTGAGCTTCCCAAAGGCTAAGTTTCTTTTGAAATGAGTCAACATTATCAATTATATCAAAACACGCTTTATTAACAAATGTTTTTTCAGGTTAGCAGCAACGAGACAACAAAACTGTGTTGAAATACGCACAAGCGTGTAATTAACAGTTTGATCGTGTGCAGCGCTGATATCTCACGTTCGAATTCTTTATAATGTACTTGAATAAGAGTGTTTTTTTACTCATTAGTGGGCGCCACTAAAGAGTAAGTGCCGGGCTGTGGGTTTGAGACTGCTGGTCTAGAGGCTGGATGAGCAATTTTGTGTTTGGAGGGAGAAATACAACCTCAACATTTGGATGGGCGAACTTCAGTGCATTGGGATGGCCTGGTGCGTTATCCAGAATGAGAAGCACTTTGAAAGATAGATTTCGTGCTGTCAGATATTTGCCACTTCTTTCACAAAACATTTTTGAACCGGTCCGTGAATAGTTCGACAGTGCCCATGCTTTTCGATTTGATTGCCAGAAAACAGGTAACTGTTCCTTTGATTTTCCAGCAAGAGCCCTAGGATTTTGCAAACAATAGAGCAACATTGGCTTGATCATGCATGTCCCTGCGGCATTCGCACACAAAAGCAATATTAAACTGTCTTTTACTGCCTTAAAACCTGATGCAGTTTTTTCTGCCTTTGATATAAATGTGTGGTTCAGCATTCGCTTCCAGTATAAACTGGTTTTGTCATCATTAAAGACTTGTTCTGGCTGGTAGCCTTCATCTTCAATGATGGCATTAAGTTTCTGCGGATAGTTTGCGGCCGCTGTGTGATCTGCCGAAGCTGCTTCACCAAGAAATTTCAAGCTGTGAAGGTTGTGTCTCGTCTTGAATTTCTCGAACCACCACTTACTTGCAGTGAATTTCAATTCTGTTTCATTAGCACTTCCTTCCCCTGAACTTGTTACTAGGTGAGAGTAGGTGTAGAGCTTTCTCACAAATTATTACACTACTTAATGGTACGTGTTTTTGTGTCTGATCTTCCATCCACACAAGAAGGGCTTTTTCCACTTTTTCGACATTGCTGTCACGAGAAAAGAAAGTCACTTTCACACTTGACGATGTTGCTAATGCAAAAATCTTCCTAATCGCATCTTCGTTCTTTTTTATTGTCCTCACACTAGACTCGTTTATTCCTACATGTCTTGCTACACAAGTGTAAGTTTCACCATTCATAAGTCTGTTCAAAATATCTACTTTCTCTGACAGTGTCAAAACATTTCTAGATTGTTTGGCTTTTTTATCAACGTCACTACTTCCGGCATGTTTAGGCGAAATTTTTGCTCGCCCGGATGGCTGCTGCGAAGAGACTGTCATGTCTGTAATGTGCCGCTAGTTTTACATCAAAAGAGGAGGGATGGCAGAAGGCATAGGCGGCGGTACGCGACTAGAACAAAGAATTCTCACTGACACGGCCTGCAATTCCCCCACTCGGAACACCCGTCCCCTTCTGGCTTGAAGTAAATTATTTCTTCATGCTGCTTGGGACAACAAATGTCAGTCTTATGATGACAGCTTGAGAAATGTGCGACCACTAAACATCAGTAACTGCTAGTTTTCCATAGATTGAAAACTGTGGATAATAGAAACTTGTACCGCTGTTAGAGAAAAGGTCTACAAAAACAAATACGCACATAACTGAAACAGTGTTTCAATATACCGCAGTTGGCGAGAGATTACTGTATTGCCATGACATACTTCACATCACAGTTGGTAATGGGAGACCTAACATCATACAGGGCAAAGTCCACTCCACTGCCCTTCTTGAATCCATATTGTTTTTCATTTAACATGCCATTTGATTGCAGAGCTTGCGTGAGTCTGCCATTAAGGAGCCTTTCATATACCTTGCCCAGAACCGGAAACAACGTTAAGAGTCAATAAGACCTGATCTTTGTCTTTTCTGTGCCTTCACCTTTGTACAGGATCTGAACAACACCCTGCTTCCACTGGTGAGGAAACACTCCATCCTTGAGTTATCCATTGTAGATGTCAAGCAGCTGATTCTTCACTCTGGAGAAACACCTCTTGATGACTTCTGCCCCGATCCCATCGAGACCAGGGGCTTTCCCATTTTTCACACTATGTACCACATCTTACAATTCATCAATGGTGAACTCCGGTGCATCCATCTCATCCGGCACATCTTCCATTTTCTGCCTCTTGGTGAAGTGCTTCTCGCCCTCACCATCCTGGGAGTCATCTGGTAACAGTGAGTGTAGCAGAACCTCCATACTCTTCCTCAGATCCATCACCAAGGTCCCATTCACCTTGACATTAGGTTGAGTAGTCTCCTTCATCATTCCAGCCAGTAACTCTTGTAGACTACACCAAAAGGATCTTCATTCCCGATCCTGGTGACAAATTCTGTCCAGCAGCTTATTTTCTTTTGCATGACCCTATTAAAGAAGGCTTGCTTTCTTTGCTTGTAATCTCTTGCAAAAGCTTCCCTTTTCTTCTCCTCATGACCTGTGGAGTATTTTATGCTCTCTTCAAAGACTCTTTCTTTCTTCCTCGAGTTGGTGGTCCCACCAGCTGAGATTAGGAAGTCCCTTCTTTGTCTTCCGTAGCACCTTTCACAGGTCCCCATTATCACAGAGGTTAGGGCATCTACTTGCTCCTGCAAACTTCCTTCTTCGAAAGGTGCCGTCTTTTCATCCAGTCTTCTCAATAGGGCTAGGTCAAAAGTTTTCCAGTTCGCTCCATTATGGACAAACCTATACTCAGGTTGCCATTCATACTGCACCTGCAGGTTATTTGCAGTCCTGTTTCCAGGAAACTCCAACTCAAAGATAATCAACCTATGATCACTGGAGCTATGCTCAGTGACTTTCCAGTCACTCACCATATCAGCTGCTTTCCTGTTTCCCAGAGTGACATCCAGGGTATTGTCTGTGCCTCTTGCCTGGATCACAAAAGTCGGAAGCTCCCCTTCCACATTATAGAACTCACGTTAATTGGTCAGTACATGCTGTCCAACCAGGTCACCTTTCTCATCTGTCTTCCTGGAACGCCACATCTAGGATTTAGCATTCACATCAGCCCCAATAACCACAGGCTGATCTCCCAACAAGGATAACATCCCATCTATCGAGGTGGTCTTGCATATCTTCCCCAAACTGGAAATAGGAGGACACTAGCCTTAAGGCTTGCATTAAATAATATGTAATAATATAAAAGTGCCTTAAAGGCATGATGCAAGTAAGTTAAACTTTAACTAGAAATAAAAGTGTTATATAAACTATGTTAACTTTTATTAAAAAAAGCTATAAAAGACAAATGGGGTCGCAGTCTCCTAGTAATAATACTATAATATAATTAAATAACAATGAAAAAGGAGTTTTGATTCTAATTCAGGGAAGGCATCCTGAGGTAATTAGTAATGGTGTGTGTAATTGTTGTGAGTAGTACGTGAATTTAAGAATCCATAGTTTAAAATATTAAAATTATTCTCTATAGAGGAAGTGTCCTGAAGGACCTAATTCAATTGCTTATGCAGCACCAGAAGGGCACTGAAGTATGGTGTGACTGGTAACAACAGGGAATGCCGTCGTTGGAGGGATTCAAGAAAGACTTGGAGGGATGTTACCAAGGTAGGGTAGGTGGTTGATGATGTTGGCAAGACCCTCTGGTGATGTCTGTCCAGAAGGCCTCTTAAGATGGGAAGACCCTCTGGTTGCTTGCGGGCTCTCCGAAGCTGACACTGGATGTTAACTGTTGAGGACCTTCTGGAAGCTGTTGGTTACCAACGTGGCCTGAAGAGTTCTAGCTACTGGTGGACCCTGTTAGAATATCTCATGGCCATTACAGCAGGAGACAGGGGGCTAGAGCTTACCCTTGATGAGCTGACACCTTCCAGTGGCCATTACTGCAGTGGAGAAGCAGCGGACTACCTTGAAGCCCCTTTATACTAATCTCTCCAGTTTGGAGCACTCAGAACGGTGAGGGGGAAGCTGACTCCGCCCTCTTCGGGTTGGGCTTTTGACGTCATGCATGAACGACTGGATACCCTCATCTGCGTGGTGCTCGCCACTTGACTGGATGGTGTTGATATATCTTGCCCGTCCGTGCATCTTGGAGGCTGTGAATGCTCCAGCGGGTGGCACTCTGCTCTCCAGCTGCGGGACTGTGAGATACAGCTGCCGTCCTTGAGAAATGTGTGATTAAAACTGCTGTGGAGCAGTAACGCTTGTGATGGCTTCTTGTCGTCGCTTAGTGCTAATTAAGATCATGTGTTAGTCTTAATATAAGGCTGTCTCAAGGCGCTTTTGCAGACACGTGTCCCATCTCCCTTCCTTTGTTCATTATTGATGTCTGACTGGCGAACAAGGATTAGTGCGTTCCAAAATGCGACGCAGTTTCAAGTAATGTGCGCTTCACAAAAGTGCAGAAAGTATCTCGTGTCAATTGCTCCCCCTCAGTTTTGACGTAAGCACATCTTGGAATTGAAATTGTTGAAGTTCTGTCTTGTCATCTGGGTTGGGGTATCTCATCTCTTTGGTTTCTTTTCTTCTGTAGCTGTGGCTGCTCTATGCACAGCAGCTTGAGCTGGCGGTATGTGAAGCCATTATCTGAGCCTGCCTGGCACGTCAACATCTGCTTCCCATTAGTCTGCGCTGGGACTGTTTCTGTCTCTTGGCCGGGCACTGTCTCTGTTCCTCTTCGCTTCCCCCCTAACTTCTACTTGACCTCTTCCTGAAGTAGTGGCGAGGTGTCTCGGCTGTGCTGGTGGGTCTGTTGTTCTCTCTGCCGAAAGGGAAGGTTAAATCTGTGGGAAGGAAGAACATTAAGGTCAAGGTATGTGGAATTTCAGAAAGCATGTTTCCTTATCCCTAGGTGTGAGGTGTCCTAGGCCTTCGTATTGGTCTGTATACCAGTTAACAAACTTGCAGTAAGGCATGGTTGCGTCAAACATTTCTCTCGACAATTTAGTTAATATATATAAAGGGTGTTTTTTTCTCTCCCAAAATACAAGATGGTATACCTTAAGCACTTGTGTAGCAAAAGTCCTGCTTGAAAAAGTACTGGGAGGAAAGCAAATTTATTTACTATGTGTAAATTGAATTAAAACAAAGAAAATTCTTTTGCAGCAGTGTTGTGTAAATTACATGGTAAATAATTATTGCGAGTTATGTGTGCCTAGCAGGGGTAATTCAACTGGTCCCTAGGCAATCGAGCAAAAGTTCATGTTATCTTTAACTAACCTTTCAATGGCATGCAGTAACCCATAATGAATACGTAGCATACAATAGTTATTATTTTTTTCTTTTTCAAACATAAATGTAATTGATAAATAAACTCCTGATTAACTGTGCTAGTCGGAACCAGAGAAAACACGAATAAGTGAATTTGTATTAAAAAAAACCCGGATAATAGAATTTACATAATTTTACTATTAATGGATCAGTGATATTGGCTCCAAAAATCGTGATAAAACACAGTACCTAGTATAAATTTAAAATCGAACACAAATCACGCACTGTATGTGCAGAATTTAAAGTACATGATACTTTAACTGATATTTATGTTACGCTGAATGTAGAGTAATTCATGGCGCATTGAGTATAATACACAGCTTATAGCTAGCAAAGGCGTGGCGCCAGACGAGTGGCACGGGCCGATAAGCAGTGCGTTGTGTGTGTGTCTGTCACTTCCTCAGCGTGCATCACACAGACTCGTCCTTTAGGTGGCAAGAGTGAGTTTAAATTTTAGAATGCATTGCTGTGAAGACCATAATGGGACTTTTAAATGAGGCAACCTAGCATTTAAACATTACAGTACACTCCCCATTTAAAAAATAACCCTCAGTATAAATGCAAAACCTAACGTTAACTTTTGCTAAAACAAGGAAAACACATTGTAAAAAGTCTAAATCCATTCATTTCAAAGTTCGTGACAGCAAAAACGTAAGTGCACACCTCTATCAATAAGTGTAGGCTGCTTTCTCATTCAGTCGCAATAGGCTGAGCTGAAACGTCTACATATTTAATTACTAGGAGCTTATTTCATTTTTATTGACTTAAACACAAACACAAAAGTTTAAAAACTCTGTTCAAGTTTTTATAAACATTTAAACACTTGATATGAAAAAATGTAAGAAAAGTTGAACTGTGCCTTCTAGGAAAAGTTTTTTTTTTTTTTTTTTTTTTTTTTTCCCCGGGATTGATGTTTTTGTTTATAACACACCATGCTCAAATTTTTTTTTATTTATAACTTTTCCGTGATAGTTGAAACTGCCCTTTTACGCTTTGTTGACATTGCAAAAAGGACTCTACAAAATGAACAGTGACTCGGGCTAGCGGTCGATAAACTAGCAAGACGTGTAGTTTATGTGAGGGGGATGAGTAACTGATGCTGAGTTCGAAATTACAAATTTATCGTCATCTCATAAGATTCATTTCAGACGTCGGCAGTCACTTGTTTAGCACTCGTGGCAGCACATTTTTACATTAATAGTGAAAAATATTTTCATAAATATTTAATGCTTAAGACGGACTTAATATTTCTACAATCATCACACTGGAATGCTCTGAATATGTTAATATGTAATAAATTATGCAATAACGACATTTAAAAAAATTAGTTGCAAAATATAAAAATAAAGCGCAACACTTACCTGGTTTTCTAAAACATGCATAGTGTATTTTATGAATTATTTGTTTTAAAAACATTTTATTTGTGCATTTGCGCATGTGTTTTGGGAGTAAAAATAAATAAAATGGCACTGATTTTGTCATTTTGTATTTTTGCTAACATCCGCTAAATATGACATACCAAATTACCAAATACGTCACCATTTTTGTATACAAACTTTAGTCACGTGATCACTTTGTCAACGAAATCTGCCATTTTGGATATGGTTTAAATGAGTACAATCAGATACTCTCTTTAACTGAGCAGAAATGGATGACTCGTGCAGGTCTCTGCGACAGGCTGACTGTTTAAGGAGATAAACATCAGCTAAGCAGCACAGTGATAGACTTGCATGGTACCACTACTTATTAAAAGACGCATGTTACAGCATTGCCTTGTCACAGAAGTTACAGTAGACTTTGAAAAAAGACAAAAACCAGCATGCATGGATAAGCCGAAAACCGTTAAGTGAAGCACAAATAAATGGGAGTGTACTTATATATTTGGTACCGTAACATGAACACACTACCATATAGCCTATGCTAATCTCTAAATTTACCACATAATTTTATTGAACTTAATTCACACTTCCTGCTGGTATGGACCTCTACGTCACATGGTGGCTAGCAAAATTCGAAGAATAGTGAAGATTATGTATGTCGTACTATTAACATAAATTGCACTGGTCGTTTAAATTGGCCATTGCTGGTAGTGCTGTGCCCCGCCGCCAGGTTTGCCATGCTCGTTGCTATCTCTGTGTCGCTCTGTTCTCCTACTCCTTGCTCTCACCTCTTCTCCTCACCTGTGCCTCCTCTCTCCTTAAGTGCTTCCATTTTAATTGAATATTGGCTCTCCGAGATGAAGCACGTTGGGATAATTGCTCCTAGAAATCACAAACTTTCCTACGACTCGTCATTTGTGTCATTGATTGCTGCCTGACATCGCCTTCAACAAGGAATCATCCTAGTGCAAAATGTGTGATGAGTATTTTTTCACTTTCATATTCTGGTAGTGTGCAAGCCCAAGGGCTTAAAGGATATGTGTAATAATTATTTCAAATTTTATAGGACGGTGCAGGCCATGTGTACTGAAGAGTTGTGGCGAAGAGCCTTTATTTAATTGGGCTAGTTTTTAGACATTGTGTGGAGAATGTGCTAGAATAGTATTATGAGTGTGGTACATATATTTTGTGAAATTCCCTTTAGTTACGCACAACTGAAATTTGGTTTGGATTAGTATGGTAGCTGCTGTTTTTAGCAAGTTGTGGTATTTCGTGATATTTGTAGTTTTTTTTTGGCCATCCCATTCATTGCTCACTTTTCCAAGGGTTTGTGCTCGCTGTCCACAATGCCAGTTTACAGATTTAATTTGTGTGCATTTTGAAACTTTTAATGACTGGTCACCTTGTTCGGGTTATTGCTATCGGGGGCCAGTCAATCTTTTTTTTTTTTTTTTTTAAGATATTTTATCCATGTTTTAATTACTTTTTAAGCCTCAGCGGGCTCTGACAGGCTAGAATGCTGCGCCAGTATAAGTATGTATTTGGTAATATTTAGTGTAAATGGCAAAGAAATTTAGTTTCTCAGTCAATGAGTTTGTAAATGATTTCAGAAATGGTCAATTTGTTGTCTCACACAATATTTAATGTTAAGTCAGTATGGGAATTGTAATTTAGGATTCAAGCGAAAATGGTATGAGAGCAAGTTTTCCGTTTGTCAATCAAGCTCTTGTTTATTAATGAGCGTAATTTGTAATGGCACAAATTGTTAAAAGTTGTAGTATACTCTAGGAATGTCAACGTTAAATATTGATGAGATATCTCAGGTTGTGTGATACAAAACTGACCCAGGTTAATCAATTGCTGTATTAATTGACCTTAGGCAACCAGCACACTGTTATGCCATCAGATTAAGGCTTAGTTGCACACACAAAGTCATGGTAATTTAATTTACACTGTGGGGGTGTTTGTGGTTATTAAATGAAATGTGTAAATAGTAAGAGTGAAATTGTTCATTACTGTTAATGTACCGTCACTAGGAGGTGACAGAATCAAGGCTGTGAAGTTGAGAATTTTTTTTATTCAGTATTATGTTCCCACATTTATTTGGCGTGGTAATTTTTCTAGTCATTTTAATTCTGCCTTGTAGGTTACTGCAGTGTGGTGCACAGACGCCTTTTATTGTGTATAAATAATATAATGTTTTTGAGAACCAGTGTTTTTAAAAGCCTTTGTTATACTATGCTAGGTTTCTGATTTCAAGGCACCTTGCGTATGAAGAATGTGGTCTTGGTATTATAGAATAATTTTCTGTATAAAATCTTGTGGATCTTGAAATGGAACCAGCTCATTTGTAAATTATTTCAATAAACATGTTACAATTTGAATTGATTTTGGACTGTTAATTTATTTTTCAGTATTTGTGTTCAGTAGTAATTGCCTTTGCTATTTTTAGTTTAATGTTAATTTTGAGTTCAATTGTGGCTTAGGTTGCCACAGAATTATTAACAAAACTTTACTCTGTCCTAACAATGACCCATTGTCGGATGCTTCTAGTAATTTGACCTGTCTCAAAGAAGTTTGCTGGCAGTAAGACCAGATATTGCTCAAAAAACAATCCTTCAAAGGTAAAGTTAATAGAAAAGGCAAAGTAGTACTTTTAAAGTTAATTAAGACAGTAATAAAATAATGAGTACAATAAAATATCAATCAAATAACTACATATGTACACTGAGGGGGTTTAATTTGTGGGTTACTTTGAATTTAATGTACATTACTGTACCACCCACCGTGGTACATGCAATCGCAAATTAAATCTGCCAGTTCCGACAGTGTGTCCTGCATTCCTAGTCCGTACTCTAGAATCGTAATGTAGGTTCAGCACATCAGGATCCTATTGTTTGAAGGCTGCAGGCACTTCCTGAAATGTAGGTTCAGCACATCAGCATCCTATTGTTTGAAGGCTGCAGGCACTTCCCTGTTACTAAATTCTTACCTAACATAATCACTATAATTTTGCTTTCAACTACATTGCTACTACACGAGTACAATAGTATATGTTTTTCCCTTGTAATAAAAGTTATTAAACTTAAATCGTAATTGATTACTGGTTATTTATATATCTATACTTTATTTTCCCAGTGATATTTAATATCTAAAGTAGTCTAGGGCCTAGCTGTGTTTTGTCAACGGGGGTAGCATCTACGCATGGAGTGTCCTATCACCAATGTTTTCGCTGGCTTTTACATTGAGTCTTGTCACTGTGGTGAGCGTTCGATTCTTGTGCACTTTGTATGTAGTTTGCACTGTCTTGAATTGTTCAAAGACTACACACGGACCTTGGGGTTTGTGATCTTGCTTTACCGTTCTTCCCCTGTTACACTACACAGTCACAACGGTGTTTTGACTTTTTGGCATTAGATTAGCCACCGTAGAAAGTTAGTTTTTGTTGCTACGACTGCATAGCAGCACACGCGCTTCAAATCTGTTTTATGCCACGTGTATGTCCGTAGGCACTTACTTGTAACTGCAGCTATTAGTGGCAGTTTCTTTTCTTTGTACCCTTGGCTTGAGGTTGACCCCTTTTCTTTGGAGGTTGGTGTGGCAGTAGTGGCCACCAAAACTTTTGTGGTTGCCACTGTAGGGTCTCACGATACTGTCCCATGGAGCGAGGGAGGCGGCTGGAGCATGCCGCATTTCCCCTTCTGCTGGTATCTGGTATCCACGTTTGTGTCCCGGGCTGTGACTGGAATACTTTCTTCATGCACGTATGAACTTATTGGTACACTTTCTTCACGCACGTATTAACTTATTGGTACACTTTCTTCACGCACGTATTAACTTATTGGAACACTTTCTTCCTCTATCAGCAATGTCTCCGATATTTGCTGGCTATCCATATCCCGATCTGCTTCGGTGACATCCATCACATTTGTAGGTAGCAGGAGCTAGATACATTGGGTACTAGAGTCTATCAAGACTGGGGTTGACGTAGTATCAAGCAAAATGTCTTTAGTTGGTTCTACCTCGTTGCATTTCTGGGGAGTCCCCGATTCCTGCTGGTGGTGCAGTTGCACTGGCCGTTGGCGGAAGTACGGAGGATGCATCTGCTACGTTTCTGGTGGCGCTGGTAGTTGAAGTTACGCCCATTTCACTGGACATGACGGACGGGAGTTGAGGTAGGACTGGCGTTTCAGCTTGCGCAGCCATGGTTTGTGTCATTGTCTCCATCCTCGTTGAGTGGATCTGTGGTTGACCAGGAAGCT
Organism: Dryococelus australis; assembly: GCA_029891345.1. Taxonomy (NCBI): domain Eukaryota; kingdom Metazoa; phylum Arthropoda; class Insecta; order Phasmatodea; family Phasmatidae; genus Dryococelus; species Dryococelus australis. The sequence goes on from CM056994.1 coordinate 198,154,963, forward strand.
CTGTTGCTGGGGAGGACAGTGGTGGCTCGGCTGCGGCATCATCCGGCTGGTCCTCTGACATTCCCATGTTCCCTGGGGGTGGCGTGGGTGAAACGGAGCCCGATGGCAATGGTAATGTTGACACATCCAGCTCAGGTTCTGAAACAAGGTCCTGTACAGAAATAATAGTATGAGAGAACATTGTATCTGTGGGCATCTGTCTAACTACTGCACAATCGGCGGAATCCTCAGGGATCACTTCAACAGACGGTTATTTTATCTTGTTTGTAGGCTTGTGCTCAGCTACTGCCTGAGTGATTTGTTGCGATTCGACAACCTCAACAATCACGCTTGGGTACGAGGTTGTGGTCTGGGAACCCTATCATGGGGGCTCTGCCAAGAAACCTCGAAGGTGGTGGCACTAGTCCTTCCTCCTCTTCGGAATGAAGGTGCTGGCAGTTAGGAGCTAGGCATTATCGGTAATGTCTATGGGGACAAACCACCGGTGTCTCAATTGGTGGTGTACGCTATACCTCCAGGATAGTCTGTTCTATATATGGTGGTTAACCTACGAGGCTGGTCTAGGCTGTTTGTTCGGCACAGGGAAGGCGGAACTACCCCCGAATCACCCAGGATCAGGCCTCTATTGACAGTGTAAAGCCTGCTTAGAACACATTGCAGTGTTCAGTTAGGCTCTCAATAATAGGCCTAGTGGTTTCACTATCAGGTTGCTTGTGTCTACGGTTAGGTAAGGGTGTAAAGATCACTAATGTTCCCTGCAGTCATTGGATCGCTATAGCCTTACCGTCTCAGATGTATTAATTTTCTGCCATGGTCAATCACAACGCTGTTGCCATTCAGCCAAGGCTGCCCCAGGATAACTTACTCTCTGATCTCCCCACAGATATTAAATTCTGCTATCTGGTTTAGGTGATGGATGCACAGAGGAACACTAATTTTGCAATGGACCGCTAGGCTCTGGTTCGGCTGTGCAACATGCTGTGTGAGTGGTGGGTGGCTGAATTTGAGCATACTGCTCGGTCATCAACAGGCCACTTTTTATAAAGTTGTTATCTGTAGCAGCGGAATCTAATAATGCCAGGCATGTGTATCTGTTTATCTCGATAGAGATATGAGGAGCTTCATGCGGTGTAATCACCTAGTTAAGGTGCTTTATTTTTGTGACTTAGATGGGTGTTTTTTGCCCTGAGGTGGCAGTGGCCACGCGCACATCCCAGGGCTGGCGTTTCATGCCGGCACTGAAACTTTAGGGTTAATGCACCTCAGTGTCTCGGGTGGTTGTGTCCCCTTCTCCAGTTCTGATGCACAGAACAATCCCAGTTGAATCCCAGTTGAGATGTCTGCCTGGCAGAACCAGCAAGGGGGTGGTAGAGCTGTGGTGTGAGGAAGGGGCGGGCCACAGTTAGCTTGCCTTTCCGGCAGAGGGGCTAAGCTGTTGACCCTGGCCGTGGCACGTGCAGGCTGGTCTAAGAGCATCTGATCTCTGTTGTTTTTCTGCACCTCCCATGCCCTATTAACAAGCTCGTCCATGGTTTGTGGCTTTGGGCTGTGTAGAAAATTATGAAAGGAGGGGAGTAGAAAACGCAAAATATTGTGCCCTCAACTGTCCTTGTTTTCCTGTGGATGTATTTGCTGATGCATCTGAGATTTTCGACATATATAAATTTTGACATCTTCGGTCGAACCCTGGACTTTCGAATGGAAATGTCCAATGAGCTGGACCATCACCTCTTCCCCGGTGAATTGTGAGGTGAGGTGATCCCTCAGTTGATCCCAGTCCATGATGAACTCACCATACTTTGTCCATCAATCATGGGCTTTACCATGTAATTGGCACTGTGTTTTTGTTACCCACTGTTTTCGTGGTATGCTGTGCTATAAGAATTCTCCTTCACATTCCTTCAGGAAAGTGATGGTGTCTTCATGTGGATGACTGCAAAATTCTGACAAGTTAAAATCATTATCTGGCACTGACATTATCACACTAGGTCTCTTATCTGTATTACTAGGTATGTGGGGCAAGTTGCACTGACATACCTCACACTGGTATACCTGGCCAGGACGAGTGAGCCTCTAGTCTGACCAGCGTATTTACATTATATGGAATTCTGAGGCACATGTTATACAGCAAATGGATATAACCCTTCTGCATTGCAGTCTAGCTAGCTGCACCTGGCTGACGGTTACCACAGTCATTACAGTGGTATTCTAAACTGTCTGTCATGCTGACTACGCTCTCTATCTGACGTGATGAGGCTGATGGTAGGGCGCCACAGGGTGTTTTTCTGTGCGGATTCGCTGAAGTCCTGATTGTTGGCAGTTAGGTAACCAATTCAGTGTCTCTGATTGCCACTGTTCCTGTATGAACTATTTCCTTAGGCTCTAAAGGGTTTAGCTCATGAGTGTATCGTGCTGATACAACATGGATGTAACAACCGTACTCGCTCGTCTGGCCACGTTGCATGCTCGGGTTGGTGAGTGTTTTATGCTCACTATAACTGGTGAGGTTGGAATAACGACTCAACTGGTAGTGCTCTCCCTTCTCACTCTGGCTTGCTCCTTTAAAGGAAGCCTAGCTGGTGCAATAAGTGTTTGCTTATTGTGATAGGACATTCGTAGTATGTAGGTTGCATTGGCATCACTATGTAGCTCCACTACGGCCAACTGGTTAACCCGACGTGACAATCTGCTGGATATATGCGCTGTAGGAGGGTTCTGACACAGTTTAATTGCCAAACCTAAACTTTATGAAATCACACCCCACGTTGGGCACCATTTATTGTTGTGTGTAAACTGCCTTTTGACTGGAGGAATATTATTATTAAGTACTGCACAAGTTCTACACACATAAATACAAGGATTTGACCTAGGTCGGAGCTGAGTCACAAATCCTTGTATCACTCTACGGTTGTTTGGTGAGATTGCGTGGCTGGGCATTGACTCTGCCACGTGGGACAGTTACTGTGGTGTAGGGTCTTGCTAACATCTGCTTGCAGATTTGAACCCTGGACTCTTAATGTCAAAACTAATAGGTAACTTAAGGTAGACTAATGCGTGGATTGTCTTTTAGCCAAGGAGAAGTACGAAAACCATCGTGATGTCAGCGTCACGAAGGAAATTTGTAAAATGTCAAACTAATTATTGGGGATAGTCATGTTGGGGTGCTTTACCCTTGTACAATTGTGGTCTAGTTGGTGTCCAGGTTGGAACGAAATCCGGAGTGGAAAGAACTGTAAGAGGTCGAAACTTTAACTTTGTCATGCCTAAACCTCTCTGCAGTAAACCTCTCTGCAGTGAAGTCTGGCTGCTCGTAGGTGGAGGCAGCCGAACAGCAGCCGATGAAGTGGTACCTAGGTAGTATTCAAGGCTGTAAAAAGGTATTTGGTGTGGTGGATAATTCGTAAGTATAGGATTGAATCCTTATAAGGTTTCTTGATACTGATTTGTATCTAAATGTATGTTCTGCGGTCTTTCCAACAATCTGGTGGTTGGTTCAAATAAAAGAGGTGGCATTTCAACTTGACGTTCTACTCTTTCTAATAATTAATTTACTTAGTTCTGGACATGTAGTTTCCTACTATATTTGACACCTTCATTATGGATGTACGGCATCAGTATGTCTGATATAAACAGTACTGGGAAGTAGCTGGTGTATCACATTTCTGCAGTGTGGTACTGTGCACTTTACTTTCCACAGGGTTCACACACTATGATATTCCTGCCAGGCTGTAGCGTTGCAATATATTATAATGTATATATTCTGGAATTATTTTTATTTGCTAGATTACTGTGTGAAGGATAGTAATTGATTTAATATTTAGAAGATCGTGGTCTTAATAATTTGTTTGTATTTTGTACATGTTCATTTTCCAAATTTATTATTTTATTGGAGACATTGCATCAGTAGTAATATCGTCACAGGATGATAGTGCAACTTTTTCAAGGATTTGGTGAGATAGTCACGTTCGTGTGTTGCACCATTTGATATACTCATGTCACACTAGGCCGACGTGACAGCCCGCTCGCACATTGTAGCACTTTGATTTTGAGACCCACGTCAGTGTTCACAGGCTATTTTTAGACATTAGCGCACGTTGCAAAGCCATGATTGGACCACATTTACTTGATGCAATATTTCAGGCAGCATAAATAGGGTTAGCATGACTTTCTCATCACAGTTTTATAGTTCGCACAAGTATCACAGTTCGTTCACTTTAGTTTGTCTCAGTTTATTAGCCAGTTCAGCGATGTAATGTTGGGGCAGGGTAGCGAGTGACCACGCTGTGATTCTGCCTCTTGCTTTGTTTTCTTTAATTTATTTTGATTGTTAATTGTTTGTGAAGAGAAAGCAATAAACTTCAGTTAACTTTCATCATCTTTCATTTATTTTTTGTTGGCACTTCTTGATCAACAAACATTCAATTGTTCAATTTATTTCTACACTATGAGTCTCAAACTTTAACCAACTGAGCTAGTCCGAGCTAGTGTTTGCTGCGAACTCCCACAAGTTTTCGTACAGCAGAACCACTACAAGTCTTTTACAGCAGTGGGTGGAATACACAGATACACACAATGTAGACAGCACCATGGGGTAGTAATGAACAGGTGAGTTTTCACCATGGGTTCAGTGGTCAGTGCACTCCTTTCTCCTTTCCTTCGGTTTTTTACAGTGGTAAGACGGAGTAGGGAGGTACTCTGGTCACTAAAAACCACTCGTGAAAGGTGTATGTCTGCTTTGAGGGACGTTACGTGAGGCGCCTGCTATTTCCTGAATAAAAGAATTAAATATAGCCTTAAAGGCTTGTATTAAATAAAGTGCCTTAAAGGTGTGTTGCAAGTAAGGTACACTTTAACTAATAGAAATAAAAGCGTTATATAAATCATGTTAACTTTTATTAAAAGTTTTAAAAGACAAATGGGGCCGCACTCTCCTTGTAATAATATTACCATAATAACAATTAAAAAGGAGTTTTGATTCTAACTCAGGTGAAGGTGTCCTGAGGCAATTAGTAAAGTTGTGTGTATTGTGAGTAGGACGTGAATTTAAGGAGGCACAATTAAAATTATTCCCTTTAGAAGAAGTGTTTTGAAGGAACATAATTCAATTGCGTATGCAGCACCAGAAGGGCGCTGAAGAATGGTGTGGCTTGTACCAAGAGGGAACGTCGTCATTGGAGGGATCCAAGGAAGACCTGGAGGGAGGTTAGCAAGGTAGGGTAGGTGGTTGACGACGTTGGCAAGACCATCTGGTGACGTTGGTTTCCAGAAGGCCTCTTGAGATGGGAAGACCCTCTGGTAGCTTGTGGGATCTCCGGAGCTGATGCTGGACGTCAACTGTTGAGGACCTTCTGGAGGCTGTTGGTGACCGACATGGTGCAAATAGTTCTAGCTGCTAATGGACCCTGTTAAAATATCTAGGTCGTTACAGCGGGAATCAGAGTGCTAGAGCTTACCCTTGATGAGCTGACACCTTCCACTGGCCAATACAGCAGTGGAGGTGCAGCGGACTGCCCGTAGACCATGTTCTCGAGGTCCTTTTATACAAATCTTTCCAGCTTGGTGGCACTTTGAAGGGTGAGGGAGAAGCTGGCTCCGCTCTCTGGGGGTTGGATTTCTGATGTCTTGCATGTACGACTAGATACCCGTATCTGTGTGGTGCTCGCCCTGTGACTGGAAGGTGGTTGATATATCTTGCCCACCCCTGCATCTTGGATGCGGTGCTCTGCTCTCCAGTAGCAGGTTTGAGATACTACTGCCGTCCTAGTGAAATGTGTGATTCAAACTGCTGTGGAAGGGTGACGCATGTGACTACTTCTTGGCGTGGCTTAAAAAAATTAAAATAAGGTTTTAAAATAATTAACACTAAAAACCTAAAATGCTTCCCATCTTAGGAAAAAGTTGTAAATACTCCCCTAACAAAAAAAAATGAATTTCCAAAAATATAAGTAAAAAATATGTATCTAAACAAAAAAAAGCAAAAAAAAAAAAAATCTCCTAAGTGTTACAGCGTACTATAACAATATATTTTTCACTTTTTAGTCTCGCCAATTTTTTTTATTATTATAAAGATAGACTATTTATATATTCACAGATTTGTCCATCATCATATCGCTTGCGATCCCGGTGACGGACAAATCTGTGGATGTATAAATAGTCTACCTATATAATAATAATAAAAATTATTAGTGAGACTAAAAAGTCTAAAAATGTGCAGTTAAACACTGGTGGCCCCTTCCGCTCTTCAGGCTGCAACCTAAAAGTGATGCAAAAAAAAATGAGACTAAAAAGATTCAAAAAGTATCAGTATATACATTTTCTTACATTCATTAATTGCATTTGTTTTTATTACTATTGCTATCTCTATGTCATACTGATTGTAAATTTCTAATGTATTTACGTGTTATATCTTTCACAAGTCACTCCTCTATGGATCCGTTTAATTACCTTCATAATATTTTAACAATTTCTGTAAAAGCTCATTTTACTTTGCTAATAAAATAGCATTTCTTACTTTAGTAATTAATACACATTTTCCGTAAACTGAACTTCTTATCTCAATGACACTCTTATCACCGTTTTCACATAAACACGAACCTTACTGTCTCTTGAACAAAAACCCTACACTCCCGGAAGTGGGGGGGGGGGGGGGTCAGCTACCCTAACTCACCCCTTTCCCCAAGGGGCATTATCGATCCCTCCCAGGGCCTGTTCCCACCCTCCTCTCTGTTTTCGTGTAGTGTTAAACAAGTTGAACAGTGAGCGCCGGACAGACACCATACATACAAAAAAGTAAAGTTAAATAAAATCTTGTAAAATGTTTGAACTGCTAAGAGAAAACTAGTCATTCAGATATTGCACTTGCCTAGACAAATAAACATTATGAAACACTTTCTGACCTGGTCTTTAGACTGAACTTAATACCGATTAAAAGATATGAAATAACCAACCATATTTGCTATAATAAACTTTCTGTTCAGATAAAAAAAACTTTATAAATATAGTACTACGTGTAACTGCTCCAAATCCTTTCCCATGCCCCATTCCCACCGCTTTGTGTATTTAAAAGCACAATTTTTAAAGGGCATCACTGGTAATTAGAGAAGAGCAAGCAGAGTTACATATGAGCGGCTGTGTAACACTTGACATGTGCTGCAATAAGGCTATCTGCACTCATGCTGCTCCCATCTGTGAAGGATGGGTGTTTGGATATTCGCTGCCCATATTTTCTGATCATGACCTCACCTTCCCACTCAGCATGACATGTGGGGCGAAGAACCTTCTGGACTAGATCAGCTTGGCTATATAAGTTGCAGTGTGCCTCAGTGTTGAGAGTTTTGGAGGCATGGATGGCCATTAGCACCAGGTGTGTGGTACAGTTGGAGTGACAAGCAATTACAGTGACCAGCAAGTGTATTCTATGAGCATCAGGAGTAGAGAGAGATACTGACTGGCTGAACTGTAATAAAGTGGTACTGGATGTGGGAGTGCAGACATTTGGAATGGTGTTCATGTATAGCAGTAGACATTTGGGGTGTATGTGTGTAATAAGTGAGGATTAAGTGTGTTTAGCTAGTGTAGAGACAGTGATAAGGAATCTAATTAGGATTGAGATTCACATTAAGTATTACATGCTCTAGTAGGATAATGTTGTAAATAACAGCTCTGTGTATTTTTATAATACTGTAAATAAATGAGTAAATAATAAAATTTAGCTTTTTTTTTTTATGAATACCCTGATCCATCATGAACTCTGATATGCCCCAAGTGAGTCTGATATGCCCCAGGTTAGTAGTAACAATATGTTACATAATAAAATACCAGATTAAGGTACTCATTGTTATTAACATTCAAATCATCTTTCGATGCATAATAGTTTAGGTGGTCACATGAAATAAAAAATTTTAATAACTATGACAGCCCAAATAAAACAAATTGTGACCTAAATAGAAGCGAAAATAGTGAGATGTGAAACTCTCATTACTTTTGTCTATCGCTGTTGCAAGGTGCACAGGGAGAGAAAACCTTGAGTGTGAAATTTGTGCTGATATTGATCAAACACTGTTGCTTTATGTGTAGAATCAATTATAGCTACCCTCTTGAATGGTGTGTAACAGGGAGAAATGAATGCTTGAGACAAACCTTCTCTTTACGACATCACTAGTCACACGCACGGCCCAACTTACTTGGTGTGCTCACCAGGCACAGCACTTAAGTTTTTTGTGGATATTTATTCCCTCCCTAACCCCCTCTCCCGTTGTTTTACAGATTGTACACCTATCTATTAAAGGTAGCGACACAACCCCTATATGTTATTCTTTCTGCATGTTAACAAACATATATATTTTTTTAATGAACTTAGAATGCTGTTTCTTAGATTTTTTACTACAGTTTTTATATCAATTTTTTCTTAAAGTTGTATAATTTTTTTCTCGCCTGAGAATTGTCATAAACCGCTGATGTTACAAAATTTTTGTTGCAAAATCTGGTTGTACTTTTGTAACTGACTTTATCTGCAAAAAAAGCAAACCAGAAGTTTGTTTTTGGCTGCTTACTATTGTGCCGCTGGATGCCAGAGAAAAGCATCTCTCTTTCACCTAGTCTTTCTTTACCCCACTCTTTGGGCCATTTGCATTCAGGAGTTGAGTGAAGCTTTTTCATAAATATCTAGGGCTGGCATTGTCATTGGTGTGTTGGTTGGTCCAGTCTTCCTTTCTGCTCATCTTGGCAACAAAGTTTACTTGCACCTTCTCCAGGAGACCTACATCTTTTACTCAAGAAGCTCTATTTTGTTTTAAGTCACTATGTTGGGTTTCAGCATAAAGGTTATCCAGCACATTTCATTGTGTGTTTTTTAACATTGTCTTCCTAGGCAGGTGGATTGATTTTGGCAGATAAGTAGCTTGGCCACCATGATTGCTTGACCTCATCAGTTGGACTTCCTCCTCTGCAGTCAGATGTGAATTTTAGTATATACCAGATCTGTAAATTGCAATGACCAGAACAGGATTATGGTTGCAGCAAGCATGGTAAGTGTTATTCCTGGTACTTTATAGGAAAGTATGAAAGTCAATGACCTGTCACAGTCAGCTGTGTTTAGAGGTCAGTGGTGCTCTCTATGCACAGTGTTAGCAGACAACAGCTTTATCCAGCAGGATGGAATGTTCTGTATGATGCAGTGAAGGACATTACCAGTGTGTCTGGGTACTCCCTTGAGAATTTCAAAAATGGAGTTTCATTTTATTGCAAAGTAATCACTCCTTATTCTCTTTATTGTAGCAAATATTGTGACAGAATATGTAACAAACTTATCAGTTGTACAAAAATATGGCAGTATACATAACAAATGCAGCTAAGGCTGTATTTTATTTTTATTTTCAGAGAAATTATTATTAAATTTTTGTGGTATTCTCATTTTTACTGGTATCCTCAATGTTTGTGCAAACCTTTCAATAACATAATAATATTGATCTTGTGTGTCAACTGTGTCACCTTGTTTAAAGAAGTGTTATAAACATTAACTCTGATACCAGGTGGTTTGTGCAGGAAGAGCGGTTCCTGTTCCCGGTTTACCCATTGATCTGCCTCAGTGGTGCAGTAGCTGTGGATGCAACGCAGAAACTGTGGTTCAGGTTGATGATGCGTGCTGCTGAACGGGGCTCTCACTACTTGTCGCACACTATGCCCATTGCTCTGATAGCGGTCACAGCCTGTTCCCTGCTGGGCATCTCCCGGATCCTCGCTCTCTACAATGGTAACAAATAGTAGGTTTGTTATACTTTGTGCTTGAGCATGCCAGGTTGAGCATGCCAAAATTTGATAGCTTGGGCTACAGTTGTGGGCCACTTATTTTGTCTACCAGTTTGGGTTGTTTACCAGCCATAAATATAAATCAGAACACATATTTTACCCTTAACCAAGAAGTAAATTGTGAACGAACAAATACAATATTTTCTTATGTACTACAATGGTTGAGAGCTGATTTCATATGAAATATCAAGTAGGAAAGATATTTATGACCTGTGGCCAAAACAGTTTATTAAGCTTCATGATTGAAAATGAGGAAAATGACAAGCATTTAGTTACATATTTTATCAAAAATAATTGGGGTTAAAATAAAAAAATTTGCATAATGTATCAGCAAATAAAGATCAGCCTCTGAAAACATACTGTATTGATTCTTTATTCCTCCTGATATAGGAGTCATTGTGAAGCCCGTAAGGCTGATGCCGTACGCCAGAGGTCAGTTGCTGACCTGACAAGTGACATTATTGCCAATTCTGTGACCTGATAAATCAAGCTCAGCTAGTTTGATGCCAAGCAGTAGTAATACCACCAGTTCTGCCCCAAAGACTCCTTGGTCCAGTAGTTTAAAAGTCTCCGGTCCATGTTATCCTTGGACAGGAACTCACCCGCTCACTAACACGTCAGCCACTGCAGCCTATTCCAGTTGTGGTTACTCCAACTCTTGGCTGTATCAGCATTACTAAGAGACAGAGCCGGGCGATGTATGGTAACCTATGCCTACTGTGCTAACCAATACCATAATCAATAATTTGGCTGGGTCAGTGCCTCCAGAGATATAAATGGCCTTTAGTACCGTTGTCACAGCTGTCGTGCACAGGAATCCTCTCCATGTGACTTTCTGTATTGCCCAGGGCGAGAACGTCACCATATCCACTGCATTACCTGTACGAAATCTTACCATTTGTGTCTGATCATGTCGTAACATTACAAGGCCAGTATTTCAAGTGCAACCCAGCAAGATACAGTCTGACGTAAGAACCCAGGTTAATTGTTACATAATTGTGTCCAGCACCCTGAGGGATGGGTTTTGTCAATTTGCAGGGCAACCGCAGGAAGATCCGGCTGCATTGTTGTGTGAACATGAATGGGAATTTGAAATGAACGTGATTGCAGTTAGTCAGTGGCCCATATGCGCCCGACAGCATTTAAAAGGCAAAGCACAAAACTGGTAGAATAAATATTTGGAATGCATTTGTCGCGCACTAATTTAGTACCTGGTTCGAGACCCAATTCTTGGGGAAAGACTCCTTCGATAAGATTTAAACTGACTGCTACAACCTGCACCTGCCTCAAACACTTTAGTAGGAAGCAAAAATCTTCATATGGCAAAAGTTAAAATCATAGCCAAAATCAAACCACATGGAACACAGACACAGAGCATCAAGGAAATACTGTGTGGGTGCTCCTTCCCATTTTGTGTAACAACTCTGAACTTCCAAAGCCCACTGCAATTTAATTAGCATTAAAGAGAGTGGAGGCATTTGAGAAAAAATGTGCACATGTGGCTGAAAGGCATGACCTTGTATTGCAGGGTTTCTCCCTAGCATGTCATAAACGCCATATATCATATATTTACGACTGTCTGGGTGTGTGGCATTCTGCCAGTAGCTGGTCTACATATCTAAAGTGCTGAAAACTGGGCACTCCCTATATCATATCACCTGGCGTGTGAGACAGGTTAATGGTTGGAGGTACTATGGGATGCCTAATGTAATTTAACTCGTGATAATTCACACAGAAGCATAGCTGTCCATCTATCTTAGATACAAGAACTATGTGGAAGTTGTATGGTGAGTCACTGGATTCAAGCATCCCTTGTTTTTAAGGGCCTTCACTTCTTCCATGATAGTGTCCTTCCCGTGGACATGTATGGGCGGCAGTATACAGACTCATTGGTCAACTATATCTCATGTTGAATACTACGTGTTTGACATAGCATATTCATGGGCTTGGATGGGAAAAGTGTTAAAACCCACAATGAAAAGGAAGGAGTAGCATGGGCTAACCTCGCTACCCCGTAGAGGTTCCTTTAGCAGGAGGGTTAGGGGAAGCTGCTCCTGATACTGCGTGTTGAGGGGTTTCCACCTGACTTACCCCCTGTGCCCGGAGGTCAGATTGAGGATGGACTCGTGCTGGCAGCAGGGTTTGAAAATCACTGCCGGTGGTGTCCCAATCGTCGTAATACGAGCAGGGCACCATAAGCAAGTGGGATGGTAGATGGGAAAAAATGGTACGTAATAAATACATTGTGAGAGTTGTTGCAGCAAGCAAGGGGCAGGTGACAAAAATTCCCTAGCTAGAGTACCCAGATTCAGTGTCACGTTGTGTCAGTCTTAGGGCTCCAACTGGCAAATTTCACGCTGTGGATGGAGCGGGTTAGTTGACATTGGGTGGTGCTAAAGCTTCGTCGTGAGACACTTAGGCGCTACTGTGTCACACCTTGTCAGGGCTGGCACTCCTACCAGAAAATCTCACGTTGTGGTTGGAGTGGTTTAGCCGACTCAGGTGGTCCAGTCACTTCCTTGTGGAGTGTCCCTAGTAGGGGGCTCTACATACATGTTTACCAAGTGCCTTTGCGCACAAGGCCTACAGTATGGGTGGCCGGTGACTCATGTGGTTTTTGCAGCAAACGTACTACCCAGTTAAAGGAACCCGCAGTCCTACTATGTTGTCGGAAATAGTTTGACAAGAGACAGTCATCTGTCGCCCCTTTGGGTGACAGAATTTGCAAGAGGGTTGAGAGGTACAAATTACTCTTGGAATCAGAATGCTTAGCATAGACTTGAGCGTATTTTTTCTCAGGAAAATAAACACGGTGACCCGTACTAACTCCTAGTCTTTCATAGTTACCAAGCAACCAGTGGAAGTTATATTGGATGCATGACTCATTCCTGTCCTTTTATGAAGTGCACTCTACCAAACAACTTTGTCCCATCTTGGAACGCAACATTCCTCATGGGGCAGATCAAACATTACCAACAGTACTTGAAGCTGGATAAGTGCCTACAGGGTACATTGGTGAGGTCAAAGTTACTACAAACACATGCACCTGGATTGTACTGTTTACCGAGATTCGCCCAGAAGCTATCACGTCAACACCCCTCTCCAAAGATTTTAGTGTCTTCCGAGCCACCGGCACCCTCCAGCGAAAGTTGTGCAAGTTCCATAGCGTGCCACTGTAGGACAGCACACATTCTACTAGAGCATTGCAGCCTCCAGGTCTCGTGCCAAGGACATAAGAAATGTCTATGCTTCCATCACAGAAGATAAGAAATGAAAGGCACAAGAATATTCAACCCCGAGAAGCAAGGTTAGCTTCCCCCTTACTCCTCTGAGCACCTACCAAAATTTAGCATAAAAGGACTAACAGAACCAAGCCTCGAGGCAGTTGCTGCACTTCCACAGCTATAATGGCCAGAGGTGTCAGCCGAAGGTAATTGCTTGCAAACACTTCTCCACCACTTGCCAAGGCTAAAGATTGACTGCAGGGTGCTAGACCCTAAAGTCCCACTGCTGTAATGGCCGGGAACTCTTCGCACTGGTAGTCGAAAACCCCAGATGTCCACAACCTCTTTGGCAGCTGCCAGCACCGTAGATCCAGCAGCTCTTGGACAATGCCACCATCCAGAGGGTCCTGCCGGCATCGCTCCCACCAAGCTCCCCGTCTTCTTTGGTGAAACACCTTGAGGCAACAGGTCACGACGACGTCCCCCTCTGAACAACTTCCCTCTCTTGTGCACCTTCTAGTGCAGCAACTTTCATTTGCCCTTTTGTTAATTACATATTTAGCCAAGGTTCCTTCAGAACACTCCCCAGTAATCAATTAGGCTTCTTTATTTAATCAGCTATTTATTAAATTAATCTTTCTTGCCAGATTAATTTCACCCATGTAAGAATTAGCTTTGTATCCAGGTCACTTTCACCTGGTCTATTAAAATAGGATTAACTTCTGTTAATCTTTTAATATTCTTTATTTTATTAGGAGATAGTGGAACCACGTGTCAAATACATTATTTAATAAAAACATGTTTTTTTTACAAACTTAATTTTCTAAGAGTATTCACTTCTAGTTTTTACCTCCCATTTAGGCCTAGTGTTTTACATTTTTTTTGCAAGGAAATTAATCATTTCATATTGTTTTCATTGATAAAATATAAATTGGTTTAATAAGATGATGTATTTTGAGTAAAATGACACCTCAGTTGTGCAGAAATTGTCACAGTCAAAATTAATAAAGAAAACTGAACCGCAACATTGCATATAGTCCTAACACACTGCTTTGGTATGACCCATGTTTACATCTCCCGCAGCAAAATTTGATAATTTACATTAATGAAATAATATTTTAACACAAACATCTTCACTTCAAAACTGTACACCATCAGTGTAAAACTCAAACAGCTGCAGGAAATATTTGAATAAACTCAATTCTATTACAATCTCAAATAAAATGTTGAGTCTATAGCAAATTAAATTTTAAAATGTATTATCACAGAAAAATAATGTAAAATAATTTTTATTAGTAAACATGGTGTGATTAAAATGTGGTATACTTCCACTGGCTCAGAACAATATTTCAATGTAAAAACATATTTTATCGCATATAGGTCACACAGTTTATTTAAAAAATTTTATTGAAAACTTGGGGTGCGACCTATAAGTGAGAAAAATTATTTTTAGGTACCGGAAAAGAAATCATTAAGCTCCCAAAACACGAATAAATATTGTATTAAAAACCCGATAATCAAATTTACACATTTTTATTATTAAAGAAACAGCTATGTTAGCTCCGAAAATCCTGATTTAGCATAGTACCTATGATACATTTTAAAGCAAACACAAATCACACACTCTATGTGCAGTGAATTCACGGTGCATCGAGTATACACAGCCTTTCGCCAATGCCAGGTGGTAAGCGCGTTGGGTGGGTGACCCAAAGCAATAGATAAGCGGTCCATAGTTGTGTGTTTCGCTTTCTTAACGTGCGTCACTGAGACCCGTCCTTTTCATGGCAGAGTTAGTTTAAAGTTTAGAATGCAATGCAATACAGACTAGATTATAACTGGACTTTAAATGAGGCAACCTGACATTTAAACAATACAGTACAATCCCCAATAAAATAAATTACCCTTAAAATACAATAGCTTATTAAAATTTTACCGACTTACAAATGCACACACAAGTTTTAAATTTTTGAAATGTGTAGTTTCTTGTAAATATTTAAACACTTGATATGAAAAAATGTAAGAAAAGTTTAACCGTGCCTTTTCATTCACTCCAAATTCACGGCCCGTGGCTCGATTTCCATTCTCTACAGTGAACAAAGTCACTTTCAATTTGAAACCTGCTATGTAGCTACTTCGCCTTTTCATCACGAAACTGTCGCACTTCTTCACTCCCACAACATCAAAAAACGCTTATACTCATGTATAGTGTGCCCTTTTTTTTCTCAAAATAAAGGAAAAAAATTCTGCGGTGGGTGGTGCGTGCTAAATGGAAAAAAAATAACTAAGGAAGACAGGGTGTGGGGTGGTAGTCGGAAATGTTTAGAGCTATCAATGACAAAAGGAGGGGAGGGGGGGTAGAAGGGAAGAGGCAACACAGTTTATTTTGGAGAGAAGGGTAGTGTCACATTCCAGTACAGCAAAAAAAAAAAAAAAAGACCAGCATATCACTGCATAAAAGAAGAAAAGGCCAGCCGCCCACTGCAGTTGACATTTTTTACTTTTTGAACGACCTGTCACTGCATAAAAGCAAAAAAAATAAATGGAAGCCCTCCAGCCGGTCGTGTGTATCTACCATCCTTGATGCAGGCTGTGTTGTACAGGGTTTACAACCACGAAGATGAGTGAGACCTATAATCAATAAATAAATTTTTTTTTTTAACCCCCCTGGAAAATAACGGCACGACCTATATGTGCAGGCGACCTTTATGCGATAAAATACGGTAACAGGAACAAAATGCCGTACGAACGAGGTTTAAGTAAATATGTCGCAAAGCACCCACAGTCATCCCTAGTCAAAGCGTCAAGCCTCCCAAACTAGCCAGTGGAAGCAGTCACAGTTATAGGCAGAAAGCTTTACTGACCACAGGTCTCTTTATAAAGACACTCCCTTGGTATCTTTCAACTCGCAGCACAGTGACATCCGGCCAATACCATCCAGCTAAATGTGAGAATGAATTATGAAACCCAGCACCTAAGCAAGTGCTAAATACAACCCGTGCAGCTGGGCATTTCCACCCACTGCAAACTCCTGGTGGCCAGCCCATGCGCATTGCAATGTTAAGCCGTAGCGGAATGGAAGAGAAGGGCCAACACAGCTCCTGACCTCATTTGATCAGTGCTTACACGAGTTTATGGTTCTATGTGCCAGGCCTATCTGGACTGTTTTGTAACATCTCTCAGACAAGGTATCATCGTGAGAAGTGCTACCTGAACCCGCTCTCTCTTGGAGCATCAGTGAAGATAGAAGCTCTACAATACAACTTTGCTACCAGCCCAGCTTTGAATTCTGCAGTGATTGCCAACATCAGCTAAGATACCTTCATCTGACACCAGCCAGTGCCATACAGCATCCAAACTACAATACCTACCAAACCCTGTGCTCAGGGCACCAGCAGTGTGCAATCCACACGTACTTCTACCTGAACTTCTCTGTCTCCATAATACGTCAACGCTAAGTACTATCACTTTGCAATCTACACTAGGGTTTTTTAAATTATTGTATAATTTTTTGTGTACTTTGTAAATTCAATTCCATGTTTCTTTTGTCAGCTCCAATTGAGCAGTTACACCATGTGCCCAAGCCTGGAAGTATTATTAGGATGATATTATCATTGAATGTGTGTTGTCCAATTTGTTACCGTTTTAATTGTGAATAGTAAATTTAGTCCTCAAATAGTAGCACTGTTAGTATAATTTTCTTCCCATAAGGAAGTGCCTGTGGTCCTTTCAGTACACTACAAACTGTTTGGATATGGATTGGTGCACAGGGGGTTGTGGAGATGTAGTGAATAGAGTACTCGCCTCCTATGTAAGAAAATTTGGTTTGATTCCCAGCATGGTCACTCCCAGATTTTCACATGTGGGAATTGTGCCAGATGATGCTGTTGTCAGCTGGTTTTGTTAGGAATTTCCTGTTTCCCCCACTCTTGCATTACGGCACTGCTCCGTATTCACCTCACTTCACCCTCATCGGCTCTCAAGACCTTGATGTTTAGAGCTACCATAATCTCTTCACTGGGCAGGTGCTACTCAACATGGTCTGCTTGGTGTCTTTTTATATTCAGTCCCTTCACTTAGGCTTTACACCTACTCTAACCTTTTTTTAACTTTCTCAACCTCATTTCCAATAATACAAATAATAATTAACCCTAAAATTTGTCTAAACCATACATGCATAAGGGATTTTGCCCATCAAGAGATAACAGGGTTTACGGTATCTGTGAGACCCCTAACTGAAGGACCCACGTATACAAAGAAGCTCACATTTTGTAGCCAGTCTTGGTATATCATCGTAATGACATACCATGGGGAAGCCTTGTGTTAGGCATACTTCACACCAAAGGAGGGTTAATTGACCATGACCAGGTTGCTGCATTACCACCTACCGAGCTAGTTTTCATCACCTCGAGCTCATGAAACTTTCCTTGCACAATTATTTCTCCTCTGTCTGTGCTTTAGCCAGCATTGTAATTGTGATTCCCCTAGGTGCAGTTAACTTCACTGTTTACTGACTATGTTACGTCTGTGAGCGGCGTATTCCCATCTTTACATGCAACGGATCTTTTTAATGTGTTGTGATTTGTTATTTTGTTCTTGTGTTTTTGCTCCTCTGGAGTATTTTATCCTGTTTTGTTTGTTGTTTTCGTGACTGTCCTCTTGCCTCCTGTTGAGGTTTGTACCTTTTTTGCCTTGTGTTATTGCCTCCTGTGGAGGTTTTTCCCATTTTTACCTGACTTATTTTGCCCCCTTTGGAGGTTTTTACAGCATTTTACTCTAATGTTCATGTGGGTGCTAATGACCTTGCTGCAGAGCACCCCACAATCCCACTCACTATGTTGATGTTATATTCCTCCTGATATGAGATTGTGAAAATGGTAAGGCCAATGCAGTATGCCAGAGGTCAGTTGTAGACCTGACCAGTGACAGTATTACCCCATTATGTGACCTGAGAAATCAAACTCAGCTAGCCTGATGCCAAGCAGTAGTAATACTGCCAGTTCTACCCCAAAGACTCTTTGTTCTAGTAGTTAAATTTCCCAGGCACGTCATCCTTTCTTTGGACAGGGCCTCGCCCTCTCACTGACACATCTGCCACTACAGCCTATTCCAGTTGGGGTTACTACAACTTTTGGCAATATCGCCATAACCTAGAGTTACTGCCAGACTGATGACTCAATCAGTGATAAGTGCACTTAGTCACCCACCCCAACGAACGCCAGTCTAGAACCCTAGCTGAAATACACCTGGAACCAGCGACTGCTTAGTCGATCCAGTTTATTAATCCCAAAGCCTCCAGGCTCACATCACTTGTAGTACCAGTGATAAAGCCCCCTTACCTTGTCTCAACATGACTTAACCCAGTGGCAAACCAATCCGAATACAGCAAAGTATTGTCCAGTTTCCAACTCGGACCTTAGTCTGCCATCTACCTTGAACTGCTGACATTCACTCTCCAGACAGGAGCCAACAACTGGTGTGAATACGGAAACTTTGTTCCCTTCATATTGCATCATGTGTCAACTGTACCGAGTTAATATGATTTGTCTCAACCAGCAAACTTGTATGTACTAGATGAGTAATTTGATTCAAATTTTGCAAGATCTTTCCAACAGTAGCTTGACAACTTTTATAATTTACTGCATATAGCCAGTAGGTAAATTTTACTTCGCCCACCAATCAATAAATGTTAACACTTTGTGGTTTGCAAAGTGTTAGGTGAGCAGTATTGATCGCGTGTGTAGCCCAGCTGCAAGAAGGGGGTTGGCAAGCGCTGCACTCACTCTCCTCACCCAGTCCAACTGAGTGTGTCCACATGTAGGGCATATATGGCCTGTCAGGTCTATGTAATAGGCTTCTAATTATAAGGTAGCATTTCAATTATAAATCCTCAGATTTTCCTGCATTATATCAATGAAAATGGACTTAGTGCATGTTGAATGTTATGCATTTCACTGTATTTAGGCATTTTTTGGTGACAAGGGGCAGAGCGATATGAACATCTGAGGTATCATTTTTTTCTCTGAAATCATGTGCCTATTCAAATAAATTTATATTTAATTTGTTAAAAAATTTAATTTTCATGACAGAGACAATTGAACATAGACTTGGTGCAAGAAATTGCCAATTTTTTTTTCTATAGGGGTTGGGAGTGGTTTAAAAGCGGTCCAAAATTTTCCAGCCTATCTATTTTGACCATCCCTCACTAACGAACCTGTTCCCAAGAACTGTTTGGGGTCTTATTAATGGGGTTCTACTCGAAGTGAAGGAACCCAAAATATAATTTTGATTCTCTCTTCTAGTTCTCAAGGCTAAGAACTAGTGTAATTGAGAACCAACAACAGTTTATGCCAAGTCACATGGGCGAAAGTAAACCACAGTGGCATTATGTGTAGACTCTGAAGCCTCTCAAGTAAGCTTTTGAGAGGCCATCGAATGATGTTAATTATTCTAGGGAATGAATACATGTGTTTATGTCACTTGCTACGTGGCAGTGCAAATCAGTCCCTGTTTGGCATTGTACATCCACATAGCACCAATTGATTTCTTCGTGACAGGAGGGGTTGTCATGGCTGCTTACCCCATGCACCTAGACCTGCCAGGATGATGTGTTGCAGCTGTATGAAGAAGGGTGGTGTAATCAACCACAAGCCCTCTGAAAAGGCGTCAAAAGCTGTCTCTATAATGGGAAGCATGGGGTGTTTTCCCAGGTAGGAGAATAAACCTGGCCTCAAGATGTACGATTTTGCCCCTGGTGTTCACTTCAGTGTGCTACTGAGGCAGGGATTTGCAGTTAATAACGGTGAAGTGTAGCAGTTCCTATGTATTGTTAAGGTCTCTGGGAGATTGCTCCCCCTCCCAACGGCACAGCCTGTGCCTTATGTAACTGCTGGCTTCTTTATGCCCCTCCTTCCCACCTCGAACGGCAGGCTGAGGCCATTGAGTCCTAGTATGAGCGTCTCAACCATGACTTGTAAAAACGCTCCACAAAAGGGTGGCATTCTCAACAGCTATGTGAAACAGCACCGCGATTATGCTGGTAGTGATTCAGATTGTTATTCTCTGTTCTAGTTCTCAAGACTAAGAACGGGTGTAATTGGGAACCAACTGCGTACACCACTTTTTTGATTATCTGATGTTTAGAGGCACAAGCTTTCAAAGAGCTGTCATCTTTTGAATTACAAAAAGGTTTTATGGAGCAGCTGTGGTTGTGTTGCAGACTGTAAGAATATCATTGAAAGGTGCAAGCTTCTGGTCAAGACATTTAATGTCTCTCAGTCGCAGGGGCTCTTGGTGACGAAGACTTTCAGTGGTGCAACACTGCAATATTTCCTGTTTAGGTCATGTCTCATGTGTCACTCAACTCCATCTGGGGTATCATCTGGTGTCCCGACCTTATTGATATCCCGGAAAGCGAGGTATTGCACGAGTTGCAAAACCAGTATGTCATTGATGTTCGCCGTGTGCTGAAGAAAACTGATGGTGTTAAATCACCCACAGCTACTCTCATCTTGACATTTGGTGTTCGTAACCTCCCCTCAGTTATCATAGTTGGCTACTTGAATGTGGATGTTAAGCTGTTTATTTCGGCGAAACATAGGCATCTACCAGCTTGTGCAAAGTGTGCTGACCCACCTCAGTGCAGCGGATCTCTGAGGTATGTGAACTGCAACAAAGGACATCTTGTCTGATTGAAGGAGTGCCCTATTTACCAGTAGGAGCATGCTATTCAGCGAATCCAGGCCACCGACAAGTTCTCCTTTGTTGAGGCAATGAAACAGTCACATGTTCTCGAGGGCCTGAAGCCTGTCATTCCCTTCAGAGTTCTTACCCATGCTTAATCAGCAGTAAAGGAGGCATGTACTAAGACAATCAATGTGGCTACCCAAACAGAAGTGTCAGTAAATGCACTGAAACCACGGCTAGTACGGACAACCCAAACCATGACAGTCGGCATGTAGTGTGGGCCAGCTAACAAAAAACTGTTGAATCCTGCTGTTATTACTAAATCTCAGCTGTAAGCTTCTGCGAGAAAAGTCGACAAGTTGAAGACTCCAACCCTTCCATCCAACAGACAGGGAAAAACTGAATTGTTTCAGCACACTTTCTTTCCATAACTCATGTCTCTCGTACAGTGGAATTGCAGAGGTTACTTTAATAATCATTGAAAACTGAAACAACTCCGAGTGTCTGTCATCCTTAGTCATTTTACCTTCAGAAAACACACTTCCATCGCTTTGATACAACCTCCCTTCAAGGTTGCACGTTTCACCACTTGGATAACGTTTTGTTGTACCATGCCTGTGGTGGTGTCTGACTTGTTGTGAAGGCTTTTGTTCATCATGAATCTGTTGCCCTTTTTACTGTTATGTAGGTAGTGGCGGTCAGTGTGTTCCCCAGGGTATTTGTCACTATTTGTAGCTCATTTGTATCCTCAAACCAGAATGTCATCTTAGCTGACTTTCAGGAGCTTTCATCGCAGCTCCCACCCCCATTTCTGTTTATTGCTTGTTTCAGCACTCACAATCAGATGTGGAGTTGTGACCGGCCATTACCCAATCATATTGTTTTGAGTGTCGTTTACTGCCCTATATTTACCACCTGGGTGAGCACTTAAGAAAGCTGACTAAGCTCATCTCCAGCATTCCCACCACTTCACTGCTGAGTTTCTCTCAACATGAAAGTGACAGTAGCCCTATTCTACTCTTATCATCTTGTCATCTGGGCAGGCTACCATCCCTCAAGCTTCACCTTGTGGTGGCAAGTGTGTTTCTTGGTCGGACTACATTGCAGAGATGCTGTCCGTGCACAACAATGTGCGCTGAGGCACTTCAGTGCTCACCCCACTCAATCTAACCTGGAGCTCTTCTGTGTCTCAGGCTCAGGTGCGATGTTGCATTAAGGACAGCCTGCAGAAATCCTGGAGAGATTTCATTCTGTTGCTCATGGTACATGCTACCAGTAATTTTATCTGTGACATTTGGAAGCTGTGCAGAAAATCTCTCGATAAACAGGTTCTCTTCATTTGGGTGAAATACAGTATTGTTACAGATGGGACAAACACAGCAAATTTGTTGTGTCAATATTTTGCGGATATTGTGAGCAGCACTCATTACAATCCATCATTTCTTTCCACCAAGGAGTCATGTGAGATGGTGGGTGTCCACTTTGGCAGCTTGGGTGAAGAGAAATGCAACCGGCCTTTACCCTCGAGTTGGAGCAGCCTTTATCACACTCAAATCATACATCTGTTGTTCCCAACAATATCCATTATTCTATTTTTCAACACCTCCCACTCTATGGGAAACTGTTTTTGCTGAGGATCTTTAATAACACCTGGTCCTTTGTTTTTTTCTCTTGAAGTGTTGCGAGTCAACCCTTGTACAAATTTTGAAATTGGGGAAGATCAGGAAAGATGGTTCCAGCTTTCTACATTTTTCCCTCACCAGCTGAATCTGTAAGACCAGGAAGCATATGGTTAATTCCCATCTGATATACTGCCTTGAGACACTGCCGCTTTTATAGTCTCTTCAGTGTAGTTTCCATGAAAATTGTTCTGCAGTGTATCATTGGTCAGCTTGGAGGATGCCATAGATACCCCCTTTTTGTGAGGGCAGCACCTCGTGGCGACAACTATCAACTTGGGGTTTTTTTTGTAGACATCTTACTACTTTTCTATAGAAATTTGTCTTTCCGCACCTTCAGGGAAGCAAATGTACTTCATACCTACTCTCGGGAGTTTGTTCAGGAGAACAGTGTGCTACATAAAAGCATTTTGAGTGTCACTCTGTTTGCCTTCGCTATCAATGGCATCGCGTCAGTCGTTCGGCCACTTGTGGAATGTACTCTGTATGTGGCCGTCCACTGTATTGGCAACTGGGCGGACAGCCATGCTGCATTGGCAACCGGGCGGACAGCCATGGTATCCACTTTTCCACAGTCAAGTTACAATTGGTCCACTTCTGTAGGAAACATGGCATCTGTCCTCCTAAGGTGCTTCTGTATGGCTCTGCTGTAACGGTTTCCAGCACTGTCAAATTTTCAGGCCTCTTGTTTGATTGTAAACTCTCTTGAAAGAGTTATATTCAGTCCCTGAAATCTTTTGCAGTGTAAGGGACCTGAATATTTTGAAAACGTTGAACTGACTAGGGTACTTATACATTCATCCTTCTTCGGCTGTTTTGTGCCCTGGACTGTGATAAACAAGACTATGACAGTGTTGTGTATTCTTCCACGAGGTCGTCTTTTTTCCAAAAGAGTTCGCAAATGTTAACCATGCTGGTATTAATACTAAGACTGGGGCTTTCCACACGAGCCCGCTCGTCAGTTTTTGAGCCATGGCTGCTGAACCTCTTCTTCATTACAGATGTGAACATCTGCTTCTTTCATATGGAGTGCAGGAGCATTTAGACTTTTTGCACCTTGCCTACAATGTTTTTAACCATCCGACCAATGACTGGTTGTATTCCACTAGACTGTGTACCAGTCTGTCAGCATTCCACTTTGCACATGCCCTAGAGTGGTATGACTTACCCCTGGCTGTGTGTGTTTACTTTGGCGCGCCGTGATGACCCATGGCTTACAACTCAAGTTGATGTGCGCTTCGGAGTGACAGATTTTCCTAAGTTGACCACTCCTCTAGTTCTTTACAAGTGTCTTTTCCTTGAACTTTGTCTTCTGTGTTCCGTGGTTTTATTAGTTTTTACACGATGGTTCCAAATCAAATATTTCAGCTGTATGCGTGTATGTCACTGGTGCTTCTCAGTATTTTTTTTGGACTTCATCCATTTTGCAGTATTGACCATGTGGATTGGTGTTTGCATCCATCCATTTTGCAGTATTGACCATGTGGATTGGTGTTTGCATCATCTTCCTGAAGGTTCCAAGGCAGATGGGCATCCCTTGAAATGAAATGGTGGATATTGCTGCGAAGGACGTATGCAGTTTTCCACCATACAACCCTCATGTGTGCAGTGTGCTGCATGCAACTTGTGGCCTTGTCTGGCATATTTGGCAATGAGAGTGGACTTCTCTCCTACTGTCCAACATGTCTGACTTGCCTGTATCGTCCTCATATTTTGTACACCTGCAGAGATTATGATGTGCTTTCCCACCTTCACTTCGGGCACACGTATCTTACACACAGAAGTCTGCTTCCTGTTGAACCCCCTCCTAAGTGTGCTACCTGTGGCACTCCCTCGACTTTCCAGCACATTCTGGTGGAGTGTCGCAGGTATGATCAGACTCATTTGATTTTTAATTTTCCTGATTACCTACGGTGAATGTTATGTGATGGGAGTACGTCTGTGAGCGGCATACTTCCATGTTTACGTGCGACAGGTATTGAATATTAATAAAAATAGTTCTCTATTATTCTGCTTTTAATTATAATCAAGAAGAAAAAGCTAAACCATGTTATACTGGTAAAAGATAAAAGTTTGATTGTAGTCAACTCCTTTCTGTTGACCAAAACCTTTTGCTACTAGTCTGGCTTTGTATCGCTCCATACTGCCATATGGGTTTCATTTCTCACTAAAGTCCCATCTACACGTAATAGCCCTTACAGTTCAACTAACTCCCACACATTATTCTCATTTAAAGATGCCTTATTCTTTTCCATAGCATTACTCCAATCTGCTGCTTCTTCACTTGAGAGAGCTTCATCATAAGTAATGGAAGTATCTATCATCATACTATACTCTACTAGTTCAGCAGCGTTAACTGGTGTCACAAAGTTTTGTAAATAACCTGTCGCTTACAACTTCAATTGATAACAAAGTTTTTATCTTGGTGATGCCTTCACACCCTCATCTTCTTCAATGTTGTTTTCTATATCTTTATCAGTCTCTTGAACCTTATTTTCTAAATGTTCATTTATTCTATCAGATTCTGTTGCTACCTTTTTTCTTTTGAGTGAAGGAACTTCCACTTTCTCAACACATTCTTGAAGTCTGTTTTTAAAAATGACATCTCTATATAGATATTCTTGTCTGGTCTGTTTCACATATATGCTGTATCACTCACTACCATAGCCAACTAAAAATCCTTTAGTTGTCTTATTATCCATTTTTTTTTTTGTTCTCCTTTGGTATATCGAAATAACAAGATGATCTTATTATTCGGAGTTGCTTAATTCTTGGATTTTTCTTTGACCAAAGTTCATATGGACTAAGTCCACCAACAGACTCTGCTGTACGATTCAATATAAAAGTTGCTGTAGTAATCAATTCTGTCCAAATGGCGCCAGGAAAAGTTACTTCTGAGTAAGAATACTTAAATGTTCTTGCCATCGCTACTATTGTGCTACTGAGTGCTTTTTATTCTCGCCTTTCACTTAACCCATATTCTGTTGTGGTGTGTGTAGGGTACTGTTAGCCTTACTTCATGCTGCCCGGCCAAGAGGACATTCTTCACTAGCCATTCGTAACTTGGCAAAGAGAGAGAGCCCCCCCCCCCCCACCCCCCCCCCCCCCCCCCCCCCGAGCAGGTAGATCTATGCGAATCAGCAAGCTGTACACCTGATGCATTTAAGGAGAAAAATGTTCATCATTCTCGTATTCTCCGCCATTGTCGCTCAATAGCACTTTAACTGAATGACCTTGTTGCTTAGCATGAATTAACATCTGCACCAGACACTCACTTACTTCTGACTTTAATGTAACAACGTAGCTGTATCAAAATTTAGTGTAGCAATTTTTTAATACTACAAAATAATGTTTCTTTGAAAATGATTTTTCAAAAGCACCAATAATATCAGTTGATATTAATTCACCTGAACTTGTTCACATTGGAACCAAATGGTAGACAATGCGCTTTTCCATAAACACAAGACTCACAGGTCTTTCTCTGTAGTTTGATTTACGCTCCCAATTCTTGTTCATGTTTCGGTTTAATGTGTCACTTACCTTGATGACACCACCCTTCATGGTATAATTGTAATAGCAATTCATTCGAAATTACAGCCTTTACTTCAACTGGCTGTTGGGGAACTACTGCTTGTATATTTACCTTACATAGAGTTCCTCCCTGGCCTTTCATCGCTATATTACCCTTAACCTTTAAACTACATTCTGGAACTGATGATTCAAAAATACTTTCAGGATTTAAATCATGCTCTGCTAGTACAGAAAATAAATTTCTAGATATCTTGGGTATATACTAGACATTATTCAGTATACAGGTCTTCCTTTTTTCATTCACTTTTGAGGAGACTTCAATTATATCAGATCCCATTGCTTCTAGAGACACCTTTCCAGCTGTGATGACTGTATGCACATTTTAAACTCCTTAAAATCGATAAACCACTCAGAACAGTTTATGTGTTAAGTACCATGATCAATCCACCAATCATTAGATTTTTTCTTCAAAGTAGTACTAAATACCTTACTGCAGATTGACACTAAACTAACTACATGTTCCACAGAATTACTTGTTGTACCTTTAAATTCTACTTTCCTTTTTGGTTTTCCATTTTCTTTTCTTTTTGGTCTTCCATTTGAGATTCATTTCTGACAAGTTCTATCCCAGTGACCATTTTTTCCACAGTAATTACAAACTTTGTCCTTTGCTGGATTTCTTGACTTAACTCTTCTTCTTATAATTCTTTACGATAAGAACTTCAGATATACTACTGCAATCATTCAATTTCCTCATGTTTCTTTCAAACATACAGAGCTGTATACTTGGCTCATCAAAAGTATTTGACAAATCTTTCGACACTAACATCCAACTAGCTGTAAAATTTCCAAAACTACCTGGAAGAACAAATTATTTCTTACATGATAACAACAAATCAGGTATCGGATTCTCATTCTTCTCTTTTAGACCATTATTCTGACGCATGTCCGATTAGACTGACTTGGCATGTTAGTAGAGGATTTTGTCCACTATGCCAAAAGCGGGGTAGTTTGTTTTATATAGTTGCCGTGAGGTAAGGGGTGTTGGCTAGTATTCACTCGCTCCTACTTCTTGATGTTGTTCTTGTGAGTAGGTTTGGCTTAGGTGCAACAAATTCGGTCTATGCCGGAGCTGAGGTTCCACAGTTGTGCTTTGTTAGACCAGAAGAAGAGGTCCCAGCCTAAGCACACTTCAGTACCGGTCAGGAGTCCTTTGACAACCGGGTGACACGTAGGATAAATGTGGATACACGGTGGGAAGTCAATTACCAGAACCGGTGCAGGCGCGACTGCTTGTCATCTAAGTTCGGTTGCGCGGTCCCGTTCCACCTGCCTCTCCTGTGTAGGACGGGGTAATACTATACACGGCCTGAGAGGAGAATAAGCCAGATATCATTCCCTTTCCCTGCGTTTTCCACCACTCTTCCTCTCGTGAGGCATAGGGCAAACAATTCTGTAGTCTATGCGGTGCATTTAGACAGGAAGGTTAATAGTATAACCCAATAGTGACTTGCCGGCACGAGCTCAATAAGAGTGTCCACTGATCCCCAACAGTTGCGCACTGAACAGGGACGTGGAGCAGTGTGGCCCACCAAGCTTCTACTGGTTGTGCGTTCGCACTAGGATGCACGGCAAAACTTCAGTCTACGGTCACTGCGCACTGACCTAATGCGGATGGTAAGAAGCAACCTGAGTCTGTCGCGCCTCCCGGTGTGAAGGTGTTTCTAGTGGTTGTGGTGTCGCTGTTTCTCCCCACGAGCACTGACTTAGTGCTGATGTGTAACTGGGAAGAAACGGGTAGCTGTCTAATATGTATGTCTACTGACGTGTGGACACCTGGAAAGGACTCTACAGTCAGCCTAACTCGGTTTAACAAAACTTTCGGTTTCCGTCGATCTTGTACAGCTTATCCTATCCTCAACTGTTGATGCAAATAAATATATTGGAAATGAAATACAGAAATGTAGAGAACAATGGGTGTTTATTAAAGGTTCAATAAACATGTGACTTTGCTACCTCCTACCAAGTCATGGATAGCAGAAAGTATCTGCGGTTCCAGGTGTAGGCGACCTGGTTCTAAGTAAAAAGGGAAAATCTGGTTGAAGACAAATGCAAAATAGTTAAAGTTAAACTGCTAAGAAAAAGGTGTCTTGAGGAGACAAAGTGAAGTTAAAATATATGTGATTGTGTTCACTGGTCATCGGGTTGACTGGTCGTTGATGTACGCAGTAAGTAGCCGCGGGGGTATACTTGAAATAACAAACTTCTCCAAAGATGCCAAGCACTAGTGTAGTGCTGTGGGAGGTTGCTAGAGATGCGAAAGAATGACTCCCGAGCTTGGCAGCGTCTGGACTTATATCGTGGAATCTTGTAGACTGCCCACGCTGGGTGCGGGGAATGCGTGACGTCCTCCGGCACTGGTTGGCATAAGAATACTCTGGTCAGTGATGTTACTTTGTGCCTCTTCGGAGGTGCTCGGCCTTGCCCGATGTCTGGACAACTTGTTGGCTCTCAGCATGGTGAAGGGGGTGGGAGGGGGCATGCCTCCCGGGTTGCGTATCCTCCATGTGAGAAGGAATTGCTCATAGTTGCTGCTGCCTGTAGGGTAGGCAGCATATTGCTCATGTTTATAGTGGTGGAAGAGGTACTCTAGACGATGAGTCATAATCGTATTATATTAGTTGTATAAGCGGCACATGTCAATTCAATTCATTCCACAGACTTTTAAGTTCTGCAATATGGGTTGAAACATCATCTTCTACGTTCCAGGTAAAAGTAAAAAACTCTGTACATGCCTTAAAAAGCTGGCCTTGTGAGCTAGTTTCAAACTGATTCTTTAAAGCTCCCCACACACCACTTTCTGATTTTTTTTCCATTATCATTCTATATACAGTGTCAGTAACAGTACTAGCTATTGGTGACTTGACAATACTATTTGCCTTTTGATAGAACGGTACATCCTTTTCATAGCGTACCTTATCTTGTGCCATTCTTACAGTGCAAAGAGGTATTTACACAAGCAGGTACAGTGTTCAAGGCAATAACAAATGCACAACATTAATTTCTATTATATCACAATATTAAGCACAGTAAAGCTCTCAGTCAAACCAATGCTACAAGAAATGGACTCAAGTCTCCACGATATTTAAGAATGTTAACATGAACATTACCACATTTAAGAAGAAACTCTGTCTAACATAACCCACCATTTTTCATTTGTATTATATTGGCCTTAAAATAATTCTCACTTCCAAACATATTCATAAACTTCCCTAAAAAGTACAGATTCGTAAATAATTACCCATTCAATCAATAATACTGATGACTCACAAGCGTTAATCATAAATAGTTCTTGTTTTACATGTTGTGATGCCCTTTCTCCTAACTCTACTTACCTCTCATCTCTGCAATTCCTACTCAAAATCTTATTAATTATCTTGACTTGTAAGAGGTGGTACGGAGTGTCACGGGGGATGCTCACAACGGTAGTTAAATAAGAAAGATAATTTATAAAAATATATGATTTAATATAACAAACTCCAAGTATAAAAATACAGTACATTTACTCATACACTACAATAAGAAGACAATTACATTATTTAAGTGTTACAGAAACAGTAGTCAAACAATATCACAATATTCCACCGCTAATTCCCTAACCTTGTCGTTAATATTATTACAAAGGGGGAAAGGGACGATGGCTCGTTACAAGAATAGCTTCCTACCGCAAACGTGATTATGCTCACCCAAAGTCTGTAGAATCTGGTTGGGCTCAGGGGTCCTCTGGGCCTATGGTTGCCTGTGGTATTCTGCTTCAGCCTTCCATCTCACTCACTACCACACATCATTGAGCCTTGGTGCAGACTGGGGGGAACGCCACCATGGAGGGTTGGAGACGCAGTTATGGAGGGTTACTTTTATATCTGGCTAATCTGGGGCATGTTTACCTAAATACTTGCGCTTGTCCACCAGCTTATACCCCATGCGAGCTTAGGTGGTGTAGCGATGCCAGGGTGTAGCTACACTACCCCCCCCCCCCCCCATCAAAAGAACAGCCATCCTGTATGTTGAAGGGAACATAGATGCAGAAGATAGCATAGGGTGTGAGTGAGATAGGCACAAGTATCCTGGGGACATCAGAGTTGGGGGGCCCAAGGAGTTCAAGGCAGTGTAGAATGTCGTGCAGGGTGGCATACCAGGAGGACTTGAGCGCGGTATCGAGGGAGCAATTACAAGTAGGAGCCAAAAAAAAAAAGTCAGTGATACGAAAATTTCATTTGAAAAATATAGGGAAGTTAAGTGTAAGTTATTTAGGGCTGGAAAAGGGCAAGGCATGGTAGTTTTAAAGTACATGACAGAAATACAAGGTAAATGGCTAGCCATGTTAAAATTATGCGTTCTGATGTGTTGTAAGCGCCATGGGGGGGGGGGGGGGGTGGAGGAATGTGTCCATGGCCATATGTAATAATTATTTAGAAAGAAACCCCCAATAGCTAGACAGTGGGCATGGGTAAAAGGGAGGGTAGATCGTGTGCACATTTAATGAACACTTGACAATATGCCAGAAAGATTGCCCATAAAAGGGAACAAGAATTAAAAGGCATGGCCGTCTGGCTGAAAGGTACAGTTTAAAAATACAATACTAAATGCCATAAAATAGTTTTGATTTACGAAAAGAAAGTACAAGAACAATGGTTGGCAACACAGATTACGTGCACAACAGAATTTAAGTTTGAGCATTTGGCTGCACCAATCTGATGCACGCTTAACTGTTGACAACACAGTTTGATGTGAGCTGCGTGAGGCATGCTTATGTACAGAGAATATTGTCTACGTAATACACTCGTGAATATTGGGATAGTTATATCTACCTAACCCAGATGAGTATACACAGACACTTCAGTGTGTACTTCAGTGTGTGTTACACAGTTTTGAGAATAATTGTTTCAACTTATATACACACTCAGTGGTGTTTGTAATTTATGTCTACGTATGTTCAATAGAACTTAGTTTTATATAAAAATAGATTTCATATAAGATAGTAAACACTGTGAGTACTAACATAAAACATGTGAAAACATAGAAAAACGGAAAATTGATAGGCACAGACGCCATTGTGAGAAAGTTTTTATTCGGTAGGTGGTAGCCCTGCGCATGGTGCTGGAAGTTTTATTTCTCTCATTATCCACTGTATTTGCACGTGTATAACACCCACGTAGGAGTGTAAAGTTTGTTGAGACACACGGAATATTGTGAAAGCACTATCTTTACGTGGCACTGTCTTTAAGGAACGTTTGTAGCTTTGCAATTTTTCGTAAGTGTCTTTCACATGTACGTGATTGCATGTTGAGAGAGAGATACAGGGCTCTCTACCACAACCGTTAAGTTGAATTAATATTTGCACTTTGGCGAGAAATACAATATTATGCCCTAAGGTGATAGTAACAACAAAACAAAAGATATATAACTTATTATGAAGAAGAATTTGAAAATACATTTTATGTTGAGAATAGCATACTTAACCTATACACTATAACATAGTTACAAACATCTTACTAGTTTGTGGTAGTGTTCATAAATAATTTTATTGAACATCATATGTACAAAAGAACATAATTAAAATCTGCATATATGGAAATGAAGAATAAAAGGGCGTAGTACTCTTCTTAAAATAGCTTACAACTAGAAATAAAACGCAATACATGTGAAGTTCTGGAAATTAATAAGGTAAGTTCATTATACACAAAATATTACTGTACACAAGGCAGGACGTGAACAAGAATGTTCTCACTTGTAACACCAACATGTGACAATATCAATTGCCAGTACAATGCACTTGAATAGTTATTCTTTAACTGGGAATGCCATGAGGCATGTAATTGAATATATATATATATATATATATATATATATATATAAAATATAAAACCGTAGGCCTAAGTGACAAGTACTCGTTAACACACATAATGCAAGGGTGCATGCTACTTTAACTCTCAAATATATGTACGAAGGATAATAGAAACTGTAACACATTTTTAAACAACCATTAGACACTGACACAGAAGAGACATTATACAGAGCAACATTACTACAGAATATTAACTGATGTATGCCAACTTAGTGTGCCTGGTGCAGGTAGTGTCGAACTTAGGGTTGCCAGATTTGTTCGTCTGTACTCGAACAGTCAATTCGTCTAGGATATCGGTAATAAAATAAGGGTAAGGGTCTTATGTCTACCACGGTTGCGCATCCAGACATAGTCATTAATACGTAAAGTGTTTTTCCTATGCGTTTTATCAAATTGGGTTTTCTGAAGGCTCTGGGCCTGAATTAAATTACTTTTGGCAGTTTCACGAGTGGCTAGGAGGCGTTCGCACCAATCAAACCCCACTCAGAAAACTTAGTGGCTAATACCTGGACTGGGAGGACTGCTTCTACCCCATGAAGCAAGTAGGAGGGTGTAAATTTAGTAGAGCTATTAATGCTAGTATTGTGGTTGAACTGAATGAACGGATTGTACAAATCCCAGTTTAATTGGTCTGCACTCGCACAAGCTGTAAGCTGTTCCTCAATGGAGCAATTATTTTTGACTAAGCCGTGGTAACAAGGGTTGTATGCGGTGGTAGTTAGCTTTTTGACACCAAGTGACTTGAGGTTGCTAATAAGTTTGTTCTAAAAACTAGTTCCCCTATCTGTAAGTATTTGTTCTGGACGTCCAAACTGCAATATAACTTCCTTTATAAATTCAGTACAGGTGGCTGCATCAATAGACTGAACTGGTTTTGCAACAACGTAGTGGGTGGCGTATTCCGTCATGACCAAAATATACTTATTTTTACGGGCTGTAGCACGTAAGGGCCCTTTCGCATCCAGATCCAATGTTTTCAAAAGTGTCTGCAGTGACATTGGGGTTAACTGACCTATGGGTTGCGAGGTGATTGCTTTAATTTTCTGGCATTCAGGGCAGGATTGAACATACTTTTTAACATCCACTGCCATTGTGTCCCGAAAATAAAATTGTTTGATTTTCTGCAAAGTTTTAAGTACACCAAAGTGACTCCCCCCCCCCCCCCCACCTCCTCCAGATATGGCATCGTGATAGGCCTGGATGACTTCGAGAACATATAATTGAGGGACAAGTGTTCACGTAGACAACCCCTGGGGCGTGTTGACCTTTAAAAATATTTTTGCGTTGGAGGCAATGCCATAGCGACGACTTAACCTACGATATTGTGTATCGGCTTGATCTGGATGTAATCATGCCTGTTTCAGTTCATGAATATGGGCGTCATTGTCATATTCACCAATAAAGGGAGAAGTAGTAACAATGATAGGGCACAACTAAAAAGTGGAGTCATCATTAATGTGGATGTATTCTTGTTTGTGAGTACAGACAGGGAGAAAGTGTATAATTTCAGCACAACGAACAATAAGAATCATACATTTGAGGACAGGATCGATGCATGTCAATGTGAGTGTGTTAGTAAATGTTTCCCTGATTAGATCAATATTAACGTGATAAAGGGCGGTTACAAGTTTCATGATTAAAGGGGTGGAATAAATGTCTTCAACTTGTATCGCCTTAGCAAGTCTATCTTTCGCATCTGGGGCATCAGACGTTATAAAATTACGTTTGAGTTCATCCCAATGTTTTCTGAAATACTAAGTAACATTGTCCGTAATTTTGTGTGCTTTGTTTGTGTCCTGAAAGATCACTTCACCAAAGGTTTTAAAGAGTGATGTACATGATATTAAGAAGTGTTGTTTGACTTTGTATAGTGTACTGTGACTGTCTGAGTGGTGACATGAGGGACAGTGGGTAGTCTATTTAATGCATCGGTAGCGTATTGAGTTTGCCCTTAACTACGTTAGTTTGAAAGTCAAATTCGTGGAAGGTGATAGCCATCTTTTGAATTGTGTGTTATGATCCACCATGGAGCGTAGATGCCTCAGGCTGGTGTGGTCGGTTTCAATTGTAAATTTGCACCCATACAAATACTGAAGAAAGTGTGTTCATAAGTATTTAATAGCCGCCAGCTCTTGCTCGGTGGTGCTCGAGTGCCCCTCTTGAATAGAAAACTTTTTAGATGCGAAGGCTACGACATTTCTTTGTCCAGAATGTGGGTCAAGTTGGACGAGCGCCCCACCTACTGCAGTGTTACTGGCGTCTCATGCTAGAATAATCTCATGGCCCTTGTTAAATTTTTGCAATAATGGCGCCTGAAGAATGGCTCATTTTAAATGTAAAAAGGAATTTTTGTGCTCAGTTTCCCATTTAAAAGTAGTATGCTTGGTCATATCAATCAATGGTTGTGCAAGGGATGCATAATGCAAAATGTATCGTCGCAAGTAGAAAGTCATTCCAATAAAAGTGCAAAGTTGTTTGAGGTTACTAGGGGGGGAGGGGATATTTTTGTTTGCAGCTACCATGTCGGGGCCTGTGGACATGCCTTGGGTTGTGATGACGTGGCCTAAAACTTTGTTTGTTGGACGAACAAACACTTTTTGGTATTGACTTTAACATTGAATTGGCATAATCATTTCAAGACTTTATCAATATTGGTGATATGTTCCTCAAAGGAACTAACTAGTATAAAAGTATTGTTAATATAGGTGATTGCTGCAGTCCATCGCAGGGGGCCTAAAAGTTTGTCGATGAACATTTTAAATATTGGGGCGAGGTGCTTAGGCCCATTGGCATTCTTTGATACTCAAATAATCCCACTGCATCGATACTAAAAGCCAATTTGTGATGATTCTGAGGTTGAACGGGGATGCTATAAAATCCAGAAAATAAGTCAAGGCTTGTGGTGGAAGGGGAATGTTGTAAAACAATTAAAATGTCCTTAGTTCGTGGTAGTGGATATTGCACTCTAGTAAGATGTTGACTAAGTTTTTGAAAATCAGTAAAAAAATATATATATATATATATTTTTTAATGGGTCATGTCTTTGATTTGCAGTAAAAGTTCGTCACTCACCTTGGGACTAATTCGATAAGGGCGGGTAGCTATGGGCTTGTCAGGGTTTGGAATCCAATTTAATCTCAAAATCTTTCGCTTCCTAGGATAGAATGTGAAAAGCGGTCACTATAGTCATCAATAAGATTTCTGATGACTTGTTTTTGAATAAAAGATTATAATTTATATGAGGGCCTGTTAGAGTTCATCTTCAAAATACTCAATACTGTTGCAAAAATGTTCTAGAGAATGGTAACCGGAACGTTTGTAATGGTAGAAACAAATGGGATTTCAGTAATCTTATTTTCATCATGGGCATTAATAAAGAAAATAT
Organism: Dryococelus australis; assembly: GCA_029891345.1. Classification (NCBI taxonomy): domain Eukaryota; kingdom Metazoa; phylum Arthropoda; class Insecta; order Phasmatodea; family Phasmatidae; genus Dryococelus; species Dryococelus australis. Next base: position 198,190,180 of record CM056994.1, read on the forward strand.
TGTATTTTAAAATGGGTATAACGTCGTATTTCTTAATAAAGTCTACACCCAAAATGTCTTCCTAGAGGTGCTCAAGAACTAAAAATTTTTGTGGATAAGTTTGACCGTGAATATTTAATTTGATAGTAGTCTCAAACTTAGGGGAGGACAAAATAGATGTGGCTGCAACCAGTGTTATCTGTTCTTTAAGAGGATAAAGGGGCTGTTGTGATAAAATAATGGTAGCGACACAGCTGCATGAACATCCTGTATCCAATAATTCATGATATATCTTGCCCATAATTGTAACAAGTACGTGTGGCATTGTAGTACTAATTACTCTTTGCTGACATGGTGAAGCAGGCGTAGGGCACAATTGTTTTCATGTGCCAATTCAAGGCGTGGCTCCACTCGGCATGTTTCCCAACAAACGCTCATCATCGCAGGCCTCTGCACTGTTGTTTTGAAAACAATTGGCACTTGCTACATCAGGACTAGATGTGGGTCGAGTGAGGAAAAATGTACATTGTGTCAGCTTGAATGTATTTTTTAATCTGCGAAAGCGGTCACCAATGCCCGTGGAAACTGAAAGTTTTGCTGAGGGCAAAGGGGGCAATGGCGACTCTTATGGCTGACATAGAAGCAAAGAGCGCAGGTGTCGCTGGCAAAACTGTGCGTGCCGTGAACTGTTTGCTGCACGGCGTGGAATCGCTACGATCTGGCAATGCTGCATTCTCGCGCGCGGGGCTCGGAAAGTGTGGCGACCTGAATTGCGCGGGGAGAAACGCTGCGCCTACAAGTAAAGCTGCGGGCGGGTTTTGGTTGGATGCGCTGGATGATGTGTTGACACATTGTTTGACCGCAATACAGATGGCGGACGTGGGCGATTGCTTACTTATCTCAATTGCTAACTTGACTCAATCTGGCAGAAAAATTTGGCCCACTGGGTTTCTCAAAATGTATTGTGGATTGGCTGTCTGACAATTTGTTCCCTTGCACAATGTTCCTTGATGTAGTAATCAAGGGTGGAATGGGATTTGATTGGAAATGACTTCCATTGACATTAAAACTGGTGATTTCCGCGTAATTTCTGCTGGGCACCACTTTATTAAATACTGTATTACACACAGTTCGAACCTGGGCCTGCTGCTCCTGGGCGGGGGAGATATGTTTCTCACTAGAATGTGCCATGTACTTGTTCCCACAAATGTATCCTTGTGTGTGTCCAGTTCCCCCCTGTTCTGCTCTGTAGTGGCCTGCCTGGTGGTGTGTGTAGTGTTGTTTATAGGGTGCGTGGTGAAATGGATGTTTGTAGTGTTGTCTGTTCTGTGGTCAGTCAATTACAGTGGGGTGGCGGTACGTGTTGCTGGGTTGTGGGTTGCGGGTGGGGTTAATGTGTATATGTGGATATGTATTGTACAGGACGTGGGGGTTGTGTGGTAAAATTGGTTGAGTTTCGGAATGTCTGCAACTGTTCCTTTAAAATGGCAATTTCTTCGTGGAGTTTAGCGTGTAGTGGATTTGGTGTATGTTGTTCAATGTTTTGTTGGTAATTGTACATGGCACGCTCAATATTTTCGATGTTGTGCAGTATCTTGTCTAGTGTGGTTCGCAAGCAATTGGTGGTAAAAGAGAATTCCAAATTATGTTCAAAAATTCTTGTTCAGGCAATTGTGGTGTACATTTATTGTAAAAAATAAAGTTCTCAATATGAACCTGAGCACTTTCGCAGTGTTGTTGTCATGTGGTGTGTAAAATATGTTTGTATTTATCCTGTGTGTCAAGTTTGTGGAATGTGTGTAATAATTTAGCCTCAATTCGTTGCCAAGTGATATCAACCGCTCCGGTGTTATACAAGTTTTCGTACATTCTCTTTGCAACCCCTACCAGATAAAACTTTAGATGACAGCATTTGTCAAGTTCAGCCCAACTGTTAACTTCGTTTGTGGCATTAAATGTGTCCAAAAATTCCTCAATACTTTAGTTGCTTTCGCCTGAGAAAGTGGGGATATGTTGTGAGTGTTGTAAAAGTACTTGAGTGGGGTGTGGAATGTTGGTTGGATGTACAGTGTTTGTGGCATTTATGGACTGTTGTACAGTTGTGTAATTTATGGTTGTGTCGTGTTGGGGAATGTCAGTATTTGTGCTGCAAATTGAAATGAGAAACGGGTCTGTGGTTTGGAGTGTTGAAAGTTGGCCGGGTCTCACATAATAGCCGCTTGCACCAGGTTGGTGTGTCTCGTGGAACGAGTAGTCTAATGCGGCGTTCTGCTGTGTAGAGGAAGTGTGTTCAATAGGTGTTGTGTGTTCTATGTTAGCACTGGTTAACTGCGTTAACAGCTGCTTGTGTATGTCTAGTGTTCGTGTCGGTGTGCCTGAAGTATATGTAAGTGTCTGAACTAAGTCTCTAATTGTTTGTGTTGTGGATGTGTGTGGTGTGCTCATTGCGACATGTTAGCGAGAATGTGTGTAGTCAGTGTATTTGGTGCCGTGAACTTTTGCGTAAACTTACAATTAAGTAAATTACAAGAAGGAAGAAGAAAAACGCATTCCGATAGCACACAATACAATGGAGTGGTTTAAGCCAACAGAACAACAGGATGTTCTGCATGCATTATAAGAGGTAAACATACAATACGCTTAACTACTGAGCGGCTCTGAGGGGAGTAGGTGGGCGAGAAATCGTGGCTGGAAGGGGTGCTATGCTAGCAGTGGCTCGCGTGCGCAGTAACTGACCTACGATATGCTGGCTTACTGTAGGAGTAGAACAGCTCTTACCGTGGGCGGGCGGGGATGTCTATTACAGATGGGGGAAGGTGGTCTATTCTTATTGCTATCAAAAGTATGAAAAATTTTTGTCAAAATATGTAATGAAATTGCTATGAAATGACCTGGGAACAGGTGGAGCTTGACTACAAAGAGGTGGGAATAAGACCCTAGTCTCCACCAGTGTCACACTTGCCTTTTCTCCTAAGTCTACTGTCTAATCTCTGCAATTCCCACTCAAAATCTTATTAATTACCTTGACTTGTAAGAGGAGATAATAGGTGTCACGGGGGGGTGCTCACAATGGTACTTAAATTAGAAAGATCATTTATAAAAATATATAATTTAATATAACAAACTCTTAGTATAAAAACACAATACATTTACTCATACACTACAATAAGAAGACAATTACGTTATTTTAAGTGTTACAGAAACAGTAGTCAAACAATATCCCGCAGCTAATTCCCTAACCTTGCCATTAATATTATTACAAAGGGAGGAAAGGGACGAAGGCTCGTTACGAGAATAGCTCCCTACCGCAAACGAGATTCTGCTCACCCAAAGTCTGTAGAATCTGGTTGGCTTCAGAGCTTCTCTGGGCCTATGGTTGCCTGTGGCCTTCTGCTTCAGCCTTCCAATCTCACTCACTACCACACGTCGTTGAGCCTCGGTGCCGATTAGGGTGGGAGAGGCGCCACCATGGAGGGGTGCTTTTATATCTGGAGCATGTTTAGTAAATACTTGCGCTTTGCCACCAGCTATACCCCATGCGAGCTTAGGCGTTGTAGCGATGCCAAGTTGTCGCTACAGCATGCACAAATTGCAACAAGTGTACCAGGAATATAATATAGAGCATTTAGGAACAGCAAACCACTCTAGCAAAATGAGTGTACTAAAATACATGGAATAGCATTAAAACATATGACTTCTGACGTTATTAGTTTCTTTACATGACAATTCCTTTGTATACCTATAAAACTTTGCATTCATGCTGGCTTTAAAAACCTATTAAAATATACATTGCCCAAAGCGCCATTCGATCATCCACGTTTTGTTGAGCTATACCACTGGGTATATTAAATATATCCACACTGTTCCTCATTGGTGCATGAACCAAATATTTAAAATCCGTTACAATATTGACTTTGTATTGGATTAATTTCATACACCATTCATTTGAAATCCTCAACATATCCAAAAGGGGTCAGCGAAACACATAGAAAATGATTTTGCTACACTCTTAAATGATAAACCCTCAGAAAGGAATAGGGCTACCTGTACTTTCCATAGTTAAATTTCTCCAAGGCCGGAAAAAAGGAATATCGCCACAAGACACACAAAGGCGAGAATGAATGTAACCTTTACTAAACTATGCATTTGATAGCAATATAATAAGCTGACCATCTTGTATGCATGTCATTCGGGAATCGCAAATTCATTCTAACAAAAGGAAAATTTCCCATATAAGTAAGGATAACAAAATTAAGCCTACTATTATTAAAAATGTAACTAATGACTCGTGTTCGCTAAAGCAAAACTCTTACTGCAAACACATTCTGCAGCTCAACGAGTCATAACAAAGTCAATTCGCAAGCCATGGCAGTTAACACGCTGCAAGTAGGTAGAAACAGTTGAAACCTAAGCACTCCAAAAATATGCTATGAATTTTGCTTCCCAGTAGAACGGACAATGCAAGCCCATAATCACTTCAATTCTTATGCAAATTCCCAACTGAGTTTACCAAGCAAAAAAATTCTCAAACTCCAAAATACCAAGTCATGATGATGTATTTCCAATCAAGCGCAATGACTTACTGAATTAAAAGTATAGCTGACTGAGGCCCACATGATGGAAAAACACTTAAATATTCTTGTAGCACACACTGGTTGTTAACATGTCAGCTGCCCTTCGTGACTGTCCCCATTGTGCCCGTGGAGATCAGGCGACGGCGAAGTCATCTCGGCGAAGTTCAGAAGCAGAATGGTAATAGGTGGGGAATAGACCAGCAGCACAGAATCCATGGAGAGGAGGGGAAGGCAGAGGAGGAGGAATGAGTTGGCCAAGGAGCACACCACACAGCCAGCAAGTGGAGAGTTCTATTTCGGCGATGGTGCTGCCGTCGCAATCTTTCTCGGCTACAGACTCCTCTGGTTTCTCAACTTATTGTCTAGAATATATAATGTGCCTTTATGGTTATCTAGTAAATCTTGGATCTTCCTCTACCAAATATCCCAGTTTGACTCGCCAGCTAATGGTTTTGTGTATTTTATGGAATTCATCCTTAGACTTGGATTATGGCAACAACACACAAGATATTTTTTACAGCCGGTACAAATACCTCACTAAATATCCACTAAATAACAAAAACACACTCTGAATTCAATGCTGGGCCTATAACCTATTGAATATTAATAAAAACAGTTCTCTATTATTCTGCTTTTAATTATATTCAAAAAGAAAAAGCTAAACCATGTTATACTGGAAAAAGACAAAAGACTAAACCAGAATGTTTATTCATGGTTACAATTAGGGCTGGACAGATACCGATACATCGGCCGATTTATCCAAAATTGGTATCCGTTAGAATCGGCCATGGTCCAACCAAATTATTTCATCAACCCTAATGATTAAATTTTAACTATCATATTTTTGAATGCGTTCACCCAACTCTGTACACATATGAAACTAAGTAAGGACACTTGACTTTCATAGTTTTCGACCACGCCGGGATCTTATTTTCAAAATGGCAGCCATTTTAACATTTAGGGTGCTATGTCACTTCTCTGAAAGCATTCAACCGATCTGTACCAAATTTTGTATACTGGCAGCGCAAAGTGTAAGCATTGAATTTAGTGGTGGATATGATTATAGGTTGACCATTTTGGAAAATAGTGCCATATAAAAAATAAAACTTTTACATTTTATATCTAAAACTGCTGAACCAATTTTTGCCAAATTAAGCACGTAAGTATTACTATGATGGTCAGGTAAATACAAGTAACTGAACTTTATTAGACATGTATTTTCAAAATGGCGGCCCTTGTAAATATTTTTTATTTATTTGGCATAGCTACTACGTTTGACCATATTCAACCAAATTTTGTACGCTGACAGCAACATATATGCCAAAAAAAGTACTTTTGCCCACCACTTTGTTTGATAACACTGTGTAAATTAATAGTTTTTGTGTAATATCTCTATAAACATTTTGCAGATTATTACGAAATTTGGCAAACAAGTAGTACTGCAGCAATTAATACGTACAAATATGTTTTAAGTATGTCACACACTTATTTTTAAAATGGTGGCCATCTAGCTATTTTAGCATTGTAAGCCATATCTTCGAAACCATTTAATCAATTCCAACTATACTTTGTGTGTGTGTATATATATTATATGTCTATATATATATAATATATATAAATGTATATTATATGTCTATATATATATATATACATATAATATACATATATATACATATATATATAATGTGTGTGTGTCTACGTCTACATGGTGCCTCCGTCATCCTCCATTTTGTAAGCTAGTACCACACAAATAAATATAATTTTTATGTCCTCTAGGAAAAGAATTGTCCAATTCCTACCAAATATGGAAAACAAATAGTACTGAAACATGTAATGCTAACTGATATGTTCTAGGTATCTTGGGCACTATCAAAATGGCTTCCATATAGATATTCCCTTTTTGTATGTTATTTAATGAACATAATGTAATTAATTACAATCAAACTTTGTATGCTAGTTGTCTGTATTACAATCATAAAATGTGTCCACACAAAATCTCTTTTGTTTGCCATTTTGTAAAATAGTATTATATGACAATTTAAAATCATGTTATATCTCTGAAAAAACAACCTATTTCCACCAAATTTGGCAATCCAGTAGCATTGCGGCAGGCCATGTAAACTTATAAACTTTGATTGATTCAGACACGTATTTTCAAAATGGCATCCATATAAACATTTTAGTAGAGCTGGACCGATACCGGTACTGATACTGATATATCAGCCGATAAACTGTAAATCGATATCAGTTAAAATCGGTTATGGTTCAACCAAATCATTTTATCAACCCAATTGATTTAATCATGGAAATTACAGCACTTGGTTATTTTGCAGGACATTTTTTCACGAACACAGAATTTTTATTTGTAACTGAAAAACCACTTTCTTAATTTTATTTTTATCTTTGAGTAACAGGTGATTTGAAATTAAACAGAAACTGATATAGCTGGCTTTGGTGTTGCTAAATATTTAACTCTATATAAGCCATATATGGTGAAATTCATAAAATAATGTATAATTAAACTTATAATACTGGTATCTGCTTTTTAGGTGGTTAAAATTTGTTTGTAAAAAAAATTTTAACGCTATAATAGTCATTGTCGTACATTTTATATCGCGTATTGATCTATCACTTCCATATCATTATCAATATTTTGTTTGCAGTATGACTAAATACATCAATTGAATAGTAGCAATACTTATAGTTTTATGTACGAATCTGATTCAAATGAGCCAAATTACTATGGCGGCGGTACTCATTCATGGGCAGAATCATAACGTTTATTTAATTTATAAACAAACTTCTCTAACCATAAATGTTTGTGGTTTCAAGAAAGTAAATAGTACACATATAGAAAGCAAATGAATGCAATTTATGCACTGAACATGTGTGCGGTATTTAAAAACGCTGCCATACTATTTACTCATATTTTGTGTTTTGCGGTTAGCTTCTTGATAAATACTGCATTTGCAACTATTGGGCAAGGTTGGGGATTGTAGCCGGCTGATTGTCGCAAAACCAGTTAAGAATGTGAAAAATAGTTACTGTTTTAGATCATGCCCCGGAGTTTGATAAAGTGAAGTTTTTTTTATAAACTGACCAAAATGCTAAACTGCTATGTAAACACTGAGTGGATGGGAAACTACACATTTTTAAATACTGCCATTTTGAATGCACAGTGATTTATAGTACATATATTGTATAAGGAATTTAATGTAACTATTTTCTGTTTATTGACATGTTTTTTACATCCTGAAGACTTTGTGCTCATTTTAAAGTTACTCAGACACAATATAAAAAATTACAAATTAAATTGTTTGTATCGACACTATCTGCGGGATCGGCCACAAAATATTGGTATCTGTAATATCGGCAAAATTTGGCTTGAATCCACCTCCAGTTACAATACAAAAAAGATCTTCAGCATAGAGCTAACAAAAACATTGTTCCACTGAAGGGCGCTCTGCAATATAAGAATAAATGTAAAAGTAAAAATTAATACGTTATTTTAACACTTTAACAACAGGTATTTTTAATGTATTGTGATTTGTTTTTTCATTCTTGTCCACTCTGTTCCATTGTTATTGTGTTTTTACTTCTCTGGAGTATTTTTCCTGTTTTGTTTGTTTGTTTTGCGACTGTTCTTTTGCCTCATGGATTTTTTAATGTGTTTTTGATTTCATTTTTCGGTTGGCATTAAAGATCTCACTATTGATCGCCACCACAATTTATATATATATATATCGTTCGTGCTCTTGCTCTCCCTCCTCTCCCTTGTGCATTCAATGATTTCAGTATTACTTACACAATTCGAATAAAATATACCATATTTACCTACATATCTTATGCACTTTTATTAGCATTTTTTGGGTTCAAAATATGGTATCCATTCGATGGGCAAGGAATTTTGATTAATTTTCGTATGCATAACTATTTTAAAAACAACACATTTTCAATATAAATGTGCTTGATTTGCCACATGTTTGCCTCTGATTGTAACAGTGTCAAGCTTAGTTGTGTAGCAAGCTGCAGCCACAAGCTTGCTGCTCCCACACCGGAATTATCCACCTTAGTACTGTGCTATTTATAGAATGTCTGTTCATCAGATGTGATGAGATATCCATGGGAGGAGGGAGTTGGATTGGGGGTGAGTTGTGTAAGTTATAATTATGCTGGATAAAGACAAAATACAACATAGCTCTTTGACAGTGCCATATTAGAAATGAGATAATATGGTAAATATGGTACTTTCGTAAAGCCATGAAACAATTCACCATGACAACTTGTTTACGAAGTACCTATCTACATAGCTGAACTGGCATTCTTCATTAGTCAAGCTGGTACCAGCTTCAATCTTCGGACATGCCACCATGCACACTTGTACATCAAGTAAAATTTGAAAAATTAATATATAATTCATAAGATGATATTTAGCACTTGTTTATGTGTGTTAATGTGCTCAGCTTACCCATTTATACAATGCAGTGGACCACTAGGAAAAATAATCAAATTATAAAATAAACCATGGAGAAATAAATACCACTTCTGATATGCTCCATAGTTTGTTTCACTTCTTCACAAACTGTTGCTGTATCCTCCACATTCCACTATAATGCCAAGCCATGTCTAATTGGTCGTTCTCTCTTGTTGAACACCATTGTGATTGAATACAAACTAAACCATATGCATTCTCTCTCACACTGTCGTTCTCCTCGTAATGATGTGCTGCCATTTCCTTCTCTTTGTTTCAAAGCTTCTAGGTGAAACATTTCTTTCTCTGTTGGTGCTAGGGATGGAAGGAATGTTTGCCATATCTACGGACAGTAAATGAGCAGTAACCATTGGTGGAAGAATAATTCCAGGAGCGTAAAGTGAAACGCACTGCATGGTCTCTGAAATTCAAGTGACAGTTTGGCAGAGGTGCACGTGAACGCGTATAAAATTGTGAACACAGCCTTGCAATAAATGACAGTAGCTGCAGGTAAAGATGGTTGTGCAGTCAGGTATATTTTTGTCTTACCTTGTGGTGCGATCTTAGCCTTTACTACCAAATGAACATCATGACTCCTTATGCTTAAAATATGCAGTGAAATACAGCAGACCCCTGATTTTGCGAGTGTCCACATTACAGAGAATGCCATCATAAAATGGTTACTTTCGCAAAATCAAAACTAAATAATCTTGATCCGTAGAGATTAAAAAATAATTTTTAAAGTGGGTTTTTCACGTGAACTTCATGTTTGATTGTTTCTGGCATAAAATCAACGTGTTTTCTAATTAAATATTGGTTTAAAGTGACGCATGCCACATTGCTGTGCAATGCGAATGCGCTCTCTACGGGCAACTTCGCCCCATCAACGAGCAGGCAAGAGCTCTGGGCAAGTCAGGAACCGTGGCAAACTACTTTTCACGTGCCCACTGAAGGACTCCATGCATTGGACAGCTTCAGACATGGAACTAATTAACGCATTTAATTATGAATGGTACTGTCCACCTAGAATCCAGCATGAGAACATCACCCCTTTTAGTAAATACTATTTTATTTGATGGACCACTACCCTGAAATTATTGGAGAAAGATGTTCCAGCGACACCACAAGATCGCAGCACCTCTGCTGCCCTGTGATGTCACACCAGCCAGCCTCAGGCCGAGGAGGATAAATTTGTCGTCACCTCGAGGCAGGGAGATAAGAAATGAGTGGCACCACAGTAAACCCTGTTAAATCAACCCCTGCAATGAAACGCTTTGTTACCTCGTACCCCCAGAAGATCGCTGATCAAGGAATTTTTTTCTATATAAGGAGGCACAATCACGCCTCTAGCCAGAGACGCCGGGCGTACCTGCCACATTGGTCAGCAGGCACTCCCTGGTCTGCGAAGACCTCTCTCCCTCGCCTTACAGCCTGCAATGACTTGAGCCTCTCCAGCAGCTTGAAAAGGCTTCAACCTCCAACAGCTTGCAGAAGGCTCTACCACTTCCTGCAACAGAAGACTGCATGTCAACTCCAGAGGCAACCCAATGCCCCATACCTTGCAACCCTTTACCCCAGTCAAATTGTTTGACTCCGCGGTAGCATGTCGTCTCGACATATTACCCTTCTGGACAAATTCCCCGGAGACGAATGCCGTAAAGGGTGTAATTTTCTATTAGTCTTTTGTTTTATTATTTTACCAGGTTCACTTTCGCGTGTATTATTGTAATTCATTCATTCTTAGCTAACTTATATTATACAACCAGGACTTCCCACTTTCATATTTCGTAATAGTAAATATTATGTTATTTTTTAAATCTTGACTACCGTAATTTTAACTATAGTTCCTGGATCATTTGTGTTATTATTCTAACAGTAAAAGTTGTGAAAATTAGTCGTGAGGCGTACTGAACTCTACAGGAGATGGGGCTTGAAGAATGCTTTGAGTCCGGAAGGACATAGTGCGGCTCCTGGGTTTCCGGTGTTCCCTCGCCTAACCTCGGTGGTGCCCTAATACTGGACTGCATATCTATACATCAGCGCCTTGGGTGTGTCTGAATAAAACACACCCCCAGGACTACATCTCTGTGTGCAGAAAGGTCTGAAGGCTGGTCTAGATGCGGGGTAAAAAGGGTGGTACTTAGAGCCACAACAGACACAAAGAGCTGCGAGCCTTAGAGGTTGTTTCATTCACAGGTAAACACTGAGATTGAGTGTGAGGACATGCCCTCATCCGAGAAGCCAGAGTTCAGACCTCGGCCCATTTCGCCATTTATACCTCTTGCCCACGAGTCAGAACTCGATGTCTATTTATGTGCTTGTTGGCCATGGCTAGAACCAGAACCCATCAGTCGCCCCCCAGCCGGAGACTTCTTAGCCCGCAATAGCTGTAACCTCACCTAAGGTTGACCAGGGAAAGATATACAGAATACGTGCACTCTCCACTTGGCTCCCGGTAAGATAGTCAGGATTTGATTACCTCCAAAGGTCGTTCCAAAGCCTTGAACCTTGAACTATATCCCCCCACGTTGGGCTACACGGCCATTGCGAATAGCACCCATACCTCTGGCAGGATCATCCATCCCAATTCATTCTAATTGATTAAGTCACATCCCAACTCATACCCCGGGATAGCTGGCATCCCGTATCTTGGCAGCCTTTGTAATGAGGAAGATTGTCCGCCCCGGACAGGAAACAATCGCTGTTTGACTCACTCTTGGGTTTGAATCCCCTCTGATGGCATCCTCCCTTTAAACGACCCCCCGTAGAACCTACCATGACCCCCCCCCCCAGGCTAGGGTAGAAACCAAAACACAGCGTTAGAATCGCGTCCTGAACCAGGGAGGGCAGTCAGCGCTCTAACCACTTATCCAAAAGTAAAAACGCACGTCAATTGGCATCCAACGTGGGGCCAAAAGCTCTAGGTAGCTTAGACTTGAGAGCTAGGACCACGCCAGTCATTCTCCCCCCCCCCTCTTATTTCTTTTTTTTACGATTCCTTGCAGAGAAGCCCACACCCGTCTTCGGGGAAACAAACTCAACACCTCATGGCTCCCATTAGCAAACAAGGTCGGACTCTGAAGCGAGTCTCACGGAAACGCACAGTGCGTTAGCCGAAGTAAACACCGCCGGAGCAAGCAATATGCCTTGCCCCATCCCGATGTGCCCAGGCACAGTTACTAACCTAATTAGCTGCAGTTACTGCCACCTCGAATTCCATTACGTGTGTGTCAGATGGGACAACGTGCCCCGCTACACGGACGGCCATGAGTACAGGTGCCAGTCCTGTAGGCAGGATGAATGGGTCTGCCAATGGCCCAAATGCGAAGGACATGGGCAATATATTGTCCATTGCATTTTATGCAATCGCGTATTATATCACTTATGCATAGGCTGGGTGAATGAACGCATCCAGAACCCGGGACAAGTGTAACCAGTGCGAAGTATGCAGGCGGGAACAAGCCTACAAATCCCACAACCCAATACACCAGAATAGTCCGGTCATCCCAGGCATACCCTGTGAACTCATCTTGGCTGAGTTCTAAGGGAAACCCAATGAGGACCCCGAGAAATTTATTCAGAAATGTGAACGGGAGTTGAGGGAACACCTCATCCCCCAGAAACAGTGGGTGAGCTGAGCGCATCATCAACTTAGAGTGCCCACCAGGAAATGGTGGGATAAGTACAGGGAGTTTATAGAAGATGGATCCCAGTTCAAATCCCAATTTATCTCACATTTTACGGAGATAAAATTCTCTCAGGCCTCATTATTGATTTGCACTTCCACGTACAATGCACCGATGAGGAAGTTGAGCTATTTATCCGGCCGAAGGAGCGATTACATAAGCTTGTCTCTACCCCGAACAAACAGGAGGACAGTGAGTCAGGTGCATAACCAGCACCCTTCTGCCCTTGCTTCAGAACCTCATGTTAATCCCTAGGCCGCAGACTGTGGAAGAACTAGCCGAGAGACCACGGGAACTCGAGATGAATGACTGCCCCCTCCCCGAGAAGGACCCTGTGGCATGTGCCAAGGACGCCAGCCCAGCGCCCTTCCCAGACCACCCACAGGGTGAGATGCGACCTAGTCGTCCCCCACCGCCCCCTTGTCACGCTGCTGGTATTGTCCGGACCGGCATTTCAACCGGGACTGCCTGATCCAGCAACCCCAGGAGACATGCAGCTCTCCTACCCGCCCGCTAAACATGTAGTCGCACAACCCTGACACCCGTATTCCCAACCGAGGAAATGGAAATGTGGAAGCAATCCGCAACACACCGAATGGGAGGCCACTCCACGTCCATCAAATTTACATGTGCCCCAGTCCACATATGACATCGAGCCCAGGACCGTCAATATCACGGCCTGAACGTGAACCAAGCAGGGTCGGTGAATCACGGAGAAAGGCTGGAGAGGAGGAGAGACACGTCATCCAGGTCGATCAGTCAGTAAACATGTTTTACCTTACGCCTGTGAGCTTTGCAGCTGCTGACGCAGCACCTCCATCGCCTGGAGCGGACAATATAAAAAGTACCGTGCACCCATTACTTGCGCTGCTACCGCGAGAAGATGTCAGCCCACTGCCATGAGTGCCACAACCGCTGTTCACGAAGCAGATGCCACTGACAGCCCTGCCGTTTTTAACAAAGCAGACGCCACCAGCCGCTTGGCTGCTAAGCTGCTACGTACCGCTGTTGCCACATCACCACCAACACCACTGCATGCGAGATGCACCCACCACATCACCTCGGACACTACAGAGAGACACCATGGAAGGTGCCTACAACGTACCGTTGGTCTGCCACCCCCGCTGCAGCACCCCACAAACGCGGACGCCCGCTGAAATGACGCATCACCAAGCGCCAACATCTGATACCACCAGCATCTGAGTGAGTACCTGGCGGATGCCAGAATCTGAACAGTCACACGTCGCATCAGAACTCATAGCTAAAACCAAGTAGTAGGGAGTGATATATTACAAACACCTTAAAACATTAAATAACGAGAGTGCAAGAGCTCGTTAGTTAACTTAGGAGGGAAGGTTAGGTGACAGACACCCCATACCAAAATCCTAACCTCATAGTAGGCAGTGCGACGAAAGTACCGTATTTACCCGAAAGGAAGACAAGGTTTTTAGACAGAAAAGGAATAGAAAAAATAAGGTTTCGTCTACAATTCGGGGTCATTTTCAATTCAAAACCTAGGCACAAAGACCATAAATGTGCAACATTGTTAGTTCAGTATTTAAGTTTGTGTTACGTGCACAAAATTACTTCAGGCTTCTATTCATAATTTTTTACTCAGGAAGCAGTTAATCCTGTCATATTGGCATGCCATGAGACAGAGGATTTTGACAATGGCTTTTCATGCTTAAATACCCTGTGTCCTATGGTTGTACCTATTTTTGTAGTGTTGAGACTGTACCTGACAACTTTGACAAGGGTCCCCTTTTTTGATGTCACTTGGCCACCACAAAGAGGAAGCGCTTTGCTGAGAAGCAAAATGGCTCAAGTCACGAATATAACACCCACAAGAAAGATACTGCTACCATACAGCCAGGACACACATGCCTATTTCATTGTGATTAGCTTTTCTGTAAAAGTAAATCAAATATATCATATTATACATATAATAGCATTTCTTCTTGGAGGGTTTTTCATAAATTCATGCTAAAATATTTAAATTTTTTTCCCTCAAAAATATTTTAAAAAAAAGGGGTTGTCTTAGATTGAGTCATCTTCCTTATGGGTTAGTACGGTACTTGCACCCCCCCCCCCCCTCCAAGAGTAATTTTCTTAAAATTATATACACCTGTAACTTGTTATTTAAGGTTTTTTATGAAGGTTGAGAATTCATTAATTGCATTGATAGGAACTGAGATCCCACACATTAAAACGTGCCAAAATTAATGTAGAGTACCTCCTATCAATGGGCACCATTAATTTATGATACGCACCCTACCGTATAAGGTAGAGGAAGACCACTGACTACCCTCTCAGAACACTAGATTAGAGAAAAACATTTTATATAGAGCGTGTACAAACTTAGTTAGCACAAAATTTTATTTTTACATTAATTTTTCTTCTGTTCTCGAAAAAATAAAATTGGAACTAAACGGATGCAAGTTTACATGTGGGGTTGGTATACTGTGACCCCTGCAGGGCTAAGTTAACTAGACTGGTACTCTAACCAGTGAAGTCGCACAGTATCCGAAATGCATGCTGTGACAAAAAAATTTTATACATCCTACTCTCCGGGGGCTCTCCTACAGGCTAAGTAGGCACAGGGTAATGAAGAAAGACCCTTTATGAGAATAAGACAGTTAGAACATTCAGGTATCGATTTTCTTGAAGTCGTGATATGGGTTAGTTTCGCACTATTCGTGGGTAAAGTAATCTTACAATCTGCTGCAACAACTGTGCTGGATGTGGAACGCTAGGCTTCAATTCTCATGAGCTAGGTTATACACAATCATTTGATTTACAAGAGTACACTTCGTAATGTGAGGTTAATACCGATTGCACTTATAATAATCATATGTTTTGACACTCTTACATACTAGGATGTAAGATTTTCCCTTATATAACAGGATTTGGAATAAGAGATTATAAGTTATGCATGAGTTCCCTACTCTTAAGCATGGTTACAATATGATATGTACGTAGGTGACGAGGGTCTGGGCTGGGGCAGAGGATTCATGTAATAGGCAGGCGTGGGCCTGAGTTTACTTGACATAAAGGTGCTTTCTGTCGCGTGAGCATAGTGAGGGTTGTGGAATATTATTGGCATTCGCCTCAATCACAATCACAACACAATAAGGGGGTTTCACGCAAGCGTGAAAAATTTCTTCGTGCACATCAGGGTGAGAATGAGTTCTCCAAAACACAAATGCATTCTTACTAAGTCATGGCACTTTTTGTACATGGAAGTTTGATATCTAAGTTCACAATATTTTTCTAACCTAAACTTAGACAAGAAAAATACCTTAATTTTCCCTTTCGTGATGTAGGCAGGATTATAAGAAAAATATTTTACAATGACGTAAGTGGGTAGGGAGGTTCTCGAGTCCGTGTACTAAGATTACATTACATATCTCTCCCTATCCTCCTATTGAGGTTATGTTTGGGGTGCACTCTTACTGTAGTACTTGGGCCTGTAGGTACATAGGTGTGAGTTGACTCTCTATACAATTTTAAGATTATGTGCAATTATGACAATAATTTCTGCTGCATGGAGCAGCCTGACTGGCTGGGGGGACGAGACTTTGCTCTCTTGTGGAGATAGCACATTGGGGGGGGGGGGGCCTAGTCTGACCTCACACTGAGCAGTTATAATTAATGTAGGCAGTGCTGTCGGCGGTACATGTACATCATTCAAGAGTACATCTCGGGGTTACGCATAGTTCTCAAGTTACACATTTCTAATCTAAGACATGGGATACGCTACAAGAAGTAAACACGTCAACTTACTTTAATTCTAAGAGATTACACATGGGTTTTCGTCTAGGGAAAAGTAATTAGGCCTATTTGCTATGTGATTAAATATCTCTTATTACTGAACTTCTAGCCTTAAAACTGTTTAGGGTTACGTTTCTCTGTTACGTGCGGGGTTTTCATTGTGGTGAAAGAATTTTACATTAATTATCATAACAGGAATTACACAAAGTTTGTGAGGTTCTGACCTCTGCACAAAGATACACTTGAAATTCAATTTTCAAAGTTATGGGTTATTAACATACTGTATTTTGTTAATGGTCAAATTTACACTTGGTAATTTAATAATTTTACGAAGGCTTCAAATTTCCTGGGTGGCGGGTTACGGCGTACTCACACCAAATTCTTGCTTCATGCTCTTACGCAAATTTACACGGTTTCTTAAATCAATGTCACCCAGTCACGTTGTGAGGAATGGACAGGGTTTCAACTAGGATTTATTTACGGGCATGCTGATGAGCTTTGATTTTGCACTCACAGTTCCTTACATTGCTCACGGAATTCAGTGGCTCTACGTTAAATGTGTCATTCTAATATTCAAAACAGCAACAACGTTTATTAATTTTCAATTTTAATACTTGCGTTACATAGAGCACTAAGGGGATTTACGGGAAAATTGCAAACATTAATTTTCCAGTTTGCTCATGGGGTCTGATGCTATTTTATTTTTCCCCCTGCAAACAAAACATTCTTGACTAGCAAGCTAGGGACCAAATGCAAAATTTTAAAATTTGTTAGTTTTTGTTACGTTACTTTACCGTGTCCATTGATAGGTAGATTCTATGTTACTTGAACACTTTATCATTTTACGAGGCCTTGGTTCTATGTGTCACACAAATTCTCTACCGTGAAAGCAAAAGTTAAAGGTTACAAAAGGTACACAATAAAAGCTGAAATTCTTGGATGATGGTGCAGGTACTTTCGTTGCACTTCCTACTCGTAACAGGCTAGGATTTTGTAGATGAATAAGGCCCCCTAGCCTTCCTTACTATGAGCTATCACAGGCTAAAATTGTCTTTGAGATTCGGGCTTCTCTAATGTGATCATACTGGCCTCTGCCAGTTACTCACTCAGAACTTGATGGTGATTATGGCGGCGGGCATGGACGCTTGAAGACTTAATGACCTCTTTTTCGTGGTGCAGCAACAAGGGCGGCAGGCCAACGGAATGCTGCAGGTACCTGCCATGGTGCCTCCTTGTAGCAGCCTGGCATGTGGCACCTGCACCTGGTACGCAGTGGGGCCACTCGTGATTTAGGCCTTGCGGCGGCAGACAGCTTGGGGCCAGCGTCCCAGGCGTTAACATCTGCTTCGGTAGTGGTGGCGGGGCTGCTGGGCTCATCCATCCCAACCGCAGTGGAAGTACTGTGATCGGCGTCATCTATCATCTGCTTTCTCAGGGTAGCAGTTAGGCGCAGTTTAGTGGCAGCGGCATGGTTGATTGACATGCGATACCGACCGTTACTGGCCACTCCCATCTATGGTGGGGCTTTGCGTTCACTCACGAATACTGACTTCTCAGGTGTAGCGGTTAGACTTTCGCACATTGTGGTCATCATGGTAGTTCTCTCATCCTCTCCTGACCTTTCCAATGAGCAGGTGGGGGCAGTCGCCAAGTTTACCAGGATTTCCACTGATGTTGGCGCAGACAGTGTTTTGCTTTCTCCCTCTTCACGTTGAGGCGTGCGGTTCAACCTACTAATCAACCACGATTATGACTCATCACTAAATGTTCCTACTTGCATTGCTACAGATGTACAGAGAATTTTCTACATGCATTCTCGGCTGCCTACTCTACCAGGCAAGAGGAACTTATGAGCAAATTCTCTTCATGTGAAGGTTATGCAACCCGGTAGGAATGCACCCCTTGCCCCCCATTCTCCTCGCTGAGAGCCTGCAAGCTGCCCACCACCGGAGAAGGCCGAGCACCGCCGAAGAGGCACGAAACAGAAACGCTGACTACTGCTGACCCGAGTTTTTAGACTCCTACACCAACCAGGGCAAGATGCTCGCTTTCCCAGCAGCCTGCACCGGAGGCCTATAAGCTTCACCTATATATAAGTCCGGATGCTGCCGGGCTCGGGCAGTCATTCTTTCTCATACTCTCTCGTGACATCCCGGCGTACTAATTCAGTGTTGGGACCTCCGGAGATCTTGTAAACTTCAAGTACGCCCCTGGCTGCTACTTACCACGTCTCGACAACCATTGAACACGTACATACATTTTTAACTCCACTTTGTCTCTTCCAGACACCTTTTACTTATTTCAGTTTAACTGTAATTATCTTTGTATTCGTCTAAAACCAGTTATTCCCCTTTTTACCTAGAACCAGGTCGCCTAAACCTGGAACCGCAGATATCTTCAGCACTCCACAGTTTGGTAGGAGGTAGCACGGGTCTCGTGTTTATTGAGTAATCAATAAACACTCATTGTTCACTTCTCTTCCGCTTTTCATTTACAGGGTACTTGTCTGTGTTAACAGTTAGAGACCGAATACGACATGCGCTGCCAACAGGAACTAGGAGATTGTTGACATCCACATTAGATGGCTATCTGTTTCTTCCCAGCCACCCGAGTACTAATTTAGTGCTGGGTGGGAGAAACAGTAATGCCACAACCACTAGAAACACCTTCACACAGTGAGGGGCTACAAGCTCAGGTTATTTCTCGCTTTGAGCACTAATTCAGTGCTAGAGTGACTTTAGTCTGGGGTTTGCCGCTCAACCTAGTGCAAACGCATGACGAGTAGAGGCTTGGTGGTCGACACTGTTCTATGTCCCTGATAAGCCCGCATGCGTGGGGGATCAGTTGGGACTCTTATCGAGCTCATGCCAGCAAGTCTCTGTTGGGTTACACTGTAATAACCGTTCCTGTCCAAGTACATTACGTAGGCTGTCAAATAATTGTACTCTATGCCTTACAAGGTAAGGAGTGGCAAAAGACATGGGGAACAATACCTAGCTCACATTGCTATCAAACCATGGATCGCATTACCACCTCCTATGCAGGAAAGGCAGGCAGAATGGGATTGTGCCGCCCAACTTAGGCACCAAGCAGTAGTGCCTGCTTCAGTCCTAGTAATCTGCTTGTTGCCTTACTTGCGCACTCATCCATCATGCCACCCTATGGTAAGAGAGTTGTTAATTCCTACTGAGTCAAGATACGTCTGGGCCATCCTGAACTTCTGGAGTTGTGAAGCCTACAACTGGAATTACCGCTTCGGAGTTGACAGAGCTCGCCACTATTGGGGGAAACCCACATCGACGACACCCAAGATGACAGTGTAAGCAAGCAATAACCAACACCCCTCGCCTCATGCCTTCTTACCAGATTTAACTGCCTCGCTTTTGGTCTCACGGAAAAATCCTTGACAGATGTGCTAGTCAGTCTAACCGGGCACACATCAACGTCCTCTTACTCCATGCTTGTTTGGAATTGGGTAGGATGGTTATGGGTAACATTGTGTATGCCCTAGATTCCCTATTCTGATTCAACTCCACCATCTCGTGGGGAGGTGTGGCCGGGACCAGGCCTGAGGGGAGGGGGTACTCCGCCGCGTCCAGGTAAATACCCGTGGAGGATACTCGTTCAGCTGCAATGAAGGAGGCCGATGACACGTTTAGCACTTGCTATCGAAGTCTCGAGGAGGTCTTGGGTTCATTACCGCCAATGGGTCTAGCAGGGGGACTGACGGGGTTCGCAGCCTAGTCATAGCACTCTCGGAATGGTGGAAAAGGGGCTTTCCCTTTGCTAGACTGATGCTCGCGAAAGGAATGTCTCAGACAAGGCGATCCACGGAATCGCGCCATTAGGTCTCAGTGGGGATTCCAGGTGGCTTCCAGTGTGGTTCTACCTGAGTGTCGGTACTAGAGCGAGATGAATAAGCTTGTAAGTGCTGGGTAACATTTCCTCGGAAAATGTGCCCTGGGGGGTAAGCAATAGCACAGTGAAGGGGGACTAACTGCTCTTCCCTCGTCCAGGGAAGGTGACCTAGTGCTGGGTGGAGGAGGGGACACTTCGTCCGCCTCGTGGGTGTACGGGGTTTGATTCTCGCTGGGGGTTCCGGATCTAACGAGTTCCCTTCTTGCCCGTAGTATGGCCATATTTGTATGTATGGGACCTTGCGGATATGCCCACTTCAATTGATCACCCAATAAACATTTCCCCGGTGTTCTTCCACAGTGGCCAGGCCTACCCACCTCTGGGCCAGACTTGCAGCAAACTTTTCCGTTGCTTTACTAAGGGGGTAGTTTTTAATCAGAACCTGGGTTGCCGGGGGATAAATGTTTTCGAGGTATTGAGCAGGGGAATCCTTCCTCCTTATGTATCGGGTTTGGCATGCACTGGCTTGGTTTTCCCGTGTTTGGGTGGATTCGGTCATGCGACAGGGGTCAGTCTGGGTTCGCGGGGGTTCCTCCCACTGCCAGTCCCCGGGACGGCTGAGAGTTCGCCCTAATATTAGACAGCTGGGGGTGGATCGAGTGGCCTCGTTCTCTCCGCGGCGTAGCGCAAATAAGATTTCGGGGATTCCCCTATCCCATTCAGCCTGTTGGTTGCCCACACTCATGCGTAGGCATTTCTTCAACTCTTGGTTGCGCCCCTCCATAGGGTTTGAGCGAGGGAGGTAAGGGGGTTCGTCCCGACCTTGGTCCTCTAGGTCTTACACGCTTCTCGCGAGAATCAACTAGTGAATGGGGTCCCGTTGTCTGGAGATATCACCAGTGGGGAACACCTCCATAGACAGTTTTTCCACTATTTGCTTGGTGCCCTGATTTGGAAGAGGGAAAGCCACCTCCCAATGTGAAAAATGGTCGGTTAGCACAAGCAAATAACGATTTTCCTTAGTACTACTTGGGTACGGGCCCATTACGTCCATGACCACGTGTTCCCATGTCCTAGTGGGGTACCGGGTAAGAGTGTGCGAATGTGACACTTTTCTCACGAAAAGAAAATTAAATTTGAATTATGAACTTTCATGAAACTGAAGTAAAAAATGAAAAATAATATCATTAAGGCTCAGCCTTAATGAAAACATAATGAATTTCATAATACTATAGCAGATTATTCATAATAACAAATTTGTTTGAAAACCAAACCAAAAATGTAGTATATGGAGTATTTACCACAGGGGGTTTCTCCTGCATTTAAATTTTCATTTTATGTAGTTATTTCAGTGAAAACAAACAAGATTATTTTCAGGCAAAAATTTTCTTTGCTGCTTCACTATATGAATATTCATTAAACACCCGAAAATTCATCGAAATCGAGAATTTTTATTTCGTTACGACTTTCGATATCCAAATTTCTTACCAAAACGAAAATGAAAACTGTAATTTTCCGTTTTCGTTTCGTTATACAGAATATTCGTACAACTCTACAACCGGGCTATCTGGGTGTTTCCAATGATGGTGTACCCTTTATTCCTGCAACAGACTTCACACCTTGCGACATACCTCCAGAGATCTTGGTTCATGCCATCCTATGCGTAACGTTCCGTGTTGCTACAAATTGTTTCCCTTGTTCTGGGATGTTGGGCATGGGAATGTTGATGAAAGTAATCGCTAATATCCTGTCGAAGGTTTTGGGGAGCCCAGATTCACCAAGGAGAATTTGGGGGGTCTTTTCAGATCCATACTACGGCACCACGCTGACGGTAGTGGTGAGGTTTCCTCTGGACCAGTAGATCGGTTAGCGGGTCTTGCTGTTGTTCCTTATTCGATCCTGGGTGAGGGCAGTTTGCCGCAGACAAAGCCCGGGGTCCCTGGTTTGGTGCAGAATACGTGGGGGGATGTCTCGCTCCCAGTCCTCACTGTTCTTAGTCCCTGTTCGGGGGTCGGGGTTACGGGAGAGGGCATCCAGTAAGTCATTCACCTGGCCGGGACAATGGTGCACCGTGAAACTGAACTCGCTGAGAAACAGTTCCAGTGCTCTTGTTAAGCACGTTGGCGGTAGGAGTTGTGTAGACATTTTAAAGCCTGGTTATCCGTTCGGAGGATTAATGGGGTTCCCTCTAACAGATACCTATACTTGCACATAGCCCAGATTACTGCGAGACACTCCTGATCTTTACTGTGGTAGCAAGCCTCTGTGGGATTGAGCAGGGTGCTTGCATAAGAGATGACCAGTGGTTCACCTCGCTCTCTTTCTTGGTAGAGAACGGCGCCCAGTCCCATCTGGCTAGCGTCTGTTTGTAAGATTAAGGGCTTTCCCCCCATGGGTCAATGTAGCCACGTGATATTTCGAAAATTGTTCTTTCAATGTCTCAAAGGTCTTTTGGGTTTCCGTGGTCCACCGCCACGGGTGGTCATTCCCAAGGAGGAGGTGGGGGGGATCATCATGTGGGCTATGTTTGGTATAAAACCTCTGAATCATTTGCACAAGCCTAGAAAACAGCTGAGTTTTTGCTTGGTTTAGATTGATTCTGCCTGCAGGAGTATGCCCTGTGGAGTAAGGATATGCCCCAGGTATGTGATTTCCTTTGCGCCAAAATGACTTTTGCTTAACTTACAGGCTAGTCCATGCATTTCTAACCATTCGAGGACTCTAGTCAGGTGTTGCAGATGTTCCTCCCAGTTTCGGGAGGAGTATATTATAATATCAAGATAGGGAAAACAGAATTTCTCTACATATCCTGTTAAAACCCGACAGACATTAAACATTGGAAAGTGATAGGTGCATTTTTAAGGCCAAAAGGCATTACCCTGAATTGCAAGGTCTCCCCTGTGGGAGTGGTAAAAGCGGTATACTTGCGGCTATTGGGATGGACGGCAATTTGCCAGTACCCGGACTGAAGGTCTGGATGGGGAGGGGGGGTGCAATCGGGTGTGTGTTGCCTTTTATCTTCTTATAGTTTACACAGAACCTCCGCCCTTCTTGGGAACCAGCGCAATGGGGGAGTTGTAAGCGGAGGTGGATGGCTCAACGATATCCTGTTATTTCATTTCATCCACTTCGTCTAGGATTTCTTGCTGTCTATGTGGTTACCTTATACGGAGGGTTGTAAACAGGCTGATCATCATGGGGCCAGATCTCGTGTTGGATGCTCTGGGTCTGCAAGAGGGGTCCGGTGTCTGCGAACATGTAGGCATACTTCCCTAGAATGTCCTTCAGCTGTTGAGCCTGATATTTCCAGAGCTTATGGTGAATGCTAGCTGGGTCTAAGGGGTTAGCTTTAACTCGTGGAGGGGTGCGCTCCAAATGAATAATTACTTGTTCGGTCTTCCCCAGGTAGAATTTCCCTTGTCCACAGTCAATTATGCACCGTTGTTCCTTTAGCCAAAGTTGCCAGAGGATAAGTTCCTCACTTATGTTGTGGACATCCGTAAACCAAGTATCCTGACTCAGGTGACATATATCGACTCCTAATTTGATATTTCCTAGAGTGCATAACGTATGGTTAGGCTGGGCCATCTGAATATCCAAGGGTTGGAGTCAAAGCTCGGACCTTTGTGAGGGCGTAAGCATGTCAGCCCGGACAAAATTTCCTGTAGCTCCGGAGTCAATCAAGGCTTGCCGGGAAATGTGATTTACTACCACCTGGATACGTGGATACTCAGAGGATCTGGGGTCAGCTAATTGCATGACAGTGAGGAGTGTATCGGCGAGAGCGCTGTTGTCTTTCCGACAGGGAACACATGCCCCGTCACTTCAGGGGGTCATGGCTCGAGGGCGGGTATCCGGTTCGGTGGTCCCTCAGGGGTGTGTGCGGGTGGGTCCAGCTTTAAACACAGACCCAAGCAGTGCCTGCGATGGGGCAAGGGGATGGGGTAGGGGGGCTTGCTAGGTCACGCCGCGCCCTACAGCTGTCTGGCATGTGCCAGCTGCTCCCTCCCCTCAGAGAGGGGCTCTTTCACGTCTATTTCTCATGCCTTTTCAACTAACTTCTCATGAACCGTCTGTCGGGACGTGATAATTAAGTTTCGTAACATGGGGAGGGTGCGAGTGATAGTTCTCACGTGCAGGGCCTCGCTTTGCTCAGGTTATACCCGTTTATAAAGGCATTCTTTGCACCGGATGAAAAGCTCGACTTCATCAGCTTTCTGCATGTGTGAGTACAGGTCCGTAATGAGCTTGCTGAGGAGCTCGTCCTTGAAAAATGGGAGTTCAACTGGGGCTTGAATTGGGGCCAATTCTCTATGAACTCACCATATCTCTCCCACCAGCGCTTGGCAGGACTTGTTAGGTGGTGATGGGCACATCTCACTTATTGTTGCTTAGGGATTAAATGTTCCTAAAATTCCTTCTCGCATTCTGCGAGAAGTTTCACGGGATTGGCATATGACTTTCTATTAAAGTAGGGTAATGTGAGATCGCCAGGAAGTCCCGGGATCATAGGGCTTTGCGTAGGTGTGGGATTCTGTGATCTGTGTGACTGCTCCCGGCGACAAACGTCACATTGGTAAACCTGAACTGGAGTATGCACTCTTTCGTCTAACCAACCTATACATACGTGGTGGAACTCCCTATTACATAGGATGCAATGTACTAGAAATCGCCCGTGGCCTTCGCATTCCGGCCATTTGCATGTCAGGGGCTCGTCCTGCCAGCAGTCAGTGCAACGGTACTCCAGCCCATCAGTGAATCTGGATGTATCTTCCCACCCAATACATTCAGTGTAGAAAATTCTGTGACAGTAGTTGCACTGGATGGTATTCAAACCAGTACCAGGGCAGGTTTGTCACGGGACAGCAGGCGTTACTTGCCCCTGCAGCAATGACATCGGCTAGGTGTCCATTGTGACTCGCCTCTAGTCAGACATTGTGTGAAATGGGCACCACGGGGTGTTTAGAGCGACTCTCAAAAGTCACGGATGTGCTCCTCTTTAAGGAGTAAACGAGAAGGGCGGGAGGGGGGAGTGTTCTGTCTGGCTTGGTCCAAACTTTCAAGTCTTAGCTACATGAAGTTTATGGCCCCATGTTGGGTGCCAAATATTGATGCTCCCCCTACCGTGTGAAGTAGAGGAAGACAACTGACTACCCTCTCAGAACACTAGATGAGTCTACTGCAGCGATTGCTATTAAACCTTATGGGCTCGGCGGAACGTGAGGGGATTAGGAACTGTAGTGGGCTGCTTGATGGTAGGGTTGCATCAGGTTTGAGGGGAATCAAACCCCAGAGTGAGGCGAATGGACTAGCTTTCCATCCAGGGAGCTCTATCCTCCTCGCTATTAAGGTCGCCAATATACTGGATGCCAGCTGTTCCAGGAATTGGAATGGTGATAAATTATTTGATCTTGGAGTTAGTGGTGTATTTTCTGGCCAGAGAAATCTTGACAGGTTGGGTGTGTCGCCGTGCGGTAACGAAGTCTGGGGAAGGTGGTGCCGTACGAGGTTTGGTGTTTGCCCTGGATGGGCGTCGAACCCGTACAATCTTTCCAGATACTAGCTCAGGGTGCGAAAGTTTGGGAGATCGGTGCCTTCTGAATGTTCAGCCCGGATAACTCTGCCCGAATAGAGTTTAACAAGACTATGTCATGGGAGATTGACTAGTTACGGTGTCAATCGGGGTAGTACAAGTTACCTGTCATGACTGCTCTACTTGGCCAACATAATCACCAGTTGGGTACCCGGGCTAACAGGTACCCAGATTGTGGTCTAGTGGGGTGGCATGTTCCATGGGAATGAAAGGGGAATTGGGCAGAGGGATGACGTGGCTCTACGGCCGGGGTTTGAGCTTTGTTATGGAACTTATCACTGGGTCAACTCTCTCAGTCCGTGCTAGAGCATGGTATTCCTTGCATCACTGCCTACTCTGAATTCCCCCTCTCCTATTATACATTTAGCCTCTGGTAAACGCATAAAACCAACACAAATACAAATTTCAGTGGGGACACTACGTGACTATAATCTAAAAAAAAAAAAATATATGGAACTCAATTAACTAGGTTTGACGTAATATTTATTATGTGCAAAATCCTGGAGTGTGTGGCTAATAAAAATACAAATTTGCTAGGAATTAGCTGTCTGGCTAAGCACTCTAGTAATTATCAAAATTACGTGGACGTGAAAATATATAGGCGAAGGCAAGCCTGTAGAATATAATAAGAAATCCCAAAGAAATCCTCTGACAAAATCTACGGTATGGCTACGCAATTCTAAAGCATGCTCAAACTACTGGAAGCTAATCAGGAAGGTAAACTAAAATGTACTGACTTGTTACCGCGGAGTCACAGGAAATTGACTGGGTTAAAGGGTACCGGGGTCAAGGAGTAGGTTTACCTGACATATGACGTAGCTGTCTCTCAGGCTGTTGGAAGCTGCAATTCTTCGCAGTCTGTGGCGTGTAGGATGTGTTGTGTTACAGGTTGCGGAGAGGAGAGAAAGTCCTCACAGACGGACGAGAGCCTTGTTCCAAGCTAAGGAGAGTCTTGAGCAGACTACAGAGTCCTTGGTCGAACTAAGTAAGGAAAGTCTTTAGCATACTGAGGTGAGGGAGCCGTAAGCAGACTGAGGAAAGAGAGTCTTAAGCAGACTGAGGTAAGGGAAGTCTTTGCAGACTGGGGAAGGCTCGTGTCCTCTTCGGCCGGTGAGCCCGGCATATTTGCCGGTGCTGGATGCTGGACTTTCATTTATATGAAATGTTCTCATATCAGCAGTTCTTCGGGGTGCGAGGGGTGTAGCATAATATTCCAACATGGGAGTGCGTTATCGGGGGTGCAGGAGTGCCGTTAATTTCTTATTGCCCCGCTTGGAGGCGAGGACAAACTAAAACCCCTGTTCCCGAGGCGGGCCGGTCGTGACATCACAAGGCTACGGGGTGCTGCCATCTCTCGAGTTTGTAGGAACTTCTTCCAGGGCTAAGCGACGAGTAGTGAAGTTTCAGAAATATTTATTTATGTAACAGGGGCGCCTTTTGCATGCTTAAATTCGGATGGACAAAGCAGATTGTAACTATGCATGTAATTTACGATTATGTATTCAGCTACCCAGGCTCGTGGGTTTTCCTTACTCGATACGTTTAATTCAATTTGCTACTTATAAATATTTTCCCCTGAGCTCATGTGGCTCGTAGATGGGGCAAAGTCGTCTGAAGAGTGCTCATCCACACAGCGTAGCATGTTGGCATGCGTCACATAAAAATAACAAAATTGTTTTACAATAAGAATTTGGTGCCTAGTTGGTTAAAAAGATGTAGAGGTAAAGTAACATAGAATAAAACCCACAAGCACACTGGAAAGTTAATGTTTGCATACTCTCAAAACTCCCCCTAGTGCTCACGTAACATAAGCATAGTAAAGAAACTGGGAAATTTTGGTTGTTATTGAGAAATCTGGCATAACAAAATTAACATAATGCCATAGAATTCCGTGAGCACTGATAGGAAGTGTGAACGCTAATCGAAGCCTTTCAGCAGGTCCGTAAACATGAACGACGTAACCCTCACCATTCCTCGCAGTGCGACATTGGATGACTGTTTAGAAACCCCCTGTAACATTGAATAAGAGCATGAGGCAAGAGCTTGCTGTGAGCATGCCGTAACCACCACCCAGAAAATTCCCAACCTTTTTAAAATTGAAAATATGAGTGCAATTAGCGCCACTGCGACACTACCCAAAGAAACTTGTGCAAACGTAGTTATAATGCAAGTGCAAAATTTTGTATAGGGAACTTGTCACTAGACAACCCTTGTTAATGTAGGAAAATGTAAGCATACCTTTCATAGATGTGAAACCCGTGTAGAATTAAGTTATTTTTCAGAGTGAGGTAAATGTGTTAAACCAGAGATTGATAAACATAGACCTAATTTCCTTACAGAGAAAATCCCTAGAAGAAGTAGATTCAGCTTTGCCAGTTGGGAAAAGTGTTTTAACTTTGAGATTAAGAAATGTAAATGTAATGTACACCACAGTCTGTACAGCAAAAGAATCACATCTACTTAGAAAAAGTTAGACAACCCCTGTATTTAAATTTGAGAGAAATTTTTTCTCACCCCCCAAGCTAACAAAGTCCAAGCAATGAGGGAAAATGAAAAATTTTGTTATGCAAACCTATAGAATAAACTGAGAGTAATCTCATGCCCCAGTGTACCTTTTATAAAATTGTATTAGGGGTTATGCTAACCACTATCATGTATCAGAAAAGAGAATGTTGAAAACATGTAACCTAGACTAAGATGTAATGTCCAGCACACAACTGAAACCTAGCTTTAAGAATTCTCGTTCAAATGGTACGCAAATATTTTAACCATTGAGTGTTTTGTGTTAACATGTGAGTGCCTTTAAAAGAGTGTGTTCCTTATGTTCTATCTCTTTTCTTGAATGGGAAACCCCCGGAGTAGTGTAGGACGTAATAATATTTTTTTCCTAAAAGCTTGCACCTTTTCACATGTAAGTGGTTTACCATGCAACAGCACGGGCTGAATACCAGATAAGTTGAATCCATCCTGCAGGGGCCACTGTAAACTTCCCCTGTTGCCAATCCTTTGCGAGTGGGATTATTTATAAATGTTGTTAGCTACACTTTTTATTCTCGAGGACAGAGATAAAAATGTAACAACTTAAAAATCACTTGTGCAATTTAATACTGTACAACCTGCTGTTTGAAGAATTTTCATTTAGTTCTTGGTATGTAAACTGCCCTCGAATTAGGAATGTCAGGTTTCAGAAGAAAAAAGAAACTATCTATCCCTGCACACCTCCATTCCACAAAAAAGCTATCCTCCCTTGTTGAGAAAACGAAGATGCGACTTGAAAGGCAGTGCAGCAGAAGCGAGAAAAGATGGCACCACACGCCAAACCCAACCCGCCACGCACAAAGAGGGGGAGTGAGAGAGAGAGGCGAAGAGGGGGAAGGAAGAGACCCTTAACCCACTGATAGGAAACAGATGCCGCTTGACCCAGGCTCAACCCGACAACTAGCTGCGCTAGACACAGAAGAGGCACACATCTAGAGATGCAACAGCATCCGCGACTGGGAAATCACCCCACACCTGAAGCAAAAGTGGTCTCATTTGAGATGGGTCTCCATCGCTTCAGGAAGTGACTGATTGACGCATGCCACATTGAAGCGCAACGCGCTCGCACTCCCTAAGGGTGACTTTGCCCCATCAATGAGCAGGCAAGGGCTCGGGGCAAGTCAGGAACAGTGGCAAACTACATTTTATGTCCCCACTGAAGGACTCCACGTGTTGGACAGCTTTAGACATGGAACTAATTAACGCGTTTAATTATGTATGGTACTGCCCGCCCATAATCCGGCATGTAAGCGCTACCCCTTTTAATAAATATTATTTTATTTGACGGACCACTACCCTGAAATTATCGGAGAAAGAAATTCCAGCAACACTACAGAATCGCAGCACCTCTCCTGCCCTGCGACGTCACACACTCCAGCCGAGGTGGATAAATTTGTCGTCGCCTCGAGGCAGAGAGATAAGAAATGAGCGGCGTCCCCGCAACCCTGATGAACCAGCCTCTGCGATGAAAGGCTACGCTACTCCGCACCCCCGGAAAATAGCTGGTCAAGGGATTTTCGACTATATAAGCAGGCACCAGCACGCCTCTAGCCAGAGATGCCGGGCTCGCCGGTCGCATTGGTCAGCAAGCACTCCCTGGTCTGCGAAAACCTTTCTTCTCTCCTTACAGCCTGCTATGGCTCCAGCCTATCCAGCAGCTTTAAAAGACTCCAACCTCCAACAGCTTGCAGAAGGCTCTACCGCTTCCTGCAACAGAAGACTGCACGTCAACTCACGAGGTAACCCGATGCCCCATACACTGCAACCCTTTACCCCAGTCAAATTCCTTGACTCCGTGGTAGCAGGTCATCGTGACATGTTACCTTTCCTGACTAATTCCCCTGAGAGGAATGCTGTAAAGAGTGTCATTTTCAATTAGTCTTTTAATTGTTTTATTATTTTACCAGGTTCATCTTCTCCTCTATTATCGTAATTAATTAATTCTTAGCAACATATTATACAACCGGGACTTCCCACTTTCATAGTTCGTAATAATAAATGTTACATTAATTTTAAAATCTTGACTATTGTAATTTTAACTATAGTTCCTGTATCACTTGTGTTATTATTATTCTAACAGTGAAAGTTGTATTGTATCAAAACCCCTCTGAGAATTAGTTGTGAGGTGTGCCAAACTCCACAGGAGACGGGGCTTGAAGAAGACTTCAAGTCCGAAAGGATATACTGAGGCTCATGGGTTTCCGGTGTTTCCTCACCTAACCTCGATGGCATCCTAATACTGGACAGCATATCTATATGTCGGGGCCTGAGGTGTGACTGAATGAGAGACACCCCCAGGACTGCACGTCTGTCTGCGGAAAAGTCAGAAAGCTGGTCTAGATGCAGGGTAAAAAGGGTGGTACTTAGAGCCGCAACCAACACAAAGAACAACAAGCATTACAGAGGTCGGCTCACTCCCAGGTAAACATAAAGATTGAGTGTGAGGACACGCCCCCATCCGAGGAGCCATAGTTCAGACCTCTGCCCATTTCGCCATTTATACCTCTTGCCCACGAGTCAGAACTCGATGTCTATTTAAGTGTTTGTTGGCCGTGGCTAGAACCAGAACCCATCAGTCGCCCCCAGCCGGAGACTTCTTGGCCTGCAGTAGCAGTAACCCCACCTAGGGTTGACATGGGGGAAGACATACAGAATACATGCACTCTCCACTTGGCTTTCGGTAAAATAGTCAGAGCTCAATTACCTCCGAAGGTCGTTCCAACGCCTCAAGTAGGACCCTCTACCATGAACTACATCCCCCTATGTCGGCCTACGTGGCCATTGCGGATAGCACCCATCCCTCTCGCAGCCCTTGTAGTGAGGAAGCTTGTCCACCCCAGACAGGAAACGATCGCGGTTCTACTCACTCTGGGGTTTGATTCCCCTTCCCTCAGACAGCATCCTCCCCTTAAATGGCCCCCTGTAGAACCTACCACAACCCCCTGGGCTGGGGTAGCAACCAAAACGCCGTGGTAGGATCACCTGCTGATCCAGTGATGGTATTCAGTGCTCTAACCACTTATCCGAGAGTAAGGACGCATGTCAAATGTAATACACAGACATCTTTTGAATAAAATTTTACTAGAGAAACATGTACTTAACCTCCCCTCGTCATAAAAAATGTTTCAAACCATTAAATGTTGTGTTTTACTAAGGGTTATAAAACCATGTGTGTAATTGTCTCTGGCCTAAAACTATTACTTTTAAACAAAATATTAATTGGTTTCAATAATCAAAATCACTCCTGAATAAAATGATATCCCAGATGCATACTTGACCTCCCCTTGTCTAAAAAGTTAAAATATTATAGTGCGCAAGTTTCAGAGACATGTTAGAATAAAATTATGTCCTTTAAGGGAATATACGACACCTCTTGTTGTTAAATAATGTGTAATCACCAAGCGCTTGTAAGCAAGCAAAAATTGATAAAGGAAAAGCTAGAGGATATTTTTTTAATTAATAATTGCTGAAAGTTGTAATGGAACTAATAGCAATTTTTATACTCGTAAAATCTGTATTTAAAATCATGTGTGACTAACACTGTTGCTACATGTACATCATTAGGCATAGCTACTCTCCGATAATTGTCCATAGTGAAAAGAGAGGAGTGATTGATACAAAGGGTTTTTTTATGTCATGAATTGTGCGCACTGCTTATAACCAGGCACAGAACAAAAAAGGTTTTGGTGCATTTTCATATTATTTTTTTTACACACCTTGTGGCCCATCAGTTTATGGTAGTGACACAAAGCCTTGTGTTTTTGCTCGATGCCAACAAACTTATTTTTATATCAATTTTTACTATGTCTTTGTGAATTTTTTCCTGCAATTTTTTTATTTGTTTTTATGATTCCGTAGATAATGTCATAAAGTTGCTGCTTTTGCAAACTCCTGGGTTGTACTACCAGGTTTCACAGTAATATTTACTCAAATTTTGAAGCGAAAATACAAGGTTCATAAGAAATGTGGAGGTGTAAGGGTAAATATAGTTCTAAAAATATGTATAAAAATTATTAAAATTTTTGCTAGAATTATTTTTCAAATTACATGTGATTTACAAAAAAAGAGTATATTGCATTTATTGCATAGTTATTGGCATTGAACCATGTACTGTAGAAATCAAAATTTATGAAAAAACTATAACTGTTGAGGAAACTAAAAATTGGTTTTTATCTGTATATTTCACAATTTTGCTTATTTGTAAATGTGTTTGTTTATTTCCTCAAATAAAAACTAATAAATTATAAAAAAAAATTTAATCTGAGTTCAGGTTTGAGTTTAAGATTTGAGGGGATTTTAGTGAATTTGACAATGGATTTGAATTAGGTTATAATTAGGATTATTGTTCGATGTAATCAGATTTATTGAGGGTTATTGTTAAATCATTATCAGCAGAAAGTATTGTTGCACGCTCATTGCTTCACTTCCCGCACGAGTGAGCGAAGAGGTTGACAGAGAGTGGCTGCAGCGCAAGCGATGGTGGCCGCGTATCAGTTACAAAAAGCGAGCCGACACTTTAATCACTTTCGTGGCACAATGCTGCTGATTCTGGTTGTATTGATTTCTGTGTTTATGTGAAGAATACTCTACTGGATTACTGACCTCATTTTTTCAGCCCGCCACAGGGTACGTTGAACCTTCAAGATGGTCAGGGCAACACTATAAATATTGTGACAGGCCTCCGGGCTGTTGGTGGAGTTGGAGTTGATGAGTGGTTGAGTTCCAAGCGATATAATAACAAACGAGAGAAGTGACCAGCAGAAGGGAAGTCTGCACTGCGAGTATCAAGCAGTGAAGGACCTTCTGGCAGGCTGGACTATTGGACTATATGCATGAGTGAAAGACATTATAAATGATGGCACCAGATAGACTGAACACATGTTAATAATGAGTATGAATTAATTGACTAACCAACAGAGACAATTAAGGACAACGTTAATTAGAGTTGAAATAGACATTAAATATTGCACTTACTGTTAAATAAAAACAGTAAAAGCGGAGGCAGATAACTTAATGCTGTAAATATTAGCGGAGTGAATAAACAAGAAATCAAATTTAGTTTCCTTTGTTTTTTTTTATTAACACCTCCATCCCTCATTAATTCAGAGACATTCTGTAGGCGTCCGCATGTAACAGTATAATGCTGTCCTTATTATTTTGATGAGTTTTGGGGATGGTGGTGGTGTTAAGAGAAAAGTGAGAATATTTGTACTAGATATACATATTGACTAATATAAACACAATAGATTGTTTCTGCTGCCATGAGTGGCCATGCTGGGTGTAAGATTTTAGTGAGGTGGTTTCAAGTTGAATGATGGTACAAACTTGGTCAGAGTGGAGCCATTACTGTTGCCTTGCAAAGAGAATATTCCCTCCCGAATTTCAACATTTTCTTTGTGTAACAGTGGCTTCTCTACAAATGCTACCTGGGTTAGTCTTGAGCAGTTCCTTCTGTCCAGCCAAAGTAGTCAGAAAAAAAATTGCATCTCTGTGCTAGGATCGTGGTCCGTGCTTACTACCTTTCTACTTTGTAGCCAAAGTTGGGAGAAAATGGTGAGCCATGCTGAAATGACAGCTTTGTGTTCATTTTGTGTGATTTGGCTGTTTTATCAAATTCAGCAATTTTCAGGAAAATAAGTGACTAAAATGGTGAGGTACTAGATGTGCGTATGGTGAACATTGAAGTTTCCACCGATGGATATTGTGATGTGGCATTCAAATGGCGAGTCCAACAGCTTATGTATAAACCAGTGTAGTGACACCATCTCTCTGTAACCTTCTTACAAAATTTCTCTCATAACTATACTCTATCTTTGTAGCACAATAAAAACAACATTCTTAAATTTCTGTTTCATCTTAAGTGACATTCTAATTCTAACCCACTAAGGTTCCCAACCTTTTCATCTCTGAACACCATTTGGCATTGTTATGATCATTATGCATGCCACATAAATACCATGTGGGTGGGGGGGAATGATTTAACATTTCTTTACAATTTGACTGAATTTTGGGAATTCCTACGGTGGAAGGGGGAACATTTTAGTGCAAAACTAAAATTTTGAAGAAAAAATAAATGTTGATGGAAATATGAAATTTTTTACTTTTATTTCAAAAATGTAATTACCCTCTTAATTGCCTTCACGTACTACTGGGAACCCCTGCAGTAGTGTACATGTAAATAATCAAAATAAATTTAACATCTAAGACAAGATCATTCAATGAAAATATTTTTATCTGCTACAAAATTACTTTTGAAAAGCCCTAAAGGTGCTGATCTGTGTACTGTATAAACTCTAGTATGGTACTTGTATGTGACCTTTGATATATGTACTGTATTGTGTGAATGCAATGCCCACTCACTCATTTGTCTCCTAACTTCACTGTGTATGATATTGCAAGTGTTCCAGGTGGTGTGGAAGAAGGTTGCAATGTGGCAGCATTGCAGTGACAATGTAGATGTTGTATGCCACAGGTTACCATGCCCCTCTTGATGTTTTCATGGAGCTGGGGAATCTCGGCTCGGAGTATAAGCTGCCGCCCAACCAGACTATCAGCGTTTGTGTGGGAAAGGAATGGTATCGCTACCCGTCCAGTTTTTTTCTTCCAGACAATAGGTGAGGGCATCCCCTCTGTGGGTCATTTTACAATAAGCTAATAGAAAATTTAACATTAGATAAAAGATAGCATATTTTTTCCTCTCCCCCTTTTCCCCCTTCTTTCCCAGTCCCGTGCACAGTATTTTATGTTTTAATAGTTATTCACTATTCACTGAGTGTTAATGTCTCACTTTCTCCTTTGCGATATTATTCAGAGCTTGATGTTATTGAAAGTGTGATTTCTTTTCATCCATGTTCATTCATATTTTGTTACAGCTACTCTGTACTATAATATTTTCTATTTAAATGTGTTACATAACACTATTACAGTCAATTTTCAAAACTACAATTTTTCACTGTTCTCAGGAAAAAGGTAAGTACTTTGTAGTGGCAGTTATTTAAATTTGAACCAATTCTTACTTACTGCAGACCCTTATATGCCAAAATTGCAATAACACTTTAGTTGAACTGTTTTTGCATGGCTTTAACTTCAAAATTACAAGTTATAACAGTTGAATGGTGCTCAGGAATTTACTCATAAGATTACTTAGCTTCCAAGATCAAATTTGACTTATTTTGAGTGACTTTGATACCCAAAAACTCAAAAATTTAATCTGTATCCAATTGTTTCTAAAGCAAAAATGTGTTATTTTAATGAAATATTAAATTATTTGTATATTTTGATGTCTTAAGAGAAATTATACTCTAGGACGTATAGGACTCTAGGACGGACATATGGTCCTCCCCATGTCACCAAAAAAGAAACCTAAATACAGTGCTCCAAGCAACTTTGTTTAGCAAACATGCACTCCATTTTCACTGGCTTCTCACAGGAAAATCAGAGGATTTATTATTTAAATGATAACTTATGACAGTTTTATTACCCGGTCCTTCATGGGCTTTACACACACCCAAAATAGGGTGGTAAAATGTCCTATTCCAGTTACAGTTAGCATGGCTCCCTTTGATGTCACACTGACTGCATGAACAGTTTACATGCATTAGGAAACCAAGTGGCCTTGCCAAGGGAATGGTGAGGGGAAGGTGTCTGGCTTGACCTCCCTCCAGTGACAGCTGTGCACTCCCATCTGATCAGTACTGCTGCTTTGCCATGCCTGTATTCTTTTTTTCATTCTGCACTCGCTCAAAAAAACTGTGCTTAGCAACCACAGAGCAGAGCACTTACGGTATTTACCCGAAAGGAAGACGAGGTTTCTTGACAGAAAAGGAATATAAAATACAAGGGGTTGCCTACAATTCGGGGTAGTCTTCAATTCAAAACTGACGCGCGCTATTGCCTGGTGGACAAGTTACTAGGGTGCTGACTGCCCTCTCGGATCTTACGAGGTGGAGGAGAGTCAAACCCCAGGGTGAGTCGGAGCGTTAGACTATCCCTTCTGGGCAGCTTTTTCTCCTTGCCACTAGGGATGTCAATAAACGGGACACCAGCTGTCCCAAAAAGATGAAATGCTCAGTCGGATACGAGGGATGAGTGAGTGTGATGGTGAGTGATCTGCCTATAATTGACGGGTTTATCCGCCATGCCCTCGTTGGCTGTTGAGCAGGGGTAAAGTTGGCTAAGGGGTTGTTCCCGGTGCATCTTGGGGACTACCTTGGTAGGGATTTGAACCCTAATCGTCTTCCCGGATGCCAAAGTTACCGTACAGAAGTTGGGGAGTACTTTCAGGTGTCGAACCTGAATTATCTTGCCAGATTTTAGTTTTACAACACTTGATCTACTAGGAAGGTCCTGTGTGTCAGTAATAGAATTTGATACTGATGTAGGGGTTGGTTTAACAGGTGTTTCCTCTGTCTGCTACTTCGTCTGAGCCCACACCATCCTAGTAAGTGTTTCAGTGGGGTTTCGTGGTCTGGGGGCATTTTTATACTGTAATCCAAAGGTTCAATCTCAGATTCACTAGGGACCAGTGCATTTGGGTTAGTCATTAAATAACTGATTTGTAATTGCTTGTTTAAGTGTGCCGCGCCTCTCGCGTCGCCTCTGATGGCTACAAGTACCTCCGTGTTTGCGCATTTAAAAGTGAAATACCAAACAAGAATAAGGTTGTCTGCAGGGGTTGCGGACGTTGTATCAGTTCTGCCTCCTCTCAATCTTACTAGTGCTCTACACTTCACTCTGAACACTAAACTCAGATATTGTATGACATGACATTCATCCTAGGAGGGGACTACTCAGGGGGTACTTAACTCTAGACGGATTGGTAGACCAGAATTCATTAACACAACTCCTTTATTACAACAATTAATTATACGTTTGTGAAACCGTTAAATACACAATCTAATACAGAAGTATTACTTCTCATCAATTACTAAGTACACGTTATTCTATTTGTAGGACTCTACGTGAACTGCCTAACCTTGCCAGAGTTATTACGTTAGGAAGATGGTAACTAGGACTCGAAGTAGCATTACGTCTAACTGCTACGCAGGTTTATGCTCACCAATACAGCAGATTGCAGAATGGCCTAGAGCTCCTCTAGGCCTGGGCTGAATGATGCTTTCTGCTGAGTAGTTGACTCCGGCAATTATACTGACTGTCTTCTTGCACTGCAGTGACCATTTGGGGGTGACGCCCTGCACGTTGCTTAAATACACACCAGCTCGCTGGCAATGTGGAGCATGTTTTACAAACAATTAGAGGCCGTTCATGATAAAGTGAGCACTTTTGAAAGCCCTGCTAAAATTCTACTTCCTTGCCCATTATGTATCCTTCCACCACATGTAAACAAACATTACCATGTGACTGCCATGTGATTTCCACATGTTAATAAACTCAATGTTTACATTTTAGGACTGCTAAATGTAACACGTATATTATATATAAAACATGTAACATATATGATGTATATAACGTATGATATATAATGTGTATATATTATGTACATATATCGTGTAAAATATACAATATATATAAAATACTTAATATATATAATTGTTTGGGTCGTCTCACATATCCGGTAGACAAAAACTTTACACAACAAACAATTGAAAAATGAATGCCCTAGCAATGAAGTCATGGAAACTGTGAAAAAGCAACATTAAACTTTGGTAGTGAACAAGGACCAACACGACATGTTAAAAAAGGACACATATTAGTTAAGCGGAAAAATTATTTGGAAGGGCAGCCAAATCCAGATTTTGAAATAGACTAGCACTATTGCACACCCAAGGTACACCACCACTTGTCACACAAATTATCAAACATTTAAATGCTGTACCGCAAACTTAACGTTTCCCATGACTCACCGTTTTCTAAGTGCCCCATCGCTCTGCAGCCTGACAAGTAAAACATCAGCTCTAAAACATGGTAGTTTTGTTTGGCCTCAGCTGACTGAAGTTAGGTGCAACTAAGCCATCAGAAAAAAACATACATCCTGCAGGCATAAGGTAGCAGCGTAACGTAGCAGATGTCTGAAGCGTATATGGTAGACAGAGCAAAGCCGTGCAAGGACTTAAATAAAAAATGAGAAATCAAAAAATAATGACGCACAAAGGGAAAAGGGAAGACAGGGAGGCAAGGAAAGACGAGGGGATCTGAGCTAAGCAAAGAGTACACCACTGCACAGAAGTAGATGGTGTTAATAAACTTAACTTGACGGCGCAAACGTGGCAGTATATAAAAATATGTAATGTATAAAAAAGAAAAATATAAAATATATGTGCATGTATATGTACATTTTAAGGATAGTTTTACATGCACCTTTATAAATGGAGATAAGTATATTTCAACATAGGCCTATAATGTATATATAAAATTTAAATAATTTATACTAAAAATATAAACATATCAACAAATGCAAGTGTGTATATGTACATATAGTTTTATTTGACACCGTTACTCTGTGTTCGTACCCTTTTGAGACCTTCCAAAAAAGAACTGAACATTTATACTGTGAATTGAAGTGGTAAAAGAAGGTTATACCAGGCTTGCAACTGGCACCACCTTCATTTGTACAAAATAATTGTTAAAATAATGTGTGTTATTTATAGCTAATTGAAATGCCAATCCGGTGAAGGCCACATTTCCTGTGTATCTTGTGGCCGAAATGGGTGCGACATTTTCTTTTGTCATTCCCACACAGACCTCAAGAAACCAATTTTACAGGTCATGTGCATGAACTGCCATCATTGTTGTGGTTCCTTCATTGCAATGACTGCAGCAAAACTGAAAACTTAAATGAGAGAAGTTTTTAAAGAAAATTGCTATACTTACATAAATGGTTCATGCGTGCACACACAAAGCGGAAATAAATGTCTTATTATTAATGTAAAACTAATATATATCCACAAATGACAGAAAAATGATAATGTAAAGGACAAATTATAAAAGTAATACTTGCAAGTTACTGTGCAAAGCGATAAGCACTTGGTTTAACTTTCCTTGTTACAATAGCTTTGCGTCAATAAACAGCCAATCAGAAGCCCCTACGCTTATACTGACGCTTATACTATGTTATCAATTGAAAAACTTATTTACAAATCAAGAAAGTGTGTATTTTGACTTCATTCCTCGGGAAGATATTTTCTTTTGTTTATTTATGGGTAATCACAACCCAGAAGTTTTGTAACGCTTTTAGGTAATTTTTAAAGTAAAAATTGAAATGTAAATAATTTACCATTTTAAAAATGTCTGAGATCAATTGAAAATATATATTTTTGAAAAAAAAACCCACTACCAACAATATGTACATACCGTAACTTCTTCGGTTCAAATGTAGTAACATAAACAAACAAATATTATTATTGTTATATCAATTGTAGTCAGGCCACTGTGCTTTTGTGTTTTGTATGTGCTTATCGCTATAACTGTGAATGTGTTTGGTATGTCAATTGTAGCCTGGCCTTTATTGAAAGTTAGCTCATACAGTTTCTTTAGAAATACTTAATTTAACACGTACACTGCGTAATGTAATCTAACATTTACAAAACATGCACTCCCAAGTAAACAGGAGCTCTGGGAGTCTGGGGTGTTGACTACGACGTGAAATTTACAGTTACATTAAATTTCGCTAACTACAATATTTTTGCGGCCAAAGTGGCAGATATTACAATCAATCATGCTTACTCAATAATGCATACTATCTTTGTTGATATTTCTCAACAGGTAGCAAGTTGTCTTGTCGAACATCCATTTCGAAATTTAAACATGCAATTGTTCTAAACGCCTAACTGTTGACAATTATTTGTTACTACTTTCTAATTCTTATAATGGCAAGCATTACCAAATAAAACAATTAGGCCTACACTTGCATCAAGAAAGAATGTCGGCAACAGGCACAACTATAGGTCTATAGTTAACAAAACCAGCTTCAAGATTTTATAGTTTATATGTTGGAACACCTTTGGTGTAGCATGAAACTGCAACGTTTATGCTATGTTAACTACAATAAAACTTAACACTGTAACATGGGATGAATAACTGCATGAACACAAGTTTGAGGTTAGGCCTACATTACAAAATAACACAGTGATTTTAAAATATGTCAAATTAATTTATAGTTATTGACAGGCACATTTGCACTTATCAAGGGAGATTTAAGAAAGGTTACATGGCTGGGCGTAAAGAGATACGTACAGATGTATTTGAGATTAGGCCTACGTTACATAACTACACAGTAATATAAATACGTATAAAATTAACGAATATTTATTGACTGCCAAATTTGCACTTGTTATAATGACAGATTTGAAAGAAAGGCTAAACAGATGAGCGTAGGTAGATAGGTACAGATAACTTTTAATATTATTTCTCAAACTTAGAATATAACATGTACTTTGCAAACTCACACGAATATATTAATGTTGCATTTCTGCTGTCATTCATTTACTTTATAATTGCTATTTAACTTTCTGTTTATAATGTCATGTTTCTAACTGTCGATTTATAATTGTTCTTATTCACTTTTCTTACTGGGGATACACGGCGAAAACACGTCGTGAAAACACATTTTCATTCACCTCCAGACAGTTGCAGTAGAAATTTTCATCGTTTCTGCAACTCGTTCGATCACCTTGCACGGGGCTTCATCTCTCCTCGACGAATTAAAGAATAAATACTTTCGGCGAGATGTATAATGTCCTCCTGGCGCTAAATATTTGTACGTAGTTTGCTGGAACTCATAACTTTACACAAAATCACTATAGCCCAATTAACCACTATACGACCTATAATAAAACAATACTGATTGCACATAAGCTGAAAAATAAATGAGAAATATTATAACACATCACCTTCCAGTTTCCAAATTTGTTGTTTGCCTCACAAGCAAAGCCAAGTAAGCAACAAGCATGAAGGAACCACAACAACGGACCGTTGGTTTTGACCATTGCGCCGATCACATGACACAATACATTATCTTTACGCCAATAATTACTTTAAAGTCTATAAAATAAACTTCAGACATCTTAAGTAGCCATAAATTTAAACATTACACTTGCAATACCTAGTTATTTCATAGAACTACTTTCCACATTTCACTGCCAACATAACTGGGTGTGTTCATCCCCAGCCTTTGTGGTGACACACATGGTTATACATACGCAGTTGCAGGCGGTTTTTTTCAAAGGTTGATTTCTAGAGTGCTCACTTTAACGTGAACGGCCTTTACCTTGCTCCACAGGCTATACCCTGTTGAACCTTAGGATGTTCGTGTGCGGCACCTGAGTTGCCGCTACCACGTGCAGTCCTAGGCGGGGCGAAATCTTCCAACACTCCCACGGACCTGCCATGTTAAAGGGCAACCCAAGTAACGAGACCTTGTACCTCGTATCGGCGGCAGGTGTCCTGGAATCTCAGCGCTAGGGCCTTTACCAGGCCCTGTCTCCTGAGGGATACAGTACACTGCACGCCAGATAGACACGTGAGATTAATTATTTTTACTGTGCAACTGATTTAACACACTACACTGAAATTCATTACTAAATTAATACAGCAAAAAGGATAAAGGAACTAAAACTAAAATTATGGTAGTCGACACACAAAGGTTTAAGTTTGGAATGTAATATTTTATTACGCATAGAGAAATATTTTGGAAAGGCCCGGCTAATTTATCCACACTAAGAGCTAGGCTAAGAAATAATTATAAAATATTAAAGCACTGAAAATGATATTATATTGATTCTCAATTTTGCTAATCGACAGGTGAAGGCGAGCCTGGGGAAAATTAATCTATTAAGATTAATTACTGCAAAATTTCTAATCAATAGTTAAATGCTATTAACAGCGTGAAAGTATGAAGGGCTCTATCCAGGGGGACGTAATCATGCAACGACCTGTTACCGTGGGAGTCGAGGGAAGTTGACTGAGGTAAAGGTAGTCGGTACAAGCATGGGATTTACCAATAGATGTAGAGAGCTGTCCCTGGGTAGTCAGCTGAAGGAAGTGCCTTGTCCAAGCTTTGGCTGGGGTGCTCGCGGCCTTCTTCAAGCTGC
Organism: Dryococelus australis; assembly: GCA_029891345.1. NCBI lineage: Eukaryota > Metazoa > Arthropoda > Insecta > Phasmatodea > Phasmatidae > Dryococelus > Dryococelus australis. Next base: position 198,232,698 of record CM056994.1, read on the forward strand.
TGGCTGGAGGTAGAGAACTGCTGATTCTCAAGCAGTAGGACGCTCGAGCCCTGCCTCGGGCTGCGGAGGAGAGAGAGGTTCAAGCCCTGGTGCAGGCTGCGGAGGAGAGGTAAACAGTCTTCTGCAGACTGTAGGAGAGCTCACGAACCTTGTCGGCCAGCGAACCCGGCATCTCTGCTGGATCACAGTGCTGGACTTCTATTTATATGGAAATCGCCCTGTGTCGGCGATTCTCCCGGGGCGGGGGGTAGCATAGCCTTCCATCACAGGGGCTGGTTTATCTGCTGCAGGAGTGCCTCTCAATGTCTTATCGCCCCTGGTGGAGGCGTTGACATTTTCATGCACTTCGGTCTGAGGCAGGCAGGCCGTGATGTCAGGAAGTTACGAGGGTACTGCTATCTTGAGGATTATTTGGAACTTCTTGGCCGTGTAGGGTAACGTAGTAGAATTTAAATAATTATTATACTTTCTTCATCTGGAAGGCGTTTGCATACTCATTCTTGATCGGGCGTAAATCATAATTTCAGATGTGAATTTCAATTACATAGATGACTAACCAATGCATGAAGTATTTTTAATTTTACCATTACCAAGTCTCAGCGGCCAGTGAACTTGATTTTGCCCCGTGCTTGGCGCACTCAGATGGGGCGAAGTCGGCCGTAGAGTGTGCCTCTGTGGCGCAGCATGCTAGCATGCATCAAAATCTAGGCACAAACAAATACTAGAAATGTGCAACACTGCTAGAACAGTTGTATGTATTTTTGTAGTGCTGAGACTGTACCTGTTAACATTGACAAGGTTCCCCTTATCTGCTGTCACCTGGCCATAAAGAGGAAGTCCCCCCCCCCCACCCCTTGCTATAAAAAGGAAGCGCTTTGTTGGGAAGTAAAATGGCTCAAGTCATGAATAGGTATATAACACCCACAAAAGTTTTACAATGTAAGAACAATGCTGCTACCACACAGCCAGGTTAGACACGTCTATTTCATTGTGATTGACTTTTCTTTAAAAGTAAAAAAAAATATATATCATATTATTCATATAATAGCATTTCTTCTTTAAGAGTTGGTCATAAATTCATGCAAAAATGCTTTTAACGTAAATAATTTTTTCAGCATTTCACAGGGGTAGTCTTGAATTCAAGTTTAAATATTTTTCCCTCAGAAATATGTTTTTAGGAAGGGGTTGTCTTAGATTCAGGGTTGTCTTCCTTTTGGGTAAATACGGTACTGCTTGCCTAGTAAACATGCTTGTTTCAGATGTTGTATTAATATTTTATCAACAGTTATTGTTGTTTTTGCTTTAATTATGTATACTTGTGCCTTTTCAGTGCATATTCTTGAGTGAACTGTAATAACAGCATATGTCATCTGCTTCCTAAATTAGCTTGATCCACCATTTTACATGGTCTTGAAGTGTCGCAAATGTATTTATGTTCCAAAAGTGGAAAAAGAGTAATAATTCTGCATTTAAATTATTTAGTACCTGTGCCAGACGAACGTGATTTTAGAATGATGTTGATGCATGGTGCATTCCTGTGCATCTGACATGCGCACTCTACGTTTCTCAAAAGTTGTTAAGCTCATGGGGAAATCATATTACGACAGGTCAATCAATGTCATGTGTACAGGATCGCTCCCAGCCTGGTGAGTGATTACAGACACGGGACAAGAAGGAAGAAATTGTACTGTGTACCGATGCCGCCATATTTTCCCTCTCAAGATTGTATTATTCGATGGAACCATCGACACCAGTCAGCGAGAGATGCAAGTTCCGAGTGATGATGCAAGGTCGCAGCACCCCCGCTACAAGGATACTGCAGCTGCCAGAGCCTCATGCAGAGGTGATAAAAACGTTTAACAGCCTCCAACGGGGGAGATAAGGCAAGGAGGTATGAGATCCAGACACGGCAGTGGTTCACTGGCCCTCCAGCATAAGGCAGAGGGCACCAGCAAGCCTGAGCAAGGCTAGAAACGGCTTCCAAGCCTGAGTAAGGCTTAACTAACCAGCCAACAAGCCTGAGTAAAGCTTCATCAAAGTCAGAGGTAAGTGGTGCAGATCCTGTCTTCAGTCTGAACAAGACTCAAAGGGATTGTGACCACTAGGCCACTCGCGCTGGCTGAACTGAGTAAAGTCTCCGGGAGTAAGCTATGCTGCTCGACCTCTCACAGCCTAAATAAATAACTGGAGCAATCTAATTAGAGCAAACGCTGTTAGACTCGTGTCACAGTACGGTCTCCTACATCTTCGCAAGTGCGTCAATTCAAGCAGACGTCTCAACTCCACCAGCCAGAGTTATCTCGTTGTCCTCACCTGAATCCCTACCCCAAAATCATTTCCTTTCGTATCCATGGTAGCAGGTCTCGAACGCCCCTTCTGGACTGCTAGGCATTTCAGCTCTCCCCGCTAACATGTAACATTACCTCACTTAACCTCCACACACGTTTCTATGGAGGTAGCCTTCACCTGCCACCTAATTGTATTATTTAGAGCTACACATCTCATTGTTTTCCAAATGTATTCATTAAATATGTGAATTATTAGAATTTGTGTGTACCTTCCTTTACCTGATTCCCAGTACAATTAACTTACATAATTAATTAATTATTCAGCGTGCCTAGGTCATTAAACATCTCACTTGCTCACTAGTGTGGGAAAGATCAATATCCTTTGATTTCCTTCAGCCTGAAGAAGGCCAAGCGGGTCCAAGGACTATTGTGACCGCCTGACTTACAAGGGAGTCGAACCCTCGACATTACCAGGCTGTTAGTCTAGCTACCATCTCAATCTCGATTCAAGAGATACCAGCTGTTGCCTGGAATTTTAGGTTTTTTACTAGTTTGAAAAGGACCTTTTACTGTGTGAAAGCATCTCCGTTTATTTATTCTGAGGGGGAGGAACAAACCGGAATTTCTCTGTGTAGCCCAGCCTGAACAACGCCAGACTACTCCAGAAACACCCCGAGACGCCTAACCCTTCAGTGGGATATAAAGCTGGGACCATTGGCTAGTTTCATATCCGTGGCTACAGTCCCAGCCTGCACAAGGTCGGACTGGAGAAGGATACTGCCCAGTGAGTTCGGAATATATCCTGGTGCTAATTTATTAGTGAGATGGCTTACAAGACCAAAGAGCGTAGAAGTAATCTAATGAGATTAGCTCGCCGAGCACGGCAAAGATAGTTAGACGTCATCCTACTAGCAAATAACACCTTGACTAGTGAAACCACCCATTTTAATTCCAAAACTGCTATTTCTCCAGAACTATTATTTGAACCAGGGATTCCTGTAGCCGGAATCATACCTTTGGGAAGTAAGGCAATACTGCAAGGTGGAGACAACATATATTAGGATTAGACTGGCCGCACCATATGGTTCAGTATTGGGATAATTGTAAGCCAGACCCACCTATTGCAGAGTTGTTACAGGTCCTTCAACCAACACAGAACTTGCACACCTTGGCAGATAAGATTATTACTATTCGCATTCCCCTGCAGACAGCTAGTAGACGCATGATAGCGACCTCCTCGATTGACTTCGTGCCCTCACGCATTCCCACTAGACTGGCACCGTATAGAGGACGCCGTGGGCAGGAGCCCTCCGACTTCACCTAAATTCGCCCCCCACTTCATCCCATGACAACTGATGTCACAAATTTTTTGACAACCTTTATAGTTAGCATAAACCAAACTCCCAGGACGGGAGATGTGTTAAACTCACTCTAGGATTTCGATCCCCCCTCCTGTAAAAATCACCCACCCCAAAGGGCACAAATCACCAACTTCCAACGTGGGAGAAACTGTGGCCCAGCCAGGCAAACCTTTTTCTCATATTTTTCCTTCACAAGGGGTAACTTAAATTGTTTATCTGAGGAATAGATTCAGCCTCCTCGCCTCGCGGAATTAATTTTATTTAATTCCCATTAGAGGGAGTTGCATCAACTTGTGCCCAACGTGGGGCATAAGCCTCAGGTAGCTATGACTTTGGGGCTTAGACAGAGTCAGTCCCCCACCCCCTTCAATACAATCACGTTAGTCACCATTTCACTAGTCAACTGGATTAAATGTGGGACATAAGTATCATATATATAAGACTTGGAGGCTTAGATCAAGTCAGTCCCCCCCCCCCACCCCCCTGTCACTTTTGAGCAGTAGTTCCACATTTCGGGGAGTCCCTTGGTAAACACGATAAGTGCTGACGCCCATTGTGGTGGGTGTGATGATGTGTGCTACTGGGGGTGACTACCTTAGATGGCAGTGTGACGCGTTGACTATCCTACCAAGCCTAGCTCGGCCAAACACTGTGATTCATACCTGTCTTACTGAGCCGATGAGGCGTAAGTGGGTTAGACATAGGATCAGGTCGCTTGGGGGTAGGTTTACTGTGGACTGGAGGGGAGTTAAACCCCAGAGTGAGGTGGATGTAAGTGGCTGCCCATCCAGGGAACTCAATCCTCCTCACTGTCAGGGTCGCTAATGTATGGGATACCAGCGATCCCTGGTGGATGAAATGAAATGAAGACTAGTTCAATGTGGAGGTAGGGGTGCGAGGTCGGGTAGAGGAAACTTTATATGGACGGTATTGCACGGGGTCGGTTGTTTGGTTGAGCAGGGAGTCGAACCCGAACTATTTTACCCGATGCAAGTTGAAGGGAGCAAAGCTTAGGAAGTACTGTGTCCTCCGGGTGTGATACTCTTATCAATTGTCCAGACTGTAATTTAACATTACTCATGGTTTTAGGGTTTTGCCTGGTGGGAATATCAAGGAGAGTAGCCTCATTCTCCCGAGCGAGCAACTGGACCTGTTCCTTGTATTCCGCCATTGAGTATCCTGGCCACTGGGCACCGAACAGGTGATCTAATGACATGGTAATTTCCCGGGAACCAATGAAGAAACAGGTCACTGAGCGGGGTCGTAGTACAATATTTGAGGTCCATCCTCGGACATGTAACTGACTTTTGGATGAGCAAGGGCACGACTTTCCGACGTTGTTTACTCTGGATACCTCCTTTTCTATTGTACATCTGTTTACTAGTTCTAGACAAGTTTACAAAATACCACAGTATAGGGAAAAAGGGTTCGTTATCTAAAATTAATGGTACACAAAGAAGTAAATTTGACATGGTGTTTTATTGAGGGGATTAGTCCCTGGAGAGAGCCGGCAATTGATTACAAGTAGTACAATTAAATTGCCTTGGCAAAACACTGGGAAAAATTATAGGGCATAAAGTAAACGTGATCAATGAGGTCAGGTGAAGGCGGGTCTGAGATGGAGCAAGCTAGAACGCACAACTTTACAGCGGCTAGAAAAATAATAAAATATATAGCAACGCAACTTTTACAGAAGTATTTAAGTGGGAGCTAATCAGGTATACAATCCAAAATGCAGTGGTTCGCTACCATGGAGTCAAAGGAAGTTGACTGGGGTAAGGATTAAACTGAAGTAGGCATCTCTTGTGCAGGTCTTCGGTGACGTGCAGGTCTTGAGATATATATATATATATATATATATATATATATATATATATATATATATATATTCTGCAGACTTGGTAAGTGGATAAGGCGGTATGCAGAAGAGTCTTTGCAGACTCAAGGATAGGGGTAAGTCCTCTCGGACTGAGAAAGGTTGAGAAGAGTCTTTGCTTACTCAGGGTAGGCCAAGAGTCTTTGCAAACTAGGGTGGGTTCACGTCCTCTTCAGTCACCAAGCCTGGTGCATCTGCCGGGGCTGGCTGCTGGTATTGTATTTATACTGAATTTCCACTTATCAGCAGTTATTCAGGGTGCAGGGGGGAGCGTAACCTTTCACCATGGGGGCACACTTATCGGGGTGCAGGAGCGCTGCACTTTTGTTATCGCCCCGCGTGAAGGCAACGACAAATTAAAACCCCTGTCTCTGAGGTGAGCTGGCGGTGACGTCACAAGGTCATGGGGGTACTGCCATCTCTCGAGATTGTAGGAACTTCTTCCAGAGCTAGCGACGAGTAGTAGAATTCTCAATAATATTTATTCAAATCGCGGGGGTGCCATTTGCCTGCATAAATGTGGGTGGGCAACGGGAATTGTAATTACGCACGTAATTTACAATTATGTAATCGGCTACCCAGGCTTGTGGGCTTTGTTACCACGATACATATATTCTGGTTTGCCACTTATATATTCTATCCCTGAATGCACGTGGCTTGTAGATTAGGCAAAGTCGTCCGTACAGCGCACATTCTTACTGTGCAACATGCTGGCATGCGTCAGTGCCAACATGTTGAGAAACATGAAACGAGAGAAACAATTGTCCCGGCCAGGTGTACCAATGCAACGTGTGTCAACAGAATGTGACTCCTTACCCTTCGAACCCAGGACCGAGGTTAAGCCTTGCCGCGTCGCCACATGCAACCAAAACACAGCTCCCAGAGTTTAGTGGCCAACTCCATGAGGATCCAGTAACATCCTTAAACCAATGTGAAAAGGAACTGAGGGAACAACAAATCCCTCTAAAACAATGTGTAAGCCGAACCTGCCCCCCAGCTATTAGGTGAAGCCAAACAGTGGTGGGACAAGTGCAGGGAATTTGTACTGGGATGGGGCCAGTTATGAGCTCGACTCAGTGCACATTTTACAAGGGATGAGGTGGTCTCAAATCTGATCACAGATTTTGACACTCAAACCCAGGCCACCGAGGAAGAAGTAGAGATTTTTATTAGACTCAAAGAACAAATCCATAAACTGATTTATACTGCCGAAAGCAAACATCAAAGACTACGGAGAATTACCCGCACCCTCCTGCCTTCTCTTTACAACTTCTTACTGATCCCTAGGCCACAGACGGTCAACAAATTAGTCAAGAGAGTGAGGGAGCTGGAATGAAACAACAAAGTGCAGAACCGCCACAGCACGCACCACCAAGGTCACGAGCCAGACTTTTTGCCTTGGTCCACCAGCTGTGTGCAGCCTGTCACCCCTTCCCAGCACCACTCCGCCCCCCTGCTGGGAATGCGACGGGAGGCACTCCCCCGGAGCCTGCTCCGCCCAGCATGGTAGGAGAGAGGCAGAGACACACACACAAGCGCCGAATGCATCATCGCGTCCCTGCTCCACTCAAAGACCGGCCCGGCCAAACAAAGCAGCGGTCAGGCTACAGTTGTTAGACACAGAACATCCCTCCCCGGACTATCCCCATTTGCGAGTCCGCTTAAATAATAAAATTGCTGTGGTAGTACTGGACACAGCCGCTACCCACAATTTTATTAGGGGTGACTTGCTCACGCCACGCCAAAAAGGCAGTTTGACTCCAATGAGTCAGACTATCAGAATGGCTCAAGATAAACTGCCCCTTCACTTGTCCGGGGAGATAACCCTGACCATAAGGGTTCACAATCATACCATCCAGGTCCCCTTTTTAGTTACTCCAAACCTTGGAGAGCAAATAATTTTAGGGCGACCCTGGTTACAGTCACAGCACTGTCTGATAGATTGTGGGCAACGGCGCACCATCCTGCGAAGAAACCAGAGTATGGTTGTTGATTGGTCTGGTAACCTGGTCAAGGCTACCCCTCCCCATGCCCCAGTCTGCCGTTACTACTCTGGGTAAGCACCCCTCAGTTACCCAACACTTCCCCAAAGAAATTGAGTAGTCAGGCACGAAGGGCCATATACCGTCAGGCCCGACAGTATCAGGAGAATCCCTCACTTCCTTCACAAACTCCCCATAGGTTCGAGTCTCCCAGCCCATAGGAACATGAACCTCCATCAGGCACTGTACCGAGGAACCACCCCCCTACCTTGGCAAGGCTAGCCTCGTGCAGGATGTTCGGAGGACCATGTCTGCCCAGACACCGCCTCGACACCTGCAACGGAGCTATGCCTAATGCCAGCCAGGTACTTGAGATAACCGGTCACCTATGAGGTTGTGATAGGAAGCCCTCCGGACCAAAAAGTTCCATCAGCGGCTCCCACATCACATAAGCCTAACCAAGCCGTAGAGCATCCGCATGGATCCTCCTCGCAACCCAGAGGTCCACCTTGGCGTGCCCCTCCACAGGGGCTGAGAAGGGGACTCCCCTCATCGTAGAGACTAGGGATCGCAGCACACAGCCAAGGTGGCGAGTGAGTTGGGCACCTTTGCCCATGACAACCGCAATCACCTCCTAAGTTTCTGTATAGCCTGTGCATATAGCCCCTCTCCATGCCAGGGCACAGCCAGATGACGACCAAAGACTAGAAGAGACCACATCGCAAAATGGCGTAATCGTCTTCCCGCCTTCTCTCCCGCAGCAGAAGAAGTGCGCGCTCAAAAATTCAAACTGGACGTGGCACAGTATCCCTTGCCACTGGGTTCAGTTCCATCCACGTCACCTCCCGAGAGTGTGGAAATCTCCTAGGAACAGGACGTGCAGTCACGCTACATGCTGCCCCTCCTTTCTTCTCCTCACATCCCCAGTATTGAAGACACAGTGGCTACAGCAGGAGAATCGTCCGAAGCACCAGACAATGTCATCCCTGGTGTCAACCAGGCCATGATCGAGTCAGCAGACATGCGTACAGCAGCGGAGACCTCTGACGACCAGCCCTGTCCCAAGGGCATAACCAGTACGAGCTATGCCCAGAGACCAACGCAGATAACTCCGGATAATGGCAGTAGTATCTAGATGCTGAGCAATGCCGGTGTTGCAAAGGCAGCAACCCCAGCATTAGGAGCAAAGCCATCCCCAGAAACACAGCCAGGGGAAGCCAAAGAGCCCCGCTCTTAATCACAACCAATGACGGCGTCAACTCCAGAAGTCGCTCTCCCAGGTCCGAGCAACACTGGTAACTGTCCGTAACGAATCCAGCTCGTTCGTGCCAGGCGCAAGACACACATCCCCGGATGCTACAAAGAAACTACATTGCAACCGCCAAGAAGGTTCCAGTGGCCAGCAGCGACAACTTCGTAGCCCAAGAAGTGAGGACGTGCACAGAAACGTAAATGGATCAAATGCCATTGCTGCGAGTGAACCAGATAAGTGAGTACCCAGACAACGTCTGGTTAGTTTTTCTTTTTCTTCACCATCAATGCGTGTGCAGATAAGGAAAATATAGTCCAGAGCAAAGCTAAGTAGTTCAGCTTAGTAGCCAACAAAGAATGAGAGTATGCTGACTCGTTCAGGTGAAGAAGTTCTTGCTGAGCTTTAATTACCTGTAAAGAGCATTTTCAAATAGAGCCTCAGAAAGATTGACTTTCAATAGAAATATTAATAGACTCGTATATTTGTTTATATGTTTTTGTCAGTTCATGTCTTGGTATAGAGTTGTCTTATAGGATTTTTTCTAGAACCTCTAATGTAAATTTAATGAGGAGACTGTAAATATTTGTATTAGACTAGTTAATTCTATGAAAGGAGACAACATTATAATGATACATTGCCAGGAACCAAGGTTGCACACTTAACAAATAAATGTTTGTGTAATCCTCCCTCCTTTTGCCACTAGTACGTCTTGCTATAAGAAATGTAAATGTGTGTGTAGTTTGTGTCATCTTTCCTAGTTTAGGATACAAGAGGGAGTAAAAATAGTCAACCCTTCCCCATCCACCCAACACACAGTTGGAAAGTTGATTCTGGAATTTGACCCCTTACCCTCATATGTGCTCGCAGTAATTAATAATTGGTTAATTGTATGGTGTTAATTTATAAGTGTTATAATAACGTAGAGCCAATGAAAATGGGTGAGCACGGTTAGGAAGTATAAGATGCGTGGAAACATGAGCCCGGAACGGGCCATTTACACTAAACAAGCACCTACTCGATACTCCTAACAATGTGTCACCGGGCATACAGTAGGACACGAGAATTGTACGGCACCCGCCAAGGATAGATAGGTAAATCACCTAGAGCGTGCTGGTATATGCCGCCAGGTCAATTCCACTTCTGTGATGATTGTGTCGTAAGGAGTGTTTTTTGGTCAAAAGGTGGTAACCTTGTGTAGGCGAGTTATGGTTATTACTATCTTTGCAATTTTAATTCATATTTTTTATACAATTTTTTATTATGGTTTCATATGGTTTTATAATGGTTTCATCGCGGTCACATAATTTTTATCATTGTAGTATATGTTAGCTATCTTTTATAATAACATATGTAGTTGTTGTTATCCGCCATCTAGCTGTCCATGACCGACGATACTCTGTAGGATTTTGTGTGTGTTTCACGTAGTCGCCACTTGCAGTGTGCGAGTGATGGCTTTGGCGTTGGGGTAGGTCACGCGCTGAAGTTGCTGGCTGGCTTGCTAAGATGCAGAATGTGTGCTCGCGAAAACCGTTGTTCTGCTGTGCGAAAGTAGAGTTGTTCCGATACTTAACATTTTTCCTATGTATCAGTATCAGGCCGATACATTAGTATTGGTTATAGGCAGTGAAATTGGGTTATTACAATCGAAACTCGAACCATTGAACCTGCTTAAACCAAAAGTCAGTGTCCAATGAGCAGTTTTGGTGGTCCCAATCAAATTTCTTTGTTAATAATGCTAAAAATTTCTTTAGCATCGCCGTAAATTGCATGCTCCGATCATTAAACAATGAAGTATTAACAAAGAACTATATGTCAACGTGTACGAGTAATACTAATAGCAATTAATATATTAAATAAATTTTCAACACACATTGTTCCGTTTCGTCCCGCTACCCTTCATTTAGTCCTATTTATGTAATTTTCCACTTCCGAAATAACGTGTTGAGTCGCGATGTTGCACTTAACTCGTACTTTGTAACAAAAAATTATAAATAATAATAGATGTCTCAGACTACATATCATGTGTTTAGATATTATGAAATACAAAAAAAAAAAAAAATGTGGGAATACAGTACATATGTATGAGAAATATTTACCGTAGAATTTTGTTAGGTCGTCAACAAACAATTTAAATGTTTTTGACCAGCAGCTATGTCGGTAACGTTGATCAAGATGCAGCGGTGCTATATTTTCAAGACATTGAATCGCAATGTGACGTTGCCAATGCATGCAAGTTTTCACTTGAATATTTTTTCATGCAAATTATGAATGTATTTGTATAAAATGTAACTCTAATAAATATATCCGGAAAGTTAGAAGAAAAAAAAGCAACGCAAAATTAAGGAAACCCTATTCACTGCACTTTATCAATAACTATTCAAGTCATACATGAGAAAAAAATTTCTCTGCTGTAAAAGAAAAAGATAGCTTGCGACTTGCATAGTTCGTGCAGCCGTCGCCGCACAACACGCACACATTGATAAGACACAATTTTGTGTAATGTATTGTCGTGGTTTTGCTTTCTCAAGTCGAGTTACCATCTGTGGAATAGTAATTGCGCAATGTTTATTTGTAAACATTGCTACATAGTACAATATTTCTATCACAAATATTTTGTAGTGGGAAAATTAAGTTGGAAATTACTCTCGATGTATCGTTATTGCATGTATCCATAAACCGCATCCACCAACAATTTTTTGTAGCCCCGGCAAAATCCATATGTAAATAATGTTATCATAAACAGCTTTTATCGTTTATCACATGGAGCATCGGTCAAAGTATATTTCTAGTCCCTTCACATAATATTTCCCGCAACTATCGGTTTTAAGCTGGTTATGCAAACGTCTAGTAACTGGATGTGAAAATGTCACACATGCCGCAGTTTATAACTGCTCTGTGGCACGCTGTCTAATGTCTTCTCTTCTCAACACGTCAGTCGACCAAATATGGTAGAAGGACAAGATGGGAAACTGAGACGTTTTAACATTGTCAACATGCGAGACATGCTGTAACAGTGCTCCTAGCGTCTTGTGCTGACAAATACCCGGGAAATTCAAATTTACGTATCTTGGCATACACAATTTAAGTGCAGTTCTTGTCTCGTAGTATTAAAACGTGTTGTTTTGCAGAATGTAATATAAATTGCTTGTTCATATTACTATGCCGTATTTAAAAATGCACTTAAAGCATAAATATTGTCACTTGAAACAAGGACAATCTGTTGTAATAGAATCATGTTACTGGGCACAGACTTAGATGTTGCAAACTACAAAGGACAAATGTTAATCAATTATAAGTAAGAGATTGGAATGCTGAACGGTATTTCATTTGTCAGATACATAACCGACTGCATTTATTCAATAAATTCTTGAGAATGGAGCTGTCAACAAGCTTATTTTTCTGCAAAAAAAATTGGAATGAACATAACCAAAAAAAATAATTTTTTTTTATAGAAAAATCTCCACAACCTATCTGTATGTTATTAACAAAAGATTAATTAAAAATCAGTCTACTACAGTTAGTGAGTTAACACTGTGGCTTTTATTAGCTCTATAAGCAGCAATATCTTTTAGATATTTAAGATTAACCTACCAACAAAATAAGTTGCCTAAATATTAACTTACTGCTTTTTCAAGTTTTTAATCATTAAATTAGCGACAAAATGAATAGTTCACAAATTTCTATTCCTAACAGATATGGTTTTTATTCTGCTTTCTTCTTTCGTAGAAAGTATATTTTGGTTGGAAATACATTTTCAAGAGAGAAACATTTTGGGGAAATAAATTTTTACATGATAAAAATGTATACTCAATTATTGTTTAAGTTCTAATTTCCTGAATTTACCACTAAGATAATTACACATATCCAGCACGTTGCATTTTATTTCAAAGTGCGTATTCGTGTCTACAGAATCTCGTCAGAAGGTGGTGGCCCGTCGGTCCGTCAAAAGTTAAAGTTTGGCGGATAAAAAAATGTTGCCCTGCAATTGGTCGAAGATCATGTGACCGCCTGACGGGTGCGACAGGTGGTTGCAAGTCCACCTTTACACGTATAAATAAGTTTTGTTGTGCAGTTATGCCACAACTACACCGCCTCAAGTGAAACACAGGCAGCTATGGTTAACCCACTGGCAGCCATTCTTCAACCATAAGTAACAAACATTTGAAACCTCAGTCACTTCTTCATAATCTGATTGAACCAGTTATGAAATTTTGGGGCTGTAACCAAAAATGATACACAAAGGACTATTCTGTAGCTATGTAATATCTAGTGCCTGTTCATCAACAAAACAAAGTATCTTTGTAGTACAGAGCAGCTCGGGATTGGGGGAAGTTTTAATTGAAATGGGTGTACTGTCAAATTTGTAACCGTACTAAAGGCACAATTATGTACACAAGGGGCAAGAGTATCGCAGCCTCCTCCCGCTCATTTCCGAATGCTGGTTTCATAGACACTAATTGATCATTTCATCATTTAGCAGGTTTTTATAAATTATGGTAAAACTGCTCACCTCATTCCTTTTAAAATGTTTTATTTGTACGTATTTATCTAAAAATAAACAGACACGCCTTAACATACATCACGTAGTGAAACTGTGTTCAAAGTTACCATTTAGTCAAATGGTATTTTAACATGTAGTAGTGTTCAGTTCAGATGCTATAAGTCACTTGTTCAGAAGTGGTTGCAATTTGGTAATTTAGGATTTTAGTAAGTATCGTTCCATAGTAAAATATCAAATGTGTCATTATTTTACTCGACTAATTCAGGTCACGCTACCTCTTAGAATACTATGTCAGTGCCTATGGAGAGTACCCCAATTAAATTTCGTAGAACTATTAAGTTTGGTCATTACTTTGACCATCATACATGGTGTGTTCATATAGTACATACATGCATTGGAACATAATTTTCTACTTAAGACATCCATTTTCTTGGCTATTGTAGATAATCCATGGAGGAAGCAGCAACATTGACTGCAAAATGCTTACAACACATTCAACAACACAATGATACGCCTAAATCAAATATTAAAATGTACCATCATTTCTGATATCATGCCACTTAAGTGACATTTGAGTGATTATAGATGAGATAAATAATTTAAATACTACACAAATTATAAATAAGGTCTACTGTATTACGGAGAGTATTTCAGAACATAACTAGATGACAATCTTTAAACATTTTAATCAACCATTTCCCCCCATTTACTAATGAAATTTATGCAGTACAGCTGTTGCTAGGATGAAAATGCAATTGGTTAAAATATTTGATAGTACATAATAACATATGTACTCAAGCCATTCAGCTTATTTATTTCACCTCTCAAGTTTTGCATGCATTAAGCACATTTAATTTTGTGATTCTCTTTCAAAAACAAAGCTTATTTCCAAATTTTTATAACATTAGATCATCATGAACAAGTCACTTCTAATAACCAACCTGAAAACATGCTTTTTAAAATAAATTTTACCACAGATTTTCATATGCTTCATGGCAAGAAGACTGGAAAACATGTTGCAGAATTCAAAAACAGCTGAACTGAAAATCGCTTACTTTGGTCAGGAATTTAAGGTACTCTCTGTTCAAATTCATGGCACTTGTTATTATAATGCAATTTGCAAGAAATTTCTCCAATACTGTGATATCCGCAAACAAAACTGTGTAAATAGGCTAACAGGTCAAAAGAAATGGGTGCATATCACTATAAGTGATCTGCATTGTGATCTGCATTGCAGAATGTGGCTAAATAATTCTTTGAAAAACACCTCATTTAAGTTAATACTATAGGTGTATGCACAAAGTTAAAATACTGAGTACTTCAGGGAGTAAATAAGAGGAAGTCAAACTAATAAAAAAATCCTTTATTTATTTGTAAAAAAATTTATAAATGCCACTGAAATGTAATGATGACTCTCAGGAGTGTAATATTAGTTAGAAAGTTTTGTACACAGTTGTGTAAACAAATGCTAGTATGGGGAGGTGGGGAGAATGTTGCTACTACTTTTGATTGGTTTTGACGGTAACCCTCACTTGACAGCTGGTTCACACTCTGCAATATATACACTGACTTACCAACTGTAGACAACGTGATATCTCCACTGCTGTAATTAAAGTGTCTTGGTGTGTGGTGTCAGTACATGGTTAATAGAACGAACTCTGATGCACTGGCTGGAGAAGAATTATTCTTGCCATCGAAAGCTGTATTCCACAACTCTCCACTCATTCAAATTAAAATTACTTGCAAACTCAGTATGTAGAGAAATTAAAATATTTGTACAGTAAAACAGTAATAATATGTAGACCTTAGGGTGGTGTGTAAAGGGTAAGCGACTACCTTCAACGGAAACTATTACAGTTTTCATTCAGTTGTGTCTTTAGTAAATCATGAAAAATATTTGGTAGTTGTTGCAAACACCACCCAAATAACATACAAATTAATATTCAAATCCATAGTTTCCCAAATGTAAACAATAACATTCCAAAGTATGAAAATACACTTAAAAAGTATATAAACAATATGGATATGTAAATATACAAAATAAATATGTGCATATACAAAATAAATTAATGGACAATTTTAAAAAATGCGGCTTTTAAAAAAAATCTTAGAAAATGGTTTAATTCCACTCTACTAATTACACAGAACATGAATTTACAATGAGCATCAACGTTTGACCAATAGAAACCCCAAAAACGATGGTGGGAATGGCTATGAAGATAAGGGAAATTGTGGGGTAAAATAGGTGAAAAATATGTAAATAATGTAATATTTATTTATGAAAATACATTAAATTACAAAAAAAAAAACTGAACCATACATTAACTAAATATACAATATTACCAATACATGCTACAAATACAATAAGGGGGAGGACTATGAAGATCAGGGAAATTGTGGGGTAAAAAAAAATACAAAATATGTACATTTTCATTATAAACCAGTACCCCTCAATTTCTCTCAAGTTCATAGCCCTCCCCACTATCGTATATCTAAATTGTATTGGTATTGGTAACATTGTCAATTTAGGTATGGTGCAGAATGTTTAGTTCAATCCTTTTGCATTTAAACATGTTTTTATGAGACAATATTACAGTAATATTACAAATAGTACAGAAATATGTTAAATTGCAAAATACACAAACATTATTTCTCAGTGCAAATAGGCTATACATGACAATCATTTATGGGAAACTCCCAGTTTTGCTGATGCGCTATGCTTCACATTACCACCTAAATTAAATTACAGGCCCGCCTTGAATCATTGTTTTGTGTATTTATTCCCCTGCTGGCGCTGGGACTCTGGCTCGGTGCATAATGTTTGGCTAATATGTAAACATTGTACGAGCAATCACCGATACAAATATGAAGACACTATTTTGACGTGATTAATTAATTTTATCCGTAGCTCAACTTGCTGAACTATACACACACTTTAACAAGAGACTTCAGCCAGTTTAATAGATGAATGTGGAATGTGTAAACCTTGTTTACGTTTATTTTTCGAAAGTTTCGCTCCAATAAAAACAAACCTGCACCTTTCAGGTTAAGGGCTATCAAACTTCGCAAGGTCCTTCAGTGTATAAGATTAGAAATAGCAGCTACGAGACTCAAGTAACTTCATTCTTGGTCTCGTGGAATCAAATTTGGGTTGCGAAAATCCTCTTTCCTGAAAAGGTTGGAACACGCTATTCTCGTGTAGGTATAAAACGCCAGTCCCTTTTTTCTTTATTACATCCAGGTCTGCTCTTACATTTCTGCACCTATTGCTTGCACCTAGGAAACAACTAAACAGTAGTATTTAAGTAAATTTAGTTTTGTGTGAATGGAATTTACAATAAAAACACTAATGGAAAATCTTATCAACTACAGCTCGTGTACTTACCGACTTGCATCCTTTGAAAGTCTTAAAAAGGACTTGCTGTAGTTTGCAACATTGTAATTATTGCAGGCAAAAACTACACAAATCTTTCCTGCTATAATAAATAACCACTCAAGCGAAAAAATTTGAATTAAAACGCATCCAAAATACTCAAAACTACCAATTCAGTGCACATCTTAACATCGTATGAACAGCACAAACCACTAGGAGCTCTGGCATCTGTGTCTCACGTTTTTTTAGGCCTTCTACCATATTTGAGTCAACACTGTGGACGTGCAGCGAGCGAGTCTGGGTGGCTACTTCCATTGTAGAGAGGGGAAATGGTTACCCATAGCAATAAGCGTGGCGACCTAGCATCCTCTCTCTTACCCCACTTTGTGACTCTCTCAGCGGCATACCTTCCTTCCTCCCCTTACAGACATTTCTCACCGCCGAGAGGGGAAGTTGTCTAGCAAAAGATACAGGACATCCTCTTTCTCTCTCTGCCACACCCACTTCGCTTGCATGGTTTTGAATGATTAATTATTAGACAGTGAGGAAATCAATTATAATCACCTTATTTATTTATGTCTAAAAATTTAAAGTTTTCTTTGCTGTAAAATGTAATGAATTACTTTAAAAGACCGACATTTGTTACATACACAAGGTGTTGGCTCTGTAACAAGTAGCACGTGGAGGGGTAATTCTCCCGCTGCCCGCCGCCATGAGCACACTGCCCAATCAATAACTTCTATGTGCGCTCTTAACTAAATAAATGTGCATGGGGCATTCAAAATTTGACCTGCATTCTGTCTCATATTATTTTCATTTTTAGAGTGTTTGAAAGTTTTAGGTCAGCTTGCATTTGGTATTGGATTGCAATCAATTATATACAATATTTTGAGAAGGTTTTTTTTTATTCAAACAAGTTTAGGTGACATGTTTTTAGTGTATTATTTACAATAATGATTTTTTCTAAAATTCCCTTTTTTATTGTGGTTATTAGCTAAACTGTATTCACAGATAATGTACAGCTATTACTATAATCAAGATGAAGTTTTATAAGGTTAGAAGTTGTATTTTATTGATGTACATGTCAGAACCCTCATCTACTGAAATCCCGCATGTATGGACATTTTTGGTAGTCCCCTGAATAACGATAGATTGAGTTGACTCTATTATGTTTGTATGGAATCTTAAGTTAACAATATTTACAGGAATACAAAAATTTTGTTAGGCCTATCCACTAAATATTAATTACCCCTAATGTTTTATCAAAAACATCTGATGCTGCATATACACGCTAAAATACGTATATCATGGACACAAGTGGAGAATTTTCATCTCACTGTGCTATTGGTGGTGATAATATTGTCGCACTCCTTAAATTTGTTTTTGATGAACATAGTAAGATTTTTTTTTTCATTTAAGTATTTTTTTTGTTAAGATACTTTTATTATAATAGGAATTCTCCTCCCTTGTTATTCTTTTTTTATTAGTGAATTAAAGGTTCGGTTGTGTTTCAGATAAATATTTAATATTATGTTGATTATTTTTGTCTCTTCATTTTTTTTAAAGCATGTTAGGATAATTGATTTCAGTCGGGTCTTCTTTATTTTGGTTCATGCCTTTAGCAGTTTAGAGAACGCTCCAGACTGTGTGCTGGTAGCTGCAATTTTTTTGTATTACATCAGGATAGAGGCTTTCAGACAGCCTGGAAGAATTCATGATGCTGTGAAACACAACAATCCCTGTTCAGCAAAGCTTGTTTCCTTGGGGAGTGTCCTGAATTTTCAAGACACCTCCGGCCATGGCCTAAGCTGACTCGGGTGGGCTTTGTCCTTAAGCAAGCAGCCGCAAAGTTTCAGGTCTTTAAAAGGGGAAAGGAAGGAACACAGTGAAAGGTTTCTGGCCACACATGATCACCATGTGGAGTCTCGGCATGAGCTGGTTGGCCGAGGCCAAGGGCACGCCGGGACAACAAATAGAGGTGTTAGAGGAAGGTAAAGTGAGAGTTGTTGTGGTGCAGCAGTAGGCAAGATGGCGTGACCAATCGAGGAAACAGAGTATCGGCTGCGAAGGAAGGCCGTGAACATGCCAGATAAATGAGTTACGTGTTTCTTGAATTTTCCTTTGATTGATCGGGGCATCCCTTCAGAATTTTCTGGAGGAATGGCTCCGGTCAACCTAGTAAATAGTAGTTAAGTTTTAGGCCTGCTAGTAAGTCACTTAGTCTGTATGTGAGTTTGAGCCAGTCTGGTTGATAGAGAAGTGGTCAGACACTGAATACTGCAGTTAAGCAGTGGGTACAGTCTTAAGGTAAGACTGTCTCTTTTAAGTTTTGTTTTAGGTGTTTTTGTTAGATATAACTTTTGTGTGTTATAACTAATCCCTAACCTATCTATTAAAGTAGCTCGTGAAAGTAAGTTTTTGTTTTCAGGTTAATATTTTTTTATTTGCTTTGAGAGTTATTGTTTGTAGACCGCTCCAGTAACAATCATTTGGTAACAAAGATCAGGTATCCTAACCTACAAGCTGTAATGTTTATGTGGGGTCGTTTTGCCAATAATTTAAGTTGTTTCACTTTTTGGCCAAACCTTCAGATCGATGGTACTTATGCTTGTAAGTTCTTGATTAATTAGGTTACATGCTTTAATTTTAAGAGTAAAGTTAAATTTTTTTTTTTTGGGATAGCAGTAATCGTTGGTCATTTTATTTGTTGATTGTTTTTATTTTATATAATAAGTCTTAATAATTTGTGACTGGACATCGCCGAGATCTTACATATGAACTGTTTTTAAAGCTAACCTAAAAGTGTGGTGTGGTAAAAAGGGCATTATTAAACTGACTGGAGTCTGTAACTTCCTTTTATTTAATTTTTTTTATTCTGTTTGTTGAGAAATTTGACTAACCTCTCTCTTTTTTTGTTGTAAATTAGTAGAGAGAGATCAAGCAATATTTGCCTTTTTTTAGGAAAAAAATACTAATACCTTTGGCCTAGATTATAAAGGACTCAACTCATTGCTCTCTTTCGCCTTCAGGTTTATGTGAAAGCTAAATAAATATTTATTAAAACTCAATTAACCTTATTCTACATTTTCTTGGTATTTCCTTGTCAGATTTATTGAATTAATCGGACATAGACAAATCAGATCCTATACATTTTTTTTTTTTTTTTCTGTCAATCTAAAATAAGTGAGAATTATCGCTGGTAAATTTCACCTCTTTCTCCTTTGTCCACTCATGGCTTGAAAGATAACTTAAAGTTTTTTTTTTTTAGTTTAACCAAATCTATTGTTCAGACCTATGTTCTTGGATATTCTGTCTTATAGACTTCAAATTTTTTTTTCTCTCTTTTTTCAAAAAGGTTAACTGTGTGTGTTTCTTTTTAAATTTGTACATGATTATTCTCTTTTTGTGATATTTATATTTTATTCAAAGTTTTAAAACAATAAATACTTATTTTGTCTTTTATATTTGGTGAGTGTTATTTGTTCATTTAAGACTTTTGACAGTAAGTTAGCATTGAGCTATTATTATCTTAAAGCCACATCTAGGATCAGAAGTTAAAGATAATTCAAATGAATTTATGACATTACTTTACATACTTAATCAATACTCTCTTTTTATGTAATAGTTCTCTCTATGTTGACCACTCTATCTGTCTCTCAGATAGACTGGAGAAACATCAACTTCAAAACATTTTGGTTTTAATAACTACTTAGTTATGTATTTTTTCCTTAGGTTTAGGCAGCAGCCCTGAAGGATCTCAAGAGAGCTCACTTTAGGAGCCGTGTTAGATATGATAAAAACAGGATTGACAAAATATTTAGCATATTTATTCATTGGCGCGGTTATACAGTTATCTACATATTTCTGTTCTTGGCTGCATGATCACACGCAAAGGCCAAGGCCATTATTGAAAAGAACCTTTGCAGCGAATTGCCATTTTTGCACATGAAATCCGAATTTGGTGACTGTTTCATGTTTGGCATTATCTTCACAAGGGTGATATTAATAAAATAAAATACCAGCTTGCCATTCATTGCACAGCAGGAACCCACTTAAAGATGACTACCTGGCTGCTGCACCAATGAAGTGTAATTCAAGTAATACAGTTTTCTTATTTGCACACATTATATCAGATGAAGTTTAATACATATTTACTTCCACCAAAGAGCAACGCAGTTACAAATTTTGCATTGCACCTCCTAGGTAGGTGTATTTTGTTACCCTGCTGAAATTACTGCATGCATTGTGTGTCTGTGTTTCTTTGTTTGTATCTACTTGCATGCGATTTTGTGTTAAAATGTGATAATCACAATTTTTCAAGGTTGCAGTCAAGTTCTCAATGTCCCTGTCAGTTTATATAATTATGGTCATGGGCAGTTTTTATAATTAAGTTATGATTATTATATTATGGTTCTTAAACACTGTAATGGTAATGGCTTTGTTTTTACTAAATGGTAGCTATGTTTAAAATAAAGCAGTTGATTGTGATTAATTTTCTTTGACAGTTGGCAGCTGCACTTCCTCAAATCTGAGTTCAGGGGTCAGCTACCCCATCCATACAGTTCATTGCCTAATGCCACAGTTATTACACCTCCATACATGAATGACCAGAACAAAGAGGAGCCAACAAGATACGTAAGTTAATTTTTCACATTCTATCAAAAGTAATTATATTTCATGTTCAAAATGTCTTTAACATGTATTACCGTAGATATTTTTTTTGTTTCAGTTTTGTGGGTACATTATTGTTCATTTGTGAAGTAAACAAATACATCATGATTTATGTCCGAGAAAATAAGTGTAAAGAAGTATAACATTCCTTTTTCAAAACAGATTTGAACACAATATTTCTGAGTACAGTAGAACCAGGCTGTTATGACCAGGGTTGACAAGATTTTGTCCGCTGGTCAGTTTAAATTAGAGCTGGACGGGATCCTGACTTTTCGGGAAAAATTCGGGAAATATATTTTCCCAAAAGGTTGGGCAGGAAATAATTTTCCCGTAAATTTTTTGGGATAAAAATAATTTAGGTTATTTCGCTATTATTTTTGTGTTCTATAACACACATGTAAGAGTGGGCCTTCATGACCCTAATCATGCCAGCATTAGTAAAAAATAAATAAATGCAGGTCAACGTACATAAATGAGTATTAATGGTTTCATATAAATATAATACATATGAAGTTTGCCACCGGCCGTTGTATGTAAACAAACTTTGTTGTGCCTTCCTAATATAAATAACTACTCATTCCACATCATAAATGGTATTTCTGTTGCGCAAATGGTATTTTTTCTGCCGTCCATCATTTTGCAAGTAAAAAACTTGTTTTAGAAACGTGAAATAGGCCCTATATATTTTTTAAACAAAAGTAGTTTTTATTGATATAAAGGCGTTAAGTCGTGCTTGAATATACACTTTCTTCTGCACATATTTTAGCAGTTTAATTAATGCACACTGCTCAAGCATTAAGAAAGAAACATTTGTAGTTTTAAGCATACTCCACAATAGCTGGTCCACAGTTGAATGGTCCGCGGACCTACTTCGTCCACAGATGCATGTCCCAACGTGTGTGTCTACAATAGCAACTGCCGAAAGCTAAGCTTTCTAACACTGGCACCAGAGTGCACCAAATAATGTTTCCAGTTGGGTGAAAGGGCCGAATGTAGTTGCTTATCACTAAAAGACACTCACAAGTAGTTTTCCGGATCACTTGACAATGACATACACTGTAGGTGGGAACGAGTCCCATAAGTTCCCATGCACTTTACAAATTTTTGTTTGCCGTAGAAAAGTTTCCCACAAACTTTACATAGATACATACTTGGGAGCATACAAAAGCCCTTAAAATCTAAAAGTTCCGAATAAGCCATCACTTTTTACTGTTCAAAGCGAAAGTCACACAGGAGGAGGCATAAAAAAAAAACGGCTAGTCATGTTTTTCTTGCACCGAAGTTAAAACTAACAAATTACGTAAACTCACGTTTTACCGGACCTCTATTCAGCAGACTTTGGCTTTAACTGACAAAATCTGAAGTAAAATTATTTCCACCACTGTGTCTACGTACTACGTGCATTGCGGGACCTACATGGTTATTGTTCTTTGGTGTGTATGCACGTGAGTTGACAGACGACCACGTCCGGCCCGGGGCCCACATGGTTATTGTTCTTTGGTAAATAGCAAACACTCGAGTTGACAGCTGTACACGGCAAAGGGAGTGAAAGCTATTTTTAGCCTGATGCGTCAGGTGATGTATGGTGATGCAGTGCATGGGGTTTTTTTTTCTTTTCGGAAATGGCTTCTGCCACAGAACAAAAAATAAAGCATATGAATTTGACAGTTAAACAGAAACTAGAACTTATTGAAAAACTAGAAGCAGGCATTTCAGTGGCCAGGGTGTGTGTATGGCGTGAAAAACAAACAGTGTTAGATATTCGTAAAGCAAAAGATAAACTGAAGAATTATGTTTCGAAAATGATGTCGAACCAAAAGGGAAAAAAAAAACGAAAGTGATAGATAAAAGAAAATATTAACATATTTTAATAGTTCTACTTGCGGTCATTTTATGTGTAGCGTTGACGTCACCCCAACTCATACAAAAACCACATTGGTGAGAAAATCACTCCAACCCTTTTACAGTGTTTCTCAGCACCACAGCTTTCCCCTCCAGTCTCCTTGTAAGTTTATGACTGCATGCATCTGTATTCCTCGCAGTGAAATAGCGGCCCGACCACCAGCTAGCCAGACGTGTTGTTCCAAACAATTAACTGCCATGTCGCCTGTCACACTCTGAGCAAGGGAATTTGGACCGTTCCCAGATAATCATCTACATTTGAGGAATGCAACAAAAATAACATGGGACAAGGCATTGGATGGGACGGCCTGGCGCCACCGAAATGGATTTGACAGGTTACGGGTAGGAAACAGGAGAAAGACCATTCCCATGCATTTTTTGTCTCCACTTCCTTGACTAAGTGTTCCACACAAATATACATTGTATATATTCCACTATATAACAATTAGATTTACATGATTTTGGTACTTTGCAATTTACTGGACATTCTGGTTTGCCGCACTATTCCTCCCCCAATTAGTCCGTTGAACCGAGAGTTTACTTAACAATTTACCAAGCAATGACACTTCCACTTATATTACAGTATGTAATGTATCTTGGCATTATATTTACAATATTACTACTTATGTGTTGTAGCATTAAAATCATCCTAAACAGTTCCCTGAGATAAAGATGTTACGGTTTCCCAATAAACCATGCATTGCCAATATAGGAATATGGTTTTATCTTTTATTGTGTCTGATTTTATTTCATTCTGTTGATGTGGTTATATATACAAATTATTTACACAGACATTAGTAACGTAAATTACTTTAATTATAATTTCATACTCTACCAAAAAGTAATTGGGCACCTGTCCACAATGTTTGCTCGTGGTTGTCACCCCGTTAGAATCTCGTAGAGCCACGTCTTGCAGCTATAACAGCAGCTACCCTGTCTGGCATGTTCTCTACGTGTGTGTGCAGGACATCCACGGGGATTCGTCGCCAATCCTCTTGCAACCATTCCACGAATTGAGAAATGGATTTTGGCCGTGCCTGACGAGCCTTCACCCAGCGATCCAATTTGTCCCAAAGATGTTCTATAGGGTTGAGGGTGGGGCTCTGAGCGGGCCAGTCCAATCAGCGAACATTCTTGTCGGCGTACCATTGCATAGTAGCTCTTGAAACATGGCACGTGGCATTGTCATCCTGGAAGTAACACGGATATATTCCATAAAAACGCCACAATGTTGGGAGCATTTCATTATCCAGAATGTTACAATAGGCCTCTGTGTTCATGCTACCACGGACAAACACCAGGAGTCCTATGCAGAAGGCCATGAAACACAAGTCAACTAACGTATTGAAGTGCCTATCTTCACGGGTGCCCAATTAATTTTTGTTAGATAGTGTATTAACGAAGCATGTAAACAGTTCCCTCGAAAATGTTTAGCAAATAAATATGATGCTATGGAGTCAGTGCTGCTACACTTGCTCAGTTTCCCTTTCCAGTGAAAGGGTAAGTTTTGTTCATTGCACGGACATAATGCTGTACAGGATCGATTTTTCTTGTTATGTTTCTCTATTTGCTTTGTCATTTTCTTTGGCAACACCAATTAATTTAGGTTAAACACATCATTTTTTAACAGAAACCAGCAATGGCCTTGCTATTGTGTAAGGCCATGTTTCATTGCCTGCAAGAGTGTAGTTAAATGAATAATAAAGAACATTTCTTTTGTTTTTGCTTTGGGGTGGCATTTATTTAGCGAAGTCTTAAGGTGGGTTTATGATTGACTTAGCAGAATAAGTGTGCCGTGTGCTTAAGATATGAATCACTGTGTTCAAGTGTGTTAGTTTATGACTGTCGTATGCAGGTCTTGACGGGCCGTATGTGTTCTTGGCATGACGTACGAGATTGTTATATCTTAAGTACAAGTTAAGATGAAGTAACCAATCGAAGCACAGCGACAGTTGTTGTTGGCGGGAAACTGTATTTACAACTTGTATTTAGGTCATATCGTATTGTGAAATCATATGAATGTAATTATTTTAATCGAGAGACAGTAAGTATCCTCTCAATTTAAAGAATACTTAATGGTCATACTTTCTTTCGTTGAAGAGGTTATTGAATTTGCTTTAATAAACCTTTTTAGATTTATTGATGTAAATGCCTAATGTTGGCATCAGCTTCCTTTCCTGTAAGATTACACAAGTTTTTTAAAACCATTACAGAAGCAGTAACCACACATTATTAAATATATGTAAATGATTCATTTTTTCAAGTTATTTCGGTAGCTCACGTCTCCTACGATTTTGATTGGCTAGACTTAACAGTTACTAATTCAATCTAAACTGTGAATCTTCTTATAGTCATTTTCAGTGTGCTTATTGAGTCATTAAATACAATTCATAATCCTTCAGTCTTTAATTGTAAACCCACCTTTATACCACTTGCATTGATTTGTTTAAGTTCTTTCAGCTGAATTTCCGCTAAATTTGGGGGAATTTAAAACATTTAACAAGAAATATCCATTTTAGCGGGCAGCGAAATATATAATATGGTTACATAAATCAGATTTTTACAATTCAAAATTTAAAAACTGTTGTAAATTTTGTAATCTTTGTTGTACTCATAAAAATGTGTAGCCATGACTGACCCAAACCGAGAACCAACATGTTTAACCAAAAACCAAACTGAACTAAGAATATGAGAACCGATCAGCCATAATAATAATAATATGTAACTCAATAAAATTTACAAACAAATAAGTTTTAACAGGTGATGTAGGCCTACTGTCGCTTTGAAGATCATGGCTGTGCAATATGATACACCTTCTTACCTTTGTAGTTTTACACCTCTTATTTCAGGTTCCACAAAACAATGGGAATTGAAGTAATCAAATACCATATTGGTATCTAATTGGGGGAGATTGTCGGACTGCACTTTCACAAAGTGGCCTTCCATTTTAGTGCTGCATGTTTGCAAAGTGCCAGGGCCGGCCACCGGTGTATGACTAGTTACATCAAATAAATGAGAGAGTGTTCCACATTTGCATGACAGCGGTCGCGAAAGTTACTGTTTTAATACAAAAATAACCTTGTCAAAACCAATTTTAATGCAACGAATGCACATTTTTATTTTCATACACATATACAAATGTGTTTGTATCATTTCCAACTATATCTGCAAAATTTGCATGTTGCCCATTATAGTATTTACGTAAACATATTGTTACGTGAATGTCTGAGGGGTATGTCTGAGTTTGTGAGGGATGGAGATCTTAATAAAAATAAAATAACTAAATTTGATTTCTAATTTATTCACACAGCTAAGTATTAAATCATCTGTCTCCACTGTTACTCTTTTTCTTAACCAGTGAGCGCAATATTTAATGACTATTTCAATTCTAATGAACACCCTTCTCAATTGTCTCTGGTTACTGTAAATTAACTCATACTCATTGTTAAAATGTGTTCAGTCTAGCTGTTACCACCATTTGTAATGTCCTCACTCAAGCATCTACTTCAATAGTCCAGTCTGCCAGCTGCATTCTTCACTGCTTGATACTCAGTCACAGATTTCTCTTACGCTGGTCACTTTTCTCACAGCTTGTCTTCTATCACTTGGAACTCAGCCACTCATTCACTCATAACTACAACTAAACTCGCAGCCCGGATGCCTGTTGCAATATTTATACTGTTCGCTCTGACCATATGGAAGCTTCAGTACACCCCGAATCACGCTGAGAAAATGAGGTTAGTAATCCATAGCATTCTTCAGATAAATGCAAAAATATATACAAGCAAGGTCAGCAGCGCATGCTGCAAAAATAATCTTGTCAGCCCGTTTTCTGTAACAGATGCATGCCATATGCCTATCACTTGCCTTTTCATTCAAATCAATCCTTTGGCTTGCTGCTGCCACTATCATATAACTGCTGTCCTTAACTTCCACTCGCTCCTGCAGTTTGCAGAGCAGCAAGCACGTAACACTGCCTGCTCCTCAAGTCTGTTCATCCCGAACATAATTCTTAGAGTGCCAGTCGGCCAATGTGGACAACTTTCAGCTTCACCCAAGAGCCTTGATGACAAATCTGAATGACCATATCATTGATTTTCTTCAGAATTCTGTAGGGGTCTTCCAAACATTTCTGTAGCTTCGGGCAGTACCATTTTCTCCTCTGTGGTTTGTACAGCCACACCAGTTGTCCTTAAAATACATATCACGACATTCTCCTATCATACCGCGTCTGCATTCTGTCACTATTTATTCTGAGGTGCTGTCGAGCAAAATCACGAATGTCAACAAGTCTGTTACGTAATTCGCTTCCTCTTCTGTTGGACAGCCAAACAGCAGGTCACTGTTTTTCATCCCCAGAATTTTCATCACCTGGAAGACCGCGGCTTCAAAGTTTCTTCCCTGATCAGAATGGAGTTGTAGTGGCACCCCAAATCTTGAGAGGACATGCTTTATAAGTGCATCAGTCACAGTTTGTGCTTCTTGCTTTGGGAGGGGAATGACATCTGACTACTTAGTAGATACAGATTACATCTCTCTGTGACAGGCGAGGGGCCCAGAATGTCTACTGCCATCCTCTTGAATGAGGCTACAACATTGTATTTCTGGAGTTGACCTTACTCTCTGGTCCTTGGTCCCTTCCTCGCAATGCAGGTGTCGCACAATCGACAGCACTTCTCAACATCCTCCCGAGAGTGAAGCCAGTAAAATCTCAGTCTAGTTCTATCAATTGTCTTATTAACACCAAAGTGCCCAATGGCTGCCTCATTATGCAGTTCTTTTAAGACTTCTGGAACTTGGCAATCTGGAAGGACCAACTGTAAACATGTGTGTTTTCCATCATTACTTCCCGAGTTTCTGTAAAGTACACCATTCTTCAATATGAGGGAATTCCACAGAGCCCAGTATGCTTTGACTGCTGCACTCAGACTAAGTATATCTTCCCATTTTGGCAGACAGCCAGCTTCTTTCCACTTTAATAATGGCTGCAAAGTGGGATCATTCAGCTGACCTTTCCTTATACCTACATCACTCCAAGCTCCAGGTAGGTGACCCATCACAAGATAAAGAACCTGGAATTCTTGTCCTCCGGCGATTCACCACTCTTTTCTTCCTGGTGTCTGCAAAGACGACAGAATGGCTCACATGGTCTCATAGACAGTGTATCTGCATTGCTATGAAGGCATCCAGATCTATGCTGTATTTGAAAGTAATATTCTTGAAGATACTCTAACCTCTGGGCTATTTGACCTTCGGGGTTCTTGAAATTTAGTAACCAGCGTAATGAAGTATGGTTGGCCCTTAGAATAAAGTATCTGCCATAAAGGTATGGGTGGAAGTGTGAAATTGCCTTTACCCTGGCCAAAAGCTTCCTGCGTGTAACACAGTAAGCTCTCTCAGGCTTATACAATACCTGACTGAAGTATTCTAGTGATTTTTCCTTCCCATCTTGAACCTAAGATAAACAGCCCCAATGCGTACATTGGCGCCGTCGGGTGAGACACGAGACAAATGATGACACAAATACTTACTGGTTATTTGGGTGCCAGCGGTGCTTCCCAATCACCGCACTATAGAGACTCAGGGTTCTCAGGGATGCTGTGGGTTCTGTGTGTTCGTCTCACCCATGCGTACTTACAAACATGTAGGCAATACAAAGCTTTTTACTAAACATAACTTGAAATAAACACTTCATAAAACATATGTGGATAGGACACTGTCACTACTGAATAAAAGATGTAAGTTCACTGTAGACTTGTTTTATTGACATTATTCATACACATCATCGCGCCAATGAAATGATTATCTCGGTCATGACTAGCCAATTCTGCTTGGGTGTTTCCTAGCCCGTAATTAATCTAGCGCATGCCTAGATGGATGATCTCACCGAGGTGCGTGAAAGCACAGCCTTTACAAGGGAAGAAAGCAGACAGCCGCTAGGGTGGACTGACGGTTTTTCCCTGAAGACAGGACACTGTGAATTACATATGAAAACTCTTAATATATATTAACGTGTGTGTACTCGGCATCACTAACGCAAACTCATCGGGGCTCGCCCTCCAGCACGTGAGCAGTGTAGTGACGGCCTATACATAAAGCCGGTTAGGACGGGAGTAATTGCACCATACACTAATTACAAAATTACCCTTGAATGATACATGAGATAAGATTGGATACGAGATGAATATTTACAATAAACACACACATGTGTGAAAACAAGTTTAGATGGCGCGGGTGCTGCTGGATGAAGTTCGTAGCGGACCATGTGGTGCAGGTGAAAATGCAATATTTCTGCATGGAAACGGCAAACTAAATTCAGATCAAATATTAATCTTTTTGAGAAAGTGATTCTCATTACGATTAGAGTGGTTACAGGCTTGTAACATTCCTGATGGCGTTAAAATCAAACATTAAAAGAACCTCTTGGTCAAGTACTAAAAGCATCAATTTACGTGAAAAATACATTGAACCCTGAATAAAATTGACATAGAACCCTGAACTAAATGATTGCACATACGATGTTACATAAATAAGCTCTTGAAACGCAATGATGGCGCTTACAAATACTTGGCTTCTGTCGGCCACGTGGTTATACGTGATGTTGCCATAAAATATTCAAACACAAAAATTGCCCTCGAATACATACATAAAAACAATGCTCTTAAAATTGTGTGTAGCAATAATGCAGAAGTTACAATGAAATGCCATAAACATAGACGGATGGTGCCTGATTCAAGTTGCGCGGGTCGCATGACCTCTCCGACATCTTTCTCCTCCTTCTCCTCGATTAAGTTAAAAGTGCCACAAGAGTGCAATAAATTAATAAAGCGTAATCATAATGCTGGGGAAATGTCTGGCAAAACGTACGTAAGCAAAGGTTAACCAGTAAACTAAATAACTATGGAAATATAAATCAGTGAACAAAAGTTGTAGTGCTACGTGACAGTGTTTTACCTCGCCAGCTCTCCTTGACGGACTGTCCAGATACAAGCATCACACGGACCTACCATGGCCGCCTACGGGGTTCACATAAGCGGAAGTGTTATGCACGCCGAGTAAAATATTTCATATTGAAAATAAAATGGCACAAATTAAATTAAATATTGTTTTATATTTCTATAATTTTCTTATGAATTTCAATATAACTTTAGTGTCTCTTTATGACGGCGTTTATGCCGGAATATTAAGTGTTCTTAATCTCTGAATTTTATAACAAAATAATTACAAATGAATACAAACACTTTAAAACATTTTAAGACATATTAAACACTCAAATACAAGAGAACACATTTTACACTGAAAA
This sequence comes from Dryococelus australis, assembly GCA_029891345.1. Classification (NCBI taxonomy): domain Eukaryota; kingdom Metazoa; phylum Arthropoda; class Insecta; order Phasmatodea; family Phasmatidae; genus Dryococelus; species Dryococelus australis. Next base: position 198,263,207 of record CM056994.1, read on the forward strand.
ATAACATTTATATGAAAGTTCAAAATTATCGGCCTCTTTGCGCACGTGCGGGACATGTGACACGTGAGCGCCGTCATGGGCTCTAGTGCCGCTGGCTGTTAGCTGGCATCAAACGACCCCTCCCTCGAAGACCAAGATGGTGCAAACAATGCAACATTGCTCTGGCCGCCTCTGCCCGGCTGGTTGCCAATTGAGGGCAAAGGACGCCTCGGAGGTCACAGGTTTCTTCTGCGTTTGCATAGGATGGAGGTGTAGGCAGGAACAACAATGTGGGTACGTGGTGGCGATTCGGCTCGCCTCTTGCGAGTGCTGTGTTGCACTCGGTTGACACTTTGTCACACTCACTGCCCTACTATTATCCCCAAACCCTTTCATACATTTTTACCCTACTAGGTCTTCCCCTGCGGGAACTGGAAAGCCTCTAAGAGGTGTCTCGCCGCCACAAATGGTATCAAGGTTTACGTTTACACTTTGGTTACAACCAAATTCAGCTGTGCCCTGGGGAAACCCTTTAAAACTCAACTCACTGGCACTGGTTGTGTTGACATTTACGTGTGCACTGATGTTACCACTTTCTTCGTGTACACTTGGAAATCCCTTAAACTCGCTCTGATTCGTTGTGTTTTTACATGTATTATCAGAAAAACCCAGAAACGGTTTTGCGGTTGTACTTGCTTCCACCTCCTCACTACTAGGTGTCGAGTGTTCAATCAGTGCAAAACCCTTAAATAACAGTTCATTACTTTGGCTGGGTGTTCCCGTGTTAGTGTCGTTCTCCTCAGTGTCCGTGTTGTTGCTCTCCTGTGAACGCCCTGGTGAAATTCTCAGAACTCGCTGCTGTACTGGGTGTGACGTCGTCTCCTTGCCTCTCTTCCCTACAGGCGGTCGGGCTATCCTCAGGTTGTCACGGTGCCGTTTCGTGACACGTCAGGATCCCAACTTCACTAGATACGTGGAATTTCCCATCTTTTCCACCATTCTCACTGGCCCTGTCCATCTATTTGCCAGTCCAGCACAGTACTTCTTTGCCCCGGCTGATAACGGGTTCTCTCTTACATACAAGTACATCCCAAGTACAAATTCGGGTGGCGGCCTCTTGCTATCCGGTACCCACACATTGCAATAACTGCTCTGGTTTGCCCTGGCTTCTTCATGTATTTGTGCCTGGTGTTCAACAATTTATTCAGGTGACCTAGGGCCGGTTTTTCACGCTCCGGGGGCACAGAGTTTGTGACCTTGTACAATCTCGGCGGGTGAACACAAGAGAACACATTTTACACTGGAAAATAACATTTATATGAAAGTTCAGAATTATCTGCCTCATTGTGCACTTGCAGGACATGTGACACGTGAGCTCCGTCATGGGCTCTAGTGCCACTGGCTGTTAGCCGGCGTCAAAATCAATAGCATCATTGTCCAAGATGAATATGCCTTCACTTTTCAGGAAATCTAGGACAGGTGGAGATATCAGAATTACCTTTAGCATACAAAAAAAAATTCACACTTGGTGGTCCAATAAAATGTTCTTTTCGACTCAGTCAGTTCATGTAGTGGCTTAGCGATCATGGTAAACCCAGGTACAATTCAACGACAATATGCACATAATCCCAGAAAACTCAGCACTTGAGCTTTGTCAGTCGGTGTTCGCTAATTTCTTATTGGTTTGGTCTTCTTAGGGTCTGTTTTTATTGTATGGGCAGACACTTCATGTCCAAAGAAAAAGTAATTTTCTTTTGGACAATTGGCACTTCTTAGGAAATAGTGTCATGTTGGCTGCGACCACTTTCTGAACTACATAGTAAGCGAGATAGGTGGTCTTCAAATGTCCTTCTTGTCACAACTGAAGCATGACGTCTTGAATATTAATACTAAACGACTGCTACTCATCAGCGCAACTGCATTCCTAACAGCTGGTCTACGAGTCATGCCGCCACCACAGCGGCACAATTGTTTCACCTACCAGGCTGGGACAGACGTCCCAATAGTAATTTACTATTTCTCCCGATGAGCCACTGTGACCATGCAAGAGGTTCGGGGCAAGTACAGCAGTGTGCCGCTAGATGCCGCCACATGCAATATGCCTAGATCCCACCACTCTCCAGTACTCTACATACACAGAGGATCTAGGCCCCGAGCTCGCACCTGCGTTTCCCCCTCCCCAGACGCCTGTGCCAGTGGAAGAAGGGATGGCTGAGGAGCATGTAAGAAGATGCATCCCGGCCCTCCGGATCAGTTCTCTGCAGTTCTGCTACAATTCTTGATCACCTTTCTAAGCCTTCATCGCTCACCTCGTGGAGCCGAAGATCCTCTCCAGCGCCTAACCGAAGGAAGAACCAGCAGCCGTCGACAGTTACAACACCTAGACACATTCTGTCCCTTATGGACAAACCTGAGAGTAGAGCTCATGCTGAGGTTATACACATACCAGCTAACTGCCTAGCCCGCTAGCTTTGCACATGGCGCCTCCCCCTGTGGTACGAAAGGGTATTTACCTTCCACATATCCTGTGGGAAATTAGGATATAGCACCTTTGCCATATTTATTTGTTTCCTCTTGATAAATAAACACTGATCTTATCAGTTCTCTCGACTCTCACTCCGAGCCCCTTCCCTGTATCGTATTGGAGCTGGAGGACTCGGCAGGAGACCAGTTTTTTGCTTTTCCAAATGCACACTAACAACACAACAGTACATCCTTGGAAGGCCACCCATTCTCTGCCCCAGCAACGAATGATACAGCCACAACACTAGGATACCGTTCCCTGGAAGTTGGCTTGCAGGCTAAAAGTCGCTCCCTTCATGGTTATGAGGAGAGGATCTTCTTGGAGTCCGAGCAGACCAGTGACCACTGGACCCACACTTCACCATTATTGGAAGGCCACCCATTCCTTGCACCACATGGGAGGAACGGTAGAGCTACGACACTAGGTACGCTCCTGGTGGAATAGACTTGCCGGCCAGGTGCTCGACTCTCATCGCTCCCTAGTGGTGCAGAAAGGGCTGCATCCTGGTGCAGGGAAATCTACCCCTGTGGGACAACACCGTGCGGTTCCCACAATCATCACCCCGCAGCCCATGCCGTCTCTACCTGGTAGAGTCGTCGAGAGTGAGGCGGTGTTGACAGCAGTAATTTACACCTACACGTGAACACTGACACGTCAACTGCCAACCTCCTGCAGCTCTGAGTTTTGTGCCTAATGAATGCCTTACACCCATAGGGGTGGAGTGGAGAGACGGGCCAAGAAGACGGACCTGACAAATATCTAAAGGCAGGACTTTTTCCATTAGACTATGAAGGTGGCAGGTGCATTACATAGCCCAAAAAGGTAACTTTGAATTGCCAGGTTCCTTTCCCTTGGACACAAATTGCAGTCTTCTCTTGTTGCTCCTCTGACGCAACCTGGCACTGTCAGTACCCACTTTTCATGTCCAAAGTAGAAAATCATTGTGAACCTGCTAGGCTGTTTAATGTATCATCTATCCTTGGAAGTGGATAAGAGTCTTTGTCACATTATTAAGCTGGCGATTATCTAGACAAAAACCCAGAGAGCTATCTTTTTTCTTAACAAAAATGATAGGGGATGACCATGGACTAACTGATTGTTCTATCACATCTAGATCCTTCATTTCCATTCAGAATTCCCTCAACTGCCTCATGTGAAGCAAATGGCAGTCATCTTGGTGGCTGTTTAATGGGCCTGGCATCTACTGTATCTATTTGGTGGCAGGTCACGTTGGTCCATCCAAGGTAATTTGGTCCACATGAGAAGGCATCCCTATTTCTCTGCAGTAGTTCAAAGGCAGCCTTCTCCTGTCGTCGCCTGTTAAGATTTTCTTTTGTTCTTACTAACAGTGTCTCCAGTACTACTTGTAAATGACATTCTATTTTTTTACTCTCGAATGTTCTCGATCATTTGTAAATAACTGTGTGACCTGCTTGCAAACACCTATCACTGCCACCTTGAGACGAATAGCACTATCAGACAAATTTATCATCTAACCGGAAAATTGTCATAATTAGAAGAGACTTTGCTACAACGACTTTACCTGGCAGGATGTCTATCTTCTCTGCTGGCTCAATTAGACCCAAACATCTGACAAACTTTCCTTGACATCTACCGGTAATAACAATTTCACTAGAAGCAGGCAGCACAGTGGGTTGTCCACATACTACTGGGCAGCTAACTGGGGAGGACAAATCATGCCATGTTGACACCACCAACTCTGTACTGCCTAACCGTAGCACACCAAGTTAAGTATTGATACAGCACTCCAGTCTACATAGTACATCAAGCCCCGAAAGACATTCGTTCTCTATTTCTGCTATATAAACATCATGCTCTATGCTAATGTCACCAATCTTCAAGATCACTTTCATCTTGCCTTTAAATGGTGTGGGTTAACCTGTTACTGTAGTCAAATAGCACCGTTCCATGAACTCTTTGGGTGATCGCTGGAAGGACTGCCCAAGAATGTCTGGTCTTACTACTGTCATGGTAGCTCCAGTGTCAACAACTATTTGGCAAGAAACATCATTCAGGCTCCCCTCGACAAGTGTTGCATCCCAATCATGTTTCACCGACCCTACATGTAAGAACATTCAGGCCTTCCCTCCAGAAGTCACTGACCTTTGCCCCTTGATGTTGATGTTTACAAGTTTTCCGTATGTGCTGTATTTTCACCTGCCTATTGCTGCCTCTTTTCCTGCTGCTGCGGGCAGTAGGCTCTCAGGTACCCCAGCTGTCCACGACGAACACTCGGGCTGTTTGGTAGGGGGCAGCGAAGCTATTTAGCACGGACCCTGGAAGCAATGTCTCTCATAGATATCTGCATTTCCTTCTGAGTCTTCTTGATGTCGTCATCTTGATTTAGTGTCACTGTCCGTACCGGACGTCAGGTTGCAGCTCCCTGTCTTGCTGACTCCACCTCCAGTGCTCGGGCCAGGGCATCCGGCATGTTGTGGGGTGCAGCCAGACGTATGCCGTACCTCAGTGACGGCGATGGCATCGATGATGAAGCTGACTGATATGATGTTGCACGCCTCGTCAGGGCACCCTTCCAGAGATAGGTGGGAAAGCTGCAAGATGTCTTGCCATAGCTCCTGCATTGGCTCTCCTGGTCGCTGGGTGCAGCTTCGCAGTTGGGCATGGTGGGCATGTTGCATGTATCTATCACCAAAACGTAGCTCCAAGGCCAATACCAGTGTGGGGTACTCCAGTTATCGCTCTGGAAGAGATTGTAGTATGCTCAATATAGCCCCGAGGTAGTAAGCCCGCTGTTCGGCTGTACAACCATTTAGGGTAACCAGATAGACAAAATTAAGGACGTTAATTAGAGTTGAAATCAACAAATATTGCGCTCATTGTTAAATAAAACGAGTTCACTTTCACTCGCTCGTGGGGGATGCGAAGCAGTGAGCACGTAGCTGTACTATTAATTATTTTATCAAATTTTCTATTTCATCACCCACGCGTATCTGGTTTTGCTGGTGGTGCCTATATTTGTCACACAAAGAAGTTTGATTTGCACTTAAGCATAATACTTTTTATTTGCTCTCTGATTGGCTGTCGTCTGACCATGCCACATTTCTCCTCCAATCAGCAATGACGAGACGAGAACCAATCAGAACAATTTTCTTTAATTTTACGTAATTAAAAATTTGTAATACATTATATCCTCTAAAGACAAATGAATAATAACGATAACAGCACTAACCTCTAAATAATTTCTACATCAACAAACTTGTGTCATAACCAAACTTACACTGCACTTCACTTAAATCATATATTAAATCTTAATTTGAAAATTATCTTAATTAAGCGTCACCACAACGAAATACTCCAATACCAAAAAGGTTATAGTAATATAATAATCATATATGAAACACACCGACGTTACAACTTGACTCTACTCTACTCTCTCAATTAAAGCAGAACTGACTGGGCATTCATATAGGTGTGATATATATATATATATATATATATATATATATTATATATATATATATATATATATATATATATATATATATATATATATATATATATATATATATATATATATATATATATATATATATATATATAAAAATAGGGGATGTGAATTCACCATCTAGGCTTTTATTTTTACTTAATGCTTTCCACCATATTGCTGGATGCATTGGTCTTGTGGTATGGATTTAAAAAAATTACTTTGTGTATGGTTCAACATTAGCTTCAAAAGAAACTATATTAGCAATAAAACTTCAGTCAAATGATGAAGCAAATATCCTGGCTTCTTCCTCTTGCACTGAAGAAAGTTGTGGCAAATCTTCATGCTTTGGATGCACAATGTGTGCTAAGTAATGACCTGGAGTTACTGCGTCATTGAAACTTTTTGAATATTACTTTATGTGGTTCCAAAATGGGATTGTTACATTGTGTTAGATCACTAATCTATCAACAACACTGCACCCTTCCACTAAATACTTATCCAAAGCTGTGGCAACTTGTTTTTGTTGCCAGATAAATGACTGCCTCTTTGTAGTTTGCCAAGTTGTTGATAATGCTTCGGAGGTTCTCATAAATTTCATTCTCAGAATCTTAAACAATTGTTTACATGTGCTGTTTCTGTCTAACATATGTTTCTAAGCAAACCAGTTTGCTGCTGCAGCAAGTTTCACCTAGAAGCTGGGGCTTGCATAAATTTTCACCATCTTTCAACCAAGCAGCTGGACTCTTTAATTGTATCTTTTGCTAAAATTGCAGAGAGTATTCACTGGTTTTAGAGCTTTTACAAGCATTAACAGCAGAAAGAAAAAAATAGCTTTTACCGGTAGACATAAAATTTGCAATAATGGGATCATTGTGTATATTACTCCATCCATCTTCCACTAATGTAACAATCTTCCTAGATAATTCTTGAGCAGTGGTTTTGTTGGAATCTTCATATGTGGAATCAAGAAGAGCTCCTACTAATTGTTTTCAGTTGGGTGGAATGTAACTTGCTCATAATTTTTGTGTCAACTCTACAAAGGCAGAATTTTCTAAAACACATTGCAAGGTGATGTTTTCATTATGAAATTGATACTTTGTGGTTATGTGTATGTTGCTTTTGTGGTTAGGGGTGTCTGAACATTAAATTCTTCTTAGCTTATACCGGCACCAGCAATATTTTCCACATAATTCGACATCTGTGTTGTAAAAGTTATTACTCTTTATTTTTTTTTACTTTTATTGAATAAGTGTAATTTCAAGTCTAACTCACAGTTCACTGAAGTAGTTGTACACAATTTCAATCTTAGATTCATCTTGACTTTCAAAACTATCTGTACCTGTTTTTGAGCAACTCAACCAATGGCTTTCATTCTGAGAGCCTTTGAGCTAACAAGACGTCTACACTTATTACACTTCTGTTTTAATAACTTTTTCCATTTTCTTCTACTTCCTCCAATACCAAGTTTTAAACCACTCTTAATATATTCCCTTTTCTTCCTATTGACATTGAAAATTGTTTCTTACCATTTCAAATGCAACAGTGTTACTAATGACTAGATCACCAAATTTACAGGTTATGTAACATTTAAACAAAGAGAAAGCACTTCAAAATCAATAACATTCCCTTTCAGGAGCCATATTTCTCTTTCTGCTGCCATATTTCCCAGTCTGCTGCCATATTTCATGTGCATGTCAGTGTAGCCCTTATTGCTTCCATGCTTCTGAGTCTCAAACATAGAAAATAGCACCAGGTAAGGTCTTTTGAAGCCAAAGTTCTTTCGTTGCATTTTTTAGCATCCTACTGTAAAGGAGGTGTAACTATTTGAAGTCATTTAAAAATAACTGTGTGGTAATTAACTTCAAAATGTACAGAAGTGATGCAAGAATGCCTAAGGTCACTTGACCTAGTCACATATGAAAATGAAGAAAGCATCACAACATAATTTGTTACAATTGTCATATTCTGATGTATTTAATCTACTTGCCACAGGCAACGTCCAATATCCCATTAAGCCTCTGCCTCAGCTGTTCCCCTCTCACACTAAGCCACAGCACTGCCAGATCCCACATCATCAGTGCAGTCACCCACTTACAGGCAGAGGAAGGTCTTCAGGCAACCTATAATTGCATGCATGCCTGGCTTGGAGGTTGGGTTGCATCCTGCCCTTAGATAGACTTTCCAGGCACGAGTACTGATCCACATCTTGGCTGTGCAGCCGAGGAAGCAAACGTACACAAGCTCTCCGTATCTTACACACTGTAGAACCCCGATTTTGGGAGGCCCCTCACGGTGCCTGATAATGACCCCGCAAAACCATTTATGACCGATTTTAACACCGCAAAACCCCAAAAATTGCTTTAAAATATTGTTTTTTCGTGTTAAGTCAATTTTAATTGTGTCTGATCGCAAAAATAATGTGTTTTTAAAAGGAAATATTAATTTATGTTAATACAGGCATCTTCCGAATCGTGTACAGTAAAACTTCCCCTAAGAATTTTTCTTTTGGGGTGGGGGGACACTTAACACTTCTTATTAATGGACATTTTTCAAATCACCAGCAGAAAAACCTTAGACTCTTTTGGGGGGAATCTTCCTAATAAATGACATTCTAAATAGCAGCTGCAGACACTTCATTTGAGCTTAATAATGGACAATAACTACAAGAACATCATGTGGAAACTGCACAAACAAGTGTTAAAATAGTGAGTTCTATGTGGGCTGAGAAGGTTGTACACCCCTCACTAGCAACCACTCTACTGTACTGTATATCCTGCCTCGAGAGTGTGCTACAGCGGTGGCTAATCTCCTCTCCCCCTGTTCTCACCATCCCTCCTTCCTCCTGGTTTGGCCATGGCCAGTAATTTCAGTTGTGTCCAGTGATCAGCAGGAACAATAGCCAGTGTTTACCATATGTGTGTATTGGTGAGACGTGTCTCAGAAACGAAAATAGATAACTGTGCTAGACAAATTGGACATGATTTGAGCTCAAGAAAAAGAAAAATCAAGTGTCCTGTTAATTTTAGTTTCATTGCATTAAAGATGTATGGGTCAGATAAAGATGATGTTCGTTTTAACTTGTCTCACGTCTCTAAATGTGCATCCCATGAATTCCATTAGGATAAGGCAGTGGGAAATGGCTGTTGTGGAGAATGTTTTGGGGGAAGGGAAGAAGTCGCAGCACCACTACTTAACAAAAACTGGCTTTGACAAGTTGACAGGCCGCTGGCTGCTCCCGTTTACTTTCTCCTTGCTCCCTTTCTCCTGCATGCCAATCTTCTCTCCCCCATGCCACACTCACACCCCTCCATGCTCCCTTGCCTACCTCTCCGACACCTCTCCAAGCTCCCTTCTGCCCTCCCACTCTTTTTGCTTATATTTTTCTTCCCCTCCCCCTTAAGAACATACCACAGAAATTTCACCCCATTGCATTCCTGGGCACATCTTCCCCTTCTTCTCACTTCCAGCAGAAACATCACTCACCACACCCTCACCCCTGGATAAAATAAATTTTCTTCTCAGGAGCTTGTATCACAGCTGCTTGATACCGTGTTGCATGCACTGCATGTAGACTAAGATATTGATTGCACATGTATATTCACATAAAAATTGGATCACTAAGAATTCTTTCATAAAAAATTAAACATGCTGCATAAACATAACGTCTTTAAAATAGTTAAGTATAAGAGAAGACAATCTAAGCTTTAGTTTTATCACCTACAGAATATGCCTTTCTTTTCTGCGGCATTGCACAACGTCAACAAAACTGAGTATGGAAAAACAAACTATATTAGCTATATAATTAATCATGGTCAACAACTTCTAACTCTGCATTTGTCCTTTCTGAAATAGATCAAATATGTCAGTTCCCACTCCTTTCTCTCCCGCCTCCAATTTCCCTACAACCCAACCACCCACATCACCCACATATCTAAAGGACTTCACGCTTTTCACTTATTTATTTATTCAGGCCGGGAGACCTAAATTGACCTGCGGTATAACAAGTCACTGTATTCCAGGCTTCACAAATACAAATTGTAAGTAAACCATTGAGCTCCAGCGCACTGTGTGAAGTCAGTTTCCAGTAGCTTGCTGAGAAAAAATCAGACTATGTATAATTGAAAAATTATTTCAATTGGATAGACAAGTGTCTTGCGAATGAAACATACTCCAGAATGGTATAGGCTGTTTGAAATAAATTGAGCACTTCTGAGTCCCTGGTTACTTTTTGTCTCTCACTCGTTAATGCTAAATATTTTCATGTGACTATTAAACCTAGTGTATACTTTTTACCACAATCTAAATTTAATGTCTCTGGCCATAATGAAATATGTTTATTGGTTATTATCCCCATAGAGATGGTTTTAAAATGTCTTTACTTTACAGTCAACAGCCTATATGTACAATCTCAGAGGCGACAGGCGAAGCGATCACAAGACTGTTACCTGAAGGGTGGAAAGGTGTGGGGGTGTGTAACTCGTGATGTTATTGGCTGGACTTGCTATATGTGCAATGACCAAGCGAGATAACTAAGCTAGGTGCAGAGACTGCAGCTTTTAAAAGCAGAGGGTGTGGGAGAAATGTTACTCCCTTTGTTCCTTCACCTGCCACGTGGGCAGTCATTCCTTCAGGTGCAGTGTGGCGTGCTAGTTTCAAATTATAACTGCTGCAGTTTTTGACTGATTTTCTCAGGGTTTGTTTTGTTTTTCATCTCGCAGCATGCCAATTACAAGTAGCAACACTATAACCCATGTATTTTATTGCTGTTGACTCAATAACGTATTTGTAATCAGTTCTTATTACTATTTATTACAGTTTTCCAGGGATGTATGTATTTCAATAATTTTAATGATTTTTTGACAGTTCCTGGGAGTGGCCTTTGCAAAATCGCTGCCTCGTTAAATCCAGTACTCATAAATTAAGAGTTATACTGTGTATTGCTCCTCCTTCCTTCGCTCGCACCAGCTAGACAGATATTAAGAGAGCTCATGCAGACACCTCGTAGTTTTTTGTTTCCCTTTTGGTCACCCATGCTGTTCAGTTGCCTAACTATGTGTGTTTGCTAGCTTTGTCTGCAAGACCATCTGCCGTGCTCCGTGCACCAGTCTGTCTCTCTGGAGATGACACCCAGTTTACAGATAGGGAGCAAGTGGCTTCCCTAATGTTAGTTACATGTCATTCTGTTATCAGCACAGCACGTAAAACTGTTTGCAAGGCAAAAATGACCAGATAGTGTACTTGCTGTTCAAGAAACATTAGTTGTGAATGATCTCATGCACAGCACACACATTTTGGATACACTGATGTTTAAGAGTTTATGATATTTCACATGTTATATTCTGTTTGTTCAATTTTTCAACTTGCTACAGGTTGAAAAAATTTGATACTTCAGCTATATAAAGATAAATAAATAATACAGTGTATCGCATTTACTCAATTATAATCCATTATCAATTCTAAGCTCTACCTAGATTTTTCGGGAAACTCCTGAGTAAAAATGACACATCACGTAATTTGCGCTAGAGAAAGTACACTACAGAATCATGACTTCACCCCAAATGAACACTGCAAGCCACATGGGCAAGTCTACCCACAGTACTGGAGGCAGGACACTGGGAACTCCAAGATGTAGACAGTGAATCAACACACCTCCAACCTCGTGCTCCTAGCTCGTACTGTCTACCCGAATCCGCAGAAAACCATCAAGTCATCGCCCTTCCCGAACCAAAGATATTCTGTCTCACCGCGCTTGCCAACAGAAGAACACACCAATTTGAATTTGACACCACAGGAGAAGCTAGCCAATCAACGAAGGGTCACTGCCTACTCAAGTGGCCTGAGTTTGAGTTCTACACACCAGGCACCGAGCGAATAGGCGAGATAAACATCCATGGTCCATGCATGTGACGTCACAAGCTCATCCCTAGGAGGCGGAGCCAAACCCCCTGCACCTCTCGAAGCACCTGAGATCACTATAAAAGGTGATCCCACCCACGCCTGAGCAGATGCTTGTGGTGGCTTGCTGGAGTCATCCGTCCACTCCTTAAGAGCTTTGAAGGCCGGAATTGGAAAACGCGACAGTAATAAAGTCTTGCAATGTCCTCTGGCTGTCAAGGCTGAAGGCATCCGGACTTAGGACCAGTTGTCTTACGCCCATCTCGTGGCCATGACAACGACGCTCTCTAAGAGGCCATCTTCTCTTGAAGGACGTCTCTTCAGTGGCACCTCCAGTCATCGCCTTGAGCACCTCCTATGTTGACCTAACCTGTCCTAAACCCAGCACCTTCCAGGTAACCAAAGGTCAAGGGGACGTAGTCCCCTTAAGGCCTTAGTCTGGCCACACTACCAATTGAGTAGAGCAAACCCCGTAATACTCATTACAAGGTCTCTTCTATACATTCCTCAAAGATTTCAACTAGGATTCCTGGGCTAGATTAGATATTAATTAGATTTCTTTAAATTTATATTTACCCAGCAATTGAACGTAACGTAAATTTAACAGGTAGCCTTCGCCTTACTTGCATTTATTTATACTCTTAACTTCTACAGTTAATTTTTATTCAGAATATTTATTACATTCAGCAGTAAAGTATCTTATGGTAGATGTTATTCCCATTATTATAATTGACCTTATTTCACTTTACTGTACTTGTTTACGTGGATGTATTAAAGCCACAAACCCACTGAATAGAAGAGACTTATTTTTACTAGTTTTTAATTACCTTTGTGAATTCAAGTTCCAGTATGAGCCACAGATTAAATTCTCATTTAATCCTTTTGTGTACGTAAAGTAATGCCGGCTAAGGATATCAGCAAAGCTGCAAATGCACGTAACACAGAGCTGTATTCCGAGTTTGGCCAAGGTAATACTCAGGGTATTGCACTGGCTAATCTTCGAGGGAGCCCTTCACTAGGAACTCAGTAAACCTTGGTATTATGGTTGCTCACGTGATCTGCTGAGTAATCCTTCGGGTGAGCGAATTGGCCAGATGTGGTTAAGCGGCAAGACACGTCGAGTCTAGTAGTGTGCCCGGGTGTACACTTTAGGACAGTTATTTATACCCGGCTTCATATCATGTACATTTCTTTGTGGGGCAATTAATATTGGATCAGAATTAATAACTGTAAATCAACCTCATGCTGAAGAATTTCAAAACTGATGTCAAGAACCATTGTAAATGGGAACTGCACCTCTTAGAATCTGAAATCAAGACTAATTAAGTCTATTGCAGAGTCACAAGAATGTGATTCATTATTTGCTTTACCCGGACACCAGACATGTGCCTTTTGAAGGATCCATCCAAAATTTAAAGGAAAAGCCAAAATTTTATGGGACAAGTACAGCGAATTCGTTAATGATTGGGGACAACTGAGCTATCTTTTCAGAGCCCAATTCACTGGGGAGGAAGTGGTTGCTCAGCTGATCGCTGACTACCACGCTACAACACTGGGAGAAACCAAAGAGGTAAAAATCTTCATTAGGAGAAAAGTGCAAATGCATAAGCGTTTGTATCTGAATGAAACCAAAATGTGTTGGGTGCACAACATAATAAGCACTCTACTTCCCTCCCTACGTAATCTTCTGATTATGCCAAAACCTTGAAACATCAAGGACCTGGTCGAGAGAGTCGGAGAAATTGAAAAAAATAATGCGTAACAGATGCAGCAGGATAACCCGACGCATGCCTCCAATGTCACCGCACCTCCCCTCCCTCTCACGCTTCAAGCAGTCAACCACCTTTCGACACCCTGACCCTTGCTCCCTCCTCACTGTTGGAACTGCTTGGGGAGGCATCTAAACAAAGATTGCCCAAACCTGCTGTTGTACAGCGGAGAACAGAAACACAACACACAACCCCCAAGTGCTCACCCTTGCTCGCAAGTTACGGGGTCAGCCTAGCCGGGAAATGCCAACATTGAGGTGTGCACGGGGCCGCCACCTTAGGACAGGCCCAACCCGTCCAAATCTCGCATTTGAATACAGGAACTGAAGGTTCCCCTGACACTGATCCCCCCCCCCCCAACCCCTATTCACATAAAGGATGTCCTCGATTAGTATTGCTGAATACTGCAGCTATGGGAAACTTCATACGGAGTGACCTACTGATGCAGAACCAGTGTGTTAATCTCCGACCACAGGGAAAAGTGGTTCGGATCGCCCAACCAGATCAAATCCTATCCGTAGATGGAACCATAGATCTCGAAGTTAAGGTCTACCATCTACAACATATTACCCCTTTTACGGTAACATCCGTGATTGATTAGGTGGTTTTCCTAGGCCAGCTTTGACTGACCAAACAATGCTACACTTTAGAGCATGATAAGCTTCTGGGGTAAAAATGCCCCATAAGTATTTTTACCCCCTCTCAATACCCCAGTGCCAAGAGCTCACACCAGAATAAATAGGGGATCACTTAAGAGCCTTCTGATAACTCCCAGAGCAGGAAGGAGTAAAATGACTGACCACCCCCGCTCCGAACTTTGGTAGCGAAGCCCACATGGCCGAACCCCTATTTTGCAACTTAGAATTCCGAGTGTTATCACAGAGGCCGAGAACCTCATCACACTACCTAAGGCAGCAATAGTACACAGTCCCTCGCCCTTATCATTAGTGTCGCAGATCCATGGATCTCCGCAGATCTAGGACGGCCACGTTGTACCACAGGCAGTTAAGTCCATTGTCTTGCTTATGGGAAATTGTGTGCAGGTAATGGACAACCAGGAAGCAGAAGAAATTGACGAGAATCAGCTCTCATTGCCTGGAGGGTCAGTGCCAGCAACACCGCTCCCACAGAGGACAACAATCGCCGGACGAGCCGACGTTGAAGGTGTCCTGCCATCATTCTCACCTACGGCAAGAGGTCCACTTTCCGGAGAAGCTGGGGCCTCAGATCTGCCTATGCCAACCACGAAGTAACAGACATTGCCTCATCAACCAGTAGAGCTCGTACCCCACCAGGTAGGCAAGCCAGCCTCCAGAGAGCTCCCCCTTACAGCCGAGCAAGTCTGGTTACCGAGGCATGCCAGGGCAACCTCCAGGTCATAACCCACTCAAAGCTCAAGCAGCCAGCCAGTGACCTTGCCAAAAGGTTTATCTAACGTGGAAAACGCTATAGCACTTCCCCCAGAGGAGTGCCCCAGCCACGGCACCCCCAATGTGTAGCCAGCACCTCGGCCATGCACGAGACAGCCACGATTAAGCCTGGCCCCGTGAGTCAAGAACCCATACAGACACATTGAGTTCTCAAGTTGTCAGGGTTCTACAGCAACTCTGTGGTGGCCTGCAGCAAATTACCGGTGGCTGAGATGGCCACATCACCCACCGTGTGAGGCCGGCCCCAGCAGAAGCATCACAAGAAAAGAAGACTCACCTACTAGAGCAAAATGGTGACTGCAATCAGATAAATACTGGCCACATTACACACTTCCCGGTTGCATGAACAGTGGTACATTAAATTAAAATGAATAGAATATACTGTGCACACCAAATCAGTATAAGCATTCAGCACATTGTGAGTGCATTGGAACCTAGAACTGTGTCATACAAGGAATAAACAGTCTAGTGTATTTACCGAATAAGGACTGGGCACTAACTGCAAAGAACGTTTACGTAGTACAAGATGGCATAAAAAAATTATAGGAAAATGAGCTTGCCTCGTGAAGTCGACATGATAATGCATAATAAAATATCCCTAAGTAGAAAGTTAGGACAAGGGGTATCAGGCGGTATAAATATTATAAATAATAAATCAATTTTTTTTCTTTTTTCTTTTCTTGAATTAGTGCAAATGTTAGGATAAGAAAGTGTCAAAGGGTCTTGTTGCATGTAACCAAGGTATACCGAGTGACATCCCGATTTATTACTGTGTTAGCTGTTTTGGGGACACAGCTTCACTTTAATGAGCACACTCTTGGAGAAAGCAGGGTAAGATTTGCAAATCATTTCAGCATGCTATAAATTGCAGTTTTTAGTATTTTTGTGAACTTAAGTGCCCACAGTAAGTCACATAGATTGGTATAGGCTTCGCCTCTTGGTGCAAAGACGTAATCAAGGCAGAAAGGAAGTCCTAACACCTCTTCTAGTGTGCTTACCTGTACGAGGATCAATCCATAACTTAACTTAGTTTTGTGTAAATACTGTGTTAAGGCTAGGTTATATAACTATTGCCGTTGAATAATGAAATAAGAGCTATGAATTGGGGACCCCATGCGCATACCTTGACATTCTTTTGACGACGGTAATTTTAAAAGTTAAGAAAGCACTGTAAATAGTAATTTTATTGATGACCATTTTAATGTAGTTATGATTAATTTGAAATTGTTAAATTCTCTTAAGTGCATTATATGTTGATATGTTAGATTAAGTGAAATTGTAAATTAGTAATTTTCAAATTGTATGTGTGTTGATATATTACATTAAGGATGAGTGATTATTTCACAAAATGTAAACATGATGTAATGTCAATTGGTAAAATGCGAAAGCAAATTAATTTCACAAATAAAACACGTTTGCTGTCTACACTACAGGCCAAGCGGCCAAATAACTTTAAGTTAAACTCCCAAGCTGCAAACTGTAGTTTGTTGTCCCTTTCTATATGCGAGGGGACACTTTGGACTCCTAGTGTCGAGCCAAGCCTTTATGTTTTAAATTCATTTTTTTTTGCCCACCCCTTGTATAGGTTAAATAATAAAAATATTGTGAATAACAAATTTTCCTGTTTGCTAAAATTGTACACTGACTAGGCAAGCAGAAAAGAAGGCATGCGAATCTCTCTGATAAGAACACACACCCCACACCAGTAAACAAGATCTCCCTTTCATGCGACGTAACCTTGCCTGCCTTTGAACTACTTTACCCTACCCTCCTGCATTCCCCTTCCACGTGAAAAGTACAATGCAAAGCACTGCTACAGCTGATTCGGAGACAAGCCACAGCCAGAGAGTGGAGCGGAGGGGAATAGAGGGGAAGTGAGCAGAGGAGGAGTGCCCGCAATGGAATGAGACGGGTGTAAATAAGAATATGATATCTTTGAATAAGCGCCATCAGCGCAAACACATATGATTATGAATTTTTCTATTCTCTCCTACACTACACATTGAAACGATGAAACGTATCCTGTGGGCTGCCCCCGGGAGACTAGGGACACACCTGTACAAGAAATGTGAGTTCAATTAGCACACTTGCAAACAGACCAACATATTAGACAGACATCACGACACTAACATTCATTCCAGCCATTAGGATGGAGGGGAGTCTTGCTCCCCCGCCAAATACCGCAACACGTAACTTAATTTAAAAATAGGCAACAACTTAAACAGCCTTAACACGGGTCCAGAGCCCAAGGAACCACAGCTACACGGCGCTTCGTTGCCTTACCCAATGATTTGAGTACGTGTCGGGGTGCATTTTGTCTTTACAAACACCCTGTGAGTTATGAGAGTCTAGGCTCCCGGTCTCATAACACACAGGCCATTCGGTGGCGTATGAGGGTTTGGCAGCAGCAGCAGCGACCTCAGCAGATGCTCAAGGTGGCTCGCCAGAGTTACTCATCAACTCCTCAAGGGCTGTGAAGGCCGGAGTTGGAAACCGTGCAGTAATCGAGTCTTTCAACGTCCTCTGGCTGTAAAGGCTGAGGGCATCCTGACTTAGGACCAGTCGTCCTATGCCCACGCCGCTGCGAAGACAACAACGTTCTCCAAGAGACCATCTTCCCCTGAAGGACGTCTCTTCAGCAGCACCTCCAGCCATCATCGCCTCGAGCACCTCCTATGTCGACCTAACCTGTCCTAAACCCCGCACCTTCCACAAGGTCACTGCAACTAGCCCCCTTACGGCCTTAGCCCAGTCACTCTACCACTCAAATAGAGCAAACCCCGTATACTCATTAAAAGGTCCGTTCTGTACATTCCTCAAAGAGTTCAGCTAGAATTCCTGGGCTAGATAAGACATTAATTAAATTTCTTTAAATTTAATTATGTACCAATTAGTTGAACTTAATATAAATGTAACAGGTAGCCTTCGCCTGACTTGCATATATTCATTATATTAAGCAGTAAAGTATCGTATGGTAGGTAGTTGAAGTTAACATCTTGTCGACAGCGAGGTCATTAGAGATGGTGCAAGTTGCACAGGGAAGAAGAGTGATTGGGGAAGGAATTGAATGAATTGGCCATGGCCTTTGTTAGGGACCCATCCCAGCATTCGCATGAAGTGATTTTGGAAAACCATGGAAAACCGAAATCAGGATGGCTAGACCAGGAATCGAACCTGGGTACTCCCGAATAAGAGTCCAATGAGTTACCACTGCATCACGTCACTCAATAAATTATCTTATGGTAGAAGTTATTGCCATTATTATAATTGACATATCACTTTATTGTACTTGCTTACGTGGATGTATTAAAGCCACAAACTCATTGAATGGCAGATACATATTTTTACTAGCTTTTATTTATCTTTGTATCCGTTGTGAATTCAACTTCATGTATAAGCCACGGATTAAATTCTCATTTAATTATTTAGTCTACGTGAAGTAACGACAGCTATGTGTATCAGCCAAACGGCAAATACGTGTAACACCGAGCGGTATTCCGTGTTTGGTCAAGATAATACTCAGGGTATTGCAGCTAATCTTTGGGGAAGCCCTTCACTAGGAACTTGATACATCTTGGTATTGCAGTTGCTCACGTAATCTACTGAATAACCCTTCAGGCTAGCGAATTGGCCAGATGTGGTTAAGTGGCAAGACATGTCGGGACTAGTCGTGTGCTCGTATGTACACTATAGAACCGCTATTTATACCTGACTTCGCGCCACGTACATTTCTTTGTGGGGCAATTAATATTGTATCAGAGTTAATAACAGTAAATCTGCCTCATGCCAAAGACTTTCAAAACTGGTGTCAAGAACTATCGTAAATGGGAACTGCACCTCTTAGAATCTGAAATCAACAGTAATTCTATCATAGAGTCATATGAAAGTGATTCATTATTTGCTTTAACTACCCGGACACTGGGACCTGTGACTTTTGAATTTCTAATAAACTTACGTAGTGGCACAGAGATATTAGACATAGAACCATCAGCACTTTTCCCTGAATAAACTGCTACCCAGCAGCACGAGCACCATTCACTCAGCCGCAACCAGAGTTGGACGCTGTTCCGCAGACGGCCACCATAGCACCACCACCGGAGCAGAGGACAGCTCCACCTGCTGCAGATCCACAGGTAATATGTCGGCGAGGAGTGCTGCCGACTGTTGCTATCTTTGTCCCATCACGCATACCTACATGTCTCACTATTTATGCTAGTACATTGTCTAAGAGGGATTAATCTCTCCCTGGCATGCTATATGCAACACTCACATTCAATAAATTGAAGGCCACCCAAGACTCGTATACAAATGGTGTACAAGAGTACACTTAAATTTAAATTGTTCATCTGGGTCTCAGTCCCCAAGTCACCTACATCTCACACACCACAAGATAACCCATTATAATGTCTCTCCCCTTAATGTGGAAAGAACCCTCCCATATACTAGCCCGGGACTTGTGTGCACTCCCTCAGGTGGCTCCGTAGATGAGTGATTGAACTAGTGTACATCCTTTGTGTAATACACAAGTTGGCATCTGAGATTTTAACCCTCACCTCACCTACCATTACTGGTACGGTGCTCTGCCAACAATCAAGGTAAATGGTGGGACCTCGCCTTGTACCGGGTGGTGAGTGTTGGGGGACTCAGAGCTCTCGCTCGAGCTTCATCTCACAGCACTCTCAGACATGCTTCAAATTATTGGTTTACTTATGAGGCTACAGTTGAATCACCACTTCAGTAAGAAATTTTATTTCTGTTGGAAGTTTAATTTGGCTGTCAATAGAAATTGTTTTCTATTGAAAAATATTTATATTTCACACTGTGCTTTTGGAATCAAATAATTACATATCGTGCTTCTCTCCAGCTGCTCAAGTTTGATTCATCGGTTTCAAGTTGCTTCCCGTTCTCTTTATTTCCATTATATTTTGCAAAACTAACAACACTTTTTTTAAAGAAACAAAATTATACACACATTATTCTGTTGCTATAAATGGAGCATTGCGTTTTAATTCCGTTTTTCATCAAATACGACACAGTCAATGCACCCGTGACTATTTGAAATGTGAATTGCAACCATTGTTCTCGTACTGAAAACTGAATTTCAGTGTAAATAATCGTCATTTCTTTTACGGTATCATTGACTGCATTTTGTAAAGAATAATGCAATTGTAATTAAAATTTTTGAGCTATGTTCACCGATTGCTTTCTTTGAAAGATAGCCTGTAAACTATTTTCAAGAAGCTGTATATCTCATGAAATTCTACAATAACACGGTCAATCGCTACATTGTTTTGCCGGCATGTAGTTGCTGTGTGATCTGCTAGATAGGTAGGTGCACTGTTGCTCCATGTTGTAGCGGGCTGAACCCGCCCTTAGCTAATGCCTGTGCGTGAACCCTGCATTACACAAAGCGGGAAAGCAGGACACGAGGGATTACATCAAGCTGGAATTATAAACAGTTGGCAAAACCCCAAACGAACAAGAATATAGGGCAGCGTGAGGCTCGTTGCGAGGCCAGACATCTGCTTGAAGCGTGAGGGCGCTGTCTGGACGTCAGCCAGTGCCCGACCTCAAGAACAACAAGAAGAGGGGTGTGCCGGAGCCGCCATTGCGATACGTCGAGGGATGCAGTCTTCGGCATCATTTTAGATGAAGCGGTTCCGGTGATACGTCGTAAGGATAATAATTAGTTAATTAACAGAGTGGCTTTGCAGAACAATATTATTAATGTAAAGTATTGCTCTCCCGTTTAAACATATTAATTTATATTTTAAAGTGTTGTTCACTTGTAAGTATTACAGAGTTATATAAAGGAGGTTTAAAGAGATCCCAGTCTTTGATATTCTGCAAGCCCCAGTCACCTTAAAGGATCTTATTACCAGGCAGAGTCGCCTGCTGTACCTTAGTACCGTAGTTTACTTGGCTGGAATTCAAAACCAGTACAATGTGAAGTTCCCCGCTAGATAGCTGTGATGTTCATTACAGGTAAAGATACAGCGCATCACCCTAGGTCCTGTTCCCGCAAAAACACATCCACCCTATCTGCTCCCACGGAAATTTATGTTGTGGCCTGGAAGATGTTTTTCACATTACAGAGCATACAGTAAAAGCCTGATTACACAGCTGTTGGGGGACATAACTCGGACCAGCATTATAGCTTTCTGCGCTATTCCGGGAGTGACCGAGTACTGTAGCAAAAAAAAAAGCCAGTGCTCTAATGGGGCGTGGCACCTTCTGTCAAACACGGGCAAGTGTTTTTTTACCGCCATAACTCAAACATTTTAGCCCCTTCCTATTTGCATCACTAGACTTGACAGCACCCAACACCTTAACAAAAAAAGTTGTCTTGTTGTAAGTGACTAGGACTCATGGGCGTAACTACAGGGGGACTAGGGGTGGCTGAGCCTCCCCTATAAATTTATTAGCTCCCTCTAGAATATATATGTGACCCTACACAAAATTGGAAAAATCGGAGGAAATAATGTGTGTGTAAAGGACTGTGAAACACTATGTAGAACCTTCATACAAAATGTTAAATGAGAGACAAGCATGCCAAGATGTGAAGTGAATACTCCCAGATATCTACTGAAATTACGCCAAGAAGGAGGAGGTAATAAAACAGCCATGAGGTGAATATATGTCACAACAAGGGGAGGAGGCAAGTGATTTATTACAATTTTACCCAAAATATTTTTTGACGTGTCACCAATGTCATGTTACATTCAGAGATTAAGTTGTAGTTAGATTCAAAATGATCTTTTGACTACAATTTTTGACATTTGTTTTATTTTTTATAGAGACGAGACGGAATGCATATTGAAGAAAATATCTGCAGACATTCAATGATATTTTAAGTTGCCTGCTACACAGGGATAAGCTCTTCTACAAGAACTTGAGTAGTATAGAAATTCCGATTTGGGCACAAATGCAAAAAAGTGGCTCAAAAAGTTGCGCTTGGGAGCAATTGCAAAAAAAAGTTGCATTTGAGTACAACTGCAAAAAAGTTACTCAAAAAGTTGCGTTTGGGAGTAGTTGCAAAAAAGTGGATTAAAAAGTTGTTTTTGAGCACAACCGCCAAAAAGTGACTCAAAAAGTTGCATTTGGTTAGATTGTAATCTTTAGAAAAAAAGTTGCGTTAAACTTTGCATTTGAATGCATCTGCAAAAATACGCGTGAAAAGTCGCAAAACAGTGGCTCAAAAAATTTGAATACGTAAAAAATAAAATATTTTGAGTAATAAATATGGATCAGTTGCTAAATGTATTAAACGAAACCAAACAATTTAAGAAACTTTCCGTACTTACAATTGCGCAGTCCTACCCCATAGACCATGCTGAAATAAATTATACATGGTATGGATACAAAGTGGTAATTACTTCTGGACATTTTAAAGTAACCTTACCAGACAGATATGTTCAGATTTTCAGTGAAAAACTTTTAAATTATGTTAATCATGGAGGAATAAGTTTTGCATATGATAGAATGGTGGATTGTGGTGTTAAACAAATGTATTCTATTTGGTTTTTAAAGAGTAAATGATCATCATCGAATAATTAGACATCAGTTGATATTTATTTGTGCTCATATCTCTATAAAGTTTTAATGGTTATCCAATCATTAAAATACAATTATCACTCTGACTTCGGCAATGTGCTACAACATAGTCTAATTAAAAATTAAGATATGCATCTCCAAATTTGACATATTAAAGTAGTCGAAACATTGAATTCTTTTTCTAAATCTTTCATTGCACTTTCTATAGAAATATTATTCATCTTTATCACATGAAACTTTAATAGTTTAAAGTTAGTATATATAGAATATGACTACTTCGAACCCAAAAAATATCTATGGTCTCATCTCTAATACCACTGTTATTTCAGACAAATCAAAGTTAAATAACTTACCTTTTTCATCCTTAATTTCAACTATTATTTCATTAACTTGATTTGTTTGCACTGAAAAAAATAATGGATAAGCTGGTTCGTAATAGATTGTGTTGCCAAGTCCAAATTTTGTTCTTGGTTTAAAAGTGGTAATTGTTAGTTTCTGTATGATTATATTCATCATGTTTTAATATCATACCATTTACTATATTACACGTGTGTGTGTGTGTGTGTGTGTATGTATGTATGTATGTGTGTGTGTGTGTGTGTGTATATATATATATATATATATATATATATATATATATATATATATATATATATATATATATATATATATATATATATATATATATAATGAGAGAGAGAGAGAGAGCACGTGTGTGTGTGTGTTTCAAATGGAGCAAATTTTGGAATTGTATCGCCATAATGGTCAACATTTGCTTTCAGAGTTTTATTTTCTACAAAACCCAAAAGTTTTACTATTGAACCCCGTTTTCCAAGCTGTAATTTAAGCGTTCATTTTACTTTCACTCTGTTTGTTATTTTATCCAGCTCAAAAGATATATAATTTTCTTTCCCATCTATTGAATCTACACTAAATGAAAAAAATTGCTTTTATAGTTTTTTCAAGATCTTTTAAGCTATATTGGCCAACTGGAATTTCAACTGCCAATTCCATATCATTCTGGCCCACAAAATATAGCTTATTTCTCCCAGAGATAATGTTATGCGTTAGATAAGTAGTATAGAACTGAACTAAAGCCAATGAGTACCCCTCAATTTCTAAAGGGTAATGTAGTCTTTTCTTCAACACTGATTTGTTATCTGTTAGTTTGAATACTTTACTCATTTATTATATTATTTAAAAAATCTATTAATAAATGAGCAAGAAAAACATGAAATATGTAGACTGGGATATTAAAATAAGAATACCAGACAAGACTGTATCGAGAAAATGTCATGGAGAATTATTACCTAATAATAATAGATGTTTGATAGTGGGTCCTAGTAACTGTGGAAAAACTACACTTATGATAGACAATTTTATATATGCTTAGGGATGGTTGGACTTTGGTACTCTATATGTGTGTTCAAAAAGTCTGGACCAACCAAAATATATCAATTTAAAGAAAGATATAGATGTAGCATTAAAATTATTTAATGAACCGATAGCATACTTCTTTCCATCAAATGAAGAAATGGTTGATGTAAATGAATGTCGTAAAGAGTCTGTAGTTGTTTTCGATGATATCATACTTGAAAATCAAAATATGGTAAGGGATTACTTTACTCGTGGTAGACACAAAGCTATTGATTGTTTCTATTTAGCCCAGACATACTCAAAAGTACCTAAGCAGCTTATAATAGAAATGCCAATTTTCTTTGCATATTCAGACAAGACGATACAATTCTTAAACATATTCATAGTTTTTTTGTTGGTGGTGATATGTCATTTGAGAAATTTAGGGAGACTTGTTCAAAATGTTGGAATAATGAATATGATTTTGTTACAATAGATATGACAATTAAGTTAAATAAAGGTAAGTACCATAATAAAATTAATGACTTTTTAAATTCTTAGATTATAAGTAAGTTGTGTTTTTAATGGAAGTGTTTCCATTAAAAACTAACATAATCTGATCTTTTTAAATGTATTCATATACCACAACTATTTCAATAAACACAATTGTACCTCCGGGTACATTGTGGGCTTTTGGTATTTTAAAATATATCATATCATCAGGGTATACTTCAAAAGTTTTATACATGTCAATTTTTTTCCATTGATGGTATAAGTTGATAACACTTATATTTTCCTGGCTTTATTATTTCAACTATAGTTCCATCTCACATAAAAAAAAATTCTATTTGATTATCAAAGTAAAATACTTTTCCTTTTGAACTGTATTTTTCAACTAAACGAATAATGTTAATTCTGTTTTTTCTGATAGTACTCAAAATTGATTGCATCCATCGGTGCAATGGGATCGCCCACATGTCTTAGTCTTTTTTGTTGAAAATCTATATTATTATCTACTTACAAGTAAGTGAGATATGCTTTATCCAATGTTCTTTCATTTCTTGTCAATGTGGCTATAAAGTCGTTGAACTGTGTGTAGGAAAAAAAATCATTAGGATTCATCTTCTCAGTAGTTGTATCATTGTCCATGTGTTTCTTTAATTTGATCTTCAATCCAAGAGCTCATTAATGCATTTCCACATATATCCATTGTTTATTAATAGTGAAATAATTTTTGGAAATTTTAAATTATGTAAAAATTTATTTATCTCAATTGCACACAAATGATCACAAGTTACTTGATTGAAATTTTAAATTCTGTCATCGTTATAAAAAATATTACTTCCAAGATATGCTATTAATTGTCGGGTGGATTTCCACCAAATGAATCAAAATAATATTTGTTGTTTGCTTTTTCCCTATAGCATACCCAGTGTGTACCAGAGTTTGTTGAAACATCTAGATTAACAATCCCACATTCATTATCGAGTGGCGTGTTAAGTACCTCATCAATCATAAATACACCCTGAAAATTTTTAATGTTTAATTTTTTAGCCATTTTATCAATATCAAAGTTACTGAGTAGAATTACTTTTTTTTTTTTAACATTCTTACCCCACTTAACATTCTTCAATCCCTTGCCGTATTCCTCCATAGCTAAATTATGTCTGCATTGTTCTTCCAATTCTTGGTTTTTCTTCTTAGCATTAATTACTGCTGTAGCAATAGATGATGCACCACCAGCTCACGCTCTTAGAGCTCCCAATGCTGCGAAAATTAAAGGTAAAAATCCACCCTTGTGAACTGTCAGACCATTTCCAGTTTTCATTTCTTTGGACATTTTCTTAAGTTGTGGAACTGAAATTGTAATAGTCATCCATTTGTCCTCCTTTAATTTCTTGTTTTTACATTCCAGTTGGTCTTTCGTTAGGAAAGAATCAATATTCAGACCCTTCAACTCCTCATTAGGAACTTGAAATACAATGTTTTTTACTTTCATTTATTATAACAAATATTTTAATAATTTCATTTTAATTCCCCAGCCAAGCTTACTTTTAATATGCATTGCAGATCCATTAACACCAGCCCACAATCTCTCATTGAGATCATTATCTGAACTTAACAATCTTTTGAATGCTTTCTTTTCTAGTTCTTTGTTAGCTACATGCCTTTCAGCTAGATCTTCATAATGATGATAAGCTATATCATGTTCCGTTGCAGCCCCATCTAGTGGATAAATGGGTTTATCACCATGCTCAATTCTCTCTTTTAGTCTAGTACCCTGACCTAAGTACTGATAACCGGGTGCATGCAACTCAAAAGGTAGCAAATTTATTATGTCATTGAGTAACCCTTTTCCGTGATGCTCCGACTCCCAAAAAGCATGTGGTATTGTGTTTAACATTCGTATCAGATATGGTATACCTTTTGGATTATTCACAACAAAGTCACTAAACTTGCTGTTGAGCATATTCATTATTCCAACTTTTTCATTGTAATAGTTATCATTTCCAGCATTCTTTTCACCAAAAATAACGACCAGTCAATCAATAAGCATCCTAACATCATCCATCCATATGTATTCTTTGGGATAGTCTGTATATTTCTTTATACCTTTCCTCTTTTTAGGTGAGAGACATTTCTTTTTAATTGAATTGTAAATAGGTTTAACAATAATTTTCCATTTATTCCCTTTACTCGATTTTGGCGTTCACAAGTTTAGATAGTTTTGAAAAACTGCGTTTGTATCTGCTAGGATACAACTATAGTGTTCATAGTCTGTTGCAGTGTAGTCACTTTCTGTTACTTTCATACTAGTTAGTAATTTCATTAAGCCATCAGTTCCAGTGTATGTTCGGCCTTTTACAGAAAATTTGTCATTGATGAGTGTTACTTTGCTATCACCAATATACAATCTACCTTTATCAGCCTTTAGTCCAAAAACATCGTCTTTGCAGTCAATTAAGAAATCGGCCACTTTCTTACCAACAAGTCTTGTTTTGTAGTTAGTTAACTGTGAGATATCAGTTTTCAAAAGCCCCAACGCTTCATCATAGCGTTCGTCATCGTCAATGCATTCATCGGTGTCTGTTTTACCAAACAGTTTTCTTTCAAAAGATGTTTCTGTTGGTGTCTGTGGGTAGTCTTTCTTAACAGCAAATGGAACAAGTTCTTTTATTAAGTTCTTATTCTCATTTGTTACGTGTCCAATTTTTTGTCCCAAATCTTCTGTCGCAGCTATCAATGTTTGATCATGTTTTTTATTTTTATCGTATTCATCTTGGCGAAATTTTGTAAAAGTTTTAAGCTTTTCAATTAACTGTCTTCTTCTCTGCATATTATTCTCTGTATTGTTTACAATTTTTTTGTCTCATTTATTATATAAATAAATAAAATGAACAATGATAACTTAAATGTATACTGTCTCAAATGTATGAAAAATACACTAAGTTCATATGAACTTAAAATAATAACAAAGTAAGAATTAAATGTGTTTGTAGATGTTGTGTTACCTATAACTCAATATTCACTGGTGGGGGTATAAAAAAACTATATTGTAAATGAAATTCATAAACCAATAAGAAAAAACTTTTCCAGAAGAACTGTTCTATCTTTTGGCATTGATGATCTTTGGCATGCTGATTTAGTTAAGATGAATTTTCTGGATCTTTAAAAGGTATACACAGAATTAACAAAGGGTTTTAATATATGTTAACCGTGATAGATGTTTTTTCCAAATATGCATGGGCAATACCAATCAAAGATAAAACTGGTGAAAATGTTACGTTAGCATTTAAAACTATTTTGAGTGATCACAAACCCATGCATTTATAAACAGACGAAGGGAAAGAATTTTACAATAAATCATTTAAGACATTAATGGCCAATAACAACATAACACACTATTCAACATATAGTGAAAAGAAAGCATTGTTGTAGAAAGATTTAATAGAACATTGAAGGAGAAAATGTGGAAGATATTTACTGTGTAGGGAAGCTATAAATCGGAGTATAATCGGAATTAAACCCGCCAATGTAAGTGCAAAGAATGAAAGTTCTATTCTAATCAACATGTATATAGGAGAAAGAAAAATGGTTAAACCAAAGTTTGCAATAGGAGATAAAGTCGTATAAGTAAAAGTAAAAATTTGTTTGAAAAAGGATATACACCAAATTGGTCCACTGAAGTATTTGAGGTGTGTGAAGTATTGCACACAAACCCCACGACATACATAATAAAAGATTTTTAAAATGAACTTAGTAAAGGTATTTTTTATGAGCCAGAGCTGCTTAAGACCAAATATGTTAAAGACTACTTAGTGGAAAAAGTTTTACGAAGAAAAGGAAATAAACTGCTAATTAAATGGTTAGGTTTTCATAGTAGTCATAATTCTTGGGTTGATAAGAAAAGTGTTGTTTAAGAAATTTTTTTCTTTATAATAAATGGATCAACAAAAATTGAAAGTTATGAGCGTCAGTCATTTCCGCCAACGACCAAACAAAAAATAATTTGAATGAATACAACAAGCACATTGAGTTTGATATTCCTTTTGGTGATGCATTTTCACATCCGAATGAAGCTTATGTATACAAACAGTATAAGCTAACTAAAAGAGATGCAAATACAGATTACGAAAAAACTTCAACTATTGATCTTTGTGAGAATTTCTTCCCATTCCAGTTCTCAAGATTAGAGATCTCTAAACATGGTTGTATAATCGAAAGTATTGACAAACCTGGCATCACTTCAACAATGATGCATACATTGCTAGGTTTGGAGTCAGAATCAGCATACTTCCAAATGTCTGGGATAGAACTAGGTAAATATGTTAGGAAAGATAAGCGTAATGAAATTATGTATCCATTAAGATATTTGTCTGGGTTTATGAGAGATTGTAATTAAATATTCTGGAAAGGTGGGTACAAGATCACATTCATTCGAAATTCTAATAATGGTGAAGATAATAGACCAGATGCTGCTAAAATGGTTATTGAGAAAATGTAAATTATGTGGCCAATTGTTGAATACGATCCTATTTATGGAGACTAAATTAAAGCAAAATTATACAAACACCCCAAAATTCCAATTGGTTGTAATTATTGGCAATGTCTTGAAAAACCAGTACCTACTAATGCAAACTCATTTCAGTTTGATATAAAAGATCAGTTCAATTCAATCCAATTTGATATGCCAGACTTTGTCATTGTTGGTTTTCAGCAAAACAGAAAAGAAGATCCTGGGCAATTCACACACAGTTCTATGTTTTACTCTTGTTTTGTCAAAAATATTTCTATTAAGAATGGGCGGAATGAAGTGTTTCCCAAAGAGAATTGGAATTTAAACAGTGATGATAAAATTTTTGATAAGATGTATATTGTTTTCACTGATTTTAGAAATTCAAAGACTTAACTAGATACCCCTTATCATAATAATGAACTGCGCTTCAACTCTGAGTCATTTATTGGGAGAAGACCATTGTATGTTGTTGATTGTTCTTTCAGAAAAACTACTATTGTAAAAGATTGAACTAATCTGAAACTTACAGTTGATTTTAATAAGCCAATATTAGCTACAACTATTTGTATTGTGGTACTAGTAAGCCAAAGAAACCTAATTTATGATGTTAAAAGTGAAAGAATCACCGAAGTCCAATAGTGCGCAAACATATATGGTTATTAGTTTTTAATGGATGGTTATCCATTAAAAACATTAACTGTTATATTATTTTATTATAATTAAAAGAATTTTTCATAGTATCACTCTTTTCAATTTTGTAGTGTCCCCATGGTAGTGCATTAATACCATCTTTAAGAATAAATCTTTTATCATCTTCGGAACTTAATGCTTTTTTTCTCAACTCAATCGTATAGAGTTTGTGTTTCTTACTTTTAATAAGAGTCATACTTTTGTACAACTCTTTTTTACCAAACAAACACTTTTTGTAGTCACCAAAACTAATCTCATTTCTGGCTACAGTGTTTTTCACACCCTTTGCTATTTTCTTTACACCACCTTCCTTATTTATTGCATACATTTTCGATTTCAATCCAATAAATTCTTCCATTATTTTTCCATTACATTCATCTTGCCAATAATATTTTTGTTAACTAACGGTATACCATATGGATTATCTTTTTTATAGTCAGAAGTATCAAAATGATTGACCATTTTTTTTGATGTCACGGTAGACGTCTGATGTTTTTATATAATAGAAGTATGAATCAGTATCTTGGTAGCACAGTTCAATATTTTCCCCATTCTTTGGTTTCATTATATTATTGTGAAACTCGTACATTAAGACTTTCGATAGATTAAGTATACTCATTCCAACATAATTGGGTTTGTTAAAGCACAGATTTGTTTTAATCATATGAACTGCAACCAAAGAGTTAGTAAATGTAGTCCTATCTTTATTTAAGTTTTGGTTTAGGTACTGGTTTATCCATTTGCTTAGAACTTGTGCACAACCGTATATCCACTCTGTTTCTAATATTTTCCATTGTTTTTCCAAAAACAGAATTGTTCATTAATTTGTAGAAATCTTTTTCAAAGTCATTTGCAGACTTTGTTCGCATATTTGTGTTTTTAGATCAATATAGGACTTGAGCCAATCTGATTGATCAAACTCCAGAACTCTATGGATCTTTTTCAACTTCATTCCGAGAGATAGATATTGCTTAAGATTTACATAGTGTAATATATATTTTTCTTTATAATACAGAGTAGTCAAGAGTTTGGGATTTTTTTAACCTTCTGGTATTTTATTCTCTGTTGCCAATGGCAGATCTTTGTGGAGATTGTGTAGTTCATATGGGTATTCCAAATCAACTTCCAATATATAACCTTTTCTAGAATCATCTTGTATTTTTGTTACATCTATATTTGTATTTCTCCACTTAAAACCACCATAGGGTAAATACTGGCTCATAGCCCATCCATATAAATTATTAGCGTCCAGATATGTAAGGTAAAGGATTTCCTTTTTACTCTCATAAGCATTCATGTATTTATTATTTGCTTTAGCATATCGCTTACAACATTGTGAAATTCCATCACGCACAAACACCTTTTTCTATCAAAATTATGTCATAATCTGTTAATAATTCTAGTTCTATTTTAGTATGTTTGAGCATAGCATCCCACGCTAACCCTGGGGCTGTGAAATACCATGCTGGATCTAGCTTATATGTTTTGAGACATACATCTCTAAAATTTTCCATTATATCAGACAATATCAATACATCAGATTTGTTATAGAGTTCTGTGTACTCAAGAGATTTTATGTTGAATTTTTCCCACACCTTTCTCGCAAATTCGTAATCTTCATCTGTAATGTCACATATATTGAGTTTGCTGTAAAATGCATCTTTTGATGGAAGTGATGCCTCATAAAATTTTTCAACCCTATCCATGTAGTCATATGGATAAATACCTTTTCTTATAACTGTCAAGAAGTTTATTGGAAAAATGCTTACACATTTCTCGGAATTGGCTTCTGGAAAGGTTGCTAGAGAGTTTATTGATACTATTAGCCATAAATTGAAATGCGTCAATAAATCTAAGATTTACACTTTCGCATGCATGTTTCGTAAAAGAAATATATTTTTCTTTGTTGTTGGGAATTAGATCCATTTTATTTTCATTGATGCCAAGATCTCTTGAATAAATGTGTGTCATAACCAGATAGATTGTTTATAAACACTGGGACAAAACATGGATTTCTATACAATAAGTTACAATCTCTATGTGCAACTCCCCTAAATTTCCCTGTAAAATGATCATGATCTCTCACAGAATCATCAATCAAAGACTTTTCACATATATGACAATGGGTAGCTGTATCATAAACTATTTGTTCTTTCTGAGTTAGGGGAAGCATTGGTTTTTCATTTGTGTACATATCACCAATAGACTTTGCTTCTTTCATTAGCATTTTAACGAATACAGTAGATGCATCAGATTCTTCATAAGTTACTGGTGGTTTATAGTATCCATGTTCGTATTTTACATAGTAACAGAAGCTAATAGGCTTGTGTTTTTGGTATGGTTTCGTGTACGATTCATTGTGGTTTGGTTGGCAAGTTTCAATTTTAGTCAACAAACATTCAAAATCAGCATATATCACAAATGGAACTCTCAAAGAATGATTTATGTTTTTAAATCTTAATATGTCATTTTTTCCTTTAGATGGTAGTTCAACTCTTAACTCCATCGTGATCTCGGCAGTCTTGCTTGTGATCTTTTAGCTTACTTACAGAGTAGAAATGTTGCAAACATCTATCGCATATATATATTTTTTGTGACAATTATTTGATACTTATGATGCGATAATTCTCAAAATACTTTTTATCTAGCAGTAGTGGTCGTTCTTTTCGTCTTTGATATAGAGTAGGTTAATGTACTTATCTGTCTTATTTTTTGTTGTTTTTAATAGAGAGATTATATTGTTCTTACCACCATCTTTTTCTTCGTATGCATATACATTGACATTCCACTTCTTTTCTCAAAGGTAGGTATGCTATCCAATTTCATTGGAAATTCCAAACCCTTAAGTGCATCATCAAACTCATGTTTGTAAGCTATGTATTTATTCACTCTTTAATGGTCTTTTTGTACTTGATGCAATGCAGATAGAACAGACCACAAAAAACATTTTGATCATTGTTCTTAGCATTAATTACCGCCTGCTTAGCTTTGATTTTTTCTGGGAGATCAACATAAAAACTGCCCTGGAATGGTACATATTTAGTTATTCGCACTTCTAGTTTAAATATTCTGTTGAGTACCCACTGAGATCCCTTTGCTTCGAAAGCCCCCATCTCAGCTATGATTTTTGATATGCTGTTGGCATAATATTCTTCTGATTAGTCAATTTCAGTATAATTTCTTTCTTTGTTTTAAAGAGCTTTCTACATATTCAATATTCCCACCAATTCCCCTTTTGTACTCAGCGAAGAATTTCATGTTCACTTTGAGTGAGTTTAAATATTTATTGATTAGTCCCGTGACAGTTTCTTTTACATCGTCTAGGAAATGATTTGGGTCTTTGTATGCATTCACATTCTTTACAGCATAAGTCTTGATCCTACTTTGAAATGTTGTTTCGATTTCTTCTACACTGAATCTGAGTGTGTACTTATGAATTTTACTTCTCAAGTGACATACTTCTCTTGAGATTTCTTTTTCTTTCTTTTCACAAAAATATCTTTCTTAAATTTATATTCTTTCCAAATATTACCAGTTGCGTTAGCTTTTTTCATTGCCATGGTCATCATCATATTGGACATCAGTTGATTTTTATTCGTGCTCATTTATTATATGCAATATTTTATTTTTTACGTATTCAAATTTTTTGAGCCACTTTTTTTTACTGTTGTGCTCAACCGCAACTTTTTACGCGTATTTTTGCAGATGCACTCAAACGCAAAGTTTTATGCAACTTTTTTCTAAAGACTACAATCTGACCAAATGCAACTTTTTGAGTCACTTTTTTTGCAGTTGTGCTCAAATGCAACTTTTTAATCCACTTTTTTGCAACTGCTCCCAAACGCAACTTTCTGAGTCACTTTTTTGCATTTGTGCCCAAATTGGCATTTCTATACTACTAACTTGAACACAGCTGCACACCTACAGATACTAATGAAAATTCAGAGGATAACAATGCTTGTGCATCACAAACCTCTGCTCTGGTGGAAGACCTGAAAGACAAGGACACAGATGATTCCCAACAACACAATAATGGAACAACCCGGAGTTTTTCATTGAACGACTATAAAACTTACCCTTGGCTTGAGTACAGTGTGAGTGGAGACAAAATATTCTGTTTTGTGTGCAGAAAATGGCTTTAATAAATGGAAATAACTGAGACATTGAAGTCTCACGGCAGTTCACAGAATCATGGAAAATGCTTCGAAAAATATGTTGCTCATAAGCTCATGAACACGACTGTTGCTGACGTAATTATAACACAAAGAAAACCGCAAGAAGCAACACATGAATACATGAATTTGTGCTACTTTTTTTTTGTGTTTGGGTAGGCAAGGGCTGTCATTCGAAGCCATAGGGAAGGCATATAATCTGACAATAGAGAAATTTTTGTTGAGTTTTGTTATCTGTTTGCCAGATATGATTCTTCATTCTAAAATTAGCTGAACCAAAAAATCAAATACAACAGCCCGCAGATACAAAATAAGCTCATTGAAACTACTGCCATAGTAATGAAAGAAGAAATCAGCAAGAGGAGCAAATGTCTATAGTTTTGCATTATCCTGACAACCTTAATCATCAAGAGAAATTCATCAGTTTTAAGAATTGCTCTGAAACTAGAGAGATACTACCAGCGTAGCTGCTGCTATTACAGATGTCCTAAAAAACCTTGATGTGGATCGCATGGTAATGGTAGCAGAGTCATATGATGGTACATCTCTGATGAGCGGCAAACAATTGTGTTTGAGATAAGTAGATATAAATAGTCGGTCTGGGCACAGGATAGTAGGATTCAGGATTGCCCGCCTACGATGACGTCGTAGGTGGAGGTGGTGGTGGTGACTGGCGGCCTGGAACACCCATGTTATCAACAAAATGGCCTGTTTCACCTTAAAAATTGTTTCCAAAATTAATTATTTTAACAAAAAAAAATTGCTTTATCCATCAAAAATTTAAAAATTAGGAAAGTGGTTCCAAAGTTCTTGAAGTCAGAGTCAAAATTCCTCAGTCCAACAAGAGGATTAGAGGCTCTTAGTGGAATGAGCCACTTAATCCTCAAAGCAGTAGTGGAGGATTTGCAACTCCAAATCAGGTCCAGCGGATCGGGAAGGATCCTCCCTCCCTTCTTTTCATTCCTCCACATCTCCATCCAACACCTCTGCCCAACATTCCCCACACACCCTCCTATCTCCTTATCCATACTCCCCTCCCGACCATCAATCCAACCCCTCACTCTCCTTCACCACACTCCCCTCACACTGCCTGTTTCAAACTGAAGGCATGTGTGTGTACATTCACAGGTTCATCTGTACGAAACCTTGCAACACAATTTATTGTGTGGATAAATACATAAATGCTGTAACACAAAAAAAAAATTCTCTCTCAGTTTTAACATGCGACGGCTGGGATGTTTGACACGTCACCTAGTCTATGAGGGTTACTAACCGGATTCAGGCAGATAACCCTTGGCTGCCATACGGGGTGGTTACTGCGGATTTGTTCTGGCTCTTAAAGGAGCCAGTGTACAGAGTCAGCCTGGTCGGGCGGCAGGCTGGTTTGGATGAAGTAATGTGAATGAGTGCTCTGCATGGGTGCTCGTTGACGAGTACGGATATGGAGATGAAACTGTTGTTGGCACCGGTTATCTGTGATAACAGTATTTGCTGTGGCATCGGATCGGTGGTTGATACGATGGATCAGGGGCAAGTGACGTCAGGTCGCTCTACCCCGTTCTCTCGTTTCCCAGCTGTGTCTTGCCCTTCTCCTCACTCGGTGCTGGGTTTTCCCTGGTCAGACACACATTGTTCCAGTGCGATCTTCGGCACCATTGGTAGGGGTGCGGTGGATATTTACTGCTAGCTGGTGAACGGGGAGGGGCAGTACCGGTCGCTGACTGATCAGTTGTTGTTGTTGTTGTGGTTTTGAAACTTGGCAAGGTATCCTTGATGACACTGTTTGACATAGTTCATTCGTCATTCATGATGACACTTCTGCTCTTGGTATGTCCACTGTCCCGTCGCGGTTTTGCGATTGCGGTGTGGCTGGGCTGGGATGCTGGTGTCGAGCAACATTACCATCTGGATAAAGTCCTGCTCATAGCGTAGATTATTGTTGCTAACACGGTGTGATATTCGGATTGTGTTGTGCTCACAACAACCTCGAAGATGTCTTTGAGTTAAAGTTATGGGTTGTACATCCCGATGAGGCTGATCTTATAGATGACGAAGTTGTACAAGGACTCTTCTCCTTGTTCCTCGAAAATAATGTGTCTGCGTTCTCTTAACGAGGTAAATGTGCTGGCGAAGCGGCAGGTGAAGGTGTGGCTGAATTCTGCCCGGTAATTCCATAGTGGATTACTCCTCGCCACTATAACCTCGCGTCACCTCCAAGGTGCTTGCCAATGCAATTTGGCCAGTCATCTTGGTTTACATCATAATGACTGAGCCTACTCTCGCAGTCCCGCAAGAATACCACGGGATCGTCAGTGACCAGGCCAGAGTATTTGGTAATGACTGAAATCTGACTTGTGTAGTGATTGGATCAACTGACAGTAGTGCATTTTGCGGCAATGTGTGGTGTGTTGTGGACACCGTGGGGGTGCTGCTTGCTGGAATGGGTTCTGCCTTGAGTAGCAGTGCTGAGTGAGCAGGGGCCTGGCAATGGGTGATGTCCCCGCATACATGGCTACTCAGGTGGACGTGGCAGCGTCAGTAGCATCGCGTACTGTTGTTGTCTATCGTCACCACAAAACCTACTATTGATGATTTCTGTTCCTGGTAGTTGTTGCTGTTATGCTGTTGACGTGTTGTGTCATTCCCATGAGCAGGTTCTGTTCTGAAGTTTAAAGGCCTGAAGCCCACATGACTGACATGTGTGGATAACAGTGTGCACAGTGAATGAGGAATATTTCCCGCAATGTAGTGTGCTCTTGAAGTGAAATACGTTTCTCATGGTATACTCATAAGCAACTAGCACATGCAAGGGTTACTGTCCCTACGCCGTCACATGAACTGGAGTTAGCACCAAAATTCCCACGTGTTCGTGCTCATGTTTACCTGGCCCCAAATCTTGGTGAAAAAATATGGGATGGCGGGAATGATACAGAAAATTTTTCCAGTAGCAAAAATGTGTGGACCAACAGATCCAAAGGAGCCTGTACTTGTGAACGCACACAAACACACATAGTCACAAAGATACATGAAACATTGGATAATTTACCAAACATTGAATTACACTGGAAAAGAGTTACAAATACTTGTAAACACTTGATACAGGGAGTGATATTGTGTTGATGGATGAAGTTGCAGACAACTTGTGTGTGGTATGTGACACAAGTAGGTTGCAGTTTGAAGAATGCCATAAGGCACTGGAAAATGATGGGTTGCCAATTGACGGGTAGTCAAATTAACATCCTAGAAAGTGGAGTATGTTGCTAGGCAGGAATGAATAGGTTGCCGGGCAAGGAAAGCCACACGGAAGGGCACCAATTGATGGGTTGCTGGTCAGGTCATTAGAAGAATGTGAGGGTTTTGGTGTAGGAAAATGGTTTGTCGATATGATGCCAGGTTAAGGGTGCCAGCGCAGAGAGTACGAGTGATGTGGGTCGTGGTGTTGACGGCCCTGAAGTGACCTCTCTGATGATCCCAAGACGACAATGTCAACGCCACCGTCGCTGCTATAATTCCATATTAACTAGGCTTATCGGGGTTGTTTAGCCTACCCCAACGCTGTACTCACTCCCGTTAGGAATTGTTATGGTCCATTCCTACACCTTAAGAATACTTACAAAATTTGAACAGGTTATGCAACAGTGTTGCAACTGGAGCAAATAAAAGCGTGCATAGAATGATGACACAATATTTATTTACAGTACTTCCCTTATTGGGGCACTGACATGAAGATTCTCCTGTTTAGCACAGAGAGCTCTTAAACAGAGGAAATCGGCGCAAAGCCAACATGGATTAAATTGAAAGAATAATGCTCTGCCGTGTAGCAAAACGAACCAAGGTGTGGGACATTGCTTTCTCCAGATTAAAACAACAATCAAATGTTCCAGTACACTAAATTTAACGCTATTACAGCTACATGATGAGAGAAAGTGATGCAGACCCGGAGAGGTATCATCAGATGATCAAGATGCTAATGATGGGTTTGCACGGAGCTCGCTGACTGGCTGAGCCTTCCTGCATGACACATGAAAAAAAAATGCTTAAATATAAAAATGTGATGGCAAATTAAATGAAATAAACATATGCAGCGCTATTGAGATGATACAAATATATGCACGTATGACTTTTGCAGTTAATGTGGCACATAACTTCAATTGGTAGGCATTTGCAGTGGGCGCATGTGTTGCTTCTAGTCCACTGTTTATAAAGTTTACTAGAATGAATGGTGTTTAACTAAAAAAAAACACTACACTAAAATAAAAACATTTAATACAAAACACTGAAAAGTGGGGTTAAATCGCCACATGGTCAATGCGTTACATATAATGCTTAGAGGTTCATATATGCATATGGCCTCGTACGTCTATGATACTGGAAAATACTGACTACACTAACAAAACAATAATTACACTGTACACACAAATATCTAACCCTTATGCGCTGCATGAAAATATAATGAGAAACACTGCACTGAAATAATTATGGAAGCGCTACATGGAAATATGGCACTGAGTATTGCGCAAGGCAAGTACCTAACATAACCCTTCAACAAATAATAATAAATAGCACTGACAAATGAACACTATACAAAACACTTCACAATAGAAATAATGTGCTCTGAAATAAATACATATTTAAAAAGACCACGACAATTGAAAAAGATTAAAAACTTCCACGCACACTTGCCGCTTGATACTATAAACACTGTATGGAAAAATATTGAAAATAAAAGCGCTGCTCATCTTATATTTAAAAGGGCCATGTGAAAAGAGAGTAGAAATAAATAATGCACTGCACTAATGCGCGCACACACACACACACAGGGAACACTCCCTGGGTGCACACTGTTGCTCTCACGTGGTGGTGGACTACTGGTGGTATCGCTGGAGACGTGGGGAATGGTCTGGAGGTCTGTTACATGGTACACGTCAAATCCATAGGTATTGCAGTACATGCATAGTACCGACACTGTTCCAAAAAACTGTTTAATTTGAGTTATACTTCAAGATGTAGCTGTAGCATGGTAATTGTGTCATAGTGTACATTCACATTGGAATTTTATATTTTGTGGCCATCTTCTACGTCCATTATTATTGTGTAATGTTTTTGTTTGGCATTCAATTTGTATGGCACAGAAATTAACCAGAAACTAATTTAATTGAAAAAATGTTTATAATTTTTATCGTTTTCAAACTGAATATTAATAAGATTTTAAAAGATGAGTAATGTTTTCAAGTTTTAAATGGTTAGCCTGCTCTAACCTAAAAGTTGAAAATCTTGCATCATATTGGCAAAAACAGTAACAAAATTTGTGGCAGTGCTTAAGACATTTGATTTTCTTTGTCTCTTGAAAAATTTTATATCAGCATTTCTTTGTAATTTTAATGTACTGTAACAAAAGCTAACCTCAACGCATTATGTCTAGTATTTTACTTGAATACATGGTTTCTTGAATCCATTGAATTTGAGGGATTCAGTAAATCTTTAATTTGACTGTCCCAACCCTAAGAGTAGATGGTATTGGTGCGCACAGATGGCACTTGCTCTGAAAAGCTGCAGCTTTGTAGGAATTTATGTTGACTTTATGGAATTGAACAAATTTATGCTCGGAGAGCGATTACAAGTGCCATTAGTGGGAGAGTTGTTTGCACAGGTACAAGATGCCAAGTGGTTTTCAGTACAGATGCAGATGCTTCAAATAGGTTTTGGCAGATTCTACTGTAACCAGTGCAGGCATCGCTCACTAAATCCATCACAATGTTCAGATTATAGTACTTCATGTACCATTTAAAATTAACTCAGGGCTTGAGCATTATCAGTGCCAAGTCAGAGTCGTTAACCAGGCAAATTACGTATTGGTGTGTGACTGGATGGCAGAAGAGAACGACCATCAGATAGAAGCATTGCTCAGGTAATTGGTGGCAAGTGGCTTTACCCTCAATAAGTCAAAGTGCAGGTTTTGAGAGAAGACAGTCAAGTTCTTGGAACATGTCATTACAGAAAGTAAAGTTTAGCCAGGTTCAGACAAGACTAAAGCTGTTGGAGACATGTCAGAATCAACTAACTTGTCAGTACTTTGGAGATTCCTCGGTATGGTTACATATTTAACTAACTTTATTTTAAACATAGCAGAAAAAGCCCAGCCACAACAAGTATTGCTGCAGCAAGACTCAGAATGTGTGTGTCAAGAATCCCAATAACTGGTTATGAAGAAACTGGAGGAGCAAATTGCTCAGCAGCTTATGAGACCACTGTATCAGCAGAGTGATGAAGCAGTAGTACTGGCAGATACTTCCTCATATGGCTTAGGGAATGTTTTGGGGTAACAACAAGGAGACTGGGAACCAGTGGCATTTACATAGTGAAGCTTCAGTAAGGTTGAATCAAGATATGCTCGGGTAGAGGAGGAGGCATTGGCAATCACCTGGCCATGTGAGAAATTCAGAGATTTATGTTAAGTACCAAGTTTAGAATATTGACCAACCACAAATCATTGATCACACTGATGGCCACAACTACTGGTGGAATTGACCTCGTCCTCACAGCTGCAGAAGATGGAAGATGTGACCCATGTGTTATGACATCATTGAACATGTAGCAGGGAAGAAGTTCGTCAGACCAAACCTATACAGATATGGCAGTGTGCTTTGGCCAGTAAATCAGTTCAGATTGTATATAGTGGAAATTTGGATCTGGAACATCGACAGGAAAAGGAATCATTTATTAGAGAAGTGCAGGAGAGAGAGAGAGAGAGGGAGAGAGAGAGAGAGAGAGAGAGAGAGAGAGAGAGAGAGAGAGAGAGAGAGAGAGAGTAGAATAAGGACTCCTGTCCAAGGTAAGAATATAGTCCCATAGAACTCACCAGTCAGCAGGTACAAGAATGAAGTTGTACCAGCTGCTTCAGCCAGCTTCATCAACCAAGGAACAAAGACATGGTGGCTGCTAAGCAGAGGTCACCACCACAGAGGTCATCAACTTCACACACTTTTCAAGAAGTATTCTGGGCATTCAGAGATGAAGAAAGGTCAAAGCTAGTATGGGACATGAATGGCTACAAGACTAGAAGTAGAAGACGAGTTGTTCCACCGCTAACGTTTAGAGCTATAGTGAAAAGTCATAATTCAACCATAATAGAAACAATAATAAAATAGGCATTGTATAAAGAAAAGGAGATGTAGTGTAAGGCAATATGAATTATAGTTGGCTAATACAATGTGCAG
This sequence comes from Dryococelus australis, assembly GCA_029891345.1. Taxonomy (NCBI): domain Eukaryota; kingdom Metazoa; phylum Arthropoda; class Insecta; order Phasmatodea; family Phasmatidae; genus Dryococelus; species Dryococelus australis. The sequence goes on from CM056994.1 coordinate 198,304,279, forward strand.
TTTGGGTGTTAGCAGAACTTCCACAGCAGTGATGGCGTAGCTTTGTATGGTTCCTTGATGGTGAATCAGGAACACAATAAAGTAGAACAATTTTACATATGTGTATATTCAAATTAATATGCCTAATATAATATTATTAGATGTTACCATTTCAAATAACGTACTGTTAAAATCTGAGAGACTATTTGCACTACAGGAATACATACATACATTTTCTGGCAGACATCGAAGTAAAGTCCAGCAACCGGTGTAAACTGAAGGAAACATTTGCGAAGCTCTTGGTGACAAATGCGTTAGAAAGCCTCAGGAATGCAGTTACTATGGCATGTTATGATTACTTGTTTGGGACACAAAGAAGTGTCTAAAGCAGAATACTGTACAGATTCATATTTGCAAAAAAAAAATTACAATATTTTGGAGTAACAAAAACAGCTAGAAGCATGAACGTACTGTACCACAGATAATTAAAGGCTGTTCACGGGAAAGTGACCACTTTTGAAATAAACCTTACAAAAAGTCCACTAAGTGAGATGGTCCATGGCAGTGTTAAACGTGCATGTGGCAGAAGGATACAAAATAAGAGGGAAAGTAGATCTTAAGCAGAGTTTTCCTCTCAGAAGTGTTAAATTAACAGTAAACAGCCTGTAACTTACAAATGCACATTGGCAGTAGATGCTTTACATCGCAGTAGGTAGTTGATAAAAGCAAGTAAACATATGTGTAAAGAATAACTGCAGAAATATAGAGATAAGTGTGTGACCAGAGACACACAGTTTACAAACATTTAGGGCATTTTGAATGTTGTTGGTCTTCCAGGCAGATGTCTCCCATCTTCCTTTGTTCACGTAGAATTAAGTGTAGAGATATATTAGTACATGTGTCCATGCTGGCTATCTGACATAACAGTGTAGCATTACTCAGCCTTACCTTCCTCCTCGGTGTGTGGTTGCAGTGGGATAGAATAACTGCTTATAAAAGCTACACAGCGAAACTCCTCACCAGTGCGCTCTTGAATTCCAAACACTTTGTCCAAGCCTGCACTTTACAATATATGTAATTTGGCCGGGATGTTTTAAGTAACTGTCCATTATGTTTTGTGGGTAGTTTTGTAACTACACAAACTTGATTTTAGAAAATTATAATTTAATTATTTGTGACACATTGTTTTTTTTTTTATATTTCATGATTGTGCAACACCCATGGTTGTTAGAAAAAGTTTGGAAATGAGCTACACTTGTTTGCACAAATAGATGAGTGAAAAAAAACACACTGATTGTTACAGTTTGACATCCAGAAGTGCCACTTTTTGATTGACCTCGACCTGGGCACAGAATCCGAGAGAGAACCAAACTATTCAAAGGATGTTACAAACTGGTCAGTTATAAAATACATTCCCTTCCTTGATGCTGCAAGGTGAGTTTCATATCTCTAGTGTAGTGTTCTGTAGTATATATATGCTTGCTTATACCCACTGTAATAAACCTCCTGACAACTGTGTTAAAATGCTGCATTTGTTACAAATGCTTATGTAAACTAAATTGTGCACTATTATTGATATTATCATTGTTATTATTACTTTATGATTATTACATTATTACTTTAATCATTATTATTACTATTCTGGGCAGATACTGATACATCGGCCGATAAACCCGAAATTGGTATTGGTTACAATCATCATGGAAATTACTGCACTTGGTTACCTTGTGGTACATGTTTTCACGAACAAAGAATTTTATTTTTGTAACCGAAAAACTATTTTCTTAATTTTATTTTTATCTTTTAGTAACAGGTGATTTGTAATTAAATGGAAACTGATATGGCTGGCTTTGTTGTTACTACATATTTAACTGTTTAAAAGCCATACCTGGTAAAATTTGTAAAATAAAATGTAATTAAACTTATAATAGTGGTATCTGCTTTTGAGGTTGTTAAAATTCATTTGTAAAAAAAGAATAGTTTTACCGCTATGATATTCATTGCCGTACATTTTCTATCATGTAAACGTCAACTGTATATTGATCAACGTTTACCAATCGTATATCAATATTTCGTTCGCAGCATGACACAATTCATAAATTGATTAGTAACAAGGTGAATGTTAATAGTTTCGTGTACAAATCTGATTCAATATATATTGAGCCAAATCGCTGGGCGGTGGCGCTCTTTCATGGGCAGAATCATAACTGTGTGTATTTTATTTATAAACTAACATCTCCAACCAAAAATGTTGGTAATGTGACGAAAGTAAATAGTACATATATATATAAAGCAGATGAATGTAATTTAGACATTGAACATGTGTGCAGTATTTTTAAACACTGCCACCTTTACTCATTTTCTGTGTTTTGTGGTTAGGTTCTTGACAAATACTGCATTTGCAACTATTGGGTGAGGTTAGTGATTGTAGCCGGCTGCTTACATCGCAAAACCGGTTAAGAATGCCAAAAATAGTTCATGTTTAAGATTGTGCCTCGGAGTTTGATAAAGTGAAGTTTTTTTTAAATAAATTGACCAAAGTGCTAAACTGCAATGTAAACACTAAAAGTTAAGTTTGAGGGTATTTTTAAGTTACTCAGACATTATATAAAAATTACAAATGAAATGATTTGTATCGGCACTATCTATGGGATCGGCCACGAAGTATCGGTATCAGTAATATCTGTGAAATGGGGTTTGGACCCACCTATTATTATTATTATTAGTGCTGGGTGCTCATTGAGGAAGGATGTGTGCTACCTCTACTCCTGCAAGAGAGTTGTTTATTTAGTGGAAATTTTGTCGGTAACGGCTGAACCTTTGGACTTTAGGGGTTTTTATATGCCCCCAAGTGCAGATTTGTGTCAAGAATGCGATAAACCGTTTTAGGGGAGACAGAAAGTCATAAAATGTGCGGACTCCTGCGGGTCGCATGTCCATGATCTGTTTCTTGTTGACTCAAGTCCAAAATATAAATGTACGAACTGTAGGGACTAACAAAATATGTTTGGATTATCACCTAAATGTACTAGTAAAAATTCAGTGATGGAGAAATCAAGTTCGACGAGTGGACAAAAGAATTATTTTGTAAACATTGTGCTTGACAATTCTGTGGTTAGCAATATATCAAAACAAGTAGCAGAAAGCATAGATACTACAGTGAAAAATTTGAGGTGCTTTGCTTTAAAATTTATGACTTAAAACGAGAAGTGAGAGACTTGAAAGAGGATAATTCTCTTTTAAGGGCCATGTTCAAAAGTTTTTCAGGTGATGAAGGAAAATGAAAAACTGTATGTCCTAAATGTGATGTTTCTGTGTTTAATCCTGTGAATAAGAAGAAAACCTACAGTGAAATTATATGTAACAGTTCAACTACATCTTCGATCTTGACCGGCAATTTAAATGGTAAGACCACTCCCTTTGTTCGAATGAAAAAGGTGAAGCTCAGCAGGAAGCAGCCGTGCCGCCAGCTGCTGATGACAGCTTTGTGTTGCTCAGCAGGCACGGTACTAAGTCCACCGTAGAAAGTGGGTCACTGGCTGGTTGTCAGGCCGTTTCCAAGAAGCCGAACCTAGTGGGTGTCAGAAACAATATTAATATTTAAATAGTACTGTAAATGGTTAAACCCAAAATGAAAGTGCTGTTTGTGTCCAGATTTGCTCCTGAAGTTCATAAAAACTATATAGTAACTTATATAAACCAAGAACTGAAAGTATCCAACCTTAAAGTGGCAAAGTTAAAAACTTGTTATGATTCGTATTCCGCATGTTATGTTTCTGTGGGAGATTCTGAATTTGACAAAATTTTCAACACTATATTGTGGCCCGTCTGCTGTTTGATCCATCCTTTTTATGGCAGACTTCAGAATGAGCAGCTAGATAGTCACATAAATGTGTCTACTACTGAAAGACAATCTCTGGAAAAAACTAATGAGATGGCAGGATGAGCCATTGTAAATACATAAGTAAAATGAGGCAGGTGGAGGTGTTATTAGCTGGCTTTGTTTATGCCATCCAGAGATTTTAATCTTTATTACCAGAATGTAAGAGGATTAAGAACCAAATAACTGTTTTCACAAAACTTTAATAGTGCTAATTACTTCATTATGTCTTATTGAAACTTGGTTTAATGACTATAGTATTAATGAACATTATTTTCCAGATACTTATTGTGTATTTCATAAAGATAGGGATGTTAAGATAACTAAACTCAGTAGAGGAGGAGATGTCTTAACTGCAGTAAATGTTTTGAATTATCCGCATGTTACCCAAAAATTTGATCTGGATAAAGAAAATATTGAATCTGTTTGGATCAAAATTACTAGTATTAATTTAAATATAATCCTTATCGGCAATTTGTACCTTCCTCCACAATCGCCAGTTACAGTAGTTAATGATTATTTTACATTTTTAGAGTCTAAATTGTCAAATTATTCAAATCAAATAATTGTCGACGATTTTTATATACCAGGAATTGAGTGGAATTCTTTACATACACAAAATATTACAAATTATTACAATAAACTTAAAGGCCAATCTCTTTTACATTGTACAAATCTACTTAATTTGGAGCAATTTGTCTTTAGTAAACCTTATGCAGAATTATTGGATTTAGTTTTTTCTAGTTCTTATGTTACTGTAGATAAATCTGTTTACCCAATTTTGGAGGAGGATATCTATCATCGTGCTTTACTTTGCCATGGTACAACAGATTCTGAAAAATTTACCTTCAATAACAATCTCACTTATTTTAGGACCTATAGGAATAGGTGATTACTTGTCTCTGTACTTATCAATTAACAATTTTGATTGGACGTCTATTTTTTAGATGACTGACTTCAAACGGTAGAATATGTCACTAGTACTTTACAATTCCTGATTGATCAGTAAATTCCTAGGCAAAGGAGGAAAAAAAGACAATATCCTTTTTGGTTTTCGTATGATTTAATAAAACTATTAAAAAAGAAAGAACATCTTTTCAGGTTATATAAAAAAAAAAACAAATCTGTTTTAAATTATGAACGTTTCTTGGAATATTGTAAACTGGTTAAGGATAAAATCAAATCAGATAAGCTTATTTGGTTAACAAAGATTAATAATAATTTAAAGCATCATCCGAGCAATTTTTGGAATTATGTTAAACAGTGAAGAAAGGTTTTAATGTAAATATAACTTTGTTTATTACTGATAAAACAATACAGGATGCAGTTCATCTTGCAAATATTTTTGGTAGTTTTTTTGCTAAAACATATGTACAAAAAACTGTTAACTTTTGCTCAAGTAAACCTCAAAGGAATAATTTAATTATTAATACTCCTACTATTACATAAGGTATGGTACTTTGGGCAATTAAAAAATCTCAAAAGTAGTAAAGCCACTGGTTATGACGATATTCCAAACTTTATTCTTAAAGGCTGTGCTAGAATATTGACAGCACCACTTACTAATATTTTTAATTGTAGTCTCAGGGTGACTACAGACAGGGGAAAGTCAGGGAATTTTAAACAGCCAGGAAAAACAGGGAAATGTCAGGAATTTTTGTACACATTAAAATGTTTAGATTATTTTTAATTCCACTGTGCAAAAATGTTTGATGTCTGTATGTAATTTATTGGCATTGTGAAAGCGACATTTTCTGAATGCCGGCTGGTAAGTTGGAAGCAGCAGTAGTTGTGGGGTACTTCAAACCAGAAACCAGTCTTTGAAAGTCTCCTTATGGCGTGCCAAAGAAGTGATATTTCATAAAACATGAAATTGTTTGATGACTTAGTTGGAGTATTCGGGTATGACTCTGATTTGCTCGGCCATGAATGGCTTTACACCTAGCTAGGGATCCTCGTCACCTGCTATTCCTTAGCGTGGTTGACTTTAGTACCTTCCTTAATATCCATACACCCATAGGAGTGGTGCAAAGTGGTGAGCTAGGAATGCAGCTACTGCCTCAGTCCAACCAGAGCTATAACCCAGCACCAACTGCCCTCTGCATCCTAACCCCCCCGGGAACAAGCTCAAACTCCCCGACAACTGGAGAGGCCTCGCCTCCCAGTCCCTTCACGCTCCCTATTTTAGCCTCCCTACAAGACCACTGGCGAGCCGCGTCCAGTCGTCATTGACTTCTGCCAGAAACTCCATGTACCACTGGGTATATCTACCCGTGTTTCCAGCCCAACAGGACCAGCAGCCCTCTGCGGTCTCCTACCAGCACCGCCAGCCACAGTACCATCTTCGCCCGAGGACTGGACACGAGTTCAGCCGGCACCAGCAACCACAGCAGTCTAGTCAGGAGTTACGCCCACTCTGGGTAAATCAGTGGCTGTGTGTAAACCAGTGTTGTGGAAGACCGTTAAACCCACACCAGACTGTGCCATGCCGTCAAGCCATGCGCCTCAGCTTATACACTTGCGGGGGTCCTGTTAACAGCCAATAAAGCCAGTCCAGTCATATCACGTGTATCTCTGACACACACACTAAAACCTTACCCGACCTTTATATTGTCGTCAGTCACCCAATGTCACACGTCAGTGTATTACATGGCTCATAAAATTCCTTTCATTAAATGGATAGTTGCAAGAGTGTAAATTCATAAACATTTATATTAGATAAAACTTATGAAAAATGTGATTTAATTTCATTGGTATAGGTCACGGAAAACAAATTTGATAAACAGGGAAAACCTGGGAAAGACACGAAATTTAGTTTTATGTTTAGTGTAGCCACCCTGAGTCTTTCTAGTGATGTTTTTCCATCCATCTGGAAACAAGCAATTATAGTGCCAATATTAAAGAAAGGTAACAAGCTGGATATTAATAATTACAGGCCTATATCTTTATTATGTGACTTCTCCAAGGTTTATGAAGAGGTAATACATAGACATCTAAATTTTCATACAAAAATTTGATAACTGAATCGTAACATGGCTTCCAATCTGGAAGGAGTACAACAAATTTGTTTAATTTTGTCAATGACTTATATAAAGAAGTTTTATTTAGAAACCAAATGGACGTTATTTTGTTTGATCTTCAAAGCTTTTGACACATGTCCACATGTGATCGTATTGAAAAAATTACAAGAAATAGGCCTCAATGATTTATATGTTGCTTGGTTTACTAACTATTTTTTTGACAGAAAATTTGTTTTTGTATAGATCATATTTATTCCAATTCCTTTTCAGTAATGTCTAGGGTTCCCCAAGGCGGTACACTCTCCTGGCTGCTCTTTAATGTTTTTATCAATTATATTATCGGTGTAGTAAGGCATTCTCATTCACTTCTCTATGCAGATGATTTAAAGATCTATAAGTGTGTTCTGAATGAATCTTAAACCATATGCATCACTTTTACAAGGAAAACTAACCCAGTTGTACATAAATATGTTGTCAATAATTCTGTAACTGAGTAGAGTATACCCGTGATTTAGGATTTATTTTAGATTGTAAATTATTTTTTCATTGTCATATAGATAGTCTCTTATGTATCATTAGTCGCACATTAGGTTTAATCAAATACATCACCTATTCAGCCACATCACCTGACTCCTTGTTATGTCTTTATTATTTGTTAATTAGGTCTAGGTTAGAATATTGTTCAGCGATCTGGAATAATATTACTAACACTGATTCAATTATGATAGAAAATGTACAAAAAAATGTTTTTAAACGTTTATACCTTAGATTCCCAAATAATCAAGATTTTATATATAATAATAAACTTTTAAAATATAAATCTCAAAATTTGAAATTACATAGAGCATTTATTGATGCACTATTTTTAGTAAATTATTTTCGATCACATTTGCATTGTTTACCAATTTTAATGAAGGTAGCATTAAAGGTCCCTAACTATAAATATCGAATCTCTCATATTTTCACTTCTTTATATCTTAGAAAAGATCTAGTAAGTAGATGTGTAGATAATTATAATAAATATTTTTCTATGTATGATCCATTTATAGGTAGAAAACTTACGTTTTGTGATCTATCTGAACATTATATTAATCATTTTTAGGGATTCACTATTGTATTGTATGTTATTAGTATTTTTATGGTAATAGTACTTTTGTAAATTTTCATAATTGTTTTCCATGTTAAATGTGTTTGTTTTGTATTTGTTTGTTGTCTTTGTCCAATGTGTTTTGTGTTATTGTATTTTGTCTTTAGTTAGTTTTCATGTTTTATGTAACGTTTTATGTAACTGTGCCCCCCTTTTAAAGGTTTCCAGCTGTTGGATGGCACAATAAAATATGAATAAATAAATAATAATAATAATTATTATTATTATTAGGTAGGTCCTAAAATTCCAATTTAGTCATAGAGTAGTGTATACTGAAGTAGTATCTTTAAAAAAAAATACCTTGTAAATATATGTTTGCTAAACTTTAATACATTACTAGGTAGTTTTGATCCTTTTTTGGGGAACAAAATAACTTTTTCTGAAGTATTTAAGCACTGCAGTAGTCAGCAGTGAAAATTATATATACTCATTAATTTTTTATGTTATAATGTATTTTAATATTTCATTATCTTTTTTAATATTTTGTTGAAAAGAATCCTATTACTTTTCTTATGTGTGAGTGGATAAAGCAGGTGTATGGGCGTGTTGTAGGAATGACTATTAATAGCATAGAGATTGTATGCACCACAAGACAAGGAATAGGATTTTCACACAATAAAGAAAAGAAACAATTTGACAGCACTGCAAATAAACACTTGGACAAAATTAACACTGGTAAAGAAACTAACTACAATAAATTACAAGGACGAGGACTCTTCATTATACCATGCTTTGATTTATTACTACTCTATTCATTAATTATCAATATGCATGGGAAAACACTTGGATAATAAGAGAAAATCATTTTATCTTAGGACTGATCCAATTTAAACTTGTTATAGCTTAAGGTAGGGCTTGGTAAAATTACTGCAATTTTATTTCCATAGTCTTTCCCAGTACTCGGCTACAACCTCACTACACAGCATGCCGATTATGTGAGCAGCTAAATAAATCTGTCACTGTAATAATGCAGACGTTAATGTTCTTTAACACACATGACTTTCTCCTGGCTAATTCAGTAGGTGAAGTCACAAACTCTTTTAATCTCGTAGCTACTGGGTACGATGAGTCACTTTAAAAAAATTACGTTTATCAAATAACTAGCTATATTTACCCAGGCCTCTTCTTAATTGCCGTCAAAACTTTAACCAACAAACAAACTCTCCTCAGGTAGCTTACTGACTAAACGTAGGTTGACGGACATATTAAAATTCTTGTCTGCTTGCGCCCTATAATTACTGTGGTCCGTAGCTCATGGTGTCTGGAAGGAGAGTCATTACCAGAAACAGGGATTACGCCCATGCATCATGTGGGCGGAAAACGTGTCCTATTGTTAATTCAAATTTATTCCATGCAACTAGCAATGCATGCTATCTTCCTTATCACTAAGGAGAAATGGTGTAGCGACAAATAAAACTCTTTCCTACCCAGTGTCTGTTAACCTAGGTCAGTGTTGACAGCTAGAAGAATATCTTTAAACTTCATGTAAACAAACTGTGTTTGCGAATACATATATAAGAATCAAGAAATTAGTTGTATTAATGTTATCAATTGTTAATATTTACCATATCAGTATAAACATTTTAAGCTGTAGATAAACTATACAAGAATCGAAACAAACAAGATAATCAGTATTAACACTTCCCTCAAAATAAACATTGAACAAGTAAATGAGCAACAATTTTTTATATATATATATATATATATATATATATATATATATATATATATATATATATATATATATATATATCTTTAGGGACTATTCCCTCACAATGTGGTGATGAATTTTGATGTTTTGGTTTTTTAATAGTGGGATTTTTTAATGTTATGTTTTTACTGGTGTAAGGTTATTAACTGTTATAATCTCTAGTTTTTTATTTCATATTTTATGTATGTTTTCTTGTCATGCGTTTTGTATTGTTGTGTCTGTTTTGTCTTTGTTTGTCCATTGTCCTTAATTAATGTCACCCTGTAACTGGTTTTACTATTGTTGGGTGACATTTTAAGCCAATAAATAAATAAAATACAAAATAAATAAAGAAATTATCATGGTTAAGGTGTAAATATTTAGCTTTTAACTAAGAACATAAAATGTGAACTCATGTGACAAAAGTTTTTAAAATACCTGTCAAATGTTAAAATTCATTTTTGTTGAAAAGGGTGCAAAGCATGTTCTCCAGACAAAATTATTTAAAAATGTATTGACATCTAAATGAATGTGACTGTTTTGTACTTTGGTATTATTTACATTGTCTATGTATGAACCATTGCTTCCAAAACCTGTTGTTATTTTTATAAGCTTTGCATTATTTTCCAGATCACACAAATTCTTCAGGGCCTTCTACATTCCCGTTGTCTCTTCAATGTACTGTACATATGCACCATACAACTTGCTTCAGTCAACAAGCCTTAAGCTTGGCAAGAGAGAGACTTCATCAAGCTAGACCCAACCAATATCTACCCAGTGTTCCTGGACAAAAAATGGCTCAGCACCTTGTCATTGGGAGTCTGAGCAGGGTGGAAGGAGGACTTTTGTCCTCTTCATTTGTAATTATTCGTGAACATTGAGACCTGCTACAAAGTGACTGCACAACTTTGATTTAATTACCAAAGAGACATTGAATTTTGGAGGACCCACTCCTTAATGTGATTAAAGGGGGAGGGGAAGTTATAATGTAAAAGCTACTACAGGTGGATTTTACCACCTCCTGTTAAAACAGGAGATTGGCCAGTTTGAAGTTGGGCTTGACTACTGGCTAATTAGAAGCTAATACTGTATTTACCCAAAATGAAGATTTTTTTTTGACAGAAAAAGTATAGAAAAAATAAGGGGTCATCTACAATTCTGGTTCATCTTCAATTCAAAACCTGGGCACAAATATCATAAATGTGTGACACTGCTAGTCCAGTATTTAAGTTTGTGTTACATGCACAAAATTACTATGGGCTTCTAATCTTAATTTTTACTCAGATAGCAATTAGTCCTCCAAAATTGGCGCGCCGTGAGACAGGATTTTGACAAAGAATTTTCATGTTTGAATACCATGTGTCCTATGGTTGTATACATTTTTGTAGTGCTGAGACTGTAGCTGTCAACTCTGACAAGGGTCCCCTTATCTGATGTTGCCTGGCCCTAATGAGGAAGTGCTTTGCTGGGAAGCAAAATGGCTCAAGTCACGAATGTATAACACCCACAAAAGTTTTACAGTGTCAGAAATATGCTACCACCATACAGCTAGGTTAGACACACCCATTTCATTGTGATTAGCTTTTCTTTAAAAGTAAATAAAATATATCATATTATTCATGTAATAGTATTGCTTCTTTAATGGTTTCTCGTAAATTCATGCAAAAATACTTTCAACCTAAATAATTTTTTCAGCACTTCACTGGGGTAGTGTTGAATTCAGGTTTAAATATTTTTCCCTCAAAAGTATTTTTTTTAGGTAGGGGTCATCTTAGATTCAGGGTCACCCTCCTTTCAGTTAAATACAGTATTTTACCACTCTTTGTGTATCATCTTGTTTGTAATATAAGTGTTTTGGTCTGATTTGGTAGATGTTGATAACAAAAGTTACTAAAAGCTACTGTTTTTACAAATTTGTATTGTTTTAAGTAGTACATTTCAACAAATTCAGTAAGTTAATTTTAATGTTTTTGATATGGTAAACACTATATTTTGTAGGTAAAGATTTATGTATTAGATCATTTTCAGTTATTAGTACCGAAAGTGGGTGGGTGATATTTTCAACTTCCATTATTAGAAAGCAAAGATGACAATGTTATTTTTTTTTTTTCATATCTGCTAAACTTAATTGATTATAATTACAATAAACTAATATTAATGACTATTCCCAATATTTCTGTCTCAATTGCCATGTTGTATTTATGCACGCAGCATATCCACACACAATGTGGAAAAATCTAATCCAAAAAATAACACTCCTCAGTGAAATATTATATTGTGCAATGTAAGAATTTGTTGTTGGGCAATTCCTTTTGTTATTTAAATACTTACCAATGTCTAAACTATGTTTTTTACTTTTTTATTAACAATACAGCATTCATGATTTATAGTGCCGCCGCCACGCTCTATGTACTGTGTGTTACAGTCTCCTACAAAATAGCACAGTAACGTACAAATCTCATATGATTATCAAAATGAAAATGTGACTGTAGAAAGCCACGACAAAACATTTCTGCATATCAGAATGCATCAATGGGGAGTACTCCAAATCACTCCATAGTACTTACGTATTACATAAATTCTTATCATATGTGACACCATTTTATTTCTCCCCAACCTCCTGTTGAAACAGCTAGTGGCCGATTCAGCCTTGGTAAAGAGCAACTGAAAGCTGAAGTCATCACTAGACATTGATATGAAGTGGTAAAACGAAATTCAGTGCTAGCCAGCAACAGTAGGTGGTAAAACCAGCCCTAAGACTGTCAGATTCATTACTAAGATATAGTGACAAACAGTATTCACATGTAACACAGTAACCTGCATGACATGTTTCAGATTACTGGAGATGATTGTTGGTAAAATAAATGTGTTGTGTGGAGAAAAAATTAAAAGACCAAACAAATATGCCAAAAATTGTTTATTGTTCTACCCAGTGTTATGTTTTTAATATTTTATGTTGCCTGGATGCCAATGCGTTGCTGCAGTTCGCTAGGCTTGTCCGCCTTTACTGAATCATAACATCTCCCCCTAAGTTAATGAAAAAAAGAGGTCATCTCTTTACGGGTACAGCAGAAGAAGTATTGTTATGGATTTAATGGTGTGACCGTGTCATTTTCTTGCAGTAGGACTGGACAAGGATGTAGACTATTTGCTACGATAGGGTTGTGTTGGATAGGATAGAAAAAGCGAAGGAAATCTTAAGGTAAACGGAACTGCCAGTGTCATGAAGTCTTCCATGACTATGCTTGAACGGCCAGGATAGTGTTCTGCTGCTGAGTGTGTAACTGTTAGTTGTGGTGACCGTGTACTTGGCATTAGCTAAAGCGTGCAAATACTCTTCCACGCGATTGTGGCAGACCACTCCGGGTGGGACCAATATGACGTGGTAATTACGCGATTGTGGGCATTGAGTAGGGTTGCCAACTTTTTTTTGTAAAAATAAGGGATACTTTAAGAAAAAATAAAGGAGTAGTAGGTATGATGGGATGAATGAATATAAATCCCTAACCTTGCTTTTGTGTCCTTTAGTATTTGATTGCTTCACACAGTCTGAATTACCACCATGGCATATGCTGAACTCGCGTTTACAAAGTGAACAGTAGGCCTAATCTTTATGTTGGTTATTTTTTACGGGTTTAATCAAAGTATAGTTTTCTTCCCACTTTTCCTGATACATGCACAAGTATTTTCCCTTTTTCTTAGGCAGAGTTTTTGTTCCAGCCATATCGTACAACCATTAAAAATAAACAACGATCATGTCACAGAAGGTAAACATTGAAAACAAAAGATCTGTTACGCTTAAGCAGTCTTATAGATTTCTATGGGCATTTTGTCAATATAGTGTTACAGTAATCCCTCGCCAATCATGGGGGATACGTTTTTCTAAAAACACCGCAGTCAAAAAAACTGCGGTAGAAGAATAGTACAAGCTTTTATGGGGAAAATGGGTATAGGTTAAGTCTGCCGACTTTAGCATTTCATTATTATAAAATTTGATGTATTATGCACAAAACAGTAACTAAACACACTGTTGGAGATGCCTTACGTTCGAAGCAAAACACAGCACTTTATTTATCGATAATAGATATGAAGATACATATTCAAAATTAAATTACTCGTGTGCTGGGGCTAGCAACGAATACATGGCCGCCTGCACGTAGTTGGGCGAAGCCTAGATCCTCTGCAGCGCGGCCGGGCGCGGTTGCTCGCATCAGTCACTCTGCCCTAGATCTTCAGGTTGGGCAGCTTTCTGTCGGTCACTTACCAGCCGCCGCCACTGCCGTCATTACAGGGCCAATTCCCTTCGTAACAGCGGCCTGGCGTTGGGAAAACATGCTGATAGATGCTATTCAGGTCAATGTGTTGAATTTATACAAAATTCAATCTGCGTATTGGCCTCTGCACTGGCATTTTGTTGACATTTTCAGAAATACAGAAGATGTGGCCTTCCATATTAAATAATTAAGGAAGACGGGAGGATGTTAAATATCTTGATAAAATACGGGAGTTGTATAATGCGGGAGAGTTGGCAACTCTAGGCATATGATCTGGCTGGGGGAAATTTAACGGGTCAAGTGGGTTGACGTGTGGGAACGAAATCCGACTAGAATGGTACCGCACATGACTTGGGGACTGCCTTTGAAGGGAGTCGAACCCGTACTGTTTTCCCTGACACCAGCTTGTTGACTCAGTAGCTGTGTTTTTGCCAGGTGTTGAACCCAGATGAGCTTACCCAAGGTAGGTCTAATTATGCTGGATGCCCCTGAGGGACCTGGCTAGTCACTGTCTCCTCAGGATTAGCACGTACTATAAGCGGTGACTGCTCTACTTGGGCGATGTAATCTCCTGTATGATACCCGGTCCAACAGGTGCCTAAACTGTGATCCAACGGGAACGTCTGCTCAAGGGGAACGAATGGCAAGATTGGTCAAGGGGTGGCTTCGTTACTCTGCGGCAAGGTGACCTCTGACGTAGTACTGACAAGGGGGTCGGCTCTCATTAGGGCGCTGCGTTCCTTACGCCACTGCTGACTCTGGATTTCACGTCTCCTGCTATACATTGGGTTCCCCGTAGACACACTAAGTACACACAGTTTCTCTCCACTGAGAGTGAATTTACCTGGTACAATAATTTACACACACACTACGAAAATGGGGAAGTAACTAACAAATACAGTAAACTGACAATCAGGTTTGACGTGATATTTATTACGTGAGCTGAGGAAACTGCAAAAGCCCCGGCTAAATCAAATTACAAATTGATTATAATTAGCAGACTGGCTAAACAATTATAAATTACGTGATAAAAGAAATAGGCGAAGGCGAGCCTGGAGAAAGTTAATTATTCAAAATTTACTTGGACAAAAATCTATGCTAATTTAAACGCACTTTCACAACATACTGAAATTTGCCAGGAGTTCAGGAGGTAAATTAAGACGTGCTGGCTTGTTACCACGGATTCACAGAAGTTGACTGGGGTAAAGGGTTACCGGGTACATGGATTAGGCTTACCTTGAACGAAAGAGTTGCTGTCCTCACAGTCAACAGGTGCATTTAAGGAAAGCTGTTTGCAAGCTGTTGTGGAGGCTGCAGTCTTTGCAGTCTGCGGAGTCGATGGTGCGCTGTGTTGCTGGTCGCGGAGAGGAGAGACAGTCTTCGCAGACTGAAGAGAGTCTTTGTAGACTACGAAGGGCTCATATCCTCTTCGGCCGGCAAGCCCGGCGTATCTGGTGGTGCGGGGTGCTGGACTTCTATTTATACGAAAATTTCTCCGATCAGCAGTTCTTCGGAGTGCGGGGGGTAGCGTAGCCTTCCAGTGCAGGGGCATGTTGTCTGAGGTATTATAGCTCTGGTCATTTATCTCCCCGCTTGGAGGCGACAACAAATTTATACGCCTGTTTCTGAGGTGGGCCACTCATGACGTCACAAGGTCACGGAGGTGCTACCATCTCTGGGGTTGATAAGAACTTCTTCCAAGGTTAAGCGATGAGTAGTAGAATATCACAAATATTTGTTTTATTCACAGGGGTGACTCTCACATGCAGGTTTCCGGGTGGGCAATGTGGATTTTAATTACGTAAGTAATTTACAATTATGTACTCGGCAGTCCAGGCTTGTGGAATCTCCTTGCTTGATATGTTTATTTCATTTGCCATTGTTATGACTTCCCCTGAGCTCGGATCGCTCATAGATCCGTCGTCCGTAGTGCGCATTTGCACAGCGCAGCATGTTTACATGCGTCACAGTTTATTAGTCAGTTCAGCTATGTAGTGTTTTTGCAGGGCAGCGAGCGACCATGCTGCCATTCTCTCTCTTGCTTTGTTTTCTTTAATTTATTACGAGTGTCAATTGTTTGTGAAGAGAGAGCAATAAACTTCAGTTAACATTCATCATCTTTCATTTATTTACTGTTGAATCCGAAGCGCTTGCCGACTTCAGTTTTACTGATACTCCCTTCTTCACAAACCTTCACGATTTCAAATTTTGTGGCAACATCAATAGCTTTACGTTTACCAGCACCAACATTACTAGAACTTGCCACTTTAACAATCACGTTTTGTGAACCACGTGTTAGATTAACAAACAGCTGTGATGTATTGTGGCAGTACTATTATGTACATCAAAATGTACTGTACAAGTATAAAAACCAACTGAAGTTTTAAATTGACGCCACTTTAAAAGTGACCGCAATATGAAAACAACAGGTGTACATGACAATGACAACTAAACTTTGTATACGAGCGCTGCCGGATACAGACTGAGCAGGAATGGTGAGATAATATCTAGGTCAAAATGAGGATGTCGACAGAAGCAAGCTCGTAGTAGGGTTGCCAAATGCAGCGGCCATTCCACCATTGCCACATCATCTGTTCCCAATAATGCACCAGATTGCGCGCTGATAGAATATGTCAGTCATGGTACAGTAATTACGGCAATTATTACATGCATCTACGTTAGTAGATTTACTATAGTATTATATTTTTCTAAGGAAAATCACTTGTAACTACGAATGTGTATAAGAAAATACCACTCGTAAATACCAAACACTTTTACTATAAATAGCATATACAAACTGATGGTGCATTACAAAACACTCGCAACTATGAAGGCCACGTTAAGGCTCATACTCGCACTTGCGAGGTTACACTGTATCAGTTTGATTTTCATCCAAGGTAAGAAATATCAACATTAGCAAAATATCAGGCATGTAGAAATTAAAGTGACTGTTAATTTTTCACTGAAGCCGACAGCATGAGGTAACGTGCTGGGCTGTTGCATTTGACGAGACATACGTGTCTCACCCTCCCCCTCTTGAAGACAGGATGTCATCCAAGAACAGTTTCTCATCCACAGTCTTTTCATGATGGCCAGTCGTGCAGGGAATTCGAAGTGAAGTCAGTAGATGGTGAAAGATCGTAAGATGTCATCAAATGAGGTCAGTGCCAACAATATTGATCTCCACACAGTATCAACCAGTAGTGTAGACAGAGCTCTTCATGCACCATCACAGCAGATGAACCAGCAGTGTACCTGTTGAAGCTCAGCAAACATTATCTGGGGAGAGCGAGAAGTTGTCAAGAGTACTCATTATCCCAGCAAACTCCCAGCTCCTTGTAGCAATGCTCTACCGGAACAAAACATTGAAGATCAACATTAGTCAACATCCATTTGACATCCCCCTTAGAAGCCTAGGATCGCCTTCTCATATCCTTATCCAGATATGGTTACAAACCATTTTAATTTGGTCTTGGACTCATGCCCTAAAACGATATTCGACAATCTCAATTGGGACCCTTCTTATTGTCATTCATTACACATTAAAATAAATATGATTAAAATCTTTCCTAAACCTATATGAATATGAAACACAACATGATATAATGAGCATAAATGGAACATCTGATTCATGGGCTTTGAGGATTACATGATTTATAAACTTTAATTTATGAAATGTGAGCCTTGTTCTTTTTGGCAGGATCTTGAACATCCTCAAGCAAAACAGCTACTGGAGTTAAAAACCTCTTAATAACAAAAGGTCCCACATACTTAGGAGGAAATTTCGTACTAACACCAGCTATCTTCTTGCTTAAAAAGTGAGCTTCCAAGAGAACCTTTTCTCAGACTGTAAAAGTCACATGACCCACAGACTGATTATATTTTCTTGAAAGATTACAGCGATACTTCTCCAAGTTAAAATTGACTTCTTCCCATTCATCCATGATCTTAGCTAATTCTACTGAATCCCAATAAAAGTAATGAAGGTTCCATGCATTTAACAAAGGGTGAAAAACAGATCTCCCCAAGAGCAGTTGAGAAGGCACATATTTGGAAGCATCACTGGTAACATTATTAAATGCTGATACAAGTTAGTACAATACTTCATCCCATTCATGATGAGAACCAGTCGGAAACAATTTTAATGCAACCTTTAAATTACAATTATATTTTTCAACTAAGTTATCTTTTGGATAGTGTGAAGTCAGAATTATTTTCACACCCTATGCAAACGTAAGATTTTTCATGTCCCCAGAAACAAAATGTCACATAATAGGTGACCAGAAATACAAGCGACCCAATGACAGGAAACAACTGTTGCCCCCAACACTTCACAAATTTTAACAGATATCATATTCCTTAAGCGAAAAAAAAAAAAGAAAGCAAATTTGCTAAAGGTGTCCACAACAACCAGTATGGACAAAAACACAGACTTTGTACGAGGCAAAGTCCTAAACACATGCAAATACACCCTTTCTGGGGTATTGACCCACTGTGACAGAATACCACTCAGCTACCCTAGTGTTTCAAGGATTGGCTTTGACGTTCCTCGCAAGTTGACACCAAGTATCAACATCCGCCTTCATTTTAGGCCAGAAAAACATATCCATAATCCTAGACAATGTCTTCTCTTGACCCAAATGCCCTCCAAAATATGTGTTATGATAATATTGAAATATCAAATGCAAAGTCTTGGGTACAAAAAAAACGGAATTTTCCATTTTTATCAACATACCCTAGCAATCCCTTTCTGATTTCATAAAGGGTGGTGGTTCCTGACGAAATATGAATTTGTATAGTGTCCATTCCTGATCTTTTTCCTGATGCTCTTGCAAAGCAACATAAGCTTGAAGGAAAGTTTGCACCATCCCGATCTGTTCCACACTAGTCTACTCATGCACCACTGCTATACGCATTTCCTCATTCCCCACAATCTGAAATTCCTCAGTGTCAAATATCTGGGAGAGACAGTCTACAACACTATTTTCAATCCTCTTTATGTGCTTCACCACATACTTGGTAAGCCTGACCAGCCACCGGGCAATCCTTCCAGCAGTTTTTTTGATGGAAAGAATCCAACTGAACACCTGATTATCAGTATGAAGTATAACTCCTTACTTTTTAAATACTGTATTTACCCACAAGGAAGATGAGGTTTTTTGACAGAAAACAAATAGGAAAAAATAAGGGCTTGTCTACAATTTGGCGTTATCTTCAATTCAAAACCTAGGCACAATAACCATAAATGTGCGGCATGGCTAGTTCAGTATTTAAGTTTGCGTTACATGCACAAAATTACTATGGGCTTCTATTCATAATTTTTACTCAGGTAGCAGTTAGTCCTCCAAAAAAGACGTGCTATAAGACAGAGGATTTTGACTAAGGCTTTTCATGCTTAAATATTGTGTGCCCTATGGTTGTAGTGCTGAGACTGTACCTGTCAACTTTGACAAGGATCCCCTTATCTGATGTCACCCTGCTGTAAAGAGGAAGCACTTTTCTGGGAAACAGAATGGCTCAGGTCAGAATATATAACACCCACAAATGTTTTACAGTGTAAGAAAGATGCTGCTACCCTACAGCCAGGTTACACACACGTATTTCATTGTGATTAGCTTTCCTTTAAAAGTAAATTAAATATATTATTCATATAATAGCATTTCTTCTTGAATAGTTGGTCATAAATTAATGCAAAAATACTTTCAACCTAAATAATTTTTCAGCACTTCACTGGGGTAGTCTTGGATTCAGGTTTAAATATTTTTCCCTCAGAAATATGTTTTTAGGAAGGGGTCGTCTTAGAGTCAGGGTTTTCTTCCTTTCAGGTAAATACGGTAATAAGCAAACTTATACATGCCGAACAAGCCTGCTAAGATTTTCTTTTCATAAGTAGTATAATTTTGCTCAGAAGGCGTAAGCAACCTACCAGCAAAAGCAACAGGGACTTCCTGACATAACACAGCAACTACAGCTAGCAAACTTGCATCAACCTGCAAAACAATTTTTTTTTTCTCAAAATTTGGGAGGGGTAACACAGCGATAGATATCTTATCATTTAGCTTCCCAAGTGCTCAGTTCTGATCCTCTTTCCACTAGAATTCCACCTCTTTCCTCTTCAAAGTATTCAGGTGCTCTGCTATCTCAGCGAATTCAGGAATGAACTTTGGAAATTTCTGGGAATGGCAGGATTTTGTTCATACACCTTTCAATTTGTTAGAAACAGGAAAATTTACAATGGGCCTGATCTTCTCTGGGTTCATAAGTAATTTTCCATTGGCGATCACAAAACCAAGGTATTTCGCATGGGTCTTTGCCCAAGTAATTTTTTCAGGATTCACAGTTAACCCTACATCTCTCAATGCAGAAAGCACGGTCTTAAAATGTTCCATGTATTCCTCAAAGGTGGCACTATATATGCACACATCATCAGTATAGTTGAAAAGGAAGTCATGTTGGTACTGTCCTAACACCTTAAACTAAATACGTGACATAGCATGGGGCCCATAGTTGACTCCCATCGGAAGCCGTTTCCATTGGTAGTGCTTCCACGGGGTTACAAAGGCCAAAATTTCCTGAGAATCCTCATGCAAATTGTATTGCAAAAAGGCAGAATTGAGATCCAAAATCATAAAGTAGGTACTTGGCTTTTCCCACATGCTGGAATACTGTTTCAATGGTAGGGAGCCGGCAAGGATCTACATAAATATTTTTATTGACAGCACAATAATATCATCCTGTATTTCCCTGGTATTTTCTTGGCTAGCAGAAATAATGTTCCAACTCCTGGATAAAATTTTGGAAAGGTTTCACCTTGGGAGGGGACACCTGAATGGTGCAGAACTAACCGGAGTGAACTGGATTGGACGTTTAGTATAATACTCCAATTTCGAAGTTACAACATGTGAAAACTATCTTTCAATGCTTGTAGCTTCAATTCTTGACTGTCCGGTGTGACGCCTTCTTTTTACACATTCAGGGACAACTCATTGGTGATGCTGCAATTTTAAGTACGCTTGGGGAAAATTTTGAAGAACCTTCACCTGTTCCACCCATTTGATTAGCCTCAACTATGGAAGACTCTGCCTTATGGTTGCTATGCTCTGCATAGTCAGATTGCACCAATTGATCCACCTGTACTATGGAATCAGTTTGCACTGCTCGATAAACTTCCTTTTCAAGGAACTGATGATTCCAATGATGATGTGGCTGAAAACGTCTGGCATCGCGATGCCCTCAGGTGGGGTCTGCACCTGGTGATCCTAGCCATCAGGTGGCTCACCTAGCTCACCGTGTGTGATGTCATGAGCTGCCAGTAGCTCGCTGAGTGGAGCCCGGCATCCACTGCGCTGTGTAGCGATGATGTTGCTCTCTTGCTTTTCTCATTGCCCACTCTCATCTTTCCTACCTGATTTTCTCTTATGCGGCACTTGTGGTGCGCTCTACTGATGAATTCGCCCAGAAGGGGAATGTAACGACCTTGCAGCAACTGGGATGATGTTTTGCCGTTTCCTTGGTTTACTCGGGTGCATAGTGTGAACAAGACGGAGAGTAGGTGTTCGCCCCATGATGCATGGCTATCACCCACACACAGGCATAATTGCATTTTCAGCTCCTAATTACACCATTCAGTTGGGTTTGTGCGTGGATGATAGATCGACATGGTGTGATGTTTAATGCACCAACTAGTACACAATTCACACCACACTCGTCTGATAAATTGTGTGGCGTCATTTCAGGGTAACCTCAGCAGGTGAAAAACTCGTTTTTAAGTGTTTTTCCCACTGTTTGCAGTTGCGAATCCGATAGGGGATAGGCTTCCACCCAACCTGAGAATAAGTCCATGACTTCAAGTGTGAATCTCTTCCCAGTGGATGTCCTAGGTTATGGCCACATGAGATAAATTGCAGCAGTTTCGAAGGGCTCTTTAGCTTCCCTTGCCTGTTGTTGTTGATCATCATCTTGGCAGTGGCTTTTGTTGCAATTGAACACCTCGCACATTTGCACAAAGCTCTTGTTGGGAGGCTAGGCCTGATCAATGAAAATACTTTAGCATATTCCTCTTTGTGTGGCACCAGGATGACCCAATAACTCGCTGGTGTGCGCATACGAGTGAACGAAATCAAGTGTTGAGTTGTGAACATATGTTCGCCACATGTCACTGTTTTTGTGTGCGCGGGATTCAACACAGTTGTCAACAATGCACCATCTGTCAGATGTCTGTTGTGCACACATTGTTTTCCATTTGTTGGCTATTGGGCATTTGGCCTGGTCCCCAATTACATATTCCCGCAGTGCAGGCAATGTGATCATGTCTGCTCGCACTGTCATGTTTGCGCAGTGCACAGGCAGTATGATGTGTGCATGTTTTGGCAGGGGGAGGATGTCTTTCCACTCCTCTTTGCCTCGCACCCCCACCACTGCCTCTTTTGGCGAATGTAATAAGTGGTTGGTCAGCTGATTATCCTCACCAGCAACATGCTGCACCTTGATGTCAAATGATTGCAGGAAGATGGCCTAACTGGTGAGCTTGCTACAACTTTGCCTTGCGTTTTGCAGCTATAGAAAATGACGATTGCCGGTGTGCAATGTGAAATGCTGGTATTCCAGAAGATGGTGGTATTTCTTCAGACTCCAGACCACAGCAAGGCATTCACGCTCGTTCACATAATACCTTCGTTCTATGGCATCGAACTTCGCACTTCCGAAGTCAATTATCTGACGTGTCTCGTCGTCTGACAGTTGGAAAAATACTGCACCAATTCCCTTCCCACTTGTGTCAATCTGCATATAGAGATGTTTTGTTGGGTCCAGTAGTGGCGGGGAAGGGGGGACAAGGGAACACTGTCCCTCCCCTATAACAGTGAGGACAGACAATATAGGCATTGGTCCCCACCCTAAGTTTGATACCTACATTCAATAATAAAGTATTCAATTTTCTCTCAAATCATAGAAATCAGAATATTGAAATGAACGAGAAACTCATTACTGAATTTTTCCATCAACTGAAGAGATAGATAATTGATCTTGATCATCAACTGGAAAGTTAAACTGTAGCCTTGGCGGTTCGGTGTTCTTGGATTCCCAGAACCTTGGAATACCAGTGAAAGAGTCAAGACACATTTCTTAAATATACACAGTGGACCGGGGAGGCAAGTTTCAAGTGATTCTTCACAGGGGTGGATCCAGGGGGGGGGGGGGTATAAATGTGTTAATTTTAAGTTAACTGGCCGGAATTTTTTTACAGCTGATAGAATCGTCACATTCAAGTTATTTTCAACAAATGCCAGCATTTCAAATGCACAATGATGAAGGATAGTAGGTATTTCTGATGTCAGTGGTATCGAGAGGTTTCCCTTGCCACCAACGACTAAGTAGTCGCGCAGGTACTAGCTTTCCTCTATCCAATGCACAACCCTCACAGCATGGACACTACTGTCTCATTTGGTAAGTAGCAAGTGCAGGTCAGGTGTAATGTGTACTTGAAGACAGATAGTAATGCCACAAATTTCTTCACTGTTTCATTGTTATTAAAATCAATTTTTAAATTTATGTTTGTGCTTATAACATATTTATCGAAAGGAGTCAACATAAGTAGCACCGAGTTATGGTTGTATTGGAGATTCTGTAATTCTTCTTACAGAAATACATGTGTTCATTATTACATGATGTCAAATTATGTGACTTTTTCATTGTTATTTTAACTTAACTGCCTTTATTGCTTTTTGGTATCAGGAAACTATTAATCCAAAACAGAGTGCATAATATTAAGAAGGGTATTTAATATGTGTGTTTATTGTATTTCATAACTCATCATCTTCGCTCTTTCTTTGTAATGAAACAAGTATGTGCATATAATTTTAGAGAGCAATTAGTGGAATATATCTGTATTGGTTCGGTCACTTCATTACTGCTCATGTATTTTTCTATTCGTAACCTTTTCTTCGAAACAGCAAGTATGTTTGTTTGTGTGCGTGTGTGTGCGCGCACGTGCATGCGTGCGTGCATGTATTGTTATGGATAAAACTTAGTCATATCCGCATACAAGGAGAATGTATTCCTGCATGCATTAAGGAGGTGTAGCTATCAAATTTTAGTGCATTCAAGGTCTCAATAAATTTAATTTGCTTTTCTACTAATCAACTATAAATGAGGGGGTTTCCACATTAGCAATAAGTTAATCTCAGTACACATTAACATCTTACAAAACTTACATCTTGTCCTGTAATTTACACTTATCTATCTTTAATGCTATCATCTTAAATAGGTCCGGACATAACTAAATTACTGTTATGTTCCTATGATCGTGGAGGCAATTGTTTTCTGATCGTCCCAGTTATCCAAAAGACTCACCACTGGAATATTTTGGCGCAATGTCGTCGGGCCCACACCGCGGAGAAGGCCACCCAGGTACCCCGCGGAGATTGTCTCTCTATGAAGCTGGCTCTCGGAAACGGGCCTCACCCCGGCTCATGTCCCTGGTCCTCGAAGTTGGTCAGCGCGGCGACGCCCTGTGCCAGCGATGACCCAGTGTAGAAGATGGTAGAAACAGCATCGACCCTTGCCTTACATCCTGGCCTCCTTTTATAGCTCTGTAGGCTAGTCCCCTCTCTCTCTCTCCTGCCTCCATGTCCCCACAATACAGGCATGGCGCCCATACCACAATTTGGTCATAACAATATGTATACATAACATACATATATAAACACACAACTGTGCATTTTGGTGTATCTACTATACAATGTGCGTATAAAAAGGCTATGTCTAAGTAAGTCTGACATAGGGAGCATTTATCTAGAATGGTGCATTTTACGATCAAAACTGTGACAAAAATTAAAGAACACAAAATTTTTCGCATTATATCGAAAATCCACCAAAGATGTATCTCTCTTTTCCAGGATTTTCCACCGAAAAAAACTATTAAATAATTAATTAATCGAAAATGGTCCATTTTAATGCAAAAAGTACGCAGAAAAAAATAAAAAATGAACAATTTCCAATATGATATCCAAAATTCACTAGCACCTCTTGTGCCAAATACTGTCTCGTGCTTGAGCCGGCGATCTATGCTATGGAACGGAACTTCATGCAAATAGAAGGATGCAAGCATACCTACTCAGCCACGCTGCGATCGCGAGACTACACAACCATGCCGGAACAGCAGAAGAGCAGAAGCATGAAGGCAGTTGACCCAGTGCAAAAAAGTTCTACCCTCATAACCTCAACAAACCGCACTACCACCACAACAACAGTTCAGACTGCGACTGACACCGCCTTATCCCACCAACGACCAGGGAGTAGACTACCTCAAGAGGAGCATAACGAACAACCACCAGCAAAAGAGAGGTCGGTGTAGGGTGACCGGACGTCGCTTTCTCCGGGTCTACCCCCAATATCACAACCTTGGTTATTTTCGCACTAATTATGGTGGTGGTAATCATCTTCAGGTCATGTACTGTCACTGTGATGGTTACTTGGCCTAAAGCTGAATTACAATGCTGACCTGTTGCAAGCCTGATTATGTGGCTAGTAGGTTTGATAATAGCTCTTACTGATCAATCTTGGCTGTACAAAACTGCATGAGGCTGCAGTGTCGATTAAAGCATGGCATGGTAGACTATTGACACTCACAAGAATACGGATGAATTGGGCACTGGTACTACTGATCTGGTTAATTAATGCCTCCTGTGTCATAAATTCCATACTGTGGTGGGTAAAAGTAGCATCCGGTCCCTTTACACCTACTTCCTGTTTCGCTTCTGTTTGTTTGTGGGTTATGTTATATGTTAAGGTGGGGATTGTTCTGACACTGACTATAACATAAACATATTTTTCAGACTTTAGCTTTAACCTACAATTCCACGTCTCAAGCATTTTACTACAATGTGTCATTACGATTCCATGCTGTATAATGGTTAGAAAAACGTGGATATATTACTGTACACATAATATTTCGCTAGTTTAACAATGTTCCACAGTTCACATACAAAATGGTAGATCACTTTACGTAATATAGCTCATCTATGGCAAAGAGTAATTGTGGATTGCAATAATAATGATCCATTTTTGTTCCCACCTCGGGCAAGGTCAATGGATGCGATGAGGGGTGGGGAATAGTGCCAAGTGGTGCATGTTGCCCTACAGGATGGCCAAACTTGTCATTGTCAGCCAGCTTTAAGGATTAGTATGTTGAAATGAGAGAGGTCTGGAATGGAAGGGCAAAGACAATGGGAGCACCCTGCGAAAATCCACCAACAGCAATGCCGAGTTTTGTGGATTAGCATGATGAAAGAGTATGAAGCAAAGAGTTACACCTACTTCACTGTGAATTTGCATGTAGGTGAAAGTATTGCAGGGTGTCCACTGCATTTACATTTTCGAATCCCCTTACTTTTCCTTGTTTATCAGGCAGTATCTTACCATTTTCCCTGATATATATTTTTTCGGGAATACTGAAACATGATATGTACTGCATTTTGTCATCGTTGACAGAACAAAATGCAATAAGTGAAATCGCATTAAATTACACTGCAACAGACTAAGCAAGGAGGACTGGCACGCTATTGACTTCACATGAGTGCCCATTACAATCACACTAATGCATTACTGTGTGTGTGTGCGTGCGCGCACACACACAGATGCCACGTAATGGTTTGGTTAGAGGTGCAAGATGTTTTGAGGGCCGGTGAGCTTAAGGTTGGGAAGTATTGTAGAGGTATTTATTACCCGACTATGCGCATTACATCACATGTGGCAGTGTCGAGGTTGTTCGATAACTAGAGACTCTTGACAGTCTCAGGAACAGCAGGCCAACCTCCCCCAACATTTATTATCTGCAGTGTTTACAAAACGGTGGACCTATTAAAGACTGACCCACATGCCTGATATTTAACTGCTGACTTATTGCATGATTGAAAGAATTACACTCATAACACACTGTTCAAAGGTAAGGTGGTTCCGGCAGGCTTTGGAGGGTCCCGTTCCCCGATATCCCCGAAGGTTTGGCGAAAGGAAATCACGTGGCAAATAGGGTCTATGTATTACTGACTGATCACACACTGGAAAATTTTAATCTTACAATGTGTATGCTTATAATTACAATATCATGTATTCAGACAACTAACATGTTTTACCGAGTATCAACTATTTACGTTTTCCTTGACTCAAGTGACAATTCCCCGATATATCCCTGACTTTTCCCCATCAAATTTAATGCCCCGAATTTTACCTATTTTCTGTGAGGGTGAACGTCCTGTATTGTTACAATCATAACGTATATCAATGCTCTATTAAACTCTTTACACAAAATGCTTTTTCTATACAATATCTTAACCACCCCCCCTTTTTTTCCTTTATTTTTTACAACATACGCAGTTTATTTGAACGCTGCACTCACGAATGCTGGTAATTACGAATTACTTTGTTTTTACTCTACAAACGGTTACCACTATGTTGTTCTAACTTTTAGGGCATATGTACCATATGTTGAATGAAATATGCAACCATATAGGGGCAATAGAGACTGCAAGGGATCACCTAAGACTGAAAATAAACAATAGCCTGGTTGCATTAGGATTGTTAGTTATGCACGTTACATCTATTTATTATAACTTTACACACAGCAAGAATATAAAAATTCTCACACCTCGGTATCCTGAGGTTATGTTACTCTGTTCAGCTTCTGTTGATTTCATAAATATTCATACCACACCAATAGCTTTGCGATATTACTTTATCACATTATTAGAAGATTGTAAACAAATTATAGCAGTTGTTATAGGATTTTATTTTACATTATTTATTTTATGTAAAGGGGCATTACACAGACACAGGCATTCTTTCATCTTCCCTCTATACCTAACCTATCATGTGTTTGATACCAAAAGAAAGATAAATACACGTAATAGTGTTTCACTGCCTTTGTGTCATTCTTCGCAGTGTAACCCTTGTCTGTAAGTTAAGTACAACAGTGTAATTGACTTCCTGGGGCGAGCAATGTAGTTTAAAGACTTATAAAATTACGTTGAATTGGCATTTAAGGGTGTAGGCTCTCACCATTCCTGTCATAACCTCAAATGTCTATCCAAGTGGCCGTGTGTTTATTTCAGTGTTTCTATGTTCTTGTACCGTAATTACAGTAATTTGGGGCAGGTGTGCCAACTCGAAATAGGTCACCGCATTTCAAGAAAGTAAGAATTAAAATGGTAAAAATTCAAACAAAAGAGTAAATTCCATGAACAGTATTAGGCCTTTTCGATTCGGCCCAACGATCCAGAGATCTACAGAGTCAGCTCTACCAGAACTTTGTGGCATCACAGTGAGAGGGTAATATCTCAAATTCCCACAAGGTTTCCTTAACCTGAATTGTTACCACTCCATAAATCTCCTCTCGCCTTCAATCACACCGCCACGGGCAATCACAGGGTTTTTATTAAAATAACTGCAACAAAGTAAAAATGTAGCCTTTTTGCAGTTTTTTTGAATACTGTTATAAAGGTTAGCATAAAAATCGTCGATTCTAAACAAACAGGTCACGTTTCATGCTATAGGCTGTTAACGATAAAGTGAGTACATTTGAGGACCTAGTAACATTTTTCTTTAGGCCATACTTTGTCCTTTAACCACCATTTAAAATAATTTTTTTAATGTACGTAATAAACAGTGTGTATATTTCACTTCACTCCACTCGGAAGTTAACGCTAAGGCTAAAATAAAATTTATTTATTTATTATTCAAAATGAGAGGGCTTTTTCAAATGCTCACTTTACCATGAATAGCCTACACTACCATTAATGCAGGTGCAAAATTAGTTGACATGCTTGCTGTAGATTGTTAAAGTCACACAGTGTTAATTATCTAGACATGGGGGTCATGTAAGCAAGAGATTTCTTACAATTAATTATGTTGTATTTTACTTCTACTAGGTCTTCTGAGTTGCAAATACTGTATGTGGTAGTATCGAATGTTGTTTGGTTAGTGCATAACAAATTTTTAATGGTCCCCAGTGACATAACTTAGTATTTATATAAAATGCCATGAAGTGGGTTGAGTGTGTGTTCTTTTGATATATGCATACTTACCACAATTAAAGTATGTGTTTCGTGAAGAAACAAATTAAGCAAAAAAATGGTTGCTATCCATCCCGGTTTATACAAGCCAAAATGTTGTTACTCTTGACACTGTGGTACTGGCTAATTAGAATCAGCATGGAAAATTTCAGGTCAGGTACACGGTGTGAAGAGTTTTGTTGCATTCGCTATTTGCATTTCCCTAATTTTACTGTATGAATAATTGGAAACCACAAATGAAGAATGAATTCTTGGGTACCTTGGGGGATTTGAGTCAGCTGTACAAAGAGCATTACTTAGATACTTAACAATTTGCATATATATATATATATATAATGCACAGAGACTGGCAAGTTGATTACGATGGAGGGAAAAGCAGTTCCATGTCTTAATGTCGGAGCAAGTGTTAGGAAACACTTTTTATAATTTAAATTATTTATTTTTCTATCGGTTTATATAGTTCATTGAGTGCATGAATAATCCCGATTTGTAAAATACCTACTTTAATAATAATTTCATTTGTTCACTTCACTGATACATGGATACAGTGACCACACCCATGGCAATGTTAATTTTGCATGTGACTGAAGAAGACAGAATGTGCATACAAGTAGATCTTAAGCAAGAATTTCAAAAGGGCTCACTTTAAAGTGAAGAGCCTTAAGCAGAATTAATGTTTCATCGTCAGTTTCGCGATTAAAGAATGCATATGCCTCCTGGTAACAAAATAAGTGTATGCAACATTAACATTTGATATATGTCTAATGCACAAAAGGCTGGCAACTAGTGTCAAGGTGTTGGTCAATAAGGATATTGGTTAGGTGAGGAGCGGTGACTATAGATTCTGAATCTCGGAGGAAATAATTACCCATGGTGCCAAATATTGTGTGGTTGACAATATCGTGAAGTCGGAGAGCAGTTGTGGACTCGTTCCTCAGGGTCGTTCGGCCGACGACCATGGGAAATCCTCCAAGTGTAGTAGTTGTCTCCTCGTAGAATAAGAATTAATACTGATTGAATAACTCCCTCACATGTTGCATTGTGGGATATCTGGGCTCCCCACACGCCCATACGAAGCACTGTTACATATGCCGACTCGTGACCATTTCAATCATACTTGCACAGTAAATTACACTATGTGAAAATTGGAGGGAAATCCTTTACCTTAAATGTCTTGTAGCGACTGGAAATAAACCATGCGTGGTAATTCGTCGCTGCTGCAATTTATCCAGTACATGATTATATTCCCATCGGGAAAGCATACTGCTGCTTACGAACCCGTCAGATCGGGTAACACTGTGCAAAAGACACGTGGTCACATGGAAAAATTTAAGTACAATTGATGCCTACCCAGGCGATGCAACCACTAGGTAGATGCGAGGGGCGGTGGGGTCTCGGGCAGCTGAAATACGAAAAAGTTTCCAGTATGTTGGAGTAACTTGTGCTGTGAAATGATTACTCCAGCATGGTGATTGCTGCCCGAGTACACGAAACACGAGCCCCGACGTGTCGTGGCACACCGCTCGCAAAGAAGAATGACTACTGACTTTCTCCATGCTGCATGCTGGCCGGACTGGCACATCTAACTGCATTACTTCCTTGTACGTGAGATGTGGAAATCGGACACGTACACTGTGTGCCGGTTGTTACACATTGCTCCTAAAAATAACCCTGTAGATATTATTTACTATACCAAAACATTCCACTGTATGAATAATGAGGAGGTGAAAGATACATGAATGAATATTACAGAAAATTATAAAAAGAAACTTCGAAAACACAGAGCTTTAGGGCTGCGAAGGCAGGAGTATTTATGAGTTGCATCCCCTTAAGTGACCGTAACTTGCCATTTTATTGTACAAATTAAATAACAAATTTCACAGGGTCAATTTTCGAATTCCTGCACCATGCGCACATGGTCGCACTCTCTCTGCTCTGCACCTGTGTTGTTCCTTGCCGCACTGCACTGCACTGCACTGCACTTGTGCTCATAGAGCACGTGTACACACACTGTGTTACGGAACCTGGTGCAACAGGAAAACGAGCTAAGGGGAAGGGGCATGTGAGCACACATCAACCCCCCCCCCCCCCCCCCTTCCGTTCAAAATGCGAGACAGTTTGCAGTCGCACACGTCACTGATAACAGTCGCACCACCTTGTATCTGCCCATCGTGGGCGTAGCACGTAGAGGCCCCCCTACTTTCTGGAACTGCTGGCTGCTTCCGTCATTCTGCATGTTCGTGCTGTCATTGTGGTGCTCCTCTGCACATATACTTGCGGCATCCTGCAGGTGGTCAACATCGCCATGTTGAGTGGTGGGCCTCGTACAAGTCACACAATCCTCCATCGTCGCTGCCACTGCTTCTGTCCTCGTGCACAACCCCATGTCGCTGCCGGTAGCTAAGCTGATGTGCGTCGAGTGGTATGTTTGAGGCACCCTCGGGTAATTCCCCAGCTGGTGTTGGCACCATTGCATCTGCTGTCGTGCTGTCCTCCTCGACGATCGGCGTCCTGTTTACAGGCATCACGTCGTCTCTTCCCACAGGTGTCACCATTGGTTGCAGTTCCGGATCTCTTTGGGTTGTGCTGGTAGCCACTGCACCATCGATCTCTGCGTAGCCAGCCATCGGATGAACCCTGACTGACATCAATGCGTCGGGTGACATCGTGCCATGGCACCCACTGCTGGTGGTCCTGTGGCGGGTACTGACCCATCTTCTGTGCTTGTCCTCCCCTGGAGCTCATACTTGACATCGCCATCATGAGCCTCCAGGTCTCATGCGCCTCCCCCGTACTGTGCATGCATCTACCCTCTGGCTTGCTGTGCCCTTTTTCCAGTGGATGTTGAGGTAGCGTCGGCCCTTGGTTCGAAACGCCCTCTATCATCCGAGCCTATGTCATCCTGGCACCATGGGGACGTGGCCTTGTCCGGCATCGGCATCATGGTGTCATCTGGTAGGGGACCTCCTGTGGGAGGTGCCACCCCACTCTCCTCTCCCTAGCTCTGCGGGTCTGACAGCTGTTGTGCCGTCGTGAGTTTTGTTGTCACCGGCCTCAATGTCGCCACCGATGTCTCCGGTTACAAGCTTATGGCATCTCTGTGATACTTGCTTGTCCTACCCACGTGGACCAGATAGGTGATTAGCACTATTATTTTCTTCTCGCTTGCTATGTTAATGCGGATTCTCCTGCTCACTTGCATCTGTACATGTTACACTGCCTCCTGTTTGCTTGTTAGTTTTCTACACACTATGAACTCGTATACTTTCTTGTGTTGTATGCACAGTACCTTCTCTACGTGCTTTGATAGTGATGTGGGTAACGACATGCTGTTTGGAACAATTGTGGTCTGGCTGTCTTGCCGCACTGTACATCACAACTGCGGGTATCAAGGTCGAAGGGGGGAATTGACACCACCGATTATCTTTGCTCATATGAGAAAGTGGCATCGTGTGCGGAGGGGAGTTATGAGCCCACTGATTAACTCCGCATGAACGATGCTGGTGATGATGTCAGGCCAGAAATTAGTTAGCAAGGAGCGTCAGACGAGGGTGGTGCATGTGTCGCAGCAGTTCCCACGTGCACCAGGTGGCATTCAACATTTGGTATGGACACTTCACAGAAATAGACTTTAATTCATTCTGGAATCTTTTTCTCATGCTGCCGCCGGATAAGTCACCCTCCCTTCCCTCGGGAATTGTATCGCTGGGAAAGCTTAACTCTACTGTAATTTCTTGTGTTTTAAGACATTTATCAGTGTAACCATAGTGGCCAGTCCTTGCCACCTTTCGTTAGTGTAAAGTGCTCTCCTAGAGGAAGGTTTTAGTGTTCATCGAAAAAATACATCTGTGAACTCAATGGTACGTGATTTATTTCGATTGCTACATGAATGTCAGGGGATGGGCCCTAACAATAAACAATACCATACCATGTCTTACATTCTTAATTTTTGCAAGTGTCAGTTTCAAGCATTCTTCCGTGTCTTATGGGCGTGTGGCTGGCCCTGATGATCCACATACATGAGTGTTAATGGCTAGTCAATTTCCTCATCATGAGGAGCAGAATAGTACACAGTCGACCCACCAGCTACCACTTAGCAAACACACCCACAGGATCGTTCATCTGGCGTAGGGCAGAGGTCATCGGCAGCATCGGCGAGGAGATTGGGCCCGGGTGGACGACCAGCAACCCCAAGATCAGCAGAGTCAATAATCACATTGACGTCGCCACGATGGTGTCTGGCGCCTATCTGATAAATACCACATTATAGACCTCAAATACACCGCCCCCAAACAATTTCCTTCACCTTTCCGACACCCCTACAGGCATCAGACATAATGCATCATCTGTAGTTTCATTCAGCAATAGCAGTTGAAAACAATTTGCTGAATGGCAGATGAGATGAGAAAATACACATTTTCAACCAAGTAGCTACCATATTCATGCAATTTTGTTTATTTCAATCACTAAAGCATACTCCGCAATGTTTACAAAACAGTACTTGTTTTATTAAGAGTGAGTGAAACTCAAAAAGCGTGAATGCCACAGTGTTTCACATGCTGCCATTGCGGTAAAAAGGCCACAATCAGCTGTTTTGATGTTTGCCTCACTCTGGAGTGTAGCGAGCAAAACCGAAGTTGTGTCTAGTATTATGTATGTCGTTGGTTAGAAGAGTGTTACAGCCCTAGAGTTAGGAGTATACAGGAGATGGCATGTTGTGACGTAGGTGTAGCCGCTGGAGTTAGGTGGTTTTACTGTGGATTCTAGCCGCCATCTTAAATGTAGCCAAAAACATTGTGTTTACACTATAATTATGTTGCGAGAAAGGTTACTTTCGTAGCATTTTGTGTTTAACAGACGATGATGAGTAAATAAGTAAATATATTACAATTCATATGTGAATTTCCAGTAGTTTATTGACTTATGTTAATTGTGCAAGCAAATAATTCCTGGTAAAAACTACTGATCGTGACTGCGTGATAACGCGGGCCAGTATTCGGTTATGGGTGACAATAAGCACATGTTTTAGATATAGTGTTCATATATGAGGAGTTGTGGAAAACTACTTTTTGGATAAATGGATAAATAAAATATACCAAGCGTGCTACCATTGTCGTGTAATGTATTGCAGGTTGCATATCAGTAATGAGTGCAACAAAACAGAGACCAGCAGCTTAGCTGATTTTCTGAAATGCTAAGTTCACATGTTATTGAGCTACGAATAAATAGCTATTTTCTGGTATTTATATTTAAATTCCTAACACTGACAATGACTCGAGAGTTTTGTTTCCAGTATGAATTCATCTCCTATATTCATATTTTTCAATATAGAAAATGGTTTCTGGTAGATAAATTCTAATCCGATTTTAGTTATTCCCACTTTTTACATTACATTAGTTCTCTTTTCTGATACAGTTATATATTTATGTAGCCATTATTGTAGGGCACAGTTTTGTTTATTGTATCTACAATATTGGACAGGGTTAAGTTACATGTAGTACATAACTAAAACACTGAAATTAAAGTGTTTTACTGCTTGTCTGCACAGGACAATAAAGTATTTTTGAAACTTTTCCGAAGAAAACTGATTAGGAGTGTTGGGTTTTGATGAAGGGGGTGGGGGAAGCAGGAGACATTTCTGGATAATTTTATTCCCTTTGTCTACAAAAATTGTGTTTCGTCTTTCTCCAAAAGTGCAATTTAGTCCCAAAGGTTTAGTCAGTCAGTAACCACAATTTTAATTCAGCCCAACATGATAAAAAAAAATCCATATTGGGAGGTAAAACTACAAAAAGATTTTATTTCTATAAATACACTTTTAGGGAAAATAAAGTAAACACCCTACGGTTAGGTTAAAATGTATGAAATCTTATTCACCAGCGTTTTAGGTTACTTTGGGTAGTTTAATAAGATTATAAAACATTGTTGAACTACATTGAGAGAAAAAAGCATGTGCTGCAATGATATCGATAACAAGTGCACATGTATTAACCACTGCCAAAGTGGTCTACGAACACACTTGTGACAATATTTCTTTGTTGTTACCTACCAACTTGTGCAATTATTATTTCTAGTGTGAAATTCTCCTCTAGATACATCAAAAAATATTTTGTTTCAGTATCTCAGAACCACGCTGCAGAAACTTGACAAACAAGCACCACTCTAAGAAAAAGCATTGTCGCTAGCAGCAGTTCATTCAGCTGAACCTGCAGTTCTTGTAAACAGATTTCCCTTGAGCTAAAATATCTTACGCTTTATAATACATGATCGCCTCAAGTAGTGAAGAGGGGGTGAGGCATGCCCCCCCCCCCCCAGCCTAAATAGTTTACCCAAGTTACTATATTTAATTTCGTTATAAAATATGGTAAGGAAAATGTTAGAGTTTCTCAATGTAAGAAACAAATGAATACAGAAGGCTACTTGTGACTGTTGGCTATACAGCGAATGATATGGCCAACTACGCTGCCTTAGACCTTCAGCAAGTCAAGAATGCTGTCCGTAAGAGAGGGAAGGAGGTTGACATTGTGGAGAAGCTTAGATGGCCGTGACTAATGACGGAAGAAGGGCGAGCAGGCGAGGAACTGTAACCTTGCCATTGAGCCATGATACTTGTGTTCGGACAGGAGCAAGGGAGACTTGTGCAGCGTCATGTGCAACAATGAAGCGGGCAGCCCCACAAGGGAAGATAATTGTTTTCTTTAACAAGAAACATGCAAAATAAAACGAAATAACACATACGACGGGTAAGTTAAATTATATTATTATCTACTTATAAATATTTACGATATTTTATCGCATATAGGTTGCACCCTGATTTACCAAAGGTGTTTAAAAAAAAAATAATATTTATCGGTTATAGGTCGCACTCATCTTTATGGCTGTACATTCTGTACAACATAGCCTGCGTCAAGGATGGCAGATATATGCGACTGGCAGGCTTCCATTTCATTATTCCTTTTATGCAAAGTAAAGGCGAAGTACCAACACCGCAGGTTTCAAATTGAAAGTGATTTCTTCCGCTGAAGAGAATGGAAATCGAGCCGCGGGCCGTGAATTCGGAGTAAATGATAAGGCATGGATCAACTTTTCTTACATTTTTTCATGTCAAGTGTTTAAATGTTTACAAAAAACTACACATTTCAGAAATTTAAAACTTTCTGCGTGCGTTTGTAAGTCAGTAAAATTTTAATAAGCTATTGTATTCCGTGGATTTTTTTGGGGGGGGGGAATTGTACTGTATTGTTTATGTACTGGCTGCCTCATTTAAAGTCCCGTTATTGTCTAGTCTTTAATACGGTGCATTCTGTTGAGAAAGCGACACACACACACACAACTATAGTCCATTTACGACTGCGACAGACTTGAAAATAAACCTTTAAAAAAAACATCTTAGCCATTAACTGCATGCATAGCTAGTAAAAAAAAAGTGGCGCCCAACGCGCTCGCCTGTCGCCGGCGAAAGGCTGTGTATATTCAATGCGCCGTGAATTAACTACACTCGGTGCAACATAAATATCAATTTAAGTATCGTCTACTTTAAATCCTGCACATACAGTGCATGATTTGTGTTTGCTTTGAAATGTATAACAGCTACTATGTTTTATCACGATTTTCGGAGACAATGTCACTGTTCCATTAATAATAAGTATGTGTAAATGAGAATATCTAGGATTTTAATACAACACTTATTCGTGTTTCTCTGGTATCGATTAACACGGTTAATCGAGATCTTAATGTTTTTTTTTTCTCCAGCACCTTAAAATAATTTTCTCACTTAGCCTATAACCGCACCCCAAGTTTTCAATAAAAATTTTAAAATAATATATGCGATAAAATACGCGATAAAATACGGTATTTTTATTTCAAAATTACACTAATTAACATTATCAAGTTTTTTTTTTTTGTGCAGCATAACTAAGATAAGATGCCAATCATTGTCAATTTCTTTAACCCAACGGAAGATTGTTAGATTAGTAAAAGGGAGCCCTTATTTGTTAAACTTTGCTGTAATTACATGAGTGCATACTTTCTTATTAATTGAACTTTTTTTTTTTACAGCTGATTCTGACTGATCGCCCAGTGAAACCAAGCTGTATATCAGTGAGCAGTCTGTGAACATAAATAAGAAATCAGGCTTAGATACTACATCTGAAAGCACTAGTTGTGATCTTGCAGCAGCTTCCTCATCTAAATCTTTATGTAATCATATTTTCTTCCTAGAACATACTATTCCATATAGACATGTTGAAATATTTTAATTATCTTGTTCAGAAGTCTCTAAATATTTTGAGACGAATAACTCTTTAAATAAAGAAAGTGTCACTGGCAGAAAAAAAGGCTGTATACCCTTTACAATAAATGTCGCATAATTAGACGTTTTTCTTCGTATTAGGATATTTCTAGTATATTATTTAAATTTTTTAAATTTAAATATGATATTGAGCAGCATTCTATGTCCATGTCTGCATTTTATATGATTTTATCAGGGTTTTTACAGACACGAGTAAATGAAAATCCTAGTTACTTATTTATGCTTAACCACGGCTCTACAACAAGTTTAATATGTGTAGTGTCTTTACACACGGATAAAACAGTAGTACAGGACAGTAAACAGCTGGAAGTCGTAAGGCTACATATTTCTAAAATTTACATACACAATTTTTCATGTAAATATGAAATCGATGCTAAACGTAAAACACCAAGAAACATTTTGTTACTAGCGAGATTTATGATAGTGTATCCTTTGTAACATGATGGCTTCTATTTAAGGCTCGAATTTTATGTTTCCGGTAATTAGTATCGACTGCAAATATTCTCTGGATGACTTTGATCAGTAGCACATTTCATTTATAAGTTTTAAAAAATGTCTTTAAGTTATGGTATTTACATCTGTCCTCCATTACATTTTCTCACTGCAAGTCAACTCCTTTCTGTTGAATTTCAGGTGGGACATTTTTCAATGCTGCAACCAAAGGGGTTTCCAAACAAAGATCCTTATATCTGATGTATGAGTATCTAGATCTGTAGAACGAAATTTAAACTGTTACAAATGCAATCGAGAGGAAATTAAAAAGAATGTGTTATTGAAATGGGATCAACAGACATATTATCCTGTCTAATTCGGTTCATGGGGGCGAGAAAGTGAGATTGTTAAACATTTATTGCTGTCGGGATAAAGCTCTTTGAATTTTTTTGCGAGAAATACTTCACAAAAATCTGAACTCACGCCGATAAGATAAATGCGTTAATGGAAAATCAGCATTTGTATTCAATGAAGTGTATGACAACAGTCATATAATTATTTGCATGATAAAACTAAATAATAATTTGTTCCCTCACTGGAATGAAGTGGCTGGCCGTATAAAACTTTACTGCTGGCTGCATCTGGCTTGTGGGCAATACTTTGTAGACCTCTGGTCTAGTTTGTTGAAAACCTACAGTAGTTGTTATGTATGTTAATGCTATTTGTATCACTTAAGCTCTCCGAGACATTTTTTGTGTAAACTTGCTCAAATAATCTAGCTACGCTTATTTTATACAATTTTGCTTAATGCTGCCCATGCTGGCTTGCAGTTATGGGAGTTTTCACTGCTATCTGGATAGTTAATATATTATGCAATATTGGTATACAAGTCTAGTGCAAGCTTTTATCTATATTATCTGTGTGCAATTTCTCTAAATGTAATGGTAAATATTTCGGCAGAAAACGCAGATGAATTCCAGCCCTCTACAAAAGAGCAACTGAAACAGCTGCCTATCAATGATGAAGAAGTAGCAGGAGTAACTGAACAACCATATCAACCTAATAACTTCCCGAGCAGTTTTCCCAAGGAACAAAGGTTGAAAACCAGAACTCTAACATTCCAAGAGAGCTGGTTTAAAGAATTCAAATGGTTACATGTGGCTGAAAACTGTGAAGTTGCTATTATTGTACACAGTATTTACAAGTGTGCCCCAACAAGATTTTAACTTCAAAAATGGAAACAGCATTTACTGTAAAGGGATTTAAGAATTGGAAAAAAGCTCTTGAAAAGTTCAGAGGACACGAAAAAAGTGACGTTCATTCTCAAGCACTTTTAAACTATTCGTAATTAAATAATCCAATTGAAAGACAGCTCTCAAATGTCATAATGCAGCAACAAATAACAGATAGTGAATGTTTAATGAGAACCATTCGTACTTTAAAGTATCTAGTCAGACATGGTTTGGCCGTAAGGGGTCATGATCAAGATTAAGGTAATTTCATGGAACTTTTAAAGGAAAGGAGTGAAGACAAACCGGTACTAAAAGCATAGTTGAAACACGAACAAGGCAAGCCCACTTTCACAGATTCAGATGTCCAAAATGAGATAATTCAAATTATGGGTCATGAATTTTTGACCACAATTCTGGAAAATATAAAGTCATCAAATCCTTTGGTATTTACAATTGTATATGATGGCACCCGAGACATTACAGGAAATGAACAAGCCAGTATTTGTGCTAGATGGTGTGATGGCTTGGATCCTGCAAAAAGCTTTGTATGATTCTATAAAACTTCCTCTACCACTGGCAAGGCCATATCAAAGATAATATATGATTCATTACTACGACTTGGACTACTTGTAACTTGCCTGCGCAGTCAAGCATATTATGGCACAGGCAACATGAATGGCTGTAATAAAGGTGAGCAGACAATAACTATTGACAACCAACCTCTGGCAGAGAATGTGCATTGTGTGGCACACTGCTGTAACCTTGTTATGAAAAAGAGTGGCGATGCTTCCTCAGTAGTGAAAAACGCAATGGATTGGGCCAACCAACTGGGAATAATCTCTAGACGTACAAAAGTCAAGTCAATATTTACACACATCTCCGAAGAGACTGCAGGTGCTCCAGTGGAAAACATCTCAAAGATAAAACCACTTTGTCCAACCTGGTGGCTGTACAGGAAGGTACAGATAGAAGAAATCGTGAAGAAATATGACATAATTTTAAGGACACTTAATGAGCTTTAATTGTGACGTTTTAGCTTTCTGTATTAGACCCTAGTTGAGGACTCATTTCCACTAGCTATGTTTTTTTTATTTATATTTTTCTAACATACTGGTATTAGTGATATCACATGTTACAGATGTAGGTACAATGCAAAGATAAATCTTCAAAACATATTTTTATTATAATTTGATAAACAATTTCATACATTAAGAATTCCGTACTTTGTGTGTGTGTGTGTGTGTGTGTGTGTGTATATATATATATATATATATATATATATATATATATATATATATATATATATATATATATATATATATATATATATATATATAATTTATTTGGCTAGGGTTATTGCAATTTGTAGTAGTGTTTGCAGTATGTGGAAGTTTTGTCACTTGAGTATCTTTTACATAGTTGGTATTTATTTGTTCCCTGTTTTTTGTGTATAAATATAATACAACAAATATTTTGTAAAATTTATTTTACCAATATTAAATTAAAATTATATATTACCATGCTTTCTATATTTTCCTTCAGTTACTTTTTTTTGTACTGTCTGGGAAAAAGGGTTTCTGGTATAATTGCCCCTCCCCCCCTCCATCCTAATTTAATGCTTGTGGCGCCCATGGATAATTTATGTAGGCCTATATGAATATTATGTATTAAATGGAAAATTGTGTTGGGCACTGGCCTATGCAGTAGAGTTCATGTCGCAGGAAATTAGAATTTCATTACTGTCAACTATATCCCATTCTTTATCTTTACAACTAAAATCATTTTCAGTAACTATTTTCTTAGTACCCCAAATACTCTCATAAAGCTTTCTCATTTCCTCCTTGTCTATTCCTAGCTCTTTCATCCCCTCTCCTAAACTATCACTGAGTATTTTATCAAATAAAAGTCTGGGTGAATAGGCAAGCAATCTTCGTCCTCCTCTAAACTCGGTAGCTTTCGCTTTATCCCTCTTTTCCTTGGGTCGTCCCTTATAACTTGTTACCTTCCCCTTATGTTCATCCTCTCTCTCTCTCTCTCCTTCTTTAATAAGCTCCTTGGTAAACCTAACCATTAACTCATTAACACAATTAACCACCTGCTCCCTATTACCTAACCCTCCTATTCTCACAAATTCCTCCCTCAATTCTAAAATTTCAATCTCAACTCTCGTTTTCAATTTCCTCTCTAATGGCTTACTCAGACCACTAATAGCTTCTTCCATCCCTATTAACAATTCCCGTATATCACTGAATCGGCATGCTCGGACTTGGGCTTCATGCCGCCGATCCCCGCTAGTCGTCAAGTGTTATATGCTTGATAATCCACTTTATTTAATTAAAGGGAAGGGCTGATAGCGGGCCTGATAAGGGGCGCTTCGAAGCCTGTTGATGTGTTCATGTTCTCGTGTGGCCACGGGAGTGTCACCCAACTGCATGCCTGACATGTCGAGGCGGGTGACAGGCATTATGTGGTGGTGAGGAGACATCAGAGGTAGCTTTGTTGCACTACACCGTGATGCGCAGAGGTGGTGTCAGTGCGCATGGAGGCGGTGTTGGGATGTGTGGAGGTGGAATCGGTCACATGAAGATGGTGCCCTAGCAATGACAGCACTTAGTCTGGCAACCCTCTCCTCAGTTAGAATGCCAAAGACTAAAAATATTCTGTGCCTCTACCCAGGGTGCAAGAAGCAGCATCGCAATGCTGGGTGTCAGAGGCAGCATCGGAGGCACCTCGTTATAGAATTGGGCATGGTTATGCAATGTTAGTCCAAGCAACACAAATGTATGTTCTGAGATACAAAGCATTTTCCGAATGCTCTGTGTGCTTCAGCCTTATTTCATTTTCCATTTCCAATAGAGACCCCTTTCATAATGGCCACCTCTCTTCTAAAAACCATTTTCGAGAAACAGATCTGGCAATATCTGTATTGGCAGATTTTGTTGACAAAATGATCACATGACACGATTTTATATTTTTAAAATGCATTTCGTATTTTGTATCTAGCGGATGTTAGCAAAAGTACAAAATGACAAAAT
This sequence comes from Dryococelus australis, assembly GCA_029891345.1. Lineage (NCBI taxonomy): Eukaryota > Metazoa > Arthropoda > Insecta > Phasmatodea > Phasmatidae > Dryococelus > Dryococelus australis. The sequence continues at coordinate 198,346,344 of CM056994.1, forward strand.
CAGCACCATTTTCGTTTTTCCTTTAAAAACACAGGCGCGAATATGTAAATAAAATGACTTAAAAGATATAACTGTACATAAAATACACTAGGCATGTTTTAAGAAAGCTAGTAAGTGATGTGTTTTGGAGATATATACTTAAGAAAAAATTTAAAAGTCGTTATTGCATAATTTATTATTTTCTAATTTATTAATGTATCCGTAGTATTCCAGTGATGATTACAGAAATATTGCGTCTTTTTTAAGCATTTAAATTTAGATTTAGGCTGTTCACAGAAAATGACCACTTTTGAAAGCCCTGCTTAAGATCTACTTGTATGCACGTCGTGTATTCATTATTGCGCCTTATGTAAAATTAACTTTGCCATGGACCTCATCACTTTATTCACGCATCTGTCAAGTGAAACTGTGGAATTATTAGAAAAGCAAATATGTTACAAATCTGATTATTTTTATACTTCAATGTATTAACAAAAATCAGAAATTGAAAGGAATAATTTAGGAGTTCACACATGATTACCTAACAGTTTTTATTCGACGTTAAGATATGGAACTACTATACATCCATTATTACCAACTTTACCAAGTGCATGTCACTCAGTGTACGCGTTAAAATATATGCAAGTCTGGGCAGTGATTTTTTCTGTGGTTGAATTCAAAAGTGCTCACTTTATCGTGAACAGCCTTTAAAAATATTTTGCACTGTTAATGTAGTAATGTGTTACCACGGGTGCTAAACAAGTGACTGTCAAGAACGTCCGAATTGATACCTACCAAATCACGAATATACAAAATAATTAAATTTGTCAATCCGGACATGGCCTAAATTAATCAAATTACTTTACTGTGCATTGTCTATTGGAAACAAGAAGCAAGACACTGGCGAAGTGTACTTCCAAGCAACGTTCCCACAGCCAAGAACACCACACAAAGTTCTGTTCACCATTATCTTGCAAACAATATCATTCGTGGCTATGAAATTCCTTACGAACACATTCTTGCAGTCAGCCTACAAACAAATGTTGCTATATATTCAATGTCACACACAACTAAAATTAAGATTTAAAAAACGAAACATAAAAATCAATCAATATTTACATTAGACAACAACAAAGCTTATGCAGTCTAGCAGTAACCACAATGATCGTACTTTGAAATAATTTATTTCCTAAAAATACGACCACTTAGCACACTAAAATAAAATGTGATATGAAAATGTACAAATAATCGTTGCAAACACCTAAACAATATTACATAGATGACTCACATGAATAGGAACACATGGAGCATGTAGAGATAGAAGCTGTTTGCAGTGCTACCTAGCAGCAGGAAGTACCAAACTCTAATCGAGACAGAACTTCCCATTGGCGTTGACAGGGGCTGCCAGCATGTTTATCTGCGACACAGGAGGCAGGGCGGCATCCCAATCATCCTCGTCTTGCGCTTTCTCACTCCCCAGCGCATGTAACAGGTAGTCAGAGAGTTGATTCTCAATACTGGCGGTGTGCTGAACTTTGAAATCATAGGACTGTATAAGCAGCACCCAGCATGTCAATTTGTTCTTGCTTTCTTTGGTGCGGTGCAGTCATAGTAGGCAACAGTCGTTAGTCCGCAGAGTGAAACGCTAGCACTCCAGAAGTGGACGGTACATGTTGAGACTCCACACAACTGCGAGACACTCCCATTCGTTCACAACATACTGCCGATCTACTGGGCCGAACTTAGCACTGCCGAAGTCCATGATTCACCGTTCTCAGTCATCTGACAGTTGGAACACCACGACGTCCAGCCCTTTCTTGCTGGTGTTAGTATGGACGAACGGATGTCGCAGCAGGTCATACCTGTCAAGTGCAGAAAATTCTCGGAACTGAAGTTTAATTGGTGATAGTTCTGTATTGTGTATCTAAATCGCTCAAAAACCACTGTATTGCGTATCCAATTATAAAAAAGTCGAGACAAAAAACCGCCAATTACATATCCAACCACGACCGGGAAAAATCCCAAATAAAATTCAAAGTTCCCCCCTGCGTATCCAGTGCACCTTGAATAAGTTGGTTTTTCCCTAAAGTTTCCCTTTGCATGTCCAGGTAACAAACCGTGCAGGACCGAAAAGTATAATATTGTATGTCCAAGCGGGAAGGGGAGAAATTGGTGCCGCACCCCAATAGTTTCGAATTGCGTATACTGCCGGGTCAGGGGGGTGGGGGGATTTCGACTAACACCTAATTATTTCCTAATGTGTATCCAAACAGAAAATGGAATATAGTGTAAAAGACCCTATTTGTTTCCAGTGGCATATCCAGGTGCCAAAAGTAACTATTGTTATACGGTTCCTATAGCGTATCCATAAAAATTTATTTTTTCACCCTTTTCTCGTCCCTGTTTAAATACACACGATTCGCGATACATAATTTTTTTATTTATGTTAAAGATGATATTTAATATTTATTAACACTTTTATAAATGTAACCATTTAATATAAATATTCACACGTAAACAAACACTAAAAGGGTACGGTAAAATAATGTACAGATAAAAATTCAACCTTTTTATAAATTTTACCAATTAGATTGTAAAGTTTTATAGATACTTCATCACTTTTTTTTATATATATAAAATTACCTCAACACTCGAAACTGGCAGATCCAAAGTCCGCGAGAGCAACAGCATATGCAATTGCATCCAGCGCCAGCCGAGCCGGTCATGACAGACACGACCTCGCTTTCCTTTTCGGGATCGCGAATGAATGTAATTTTAAAAATCAATAATTTAAACTTGCAGATCCAAGTTTTGCAGTTGCAACAGATGCAAGTACACCCGTCGTCGCCGGGCGGACCCATCACCACCTACTTGACTGTTTTAGGCTTGTTTCCAGATTGCGAATGAATGTTTACACAAACAGCAACTCAATTAAACTTTTTTAAACCAAAGCTAATGGCATGTCAATCAAACTTTTTTTTTTAACTGAAACAAACAGCTACACTGTCTCACACGCACCTGTAAATTAAATCAAACAGCAACTCAATTAAACATACATTTAAACTTGAATCAAACAACAACTCAATAAAACATTAATTTTAAATTAAATCAAACAGCTACACAATTAAACATTAATTTTTTAACTAAAACAGATAGCTACTCAATTAAACATTAATTTTAACTTGAATCAAACAGCAACTCAATTAAACATAATTTTAAATTAAATCAAGCAGCAACTGAATTAAACATTAATTTTAAATTTAATCAAACAGCTACTCAATTAAACATTAATTCAAACTCGAATCAAACAGCAACTCAATTAAACATTAATTTAAACTTTAATCAAACAGCAAGTCAATCACACTTCAAAGTGAAAAAAACAGCAAGTCAATAACACTCTAATTTTATACTTCAATGGCAACAGCAACTCTATAAACTTTCTTAAAACTGTAACTGCAACAGCAATTCAATTTTGCTCGTGACTGCAAATTAAAAAACAACCGTAACAAACAGATACCTGTCGAAATTGGGATAGGCTTCGGCGCCATCTCCTCTACGCCGATTATGAAGGTGCATGACGGCGGCATGAATCAGCAAAGCGTGCAGTCGTTCTCTGTACCGATGATTCTTTTTCCAGATGTACTCGGCCCGGTAGCCGAACCAAGATTTTTCCTTCGGCCAAAGCAGGGAATGCTGAATCGCACACAACACCAACTTCGCTTGATGTTTTGAGTGTGCACCCTCAACATCTCGCCCCTCTTCATCTATAGTGTGTTTCATGTGTTTACCATCCGCTCTTTTCCCTACACACGAATTCCCACCTGTGATTCACTTGCATGTGATGGTAGCCATGAATGTCCAAGTTGCTGTAACCGTGCCAGAGGTCTGAAATTATCGTTATGCCCAGAACGATCCACTCGCGAATGATTTTGGTCAGTGTCACTATGTTCCACTTTTCCACCGGTACCAGGAAGAATTTCGTCGGATCGTCCCGCTGCATTCCCCCGAAAACCCACTGGCTGTGAACTTTACGTCCTCTGTGGTTCTTACGTTTGCCCAGCTTCGACTCGTCTATCTCGACCACTTTGCCCAGCTCGCCGATGCATTTCCTGTACATCAACACCTAGGCTATGCCCACTTGGTGGCAGAAACTCGACCAAGCGACGACCGTCTTGCCCGAGCACAAAAGTTCGTTCACTATAGTCTGCTGTCGAGGATATTTGATCAGGTACCAGAGTAGAAAAAACTCGATTATCTTGCCCGGAGACAAGTTTGAAGCCCCTGTTTTCCACCAATTTCGCTTCGCCTTCCCAGCATTTTTCGCAACGCATCGTCGATTTGAGAATTTCGTGCTCGATGTGAAACGTGTTTATGTCCGGCGAGGAATTAATGACCTGCCTGCCGTTCAACATTGTGATTTTACATCCCACGCACACCATCTTTGCGATTAGCGAGAGAAATTCTGCAGGAAAAAATGCTTGGATATGCTATATGGAACAATTGTTGCCGAATTTGGGTACGCTAAATGAAACTTTGCCAGATATGCGAGACGGTACTAGGCTGCAAAGTAGTCAATTGGGATGGATACTTTATAGTACACACTGAATGTTTGTATGGTTTTCCCATTACGATACACACTACTGAACAATTGCCATTTAATTTCCTCGAGTCTGGCCTGTTGTTCCATCAACCACTTATACCGGACGGTTGGCGACATGAGGTCCACGACATGAGGGCGCTGTTATCAGGGTGAACTCCAGAATATATTCTCGTAAATTGTTAATCAAACCGAAAAATTTCCGTAGCTGTTTCCAGGTGTTCGGCGCCAGATATTCCTCAATTAACTGCAGCTGTTCAAGATAGGGGCGTCTGCTGTCTGCATCCATGATATGGCCCAGGAACTGAAGGCTCTCTTTCCCGATGTGACACTTCTGGTTGGCGCAGGTCAGTCACTTGATGGCCAGCTGTTCCAATACTAGAGAAATATGTTCGACATGGTCCTCCCATGACTCTGGCCACATGATAAAATCATCGAGGTACACCAAGGTGAACTCCGTAATGTATCCGTCAAGCACCTGGGTCATCATCGCCTGGAAGGTCACCAGTGCACATTTTAGGCCAAACAGCATGGTGCAAAACTGAAAGTGTCTGCCGTCGGGTGTTGTAAAGGATGTTGTGTGACAGTCCCCTAGGTGAACCGGCACTTGCCATACCCGCTCCTCAGATCGGTGGTGGTGAGTACTCGTGCCTTGGCCTAAGGTGGTCAGGTCGTCTTTGACATTGATGTACGAAAGTGGTGCACTCTTAGTGGTTGATTGAGTCGCTGGAAGTCCACACAGAACCTCAGTGTACTATCCTTCTTCAGGGCGAGAGTGATCGCCGCGTTAAACGAGCTCTCCGATGGCTAAATCACTCTTTGCTCCAGCATCTCTTTGATCTGTTCTTGGATAATCTCATGTTGGTGCAGGTAGTACCGCCTCGGACTATCGTAAATCGGTGTCTTGTCGAGGAGCGGCATGGCATGTTCGACCAATGTGGTGTGGCGCAATGGGTCTGCCACGGTGAAAACATCTCGGGACTTTTCGAGAAGGTGCTGCATCACCTCGCAGAACTCTGGGAGTACTGCTTAGTCCAATTCATCTAGCATGATGCCCAGTGCTTCTACAGCTGGTTGGGGGTCCAAGTTGTAATCTGTCCTCCGTTCCTTCCTCTCGAAGTGGATTCTTCATGCGGCAGGTTCGACCACTGTATATTGTTCTGTCAACCAGGGTATTCCGAGAATAGCTTCTTCTCTTATCTCGTCGGATACGAAGGCGACAGCCACTGTTTCCACGTCGCGGATGTGCACGATAATAATTGTTTCTCTTTGTATATTGCCGGTATCTTGTCTTGTTGCCAGCTGAACTGTTTTGTTAACTGTATTAATTTTGTTACTGTCGACGAAGCTGCTCCTCACAAAGTTGTGTGATGTAGCAGTGTCTATCAGTAACTTAAATACAGATGAAGCTAGTTAGATCACTGTTTATCTGCGCGAGTAGAACTTGTGATGTCGAGAACAGTGGAACACGTTTTTGGTCTGGGGTTTTTGTGACATTTGGCCACCCAAACCACAATTCTTGTTTCCCGATGGTGTCATTCCTCATCCAGCAGCAGGCGGTCCAGTAACAGGACAGTCTGCAGGAACACACATTCAGTGGAGTGGATGACATGTGCAAGTGCCGCTCTGTATTCTGGGTGTGCTGTGCTCGCCATCTCTTCCAGTACTTCCTGTGTGCTCAGCTCCGGATGATACATTTGTATAGTGCTTATCTTTTGCATCACTATGTTGTACGAGGTCTCTTTCTTTTGCTCCTTTAGTACCATTCGGCTCTGTGCGTGCAGGGAAGCGAAGGTATTTGCGAACCGACTCAAGAATGACTGGCTAAATTCGGCCCATGGGATCCTGTAGTATTTCACACCTCGCCACCACAAATGAGCGTCTCCTCCAAAAGGCTCGCCGATAGAATTTGGCCAATCCTCAGGGTTGACTCCATACCTTGTCAATTTGTTCTTGCAGTCACTGAGAAATGCTGCTGGTTATACATTTTAGCAGTCAGTATATCCCGGGAGGGATTTAAATCTTGCTGGGGTGGCTGGCTAACTGATTCTCCTCCTACGTCTCCTGTCGTACAAAAACTCCGGTGTTGTCAATTGTTTTGAATCTCAGGCTGGCACAGTTTGTTGCAATGACGTGGAACAAGGGTAGGGCATGACAAATTGCGGCACTCCTGCATGCACTGTGCTCGCTGGAATTCATCGCAGCGTTAACAGTGACAATTGCTGTTGTTGTGCCCACATTCCTTCCAGTCCCATTACCTCCATCCTCTGCAGCTGACGAGCAGGAAACATGAAGTTGTTTTGATCAGGTTGTTACAACTTCTTATTGACTACTGGTTGACATCTTATGCATTTGATGTAAAAATCGTACCGTCGCATAGCCATCTCCTGCGGAGTGACACACTGTTCGTGATATAGCCTCCAGCATCTCGTACAGGCAAGGGCAGCGGCTCCTACCCCATCGCAAATAGTTTAGTTGGCGCATTTCTGGAGATTTCGCCGGAATCTTGACATTGACAATGGTGGACTCAGTTGTGTGGCGTCACAAGTACACCGGCACTGTACACAAACCAGGTTGAAAATCCTCTCGTCGGCCTCGGCCAGAAGCAGTTTGTCCATAAATTGTCAAGTCTTCCAACACTGGTGCATGGCAGTGCCTCTAAGTGCATTGCGATGTTCATCTCACTTACTGTAGCCCAAAACCTCTGTACTAACATGGAATCTTTACACATGCATAGGATCCTGCGCAAATCGACGAGTGAGAACGGATCGAATTTTTGTGCAGATCCCAAACACTTGAGACCCAATGTTGACGGTTTGCCATTTGTTGTGTGAAAGTCCAGGCACACGTGTTTTGTTAACATGGTGTGGTTGACACGATGGATCCATGACATCTGCTTCGCCGGGCCACGTGGCTATCGGCTCTCAGCAACAGCCGCATGGCATGGTGCGATAGGGGTGGTTACTGTAGGCATTATGCGTCATGGAGGGAGGGGTAGTGGCAAGTTGAGAACTTCCCCATAACCGATCACGTGTCCAAGATGGTGTTAAGCTGACATCACGACTGCGTACTCGCGAGGAAGGTGGCCTGCTTTCTACACTCCAGCTCCAATGGTGATTTGGCGCCAAATTCTTTCTTGTAATTTTTGAACACACTTTATCATCTGTCCCTTGTGGATCTTACGTGGTAGTTTCAGGAAAAATCGCCAGTAGCGATACTGAGACCATTACAGTCAAAGAAGATAGAATTTTGTGGGCATACATGATCACATGTGGTGCACAAGGCTAATTTTGAAAAATGAATTTTCTGTACAAATACATGGTACTTGGTTACAAGGATGAATAGTACTAGGATCACATGATGCAGGAAAAATCCACACTATATGCAGTGCCACTTGCCATCAGGAAGGTGGAATGATGTGACCATGCCCATAGTTGGGCATAGCCACTTAACATTGGGTAGGTAGCTGGACTATCGATGAGAAGATGTTATTTGGACTGGGTAAGAAAATGCTACCATAGTTGTTCCGGGTGAGCGTCAGCATTCTCAGCAGAGATCACAAGTACAGATGAGGTCATGTGGCCGATGTCCTTAAGTGGCCCCCTCGAGGTCCGATGTCGTAACTGGTAGATATTGTAGAAAGTACATCCTTGAGATATCCAAGTCCCTGGGCTAGTGAAGGTGATCTGAGCTACCTCCATACGCTCGTGCTCACTCCCGGGCTGTTATAGGCTGCCTTACACCTTTAAAAAAAAAACGAATTAACTTTGAAGTGGCCATGAAGTGGCCGGTGAAATTAGTAATAAATCTGCCAGTTTACGTGATATGCTTATTTATTCCCATTTACATTCCGAAGAGGCACATACAATTTTGCCCCAGTTTATCAGGGTGCATGCTACAGCAAAAAAGGAGGCAAAGTGCCTACATGAAAATTAAAGTATTCAGCTCCCGGACATGTACAAATGGACCAGGCTGTGAGACGACTCACTCCCCAATCTAAAGAAAGATAGGAAGGTTCCTGAGTTATGTTTCTATTAAAAATTGCATGATTCGGCCAAGTGATGAAGTGCCCGGGGAGGACACCAACGTACGCTCATCTCACGTAGCCCTCGAGAAGCGACTGTCCAATATGGTGGTGGGCTGCCTGCTCCCTGGCTCCAACTCCTGCTGCCATGTAACATGACAACAAATTATATTAAACACAAATATTAATGACATGAAGTGGATGATCACGAATACATGACACATAAAACATTACAAAATAAAGATCATTTGAAAATTAAAAGAAAAAATATATAGAAAATGTAAACATAAACTTAACACATATGTCACCCTAACCTCACACTGGTGCGTAACTTTTCTCCTGTACACGGCTCTGCTCATACCAGGATTCTCTTACATTCAATTACACAATGCTTATTTATTTATTATAACACAATGAAAACACTCTGCATGATAAATTCATTATAAAAAGAACAGTTATTATTTTAGGCCATTTTTCTGCATATGGTCATTATGTTAAGTCATTGATGTCCATCGTCTACAAACCACGTAACACATTACTGGCTTTCTTCAGTATTTGTACTGTGTTTAATGCTCTTCAATTTGAGAATACATTAAATTAAAGATGTGTAAGCCAGTGCAAACAACAAAACAACTCTGGAAATATTTAGGTTATATATTGAATGTGCATATCCTGACACGTGGCTGCACGGGTTGTTTATCTTAGCACCAGCTGCGTATGTCAACATACTTGTACACATAATTACATGGCAAACATAAAACACTATTAAAACCCTAATACAATAATAAAGAACATAAACTCTGGATCGCACAGACTATACATCCATTTACCAAACCATATGTTCCGCAGACGTCGCACTGATGCACATGGTGCGGCATGTTCTAGAACAGGTGGTCACATGAAAATAAAGAATAATATTTACCTTGAAATGGGCAGGAAATTTGCGTGAATATACTTTTAACACTTTATAACACTGAAAAGGACAATAAAAATTAAACAGAACGCAATAGGGACACACAAGAGACATAAACACATAACCATAAGTACATATATTTCAGCACGCCTTATTCGATACATACTCATTCATGCACACGTCACACTGGCTGTACTCGCGTGTAGGCAGGTGGTGATGAGATGACTTGATGGGTTCTTCCAGACATGGTTGAACGGTCTAGTGGTCAGAAACATGGCACATGTCAAACATATGTCAGTTTGTTATGGCCCCGAGCATTCCCTCGTCCATCTACAACTGTCTTTGTTCTTTTTACAGGATCTAGCAATAACGCAACTTGACACTCTTAGTGTTTGGATAAATGCCGACTTGCAAACTTTCTTGTTTAACAGAAAATATTCTTTCGAAACAGCTTGTTTAGCAGATTGTTTGCTTTTTTGTCTTAATACTGACCACCTTAATCATTCCTGCTATTATTTGGCATCTAGCTTCGTATGACCCAGCCTTCCAGAAGTTAGTAAATACTACCTGTCTCTCTTCAACAGAAATTTAGTCATGACACTTAAATTGACAATTACGTACGTAGCCCCTAAATTCTCTAGCAAGTGATATTCACATTCCTTTCCTTGACTGCTCGGGCCTGTTCTTCAAACCTCTGTTTCCTTCCTTTTTTTTTTTTTTGGCTGATCTTCACAAACTGTAACTTATATTTCTCCATTTACAACCAGCAAAGAATCTTCTTCTGAGGCTTTACTACTGGAGGCATCACGGTCCACCTCTACATCTCAAATTTCGTTTAAAAAGCTCTCAGCACTAGGGCCTGGCTCACATGGATTGTTTTCAACGTCTTCATACGAAGTAATATTCTGAACATCGCCCAATGTGAGACTTACAGAATCTACATAGTAACTCTGTGTCGAGTCCTTCAAGTTCAATAGGCAGGTCAGATATATATATATATATATATATATATATATATATATATATATATATATATATATATATATATATATATATATATATATATATATGGGCATTATCGTTACATTCTATAGTTACAGAATGTTCTCCTGCAAATAAAATAGTTTCAGCAAATCCATTTTTTGAGGCACGATTTTCATCTTGAATGAAAATATTTCAAGTTAAACAATCATCATGATTATTTGCTAACAGTATATTAAAATTTACTTGATAATTTACATAGTGAATTGCCTTGATCATGCAGATAATCTGAATCAAGGGCAATACAACAATCTAGGCAATGAAACACTTTGTTGAGAGTATTTTACTTGACGAGGTACGTTTACATGGTATGTATGGTACGCTAAAAAATCGTGAAGTGCAACAGCAGAATGAAGTTCTGAAACACCTTTATTGGTTACCTGTATGTCATTTTCAGAATCTCGAGGGAATGGAAACTGTCTTTGAGTCTACCTGCAAAGGAAACAAACAAGCTTTGTATTTACATGTCAGTTTAGTTACATTAATTTTGTTTATACAAGCTATCAATGTTTTAATATATGATAAACTACTACATAAAGGGTATATATTTTGGGCTGAGATTCATCTCTTCAGTATTAATCATTAAATTTTCAATATTGCTTTTTACCCATTCTACAGCAGTCTCTAATAACCTTGCTGTCGACGAGACATTAAGCCCACTTGCCTTCCTACCTGCCTACAAATTCTACATAACAGCAATACATATCAATATTTGAATTCTGGAAAGCAATAGTGTATTAGCGACAATAGGCTGGTTTGTTCATTTTGAAAATATACAAATTTCTTGGTTTTTATAAGGTTCAGCATTTGGTATCATGTTTTATTCTCTTGAAGATATATCTTGCAATATCATTATTCCACCATCCAACGATGATGTTTGCCAGTTTAATGTGTCAAGCAGACTGACTTATGATTGACACAAATTATTTATTATATATGTTTCATTAATAGACTGACAGAGTTGTTTTGGGTCATCAATGTAATGAGGTTATGTATACTGTAAGTGGTTCGCTGAGTTGTTACCAGGTCGGGCGTCAGTATGGTAGAGCACAAATGTTGCATAGGTCGTGTGGTCGACAGCCCATCGTGGCCTTCCTGATGATCCTCCCTGCTGGACTACAGCTGATGATAATGTTATTAAAAGTTGTAATCCAATGCCTGGGCTAGTAAAAGATGTATAGTTATGTGAACGCAGCATTCACATGCATCTCCCTGACACGTTGTTCCACCATAGTAATCTATCACATTAGTGCACGCCAGGGCGAGAACAGCCCAGAGTAGATTGGTATGGGCCTCCAAGGATAACATCTATGCTTTTTTCTCGTGGACCCAGATTGTGTATCTCACAATAGCTGTTTTGTTGATTTCCGCAAAGAGGTAACTCTTGAGGGAAATGGACAAATGGCTTGGCAGTGTGCCCCATGGAAGTCACGGCCATCAGATGATGTAGCCATTGGTGGGGCTGAGTGGGCTGCATGCGCATCAGTGCAATTCACAACCTTCGATCGGAACCACATTGGTGGACCTGCTGACCAAAGCAAAATGTTGCAACCCCAAGTGAAATGGTGTTTGGTTATGGAATAGATTACCCTACTTTGAGCAGTAATGTCACCCGTGTGGCAGTGAGAGTGAAAGACTTCCCTTTGTTAGAGTACAATCTGAAGTTGTACTTTGCTCTCTGTTACATGCAAGTGCATTTCATAGTGCATACCATGGAGAGCAGATGTTGAAAATCGTGCATGTTTTGGAAAATACGCGATGCAGTTTGAACACTGCGATAGGTGAGTGCAATTATGGGCATAATCCCGTTTTTTAAGAGCAGCAAAATTATGAAGTAAAAAGTATAGCAATGTTTTAGTGCCATTATCTTTCACCAACCACACAATTGTTATCACACATTTCCATTCCATTAATATAATTCTGCAAGTGCAGCAGCATTCCCATGACATTATGTTTAAGTCAGTAATTAGTGTTCTTAGAGCCAAGGACATGTAGCCAAATGTTTTGTTGTGCAGTGCATAATTATGTAGTAGATTTAGAGCCTGTACTACTACTTCTAGTTACACATCAGGTTAAAAGTTAATTACCAGGTCATGTAAAATAGTGTATTACCTCTTGTTATTGCGTACTAGAACTGTTATCAAGGGATTAAACAATCTATCACTTTCAGTGCTAGACAAGTATTTATATCTTTAGATATGCTTCAAAATGGTGTCGCGAACATCAGATTGTGGTGTTTTGTTTATATGCTTGTTGGTTTTGGAGGTTATTTAAAACATGAATTGAAGATTTTTGCTATTTTGAGTGTTATGTAGAATAGTTCTGTAAAGTGCAAGTAAGCCCGGCGCATGTCGATAAGGACACAGAAGATTAGTTTTGGAAATTGTATTATTTTTAGTTGCGAAATTTTATTTTGTAATGACAAAAAATCGGAAATAAAATACTAGCATTAGGCTTAATGGCATTTTGATGAATCGGATTCCTTGAAATTTGTGAAATAAAATATTTCCCCCTTCCATTCTCAAAATATTAAAAAATATAATTGAGAAACACAGGCACGAACCTCAGTCTTGAATGGTAAGAATCCAAAGGCCGGTATCACCTACAAGGAGTAAACTAGGTTCCAGCAAAGCCATACAGATAAGTGGCGCTTAAGGATGTCGAGGTGTTTCGCCATTATAAAACTCAGTTTTATAAGTGCGTATTAGCTGGGAGTTGCTTACAGAATGAAGTTGCAAATATTCTCATGTTGGTAGTTGCACATTATGGTCATGTGACTAAACGGACCAATGAGAATTATTTCAACAAAAGGGGAATAACATTTTTCCCCCCGAAATGATGTGTTTACTTTTGTTATGAGCATTACGAACCCTAACCAAATATTTGTTTTATAATAAATGGTTAAAACTTCATCGTTTGACTGACGAATAATAAGAATCAATTAAAACAACTTTCACTGCATATACGAAAAATATGAGTGTATAGTCCATTCCCCGTTGGAAGCAACTTTCTCGGAGCCCTGCTAAATATCTACTTGCAGGACCATTTTGTATCCTTTCGCCAAATGTAAACAAACATTGCCATGTGACTTCCATGTAGCAGCTATCAAAATCAATGTTTACATTCCATTGAGAGTGTACATATGTTCTGTCATATTCGAAAATAATTCCGTATGAATAACAGTTTAAGCCTCCAACATTATTTATGTCTTTATGACGTTTTAAAAATGCCTGAATTGACGACAGTTCTAACGGTTATTTTGCATTAACATATTCGTTTTCCACGACATAGCTCAATACATGTAATGCATGTTATTATTTTGCTGCGACTGTGTTTAACACTGTTGCAACTGCGAGGTAAAAGGCTGTACTAATTGTAATTATAATTTTGTTATTGATGTGTGTTGGGTCATTTCTTTAAAAAGACGACCTGAGTTGGAATAAATATTAAAACGAAGGAACAACCAGTCAAACGAAAAAGGCACATTAGATTTAAGCATGCAACTACTGTTGCTCATTTTTGTCATACAACCTTTAAAAGATAGTGGTGAACATACGCACAAATAAGCCTACTATAACTTTTATTCTGCTCATATTTCTATGTATTGCTACTTACTGTTCATTAGGTTTATTGAAATTTATCGGGCTAGGCTTAGTATTTTTCTTCTGGGATTGTGGCAAATTACGTTACACGACTGTGTTTCAAACTTCTTAGGGCAAAGGTACAATGTTGTGATAAATAAACAGACATAGGTGTAAATTAATATCTTCGTAACAAAAACAGTTCGCATTTAAAATGTATAGATAGTTCTAATCAAATATTTGAAATCACACACAATAGATGGTATGTTGTGGCGTAGGTGAAGCCGCTGGAGTTCGGCGGCTTTGCTGTGGACTGTAGCCGCCATCTTGTCTGTAGACAAAAACATTGTGTTTAGATTAAAATGACGTTGAGAGAAAGGTAACATTGGAAGTATTTCATGTGGAACAAAGAAGACGATCAATAATTAAATATATATTACAATTCACGTGTGAAGGTTTACTAGTTTATTATTAGCTTGTGTAAGTTGTGCAATCAAATAATGGCATCATAAAACTACCGATCGTGAGTGTGTGTACCGCGGACCAGTATTGGGTTATGTGCGACAATCAGCACGTGTTTTAGATATAGTGCTCATAAATCAGGATTTGTGGAAAACTATTTTTTGATTAAATGATTAAATAAAGTATAACAAATGTGCTACCGCTGTCGTGTAGTGTATTGCAGGTTACGTATCGGTAATGAGTGCAACAAAACACCGTCCAGTAGCCTAGCTGAATTTCTGGGAGGCAAAGTTCATATGTTCCTGAGCCACGAATAAATAATTATTTGCTGGCATTTATATTTATATTCCTATCACTGACAATGACTCGACAGGTTTGTTTCCAATATGACAACATCTCCTTTATACATATATAATGTCAATATAGTAAATGGTTTCTGGTAAATAAATTAAATTCCCGTTTTAGTTATTCCCTCTCTTTGCATTACATTAGTTCTCTGTTATAATACAGTTTTATACTTATTTATCACTTATTGTAGGGTACAATTTGGTTTTTTACATCTACAATGTTGGCAGGGTCAAATTACCCTTGCTGCATAACTAAAACACAGAAATAAATTTTTTTCTGAATTGCCTGCACTGGACAATCAAGTAGTTTAGAAATGTTTCAGAAAAAAAAAAGGGAGGAGGGACAGGAGACATTTCTGGATAATTTTATTCCCTATATGTACAAAAATTCGCCATCATTCTAGGTTAGTTTGGGTAGTTTAATTAGATTAGGATACATTGTTAAACTACAATGGGTGAAGACGCACGCACCACAATGATATCGATAAAAAGCGCACATGTACTAACCACTGCCAAAGTGGTCCACAGACACACTTGTGACAAAAATTCTTTGTTGTTACCTACCAACTTCAACAATTATTATTTTTAGTGTGAAATTCTCCTCTGAATACATTAAAAACTATTCAGTTTAATTATCTCAGAACCACGCTGCAGAAACTTGACAAACAAACACTCCTCTAAGAAAAAGCATTATCGCTGAAGAAATGAGTTTCCTCTCCTCCCTTCCCATGCTGCAGTGGGCATAGTTGTAGGACGCTTGCCTTCCACCAATGTGATTCATGTTGGTTTCCCTGTGAGGTTAATCACGGATTTTCACATCTAGGGATTGTGCTGATTGATGCTGCTGGCTGGCATGTTTTCTCAAGGTTTTCCCATTTTCCCCACCCGTGCATTTCAATGCTGCTCCATATCTGCCATATTTCACCCTCATTGGCTCTCAATACCTTAGTTGTTACAAACCACCAAACCTCTCTCAACTCCTCCTGTCTTAACATGATGGAGGACATGGTGGTTTGGCAGCTAGAATATTCGAAGCATACTTTTTTTTTGCATTCCATATAAATCCAATACCCTTTGGAAAGGACTTGTCAATTATAATTTTTTTTTAATTTCTGTTATGCAATATGGATATTTGCACACAATTACTTTAACATAAAAATATATAACATATAAATAATATAATTTATACACTTCTTAATTCTAGCAGCTGTACAATCATGTGAAGACTATATTCAGTTGCAGTACAAGTTGTTACAATTCATGTACAGATAGATATTAAAGTATAATAATGTAAAGTCTACATTAGATTGAAACACAAGGTATTACATGAAATCTCCTTATATCAGTCTTGTTCTGCATTATAGAAATTCATCTTTATGTAAGTATTCTTCTACGGAATAGAAGGACTTATTAAAAAATATAATTTAACAGCTCTTTTTAATTTCTGTAAACTATTAATTTACTTCAAATGACTAAGTAGGTTATTTATTAATTTTGCCCCAGCATAGTATGGATTTGATGTAAATTTTGAGGTTCTGTAGAAGAGTAGGTGAAGATGATTAGCTTGTATGATGTAGTAATTATGTATATCACTATTTTTAACTTTTTAATGTTTTCCATGTAAAAAAATAATACTATGGGAAGTGTGCTGGGTCCTTTGTTATTTACCGTAATGGTAAATGACATGGGTTTGGGGATTAAGGGAAAAATAAGATTGTTTGCAGACGATTGTGTTGTGTATGCTGAAGTGGGAGAGGGGGGTGGAAATTTGCAGGTGGACATTGATAAGATATGGTTGTGGACCAGGAAAAATAAAATGCAGATAAATGTAAGAAAAACCAAGGTAGTGAGGTTCACAATGAAGAAGGTGATAAGCAAGGACATGTGCAGGTGGGAGGGACAAGAGATAGAAGAAGCAGCAGAATATAAGTATCTAGGGATTGTACTGCAGGGAGACCTCAGATGGAAAAACAGGTAGAGAGAGTGTTTGCAAAGGGAAGAAGGGCTCTGGGTATGCTGCGAAGGGTGCTGAATGGAGTCAGCTGTGAGGTGAAGGAGAAGTCGTATGGCACAATGGTACGGCCAATGTTAGAATATGCTGCGGCAGTATGGACCCGTATGTGGAGGTGGAGGTGCGAGAACTGGAAAAGGTGTAGAGAAGGGCAGTAAGAAGGACAGGAGGAAAGTTGAACGCTAGTTAGGATGTACAGGGTGGTGAATGAAGAGAGAGGATGAGGAGGGTTACACTGCAAGTTAAGTAAGGGGGTGTTTAGAGGAAGAGGAAACAACAGTGAGAAGCTTCAGAGGGTGTGGAGGAGAACGGAGTGGGGTAAGCAGTCCATACTTGTGAGGTCTGTGAGGGAGTGGAATGTGTTGAGGGAGGAAGTGGTATCTGTGAGAGGGGTTGGTAAATTCAGGAAGGGAGTGGAAAAGGAGTTCGTTGGGTGAAGGAGAGGTGAGAGAGCTCGCCACTGGGGGGTAGCCTAATTGCGAGTGTATGAATTTATTGTATTATACATGAATGGAAGCGTGAGAATTTTGTTATTTTTAAATAGCGGCCTATGATAGCTTCTTTTTCCTTATTACTTACTAATCTCACCATTTTCTTCTGTAATCTAAAAGCCTTTTTCCATTTTGTCCATTTACACCAAATAATGATCCCATAATTTATTATGGACTGAATATTTGAGAAATAGTATGCAAGTATTGTATTATTATGCCACATTATTTTTAAGATATGTACCGTAAAACACATTGAACTCCATTTTTTTCAGATGCTACGAACATGCTCATGCCATGTTAAATTACTTTCTACAATGAGCCCTATAAATTTAGTACTATTTACTGTCTGTAACCAGTCTTATTCTATTGTTGCGCATCTTTCATCCTGCATTGTATGTTTATTTCTTTGCATGAAATTCATGAGCACATATTTATTTACATTTAATATTAATTTATTATACTGGAACCAACTGGACATCTCAGTCACTGTTTCTTTTATATTTTCTTCAAGAACAGCGTTATTTGAAATTGTTGCCAAAATGTTTGTGTCATCCGCAAACATTATAGCTAAACTGTTGGTTATTTGTTCTGTGCAATCATTAATAAATATTAAGAATAAAATTGGTCCCAGTATTGATTCTTGTGGCACTTCTACTCAAGTAGTTCTGGTATTGGACATTACATCTGTAATGTATTTTTGTCATAATATCTTATGGAGGTGATCTGTTTTCTGTCTTCAAGATATAATTTAAACATATTATTTGTTACACCTCTTACTCCACACTGTTCAAGTTTTTGCAAAAAAATATTGTGGTCGACACAATCAAAAGCTGTTGAAAGATCTGCGAATATACCTGTTGAGAATTGTCTTTTTATCAAAAGAAGTTAATATTTTTTACAGTAAAACTGTAGATAGCTTGTTTTGTGGATCTACCCTCTACAAAGCCATACTGATGCAATGAAATAACCATGTTTTTTATTTAGAAGTGTGTCAATTTATTTGCTACCAATTTCTCTAAAATTTTTGAAAAGGATGTAAGAAGAGCAATAGGCCAATAGTTATCCATCAATGCCTTGTCACTTTTTTTTATGTATTGGTACTACTTTTGCATATTTGAGTCTATCAGGAAAACTTCCCTGGGCGAAACATTCATTGAAAATGTAAGTCAAAGGCAGTTATATTAAATAACACTTTTTTTTTTTTTTAGCAGAGTCATAGGTACCTGATATATTCCACAGGAACTTTAACTTTTGAAATTTTCAATTACATTTATGATATCTTATTCAGAGATAGGTGTGAAAAACAGCATGTTAGCATTCCAAGTGTTAGGTCTTTGGGGTATGTGTGCAGCACTAATATTTGTAATTCTGTGTTCATTTTGCAATTTTAGTGGGATGTTTGTGAAATAGTCATTAAAACTATAAGATATTTCCTTGCTATTTTCGATTTTATTACTATCAACTTTCAAGGAAAGTTTAACATGTCCTTGTCTAGGTTTCAATTCATTAATAATAATGTTCCACATTGCTTTTGTTTTATTTGAGGAGGAGGCTCATTGTTTCCCCATTCTATTTCTGCTTTGCTACTCCGAGTAACTTGTTACATCATTTTTCGTACTGCTTACTGTATAATTCTTATTTTTCCGTTGGGTTCTTAGAATTGTACGCATTGTTTTTAACCTCTGTCGTGACAACTGTCAGACCTTTATAATCCATTTTATTTTCGAGCTACTGCTACATTTTACAGATTTGAGTGAAAAGGCGTGATTAAAATGACAAAGAAATGTGTTATAATAAAACAGTTCCAGGCAACGTTTGGTTCAGTTAATCAATAAACACCATCACATTTTTTTTCCATTTACTAGTAGGCTTTTGAAAATTTAACATTTTTATCTAAATATCAATTATTAATCATCAATATTAAAATAAGCTTATGTCTAATTTAGTTGCCCTCAAAATTAGAATTTTGAAAATCCTTAAGAGGGGTGAAAGAGAGTTTAAAGAAAATCATGCAATGTTTTTTCTGTTTTGCAGATCGTGTACGTATAGGAAAAGATTGGCTTTATCTAAGTTTTCTTTATTTTGTCTACCTTTGGAAAACAATAAAATGTATAAACATGTAATTTACTGTAATGAGTACAGCCTACCGTTAAATACATAACCATCTAAACACACAAATAAACTTTATTTATTTAACTCAACGTCTTTTCGACAGCAGGTTCATTAGAGAATGGTAAACCAAGAACACAATGAAGGGAATACAAGGAAGCAATTGGTCAAATTGTCTTTATTGAGTCACCCCAGAAATTGCATTTAATGAGTACGAGAAACCATGGAA
The DNA here is from genome assembly GCA_029891345.1 of Dryococelus australis. Taxonomy (NCBI): domain Eukaryota; kingdom Metazoa; phylum Arthropoda; class Insecta; order Phasmatodea; family Phasmatidae; genus Dryococelus; species Dryococelus australis. The sequence continues at coordinate 198,366,128 of CM056994.1, forward strand.
ATTGCAAATCATGAAGGCTACATTCAGTAGCTATTGAGAACTGATTTGGTTGTAGGCCTATATTCTTGTATTGATAAACAGCTGATTTCTTGCTTGTCACTGCAACTCTGCTGACTTGGGGAGAAAAAAATTGTAAGAGTGGAGTTTTTATAAGGTGTAGTAGCCTTGTATTGGTTTACGAGATGATTTGCCATTACTAACAAATTAATTCCATTAACTCCTACACTGAAATAGCAAATAGGCATTTAGAAAAATACGTATCTGCATTCTATAAAAGTGCCTGTAATTACCTCTGAGTCCGCAACTTGTAGGTTAGACCTTACATTCACGGCATTACTAATCGCAACCGCACTTGCCAAAATTAAACACACTGTAAGTGTTAATTTACAAATTTATGCAGATAACATATCCCTTTACACACAATAATGGTGTGATATCTTTCATGAATGTATCCACGGTATATACGAATACACTATAAACACTGGACTTGCATGGCCCGGCTTGTACGCATTTTCATACATTAATATTAATTTTCGTTGGTTGCCGAATAAATCAAAAATAGATTATAGATTTAAGTCGTGTTTACATCCCAAATTCACATTTCACAAACGCAAGAATAACACAAATGTAGGGAAAAATCAGAACAACTAGTGAGTTCATATAGCACTCTCAAGGCTGTTCCATTTCAGTATAAACAAAAGTTGTCTCTCTCCCGCATGGCTGCTTCATTTGTAACACACTCGCAGACGATTTCAGTAGCATACTATATTCGATCATATTACGGTCAAAGTTTTATAATATCTTTTAAAAGCTCCTATAGTCGTCGGAAAATTATTTCCTGGAATATTTCCAAGGCTAATATACAGGGAATGGGAAGCAAATCAACCAAAACACGGTATGCAATACTTCCATTTAAATGTAAATAATTCATAACTTTATATATTTAACAGCGAAATTTATATCTAGTTATATGAGACAAGCACACTCGCACTTTGTGTATATTATCGTTTAGGTCAAAACAGTTATATATTAATTTATGTCGATTTTAAAACTCGTCAAAATACACGTACAAGATAGGCCGATAAAATGTTTTGGTCTACTGGTGATCATGTGACCTTTTTTACCGGAAAACAACCATCTAACTCCACGCTATAAACTGGCTTCACTTGTTAACACTGAATGGTATAGAACATAGCCACCCCCTGCACCACTGTTTATTTATTACTGCTGTGGAAACACAGATTTATCACAACATCGTAACTTGTCTAGGTAGGTTTAAAAAACACTATGTCTACAAACGTGATGTATTTATTTGAAGTATTTTTTCGGAGTAAGAATAATTTACGTTCCTTTTGACAAAAAGCAACACGCCATGTCATGGCTCGCCATTTCTGCCAACTTTACTAGGTAACTGTCCTGCCATCATATCTAAATATATTAAATTACGTATTCAAACATTGTAATTTCCTTTCAGTTGTAAATTACAAATTCAAAAATCATTATTTTGCTGTAGTAAGTATGAAAAATGCTACAATTAAAAGTATGTATAATTTCTTGCTTACTAGCGAAGTGAAATTTCCCGAGTGTGAAAGAGACGAAGAAAGAGAAAGAGGGCGACAAGCCTCGCCTGCACAGTTTTTTAATTGCTTTCTCGCTCGATAAAACAATACCGTACCATTACGGCCTACTCACGATATTTTCCACTGTTATTTTAAACTATCAAAAAATGATATGTTGCCATCGGGGTTGTTTAAATATTTGTAATAATTCGATAGGCACAGTTTTATTTACAAATAGTATATAAAAAACTAGGTTAAAATAATATATTAACTGAACTATTTCTTACTGGTCGTTGCCAACACGTCACTGCACTCGCTATTGTTAATTCATATTTAAAAAAGAAATAAAGATTACAAGTTATAGAAGATATTAAGGTAATGGTACATTTATTCAATAATACAGTACTCTACAGTTAACCACAGTGTTATATATTTGTGGAATACAGGTTATTTAAAAAAACAGGTACATGTTATGCCTAGAGTGTTTTTTTTTCAAAGGTTGATTTTCATAAGTGGCTTCCAGACGGGAATGGACTGGATGTTTGTTCAACTAAAGGCCAGCCTCCTCTTGGAATGGTGTTGCGTACAATAACGCACAACACAAGCACAGAATCCACGCACAAAAAGTTTACCAATATCCTATAATTCCTCTGCATGTGCGCCGTGCATTGCCAATTAGAACGTCGATACCAAAGAGTTCATGTTACAATCAAAATGGCTGCAAAAGTAATGAAATTGTCAAGTACTGGGACAATTTGGTGCCACATAAACATTGGTTTATTTTGATTGAAATTGTTATTGTTCAAGCAATGCATGTTAGGATGAACGGCATAACGTATTATATTTCTACAAATTAAAACACGAGCAGCAAAGTAAACGACCGATGACAATTTTTTTTTTCATTCCTGTGTGACCAATACACGCACGCGAAACTTACCGCTCATCGTATCGTTCATCTTCACATCTGTTTTGTTTTACTTCCGTCGATTCTGTGCGTGTTCTTGTTTGATTGTAGACGTTCAGATTCGAGCTGTGCATGTGTTCTGTACTATCGCAGGTGCGGTTTTTGTGCTAAATCAATTGTAGGCTGGCCTTCCTATGCGTACCGAAAATTCTTTATGTTAAAATTTCGTTTGTGAATAGATAAGTTTTTAATTTTTCGAGGCTTACCATCGTGGAAGTGTTGTGCTGCAAATAAAGTGACTTTTATTGCCAAAATACACAGTAGCGAACCAAGACATCTGATTACTTATATAAAGGATAACTTAGCTAATGGAATGTTCATAATACGGGTTACAATCAAATAGTTTATCCATGGAATAGCTATTTCAGGCATTTATCTAGAGATCGTAATACAGGCCCTTAAGTACGCAATATTGTGATGATATATGGGGTTCGGAAGCACAGAATGCTTTAGTAAACTCAAAGACCCAAACTCCCCCAAAATACCAACACAACAAATGCCAAAACCATGTAGACCTAGTTGCGACCAGTGTTCATACTTACCACAATTAAAATAAACAAAGCCGAACCTGCAAATTCTGGTATCCAACATCTGTACATCAAAAATATTTAGCCACTTTTCAAATTTACTAGGTTAGTTTTGAAAACAACTGAGAATATTATATGAGACATTAATGCATGAGGTTAAGTTAACTAAACACAAAAAAATTCGGGATGTGGCACACATTTATTTTCCATTCCAAAATTTACTATCAACAATCTTTAACAAAATACTAACAACAAATAACAAAAAAGTATAAATATATGGAATTTGTGAAAAGGTTAACAAATAATCTCATCTTTCTTAAGTTTTTTTTGTATTATATACTTTGACCATCCCATTAAAATGAGATATTTCATGTTTACTTGACATTGATTAGAATCACCTGGAATTATCACAATTTTTGTGTACCGATTTATGGAATTCGGCTTGCAGTGAACAAACTTACAAAGTTGGCCAACATGGCAGCTTGACATACGCTATTTGACATGGGTTTATTGGTATTTACAAAGGTGGTCAACATAATTTGGAAAAAGGTGTTAGGAATTGTATACCCGGAAGGCACCAGATGTTTGTGGTGGCATCACTGATGTTGTTGCGGTAGAGCTGAGTCTTCGTAACCTCGGGGTGCTGTGGGCCGATCACCTGGGCCACATTCCCGCATAGATCTTGCAGTAGTTCACCTGACGTGGAGGATTCGTGTTTCCTAAATGAGGGGCTCTTCGGGCGGCCCAAATAAAAATTTACCCTTAAAATTCACAGACCCTTGCATCGGGAAATGGCTCGTTTTAATGGACCTGTGCCCTTAAATGCTTTTCGGCAATCGAATAAACGGAGTAATCACTTCATGCGGTTTATTACAAACTTGAACATTCCCGGAATGAGGCAATAGACCCGCTGCTCTCACGCTGCCATCACTGGTGCTGCTGCTGGCATCCCGTTGTCTGCTCCTGCTGTTCCCCCTCTTCTCACTGCATCCTCCTCTTCCACTTCTTGTGTTTCCTTCTCATCTTGAGTCGTACTGCCGTTCACAGGCACGACACGGACTGTCTCCTTCCTCCTGTTCTGTTTCAGTGTTTTCTTGTGGCCCCCCCCCCCCCCCCTTCGCAACGGCCTCCCTCTGCTCCTTCAGTGTCCTCCTTCAAATTTGCCAGTGCATCTGCTACGGGTGTCCGATCCGGGGGTGCTGCCACCGAAATGGGTCCCATATCTTCACTGACCGTGCTCGTAGGCACATCGCCCTCCGGAGAGACCTGGGTACGCACCTCGTCGCTCCCTGTCAGGTGTGGTGATGCCGGGCAATGACAGTTCTTCTTCCCCCTTTCCGCTACTTCCTGCTGGAGGTACTGCTGTAGTTTCCTCCCTCCTTGCATGCTCAGGTAGCTCGACTACCACGAGGCATCATGGGGCTCACCAGGTGGTTCCCCAGGTGGCTCGTTTCTTGCTCCTTCGTCCAGAGGTGCCGTCACACCTCCCCCTTCTCTCCCTGCTTCGGCGAGCTCGGCAGCGCCATCGCCGTCCTGGGGCTGAGGGACACTGGGATCAACCTCGTCGTGGATGACAGCCGAGATAAGCTAAATGTCATCCCGATTCACCCTCACCCATCTCCTGCCGAATCACACCAAGTATGTAGTGGGTCCTAACTGCTGCAGCACTTGGTGCGGTCTGCTCCATTTTGCCGCGAAGCCCGCACAAAAATCCCTGCGTGCAGTGGACTGCTTCTTGCCCTGCTTATGGCAGCAGTGGTGGTCTTGTTGTCGGCACCCATCTTGCTGCGTACCGCACATGTTGCTCGCCTACCTGCTGCTCTCATTCTGTACTTGATTGCTGGTTGGTAGTACTGCTCGGTGCGTCACTGCTCTCTGGTCTCCCATATTTTCCCTTGTCTGGTAGGTGGAGGTTTCTTCCCAGCAAGACTTCGGCAGGTGTTTTGCTGGTGGCGGCATTGACTCGTCGGTGGAGTTTATACAATGTGGCTACAATATGTTTCGGCTATTTCGTGTGGTGGTCAGCCACACGGAGGCGAAGCTGAACTTTTAACTCCTGGTTCTGCCTTTCCCTCGGGTTGACCCTGGGGTGGTAAATTGCCATTGTCATGTGTCTCACTCCCCACTTCGTGCATACTTCGCACCACTGCTTTCCAGTAAACTGGGTCCTGTTGTCAGTTAATTGGTTTTTAGAAAAACCCCAATGCCTGAAAAAGTCATAACTGAGCCCTCTTGCGATGTTATTTGTGCAGGTACTAACTGATGGTGTACACCTCGACCCTCTTAGAAAAATTGTCTGTGACTACCAATAGAAATCGCTTCCCATTAACTGACCTAGGGTATGGCCCCATTAAATCAAAGCACACTGTCTCGAAAGGCTTTTGCGGCAGGCACAGCTGTTGTTGCCGGCCATCTGTTCTGCGACTTTTAAACAAATTGCACCTGTGGCACTTCTGTACTAAACTGTATGTGTGTTTTGTGTGCCCTGGCCAAAAGAAATGCTCCATTATGTTGCGAACTGTCTGGGACACACCCGGGGTGTGTGGCTACACTGCCACTGTGCGCATGGACGAACACCTGATCCCGCGCATGTGTAGAGATGTAAACTCTCCACTGCTCTGTGTTACCCAGCGAGCACGTTTCCAACCTGACAGTCACGACTCGCCAGTTCTCTACTATTCCCTGTTTGCACTGCTGCATATTCTCTTGCGAAAATTGGCAACCCTGAAAGTAATTTTCCATGCCACTTGGTGGATACTGAGTTCGGAAATAGTCCCGTCATCTGGCAAAAGGATGTTTTCCCTTTCCGCATCGTCTTGCAAAATTACTTGTGGGTTCGGTGCACATGATAATGTGTCTGCTAACTGGTTCTCCTTTCCTGCTACATGTTTCACTGAGAAATCGAATGACTGCAGGTGCAGTGCCCACCTGGTTAATTTACTACAGGCCTCGTGTATGTTATGAAGCCAGAGCAGGTATCTGTTGTCGGTGTGTAACGTAAAGCACTGGTACTCTAAGTACGCCCGGTGTTTTTTTATCGCTCAGATTACAGCGAGACATTCACATTCATTGGCATCATAGCGGTGCTAGGTAGGGCCTTGCTTGGCTCTAGCGAAGTCAATTATGTTTCTATCCTCTTTATTGGCTAGTTGGTAAAGCACTGCTCCTACTCCCTCCTGGCTCGCCTCGGTTTGTAAATATAAATACTTTCCCTCGTCGTATATTGCCAGTGTTGAACACATCGGAAATTTCTTCATAATTTCCTGAAAAGACCATTTTGCTTCTTATGACCATTGAAATCTGTTTTGAGGTGAAAACAGATTTGTCTGCGGTGCTGTTACGACTGAGAAATTTTCAATGTACTCTTTTATCCAATTTATTAAACAGACAAATTTCCATAACTGCTTCCTCGTTTTTGGCTATGGATACTCTGTTATTAATTTCAACTGTTCTGGATTCGGCTTATTTCCCTCTGCATCTATGTCATGCCCTAGAAAGTCAATACTGGTTTTCCTTATGTGACATTTTTCCAGTGCACACATCAGTCCATTAATAGCTAATCTCTCTAACACTATGGACAGATGTTGCAAGTCTTCCTCCCACGTGTTGGATCATATGATTACATCATCCAGGTGAACCATGATGTAGACGCCTATTAAGCCATCCAACATGTGCACCATCATGGATTGAAAGGTGGCTGGGGTGCACTTAAGCCCAAAGGGCATAGCACAGAACTGAAAGCTGTGCCCATCTGGCACTGTGAATGCTGTTTTCTTATAACCTTCCATCTTAACCGGTACTTGCCCAATGACCACTTTTCAAGTAAAAGGATGTCAAAATTTTTGCCTTTCCTAATGAGCTGAGAGCATCTTTTACGCTTATGTACAGAGGTAAGGAATTTTTTGGTAACTTGGTGTAATGGCTTAAAGTCGATACAAAATGCCACATGCTGTCTTTCTTAGGCACGAGTGTTATTGCGGAGTTATACATACTGTCTGTTAGTTCAATAACACCATCATTTAGCATTTCCTGGATATGCTGTTTAATGATTCTCATCTGGTGCATTAAATAACTGTGGCGTTGTCCATATGGATTCTGCTTCTAACGGTATCTCATGTTCTGCAATTGTGATTCAGCATAAAGCGTCTTGTGTTCCGAATACATCTTTAAATTCGGTTAACAAACATTGAAAAGCGGCCTGGGGTTCAGGCAGTATGTTGTGGTCGAGATCACTCAACATGATGTGTTATAAATTAACTGTCAGTTTCCTGTCCAGATTATTAACTGTACGTCTTTCTTTCTCCCCAAAATGTATTCTGCGAACAGCTGGTTCCACGATTGTGTTTTGTATGGATAACTATGGGATTCCTAATATGATGTCCTCCCAGATTTCCGGCATAACAATAGCTGTTGTTATCGTGCTAATGTCACATATGTCAAATTCGATTTTTGCTTGAACTAATGCTGTACTGTTCTCATTTTTGGTAGCTTACCGAATGACAAAATTAACAGGTTACAAGTCTTGTGATTTTACAAATGCTGGCCTAATTAAGTTGTGTGATGCTCAGGTATCAACTAACGCTTGGCACTGACACCCGTTCACATTTACAAGAATCCTGATAAATTGCTGTTCGCCGTTACTGACATGTTGTAACAATGCTTGTTGTGGTGTCTTGTCCTGTGGTTTCTGATGTGGATCAGAGGTGGAAGAGACGTCCGGCCTCCTCACCCCCACATCCCATTTCCCTGCTTCTTACTTGTGGCTTCCTGAATGAGTGAGATATGGGGATTATTGCGATATTTGCAATGCCAGTGGTATGCCAGTGTAGGGCAATACCAACATGGATATCGCAGGAGGCTGACTTTCATCCCACACATATGGCTGCACTCCTGTGCTGTGTGTTGTACCTTGCACCTTCTACTTCCTCCCATTCTGGTACACCGGTCTGTTCACTGGTGGTGGACGTAAGAAATTTTGTTTAGGTTGGCCAAAATTTCTGTTTTGCTCATGCTGTACCGCTGGGAGAGGAAGGGGTATTTCCCCACATGTCTCTCTGCTCGATACGCCGTCGAACTACATCTTGATCACGGCACGATTGTATGATGTCATGTTCCAGTAGGATTGCTGCATGCATGACGTCTTCAATGGTCATGTTCAGTACCGGTATCAGCGCTGCCCTGAATTCTGGCCTGACGGTTTCTGCAATATTATATTCTGCAATACTTCCCATTCCAGTAACTACGGGTGAATCCGGCAGATTAGGTGCGCCTTGCGGGTGACAAATGCAGTTAACAGTTCATTTGGCTGCTTTTCCTCCAGTGTGAACCTACTCTGTACCTGAATAGAGCTAAAAACACCCCTGAAATGGCTCTAGAATGAACTGTGAAAATCTTGCCACTGTAGCCCGTAGTGGTTTAGTGATTTCCACCAAAACTGTGCATCTCCTTGGAGCTTCATACCAACACAGCTAGCCCATTCCTTCTGAATGACACCTTTACTAGTGGGCCTGCGAGTGCAGTCTTCTAGGAAGCTGTGGGCTCCTCCGACGGTGTTCCTGCAAATAGGGACAAAATCTTAAATCTGCTAGGTGTTTTAGGCCTGTTTAGTGGTGGTAGAATTGACAGGTACATTGGTGTTGGGTGCATGGTAGGCATTGGCGGTAAATAGGTACTGATGGGTAAATATGATAATGGAGTTGCATTCGGATGGGGTGGAGGTAACGCTGCTGATGTCGACGGTGTCCGTACTCTTCTCACCACATGTGCGCTTTTGACTTGTGGATGTTGTTCCCTGCTTGTGTTCCTGCTGAATATGCGAGGCGTTCCTCTCCATGTGCAACTTGTGCAATTCTTCCTTGCTTCTCCTCACTCTTGCTTGTTGCGTCCGCCTGCCGATTGAAATTTTGAATACTCCTTTCACTGCTGCTTACTTGAATGTGACATGTTGTCATGACGTCCTGAACTTGTTGTTGTATGTTACAATGTCCGTCATTAATGTGGCAAGTACCACACATAAACAATAAACCGCTTGCGGTTGTCTGGTTTTTGTTGCTAAGGCTTTCCCGGTGGAATTTGATTTGACAGTTCCAGCACTGTAAGATGATTGCTGCTTGCCCATCGCAAATGAGATTATCACAATAGCACAGTGCATGAGAGTCTGTTAACATTTTGATTAATTCTGATTGCACTGTGTCTGTTTGCGAATTTTCCCATGACACCACTGTTTTCACTGCGAACAGTTGTTCGCGGATAGTCGCGATGCGGCTGTTTATCGTCGAGTTCGGTCGGCGATCGGAACGACAACACTGTGTGCCTCGCTCGAATTTGTCGACAAATCCCACTGGAAGTACTTTGAGCCACCACAAACACAATGGTGTTACTGTCGCGGTAGATGTGGTGCAGCTAGCCATGTTGACATTTCACAGTCACATGTGCGGCGTGGATGACAGTTCCTGTCCACGTGTGGGGCATGGTAGTCACGTCGTGGCAGCCCCGCTCGAGCGCGGGCGCGGGTACAGGGGTCAACGAACCAGTTCCAGCTCATATTGCCACAGACATGCAGCACAAGCGATTAGTGTGGCGAATAGGGAACTTCTCCTCCCTTCGTTCCTCCCTTCTGTCCTGCTGGGTGCTGCTGGCGGCAGAGGGGGTGTCACGTGCACGCAATCCATCTCCTTCCTTTGTCCTGCATCCTGCCTGTTAGCATGAGCCCTTACATCATGTGCTGCGCAAAAATGGCTGCATTTCTCGCCCTTCTTCACTGCTTTTGCCACAATGGCGATGAACAAGTGTTTTCATGCCCTTTTTCCCACAGAGTACGTAATCGTTTTTCTGGCATCTCCCAGGCGTCTGGAAGGCGTCATGGCGCTGTCGACATTATCCTCTGCTTCCTATCATTGCAGATAGGCAGTTAAACCGGGTTAGGATGGCGTAGATGGACAACTTGAGGCGGGACATTTTTTGAAAGGTTGGTGGATAGTTCATACATGGATTTTGGTGGGAAATTTTGAACCCACGTTGTGCACCAATTGACATGGCTTGACTGGACGATATTGGGTTGATGGGATTTACAAAGTTGGAGAACATAATTTGGAAAAATGTGTTAGGAATTGTATCCCCGGTAGGCGCCAGACGTCACTGTGGCGGCATCACTGATATTGTGGTAGAGCTGAGTCCTCATATCCTCGGGGTGTTGCGGACCGATCACCCAGACAACATTCCTGCATATATCTTGCAGTAATTCACCTGATGTGGAGGCTTAATGTCTTCTAAATGAGGGGCTCTTCGGGCGGCCCAATCACTGCTTGGTATTGCAAATTATTATGACATTGGCATACTCAAAACAGAACTCCCTATGCGTGGATTGTCAGGGCCAAACCATACGCCCATAAATGCTACTCATGGTACTTTGATTCGGTTGCAGCACACATTAAAATCAATATTTACCCTTAAAATTCACAGACACTTGCATCAGGAAATGGAGGGATTTAAGGGGCCCGTGTCCTGAAATGCTTATCAAATTCTAATTATTCATTATTAGGTGGTCTTCGGTCTGTTGCTTAAAGTATTTCTTATGAGGTAAGTTTATTTTTGATTTTACTTTCTTTTATACATAATACAAACCAATATATGTAAAGAAGAAAATAAAGTATAAAACAAAAAATACATCCCAGCTTGAAGACGCATTAATCACTTCATGTGGTTTATTACAAACTTGAACATTCCCTCCAGGAGAATAACTTATACACTTGCTTGTTTCGAGCCTGTGGCGAAGGTTATTCTGTACAAAACGCCCTAGGCTTACATGAAGGTTACGTGTGCTGGTTAAATTATAAAATCCCCATGCAATGCAATTCCTGGGGAGGCGAGGGAGAGTATCCTGGACAGCTAAAATTAAAAGGGTTCCTGATACTTAACTATTGCTGAGAAAAATGACCGGTGATGAAGGTTGATACCATCTGGGCTGGAAAAGCACAAGCATGGTTTCACATGTGTCTCCTCCTCTGGGTGCAACTTGCTGACTAACTTCCTGCCATGGCGCGAGGGCTGGTGGTGGCATGCCCGCACGCCACGGAGGGTTCTACTTGCACATGTTGATAAACAAATATACAGTTACATGCTATCATACTTTGAAATACTGCAAAAATCATAAGTCAATAATTATTCTAGAGCTTACCGTATGGTTGAAATGACGTGGGATGAACACAACATCGGTGGTGGTGAGAATAAACATTTGTGACAGAAAACTTAACACTTTAAAAACAATAACATTGGGTGTAAAGGCGTCGAAACATATTGCACTTCATTTAGATGTCACGTGTCTTTATTACGTGTTCAGAAATGTATATGTTGAAATGCAGTGACCCCCTTTTTATGTAACACATGTGGCGGTGTATTATTCTGCTTGCTCTCCCAGGCTGGTAGGCGCAAGTGGCGCTACACTCTCCGCACTACACAGCACTACACTGCCCTTGCCCACTTCTGCACCCACACTACACTGCTCGCCGGTGATCAGTTGTCGAGAGTGCATGTGTGCTGCACTTGGGAGCTGCTGGCATAACAAATGGCCTAGGGGTGAGGGCGACACACGTCATATTGAAGTCATCAATTAGTGTGTTACTAGTGTGCAGCCATACTGGAGACACACAACTAATTTGTTTACATTGAATAGCCTTGCTAGTGCTATATCAATTCACTAGTTGTCTGAATAGGCAACATGCACATTTTTTGCTGGAACTTGTTTTCCAATCATTTGTGTGTTAGAAATGTATTCACGAGGTAACACGGTTAAAAAATTCGTTTTGAAAGAGTTATGATTGAAGGAAATTTTGCATTTGAAACGCACACCAAAACATGCCTGTCGCATCTGCTCACTCCGTGAGGTCACAAGTTAGATACACCCTCGGTCGCCGCACTTATTTACTTCAGCGGTGATGTGCATTTCCTTTGTTTGAAGTAATGTAAAGAGGATATAAAGAGTCAAGCATAACAAAATCATCGAAATGGTTTACTGTGCCACAGTGCACTGGTACACTTCGCAAAACACCCGATAAAATATTTGATATTTACAAAAATCGAAACAAATGGGAAGACATGGTTAAATGCAGTTAGGCGAGACATTGAAGATGTTTCGCCAAATCAGTTATTTTTAAGATAATTTTGATGTATGTAATTATTTTTGAGGCATTTATGTTTCCTTTACGTAGGAACTTTTAACGCTGTACTTCTTAATGTCTAGGTTTTCTATTTTCATCTGAACTAACCTTCATTATGGTACTATGGTATTGCTTAGTACACGCTACAATACTTTTAGTAATTCTTATGTGATGTATATGGGAGCATAAATTACATGTTAACATATTCCATAATAATATAGGCATATAAATAGGTTTACAAAAATTTAGCCACACAATGTAAATTTAAAATTTTGTAAGTTTATACATTCCAAGTTAGGCCTAACAGACGGAATTGGGTACAGATATTTTATATCAACTTAATATAACTTCTAATATTCGTTTCAAGATCACAACTATCATATTTAGCCTATATTGACATTGTATGTCAAGATGTCAAGTCATGCAAAGTAAACATTAAATTATTTGGGTGGGGCTCAGAGTCCTTCTTGCCAAAAGTTGGATTTACATTATACAGTATTTTGCAAACATAGCAATTTATAAAAAATTTAAGTTGTTTTAATTTTTCTTTAGTTAGCTTTCATAAGTCTAACAATTTAAGTTAAATAGCAAGTTAATTTTTACTTTCAAAACACTAAAATGCATGCTTTTAAAAATGTTTATGAAGGAAGATATTAGTTTTATATTAGTCCTTTTTTCTAAGTTACTAAAATTGCAGTTAAAAAAAAATTATGAGACCGTGTCCAAAAATTTACACTAAATAGGCCTGTGTGTCTTTCGAAAGTTAGCTATGTTACCTGTATAAACTTTTCCCTTAAATAAACAGAAATAAAACCAAGTGTAGATACAGCTATTGTGGCGTCAGAATAATAAAAGGTATGTCAGTTACATGAAACATAAGAAACAAGTAGATGAGCAAGTTTTTTTTTTTTTTGTTTTTTTGTTTTGAACACTATATTTGACATCTCAAATAAAGTGTTTATAAACGAGGCAGAATGTGGAAATACAGGTTTGCCGACCAACAGCAAGCATTCGAGAAGTCAAGCGGTGTCGGGTAGTGACTAGCATGCTAGCTTTAGGATTACTGTGACCATGCTGCTCGTTATCTGACATTTATAAAGCCAAAAAAGTGTTTTATGGATACTGAAACATGGTTTGGAATCCAGAAATATTAGTAACCTTCTTTCTCAATATTGCTTTTTATTTCCAAATAATGCAGCTAATTTATCACAGACATTAAGCATAGTGCACGACAACACATTATGCTCGCTGCAGTCGCCTTCATCACATATTTATTATTCCATAGTTTAATTTACAACTTTGAATCTTAGCAATCGTCAACATAAACACATATAATAACATGCATAGGCTGTACATGGTAAAATGAGCACTTCTGAAAACCCTGATTAAGATCTACTTGTAAACACGTTGTGTGTTCTTACGCCTTATGTAAAATTAACATTGCGATGGGCTTCGTCACTTTATTCATGTGTCGGTCTGGCGAAACTGTGGAATTATTATAAAATCAAATATTGTACAAATCTGCACATGTTTGCACTTCGATGAATTAAAAAATACAGAAAGAAAGAGAAAATAATTTAAGTTATCATAAATGGTTACATAACACTTTTTTTTCGACGTTAATTTATGGAACTACTTTCCCCTCCTTCGTTAACGTTACTGGTCACACATTACTCACTGGACCCGTTAAAATATATGCAGGCAGAGGCAGTGACTAATTTCAACTGTTTATTTCAAAAGTGCTCACTTTATAGTGAACAGTCTTTACTTAATAAAATGTACAAACAAATAAGTTTCAGTATGCGATGTAGGCGAACTGTTGCTTTGAAGGTCATGACTGTGCGATATGAGCCACGTTCTTTTTTTATAATATTGCGACTCTTATTTCAAGTTCTGCAAAACAATGGGAATTGAAATAATCAAGTACCATATTGGTTGCTACTCATGGCAGATTGTCCGAATGTGCTTTTACAAAGATGCCTTCCATTTTAGTGATGGGTGTTTGCAATGTGCCTTGACCGGCCGCCGGAATATGACTAGTGATGTCAAACCAGTGAGAGAGAGTTCCCCATTCACGTGACTGCGGCCGCGAAAGTTGCTGTATTAAAACCAAAATAACTTTGTAAAAACAGATTTTTATGGAATGGCATTTTTATTTTCATACTCATGTACCATGTACCATGTTCGTATCATTTTCATCTATATTTGCGAAATTTGCATGTTGCCTATTTTCTCTAAATTTGTGTATTCTTGCATTTGTGAAGTGTGAATTTGGCATGTAAACACACCTTAAAACTACTATCTGTGTTTGATTTATTCGGCGATGAACGAAAACTAATATTAATAGATGAAAACGCATATGAGCTGGGCCATGCGAGTTCATACATGCATATTCCCGAAAGTAACAGTGTTTAGTGTATTAGTATATACCGTGGATGCATACATGAAAAATATCGCACAATTATCCTACATAATAAGTAGACGATCTCTGTCTGCCTTTCTGTCCGCCCGTCTTTAATACCTCTAAGTCCATTGAAACTCAACAAAAGTTCTTCAAATTTTGCAATTTTCTTTTTTTTTTTTTTCTAGCAAGCCCCCAAATCTCGCTACGCCAGCGTGAGCACCTCCACAGTTCTGTGTGCCCTCTGGCATGGCATGTTAGTAGCTAAATTGGGTGGAGATTGGGATGTGTCTCAGGGCAAGCCCTTACGCCTTAGGTCAAGTTTAATTATTATAATGAGCGCATGCATCACGGCTAAGCAGGGTTACAGTGCTATGGCCGCAATTGTAGCCATGTGCACACCCCGAAAGAAGAAGTGTCTAGATGGAAGAGCATAGCAAACCAGGCAAAGTGGAGAGGGCAGTGGAAAATCTATGCGACAGTCGCGGAGGAAAAAATAATTATTTTTAACTGGATTAGGGCTGGATAAAGTAGGGTATTTGTTAGTTCGGGAAGAAAGACTTCTGTTGGTTTGATGCAGAGTGAAATGAAATGAGATCGCAGCTGGTGTGAATTGAGGGTGACAGAACAGCCCCTGTGCTGATGCCAGTCATCGTGTGTGTGCAGGCACCCTTGAAGTTGAGCTACTGTCAATACTTCCACGTAGGCGAACTAGCATTTCAGTACTGACAGCAAGTGAGGATGCAGGGCCCCCCTACTTCTCGTCGAGTGCATCAGAAAACTGGACAACTCAGTCATGACACCGACTTCCTCTTCGCCCTTTCACACCGATGCCAGGGTCTCCAATCCATGGGTGAAGGTGGGGAGAGTTCTTTCGGGGAGCCACCCCCTCCCCTTTGCGAGACATCCGGGGCCTACCAGTGGTGGTGGCGAATCTGGTGGCCCAGGAGTGAAGGTTGACATCGGGGTGCGTCCAAGGTTCGATGCATTCAAATTTTGCAGAGCGAATCTTCAAGGTAAAATACAAGCCAAGTTCGAATTTCAGCAAGATCATATTATGCAATAATTACCTTTTACCCTAAAAAATTACGTTTTAATTACTTTTTCCTATGAAAAGTTTTGTATTAATGGATAGAGAATATTGCATATAGATATAAATGTAATGGAACATCATTTTTGTTTACTTTAAATGTCTTGCATCAATGTTGAGTTAATTAATTGGGGCCACAGTGTCTCAGTGGTTAGAGCGATTAGAAGTGGGGCCTTAGTGGCTCAGTGGATACAACTATGTTAAGTGGGGCCGCAGTGGCTCAGTGGATAGAGCGATTCCAAATGAGGCCTTAGTTGCTCAGTGGACAGAGATATTCCAAGTGGGGCCTTAATGACTCAGTGGATAGAGCGATCCAAGTGGGGCCTTAGTGGCCCTGTGGATGGAACTATGTTATGTGGGGCTGCAGTAGTAAAGTGGATAGATAAATATTAAATGGAACTGCAGTTTCTTCAATGTTGAGTAAATTTGACATAATTTAATTATTACCGACATATACCTACGAAATACTTTTTTCAGTCTTTCTATGATAACCAAATCTTTTAACATGGTAACTGTTCTAGCCCCATGACAATACAAAAATAAAGGTCACAGGCTGGGTCACCTAGTAGTGTATATAGTGATATGTTATATGCGTAAGTTTGTAAATGAACAATTGCAAAGAGTATAATTTTCGCAAATGCGGTTGCGATTACTAACCTGTGTGTATTTAAGGCCTAGCCTGTAAGTTGCGATTGAAGGTAAAAAAATACGAACAATTGATCCCAGCATGTTCCAAACATAATCTATAGCTTTCCTCGTGATAAAATAGCTGTTTGCCGGGCATTAGTGGCAAATCACTACGTAAATCAATACAAGGGTACACCTTATAAAAACGTCACTCTTACCATTTTTTCTCCCCAAGCCATCAAAGTTGCAGTGACAAACAAGAAATCATCTATTTCATCCTTCTTAAGGATTTTTGAAATTCTTATTTTGAGAGAAACTATTTGGAAATAAGTTTATTTTAATACTGATGATGAATTATCAGTATTTATAATGAAGTATGCTTCGCTTCGTGACACAGCGAGTAGTCTAGTTGCTACACCATCATGGCCTCTGCAATCTTAAGAAGGGGGGGTTGAGAGAGGTTTAGGTTGTTTTGCAGCAACCAAGGTGTTGAGAGCCAAGGAGGGTGAAGTATGGCAGATATGAAGCAGCACTGAAATAAAATGGTGGGGGAAAACAGGAAAACCTTGAGAAAACATGCCAGCCAGCAGCTTCTATCAGCACAGTTGAAAATCTGTGAGTAACCTTGACATGAACACATGGTTCTCTCTGCATCTTCCCTTACCATTTGCACCACACAATCACGAATCGCACCTAGAGTACGCCGAGGGTCGACAAGAACAGCCAAGAGTATGTTGGTGTAGGTCGCTGAAAACGAGCAAGTAACTTTTCTCAGGGACCTGGATCGCATAACTCCCAATGGTCGAATTAATTGTTTGCCTTCAAGAGGTAACTCCTGAAGGCAAATCATTAGCGATCCGGCATGGCATCCTGCAAAGCCATGACTGGCATGTACATTATACCTTGAAAGGAGTGAGTGAACTGCCCGCGCAGTATTTTAGTGAGCTCCTACCATGCGTGCGACTTAGGCAGGCCTGTAGGCCTTTGTAAAGTGCATCGCGGCCCCTATGTTCACCAGATAGGCAGTGAACAACATGGCCCTGCCTATGTTAGATTTTCATCCATACAAAAAGCAATGAGTGTAATGTTTCCTTTATAGTTCAGGCAAACTGAACATTTAAGTAGTCCCACCTAGCATGGAAAATTCAACGCTATGTGGTGACCTCACAGAGCATAGCGTGAGTGGGCCGGAAGTGATGTTCCTGCAGCGCCATGGTGGTGTATGTGATACCTGTTCTTAAGTTTCCTTAAATGGCAGCAAAGGACACACCAGTGCAATATGTTAATAGGAAATGCAACAGCAAAGCAACTCTTTTATAAAGGACTGCACAGTGCAGATATAGAGTGCCTTGTTTGTAGTATAAGTATGGTGACATTCCCCGCAACTTGTCTTTGAGCAACCGGAGGAAAGCCCGGAGGCTCGCGGGGATGTCACCAACATGTATGTTTTATTAAGAGAGTCAGATGTATCCTTATATATTGAAGAAGTGCAAGCACATTATTTCGCGTAGTTGATAACTTGACCTTAGTGCAGGCTCTTGGAGCTCTCGTCGTGGCCATGTTGGCATCATGGCCTGGGCAGGCAAATGAGCAGCAATATGGGAGGTCATCTCCGTGACCACCCTCGGCATGCAGCAATTAGACCCTATTCACTTCAGTCTTCAATAGTAAGTTAATCAACCGGAACATTTCAAAATATGTGCCGAGGGTCGGACCCACTATTTTCCCATCTGCAAGACATAACTTTTCAAAGTAATCATTAAGGGCCTTGCCCAGTTTTGAAGTAGTTAATTATTGGCAGACTTTGGAGTGCCGAGACGGCATCACATATTCCATTCATAAAATGTATTGTGTTTACGTTAATAAACGACCTTTTACCAGAGCTACATTTTATTATTGGCTTTATCGTTAAAGGAAATTATTGGGCACGGCGTCCCAAAGGCCAAAGTGCAACAGAGTGTGTGTTTAATTATGATTATGGGAGCTATCCCTAGATAGCACAGCATCAGTGAGTAAATGGTGTATAAGAGACCAACTGCCCACACTTTTGTGATGGTACAAACCACCACTTAAATTCTGTGTGAGTAAGCACATGTGGTATTTAGCACCTGCAACAGCACGATGCAGAATTCAGGGATCCCCATGGGCCATCGGCACACAATCAAAATTCATTGCTCTACCTGTAGGTCTGGCGGTGAACACTCTAACCACTTTGCCGGTCTGAAAAGTCAGGCTGGCCAAAGGTTCATCCCTGGAGCCTAGGAACAACATCAACCTCACAGGGAAACCAACATGAATTACTCTGAAGGAAGGCAAGTGTCCTACCACTGTACTTACAACAGCCCTCCCCCCGGCCAGAAATCCATTCGATGGGTGGCGAGGAATCTCATTTCTTCAATTATATTTGGGTAAAGTCAATTACACAGTTGAATTTTAAAAAAATTATTGTAACAATTAATATAATTCTCTACCAGCTTATCATTGAACTGGTTTCTGAATGGGCGGAATAGTATTTTGCACATCTGCATTTTATTTTTTATAATTATACTTGCCTGTTTCTTTCTCAGATACCAGTACATATTGAATGTTGTCAGATATAATAAATTGGTTGCAATGTACCTACTTAAATGTATACATACAGCATTAAGAGATGGGATTCACAGAAAATAAAATTGTATAGAGTAGTCATGTATTCCTGGAAGTGGCATTTGAAAACTTTCGCAGTATACCTAAGTACTCAATTTTAAAACACATACAAGCACACAAAACCAAACAGGAGTAGTTGTAAACAGGTACAAGAACATAGATTTCTGCAGAAGGAATCGTTTAGTTTCAAGAAGACTGCTGTGTATTTTTTGTTTGTGTCCATCATTAGTGTTTTGTTTCATTAATTTGTTGTTTACTGTCATGTTATAATTTATCCCAGTTACTTGCACCTACTTTGTATCTCGTGTCTCTGCAATAACTGACTTTGTCTTGGCAACCTTCTCCCTCTATAGTGTGTATTTACCTACACGCACATACATATTCCCCAACACTACATCTCCCCTTCTTTCTCAGCATTAGCTGCTTGCTGTCCTATAAGTGTGATGCACTGTGCCTCCAGAGGTGCTGGTGGTGTGTTTGTGTCCTGCCTGAGAGCAGGTGGGGAACAGGATCTTAATATGTGCCCGGTGCCACGTTCAGTATAGAGAAAGATTGTTGATATGGGTCGTACGGCTGACGGTGACTCTGGATACGCGGTCAATATGAAGGAGAGCTGAGTGAATTTGTGCATTATATTACATAAAGGTAAAATATTGCCTGTGGGAAAAACTGACGGCCACTTCGCACGCCTATATTACCACCGAAGTTACCCTGCTTAAGGGAGGCAGGCCCTGCAAATGCAAAACACACTGAAATACACTTGTAAATTTGAAGGTGCATACTAGGGTGCAGTACCCGATGAATTCGGGAGTGTTAAATGCAATAAAACATGCCTAATTATGGTATGACTGTTTTATTATCATTAAGGTGCAATGGAACGTTACTGCACTTGTTAATGCATAACTTAGTTAAGCAGACCCGGCACTCTAAACCTGCCGGTGGTCGCTACTGCTGAAAAATAAGGTGCGGGCCTTTGATTAATTACGTGAAACGCATCCAGCACGTGAAGTCCTGGTATGTTACATCAAGATGCAGGGAGACCTCCCATTAGCTAAATAAAAGTACTAAAAAGGTTCTTGGATTACTTGAACTACGAATATGAAATAAAATGCAGCCTATATTGAATTGCCGAGGGGTGTACGTGGAGCATACCGCCTGCCCTGACGGTTGTCTGGAGTGCTGAAGTCTGAAAACATGAAAAAAAAACTGAACTTAATGAATAACATGATAAGTGAAATTGATGTAATTAATTAAGATTACTAAACTAATACATATTGGTGACATACTCGTGAATGCCGGAGCCCCAGATATGGCTAAGAATGTGACGTCACAAGAATGTCACAGCACTTGAAGGGCGATATTAAATGAACTGATGCCTAAGGTGGCTGATTCTCGATATATGACTACATGTACACTCTTATAATTAACATTTTTGAATTGGCATGTGTCGTTATCTAATTAATTTCAGGAATGTGTAGGGATGTGACGACACACGGATTTCGTAACTAAGGGCGGAGCTACACCCTTTTTTCTATGTAATGTTACCCACTCTCTATGCTGGAGCAGGCGGTTTTCCTAGTGAGTTATGGTGTAATCACCATGAATTATGTTTCAAAATGGTCCTATTACTTAATGGTACTAGGGAACCGCTCGCCACTTCACTCTTCCTGCGGGAATTTGATTCCCTGTCTTTTGAAACCACTCGGAGCCACATCGCACTCCGAATTCGGCCACTGGGCCCGTCGACATCCCGCACATCGGAAAGTCGTGGGAATAAGTGGCGCCGTTTACTCCAGTGTTCCCTCCAATGGCTGTTGCGTCTAACTGTCATGGCTTAATGGGACACACTCGTTTAGGTCACATATCCATTCATCACAAGAGTTACCTCTTGTGGTGAATGTTAAATACTATGACCTGTGGTCACGAGTTACAGGGCAGCAAGAAAAGTGTAATGCCGTTCTTGTCGACTTGCACTGATCGAAACTGCGAGCTAATGTTGATCGGTCGAGTATTGCATTGTGGTTGATGCATCTGCGATGGAACAAACGGACATAAGGGATACGTGGACATCAGGAACATGTCAAGTCCAACCTTTGTGGTGGGACAATTTTACGCTCCCTTCTAGTCCTGCTACACGCTTCCTCTGCTTTGTTGTGCGCTTCTTCCTCTGCCTTGCTGTACACTTCTCCTTGCTCATCTGTTGGAAATCCTCGAAATGTTGACTCCTCTCGAGTGTGTCTGGGAGGTGTGTCCCAGTCGAATGGCTGCACCATCATGCTTCTAACTTCTTCTGATTGATGCCACTGGTCGAGCTGTATCTGCTGCACCTTGTATACTGGTTGCCTTTACTGGCACCCCTTTTCTACTTTCTTCTTCTGGCACCTTTACTACCTGCCTTCTATTTCGTCGTAACATATCTGCCTGTGATCACAAGTAGTATGACATGGGATACTTGGGTGTCCCTTGAATTGTACCCTGTATTTTTAGGTCTGGTATCCACACTCGCTCACCTGGGGCCAATGGTTCCAATTTTTTAACGCCATGCCTTCTGTCATACATCATTTTACGCCTGGTTTTAGATAACTGTCACATTCACGGATGTATTGTAGCATCCCATGTTCCCATCATGGCTGTAGGGTAGTTTGTACTACTGGATGGGTAGTTCGTAACTTACGACCAAACAACAGCTCTGCCAGTGAAAATCCTGATTCCAATGGCGTGGCTTGATATGCTAGCAGCCCAATGTTCGAATCTTGTGACTTCATCAGGATATTTTTTGATACTGCTGCTGAACTTTCTGCAGCTCCATTGGACTGTGGGCATATGGGGATAGATGTGCTGTGGCTGATCCCATAATCTCGGGCAAACTGTTGAAACTCCCATGATGTGAATTGTGTCCCTTCATCACTCCAAAAATTCTCCGGTATTCCGTGCCCGGAAAATATGTTCTGCAGCCATTTGATCACTGTATTTGTAGTCAAGCGATCCAATTGTACTATTTCCAGCTATCTAGAAAAGCTGTCTTAAATGACTAAATAATGTGTTTCTTTTATTTACATAATGTCAATTCCCACCGTAGCACATGTTCGCTCCGCAATTGTGTCGGTATAAGAGGCTCTGCAAGCTGTACCCTTCGCTGCAGACATTGTTCACAACCCTCTACCAGTTGCATAACATCTTGCGAAACGTGTGGCCACCACACTGACTCGTTCGCTCACTTTCGATACTTCACGATGCCCAAATGACCTTGATGTATTCTTGTCAACATCTCTGTGTGTAAGCTCTTTGGGATAAACACCTGTGTCCCATACATGATTAACCATCGTTGGTACGTCAGTTGATTCCTATATTGCGAAAATACTGACTATTTTTGAATTCCTGTAGGATTTCGTCTCTCAGAGCTTGCGACTTTTAATTTTTGCCCTGTGCTAGACGTATCTCTTGCAGACATGAGTCTGTACACAAGGGTTGCTTGCAGTACCATCTCAGCCAAGAGCTCGTCCTCGCCCTCTATCCTCCTCTGGGCTTGCGCCTCGGCTTTTGCACTGGAGCTCTCGAGAGTGGATCTAGTACACAAAATGACTTACCAGCAACATGCACTATGTTATAGTTGAAGCTCATTAAGCGCATCCACATTCTCTGCAGTCGTGCTGTAAGTTCTCCTACAGGCTTGCTGGATAGCAGGGTAACTAGAGGCTTATGGTCAGTCATCATTGTTATCCGCTTCCTAACACACAGTCCTTAAATCGTTCACATGCCCATGTTACGACCAGGGCCTCTTTCTCTCTTTGTGCATAGCATCTTTCCACCTCACTTAGGCTTGCAGATGCATAGGCTACTGGTTTCCACACTCCTTACTGACACAGCTCCAGCACACTCTCCAGTTCATATGACGATGCATCTACAGCTATCCACGTTGGTGCCGCTCGAGAGTACAATGCTAGGTTTGGTTGTACAGCGATCTCATTTCGCAGTTGCTTTGCCACTTCTAGTTGTGCCGCTCCCCAGACACATTCCATATTCTGTTGTAGTAAGACCCGTGATTCTGTGTCTTCTCTGCAAACTTCGGTACAAATTTTCTCAAGTAGTTCACTAACCCTAAGAACTGTCGTAGCTCAGTAATGTTCGTTGGATTCGGCATGCTTGTAACTGCATCTGTTCTATCTGTGTCTGGTCTGACTTCCCCCTTCTCACCACGTGTCCCAAAAATTTCACTGCTGGGAATTTGAACTTGCACTTTTCTATATTCATTGTTAATACTGCTTCTTGTAGCATTGCTAAAACCGTGTGTAGCCTGTTGTGCTCCATGTCTGTACTCCCACATACCAATATATTGTCTGCTTGATTCACCACTCCCAGCGGTCCTCCTATAATTGTGTACATCTGGCACTGGTAGTGTTCAGGGCCTGAACTGATTCCAAATAGCAACCTGTTGAAATGGAACCTCCCAAATGGTGTAATAAAACTTGTTAGATGTGCACTGCTCTCGGTGAGTGGGACTTGCCAAAATCCCTTAGATTCATTTAATACTGTGAACACCGTCGCATCTTGCAACCTAGCTAATGACTCTTACGCTGATGGCAGTTGTAACTTTTCTCTAATAACAGATCTATTTAGCTCTCTGTAGTTGATGCACAACCTAATAGTCCCATTATTCTTTGAACCACTAAGATTGGAGCACACCACTCTGTTGGGGCTTGT
The DNA here is from genome assembly GCA_029891345.1 of Dryococelus australis. Classification (NCBI taxonomy): domain Eukaryota; kingdom Metazoa; phylum Arthropoda; class Insecta; order Phasmatodea; family Phasmatidae; genus Dryococelus; species Dryococelus australis. Next base: position 198,389,798 of record CM056994.1, read on the forward strand.
ATTTGAGTAATCATTCCTTCACTCAACATTCTGTCTAATTCTTTCTTTACTTTATCTCTGAGTGGCAGAGCTACATGTCTCGGGGCTAGTCCTGCAAAGGGAACAACGCCTCCTTTTATCACAATGTGATACTCTTGCTGTAGCTTCCCGAGGCCTCGAAACACAAACTTATTCGACTCAGTTGGTGTATTTTAATTTATCATGGTCTCTTCCCTCCGAACTTCTGCTGCTTCTCTTACAGTCACTATCTGTAATGCTTTAATTGCTGGTCGACCCAACAATGGTACCTGCTGCTCTTTTACCACATAGATTTCTTGACTGATGTGTTGTTAACCGAGGGTCAAAATTACTGTGGCATTACCTTCTACTGGCATGGGATTTCTGTCCGCACCATACAGCCTTTTCTTAGATTTACTCAGCAACAGGTCTAACTCGTCACTTGTGGTTTTATCTATGACCATTACATCTGCACCTGTATCTATTTTGAAGTTTATTATTTTTCCTTGCACTTGTACCTCAACATACCATGGGTTTGAACACACTTCTAAAGCCACTTATCCCATGTAATATTCTTGGTCCAACTTCTCCCCTTCTTTTAATTCTTGCACCATTGTCATTTTGCTTTGGTAACATCGGCTGTAATGCCCCAACTTATTACATTTAAAACATGAAACATTTCTTGCTGGACATTTGGACCCATTGTGTCCCGTTGAAATGCCAAACTTTGAACATTTGCTGTGTTCTTGTACTAGTTTTGCACTATTCCTACTGTTTTACCTTCCAAAACTTTCATACCTTTCTGAAGTGCATCCACTGAAGTGACCCCCTTTCTTTCTATCACTTTTGACACTGTCCACACTTCCTTGATTTTCCCTGTACAATCTGCTGCTGCTCTCGCACTGTCTCTGCTTGGCAAATATGCTTAACCGTTTCTGTGGAATTGAGGTTACCATCAATCTGTAACAACTCTGAGAGTTTATCATCCACAACTCCAATTACCAGCACCATTGTTATTAGTTCTTCCTTCAAGTCTTTCAACTCACATGTTTCTGCCATCTAGAACACATCATTAATAAAGACATTTGCTGGCTCTCTGTCCTGCTGACGCCATTTGAAAAATTTGGCACATTCATAGACTACATTTTACTTCACTTTGAAACAGTCATTAAACTTCTGTTTCACTACTTTATGCTGATTTATTTGGGTTGCAGGTAATGCGAACGATGTTAACAAATCATCTGCCTCTGCACCCATGCAATTAAAAAACCTTATTTACCTGACTTTCTTCTGGCTTATTAGCAAGCTCCGATACTATTCTAAACCTCTCAAATATTGCAATCTACCTATTCCACTCTCGGCATTTGAAAGTTGAAATTTTTTGAGGGAACTATGTGAAACTGTGCCGCCATTTCTGTCCGCCATATACCGCACGTCAGTAACTGTAGGTTATCTCATATTGTCAGCACTCCCACGATATGTTATTTTCATTTCGTACTACATCTCTCTTGAACAGTATTACCTTGTTTTAGCATTTATACAATCCGTGTACTAACGAACACACATCTGACACCATGCTGTGTTAGAGTTTATCCCAGTTACTTGCACCTGCTATTTATCTCGTGTATCCGCCATAAATGATTTTGTCTTGCCAACCTTCTCCCTCTGTAATCTGTATTTACCTACATGCACATACATATTTTCCAACACTACACTAACTGAATTCCTTCTACAGAGTTCTCTGTGTTCTTACATAGGCCTACCCATCGGTAGCTAGTCTTGTTTGGTTTTCTGCAGTAGTCTGGGAAAATACATTTTAATGTCAGCTGCGAATTTTATTGATGATACACATTCATGAAAATGAAAGTGAACAAACATGGCTCGGATTACTTGGAAAGGTGAAAATTAACACTGTCAATTACACCTTAAATATCTTGTTTGTCACACCTGACATATTTGTTTCTGAAAATTATTTCTACAGATAAAATAAACGACTGCACAAAGCCATTGTGTAAGGTAAACACAGTAGACTAACGATTGTGTATCTCCAATACCGTGGTTGCTAGGCAATGCAACCGGAAATTATGTCGACTTCAATAGCATATTGTGAACAAGGTCATAGACATAACAATTATTACATAATTAATTATAGCTAACTTTTAGCGATTTTTGGTGTTCACAATGTTTATAATTTTGGTGGCAGATTCCTGAAATGATAGTTTCTTGGCTAAAATAACGAATTTTACAGGTTCGTGATACACAAACTTAAAGGTCCATGCAGAAGCACATGCAAAATAAATCAAGAGGAATTTTATGTGGTGAAGTTTTCGGAAACACAGGGGCTTGGAGTTGAGGTTACCTGGATGGAAGGTTGGATGAATAATTACTGGATTTTGATGCCAGTGCAGAGCAGGAGAAATAATTGGGGTTGTGAAGGCTGATGGCCCATGTGGCCTCCCTGGTGTTCCGACTTCAATCCTGCAGCAGCCATTCCATCTTCGATGAAAGTTGAAGTTCGATGAGCTATAACCCTGTATGTCTGGACTAGTAGATGCCACTGACCTACCCTATATGCCACTAAATCGTAATAGGTTGTTCCGGCCTCCCAACACCGTAAAACACTCGTATATTTTAAGATAAAATATTTCATGAAGGTTAATGTGATCAGACTGACCAGTAAATAAATTCGTACGCAGCACTTATCCATACATCATGATTTATTTAGTAATCCTCATTTGAGGCACAAATGAACATATCTCCACTACAGCTCGGAAACTCTGATACAGGTACAAAAATGGCGCAAAGCCGACAAAAATGGTTAAGTTGCTAATTTTAGGTTCTGCTATATAGAAGACGAATCAAACTGTGGGGTGTCGCATGCTCCGGGGTTACGAAAAGCTTCATTAGGTTTCTGTGAATACGATGACGCTACTGTTAAAATGGTCGCACGGGAGCCAGCGCCTGGGTGCAAGCTTCCCACATGACATACCAAAATCCTGCTATTCGGGAAACAATTATAAAATGAAGTGCGAATGGAGATAATAATAGTACAAGTATGACCAAACAATACATAAGGCACTAGAAATTACAGTATATAAATATTAAGTTAAAAAATAAAAATAATTGTAAACAGCACTAGCTTGTTTACAATTTCCTGTCCTTCTGTCCAATCATTAACCAAGAACTAAGCACTTTTCACACTGGGTGTGTGTCTCTTATATGGTGGATTTCATTTCACCTTTATTTGTGTGTTCGTTTAATATTACTGTCTTTAAGCTGTGGAAAGTTAGAATGCACAAAACACTGAAAAATGAATATGTAATGTCTGGGCACATTCTGCTTTGGTCTGTGGACAAAGTCTGTATATGTGTGATTGACTCATGGCCTCTGCTACTTGGCTATGCTGGCCAGTCTTTAGGTTATGTTACCCATTCATTTTCAAAACAATAACAACAAATTAAAAAATATAAATAAATAATTACAAAAACCCTCTAAGTATACCTAGGGGGATAGCACGCAACATCCCCGAATAGGATGGTGCACCCTAGGGCATTTACTGGGAACACAAATCACTAAAAACAAAACACTACCACTGTCAAAACATAACATGACAATTTACACCCTTATTATTATATTCCATGTAAACGACTTGTGTACACAGCACTTGCCTTATAAAAAACGTGAGCACTTCATTACACAATATTTTACAACAAAACACAACATGGACACTACACTTCAAAAAAGTAAACTTCACATCTGTCAAACATAACATGTCGTAGTTACCTTATTATTATTATGCATTCCATGTACACAACTTGTGTACACTGCATTTTCCTTAACAGAACACATAAATATTTTATTACACAATTTTACAACAGAACAAGACATAACACTTTACTTCAAAAAAGGTAAACAGAGACATGTGACACGGTGGTGCTATGGCGCACACGTGATGAACGCACTGTTCTTCAGAAGACTAATATTTAGAAAGGCCATTAAAAATATTAAACAATAACATAACACTTTTATTTCATGCACTGATTGATGCACGGCACACTGGTAGATGGAACACAGGTTAAAGCACTGACATCGCACGAGGCTAGTGGATGCGCTGACAGTTGTGCTGTCAGCATGACGAATGGGCTGGTGCTGATCAGTTTTTTCAAATTCATGGCCTTGTGTAGCGCCGAAGCTGCAACTCGGCCGAAGGTGGTATGTTCTAGGGTGGACATCAATTAAATCATATCGTAGACAGGCCAGGATGCTGGAGTAAACTCCCAAACCAGGTCCAGAGGTGGTAATACTACTTCAGGCCATCATGATGTAGCAATAATGGAGTGTCGCGAACCGCTACAAAATATCACAAATTTAATAACCTGCGGCCCACAAAACATTACTCAAAAGACGATGGAACCATTAAACTAATCGGTAACTTACATGCAGCTGTCGATCAAATACTACTTCATGAAAGTCTGAAGAGAAGAAGCAGAAGTTCAAACACAGTAATGTCACGCCATGTTTCACAAGCGGTGGAGGAGGAAGTGAAGCTCCCAAGGTCATAGCAAGGAAGCCAGGCATCATGGCGTCATCTCTCATGAGGTGCAAGGCATCGCTGTGAAATGTTGTAGTGCGATAATTATTCAATCGGACATCATATCATGACTCACCTTTGGCTCGGGTGACTATATGAGGTGCCACCTTGCCGCGAAACCTGCATGGAAGGCTTTCTGTCCCACAGACAATGGGTGAGCTCACGAATAATAACGCTGTCCAGGCTGCAGTGGAGGGGGGACGAGCATAGGTCAGTACCCATGTGATTAGGTAACATCTCTGCTGTTCTTGCGCCTCTCTTATTGCCTTTTCACTTTCCTCCTCTCTGCTTCCCCCCCCCCCAGGAGGGTCAGTGGCACGCTTCCTCGTAATGTTGTGGATTTCTCCCGGGAGGGGAAGGTCATGCCTCTGGAGCAGTTAGGCTGGTGTTCTGCCAGTTGCTTCGTTCACCCTGCGGTGTAGTGTAAACAAAGCTGCAGGTAAGTGTTTGGCCCAGGATGCATGATTCTCACCCACATGCTAATGTAGTTAGGTTTTTAAGTCCTGACTTATATGTTCGGTGGGGTTGGCACGTGGATTGCAAATAGCTGTTGTGTGATGTGTTATGCCCCATCTTGTGCACAGATCTCCACACACGTCCTGTGAACTCAAGCAGTTATCTCTCAACAACACACATGGGTGTGTTGTTGAGAGATAACGGCAGCGGTTAAAGTACTCATTATGCAGTGTTTTTCCAGTTGTGCATGCTCGCATGCAGGAAGGGGGGGCTATGCTTCTACCCAGCAGAAAACAGGTCCGTGACGACTAGAATAAACATTTTACCAGTTGACATCTGTGCGTAGTGCCCCATCAGGTTGATTGCAATGGTCTCAAATGATTCCTTGGATTCGAGGGCACGTAGTTGTTAAATCCCATCTTGTCGCCTGCTCTTGTAATGATTACATTTGATGCACTCGCAGACAAATGCTTTTGTATGTATAGCAACCCCAGGACAGTGAAAATAACTGGTAATATTCCCCTGTGTTTGGTGTTGGCGCCTGGATGTCCTGCGAGTTAATTCTCATGCGCGTAATGGAGTACTGCATCGCACGTGGTTGGCGGTATGTTAGCACACCACGTGACACTTTTTACATTCACACGTGATTCCAAACGGTCATTAATGACATGCCATCCTTCCATCACCCATTCCGCACACTTGTGTTTCCACTCGCGGGTTCCCGGACATCTGTTTTGCTCGACTATTACCTGTTCTCTGAGTGTGTCTACCCTACGGGCGGTTGGTCAGCCATGATGTAAGAACAGCACACTGGAGGTGTGGCGTCGGTCTCGTGGTTTTTACCAAAAGTTTCCCTTTGCATATCCAGGTGACAAAACATGCAGGATCGAAAAGGACGATATTGCACATCCAAGTGGGAAGGGGGAAATTGGTGCCACACCCCACTTATTTCGAATTGAGAATCCAGCCGAGTCGCGGGGAAATTTCGACTTACATCCAGTCATTTCCTATAATGTATCCAAACAGAAAGTGGAATATAGGGTAAAAGACCCCATTTGTTTCCCATGGCGTATCCAGGTGCCAAAAGTAACTAATGCTAAAAGTTTCCTATTGTGTATACAAATAAATAATTTTTCCGACTTTTTCTAGTCCCTGTTTAAATAAACGCGATTCGCGATTCATAATTTTTTAAAATTTATTTTAAAGAGAACATTTAGTAATTATTAACATTTTAAAAATAATTTTAAAAATGTATTATATACATATTCGCATGTACGCAATCACTTAAAGGGTACAGTAAAACAGTGTACATTTTAAAATTCAACTTTTTATCAATTCAACCATATAGATTTTAATGTTTTATATACACTCGACCACGTTTTTTGTTACCTCAGCACTAGAAACTAGCAGGTCCAAAGACTGCGAAGGCAACAAAGTATACAATTGCATCTGCTGCTGGCCGAACTGGTCACGACAGACACGACCGTGCTATGCCTTCTCGCCATAGTGAATTAATGTAATTTTTTTAAAAAATCAATGTACCTCAATAATCTAAACAGGCAGATCCAAGTTTTGCTGATGCAATAGATGCAAGTACACCCTTCGTCGCTGGGCGGACCCATCATGACCTACTAGACTATTTTAGGCTTTTTTCCAAATCGCGAATGAATGTTTAAACAAACAACACGTAAATCAACAATGTTTTTTAACTGGAACAAACAACTACACTCTCTCATTCGCACCTGTAAATTAAATCAAACAGCAGCTCAATTAATCATTAGTTTTAATTTTAATCAAACAGCAACTCAATAAAATATAAATTTTAATTTGAATCAAACAGCTACTCAATCAAACATAAATTTTAACTTGTTTCAAACAGCAAATCAATTTAACTTTTTTAAAAACATGAATCAAACAGCAACACAATTAACCATTAATTTAAACTTGAATTAAACAGCAACTTAATTATGCTTTAATTTAAAACTGAAAAAAAAGAATGCCATTCACAGTTTAAACTGTAACAAACAGCAAGTCAATCACACTTTAATTTTATACTGCAAAGGCAACTGCAACTCAATTTATTATTTTTAAAACTGCAACTGCAACAGCAACTCAATCTTGTTCGTGCCTGTAAATTAATACAACCATAACAAACCTGTCAAAATTGGGATAACCTTCGCCACCACCTACTCTGTGACGATTACGATGTTGCGTTTCGGTGGCGTGAATAAGCAAAGTCGTTCTCCATACCGATGATTCTTTTTCCAGACGTATTCCGCCAGGTAGTCGCCCCAAAGTTTTTTCCTTCGGCCAAAGCAGGGAATGCTGTATCGCACAAAACACCAATTTCCCTCGATGTTTTGAGTGTGCACCCTCAATGCCTCGTCCCTCTTCATCTTTAGCGTGTTTCGAGTGTTTACCATTCCGCTCTTTTTGATCACACAAATTCCCTCCTCTGATTCACCTGCATGTGACGGTAACCGTGAATATCCAAGTTGCTTTAACCATGCCAGCAGTCTGAAATTATCATCGTGCCCGGTGCGATTCATTCGCGAATGATTTTGGTCAGGGTCGCTGCATTCCTCTTTTCCACCGGCACCAGGGAAGAATTACATTGTATGGTCCCGCTGCACTCCCCCGAAAACCCACTGGCTATGAACTTTACATCCTTCGCGGTTCTTGTGTATGCCAAGTTTCGACTCGTCGATCTCGACTACTTTGCCTGGTCCACCGATGTGTTTCCTGTACATCAACACCTAGTCTATGCAGACTTGGCGGCAGAAACTCGACCAAGCGACGACCGTCTTTCCCGAGCACAAAAGTTCGTTCACTATAGTATGCTGTCGAGGGTAGTTGATCATGTACCAGAGTAAACACAACTCAATTATCTTGCCCGGAGGCAAGTTTGACTCTCCCACGAAACTGCTCTGTCTCACCGACACTTTAAAGTTGCATATAGTACTGTCCTCCATTCGCCATCGGCACCAGTAAAACAAGCCCCTGTTTTCAACCAATTTCACTTCGCCTTCCTCGCATTTTCACACCATATCGTCGATTTGAGAATGTCGTGCTCGATGAGAAACGTGTTTATGTCTGGCGTAGAATGAATAACTTGCCTGGCATTCAACATTGTTATTTTACATCCCACGCACACCATCTTGTGAGTCGCGAGAGAAAATTTGTGGGAAAAAAATGCTTGAATAATCGATAGGAACAATAGTTGTTGAATTTGCATATGCTGAACTGAACTTTGCCGGATACGCGACACAGCACTAAACTGCAAGGTAAACAATTAGGATGAATACTTTATAGTACACACGAAATGTTTGTATGGTTTTACCATTACGATATGCCATATGGAACAATTACCAGATTGGTGATTGTTCCGTATTGCAAATCTAAATCGCCCAAAAACCATTGTATTATGTATCCAATGGTAAAAAAAGTCGAGACAAAAAACCGCCAATTACGTACCTAACCATGATCCAGAAAAAGCCCAAATGAAATACAAGGTTTCTCCCGAGTATCCAGCGCACCTTCAAAAAGCTGGATTTTACTTAATTTACCTTTGCGTATAAAGGTGACAAAATGTGCATGACCGAAAAGGACGACATTACGTACCCAAGCAGGAAGGGGCAAATTGGTGCTGCACCCCACTTGTTTCGAATTGCATATCCAGCCTAGTCGGGGGGAAATTTCTACATACACCCTATATATTCCTCTATGTTATCCAAACTGATGAATTCCTTCAGATTCCACGCAGTTGTGTTGAAAAAAAAGAAGGTTGTTTTTTGCCACCTGTTGTGAATTCGTCGAGGAAACTCACGGTGTTCCATGTGGCAAATGCTCGGTCGACTTGAACTGATTCGATCTGTACTGGTACAATAATGGTACTTGTTGGAAATATCACATTTTCGTAATGTTTATCAACAATGTGAGACCCGCGAAGAACAGTTTTTGTTTGATGGCTAATGTCTGTGGACGAGTGGAAAAATCAGTTCCAAACTCTATTCATAAACACCCTAAAAAAATTATAATAAAAATCCTCAAAACAACTGCCATAAGAGAGAAAATAACGATTGTGGCAATCTCATGGACGTCATTAACAATGGTGAAAAAAACAGACTTTGAATAACCAGTGTGTCGAGCCAACGAATTGAACATCTACACCATCCTGCAAATGATTTTACCAAATTATTTTGAGCGTAACAGAGAGTTGAGTCTCTGTGAAAGAGTACGTAAAGTGGATGTTGGACTTTCAATTGCACGGATACAATGAAAATATCAATTACTTTGATTTGTTTGATCATGTATGAAACTTGTTGCAAACAGATTGTTGTAATTTGACAAGATTTTTGTACACTTGCAAGAAAGATACTTTGTAGATGAAAACCCAACTAACATTGTCAAGAAAAAAGGTGTAAAAATAAAAGAACTATAACTACTAAATAAAAAAAGTACACACAAAAAAAATGTTTGTATTTATTCTTTTTCCTCATATATTCTAGTAACCATTTATTACTCATCACAAAGGGTTAATTGTGTTTGTAAATATATATATATATATATATATATATATATATATATATATATATATATATATATATATATATATATATATATATATATATATAATAAAAACAAATACCAAAGATGCCTGGGGTTATAAATTTTGTATCTCGAACATTTCATTTTATATTTGCATACTTGTACAAGAATTATATTTCCATCTGGAATCATGTGCAAGAGGAGCTTTTCAAAAAGCTCTGCAAGCCCGAAATTTTTCATCTGATGAAAGGTATGCTTTCCAATATCGAAAATGGCAGAATAGAAGAATTTATCGATATATTTAAGAATGAACCCTAAACTTGCTTCCCTGTATGAATCGTGTAATGAATTTATTTCACAAATGTCTGATTTACCATACGACCCTTTAACGAAATTCCTTGAGATTTCCAATGATTCCAATGTTCAGGAAACAATCAAAACACTTTTGCAATGATGTTAAAGGCATGCTTGCATCAATTGCAAAATAGAAAGATGAAGATGAATGGTAATGATGATGTTGGTGAGTCTCAATTCGAATAGAGTATATAAATAAGTAAACAAAAAAAAGATAAATCACCCAATATGGACAATCACTCGGTAAATTTGCGGAAACTGATTTCCATATATCAGTCTCGGGGCAATATCGATGACAACCTTGTGCGAGTTTTACGTTGAATCTGGTTTGAAAACTTTTGTCACGTGGAATGAGGCCAAAATAAAATTTACAGAAATTTTCAACAACTCTATCATCCAACAAGAGATTAAAAAATCATTCCTGAACATTGTCTTGATCAAGAGTAAAATTAAAGAATGTCTATTAAAAAAAAAAACAAAAAGGGGGATTTACAATTACCCCCCCCCCTTTTTTTTTCACTCTTCGGCAAAAAAAAAAGTAATGCATAAAAGTAATTTTTTTTTTGGCTTTGACAAGTATGTATAAATTTTCGGTGTAGAAACAATTTGTCTCACATCATGACACTCATCATTCCTGCACGGTTCAAACATAAATTGGTCAACAGTAGTGAAGAAGCTGCTGGGCATGACTTGACGGCGATTCACAACATTGAAATTCAATGAGGCCAAGTGGCCAATGTCGATATCGGTCTGGCATGTAAAATACCCAAAAGGCTATTTTGGTTTTGTTATGAGTCGTTCGGGGTTGGCATTCAACCATAGAATATAGGCCTATAATGTAGTTATAGATTCACACTACAGGGGAGATAGCTTCGTGCAGTTTGAAAATCAAGGAAATTCGACATTCAAAGCCTAGAAAGGTTCTCATATAGCTAAACTAAATGCCAAACATGATAGTATCTTTTGTACCGACAGATGAACATGATGATGAATTTCACAATATGTGGCGAGGCACCTCGGGATTTGGATCTGCTTCATCACCACCGCCATCATCACCTTCACCTACACCGATGCAAACCATCAAAGTGATCCTGTGGCCCATCGAGAAGAACGCATCTGGATGCCATTTTCCTTTCCCGGGTGGTATCACTTGTCGCCGACAGAAATGCAAGAGTATTTGTTGAAACCAAAACAAAGATCAAAATCAAAATGAATAAAAAGTGTATGTATTTTACAAAATAAAATAAAGATGAAAACAATCTATAGTTACTCTTTTTCATTCAACCCATTCTCTCTCTCTCTCTCTCTCTCTCTCTCTCTATATATATATATATATATATATATATATATATATATATATATATATATATATATATATATATATATATATATATATATATAAGGAATTTACCCTGCATACATATAATAAAATATGGAATATTTTATATATAATGATAATAAAATTTCATTTCTTTTAGACAAGGATAATAAAGAGTGGTTTCGAGGAAAGGATGGCGTAAATATTTTGAAATACAAGGATACTTGTGATGGCATTTGGAGACACATTCCCGTAGATGAATGGGTAAAGTACAGACAACTTGTAGAATCAAATAGTTTACCATCATCGAGCTATCATTTTCATCATGGAAATAGGCCTATATAATTTGATTATGAAATCGTGATTGTCAACTGGAAAAGATTTTAAAGATTGGGTAGTGCGCCAGATTCTACCGATCATTGACAAAACTGACAACATGTCGGCAGAGGATTCGAAAAACGAATGTGAACAATTGGAGGGTGAAATCAGACGATTGACAAAAAAACTTCAGTTTGAAAAAGAAAAATGTTTGTAATTGGAGGAATAATGATAATATAATCATAAACTTTTTGCAAAATTATGCAAAGAAAAGATAAACCAATATTTATATATTTTTATTTTTATTTGTACTATTCATTATTTAACTTTCCATTCACATATCATTGTTGCACAAGCAATCCAATTTCTCGCAAAAATACCTAGTATCTGGTATGAACTACATACATGGGTTGACGGGTTTCGAAAAACTACCGACCGTCATGTTGGAGAATGGAGTGCAGATGACGGCGAAAATGGCGAGTTGTTTCTACCAAATAAATGCCGATTCGGCCATTACCTAGGCGAGGAAAATGAGCCGGTATCTTGCACCTCGATTTGTAACGACAACAATGGCGAATTCTAATAAAAGTTTTTTTCTGACCGAAACAAACATCAATCACATGTCGTATCGAGGTGCTTACTGTATACCTTCGGATGCAGCTGCTTGTATTCCCTATCTGGGTAAAATAATTTATGTGGATGACAAATACATTGCCTTCCGGGCTATCTGCACTTGGTTGGAGGTATCGGGTCCAACCTAATTGTAGGTTGAAATGGATCGATAGTGGATAGAGCGACGAATTCAACGTACACAGATATGGTACCCAGAACATTTAGGATAGAGTATGTGGATGAAAAGTTGGATGATGGTGATTACCGGATCATTTGCACCAAGCAATCAGATACTTTGAATAATCGATTGATTACTTTGAATAATGGATCGCGGTTTGAGTACATGCCAAATAAATGCACTTCGTTGATATTCAATACACCGGAAAACGTGAAGCCCGATTACTCCACCGGTAATTGTGACTGCGGCCCACAAATTTTAAACTTGTATTCCGACCCCAAACTTCCATGTATGAAATGCTTTTCGAAATGGGCTGGAAGTGACCCGACCATACAGGAAGCCCAATATGCATTCAGTATAGCACGCCCATGCATAACCCTAAATGCAGATAATTCTTTGTACAAGCAATTAAAAATACCTTGCTCTTTCTACACGATTAAGGACCCTGTGAAAAATGTGTGTGAACGTGCAACTTTACTCACGACTAATACAGATAGTCCATTGGCTTTAGAAAAAATATTGAAATGAAAAAATAAATAAAAATAACGAAAAAATTGAAATAAATACATTAAACAAAGAAAAATCTTTTTTCTTCTTGAAAAATGGCGCCTATAAAAGAGGCAGTGAATTGTCGTTACTTTACCAGTCACTCAGAAGAAACTTGGCACAATGGATACTTCTAGTAAAACTACTGAACTGCAACAGCAGCAGCCCGCACCACAGCAGTGTCAACTCGACAATAGCCCTAATGCTTTTAATAATCTCATGACAGAAGATCATAAATCAGTCAAGCTAAAAAATTAAGAATGTTGTAACGATGACGAAGAAGTTCAAGACATTGAATCGTTTATTCAAGCACCAATCAACCAACAACCAGAAGGGAAACTATCTGCGAAATATCAACAGGTCGAGAACAAAACATGTCTATTGTGCATTGTCATGGATAATTCTGAAGTAAATTTCGTCTCAATGTTTGTTGAAATTGATGGCAATTACTTCAAGTTTAATTGCAGTGATCAAATAAAGGCGAATGCGAGTAATTATCGATTCGAAGATGATGAAATTACTAACTTTATACTACTATTGGCGAAATACCTTCAGTTGTTTAACCTACTCGGTTCAAACATTAACTTCGTCAATTTGAACGATGTCGATGAGATCTAGATAAACTCTCAAATCCCGTTTGTTGGAAGCGAACCATTGATTAAATATGTATTTTTCATGTAGATCACAATTTACTGAAAAAGATTGTTCGCAAAAATCATAGTGGGGGAGTTTCACTTCGTGGTACTTGATCACAGACAAGGTGATCCAATACACTCTTTCGACCGTGGATGAAGAAAACATGGAACGTGTCGACCAGATGATTGAACTAAAACAAAGATCTCCCTTCCTGCTACTCCAGAACAAATATGGAAAGATTTTGAATTATAAAATGTTGGAGCCTGCCAGTTTAGAAACTCTATGTATGTGCCAGGATGAAATCCCAACAGTATTTGGCATTTTTCGTTATCTATAGAGCAGTAATATGCAGTATTTAAAGTGTGAGGTCGCTGCATTGTGTATAAATCTAAAAGATGTGGAACAACAAATGTGATTTTATATATATATATATATATATATATATATATATATATATATATATAGTAATTTATTCATCTTGATGTATTTTGTATTTGTTTGTAATTTATATGTAGATAATTTTTCTTATAAATAATATATAGACCTATGTGTGTTAATTTAAAAAAAAAAAGACTATCTACAAAAGTGATTGTTAACAAAATGAAGACATTTTTCTCCTTCGAGCACATTTTTTAAACACACATTTTAAGAGTGCCATCACAAAACTAGAATTGTGCCTCAGATAACCAAACACACACTTTGAACAATAGCCTCATTTTTTATGCGATCAATAGATAGAGGTGTTTTAGCTCCACTGTTTGCCTCTTGAAAGTTTTCTACAATTTTTTCGATCGTCTTTTTATGTCATTCCATTTTCAACAACATATCAGGACCAAAACTGTCAATAAACCATGGGGAAACTATCTGCATCTGAATCTATTTCTTTTATTGTTGGTATTGTGGTTTTCATAATAGCATCTTAAATTTTACCGACAATTCCATTACCTCTAGTCTCGTTTCGAGTAACAATACTGGCAGCTCTTTCAGTTACATCTTCAGTTGTATTACCGGCACTTGGTTTTACACTAGAATTTGAAACATTTTCATGTTAAATAAAATTGTACGAGCTTGTATCCGGATCTTGTCCCAATAAATCATCATTATCGTCACTTTCCTCACTTCCCTCTGTCAGTGTATTAAAAGGTGTTGAATTTTTCTAATTTAAAATAGAAAAATCAAAAAGTTCTGTATTATTGGATTCGGGTAGTAAAGGTAATGAAAATGCATGGTTGGTTATCGTGCATAGAAATAAAATACAAGGTAGTTTTTTTACGATCACCTTTTTTTCAATTTTCTTATATATACACATATTCATTAATCAATTCCCTCTGTAATTTCATATGACATGTATATTTTCAACAATCTGATAAAAGTGATGATGTAAAAGGTCTCTGTCGGTGCAGTTGTTTTCCCAATACTGACAGTTCCTTCATGAAAAAACCTTCAATTTTATTACCATTTTATCACTTTGGTTTATGCTAGAATTCGAAACATTTTCGTCTTCTATGGAATTGTACGAGTTTGTATCCCCTTCTCGTCCTATAAAAGGTGACGATTTTTTCTAATTTAAGCTACAAAAATCATAAAGTTCTGAATTGTTGGATTTGGATAGTAGAGGTGATGAATAGTCACTGTTGGTTATCGCACATAGAAATAAAACACAAGGTATTTTTTTTACAATAATTTTTTTTAATGTTCTTTCATACACATATTAATTACTGAAAATGGGCGTGTTTAATATCGTGGCCAAACCCGATGCATTTGTCGTCTGATACTCTCGATTGGTTATACTCTCATCTGCCATGGATTCAATTCCACTTTGGCTGATGACGTTCACCAGAGGCCTCGAAATGTTCGAAGATATGTGAAATAAATCAGTTTTTTTTTCTTGTAATTTCATAAGACATGTATGCTTTCAACATTCTGATAAAGGTGATTACACAAAAGGTCTCTTAGTGTAAATCTTCTGGAAGGGGAATTACCTTATTGTAATTTTGCACAAAGAGTAAAGTTAGGTGATTTTACAAGTAAAAATCTTCGTGCAAGTTCAAGAGGTTTGGTTGCTCGTGTGTTTCAACTGAGCCTATGGTCGTTTGGCCCAGACCAATTACGGATCGGGTCACATGGATGGGATTTCCAACCATTTGTGTAGGGTCTTGTACAATCTCGACTCGAGAAAATTCCGTACGTAAAAATGAACCCAGAAAAAAGATTGGTCTCTGAAGAAAGTGGTTGCAACAACAGAGAACTGAAGTTGAATATTTCGAAAAATTTTCAATAATGCATTTTCCGAAACGACAGCATACACATCCTTAACATTACCATGTTTATAATTATATGTTACATGATGCTATCTCAACATCTTTACAGTCGTCCTCTTTTCCGATTCATCGACCGATATCTTGTTGGCTTCATCTTTTTTTTCGCGCCTCGGACATCTTTTCGAGTAATGCATAATTGCAGTTGTGGTGTACATAAATTACCGTCGTCACCAAATTGGAACTACGTTTCGAGTCCAACTCGTAGGTCATTATATATTGTCGATGGAGAAATTTGTCAAACACATCGTTGTGTATACACACTCAGTACTTGAAACACGTGTACGAAGCATCTGCGTTTACATACATTGCATTGCATGTGAAAACCAAATCAGTTCAACTTCGTTAGTATTTTCAGAAATTATCATGTTTGAATGTTTAATGTTGAGCGCTCCCTGTTGCCTCTGCTTGAAGTAATTGGCGACGATGATGTTTAGAGACGAACTCGGGTCAATGCGGGACAGTAAGTAATACTGGTTGATCATCCGAACCCAGTTTTCATCCATGTTTGCAAACTTGCCAGCGATTTCGTCCAAATTTCGCAGGGTTTGTGGTGGATGTGTCAAGAATTGAACGTGTATCAATCGTAGCTGTGCATGATTGGATCGTCCCCTCGTCGAACTGTTTCGCCTGCAAACTCTGCCATATTTTCTCATTCAAATTTTCGCCATCGCATTGATTTTCATACACGGTCGTCAACAGCATGAGAAATTGTTCCGTCACGATCGGATCCAATCCCTTGGACATTAACACTTCTGATAGATGGTGATTCATCAAGTCGTAAAATTCAATCTCAAATTCACTCGTCAGGTAATGAACATTTCCTTTGCCAGTAAATATGCCATTTCGAAATTTACGTTACACTCGTATCCTTTTCGAAAATTGTGGACAAAGAAAAGCTTGGTGGAATAAATCAGAATGGTTCCAACTAACCCCCGTTTAGCAGACTGTTAATCTTCAAATTTAATTGTCTTTTCAGACAGCGACCATGAGTAACACTGTACATTAATATGTTCTTTCCTGCGAGATTCATTCGCCTACACTGCATGCTCTTCGTTCACAGAACACTGATTTGATACTGAGAAAAAAAATGAAATCCCTTACTACATAAGTTATTTTTTAGAGATTGCTTTTATTTCTTTTTTTTAAACACACATGTGTGTATATATCTTAATGAATGTCCTCCAACTCACCAAAAGATCATCGTCAACCATGTCGGAAAGAGAAGATGTTCTCGAAAACTGTTTCACTGCAACGTATATAATGTGACTGATTGCTTCGATATTGATGGTAATTAGCAATGGATTTTATGCGAATAATACCTCAACAACACTTTCGTCATCATAGTAGGACTGATAATCAATTTGGGTTCGGTCATTAAAAACCTAAAGTTGATTGTTTGGCAAAGACCGTTACTGCCTCCAATATATTTGATTGGATTATGCATAGGCTGATTGGAATTACTAATTTTACAACTCTATGAACATTTCATATTTGGAAATGAAATGATGTCTACATTCATCACGACGGTCTTTAGTTTGACTTGCAGTAGTTTGATGTTTATCACTTTGCATGTTTTTGCCCGACAAAAACAAGTTTTTTTCTCTAACGCACTTCGGGTATGGGGAAGACTACAATGTCTACTCGATCGTTTGATGTTCTCCAGTTTCTGGTGGAATATCCCCCATACAAGAACAAGAACGAGAATAGCCTACTCAATCGATGAATACCATCATCTCGCAAACCGAACTAATGTGCTAGGCACAAACACCTAAGAAAAGTAGTGTTTCTAGACCACTCTCCATACTCGTAGTTTGTGTATGGGTTGTTATTCGATTACAACAGCCAACACGCCGACCTGCATATGCTGAAACAAAATGTGTTGCCCGTCTTACAACTTTGTGCCGAACGTTTACTTCACATACACAAAAGGTTCCTTCATAAATGTTCCATTTTGGGTTGCAAAGTCGAAATGAAATGGTGTCTCGCCGTGGACATTCCATTTATGAAGGAATTAATCAAGAGAAGAAACACATTTAAAATCACCAATGGGTTGAACTTGGAAAATTACATTCCTAAACACAATTTCTTATTTGCTTGGTTTGCTTCCCTGTTTGATGAAAAAGTTGTGTTAGTGAAAAAAATATGTTTCAATTGAAATGATAAAAATAAATGTATCAGTAAAAACAATTGTTTTTTAATACATATTTATTTATTTACGATGTGAATATTTTACTTACAGCAATGACTTTTTACGACATATTGCACATTTGGAATGTGTAAATTGGCATTCGATACATGAAATCGAATGACCACACGGCAGAAAAATAACCTTCGATTCTCTTTGGTAACAAATCTTGCATAAAATGGATTTTGTTGTTTATCTTCATTATCGCCACTGCTGCTGCCGCCCACTAATATCTCCAAATCATTGTTTGTGGAATTATCGCCATTGCTGACGCTCAAGCATTTATCCAAATCGTTGTTTGCAGAATTTGTTGTCTCAAGGTTCTCTTTCTTTTCAAGCCATCATATTCTTTCCATCCGAATCTTGTCGATGAAACAGTTTACTTTTGTCAAAAGGAAAAATTTACATTTGGGATACCAAAAACCATGTCCTATCCAAGGATCGTTTTCATCTTCCTAATGTGTAATATTTTTACCACAATGAAAACAAATCATTCGATTACCGAAACCCGTGTAAAAGAACCCCGCAATACTTAGCTGTTTCGGGTCTTGAACTAGAGATCGAGGCCATTGTTTTATTTTAAAGGTGACTATTCATGCTTCACATGTATTGTATTCAGGATAGGCATGTTGAGATTGGTATCAACATTGACATCATTGTCTGTGATGTCGACTTTACAAAAATTTTTTACTGTCCTCGATATTTGTAGTCATAATAGGATATATGTTATCCTTTATCAAGTTAACATACATACATTCAATCATCGAGTAATTATAAACATGTTCTATTCGAAGATTATCTTCATCCTTCCAGTGATTATATTTGCAACCACAATAAAGGCAAGTAAACGTATCATTCTCGCCTTTTAAAGAAACCGGCTTGGCTAAATTTGTTTTGGTCGTTTCAATGCCTTGGGCCAAAACCTGTACATTTCCAACTGCGATTCAAACAAATTATATTCGGGATACCTCGAACCTATATATTCCATGATACCCACCTCTTCGAAACACACTGTTAGCAATCCCATAAATGCAGATTGCACAGCATTGGAGGGCCTTTGCCCATGTTTGTGGAAAGTATACTCGAAATTAAACATAATTATTTTCCTCCTCTCTCTATTCCGCCCACCTTTTTCGGTGAGTATCCTTATATATATATATATATAATATATATATATATATATATATATATATATATATAATACACATGGGTCTGTGTCTGTGTGTGTGGGTGGAGGTGTATGTGTGAAAACGATTCACAAAGTATACACAAAGTACTGCATAAATGATTCAGTAAATTGTTGCCTGGGAAATAACAAAGTTTTTGATTTATTTAAAATTAGTTTTTCATTTAAATACAAACCATCATATCTCAAAGTTAAACCATTCCATTCAATGGCCGAGATAAACGAATTGTGACCGAGTCGGGGAACCATATATGCATTTATACCCATTTGGTACATTTCCTTATCAATTTCTGCCACGATTTCGTTTAAGGAAAGTTTCGAGGAATTGATCGTGTCTTTAAATTCGAGTGTATCGTCGAGCGAAACCAATTTATCCACGAGTCCCAGGTAGTGATTAATGTTTCCCTTGGGGCCTCTCAAAATGATGCAAATTAAATTTCCACCCAATAAACACTGTGATTTTTACGAGTAGAGAAATGGGAGTGATTCGTCATGAAAATCATTAGTTATGCCATTTGAAAACTCATAAGTTTTCTGGTTCACCTCGCAAAAGTAATTGTATGTTTTCCTCGAGCTGTATTTGAAATTAACTAAGAGACAAAAGATTTCCAAAATATCCACCATTGGTTCGACCAAGTCGTAAATGTGGGGCATGTCGACAATCAGTTTGTACAATGCTTCGCAATTCGTCTCGTCATCGAACCTTTTCAGGGCGTAAATGTTACCAAACAATTCGTATAGTTGGTAAAAACTCGTGTGTTTTGGGAAAGCTTTATTTATGCACGTACAGTATATGAGCTTCGGTAAATTTCAACCTCAGTTTATTAAAAGTATGTAAATACTGTTAATAAGAAACATGTTGAATATTGCTTCCTTGCTAGCGACGGCATCCAAAACCACGTAGAATAATTCTGTATCTCCATCGATGATGGCATTCTGATTCTTCAGGATCAACAGCGAGACAAACAGTAAATATTTCGTCGCAAATCTACTCGATCGATGACGACGATCGAGGCAGGATGTATCACTGGATCTAATTTGAGTAAAATGATGGTATCCCACCCCAGATTGATGAATTTCTCTTTTTGTCCATCCACAGTGTTGGTCAGGTCAAAGAGGACGATTCGAGACGTTCAGGTCGATGCCTAGCAATGCCATCCACATGTGAGGAACAATGATCTCGTTTGGTCGTAGATCGGCTCGTAAAACGATTTTACTGTGTAAACATTTTATTCGTGGTGACAGTAAATTCCGGCGCATCTAGCTCCTGCTACCTTGAAACATTGTCTTCATCGACCCATTACAAAATGGAATGTCGGAAAACTTTTGAATTTCAACAAATGTTTGTTTGATGCAGCAAAAAATTTACTCATCCAAGGCATAAATAGCATGTTCATCAACTATGCACGACTCACTGACTTTGCATGATTCTAACAAGAGTAAAACTGAATATATTTTCTTCCAGATGGCACAAATTTGACAGTACTGGCCCGTCTTTATCCGATCTATTAAATTGCGGTACCATTTTCCAGGGGATTCTGGAAACGATGCAATCAGGGAATTAAACAAATCCAGAATGGAATGGAATTTTTTTTTTCGAAATGTACTGGTGATTCCCAATCATCTTGAACAGGATGACTAATTCGGCCATTTCGTCAGTTTCCAGAATGTTTTTAAACTTGGATATTGATTCCTTCGAGTGCATTTTCAAGTTGGGAATAACAAAACAGCACAGATCATCGGAATTGTTTTTTAATTGTTCCATGGCCTTGCAATTCGACTGACGGTAAATGTACGGAAATTTTGTTTGTATAATGAAAATACCAATATTGTTTTGCACATCGACTAAAGAATGATTTTTGAATTTTTCCTAAACCACCAACTGTTGAGGATACACCTCATTTGTTTTGTGCTAACAATGGCCAGTTTCATTTTTTTGCATATTCCAGGGTAAAGTCCAACATTCGGTACTTCATTTATTTGGTGTGTGGGTTTCACCGGAGAAACAAATACATATGTACCCATTTTTTAATATTTTTAATTTTATATGTAATTAACCGGATAAAAAAGGCTTATATATTTTATTTTGTTGGTTTTTATTTATTTTTTCATTCTTTTAGTCCTCAAGTGATATCATCTCGAGACTCTAAAATAATTTTCAAACAAAAAAGTGCAGCAAGTAAAAAAATTACTTGAGGCTAAGTTAAGGCTATGAAGGAAAAACTTTGACATAATCTTGAGGCAAACTTGAAAATTGCTTCAAGATTATCCTATAATTTTTCATTTTATTACAGCATAATCTTGAGGCAAAGATGAGGCATTCTCAATATTGCCTCAAGAACTGCACGAGGCAAAGTTGAGGTTGCCTCATCTTTCCCTTCTCATTCCATCTGATTAAACTCATTCACTCACATAGTTTTGTGAATTGACCTGTGATTCAAATGGATGGTGTTGAAGACAAGCATCCAGTATCAGAAGTGTTACCATCTTCATATCCCAAGGCATCGATCATGGATGTAACATCCGAGGCAATAGCCAGTTCTTTTATAGGTGACCTTGAATCTGCATTGAAAGTCAGCTGGATGTTTATCAATTGAGTTATGTTTCCATAATGGCACATCTCCAGTTTAAGAAATGATTCCAGAAAGTCGACCAAGTATGTAATTTTCCCACAAAATTTGTTTTTGAATGTGCTATAATCGCATAAAACGTATTTTAAGTTTATTGTGTTGCCACAGGTAGTGAAAGTCATGCGAAAATTCAAGTTGGCAACAACCCAATGCCGTTTATTGATTTTTTCAACATCTGCATCGCTGAAAAATCCTTTGGCGAACGCAAAAGCCACAGGGATCATTTTAAAAGATATTGATTGAATTCATGATAAGTGGAACAAAACAATTATAATGTTTTGAGACTTGATGAAATTTATACACAACTTTCTTGTGGACGATGTTGTGTCAAATGGACCAAGATTGGAGATGTTCGATATTTGCTCATTTTACACTACAACACAATGATGGTGAATTACAAAGGGAAACTAGCAATCCTACACCCAAAAATATCTAATAACACCAACATGACTCGAGTAGTGGGAATTAATGATACATGCGAGGGACAAAGACATGAGAAAAAAATATAAACCTTAAACCCCCAACTCTGTTAAAAATACTAAATACCAACATATATGAAATTGAATAATTATTTTATGATAAAACACCCACACAGTATTTAGCAGTGCAAATGATCAACAGACTAATCGAACTGGGATAGTAAGAATCTGACTTTGGGTATTTATAGTTTAGCTTTTTTAATTTTGCAGTAACTAATTTTTTTAAATAATGCTTTGGTTTTTTATAAGTAGATAAAACACTCGAGTGCTCTACAACCATCATTCTTTACTAAGTGACTTTTGCCAAATGTGTTATTCATTATGATTGCAACAATATTGGCAATTGCAATGATGCTGGTAACAATGATACCTATAGAAACTATAGTAAAAGCGATGTAATTGGTGGTTCTGGTGATGATACCAACAACAATGATGATGGCGAGAACATCAACTGTGGTTATAATGGGAATGTTAGTACTATCAACAATGATAATGACAGCCTTGTTGGAGAAAACAATGACAATCGGAATTTGACATTTGTTACAAAATTATTTTGCATTAGAAATAAACAAGTGTACATCTACATTGAATTAAAACAAATAAAGAAAAAGGCATCTTTTTTTGTTTAGTTCCCCAAAATTTTGTCTGTGTGTGTCATCATTGACATTCCCCATACTCCTAATTTCAACAACCAATCATGTTGCAACATTTAATTCCCTCTCTTCCCCTCCTTTCAGTTTGCTTATATAGTGGAAAAAACTGGAAAATCTTGTTAGTCGATGGTGAGATCTGGACAGAGAAACATCAACTTTCCTCCACTCCAGAACAAAAGAGAAATAAAGTAAGAACAAAAAGGTAAGTTAATTAATAAATATACCTTATAAAATATAAATATCTTATATTATTATTTTATATATTATTTACTATTATTATACTTGCCTTATATATAAGGTATATTTACTATTATTACTATACTTGCCTTATTACATTTACTCTGGGTTGGAGGAAGGTTGATGTTTCTCTGTCTCTCGCCATCGACTGTCTTTTTTCCCATATTTCTCCATAATATAAGCAAACTTTGAAGAGGGGAAGGGAGGGGAAATGAACTAGGACACTCTGATTGGTTGTTGATTCCCACTACCATTTTGTTCAACAGCCAATCAGATTACACAATTTCATCTCCCTATTTGAATTATAGAAATGTCAGTTTTGTTCCGAGAAAAATTTGCTTGTGTGTGTCCAGTTATAATTTGTCTTTTATTCAGATTTCTCTTCTATATAGGAAAACTGAAAGGTGTGGAAGGGAAAATAAACTGAAACAGTGCAATCTGATTTATGTGAATGTATCAATGTCTGGGTGTGAATGCATCGGTGGCTGGGTGTAAATGTGTTGGTTCACAATTCCATTTAAATTTTGGCGACAAAGTGTGATTGAGTCATCTACACTATGTCATTTTTTTTTAAATTGTCCCTTATAATAGTAACAAATAAAATAACTTCAAATATTGCTCGAATTTTTTTAACATTGCAATTTTCGACCGACTAATCAGCATAACATATTCTTGCCTTACATTGGAGAACCTTGTATATAAGTGACAACAAGTTGTGTTGTTTTGATGTTGGCACCATATTGCAACAACAGCTACTTATTTAATTTCTCTGGTAGTCATGGAACTCGTACTATCAAATTTTAATGGAAAAGTGCTAGTCGATGATATTGACGATGCACAATTGTCCATCGTTCAAGTATGTTCTCATTTCAGTTTGGATACTGAAAAACAAGAGAAATATTTTTTCTGGAACATTGAACCAAATCAAAGAGTTTTGATTAACAATAAAGTATTGGAATAGACGGGTTATTCTGGAATTATTCAATAAAAAATAAAATGTATCGAGATTACTCAAAAGAATCCAAGCATCCAGTATGAAGGAATTTGTAACATCATTTTCCACAGAAGCAGTATTATGTGGTGAGTGCTGCAGATTTCGAGTTTTTGTTGATGTTGATGAAGACGAGGCAAGCAAACGAATTGTGTAAAATGAATGACTCTGGTGAAGCAAATTACATCGAGATATGATTACGAATCATTCATTTATGAGTAAAAACATAAAGAACAGTTAATTAATCAGTTGGACAACTTGGCGAATATTGTACAACAAGTACGATAATTGGTGCAAGAACATGAAGAAATGGCTGGACGTGAATGCAAGTGTGCTCAAGAGTGTGAAGAAAAGGCTGAACATGAACGTAAATATGCACAAGAACATGAAGAAGAAGTAAGCAAAATTCTACATGCTAATAACGAAATTTTCATTGGGACTGTGGCTCTATTAGTATTACAACACCCAAACACACCACATAAGTTCAACTGCATTGGCATGTACCATTTCTATGATCATGATGATGCACAAGACACATTATGATCCACATTGAAAATGACTGCATTCAAGAATAAAGGTAACAATCATGCAAATAAAGTTGGCAAATTGTGTAAAAACCGGTTGGTATTTCATTAGTATACAAATGGATAGTTTCCAAACTGGCGAAAAACAAATGGCCGTCTTTGAGAAAACTAAAAACATACGATTGGGCAGCAGTGTAAATATCACCAATGTTATGAAAGAAAAATTGAAATTGAATGAAGATCACAATTTAAATTACAAATTGGTTGTTTGAGGCAATACTTGCATGTTATTGTTTCCAAATTTAGAAAATTATTATTATTATTGTGTTGGTATCGACGATCTTAAATTTATATATTTTTAGATGCTTGTATTCATGACATGCTGGCAAATCCCATTTATAAGCTAGCTAATAAAAATGAACAAATGTATAATAGAGAATTATTGTATCTGTTTTATGTTTTATTTTTCAATAAACAAAAAATTATTAGTATTTTTTTTATAATCATATGTTGATTCATCGACTTGGGTAATGAAGTCAAACAAAGATAATTCTTTTATGCAACATTTAACCCCTTCTGCACAACCTTTAACTACCACATAGAGGTTACACTCATTTATAGGATTACTCTCATATTAATTCTATGTTGGTTCGTCGCCTTTTGTTATGACATCATACTTGTTCATCGACTTAAGTTATGATCACCCAAAAGGTATAATTGTGCTGCCTTTGGTTATGATGTCACACTCTTTCATCGAATTAGGTTTGACATCATATTCGTTTTTCGACTTGGGTTATGACATCATATGAAGGCTGCATTTGTGCAACCTTTGGTTATGATGTCGCACTCATTCATTGACTTAGATTATGACATCACACCTGTTCGATGCCTTAGTATGCCGTGACATCACACTCATTTGTCGACTTAGGTTATGATGTTATACAAAGGCTGTATTTGTGGAACCTTTGATTTGATGTCACCTTCATTCGTCGACTTAGGTTATGATGTCACAACCCTAAGATGACAAAATAAAAAAAAATATTTTTTTTCAACACATGCCTATACAATAAGGAAGGGAGCACGAACATTCGCATTATTCGAGATGACGTTGTCACTGGTTGATCTCGATGTGAAGACCCGGGTGCATAAGAGTTCCATTAAATTGAGCATGAATGAAGTGTGTAATAATTTTGGTTTGGATATTGAAAACAACAGGAAAAACAAAATTTTCTGGAACATTGAGCAAAACCAAAAGGTTTTAATTAATAATGAATGGTTAAATTGGATAGCTTATTCTGGAAAATACAAACAACAAAAATTAATATATCAAAATTAAAAAAAAAAAAAATCCAAACCTCCAGTATGAAGAAATCTGTGGCGAACATTTTCCACAGAAACAGTACTTTTTTATGAATGGTATGGATTTTGAAGATTTGTCAATTCTAATGAAAACCAACAAGGGAAGTAAAATACGACTATTATTTACTTTTATAAAAAACATATTGTTGAAATGTAGAGACTATGAAACATATTTCGAAACACATCAAAATGAATTGTTTCAAAGGACAAATAAAGATTTATTTGAAAAAATAAAACCTTAGCTAATATAGTGAACAGGCTAGTGTGTACATTTGAACAATGTCAGTAATCTGAACAAGAAAGACAATTGGCATTCGAACATGAAAGAAAAGCTGAACAAGAATGTCAGAAAGCTGAACAGGAACATCAGAAAAGCGAACAGGAACGCCTGTTTGCACTCGAACGCTAAAGAAAGGCCGAACAGGAATGCCAGAAAGCAAAACAGGAATGATTACTCGCACTCGAACACGAAAACAGAGCGGAACAGTAATGTCAACATGCTCAGGAACAAGAATGGAAGATTGCCAACACTTTATACACCAGTAACAGAATGTTGGTCGAAACTGTGGCTCCATTGATTTTACTACGCCCCTACACTCTGTGAAAACTCAATTGTATCAGCATGTACCACTTAGATAGCAGACAAGAGGCAAAATACATGTTCAAATCGCCCTTATGAATGACTGCTTTCAAAATCGAAAACAAAAAAAAAAGTCGACCATTTGATAAATCAAATCATTACCGGTTGGTATTTCATACAGCACCAAATCGACAGTTTCAAAACCGAACAAAACAAAGCAAAAAAAAAGATGGCAATTTTTGTGTAAATTGAAGGTGTATGACGATGTGGGCAGCAGCATCAACATCACCAACATCATCAAGGATAAACTGAGATAGAAGCATAATTATTTCAATGGTCGATGCAGCGAATTTGGAGGTTAGGGGTAACATATGTATTTTGTTGCTATATCATAAAGATGGTGTTGGCATCATCGACACACAGTATATAAATTTCGTCGATGTTTATATTCACGACATTTCTACGAATCCAGCTCGTAATTTGGCTAACAAAAACAAGCAAATGTATCTTCTGGACGAATCTTCTCACAAAAGAGAAGAGAGACATTGTAAGGCAATGTTTGGATTGGTAGTTTATCTTCTCTTTTATGAGAAGATTCATCCAGGAGCAATTGCAGATAACGTGTTAGGTCCGAGAGAATGGCGTGGATTACCTCTGGGTCTTCGATTATTATATCCTGCTGGTCATTTTGGGTAGATGATTCCTAGTACATCGACTGGAAAACAAGGACTTCAACTATACGCCGGAGTGTGCAATCCCAATTATTGCTGAGAACTACACATCTGCATCTGGAACATTGTGCCGAATGAATTGACATTCCACAAAGGAGACTGCATCGCACAATTGTTAATTCTTCCATATACACAACCTGTTATTTTCGAAAGTTGTCATTTAGCCTCGACTCCGAGCAAATGCGATGATGGGCTTTTTGAATCTACTGGATGGTAAATCTCACTCTCAAGCTCTCGAATACCAAACCCATAGGAAGATGTCGGGTAGGGATATATTTTTGTTTGATTATATAACTGTTAAACTTGCAGAAGGATAACAATTATGAAGCAATAGTATGTTTCAGACCTGCAGAGGATACCTATTATGATGCAATTGTATGTTTCGGACTAAGGTTCTACATAGGAGTGGATGATTTCGAAAACTGTCTGAAAATCTTATATATGAATATGTTTTGAAATATTGGTACTATTATAATCATCTATACCCATTTGCTCAACGATTTGTGTTTGAAATTTAAAAAAATGGAGCAGCAGTGGCTGCACAGACATACATTGGCCCTTTACTATATTGTGTATCATATATACTTTAAATTATTATTTATTAATTTGACCCTAATGTAAAAAATAATTCATTAAAATTATAAGTAATAAAAAAAGATTAAATTATTTGATCTTTTTAATGCCTTTATTATTGCTAGAATTTACTCTAGCATCACAGTTTTTGATCGACTGATCAGCATTAAGTATTCGCCACAAATCAGAGTGACATGTATATATAATTAGTGACAACTAACAAATTCTTAATCATTACAATACCAAAAATCAAATGCACTGCAAATCCTGTTGTGAAAATGATCACATTCATGTTTCATCGTCTCGATGTTCGAATCTCATACACCGAAAAAGCAGTTTGTCTAAGAACTTCCAACATGAGTTTATACAGTTAAACTCAGATTGAACAAATTCTGCACTGATTTGAAACTATGTGAAAAATTGAAATCGACATTTTAGAAATTTCGAATTTAATGGTGGAGGCATCATTTTAAGTGTATTTTCATTGCATGAAAGAATTACAAAATCAATGTTTAACCAATGAGTTTTCCACATCGCATTTGCAAAATTTTTATTATCATCTGCAAGGAAAGAGACAAAAAAGAACAGGTTCCATTGGATTCGGAATATTTCGAAATCAGGAAAAAATATCTGAATGCCGATAGCATGTATGATGGTTCATACAAATCTTTTCTCATACAAGTGGCCATCATTCAACATGAAACTGTGATGAAGAATTGTGTTTTAGTGTACTTGTTATGATTGTCCAGATATGCTTACAACATTCCACCAACATGTAATTACATCCACAATTGGGAATGGTTTAGATTTAGATAAATGTTTACTGTATTTGAAATGTTTTGTAATAAAATATATATTTTCAATTATTGTAATGGTTTAGATAATAGTTTACCATATTTGAAATGTTTTGTATTAAAATGAAGAAAAAAAACGATTTTTCAATTATTGTTAATTTTATTATTATAAGGTGCAAACCTGACATCAGTATCAGTCTAACATGATGGTCGCCTAAAACAATGTGAAGTTAATTATGTCAGCATCATTTTAATGTGATTCCAGCCTAAATGACACAACGGTAGCCTAAAATGACATGAAGGTGGCCTAAAATGACATAAAACAATTATGTCATAACCCAAGTCGATGAATGAGTGTGACATCATAACCCAAAATGAGTGGAAGGGAGGGCAAATGAAATGGTGTAATCTGATTGGTTGTTGAATAAAAGGGAAGAGAGGTTATTGCAACACAGACTGGCAAGTTTTTTCTCAGAACCAAACAAACCTGTCCATAATTGAAATTTGTTGCTTGCTCATTTTACATTATGTTTCCCTTGCCACCATATTCAACAACTAATCAAAATGTTCCACTTTCGACAGTCCTTCCCTCCCACTCCAACTTTCAACATCCAATCAGAGAACTCTGTTTCATTTCCTCTCCCATCCTCACCTTTCAGTTTGCCTATATGGTGGAGAAATCTGGAAAAAGACGCCCATCGATGGTGAGAAATTAACAGAGAAACTTCAACCTTCCTCCACTCCAGAGCAAAAGGAATAAGGCAAGTTTTATAATAATAGTAAATATACCATTAAAATATTACTATTTTATAAGGCATATATACAGGTATATATAACTATTATACTTGCCTTATTCCTTTTGCTCTGGAGTGGAGGAAAGTTGATGTTTCTCTGTCCAGCTCTTGCTATCGACTGATGTCTTTTTCCAGATTGCTCTGCCATATAGGCAAACTGAAGGGAGGGGGAGGGAGATGAAATGAAATGCTGCAATGTGATTGGTTGTTGAAATTTGGAGTGGAGGAATTTAACTTTGTTTATCATGCAGGGAGTGGAGGACAGTGTAAAGTTAATACAAGTCTGCTTAGTTAGGAGAAAACTTGCAAGTGTGTGTCTGGTTACTATACAAATAATTTGTATTCAAAATTTGTCTACTAAATGTGAAGTGAATAATAATGTAACTCTGGATGAGTTGTGTTACTCTTGTTTAGTTCTACGTGACTTTACCAGAGTGCAATTGACATTCCTTCCACCTGCCAATCCTACTTTCAATAACCAATCAAATTGCTGTATTTCATTTCCCCTCCCTTCCCCTTCTTGCAGTTTGTCTATATGGCAGAGAAATATGGAAAAAAGACATCAGCCAACAACGAGCGAAGGGCAGAGAAACATAAACCATTCTCTACTCAAGAGGAAAAAGAATAAGGTAAATATAATAATAGTAAATATACCTTATAAATAAATATATACTATAAGATGTATTTATTATACAATTGCCTTTTTATGCTTACTCTTTTCCTTTTACTCTTGGAGGAGGAAATGTGATGTTTCTCTGTCCAGCTCTCGTCATCAACTGACATTTTTTTCCAGATTTTGCACCCATATAAGCAAAC
Source organism: Dryococelus australis (assembly GCA_029891345.1). Classification (NCBI taxonomy): domain Eukaryota; kingdom Metazoa; phylum Arthropoda; class Insecta; order Phasmatodea; family Phasmatidae; genus Dryococelus; species Dryococelus australis. The sequence continues at coordinate 198,420,205 of CM056994.1, forward strand.
TAAAAGGATGGTAAGGGAGGGGAGAGGAAATGGTGTACTCTGATTGTTTGTTGAAAGTGGGGGGGGGGGAGGAATGTCAATCAGAACACACAACACACTCTGGTAAAGTCTCGTAGAACTAGACAAACTTATCCATAAGTCCTTATACAGGTGATTTGTATTCAAAACTTGTCTTGCGTATAAAAGGGAATAAAACTGCTGTATTTTTTTTAGAGTTGGGTTGAATAGCTTGTATATAGGGAAAGTTCCCACCTACTCTCACTTCCAACAACTCATCAGACTGCACCACAGTCACAATCAAAACTAACAGAATGACCTTGGATTCCAATTATCACAGAGAATTACAGGTCTGCATCTGGATAGTAAATCAAGCAATATGTTTCCAACCTTGCAAATACTAAATATAATGTGGAATATAAATGAACTTTTTTTGGTTATATAGTGGTTAAACTCACAGAAAATACATATTATGGTTTAGTGGTATGTTTTGGACCTAGGTTCTACATAGGAGTTGAAGATTTCGAAAACTGTATGAAAATTTTGGATATGAAACATTGTTTCAAAGATTAGTATTACTCCAAACACACACACCCTTCTAATCAATTTTCCACTTTTAAAATCGGAAATATGGAGCAATGGGAACGATGGTGGCGGGGTAATTGGCTGTCATTGCCGGCAAGAGATTTCGACATTTTCAAGAAAGTCAAGAAAGGCCTTATAGTTGCCAAAGAAAAACTGCCAACTTTGCCGACCAGCATTTATTTGTTTCCCCATGGACCAAACCAAGTGTGAAAATGCTAAATTTTTATTTGCAATTGGAATTTAAATATTATCACTACCTACAACCTAAAGGATGCATTGCCGAAGAAAATTAAACAAACATTATGAGATTTAGAAAATTACCTGGATAGTGATCGAAAACAAAAACTGGCCGAAACAATAAACAAGATTTTCGCGATCCTATTCTAAATGTTCGTTCCTCGTGTACCTGCCAAGATTGTCACTATGACTGTCAGAAGGGAAAAAACCAATTTCCAAAAATGCAAATGCAGACGAGGAATCCACTATAACATATGAAAAAAAAAGAAATGTTTGCTAAAAGTCAATTTTATTATGTTGTTTGTAAATTATCAAATAAATGAAGAATTATTTAAAAAAGGTTTTAAGTGTCCTTTCCCTATTTTTTTCAATTATTCACATTCTAGGTTCTCATGTTTGAGCTCCCTGTATTTGTTCATCAAACCAACAATTACTATTGTTTTTCATGTCCTTTTTTCTCCAGTTTGTCACCATCACCATTTACAAGCGAATCTATGACATTAATTCGATAATTTGCAGCTACATAGTTTAATTGAACCAAGTTTGTCTGTCAAATTTCGAAGTTATTGAAATTGTTTACCAAATTATTAAAAATTTCAAGCATTTGTTGCGAAGTCTGTAACAAATCGACACTTTTTTTTACATCATCCATATTTTGTATGGTTTTATTAATTGTGTTGCATAAAAGTATAAAATTGGTAGACTTGTCAAAATCATCAGCAGTATTTTCGTATTCATAAAAAAAGTGATTATTTTTTCCACTAACCCTATTATTTTCCTACCCCTTGACTCATAAGATGTTGTGAGATTGAAAAGCAAACATTTGTTTTAAATTTTCAAGTCTTATTAGTATTCGTATACCTTACTATTTTGACAATATTGACAAATATGATTATATAATAAATGACTAACATACAAAAAAGTATAGATTATCCCAAATTGGATGCAAATTCTATCTATTAGTAATAAAAAAATGGCAACCTTTGTCAATGCAGTTTAATTTGTGTCCAACAATTTGCCGACTTTGAACACACCATTTAGTTTATCACAAGATGCTGCTGAAGAGTGTTTGAATATGAAATGAGAAAATGATGTGGTGGAAACTTACAATGATTTGACTAGGATAGTTTCAATCATATATAATTGGCCAAAGGCATCAGCGACTAATTTGTTGGGCGGTTTCTTATGCATCTGACCTGCAAAATATTCTAAAAAGAATCTGTAACAATTTTTCGACATTTCTTGAGTAAAATAAAAGGATGTGTGAAATCTTATGTCATCATCGAACGGTATAAACGAGCGGATTTGTAACCGTGCCTTATTTGAACGACTAGAATATAGTGTTGAACATTAATGATAATGGGGCTGTGCAGTTATTGTGTAGTTGTCCCACTTGCTTTGCTCTCATCCAACCGAAATTCTCCATTCACGTCTTCATCCTGAGACTATCTTTACGAGCTGAATTGTGAAATCCAAACGGTCCAACGACATACGTGACAAGCTATTGTGAAATATCATTCCTACAATCTATTTAATCCACAAGAATTTGGATTGTCTGTGTTGCAGTGTTTTAAAAAAAATGCCATCATAGACGAATCGCTCAACAACATTCAAGACAACATTGGTGACATTAGGACGAATAAGACCAACCAAATACACCTGTTCATGCTAACTCTAAGGTATTCGATTTCAAATACGGGATTCAATCTCCTCTACATGGACTTTTTAGCCGACCCGCAAGATTTGTGCATCCCGAAACTCTTTGTGAAATACAACACGGACCATGCAAAGATAAATAACCCGCCCAATATCGGAATATCGCTGAAAACATGAACATCACACCCAAAGTCTTGAATTAGGGTAAAACATCCTCCTCTCTCATCTCATCTTCCTGCAATAAAAAGGCTTGTAGTTTTGCAATGAGTGGAAATTTAAAGAAAAATATGGCACTAAAATAAATGCTGCCAAATGGAAACCCACGACTGGAATAAAGGGACATTTGATTTTTTAATCATTTTTTTTTTAACAGTGATGTTTCAAACGAACCTGATATCTGCAATAGTGATAGGGTCGATTCGGATGATAACGATGAGGGTAGAGGCTACATTTATTCTCTTTCGGCAGGGAAACCAACTTGTGAAGAAACTATACAACAACTGATGAATAATTTTATCACATTTAACAGGTTCATGTGTAATTTGTACACAGACACCGTACATTCATTGGCAAATACAAACTCTTTGGGAAAATTGTGGAGTTCATGTCCAAGTCAGGTAAACAAATCTATCACAATGAACAAAAAATATTTAAAAAATTTTAACAATAGGCACGACCTTTTTGTTGAACAAAGAACTGAAGAAATGTGTCTATTTGGTAAATTACAATAAAATTAAAGATATCGATCATGCCAATTTTATTACAGCTGTAACGATACTAGGCTACATTTGGTCAGAGAAACATCTCATGCCAGTGAAAATAATTCATCCTCTCTTTAAACGATAGTATGATTCTCTACCCGAAAACACTGTTCATCAACTGATAAAAATGTATTCCTTTGCAATCATTGTATGATAAGAATGTTAATCAATTCGAATCCGTTGATTTTTTTGAAGACTCACGAAAGAGGACACAAACAATGCATCAGGTTCCATTAAAGTACATGACTTTCATCAAAAAATGGTGGAACTTTGGCAGATTTCCAAGATTTGATATCATATTTCATTTTCGGGTATTTGCCAAAAATCGAACACACTGCCATGATAGAAGCAAATGATGTCATTAATAAAGATGATGGTGATTACGATAGTGAATACGAATGTAAGTGACATAATGTAGATAATGATTGGGAGAATTTTAACAAAGTCACAGTATCGGCCATTGTTCACGTGAAGATCATGTCGATGAGAACGAATCGTTCAAAATAAGTGAATTAAATGAACTTGAAACCAAAGTCATTCTTTTTGACGAACCATTTATAACACACTCTGATTAAAATTTATGCCAAAACGGGACAAAAATTTAACTTGTAAATACTGCTGACGAATCCACAATGGTACCAGTGGAACTGAATTCCTACAGAACCGAGCCCGAAACCACATTCTTGGAAATTGAAAAGCCAACAACTGCGCCCATCGAAATATATTTCAGTGTAAGCGAATTGGAAGCGGAATCGAATGTGAGGAAATAGTAGCATGGCAATAACTCAAAGAAATTACTTTAGATGAGCGTGTTAGAGGAATTGAGCGAAATGGAAACCAATCTCAAAGAACCTAATGAATAGCCGAAAAATACATAGGGATAAATTTTAACTATATTTTGTCTGTTTGATCGAAAATGACTTGTTTGACTAAGTAGAAAAAAAAAATTAGTAAAATAATTTATTTTAATTTCTTGTGTTTGCATTCCCCTTACCATGGCTACATTTTGCATACATTCAACACATTGGATGATTCCCAAAAAGTATGAGGGGTGAATCGAGCATAAATAATTTTCAAATAATGGCATGTTTCACAAGATGGTCGATGGTCTATCACTACCATTTCGCTGTATCGATTCGTCAGATTGCCAAGTTTTATGTGATCTATCAAAGTTGAATTTCGATTGCGATGAAAACAAATGTGTTCCATGAATAAAAGTAACACCTGCCACAGTAACAACATCAATAACCCAACAATCACTCACAACCTCTTCCCATTGTGCAAGCATTGTTCTATGTGATTCCAAACGCAGAATAGTCAGAGTGTTGAAAAGCACCGATCCTTTGGAAATTGAATGGGCATGTATCGCGACTTACCAACTCGTGTGGAACAATGACAGGACTCAAACTCCATATGCCTGCAAGGATGGAATCATCACGAACGATCTGATGTCCAGTTTTAAACTAAACGATTGTACATGCAGGGCCGATATGATATTGGGTGTTTTCGAATTTCAAACACACGTACCGAGAATTTTTCCATCAACCTACCTTAATTTTCTTGACAAACTTTCATGAAAATTAAAATATCAATAATAATCATTCATAAGGTGCATGTATTTATATTTATTATAATTATTATGGTTAACTGGGGTCGTCATAGTTTCAATTTATATTTCCACAGAGATGAGATACTTTATTCTGGAAATTTACATGAGAAGCAAAAATGATATTCCTATTAAATTTTGAATATTATTTCCCACAATACCTTTGTATCTCAATAAATAATCGATTTTGAAAAGCACACAATTAATTTTCCAAGTGTTAAATCCACAATTTCAAACTGAAATCTTTATGTGTGCAAATAGAAATGATTCCAATGTCGGCATTATTTAATTCGCCAGTTGCGATCAGGGAGATAAAGACCCATTCGATGGCGAAGATCCAATATGCGCTCATGCATTCCTACCTCCCTACAAAAGCTCATTTTTTGACAAAGTAAAAATTGTCCTATAATGAGTACCAACTAGTACTCATTTAAGAATTAGGTCACATGCTGGGTTTATACGACAATGAAACAAAAGAAAGAGTGATGTACGATCCGACAAAATACTATAAATTTACAAGCTTTGATGTGCACAACATTATTTCAGTGTATCTGTTTTTGAAAAAAAAAAATTAAGTAAGATAAAAAAATGTATGTATTTTTTTAAATTTTTTCCAAGTGCAAAAAAAAAAAAGGATCAGGTAGGGCAATATATATGCGGTTACATTTCAAATGTGAGAACTTGCGATAAACAGTGCATCTGTAAAGTCACTGTGTGCTCTTACCAATGAGAACTTAAATAAAAAAAATAAAAAAAAAAATCGGATTTTAAAACATCTTCATTTCTTGTACAACAACAACATTGTTTATCTTCTTTTGGACAGAAAAAAAATAATATATGGTATAAAGCAAAAACCGTTGCTGGGTTATTGGGATACGAAAACAAGAGGAAATTTATTATGGATAATGTGAAAGAGAAATATAGAGTAACTTTCAATGAACTGGCAACAAATGCAGGTTCAGTTGTAATTTTAAACCAGCAGCCCCACACCATCTTCATCAACGAACCGGGTATTTACAGATTGAATATGTATTTCAAAATGCCCTTGTGGAAAAATTTCAACATTTTATTTACGAACATATTCTCCCATGCATTCACGAGGGTAAACAGTGCATGATTCAGAATCACATTGAGAATTTGACAAAACAACTTCGATAAAGAACCAGCAAGGTGGAAGTTATGAAGATATAATTATTGACTCGAGCTCCAAAAGAGGCTGTCATTGCCAATATCACCAAAGAAAGTACAGAGTAAATAAGCAACTTTTTGAAACCAAACTTCTTGGTGTTGGAATTGAAAGAAGACAATTTTGATTTTCCGTATTATGTAATTTGCATACAAAAAAGAGATTTGAAGAGGCAACTCAACTTGCTTCGAAAGAAACAACCGAACTGCAAGGAATTACTGCATTTAGAGTATACTTCACAGTCTCGAAACATGTTCGGCCATGTAAAGAATGCATTGAGTGCACACTTGAAATTTTTCAAGAATTACTTTATGATTAAAAATACCGAATTTATGGAAAAGAAATGTTGATTCAAATAGGAAATATGAAAAAATGAAGTGTGTGTGTGTGTATATATATATATATATATATGTATGTGTGTGTGTGTGTGTGTGTGTGTGTGTGTGTGTGTGTGTGTGTGTGTGTGGGGTTGTAAAAAAAGATTATAAATAAATCGAATTATTATTTTTTTAATTTTTAATTTTGTTCGATTTACTGAAATTATTTTACGCATATGTGGTAACCATTTCCAACTACTTGACCCACTATATATTTTTTAAAATTGTTTAACTTTTTATTCAAACTAGTACTTCGTCTCCTCCATCGGCATCGTATGGGTGATGATGATCTTCTATGCAAAGGACTCGGAGATCTACTCCTGCTATGGCTATGTCATCTTGGTCTCCTTTGTTTTGGCATAATCAGGTTCTTATATATATATATGTGTGTTTGAAATTATTTATTTACTAAATGTTCGATAATATTACCCAAAATACAAACTGCAAGCATGTACTTGTATTTATAATGGATGTTTGATAAAAAAAACTTACCCTGTTTTGTGTAAATATTACACAAAAAATTTAGTTCTTGTAAATAACATTCGGAGCTTAGCAAATTCAAAATGTTTTCTTAAATCACTACAAAAACTCTGTCATTTTGGTCGGGATATAGGTTTAGTTTCAAAAATTTTAAATACTTACCAATACACTTGGTCTCCTATTTTGAGCTTCGAGAAATAAATTATCTGCCAAAATCCTATACTCCTTTTTTTCTGGATTAATGCCTTGCGTTCGAGAACTCGATGCGGAAACATACTGGAGGTTGAAGTGGAAATTTTATTTTAATCAGTTTGCATACATGGAAAATGATTGCTTTTTAAATTTTTTTAGAAGAAATTTTTGTTCATTTGTAGAGAAAAGGAATCCTACCAAAGTAGAGTCTGATTTGCAAAGATTGTTTCTGGTCGAAATTGAAAACAACAAATATGACAATTGCAAACTATCACCCACAGCCAAATAGTTTCTATCCGATTTGATCAAATGTGAATTGTTTTGGCATCCTTGTTTTCTAATAAGTCAATGTCCTTTTGCCGACATTCACTTGTCAGAAGTCGAACAATCAGTGTTGACAAAGGGACATATCCCTGAAGTATTTCCTTTACAAAGGAATTTTGTTAACATAAAAATAGGTGACGAACCACAAGAAAATGTAACTTTGGTAATATTTGTAACACAGATGCATATATAGTTGTGTTTCGGGCCAAACCCTTCAATATCCAATTTAGAAGATTTGTTTACTCCATCGTTTTTAATTCGTTAGCCAAAGTGCCAAAGAAAAAACGATGGTGAAGGTGGGGGTGGTTTGCGGCTATGATAAAAGAATATTACGTGTTAATAAAAAAAAACTTTATTGGATCCAAGAGTTGGTTTCGTGTTTGCAAATGTGAATTTATGGTTTTACCATCATGATGATATAGAATATGATGAGAAAATGCTCTCGAACATACCATTAGCTCGCCCATAAAGTTGCTGAAAAATCATTGTGATGTGAAACAATATTTGAATAAAATATAAAACATTGAAGTGGTAAAAATACAAGTTCTATTTTGCATGAAACTACACAATCTGATAGTCACATCGGCATTGTTTTATTTCCCAATTAAAATAGGCATGCTTATTGGCCAAGACTTAAAATCAGAAGATAAACACAAATTGTTGTTGGTTTTGTAAGATAATTACCAATCCTGGTTGAATCCTCTAATTTCAGCACTAGTTCATTTGCGAATATAGTATGTAAAAAAATACAAACTTTTTAAATTATTTTTATTATGATCATATTTTTTTACATAAGCAAGGGCACATAATTATGGGATGAATGTTATTATCTTCAGTACATGTGTTTTTTTTCAATATTGTCCTGGTAATAGTTACTGGACTGAATTGTAACAAGCTTTCAATATATAAGAGTGTTTAATTTCTTCCTTTTCTTATTCTTGTGTAAATTGGATATCCTTTTTCGAAATGGGATAACAACAATTTATGTTGTGAAAAAAAACAAGGAGTTTGATGGTGTTACAATTTTTTTGCACAATTGATTCCAGATCAAGGATGCAATTTCCACGCAGTTCTTCCATCTCGTTTCCACTACCATCAGCAAAGACATAGAAATGCTGGACTTTAACATCTTCCTCCACATATCCATCTACTTTGTTGTGAACACAGCTATTTCTCTTTATACACTTCATCAGAATAGAGGAGACTGAAGTCTTTTTTCCAGATCTCTAAACTATAAAGGCAAACTGTAATGAGGGGTCCAGGAGGGGTAAATGAAATGCTGCAACATGATTGGTTGTTGAAATTAGGAGTGGGGGAAATCAACTACCAATCAGAGTAGACCATGATCTCGCATCCATACACACTACTAAAATTTTCCTATATGGCAGAGAGATCTGGAAAAAAGACTATATGCTATATATAGTATATATTATTTACTTACCTTCTTGTTCCTACCTTATTTCTATTATATTCTGGAGAGAAGAAAGGTTGATGTTGCTCTGTGCAGCTTTCACCAATGACCGAAGTCTTTTTTCCAGATATCTTCACCATGTAGGCAAACTGAAATGAGGGGAAGGGAGGGGAAATGAAATGCTGCATTGTGATTGATTGTTGAAGAATTAGGTCTGGCGAGGGAAATGGCAATTATGGAGCACTTTGACAAAATCATATGAAACTATACAAACTTATCCATTTGTTTCTATAATACTAATTAATATTCAAAGTTTGTCTAGTAACTGTAAAGTGAATAATAATGTAATTTAGGATGATGTAATGTCATAAACTTTACATCGACTTGGAACCAATACTGCATGTTGCCATGCCTATCCTACTCATCTGAAGGTTTGGACTCATTACCTCATCAGTACATGGTTGTTGTGTTTTTTGTAAATTACTTTTTATTAATTTATATTATTTTTTGCATTTTTAAAAATTCTTGTATATAAAAGTGGATAATTTTTTTTATTTGAGTCATAAGCTTTGTGACATTCTCCAACTGGATTGAGCAACAATGAAAAAGGAATAATGTGCACAATCGACAAACTCATTAGTGTTTCGATATTGAACTATTTTATTTATTTAAATAAACAACTATACTTCATAATTGTATTGTCGACAGAATCATATTTGTCTTTTTGAAAATATTATATTTTGGCTGTTGGATGTTAACTGGTTTGATAGCAATACCCATTAGTCATGAAATATTTTTTGCTATCACTGATCTGGCAACTTGATTCCCATTGCTGGTACATTGGCTGTAGTTTTTTATTCTTATATATAAAGAGGGAGTTTCCTTTATTCGAGTCATAAGATTTGCAGTGTTTGGTACGAAATGCGAGAGTAGAAACAACAATCAGGAAATATTCTCGAATGGATTTCAACATGCCTTCTAAAGGTAAATCACAAAACTGAGTTTTCAATCCAACAGCTCATCACCCTTACAAAATTTCATTATTTTATGGAAAATACCGAACCTACACTGATTAAAACGTTGTACAAATTGTCATCATTGACACTGAGCCATGATGAAGAAACTTGCCTGCGAAATAATTTTCAAATCCCCCATTCGGCGGAAATACAAATCCAAAGTTTAAACATGTCTGGTATCATTACCTATCAACTCAAAATTAATTTTGGTTGGCTGGTTGAATTAAAGTTTTATCAGGGAGAGATTGTGCTTGTAGGTTGGAGCAAAGCAGTGGAAATTGATCTCGATGTTTGTGATTTGAAGCTCATCACCTTAGAAGAACCATTGCGAATTGTTTGTTATGCGTATTCCAATAGCAAGATTGGAACCAAATTACTTTTGATAGTATATTTGACAAAACTTCTGTACTCAACACATATCGAATCACTGTCGAAAACAAAATGCATGATTCGGTCGAAACATTCATACACCACCTTCCCGAAATGTTATTCGACAATTTGATTTACAACTATTGTTGTGAATACAAGAGAGTAATTGATTTACTCAATGGAGTCTGGCCCGATCATGTGGAGAAATGACCCTTAGTCAAATGTGTTGCCGTAAGTGAGCATATTTTTGCAATTTTCCCTGTTGTCTGATGAATCCGGTCCCCCCTGTGCCTGAACCCCTTGGGTATAACAGGGGGGTAGAACAACCATAACAACAATAAGAGGATGACTTGCTAGGTCATCCTCTTGCCAGACCTTGAATTAAGCCAGAACTGCGAACAGCCATCACGCTTTTTGAATTGCCTGCAGTTGTGTGCAGACAATAGAAGGAGATACGCTCCTTCCAATCGCAGTGGGTGGAAGTGCAACTACCTCACTTATCAACAGTGTTTGCTGGGTTTGCCAACAAACACCACCTTGATGGGGCCGAGGCCTATCCAACCTCTACTCACTCACTGAGTTTGTGTGTCCTCTTCTTGGCGGACCAGACCTGCACCCCTTCGCGGGAAAAGCGTCCCTGCCACTAGAAAGCTTTTCCTCCAGAACGACTCCCCCAAGCATTAGGGTATTCAACCACTGCCACCAAGAGTCCAACCCTTGATCAGCACGGCCAAGGGCGGGGCTAATACCGCTGATCCCCTGGGCACCCACGATTTATTCTGCACATTGCTCTGCGCTGCACACCGAGTTTTCACCCAAGAGAAGCCCAACACCTCGGGGATGCCAGAAAATCCCTTCATTGATGCTCCGCCACCTCGAGATCCACTACAAGCCTAGGTTTTGGGACGTGCAGCCGGCTCGCGGGTCATCACCGCTGACGAGAAATACAAGTCGCCACTGGAAGCAGCCTGTACTCTCGCCGTGACCGATCACCCGTGCACGGGTGGGGCCGTCACTCGCCCAGCGCATCGTCCTCACTCCATCAGCCACAGTGTTGTCCACTGTGTTTCCAGCCCTTACCATCGTGGAGGTGGAGATGGACTTGAGTAAGAGAGGCTATATAATCGCATCTTACCCCATTTCAAGGGGATGGGGCTTGACCTGCCACTCAAGCTACACTCACTTGGCAGGCTCGTGCAACCCAGTAACAGGTCTCCGCCTGAGGGATGAACGAGAAGGAACAACCGCTCCCTCTCGGGTCGTGGGTTGTCCCACCAGGCAGAGCCTTACACCCACGACAGGCTGGTTACTCGATTCACCCGTCTGGCTCCACCCCAGCCCCCAGGGCCACCGTAAGTGAACAACTGGAATATTATGCCAACAATTAGATGGCAAGCCTAGACTCGCATTTCTGACACCCGATTTACTTTTCGTCCCCTTTTCACCCGCCATTGAAGTACATAATTTAAAATTGAGTGGTTATTACATCGCATTCATTGAGGAATTGGAAATACAACAAAGTTTTTGTTCTCATCGATGTGTTGGGTAAAATCAACGTTTAAAGGGTAGATATGAAATGGGTATTACAGAGTCATCAAAACCATATTCCCACCATCTATGAAATTGAAATTCTGGAATAAATTCGATTTATAATGTTCCTCATGGAAAAAAATGGCCGCTTTGGTCAATCGACTTGTTTGTACCGCTTGAAAGTGGACAAATTATACGAAAACACGTTCCATCAATCGGAATGCTCTCTCGTGCCAATTTCACTTCCCACCGATGGCCTGTTATATTTCCACAAGGACATGATCGTTAAAGTAAAGAGTGAAAAAACAATCGATTTTAAGTTTGATTGGCAAACTTTTTAAAAGTATTTAAAGAGTGAAAAAATCCCTAAACTAAAGCTCAAACAAGGAGTGTCGTTGGCCGACATGACTGTGAAATATCTCGGTCGATATGCAGCGTATAAATACCTCGTGCCAAATTTCTTGGAAACTGAAGATGATCATATCTTTGAAGAGATGTTTCCCGATTATTCCATCATAACTGACGAGAGTAAATTAAATTAAATTCTTCCCGAGATGAGCAAACTTGTGCCATGTGAAGACATTGCGGTTTGATTTGTTTTTCATTTTGGAATTCAAGGTATGTTATGATAGTGGCGAAATTGTACTTTGTAAATTTGGCGAAAAAACAAGTGCTAATCCAGCAAGTGTGATTGAAAAGATTATATTGAATGAATAAGACATGTATCATAACCGTATGTTATTTTTAAAATTTCACAAAATGTTCGGTACGCCTATATTTACAAGTCTGGGAATTGTTTTAGCAGGATTCATTATTTTACTCTTAAAATATGCCATAAAAGCGATTGTCCAAATGAATAAAATAGAAACAAATGTTCGTTTTGTAAAGATAATAAAATATTATCACAAACAATACTTGTCCACAAATGTTGATGATAGCAACAATTTCATAATGAAAATGTTTGAAACTAATGATACACTTTACCTCAATATGACTGGCTACAAGATACCGATAAGTTTGGTAAAATGATTGAAGTTTTGGAGAAACTGATGATTAGTACAATGAACGAATGTTCAAAGTACTTTACATCAACAGATGTATGTAATTGCGTGAAATTTGCTATACAAACCATTCACAGCAAGTTACCGATGCTACCGGCAGACTATACTTGACTGTGGGATACAAACTGGTATCAATTTTCAATCTCCTTTCCACTGTTTCTCATCTTTTCAAGTTTTATCTAGGCATATTTATTTGACGAAATTGATTAAACTTTACTAAATGAACTGGTTAGCACGATTAAAAATTATTTACCCACACCTACAACAAGTATAGGTTGGCCTAGATCGGGACCAAACGCAGTTATGACGGCAGTGCCATTCGTTGGCGCCCACGTTTTGATGGGTAATTTAAAAAACGAAATCGACACCGAAGCAATGCAACATGTATTACCGCAATTGAAATTCCAAGTGGTTACTTTGAACGAAGGTTTGTATCCTAACGGAGGGTATGTGTGTCACTAGACTCTCCGAGCCAACGGTTATATATATTCTTCGGCTCGGGATTTTGTCGACCTGCAAGAATTTTTCAATATAGATTCAAAGGCATCCAACAATCCCATTACATTTCGGTCCGATGTTTACGAGGACACCGAGTTTGATATCTCGAGAAAGAGGTGATTATGGTTTATTTGTGTTTGATTCGATAAAAGCAGTGATTGCGAAGACGGAAAAATGGATGTTGCAATTCAATGGCCAATGCTCCAAACTCTGTTTCTACGAATCCGACCAAACATATAACAAATGGGGTCAATTTTGGGTCATGGCTCGCATGTTTATGTATGTAAATTCCGATATGAAAATTCGCGAATAATTTTGCACATATTATCCCATAGTCATTAGCATAAGCAATAAATTGGTGTCTTTTCCGACCACGACAATGTTCATGCAGCAAAGTGCCTTTTCGTGCATTGCCAATATGGATTCTGTCATCGTTATGTATCATGCTTGAACGATAAACAATTTTCAACTAAAAGTAACTGAATTAATTTTAGTGAACGAAACAGGCTACATCGTCGCCTGTAAAGTACAGTATTCTTCACGGACTAATCGCGATCCCATAAAAATTTCAGAAAACTTGGGTAAATGCATTACATTTTCCAATCGTTCTTTCAATGCGATGCCAAAGTACCAATTTGATTTAAACTATTCGTTTGTGCATGTGGGTACTTTGGAATTGACCAAAGTAGTTCGAACGGAAGATAACGAAAGTTTCGATTCGTTGAAGTGCACGCCAAGTATTACCTAAGTGGTTGCCTTCAGCATGGTTCACAATAATTCTGACAACGTACAAAACATCCCGGAGAATTCAATAGAAACTTGTTATTACACTCTGTATTTCTAAAACGATAAATTATCTATCGAGGATGTGAATGCAAACAAAGTATCGATCGGTGTGAAATCCGACACTCCTCTATCCATTTTGGAATTTGATGGCCCGATGATTAGGCGAAAATATGGCGTTTGTGCGGAAATCGTAAACGGAATTTGTTCCGAGGGAAAATACTTTACTTCCGCTTCGTACGTGATGCTAAATGCGAAATTTGTAAATGTCAAGATTAACCTACGGATAAAATAAGACAATGGATGCAACAATGCTTCAGTACGACAACTTCGACGAGTTGTACTCAGTACGAACCACCTTAGTTATTTCTACTCGATACATAAATTGGCCTTTATCGCAAAGAACCTTTACCTGGCCAACAAAATAGACAATGGATACGTTGATGTACGATACTATGATAATAACGTGGCTGAAATTTCACTTAAAACCATTAAAGCATCTACTTTATTGGCCGGCGTGAGTACATTCTTAATCAAATCGTTTAGTTACGATTTCAAGTACAAAGAAAAACCCTATTACGTCAATTATTAGAATAAAAGTTTTCTTTTTTCACCCGAACAAATAAAAGAAATTATTTCAAACACGTTTCACTTGCCAGTTTCTCGTACTTCGTACTTTTCATTACTTGGATCTGTGTAAAGTCTATAGATTTCCTTTTCCCGTCACTTTTACGATGCATCAGTTGAACAGTAATGACAATCAATTAATGACGGATTACGAAGGTGACGACGCAACGTGTGATTTACTATAATAATCCCGTTTATAATGATATACAAGAAGATAAATAATAAAAACCAAACATATCTATGGACGGGTATTGGCACCTTTTAAATATTAGGGGTCCTGGCTTTTGGGATTTGGATATTTAAAGATAAACTCAAATCATCCATGACTACTCATTTTGGTACTAGTGGCGCGTCGTTAAAATCTACAACCCCTGCGGGGAACGGCTGAGACAACACAGAGTTAAATCGCAGAAAACAAAATGTACAATAAGAAATCAGTATGGTGCTCTTGTCGTTTTGGGGTTATGCTGACTACAATGAACATATATTATGGTTTTTTATTTTGATATTTGTATTCTATACATATAATAGAAACTTTATATATGATGTATATTATCGACTACATGCGAATTGTAAAAACAAAAAATAAATAAATAAATAAGAAAACTAAGGAAACAGAAAAAAAATGCGCAATCATCTTTCTGGTGTATCGTTAGCTGTGACGATATTCGCATACATATTTTTTGTAAACCACTTGCACACGATACATGAAGATGTGGACCAGCTTAGGAGAGCAATAAACAACATGCATACCTTTCTACCTCGACCAAAATCACTTTCGCCAAAACATTTACCAACATCTCTACCATGCGAAACCGCGCTCAAAACAGACGAATATATATATATATATATATATATATATATATATATATATATATATATATATATATATATATATATATATATATATCTGTGTGTGTGTGTGTGTGTGTGTGTGTGTGTGTGGGTGTGTGTGTGTAATTTGGATTTTTACAAGAATGGTGTGTTGATTGATAACATGGAAATTCGGATGCTGGAAAAACAACCAAACTGGAATAAATTGACTAACGTTTCCTTTTACCAAATCGAAGTTTATGATATAAAACAATATCTAGTTGATATATGTATATATCAATTTTTTTTAAAGTAGTTATATAAGAAATTTTTTTTGTAAATAATCAATAACGTTTTCCTTAAATTATTTTTAAGCCCGAAATGTAATAATAGTTAACAGCTAATAATAAGTACATCGGTAGTAATACTAGTCATTAACATACTCTGGTTTATAGCAAGTATTAAAACTTGTGTGAAACCAATCACCGGGTAGTTGATTACTTTTAATTGTATCTTGGCAGTCTATCTTACCGTCGTCGCCGTCAAACTTCCCAAACCTGTAACTGGCGAGTTATAACAAAAATAAGTATAACCACATAACAATGTTGAAGGCTCTCGTTAAATTCGCCAGTAATGTCGACAAGGCGGATGAACGTGCAATGAATGATTCGGCATTCACTACTCCCGAATTTACCAAAAGATTCGGTTTTCAAAAATATTTTTAACAATCAATCTTTGTATAGCTTCAAAATGATTGCAAATTGTAAAAAAAAAAACGAATTGGCAACACCACCATTGGCGAATTTATGAGCAATATCAAAAAAGGCCACTTTGACGCCGCTTTCTGTCAAATCGATTCGAGCATCCGCCTCAACGACAAAATGCGTAAAGTTTTATTGTACGAAATAAAAAAAATTACCGGGTTATGTGCTGCACAAAATCCAGCTCGGGTCCAAAAACTAATCTAGTTGAATCCGGCATTTAATAAACCCACTAATTGTAACAATGTTGTAAAACTAATCATGGTCGATTCCAAGCTCGCGAAAGTAATAAAAAAAAAAACACATTTTTTCGTCTCAGAGAAAAAAAATTGTCGGTTACACCTTTCTTTCTACCGTCGGTGTTTCGGGTCTGGCCGCTTACATCGATAGGTACAGGAAGGCGATAAGCAGATGCATTCGCTACGAAAACGACAATGGAAAACTCAAAGTGTGTAAAGTCAATCATCTCAGTTGTCGGACGTTTTCCAACCATAGTTACATTGATTTATGCGACGATAAAGTTTTATGCGACGAGGTAAAAAAACACCCGGTGTTTGGGGGCGGTTGCTGATGTTGCGTGCGTTCATTGTGACAGTGTTCGAAACTATCCTCCCGTGACCGACATCAACGTGGAATATCGTTGTGTCGATGCTTGGTGGACGGATGCGATCGCCAATATATTGGGCAAAGACGTGGAGAATGTTGTGGCTTTTGGCGGCGATGTATTCAACTATACGACAAACATATTTAGGTATTTATATTACGCATTAATTTTTATCGGTGGGGTCATTATTTTGGGTTTTGCCGCCTACCTAATAAATTTTTCTTGGTTGTGGTTAAAGGGTAAAAGAAAGATAAGTGGAAATGACGAGAGCGGACAATGGGAAGCCCATACTCAAGCTGTTTGAGGTGTACGAAATCTTGTTGCAAATACCCAATTTAACCGATTGGCATTTCAAATTACTCGCAAATATTTTGGCAACTTATAGCATAATTGATCGCTCAGTAAATTCCCTTACCGATCTTTCATTAACCGACTATTTAACCGTCTATTTTTCAAATCACTTTCCACGCGATTTGAAAAACAAAAAATTATTTACAATCAATGCGCAAAATCAATCTCGAGCAGTTGTGGCTGCCGTGAACAAAAAAATTCATAATTCCACATTAAACTATCAGTTGGATCTTATCTCGCAAGAGTATCGCGGGTACCGTAATCTTCTGCTATATTTTGTGCACCCCATCTATTATTTCGAATTGAACTCTGAGTTGGATTCTCTGCTCGGAGGAATCGATGATTTCAACAAGCGGTTTGCACACATAATGACAAATGGCAAACTCATACTTTCGCTCTTCACCAAGATGGATCACGGGATATTAAATCCCGTATATGTAAATTTATTGACCGATCCGAATTGAACACGCCAGACTTCCAACACATTGTTGATATCTCGCACTCAATTCTTGTTGATTAGTTTGCATATTCCCGTGTTGTTGTTCGTGACTTAGTCACTAAGTTGTTTCATCATTTTTTCCTCGAATTAAAAAAACTCGTGCAGTTTATCGCCAAAGTAATTATTACTAATCTCGTCGAATCTCTGAAGGTAAACACTCATCAACTTTAATTTTAATTTTGTCCAGCAATCCACAATGTTGACGTAATTGGCGCATGTATGAGATGTGTCGAATATCTGCTTGCTTCGAATAAAGTTGTCTGTCGCAATGCACAACTCATCAAGTCGCGGTTTGTTATCCACACAAGTTTTAG
Organism: Dryococelus australis; assembly: GCA_029891345.1. Classification (NCBI taxonomy): domain Eukaryota; kingdom Metazoa; phylum Arthropoda; class Insecta; order Phasmatodea; family Phasmatidae; genus Dryococelus; species Dryococelus australis. The sequence continues at coordinate 198,438,243 of CM056994.1, forward strand.
AAAGTTCAGCACATTTCGACTTTATCCGATTGAAGTACTCTTCTTCGAAATTTATCGAAAAGATTTTGCCCATTTTTTTTAAATTAGTTCTTCTTAATAAAGAGTATGTCTGATCTACTCAAGTTTAGCAATCATAATCCGTATTCTATAGACTGCATTTATTACGAGTATCAAGATGTTGCACGTAGAAATACTCTAGATTATTTTATTCGAAAGAAGCAGAGTTACGATGAGACCCGATTGGACCAATTCCTCGACAATGACAAGAGGGAATTGTTACTCTATTTGAAAAATGTCGGCCAGACGTCCGATAGATACAATACAGGTTTGAAAAAGTCAACGAGTTGTACATTTTAAATTTAAAATCAAAGTTACTCTTGTTTTACAATCATCTCGAAATTTACGAAAGTGTTCAAAGACCAATTTCTTTGACACTGCAATTGAACGATGTTTGGTGTTCGTTGCGAATGGAGATTGTGGAAACTTTTAAACATTTTAATATTTTTCTACATTCTTTTATAAACGAGGAAAAGCATATTCTTTACACTTTGTTGTGCTGAAAAAAAAAATTATTTTAATTACAAAAAAACAAAAGGGTATATAAAGAGACGAGAGTGCCTATTTGTTTCGCATTAATTGTTTTTCCTTTCGTAAGAGAATAACAATGTTGGGGCAGAACTGGGAGATTTGTACGATTTGGTATCTCAAGAGGAAAAAATGCACAAGCATTTGGTGCGAAATGATCCACGCAAAACCTTTATCACTGCTTCGACATGTGTTTCAAACACCTTTCCAAAATTCCAGTCACAGAAAGTGGCCTCTTACATCGTGAATTCGCCCAAGTTTTCCATCGGGCATGCGCTGATTTCCGAACCTATGACGATCCGGTAGCCGCCATCGAGGAAAAAAAAAAAAAAAAAAAAAATCAGTCGAAAAGCCATTGATTTGGGAGTTCAACTACAGACAAATATCGAAAATTACTACAAATCGAACGAGGAAATACTACCCGATGCGATACACGATATGTTTATACAATTTTTAGATTTCGACAGTGATGTTAGACAAACCAATGGCTGGACACCTTATGCGTTGGAGCTCAGAGTGCGAGATGATGATTTCGCCCTTTGTGGTACCATCGACATGCTTTTCAAGTCCAAGCAGGGGGATTTGGTGATGGTCGATTGGAAGCGTTCGCCAAAGAATTTCAAAGAATCTCGCGGCGATTATGGACTGGGACCTCTATGTAATGTATTTGCATCACAAGTAAACAAGTGCTCGTCGCAGCAAAACATTTATCGTTATATATTAAACAAGGAAAAAAATTTATATTCGACCATGTACGGACAGAAAATCACCGAAATGTATCTACTGCAAATGCACGCAAACCTGTCGAATTATAAGTTACTGTCGGAAGTGTGATTGAGAAATCTTTTAATTTACACAATTGATAATAAATAAAAATTGTTTGGTTTTTACTTCTTGTCATTTTGAAATTTGTTATATTCCTCTTCATTCATTGTTCTTGTAATAGCAATTTATTTGAAATGATCCAAGTTTGGCCTGAAGAATATTCGATCATTTGTCAGGATGCTGTTCCAGCACAGTTCATAGATGGTTTCGAGACGCAAAGTCAACATTGTCGATTCGTTAGCATTTTCGAGTACTCTTAGTGCCGCTTCATACAAAATGTGTTGACTCGTGTAATTTTTCTTTGGTATCTGTACGTGTAGAGATTGATTAACGATCGCGAACGAGAATGGCTCGTCTTTAAAGTTTTCCTATCTCATCGTATCATGTATGGCCATGACGTTTCGAAAAGTGAGGTATTGTGGTAGAGAAATATTATCAATCAACTGATGTTGGTTTTCTTCATCCCAATCCATAAGATGGTGATTCTCAAACAACTGCAAGAGACCAATTAATGCACCGAGGCATTCTTCCTCCAAGGGCAAGTTGATAAAGTAAAAGGCATGGGTCGAGGATTGTAGGTCTTATTGATTTTTTTGTAATTGGTTGCAGCTACAATTAAAACATTATTTTTCATTTGAACACCCCCTTCGAAACAGGTTTGTAGGGTAATTAACACACTTCGTAAATGGGGTGGAATTGGCAAATTTTGCGAAACTACCTCGTCTATTTCGTCCAGAAATACCACGAATCGCTGGTTCTGGTTCTCGATGGTCATCTTAAAAAAATTGGCTAATTTGCGTTCGGTATCACCGATGGCAGGCGAGGATAACTCCCCGATGTTGAGTTGGTATAGTTTGGCTTTCCATTCGAACGCGATTACATTGACCAGTGTACTCTTACCCATACCCGGAGTACCGAAAAACATTATAAATTTGAATCGTGGGTTAAACACCTGCATATAAATTAAAATTTTAAGTTCTTCTTTCAACTGGCCGTGGCCACGTACATCCTTGAAAGAAAATTGGGAGTCCGATTCACCAGGGGTCCAGCTCGGATGTAATCTCCGAATTTGATTCTCCTCCAAATAAATCACTCGCATTCTTGGGATTCCGAAAGTAATCCAGGAATAAATTTTCAAACTGGGCTGTTAAATATTCGCGGTTATTTTTCGATAGTAGCGTGCATAAGGAAATTGCCAATTTTTGTACCAAGTACACCCACGATTTGTAAATAGTGTATGGGTTTTCAGCCAGTTTAGATTTCTGCTCCGTTGAAATTTTTTGGAATTTCTTCACCTAAACGAAAGAGCATAGTCTCTAAATCATTTAAATGTTTGTCACCTTTCTGCGAAGTGATTTGTGTTTTTTCTAGTGAAGATTACAAAAATCCCGCATGGTTCAGTATTTGATGTAATTTCTCCATGTTTGTGTGTTCGCCAAATGCGATTTTCGGCGCACATGTAAACTGAATCAGACCGGCTTCTACGATGACGCGAACATTTTCATCCATCGTTTTATTTTTTATCTGGGTTTTCCGCAGTATGTATAAGATTATTTTTTTATCGTCATGCAATACCAACAACAGCAACAGCAAAGAACCTTGTTTCCATTGTTGCAACTTCAATCACTCAGACCACAGTGCACCAACTCTGACATTCTCGTAGTAAACCAGCAATCTTCTTCTCAGCTGCTAAACTCTTTTCCTTCCTCTCCACAACAACACCCACCTATGACTGAAATGTCCATTCCTCGCATCGGCATGCGAATAGAGCCAGATGATGGTCACGAAGAATTTTCACAAAAACTTAAAATTCCATATCTCGATTCGTGGAAATTTTGACGGGAATCCATACGACCATCACGCAAACAAAAAAAGGCGGTCGGTGATTCTTGTTGTGTGTTAAATACCTCGGTGGCTATGAAACGAGTGGCTATACATTTCGCCGGAAATTGTGAATGGTGGAGCGGTCAGTCATCAGTATGTGGAAATTATAAAATTCATCCTCGATTCCAAATATGAAGACGTGCCGGAAAATATAACGCGGTTCGGTCAAATCCTCGAACAACACAATCTCCCAACCGCATATACTCTTGTTCAAATGTGGCTGAACGGATCCATCGAAGCACAGCCTGTACTCAACACCCACTCGTTCATGAAACACATTAAATTAGTTCCACCTTTGCAATCTCCATTCGATGCATTTATGAAAGCAGCTTTGGAAAAATGCAACAGAAAAAAATCGACTACGAACTTTGTCGTATGATATCGGACGATTTGGAAAAGAACAAAATGTATGTCGTCAGGGAACTCAGACACGAATTTCTACCACTGAGTGAATCAACGTTCAAGAATCCATCTTTCAACACCTTCAAGGAAAAGTTCGATGGATTTGATTAAAAAGTCTTTGTTTTTTCTCGAACTGATGAATAAAAAAACTTGCGATGTATCTAATGTATATGCGAACATTCAAGTTTCACAGAAAAAAAGTATTAATAAAAATATATTTTACAAGTTTTTTTAATTTAATTATTTGTATAAGTATCTAACCCATGAGTTTGAGTTCTGTGCTCTTGTCATCAGATATATTTCCCTCGTCATATTCGTTACACTCGACAAGTTAAAATACTTTCCATTGGAAAAACAAATGTTCAAAATTTTTAAGCTTTCATAATACCTAATATAAGAGCGAAAATCATGCCTGGCGAAATCGTTGGTGGAAGTGTTCTTATTTATAACGAGAAGATCCATCGCTAAATCAACATCAAAGGTGTGAAACCTTTGATGTTGTATTTAGCATTTCACAACATCCTTAAAACTGTCAATTTAGGCCTAAAGGTTAAAAAGAATAATTTCCTCATAAATTTAAATAATGCCGATATTGATAATGTGCGACATTTGTATAAGAATATTTCACCAGTGTTGGATCATTTAGTCAACTATTATGACTACATGTTGGCTGGTGCCCGTAGAACAAAATTGGCGAATTGAATGCACATTATCGACCAATACGAACACCATCTTCAAACCATGGGTAATGAGAATTTCGCATTAGACTTTCACAACAACGCCAACAATGTGTGTGAAGTAAAACGTCAAAAGACTCCACCACAAAATGAAAGAACCCCGATAGTGAACCAGGTTCAGATATCACCCGTGTATTTAAATGAACTATTGGCAAACAAAACATCTCACGTTTTCGACATGGGCATGGTGTTTCAACCAGATGTTTCAAACAATTATTCATTCGAGAATCTCGTATAAGAACAGCAAATATCAGAGCAAAACCAATACACATCAAATTTCGTACCTAATAATAACATACTCAATAAACAACTGGAATTACTAAAGCAATAACAGCAAACTATTATTTACATACTTGAGCAACAACAATTACTACAGCAAAACCAACTTAGCCCAAATTATGTACCTAATGAACAAAATATTCTAGAAAAAGTACAAGATAAGTACACTAGAAAACCAGGCTGCCCACACGTCAAAACTTTGACAAGAGTCGATGAGTGGATGCTTTTGGTTGAAACACCAAATATTTCCGAACAAGCAATGATTGGATTGTATAATGGTGGTTGTGAACTACGAGCTTTCATCGAACAGGCACTAAATTGGGAAACTTTCAAAAGTGCTGAATACATAGTTCTAAAAGGACAACTTCCAACACTGGATTTTAAACTTGACGAGATTAAACATAAATAAATCATAAGTTACTAACGCCTATATATATTAAGATTATTTGATAGAATGACTGATGTAATCGTCGAGAAAATGTTTTACTTTCCAAAAACCAAATCCAAGTGTTCAGTTTCGATCCCCAGGCAGCAATTTGAGACGTCATTAATTCTTTCGATATGGGTTTGATGGTGTTGCAAAATGTTTTGGTGTTTAATTTTTACCTAACCGATAGTCACGAGGTTCAAGATTTATTCAAAGTGAAAGTTCCTGTGGTTGACAGTTACCATTATGAAAATTACAGGCACGTGCAAGAAGCGGGCATCAGTCGCCAATTCGTGCACAAACGATCCCACGGGCAGAATAACGGATCGAGTAACTTTGATACCATAAATCCTCTTTTATCAAAGCGCTACCAAAATTTCAGGTTTTATTTTCCAAATGGAAAAGTACACCAGCCAACCAAACGAAAAAAAGTCAAGGATTCGATCGGTGCAAATACCCCACAACATATTTAATCGCAGCCGGTAGAACAGTCCATTTTCAATTCGACGCATATTCCGCATTTGCAAGATGTCTCCTCGATCGATTTAAACACGATGCGAGTAAAAGCTCAAATAATTTAATCGACTTTAACAAGAGCGGTGACAAATAATCCCCAATTACAACAACAAGAATTAACTACATCCCCAACTCTGCCATTTTCGATTCAAAACATTTCGCCCGATTAAAACCTATAAGATTTTTTGACCTTCCAGTCTCCTAAAAACTCGTCTGTGTTTTGTAATTAACAAACATCACTCGATGATTTAATGTTTAATGCCTTACGATTACACAATTTAATCCCTTCGAATGAAGATGTGATGGCTGGGGGAAACAGTAACGGAAACGATCCAACACAGATAAATGAGGTGAACACATCGGCGAAGTCGACCCGACGACTGAAATTCAAATAAAGGTTCCTCCCGAGGGGAATTTAACCCTTATTCCACAAGTCGCTACATTACCCGATGAGTTGCAATTCGCCTCGAGGAAAGAAAAGATTCATAACCATCGTCGAACCAAACTGCCCCATTGTCTAATGAATTCATCACCAATTAATAAAGGAATGGGGCAAAAAAAATAGTAAAACCTTTAACCCAAAAGAATTACCTTAAACCATTCACTTTTGCAAAGAATTCATGGAACGAACATACGACAACAATCAAGTAAAAGCGGCCCTTTCTCTCGCTGGAATGCATTTACTGAACTTGGCTGCCGAAAAGAAAATTATCAGTGAAGTATGGAACAATCTAAGAATCGCGATCGAATCTTAACAAAAAGCCAATGCATGCCTTATATAATTTACCCTTCCGGGGAAAAAAGTGCGATGATTAATAATTTTGTAACAGAGAATAGTTGTAAATACAATTTTTGTCCGTGTACCGTCTCATTGCCTCGAGCCAACTGGGAACAAATTTATAAGACTTTGAAAATTGAAGGTACGATTTAAAAACTTGTAGTGTATTTCTCGCAACAACAAAGTCAATTAAATAGCCATCTTCCACCTTCTCAGCTAAATTTGCAACATCTTTATATTTTGGTGTATATTTTTGGTATCAAATTTTTTGTATTTTATAAACCCCTTGTATAAATCAAAGAAAATTTATTCTTGGCATCAATGATTTCCATAAAATCCATCAAGAAAACACCTGCAAAAAATGTCGCCAAATACAACTTTGATTCTACGATGTATTTCCTACATTCAAATTTTAGCGTAGGTTATACTTTCTTCGAAAAGAACTTTACCGAAATCAAATTACTTTTTTTCCGTGTATCAACATTCTTACACCACGACGCACTATGTTGCCGTTATTAAGAAATATTTTTTGATTTTCAATGACCGATTGTAGTAGTTTATTCCTATTGCATTGTGTGGATGAAATCAATTTGTTCGTATCCGGAACTATTTTCAACCTTAACTGCAGTGATGGGTATTCGGGAAAATTACAGGGAACGGGAAAGACATCGAGGGTGGGATTTTCACAACTACCGGTGTTTACATTGAAAATTTTATCGATATAGGGATAATTCAGGCGACATCTATCGCATTCGTAATACAAATATTTTAATTTTTGATCACATTCTTTAAAGTGTTGGACTTCTCCATTTCGGCAAAAATAGGTATTTATCTTATACGGATGCACAATATAACCATTTTCGTTTTGTGAACATTCGGGTACAAACAACTATTTTCAACCTTAACTGCAGTGATGGGTATTCGGGAAAATTACAGGGAACGGGAAAGACATCGAGGGTGGGATTTTCACAACTACGGGTGTTTACATTGAAAATTTTATCGATATAGGGATAATTCAGGCGACATCTATCGCATTCGTAATACAAATATTTTAATTTTTGATCACATTCTTTAAAGTGTTGGACTTCTCCATTTCGGCAAAAATAGGTATTTATCTTATACGGATGCACAATATAACCATTTTCGTTTTGTGAACATTCGGGTACAAACGATGTAGGCATCGTCCGCGTAAGGCAATCTGATTTTGTTCATTTTGTCGACACAAACATTGCCAATATCCCGTTCCAACCTAATCGCATCATTGTTCGTACGGCACGTGGTGCCATCGAAAATCATATTCTCTGGGCATACTTCCAAAATCCATTTACGATCGCGCCTGCATCTCATACATACCCTCGAGTTTTTTGTTTTTGTTTGCAGATTCGGAACCATCGATGTTCATCAAGTTGCAGTACTGTATGTACGATATGTAATCGACTTGGTTCGGATTACTACACTCTCTGTTCATCAACTGCAGGCCTTCGGAAATGCTCAGTTTCGGGGAGATCGACGCTAGGTTTAAGGGATTTAAATCACCGTGTAAGTGGATTTTATAATCGGTCTCGACTTTGACGAGTTTCAGTAAAAAATTTTGCGTGTGACTACATTTGAACCAATTTTGTTTCTCGAAATTCCATCCCTGTTCATGAGGTGTTTTGTCCGATTCACCAATAAAATTCACCTCGATTTTTGAGCTTTCTGCATTCTCTGCGCCCGTCGCAAAAACTTCGTACTCGCAATACCTATTCGTTTTACACAAAGTGACAAATTTAAGTTATTAATTTTTGTCTGGGTTCAACCTAAACAAATCTTTACTCGATCGTATTTTGGAGTTTTCGCATGTAGTAAAAACAAATACACCAACAATATTACAAGCGATAATACAGCTTGAACAATGATGCTAATCGTGTAGGAATACATCAAGGCATTCCTTTCTCTCTCACACACACACTATCTCTTAGGGAAAAAAATTATAATCAAAGGATTACTTTCAAAGCCAATGTGTTTGAAATATGCCCGCCAATATCGGCTGCTTCAACACAAATAAAATCTTCAAAATAACCACCCATGCAATAAGGTAGAAATAATCAAAGATATTTTTAAAAGTATTTACCAAAATTCGATTTTGTAGTTCAGACTCGATGGTTTCCAGTTCCGATGGTAGTTGGAGCATTTTGCCAAATTCATCCACGTAAATGAACCACGAAGAATCGATGGAAAGGAGCAGATCGACTAGTCTAGATAAATTAGATCTATATTTGAGATATGTATCAAACCTTTTCAAAATAATAAATTTCCATAAGATTTCATTCATGCTTTTATCCAGCGAGTATAAAACTCGGCCATCGGATGTGTAAGTTTGAATCAAAGGCGTTGTACCATTTAACACACAATTCAAATGCTCGATATTGAGCAAAGATTTATTTTTTACCAAGCATCTTATTTTTTTTCTAATTATCGGTCAAAATCATCAAAGAATCGAACCACATCCACTCTAGAAGAAGGTGCAAAATCTCCTCAAAACCAGACGTTTTCACGTAAATCGAGCGCCGCTTGCACCACGAGTTCCGTGAAACGTTCGACGATCCACAGTTGACGATCATGGGGGATGTGGAAATGACATTCGAGGTATGGTATGCTGCTGCCAAAAATATTTTTTGCGATATATTGAAGTTGATCGAAGGCAAGTGTCTCACGCCGGTTAAATTTCAACTGCTTGTACCTACATTCAAACAACCGAAAAATTTTTGCGCGCATGAAATTCATTTCGAGAAATGGAGGGGAAAAAACACGATCGTCGTTGATAAACATGCTCGTTTGGCCGATATTCACTACCGCCTTGGCAAACCTCAGGTAACACAAGCGTCCCGATATGCACGGATGAGCATTTCTCAAAGTTTTGACATTGTTCAACAATCCGATCAAAATGTGCGCAAAAATTCTATCGGTATTATCCGATGACAACAATTTTCATAATTGCCGATCGATCGATAATACTTTGGACATTATTTTTTGTGCGAATTATCCTCGTATTTCCTTATTTGTTTTTTCCTTTTAAATGTAAAAGACATGTTTAACTCTGCTTTACAAATCAGAAGCGATGGTGAAGATTCAGATGTGGCTGGCTATTCTAGAACAGTGGTATGAGAAAAGGATTTCGCAATCAGAGAATCGCCAGCAGAGACCAATAAAAGAGTAAAAAAAAAAGAAAATTCACAAAGAAAAGGCGAACGCAAGGCATCACAGTCATCGATTTAGACGGCCCTTTAATAGACGAACGTAAAAACGAATTCCACGGAGCCAATTATTTCATAGCAACTTTAGCAAAAGACTTTAAAGTGGTGCTGTGGGCGGCGGGCAACGAGGTGCACGCGAGAATGTTTATCGAACAGTTTCCGCAAGCCAATAAATTTTGCAAAAGTTTTGAACAGGTTGCATAGGAAAACTAAATCGATATCTATCGTTCGCTAACAACTTCTGATAACGACGGGCCCGTACATTTTAATAGACGATTCGGTGCATAATTTGAATACTGGTGGTTACGAAATACTGGTCGATGTTAAAAAATACTATTACGTACCAAACACGAAAAATGAAAAGAAAAAATAAAATTAAATTTATCAACTGCAACTTCTTACTGAATGATTTATACGATCTGTAGATGCTTTGCACGAATCTATCAGTTAACTCACTCACCCATCAATGTCACTTTTTTTTCATAATCGTGCAACAGAGTAATTAAAAATGCTTCTGAAGAGCCGCCATATGTAATGGCAGTGTCCAAGTATGCAATAACTTCATAATCAGTTCCATGTATTCGTCAATGTTTCTATTCGAGTTGCTTCTACACATCCAGTTCTTCTTGTAGCGAGAATAAACAAATTATTTGAACTCGAGAGTGTCCATTCTGTTATGATCCCTTGGGGGGGGGGGGGGTATAGACCTTATATATACACGGTTTTACACCCAATATTTATTTTATGTGTTTGCATTTGGTAATTGTAACATTTTTTTTTTTCGTATCAACAGAAACAAAAATGAAAATAACAGACTACAACAAACCATGATAAAAATAAAAAGAATGTGTAATGAAAAATAAAAAGAGACAACATGTGGCCGAAAATAATGACATATTTTCCCAGTAATAACCGACTATAAAATTCACAGTTGTTGGTAAAAATATTAAAAACTTTATCTTGTTCAAACAAATTTTTAAAGTAATGATATGTGCAAAACTTGCAAAATTCCTTAATCTCCACTACAACACAATATGCGTCGGAAGAATCGACAAAAATTTGTGCAACTTCGTGAGTACAGGGATGCCATTCGCGGTTATTTACACTGATGAATCAATGTCTTATAAAGTTCATGATAAGAAAATTTACCAGGCGGTGTTTCACCAACAGAAATTCGGTATTCTGTTGGTCGATATCGTAATATCTAGATTCGATGGGGTTAACTTTTGGCTCGGTCTTGCAAACTGATTCCCAATTGTCCAAAGCATTACTAACAGCAACATCGGAATATTTTTCATATATCTTTCATGTTGGAAATAATAATGATGAATGTCATAGTTTTTTTTTCAGTGAAACTCTTTTTTCAGTTAGTTATGCAAGACATCCACTGAGGCATAAAAAAAAAAAAAAACAAATCACAACCATGGTGGGTATATATACGATGGCATCGGTCAAGACAAATAACGCACTTTCGAGCCAGCACTTGATACACTCGCAAGTATCAGAATACAACATGTTTTGCAATCTGCAAGGCTTTCGTGATAACAACGGCGAATATGTGCTGAAGGAACTGGCAGTCACCAACATTGATGGTTTCACCAAAAGGCGGCTCTTCAAATCTACGTATCCGTGGAAAGCATTTGATGATGGACTTAAAAAGACAAACTATTGGCTGAAGGAAGATATTCACCAATTGTCATGGCAAGATGGCGAAATTCTCTATGATGAAATTGAAAGAGAAGTATTCCAATTGATAAGCAGCCATTACAACAAACATATTATATTTGTTGCGGGTTCACATCAAATACAATGACTAAAGAATTTGTGCAAATTCGAACACTATCTCGAAATTGCGGATTTACAAAAAACTTACAAATGCCCATCATTTAAAACTCTGGTAGCTATATATGGGAATGCAGGCCTTTATGATTGTTGGAGACACTTTCGTGGATATATGTGTGCAGATAGATATGCGAATTTATTGTGTTTGCAGTTCTGCGATAATGTAGTGGCAAAATGGGGAGATTCCCAAAAATAACAACGAAATTGAAATAAAATGTATCAAAGACTTTGCATTTAAAGTTTTTGGCGCGGTTTCATAACAGAAGAGATAGTTCGACTGCATTGCTGCAGGCCAAATCTCCACATCCGTGGGCCAACTGAAGAAAGTTTCCGTGGATTGGAGTGGCAGGATGAAGAAATTCCCTTCAATAAAATTGAAGATGACTGATAAAAAAATCAAATTGTCTATAACTATATTATATATTTCACAATTATTTTTTTTTGTAAATAAAAATTTTTAATTCTTTGTTTGTAAATAATTTTTTTTTCATTTACTTGAGATGTAGTAATTGGTTACATAAATTTCCACACCTATCAAAACAACTCTTATGTTTGCCAAATTATCAGAGTAGGCCAACATTAATCCCAAAACTGAAAAAATAACACTTAGGCCTATCAAATAAGCATTTTTGTTTGCATTCTCTTATCCCTTTACGGCATAATTGTCATATTATAGTAATGGTAAAATAGTCAGAATTCAACTACAATTTTTTATTAAAAAAAATATAAAAGTTGGATATTGAAAGGGTAGCAATTACAGGTTACCAGTCAAAAGTAAATTATTTTTAGTTTGTTTTTATATATATATATAAACAAACTAAAAATTATATATATATATATATATAAGCCGTTGGGCTTTTCCCAAAACCATTACAACTGCAACATCGTTGGACAGGAGATCTCTTCAGTTGTCGAATTATTTAACAGGTATTGTGAAAACTACTCAAAAATTCAACTTTAAAATAATAAATCATGGGTAATAATACAAGCAGTTTGGAAAAGAGCTGGATTCGATATTCTAACGAATATTAACTTACGAAATATAATGTCCAAAATACAGAACTTTATAATAAAAACGTAATGAATTGAGGGAAATGGTAAAACAATTAGATATCAGAGGATATGACTTTAAATAAAAACGAGAACTTATAGAGAGGATTGACAAAGTTGAAACTAACTAGCCAGATGTAAAAACAATAACATAAAAAAACTGAAATTGAATCATTAAAATTTAAAAAAAATTAAAAGTTATTGGAAAAGTACTAAAAACCAAAATAAAATATTATAATCTAAACAAAGAGACTTTGGTGGAACAAATAGTTAATTATAAATTTTTCAGAAAAAAAATCCAAAGAATTTAGAACACTTGAAAGTTTCAGAATTTAAGCAAATTGCTAAAGAATTCAGAATTAAAGTTTATGCATATATGAATAAAAATAAAAGCATTAAAAAATAATTTGATACGACTCATACTAAATAAAAGGCAGAAATTGAAGAAAATTTAAGAATTTTACTTTAATACAAATCATTTTGAAAATATATGTATTCTAAAATCGTTGTCAAATACCAACTGATATAAAATCCCCTGTTTTTACAAGGAATTAAACACATTTTCATAAAACTATTTCAAGAGAAATGTCGTTGATTAGGACTCTTCAATTGTCGAGATATAAGAATTTTGAATTTTGGATGTTCGTGGTCGTCGATAATAATGGTAATGAGAAATTATGGTTTAAAGGGAAAGATATAGCTTCATTTCCTGGATATAAAAAAACACATAATGCAATTTTAAATTTGGTCAAACCAAAATGGAAAAGAACATGGGCAGACGTGAAACCGTGAGGGGGGCTCTAATTGGTAACAACATTCGATGTTTTCAACAATAAAGGATTGAATTTATTGATACAAAATTCGAGAATACCCACATCAAAATACCTGCTACGAAAGCTGATCAAAGAATTCGACTTGAAACTGAATCTCGTTTCGAGAACAAAGGAACGATATTACATCAGCATAATTGTGAATTGTTTCAAACATATGAACTACAAGTTACAATCAATAATTACCTAATAGATTTGAACTTTTTGGATTACAAAATTGCAGTCGAATGCGACGAATATAATCACAAATACAGAAACATTGATTATTAAATCGAACGACAAAAAACAGATAGAGAAAAAGCTAAATTGCACATTTATTATATTCGATCCGGATGCTGAAAATTTCAATGTGCAAGATGTTATAAACACTATCGTTCAATTGATAGAACAAAGGAATTTAAATTTATACAATGTTATCAACAGTATCATTTGAATGATTGAACAAAAAAATAAATAAGTAAAGAAATAAACCCTAGTTCATTACATAATTGTATAAAAATTATTTCTGTAAACAATTTGTCTATATATAAGCAACAAACAACCATTGCACCTACAACGTCATTTGACAGATCATTTTAGCTTTCGAATTTCGAAAACTTTGACTGTTGGATTTTTACATTAATATGCCTTTGTGGGTGAGGGTCCTTATACAAAACAGACCTCCTTTTTAAATTCAATTTTTGTTCTGGAAAATTGATTTAATGCCAAAATTCAATTTGGGTGTGTCCCCCTTTTTAAAATTCGATTTTTTATATTTTCAATATAAAACTTATCTGACTCCCCTTAATCCACAATTATCACCTTCATTATGAACCAACATCACAGGTTATTTTGAAGGAATATTGTGGGTGAGGGTCCTTATAAATTTATATATATATATATATATATATATATATATATATATATATATATAACCGAACATCATTTCACTCACAACGTTCTTGGTCAAGCAGTCTTTTCCATTGCCAAACTTCCAAAGATTCTAATGTTTGATTTTTATGCTGATCGACCATAATCGAATCGAACAATTTTTATTCAAAGGGAAAAGTTACTGTATAATTTATTGGATATAAGAACTCGCGTAAAGTAATTTTAAACTTACACTGTTATAAAATTTATCAAATCAAAATGGAAAAAAAACATGGGTAAAATTGAAGGGTCTATCTCAAAATACATTTGACATCCCCTCCAAATGGCAACTGATAGCATCTTCATCTCTGAGCTCGGTCTATATGCTCTAATAACATACTCGAAACTACCAGAGGCTGAAAATTTCTCTGATTGCATCTATGAAGACGTTTTACCCTCCTTGAGAAAAAACGGTTAATACAAACTCAATATGACAAAATAAAAATAAGAAAATTAAAGTGTTGGATCGTGGCTTACTCGAAGCAAACAAATCATTGATATTGACCAACAAAAATTTGATATCTAAAAATGAAGAATTGATAATTGCCAGACAAGATTCTGAAAAAGCAAGACGGGATACCGTGGTACTCCCTCATCGCATCGCCAACATTGCCCAAGATGTAATCGTTAAACCAAAATCTGATAATTTATTACACACATTGACCATGCATGTGCTGGATGAAACAAACCGAGAAATATCCTTCACCCAATGCCAACATCAATCGCTCACCAAATCTCTGAAACGACTCAACAACAAAAATCCAAATGCCAGGGAACTGTACAGGAATAGGTACGTCCCGAATGGCGTGAACATTCTATAATTGCACTCGAAAGGAGAGTAATTTTGTTTGCTTTCAACAGCCATCGCGGCGATATTCGACGACACGTGGGGAATGGATCTCTCGTGATTGGGCACAAAAACATTGTCTACGTTTTCCACGAGTTTCTCTTTTCGTCCCGAATACCAACTGCTTGTGAGGTATGTTTCGATTTTTTCACTATCCGCTCGGAAATATCTCTCGGGAAACATTTTTTGAAAGGTAATAGTGATAATAAAAGTTTAATTGCAGCTGCAAGAACAGTTTTGTAGTGGCGGGCTCGTGTTTTTACACTGACAAAACAAGCTGTCTAGTTCAAAGTAATTGATGAATTTAGTTTTGTAGCCGATGTTTATGCCTTTTGTTTCGTAGAGAAAATCGAGTCCTTTTACCGCTTTATTAGAGTTCTCCGATTCTACCTGGAACTCCGTCACTCGATTATCATAATACCAGTCGTTTAAAATATGTTTTGCACCCAAAATGTTTAAATACTCTTCGAAATTGCCCACTCTGATGTAGTACAAAGGCTCAAAACATACAACCAAGTCTTGAATTTTATTCTCTGCAAGTTTGATGGTGATGTAATCAAACAATAATTCGTTTACGTTCAACATTCCCACATTGTTAATACTTTTTACATAGGGGTGTGTTTTTTGTAATACCTTATATACATTTCTTGAAATAAGACCATGCTTTGTACATATACAAATTTATGCATGATGAAATGACGAAGACGAAAGCACGTTGTTGTTGGCTCACTTGTTGAAAATTGTACAAAGAGAATCCCTCTTTTTTGCGGTGAAATTGCAATTTCAAAATGCATCGACATCCTTCCCCTCCATGCAATTTTCGACGATTACTCGGACGTTGTGTTTGTCAACTGCAATTTTGCGGAACTCGAGCCACATTCGCACAGAGCGCGTTATTACTAGTGTGATTACATTGACGAATCAAGCTTGGAAATTCTACTCTCTCCGCACACAAACTAAACTAGAGTTCGTTTTACAATTTCGGTGTCTTGTATAGGCGTTTCACACCCTATGTCACCCACTGCCATTTCGATTCGATAGAGTTAATTTCCAAGATACAAAAATCCACAATCACGTTTTTTCCCTTTGAGAGCGACATGCCCGACGCGGAATGAATTAACCTCGAAATGTTGAAACTTTTTTTTACCAACGCATCAATAAAACGGCCAATTTCGAGTTGAAGGATGATTACTCTGTTCTGCCCTAGATTTCATACTCGTGCTCAAACAGGGAATTTGAGCACTACTTAGATCTACTCTGTTGTGAAGAGGAATTGGTCAACACCCTATTTGGAAATCAACAAAGCGAAAATGCAATTTGTTCACTCATCTTTACGACAAAACCACAATTTCTTTTTTTTAAATCCAAATATCCATCTCACCTAAAGGACGCCGGCCGATTCCATACCCCATCGAGAATTGGCCAAGTTGACGACCAGTCACGATGGGATTCCCACAGCTGGCATCTACGACAAATTGTACCTAATACACAATGATAAGATTTCTTCCTTTCTATGAAGGGGCAAAAAAGGTGAAAACAAAAAAGTGGGGAAAAATATGTATATATTTTTTCCAATATGTACTTGTATATAAGAAAACATGCAACGAAAAGCTCCAAATATTAGTTATCTGTCGAAAGTGGAGCTCGATAACCTAGAACAGAAAGTCGTTAAAGTGGACCGATGTTTGAGTAAACTATGAAACCGGTTTCTGGAAATTGTAAAGATTGCCATGTCGAAAGAGACGATGGCAACCACATCAGAGACGACAGAGCCAACATCGACTACTGAGGCTGCTGCGGAGAAAACGGCTAGAGAGGTTCAAGTCCCAACCGCCGTCGTTGGCAAACCCGTAAAAAATCAAAAACTAATTACAAACGAAAAAGTCCCGTAAAAAATTAGGGGTCGTCGCCATTAACAACCCATACATCATCACCGGAAGATTCCACGCAGGCCCATCATAGCGGCGAAGAAAATTGTTCCTGCAAACAAAAAAGAAAAAAACTCTGAAAGATGCAGTTCCATTGAAAAAAAAAAATTGATTAAAAGAGAAAAGCTAGAAAACCAGGATGATCATTCGACCGTTCTCCCAGATGGATCTAATGTGTTGAACGCATCGGAGCGCTCCGGTAAAAGCAAAGCCATCGATTCGGAATTGATCAAACAGTTGCTGACTCCGAAAATCCCTATAGATTTACAAATCAAGTGTAATCATCAGTACAAAAATTTCGCCGTTCAAACTAAGAGGGGAGACGATATTGAAATCAACACACTCGAACGTAAATTATGCAATCACCAAAATAAAAAACAAGCCATGAAATTATCAAAGGTGAAGACACTCGAACGAAGTGGTCTATTCGTTATCGAATCACTAAAACACACATATGTAATTTCTTGTAAATATCTGCATAAAATATCGAATCTAATCTGATCGAATTCCTTCATATTCTACGAGGATGTGTTGAAAAAAAGGAACGTTTGTTTTTTTCCGCCTGTCGTGAATTACTTGTTGGGAATATCACATTACTTGTTAGTACTTGTTGGAAATATCACATTTTCGTCATGTTTACCGACAAGGTGAGACCCGTGAAGAACGGTTTTCGTTCGACGGCAAATGTCTGTGGTCGGGTGGAAAAATAAGTTCCAAATTCCTTTAATAAACATCCTAAAAAAAGACAAAAATCCTCAAAACAATGGCGATGAGAAAGGAAATAATGGCGGCGGTAATCTCACAGACCTTATTAACAGTGAAAAAAAAAAAAACCAACTTGGAATTACCAGTGTGTCGCGTCAACGAATTGAACAGCTACACCATCCCACAATTGTTTTTACGAAATTCTTTCGAGCGTAACAGAGTGCTGAGACTATCTGTGAAAGAGTACATAAAGTGGATGTTGGACTTTCAATTGCACGGATACAATGAAAATAAGAATTACATTGATTTTTTGATTATGTACGAAACTTGTTGAAAACAGATTGTTGTAATTTGACAAAGATTTTTGTAAACTTGCACGAAAAATACTTTGTAGGTGAAAATCCAATTAACATTGTCAAAAAAAGGAGATATAAAAAGAAAAATCTATAAATACTGAATAAAAAAATGTATATACAAAAAAGGATTTGTTATTTATTCTTTTACCTCATATATTAGTAACATTTTATTACTCATAACAAAGGATTAATTATGTTTTTAAATATATAAGTATAACAAATGCCAAAGATGCCTGGGGCTATAAATTTGTTATCTCGAGCATTTCATTTTATATTTGCATACTTCTACAAGAATTATATTTCCATCTGGAATCATGTGTAAGAGGAGCTTTTCGAAAACCTCTGCGAGCCCGAAATTTTTCAGTTGATGAAAGGTATGCTTTCCAATATCGAAGAGGGTAGAATAGAAAAATTTATCGATGGATTTAACAATGAACTCAAACTCGCTTCCCTATATGAATCGTGTAATGAATTTATTTCACAAATGTCTGATTTACCATACGACCCTTGAACGAAATTCCTTGAGATTTTCAACGATCCCGATGTTCAGGAAACAATCACAACACTTTTTGCAATAATGTTAAAGGTATGCTTGCATCAATTGCAAAATAGAAAGATGAAGATGAATGATAATGATGATGCTGGCGAGTCCCAACTCGAATAGAGTATATAAATAAGTTAAAAAAAAAAAAAAAAGAGAGAGAAATCACCCGATATGGACAATCACTCGGTAAATTTATGCAAACTAATTTCCATATATCAATTTCGGGGTAATACCGACGACGTAAACCTGTACGAGTTTTACAACGAATCTGGTTTGAAATCCTTTGTCACGTAGAATGAGGCCAAAACAAAATTTACTGATATTTTCAACAACATTATCGTCCAACAAGAGATTAAAAAATCTATCCCAAACATTGCTTTGAATAAGAGTAAAATTAGAGAATAAAAAAAAGGGGGGGATTTCCAATACCCCCTTTTTCACTCTTTGGTAAAAGAAATAATGGATTTTTTTTTTGTTTTGGCGAGTACGTATTTATTGTCAGTGTAAAAATAATTTCTCTCACACCATGCCGCTCATCGTTCCTGCACGGTTCAAACGTCAATTGGTCCACAGTAGTAAATAAGTGGCTGGGTACGACTTGAAGGCAACTCACAACATTGAAATAAAAAAATATTGAAATAGATAAATTTAAAAAAATTAAAAAAATATTTTTTATCTTGAGATCGCGGCTATAAAAGAGGCGGTGAATTGTTGTTACTTTACCAGTCGCTCAGAATAAACTTGGCACAATAGATACCCATAGTAAAACTACAGAACAACAGCAGCAGCCCGAACCACAGCTGTATCAACTCGGCAATAGCGCTAATATTTTTACTAATTTCATGACAGAAGATTGCCAATCAGTCAAGCGAAAAAATTACGAATATTGTGACGATGATGAAGAACTTCAAGACACTGAATCATTTATTCAAGCACCAATCAACCAACAACCAGAGAGGAAACCAGCTGTAAAATATCAGTGGGTCGAGAACAAAACATGTCTACCACGTATTGTCGTAGATAATTCCGAAGTAAAGCTTGTTTCAATGTTGGGTGAAATTGATGGCATCTACTTCAAGTTTTATTGCAACGATCAAATAAAGGCAAACGCGAGTATATTATCCCTCCGAAGATGATGAAATGACCAACTTTATCCGACTGTTGGCAAAATACCTTCAGTTGTTTAACCTACTCTGTTCAAACATTAACCTCGTCAATTTGAACGATGTCGACGAGATAAAGATAAGCTCTCAAATTCCATTTGTTGGAAACGAACCATTGAGAAAATATGTCTTTTTCACGATATATCGCAATTAACTGAAAAAGATTGTTCGCAAAATCATAGTGGGGGAAGTTTCAATTCGTAGTACTTGATCACAGACAAGGTGATCCAATATACTCTTTCAACTGTGGAAGAATAAAATATGGAACGTGTCGACCAGATGATTGAACTAAAAAAAGATCTCCCTTCCTGCTACTCCAGAACAAAAATGGCTAGTTTCTGAATCATAAAGTCATGGATCCTGCCGGTTTAGAAACGCTATGTAAGTGGCAGAATGATATCCCAACAGTATTGGCCATTTAGGTACCTATACAGTAGTAATGTGCAGTATTTAATGTTTGAGCTAGCTGCATTGTGTATAAATCTAAAAGATATGGAACAACAAAAGTGAATATATATATATATATATTTGTAATTTATTTATATGTGTATTTTTTGTAGTTCATATATAAATAATTATTTAAAATAATATATATGCCTATTTATGTTTATTTTTTTAAGTACACATTTACAAGGGTGATTGTTAACCAAATGAAGACATTTTTCTTCTCCGAGCACAATTTTTTAATGCACATTTTAAGAGTGCCATACACACACCTAGAATTGTGCCCCAAATAACCAAACACACACTTTGAACAACAGCTTCACTTTTTATGCGATCAAAAGAGGGATGCTTTATCCGTAGCTTCACTATTCGTCTCTTGAAATATTTCTACTATTTTTTCGATCGTCTTTTTATGTTCTTCCATTTTCGACAACATATCAGGACCAAAACTCTCGATAAACCATGGGAAACATAATCTACATCTGAAATTGTTTCTTTTATTACCTGTTTAGTTGTTTTCCTAAGAACCTCTACAATTTTACCGATAATTCCCTAGTCTCGTTTCGAGTAGCAATACTGGCAGCTCCTTCAGTTACAATAGCTTCAGTTGTATCACCGACACTTGGTTTCATGCTAGAATTTGAAACATTTTCACGTTCAATAGAATTATACGAGTTTGTATCCCCATATCGCCCTAATAAATCATCATTATAGTCACTTTCCACATTTCCCTCTATCAGTGTATAACAAAGTTTTAAATTTTTCTGATTTAAACTAGAAAAATCATAAAGTTCTGTGTTATTGGATTCGGGTAGTAAAGGTAATGAAAAGGCACGGTTGGTTATCGTGCATAGATATAAAATACAGGGTAGTTTTTGTACAATCATTTTATTTTCAATGTTATTATGTATACATATTCATTACTCAATTTCCTCTGCAATTTCATAAGATATGTATGTTGTCAACAATCTGATAAAAGTGATGACGTAAAAGGTCTCTGTCGGTGTGGTTGTTTTCCCAATACTGATGGTTCCTTAATTAACAACACCTTCAATTGTTTCTCCGACATACGAATTTGTATCCCCTTCTCATCTCATAAAAAAGTATCGAATTTTTCTGATTTAAACTAGAAAAATCATAAAGTTCTGTATTATTGGATTTGGATAGTAGAGGTGATGAAAGGGCACTGTTGGTTACCGCGCATAGAAATAAAATATAAGGTAGTGTTTTTACAATCATTTTTTAAATTGTTCTTACATAAACATATTCATTACTTCTTCCATGGCGCAATGTTCTGCTTGGATTCCGCTGAAAATGCACATGTTTAATATTGTGGCCAAACCTGATGCGTTTGTTGTCTGAAACTCTCGATTGGTAATACTCGCGTCTGACATGCATTTAATTCCACTTTCGCTGATGACGTTCACCAGAGGCCCCGATATTTTCGAAGATATGTGAAATAAATCAGGGTTTTTTTTTTTTTTTTTTTTTTTTTTTTTTTTTTTTTTTTTTTTTTTTTTTTTTTTCATAAGACATGTATGTTTTCAACAATCTGATAAAGGTCACGACACAAAAAGTCTCTTCGTGCAAATCTTCTGGAAGGGGAATAATCTTGTTGTAATTTTGCACAAAGAGCAAAACTAGGTGATTGTACAAGTACAAATCTTAGTATGAATACAAGAGTTATGTGTTGCTCGTGTATATCAACTGAGCCTGTGCTCGTTTGGCTCAGGCCGATTTTGGACGGGGCCACACGGATGGGATTCCCTACCATTTGTGTAGGATCTTGTACAATCTCGACTCGAGAAAATTCCGTACGTAAAAATGAACGTAGAAAAAAGATTGGTCGCTGAAGAAATTGGTTGCGACAACAGAGAACTGAAGTTGAATATCTCGAAAAATTTCCAATAATGCAATTTCCGAAACGACAGCATACACATCTTTAACACTGCCGTGTTTATAATTATATGTTACGTGGCACGATTTCAAACTCTCAAACGATTTCAAACAGTCGTCGTCTTTTCCGATTCATCGATGGATATGTCGTTGGCGTCATCTTTTTTTCGCGTCGCGGACCTCTTTTCGAGTAATGCATAATTGCAGTCGTGGTGTACATAAATCACCGCCGACACCGAACTCTAAGGACGTTTCGAGTCCAACTCGCAGGCCATGATATATTGCCGATGGAGAAATTTGTCAAACAGGTCGTTGCGTATACAAACTTGGTACTTGAAACACGTGTACGAAGCAGTTCGTTTACGTACATTGCATTGCATGTGAAAACCAAATCGTCGGTCGTCCAGTTAAACAGTTCAATGCTGTTAGTATTTCCAGAAATTATCATGTTTGAATGTTTATTTTAAGCGCTCCCTGTTGCCACGGCTCCAAGTAATTGACGATGATGATGTTTAGAGACGAACTCGGGTCAATGTCGGACAGTAAGTAATACTGGTTGATCATCCGAACCCAGTTTTCATCCATGTTTGCAAACTTGTAGGCGATTTCGTCCGAATCTCACAGGGTTTGTGGTGAATGCATCAAGAATCGAACGCATCCATCAACCGTAGCTTCGCACGATCGGATCGTCCCCTCATCGACCTGTTTCGCCTGAAAACTCTGCCATATTTTCTCTTTCAAGTTTTCGCCATCGCATTGATTTTCGTACACGGTCATCAACAGCATGAGAAATTGTTCCGTCAAGATTGTATCCAATCCCTTGGACATAGAGAGATGGTGATTCATCAAGTCGTAAAATTCAATCTCAAATTCACTCGTCAGGTAATGTACAAACATCTCCTTTGTCAGTAAATATGTCATTTCGAATTTTACGTTACTCTGGTATCCTTTTCGAAAATTGTGGACAAAGAAAAGCTTGGTGGAATAAATCAGAATATCACCAATTGGAACTTGATCACTAATTAATCTTAATAAAATATATGATTCCAACTCACCCTTGTTTAGCAGACTGTTTATCTTCAAATTTAATTGTCTTTTCAGGCAGTGACCGTGAGGAACTCTGAACATTGATATGTTCTTTCCTGCGAAATTAATTCGCCTACATTGCATGCTCTTCACTCATAGAATACTGATTTGTGATTGAGGAAAAAAATGAAATCCCTTACTATATAACTTTGTTTTTTTTTTGTAGATGTTTCTTTTTTTCGTTTTTGTTTTTTAACACGTGTGTGTGTATATATATATACATATATATATATATATATATATATATATATATATATATATATATATATATATATATATTTGAACAAATCTCCTCCAACTCATCAGAAGATCATCGTCAACCATGTCGGTAAGAGAAGATGTTCTCGAAAACTGTTTCACCACATCGTATATCATGTGGTTGATTACTTCGATATTGATGGTAATCAGCAATGGATTTTTACACGAAGAATGCCTCAACAACACTTTCGTCATCATAGCAGGACTGGCAATCAATTTGGGTTCGATCATTCAAACCCTATAATTGGTTGTTTAGCGAAGACAGATAGTGTCTCCAATCTATTTGATTGGATTATGTTTCGGTGGTTTGGAATTACTAATTTTACAACTCTATGAACATTTCATATTTGGAAATGAAATGATGTTTAAAATCATCACGACGGTCTTTAGTTTGACTTGCAGTAGTTTAATGTTTATGACTTTGCGAGTTTTTGCCCGACAAAAACAAGTTGTTTTTCTCGAAGGCACTTCGAGTGTGGGTAAGACTGGTGTCTGCTCGATCGTTTGATTTTCTCCAGTTTCTGGCGGAATATCCCCCATACAAGAACAAGAACGAGAATAACCTTCTCCAATGGATGTATACCATTGACTTGGAAAACGAACTAATGTGCTACGTACAAACGTTGAAGAAAAATAAAGTGTTTCAAGACTGCTATCCATACTCGCAGTTTGTGTATGGGTTGTTATTCGATTACAACGACCAACACGCCGACCAGCCTATGTTCAAACAAAATGTGTTGCCCATATTACAACTTTGTGCCGAACGTTTACTTCACATACACAAAAGATTCCTGCATAAATTTTCCATTTTGATCTGCAAAGGCGAAATGAAATGGTGTCTAGACGCAGACATTCCATTTATGAAGAAATTAATCAAGAGAAGAAACACGTTTGAAATCGCCAATGGGTTCAATTAGGATAATTACATTACTAAACACAATTTCTTATTTGATTGGTTTGCTTCCCTGTTTAATAAAGAAGTGGTGTTTGTGAAAAAATATGTATCAAATGAACTGATAAAAATAAATGTATAAATAAAAACCATTGTTTTTTTAATATATATTTATTTGTGGTATGAATATTTTACTTAGAGTAATGATTTTTTACGACATAGTGCACATTTGGAATGTGTAAATTGACATTCGATACATGAAATCGAATAACCACAAGGCAGAAAAACAACCTTCAATTATCTTTGGTAACAAATCTTACATTAAAAATGGATTTTGTTGTTCATCTTCTGCCACCGCCCACACATTTCTCCAAATGTTTCTTTGTGGAATTATCACTGCCACTAACATATTTCTCCAAATCGTTGTTTGCAGAATTTTCCATCTGCTCGTTCTCTTTTTGCTTAAGCCATTGTATTCTTGCCACCCGAATTTTGTCGATGAAACACTTTCCTTTTGCCAAAAGGAAAAATTTACATTCGGGATACCAATACCCATGTTCTATCCAAGGATCGGCTTCATCTTCCCAATGTATAATGTTTTACCACAGTGAAAACAAGTCACTCGATCACCGAAACCCGTGTAAAAGAACCCTTCATTACTTAGCCGTTTCGGGTCTTGGACTAGAGATGGAGGCCATTGATTTAATTAAAACATTTTTATTCGGGCTTCACATGTATTGTATTTAGAATAGGCATGTTGTTCTTTGTTGTTTTGCAAAAGTGGAGATTCGCATTAATATTGACGTCATCTTCCATGATGTCGACTTTACAAAAATGTTTACTGTCCTCGCAATTTGCTGTCATAATAGGATATATGTTATCCTTTATCGAGTTACCAAACATACATTCAATCATCAAGTAATTATAAACGTGTTCTATCCAAAGATTATCTTCTTCCTACCAGTGATTATATTTGCAACCACAATAAAGGCAAATAAACGTATCATACTCCCCTATTAAAAGAAACCAGCTTTGCTAAATATGTTTTGGTCTTTTCAATGCCTTGGGCCAAAACCCATACGTTGCCAACTGCGATTCAAACATATTATATTCGGGATACCTCGAACCTATATATTTCATGATACCCACCTCTTCGAAACACACTGTTAGCAATCCCATAAATGCAGATTGCACAGCATTGGAAGGCCTTTGCCCATGTTTGTGAAAAGCATACTCGAAATTAAACATAATTATTTTCCTCCTCTCTATATTCCGCCCACCTTTTTCGGTGAGTATCCTTATATATATATATATATATATATATATATATATATATATATATATATGAAAACGATTCACAAAGTATACACAATGTATTGCATGAATGATTCAGTAAATTGTTGCCTGGGATATAACAAAGTTTTTGATTTATTTAAAATTAGTTTTTCATTTAAATACAAACCATCATATCTCAAAGTTAAACCATTCCATTCGATGGCCGAGATAAACGAATTGTGACCGGGTCGGGGAACCATATATGCATTTATACCCATTTGGTACATTTCCTTATCAATTTCTGCCACGATTTCGTTCAAGGAAAGTTTCGAGGAATTCATTGTGTCTTTAAATTCGAGTGTATCGTCGAGCGAAACCAATTTATTCACGAGTCCCAGGTAGTGATTAATGTTTCCCTTGGGGGCCTCTCAAAACGATGCAAATTAAATTTCCACCCAATAAACACTGTGATTTTTACGAGTAGAGAAATGGGAGTGATTCGTCGTGAAAATCATTAGTTATGCCATTTGAAAACTCATAAGTTTTCTGGTTCACCTCGCAAAAGTAATTGTATGTTTTCCTCGAGCTGTATTTGAAATTAACTAAGAGACAAAAGATTTCCAAAATATCCACCATTGGTTCGACCAAGTCGTAAATGTGGGGCATGTCGACAATCAGTTTGTACAATGCTTCGCAATTCGTCTCGTCATCGAACCTTTTCAGGGCGTAAATGTTACCAAACAATTCGTATAGTTGGTAAAAACTCGTGTGTTTTGGGAAAGCTTTATTTATGCACGTACAGTATATGAGCTTCGGTAAATTTCAACCTCAGTTTATTAAAAGTATGTAAATACTGTTAATAAGAAACATGTTGAATATTGCTTCCTTGCTAGCGACGGCATCCAAAACCACGTAGAATAATTCTGTATCTCCATCGATGATGGCATTCTGATTCTTCAGGATCAACAGCGAGACAAACAGTAAATATTTCGTCGCAAATCTACTCGATCGATGACGACGATCGAGGCAGGATGTATCACTGGATCTAATTTGAGTAAAATGATGGTATCCCACCCCAGATTGATGAATTTCTCTTTTTGTCCATCCACAGTGTTGGTCAGGTCAAAGAGGACGATTCGAGACGTTCAGGTCGATGCCTAGCAATGCCATCCACATGTGAGGAACAATGATCTCGTTTGGTCGTAGATCGGCTCGTAAAACGATTTTACTGTGTAAACATTTTATTCGTGGTGACAGTAAATTCCGGCGCATCTAGCTCCTGCTACCTTGAAACATTGTCTTCATCGACCCATTACAAAATGGAATGTCGGAAAACTTTTGAATTTCAACAAATGTTTGTTTGATGCAGCAAAAAATTTACTCATCCAAGGCATAAATAGCATGTTCATCAACTATGCACGACTCACTGACTTTGCACGATTCTAACAAGAGTAAAACTGAATATATTTTCTTCCAGATGGCACAAATTTGACAGTACTGGCCCGTCTTTATCCGATCTATTAAATTGCGGTACCATTTTCCAGGGGATTCTGGAAACGATGCAATCAGGGAATTAAACAAATCCAGAATGGAATGGAATTTTTTTTTTCGAAATGTACTGGTGATTCCCAATCATCTTGAACAGGATGACTAATTCGGCCATTTCGTCAGTTTCCAGAATGTTTTTAAACTTGGATATTGATTCCTTCGAGTGCATTTTCAAGTTGGGAATAACAAAACAGCACAGATCATCGGAATTGTTTTTTAATTGTTCCATGGCCTTGCAATTCGACTGACGGTAAATGTATGGAAATTTTGTTTGTATAATGAAAATACCAATATTGTTTTGCACCTCGACTAAAGCACGATTTTTGAATTTCTCCTAAACCACCAACTGTTGAGGATACACCTCATTGGTTTTGTGCTAACAATTGGCCAGTTTGTTTTCTTTTGCTCGTTCCAGGGCAATGTCCGACACTTGGTACTTCATTTTATTGTGTGTGTGTGGGTTCGAGAACTATGTGAGGCAAAGTTGAGGTTTCTTCATCTTTCCCTTATCATTCCCTCTGATTAAACTCATTCACTCACATAGTTTTGTGAATCGATCCGTGATGCGAATGGATGGTGTTGAAGAAAAGCATCCATTATCTGCATCATTACCCTCTTTGTATCCTAGGGCATCGACATGAATGTAACATCAGAGGCGATAACCAGTCCTTTTATAGGTGACCCTGACGAATCTACATCAAAAATCAGCTTGATGTTTATTTATTGAGTTATGTTTTCATAACGACACATCATCAGTTTAAGAAATTGTTACGAAAAGTCGACCAAGTAGGTAATTTTCACCAAATTTGTTTTTAAATATGCAATAGTCACATAAAACATATTTGATGTTTATCGTCTTGCCGCAGGTAAAGAAAATTGTGTGAAAATTCAATTCGGCGACCACCCAATGCCGTTTATCGATTTTTTCCAATGTCTGCAACATTAAAACATCCATTGGCCAACACGAAAAACCATGGTGATCATTTTCAGTGATATTGATTGAATACATGATAAGAGGGATTCAAAAATATATAATGTTTCGAGACTTGATGTAATTCATACACAATTTTTCTTTTGGACGATGTTGTGACAAATGGACCGAGATAGGAGATGTTCGATATTTGCTAATTTTACCCTACAACACAATGATGGTGAATTATAATGGAAAACTAGCAATTCTGCTACCGAAAGAAAAGTCAAATAAAACCAACATGACTCGAGTAGTGGAAATTGACAATAAAATCAAGGGACAAAGGTCTGAGAAAAAAAACTACAAAAATTAAACCCTCGACTCTGTTAAAAATACTAAATACCAACATATGTGAAATTGATTACTTATTTGATAATATAACACCCACACAATATTCGGCAGTGAAATTCATTACCAGGCTATTCGAGCTGGGTATAATAAGAATCTGAGTTTGGGTATTTATAGTTTAGTTTTTCTAGTTTTGCAGTAACAAAAAAATATATATTTTTGATATTGCCATGGTTTTTTTTATAGAGAAAACATTCGAGTGCTCTACGATAGTAACTTGTCACAAAGTGACTTGGTTGTTATGGCGATGATACCAACAATGATAGTGATGGAGGTAACATCAGTGATGATTATGATGGGAATGTTGTTACTATGAACAATGATAATGATGATTGGAATATAAAATTTGTTTTTAAATAATTTTATATAAAAATAAACAAATGTACATGTATATTAAATAAAAAATATAACTCCATATTTTATTGTTTAGTTTCATGAAACTTTTATGGAGTGTGTCGTCATGGACCACCCACTCCTAATTTGAACAACCAATCACATTGCAGCATTTCACCCCCCCCCCCCCAATTCCAGTTTGTCTATATGGCAGAGACATCTGGAAAAAATATTTCAGTCATCGGCAAGAGCTGGACAGAGAAACATAAAATTTCTCCTCTCCATATATATACTATGTAGTATGTATTAATTAACATACCTTTTTGTTCTTACCTTATTTCTCTTCTATTCTGGAGAGAAGGAAGGTTGATGTTGCTATGTCCAGCTCTCTCTGTCGTTTGAACTGAAGTCCTTTTTCCAGATCTCTCCACCATATAGGCAAACTGAAATGAAGGGAAGGGAGGGTAAATGAGATGCAGCAACATGATTGGTAGTTGAAATAGGGGTGGGGGAAATAATCAACCAATCATAGTACACCAAGATCTCGCTTCCATACACCCTGCTAAAATTTGCCTATATGGCAGAGAGATCTGAAAAAATGACTTCAGTCGATGACAAGATCTAGACAGAGCAACATCAACCTTCCTTCTCTCCAGAATAGAAGAGAAATAAGGTAAGAAAATAAAGGTAAGTAAAATAATATATACTATATTGTGTGTATATATATATATATATATATATATATATATATATATATATATATATATATATATATATATATAGTAATTAACTTACCTTTTTGTTCTTGCTTTATTTCTCTTTTATTCTGGAGAGAAGGAATGTTTGACGTTGCTCTGTCCAGCTCTCGCCTTCGACTGGTCTTTCTCTAGATCTCTCTGCCATGTAGGCAAACTGAAATGAGAGGAATGGAAGTGAAATGAAATGCTGCAATGTGATTGGTTGTTGAAATTAGGAGAGGGGAAGGAAATATAGATCACAACACACTCTGGTAAAGTTTTGCAAAACTACACAAGGGTAACACAACTCATCCAAAGTTTCATTATTACTCATTTAACTTTTACCAGCCGATTTTTGAATACTAATTATCTGTATAATGATCAGACACCCATTCGCAAGTTTTCTCTAAACTGAACATACTTTACAATGTCCTCCATTCCTTGTGAGTAAATGAAGCAGAATTTTCCACCCACTCCTAATTTAAACAATGAATCACTTTGCAACATTTAATTTCCCCTTCTTACCCCTCCTTTCAGTTTGTATATATGGTGGAGAAATCTGAAAAAAATTATAGCAGTCGACAGTAAGAGTTGGACACACCCATTTGTCGACCTGGGTTATGACTTAACACCTGTTCGATGCCTCATTTTGTCATTACATAGCACTCATTCGTCGACTTAGGTTATGACATCACACTCATTTATAGGATTATTCTTATATCCATTGTGTTAGGTTATGATGCCCTACTCCTTCATAGGATTAATCCTATATCCATCATTTTAGGTTATGATACCACTTAACCCTAAGATGACAATAAAAATATATTTTTATAAATTAATAATTTAAAATTTTTTTAAAGAATTTATTATTATTTTTATTTTTTCTCAACACATAAAGGCTGAACATGAATGTCAGAAAGCAGAATAGGAACGATTACTTGCATTGGAACATGAAAACAAAGAAGAACAGTAACATCAACATGCTCAGGAATGAGAATGCAATATTGCCAACATTTTACACACCAACGACAGAATGTTGGTCGAAATGGTGGCTTCGTTGATTTTACCATTCCCCAAAACTTTGTGAAAGCTGAATTGGATCCGCATGTACCATTCGATAGCAAACAGGAGGCAAAAAGCACGTTCCAATCGATCTTATGAATGACAGCATTTTAAAAAAAACAAGTCGATCGTTTGATAAATCGAGTTGATACTGGTTGTTATATCATACGGCACCACATCTACAGTTGCAAAAACCTGGAGAAAACGAAGCAAAAAGAAAAATATGGCCTTTTTTTTTGCAAAATTGAAGATGCAGGACGATGTGGGTAGCAGCATCAACATCACCAACAGCATCATGGATAAACTAAGATCGAAGCATAATCAATTCAATGGTCGATGCTGCGAATTTGATGTTAGGGGCAACATGTGTATGTTGTTGCTCATCCACAAAGTTGGTGTTGGTATCACAGACACAGAGTTGATCAATTTCGTCGATGCTTGTATTCACAACATTTCCACGAATCCGGCTCATAATTTGGCTAACAAAAACGAGCAAATGTTGGTCGACTAAAACAAATAAAAAAAGTCAATGAATAAAACAATTTTTAAAAAAGGTAATGAATAAATAAAAAAAACCAATACTAGAAATTTTGTATAAATAATAATAAGTTGAGTAACTAATGTTATTCAGTATGGATAAACTACCAATCCACACATTACCTTACAATGGTACTCTTCTCTGTTACGAGAAGATTCATCCAGATGCAAAAGCTCCAAAATATTCAACTCTGAGATCAGCTGCTTGTTATTTATATGCCATTGCAGATATCACCTAGATCTGGGAGAACAGCGTGCACTAACTCTGGGTCTTCGATGACTGTATCCAGCTGGTCATTTAGCATACATGATTCTTTGTTCATCGACTGGAAAACAAGGACTTCAAATGTATGTCGGAGTGTGCAATTCCGATTATCGTGGAGAACTACACGTCTATGTCTGGAACCTTGCACCAAATGAATTGACTGTCAACAAAGGAGATAGCATTGCACAATTGTTAATTCTTCCATATACGCAACCTGTTATTTTCGAAAGTTGTGATTTAGCCTCGACCCCGAGCGAACACAATGAAGGGCGTTTTGGATCTACTGGGTGGTAAATCTCACTGTCAAACTCTCGACTAGCAAACCCATAGGAAAATGTAGGGTATAAATGTATTTTGTTTGAATATATAACTGTTAAATTAAATATGGTACCAATTATGATGTGATGGTGTATTTCAAACCTACAGTGGATACCTATTATGATGTAATTGTATGTTTCGGACCAAGGTTACACATAGGAGTGGATGATTTCGAAAACTGTACGAAAATTTTGGATATGAAAAATGTTTTGAAATTCTGGCACTATTATAATCAGCTATACCCATTTGTTCTATGATCTATGTTTGAAATAAAAAAAAATGGAGCTGTGGTGGCTGCGCAAATACACATTAAAAAGAAATTTCGATATTCCCAAGAAAAGCATTGTGGTTAACAAAAAAAAGAAGTTTATCGATTTTAACGATCTGCATTTTTTGGATTTGTTTGTGGGGATACACAAGTATGAAAATGGGATACCTGTCTGAAGGAACAATAACCAAAATATAGTGTATATTAATTAACCTACCTTTTTGTACTTACCTTATTTCTCTTCTGTTCTGGAGAGGAGGAGGAGGAGAGGCTGATGATGTTTCTCTGTCGATTGCTGGCCAGATGTTTCTCTGTCCATTGCTCGCCGTCGACTAAGTCTTTTTTCCAGATCTTTCCGCCATATAGGCAAACTGTAAGGAGGGTAAGGGAGGGGAAATGAAATGCCACAATGTGATTGGTTGTCCAAATTAGGAGTGGGGTAAAAATCAACTTCATTTATCTCGCAAGGTGTGGACAACAGTGTAAAGTATGTTTAGTTCGGAGAAAAATAGCAAACTGAAAGGAGGGAAAGGATGGGAGGGTAAATGGTGTACTCTGATTGGTTGTTGATTCCTCCCACTCCTAATTTCACCAGCCAATCACATTGCAGCATTTTACTTGCATATCTCACAGCCATATAGACAAACCAAAAGGAGTGGAAAGGGAGGGAGGGTAAATGTTGTACTCTGATTGGTTGTTGAAAGTGGTGAGTGAGAGAGGGGGTGGGGGTGAACGAATGTCGATCATAGAGCACTCTGGTAAAGTCTCGCAGAACTAGACAAACTTATATATAGGTCCCTATACGGGTAATTTGTATTCAAAATTTGTTTTGCACACAAAAGGGAAATATAAACGAGATTCTTGCTATCCAATTACAAAGGTTCGTTCTTCATGTAACTGCCAAGATTGATGCGATGACTGTCGAAAGTGAAGAAAATAAATTAATATCCATAAATATGAATGCAGACAAAGAGTCCATTATCACATTTGAAAAAAAAATGATATGTTTTGCTAAAAGTCAACTACTTTATGTTGTTTGTAAATTGTCAAAAAAAAACAAATGTTAAAAAAGTTTTTAGGTGTCCTCTCCCTATTTTTTTTTTATTTATCCACCTTTTCGGTTCTCATGTTAGAGCTCATTGTATTTGTTCATCAAACTAACAAGTTTCTCGTCAAACACATTTTCTCTTGAGAGCCGAAATTTACTCGTGCCATACCAAGGAGACGTGATATTAATTTGCCACTTATGCATTGTATTTATAGCCTGATCTAAAGATCCCACATGCGATTGTTGGGAGAAGGGTGTGAATAATAAATTATGAATGGCTTTCCCAAAGCCCGATAACGTATTTACTATTACCATTGTTTTATCGCATTTTTTTCTCCAGTTTGTCACCATTATCATTTACGAGCGAATCTATTAAATTAATGCAATAATTTGCAGCTATATAGTTTAATTTAAATGAGTATGTCTGTGTAATTTCCAAATTATTCAAATTGTTTACCAAATTATTAAAAATTTCAAGTAATTGTTGCGAAGTCTGTAATAAATCGACACTTATTTTTACATCATCTATATTTTGTATAGTTTTATTAATTCTGTTGCATAAAATTGGTAGACTTGTCAAAAGCATCGCCACAATTTTCATACTCATTTTTTAAAAAGTGATTTTTTTCCCCATTAACCCTTTTATTTTCTTATCACTTGACTCATAAGATGTTGCGAAATATAAAAGGAAACATTTGCATTTTTTTTTTCAATTCACATTGGCATTGGTATAAAAAATATTGACCAATATAATTATAAGTAAATGACTAATGTACGAAAAAAGTATAGATTATCCCGAATTCCATACGAATTCTATCTATTAGTAATTTAAAAATGGCAACCTTCATCAATGCAGTTTCATTCGCAACCGATTTTGAACACTTTGTTTGGTTTTTCGCAAGATGCTCCCGAAGAGTGTTTGAATATGAAACGAGCACACAATGTGGTGGAAACTTACAATGATTTTACTAGGATAATTTCAATCATAAACTATTCGCCAAAGGCATCTGCGACCAATTTGTGAGACGGTTTCTCCCGCACCGCTCCGCAAAACATTCTAAACAGCATCTCTATCAATTTTTCAGCAATAACAAAAAAATATTTCATGAGTAAAATAAAAGCATGTGTAAATTCTTACATCATCGTCGAAGGGTATATAACTAGTGGATTTGTAATTTTGCCTTATTTGAACGACCAGAATTTAGATTTTGAACATTAATGTGGATGGGGCTGTGCAGTTATTCCGTAGTTCTCTCACTTTCTTCACTCTCATCCAAACAAAAATTTCCATTCACAATTTGCTGGACACATCTTATTCCCGATACTATCTTTTCGAGCTGAATCGTAAAATCCAAAATGTCCAACAACATCCACGACGAGATACCGTAAAATACAATTTCTACAATCTATTTAATCGGCAAGAATTTGGATCGTTGGTGTTGCAGCAGCAGTATTTTCAACGAAATGCCGTCGTGGACGAATCGCTCAACAACATTCAGAATAACATTGGCGACATTTGGACGAATAAGGCCAACCACATCCACCTGTTCCTGCTAACTCAAATGTATTCGATTTTAAATATGGGATTCAATCTCCTCTACATGGACTTTTCAGCCGACTTGCAAGATTTGTGCATCCCGAAACTCTTTGTGAAATACAATGCAGCCAATGCAAGGATAAATAATCGGCCCAATATCGGAAAATCTGTGAAAATATGAACATCACACCCAAAGTCTTGAAATTTGGTAAAATCTCTTCCTCTCTTGCCTCATCTTCCCGTGATAAAAAGGCATGTAGTTTTGCAATAAGTGGAAATGCAAGGAAAAATATGGCAATCATGGAAATGCTGCTCAAAATGGAAACCCCCGACCGGTATAAAGGGGTGTTTGATTTTTTTAATCAGTTTTTAAACTATGGTGTTTCAAACGAACCTGATATCTGCAATGGCGATAGGGCCGATTCGGATGATGACGATGAGGGTAACGACTATATTTCTTCTCTATCGGTGGAGAAACTCACGTACGAAGAAACTATACAACAACTGATGAATAATTTCAACGCATTTCACAGGTTCATGTGTCATTTGTACACAGACATCGTACATTCTTCAACAATTACCAAATCTTTGGGAAAATTGCGGAGTTCGTGTCCGAATCAGGTTAACAAATATATCACAATCACCAAAAATAAAAAACAAAAATTTCTAACAATAGGCATATCTATTTCGTTGAACAAAGAACTGAAGAAATGTGTCTATTTTGTAGATTACGATAAAATTAGAGATATCGATAGAAAACATGCCAATTTTGTTACATCTTTATCGATACAAGGCTACATTTAGTCAGAGAAACATTTTGTTCCGGTGAAAATAATTTTCCACTCTTTATGTTAATCTTCCCGAAAACATTGTTCATCAACTGATAAAAATGTATTCTTTTACAATCATTGTATGATAAGAATGTTGATCAATTCGAATCCATTGATTTTTTCAAGACTTACACAAGAGGATGCGAACGATGCGTCAGGTCCCATTTACAGTACATGAATTTAATGAAAAACTGTGGTAATTTGGCAAATTTCCAAGATTTAGTTTCACATTTTATTTTTGGGTATTTATCAAAAACTCGAATATTGCACCGTCGTTTGCAACACGATAGTGAGCGAACTAAAACATCTAGATCCCTCCAACCAAAAACCCTTTAAAATGTCCATGATCACTTTGGCTTATCTGCGAGTGGCTAAACAGAACCACTACGATGCGTAGATCTTGTATTTAAGCGATGGAAGTCCCATCACCGTTGAAGGAAAAAATAATAACAATCTACATATTGACCAAAGTCCAAATGTCTTGCCCTGGAATAACACAAAGAAAATACACACAACTATGTGGAAAATGTGCTTACTGAGTTTCTATATGACTCGAATGCTCCCTACACATCGGAAGTGGAATTGATGCTTCTAATTGATTTCCTGTACAAGACAGGTAGGCCAAAAAACGAAATTTTGTTCCTGGTGGTGAGTCAACTTAACTAACTGATTGAAAGTGAAAAAACTGAAATTAAAACAAAAACAACAATAATGTGTATTCCTTCTCAGTTTATGCATATGCTGAATACATTTGTGAATCATCCATCACATTCTATTTAGAAAAACTTGAATAGACTCTTTGTCACCCGATACGAAAAATTCAGTTTGATTTGCATTACATTGTACAAAAAAAACAGGAGTGAGGCCCGATTGAGGAGTGTTGTTTCATGCCTGGGGAAATAATTTTCCGGTTCATGCAAGTGCGATCGATCGAGATTAGCTCAAATGCCCTTGGGCATGGTAAAAAAATGTCCATGTAGAATAATGTAAATAAATAAATGTTGAACGATACCGACCTTCAGCAAATTTTACTCAATCAATTCACATATAATTTCAAAAATAAATAAATAAAATAATTTTTTTTCTTACTGGCAACTGCAGGAAAACATCGAACCTCATCAACAATACCTTTCGTCGAGAAGAGCATCATGTCGACGATGTGTGATAAACAAGGAGCATGTGCCCACCAACCTGCCTTTTGTCAATGTTTTATTTGTGGATACAATGCTCAGTATCTCGACATATATGATTTTACTTCGCATACATCAGAGGCGGAGAGATCGTCTTGGCCAAATTCCTCGATGGAGATTGGCGGATGGTGAGAAGATGAAGATGGTGATGCGATGGAAATCGGTGGATGGCGAGAGAGTGAAAATGGTGATGCTGCAGCCACTGCCATTAATGTTCCTGTTTCTGGTGTAGATGATGAAGTTCACTTGATTTGCATCGTTGACTTTCAAGGTTTTGAAATTCTTCAAACAATTTACATAAAGGAGTTGGCTATGTTCGACATCGAAACGAATCGCATACAACACTACATTTTTGGACCTCCATGTAAGCTAACTTGTTTCAGTGACGAGACCAAATCAGCCATCCGAAATTCGATTTTACATGTGCATGGAATACACTGGTATGAAGGATGGATACCTTACAAGGGTGCTTTGAGTATAGTGCAAAAAATGCTGAGTAATTACAAACATGTCTACATTTCAAGTGTGGAAAAATACCAGATTTTGCACAGGCAGTTTCTACCCACATACCTATGAAGGATGCAGTTGACTCGGTACTTTTCTCACTATGTATCGCCCACTGTTGACTTTGTGTGATGGAAAATATACATTTGTAAAGTGTGGTTTTTTGTATGTAATCTTGTTTGTTTTTTATATAAGGTCTAATCATGGCTCTAAATGAAGAAAAAATAAACAAATACATCAATACTACTTTAGATTCTCAAAAAAAAATCCTACCTTAAACGATGATTCCTACTCCACTGAAATATATAATACACTTTTGCATCATACGCAAGATGGAGACATATTCAATAGTCGTTACACACCAAAAGAATATTGACGAAACTTTTGACGATGCAGAAAAATTGAGGATTATTAGACGAGACAGTCAACCCTAAGGATTATTTCGATGTTTCGAAAAATACTGCTACGATCGGGGAGGTCGAAGGTGACAAAACTAGAGACGAGTTTCAAGCTGAAAACGAACAAGTGTTGGATATGCTCGATCCGAACACAGCCGCGATAGAAGCAAATTATAGCAATTATGGTAAAGATGATGGTGATTACGATAGCGAAGATGAATGCAAGTTACATAACGTAGATAATGATTGGGAGAATTTTAACAAAGTCAGAGTATCAGCCATTGTTTACCACGAAAATCATGTCAATGAGAACGAACCGCTCAAAATTAGCGAATTAAATGAACCCGAAACTGAAGTTATTCTTTCTGACGAACCGGTTATAACACAGACTGGTTTAAATTTCTGCGAAAACAGAACAGAAATTGAACTTGTAAATACTGCTGACGAATCCATAATGGTACCAGTGGAACTGAATTCCTACATAACGGAGTCCGAAACCACATTCTTGGAAAATGAAAAGCCAACAACCACACCCATCGAAATACATTTCAGTGAAAGCGAATCGGGAACCGAAATCGAATGTGAGGAAATAGTAGCACGGCAAATACTCGAAGAAAGTACTTTGGACAAGCCTGTTTTGGAGGAATTGAGCGAAATGGAAACCAATCTCAAAGGTACTTTAGACGAGCCTGTTTTGGAGGAATTGAGCGAAATGGAAACCAACCTCAAAGAACCTAACGAATCGATGGGGGTGGACACGGATTCGGGCGAAATTAAAACTGAAATCGAGCTTTTCAAAAAAGGCGAAAATAATAATAGTCGAAAAATACATAGGGATAAATTTCCGCTATATTTAGTCTGTTTGACGGAAAACGACTTGTTTGACTGAGTGGAAAAAAGAAAAAGCTTTAATGAAAAAGTTTATTTTAATTTGCTGTGTTTCTATTTCCCTTACCGTGGCTACGTTTTGCGTACATGCGACACATTGGATGATTCCCGAAACTATGGCAATCGAATCGAGTATGAAACATTTACAAATAATGGCATGTTTCACAAGAAGGTCGATTGTCTATCGCTACCGTTTCACTGTATCGATTCGTCAGATTGCCAAGTTTTGTGTGATCTGTCAAAGTTGAGTTTCGATTGCGATGAAAACAAATGCACTCCGCGAATAAAAACAACACCTGTCGCAGTAACAACAACAGCAACAACAACAACAATAACCCAACAATCGCCCACAACCTCTTCCCATCGCTCAAATAGTGTTCCGTGTGATTCCAGACACGGAATAGTCAGAGTGTTGAAAAGCAAGGATGGAATCGTCACGAGCGATCTGACAACATCCAGTTTTTAATTAAACGATTGTAAATGCAGGGCCGATATGATATTGGGTGTTCTCGAATTTCAATCATACGTACCGCGATGTTTCACGTTAATTTCCTGACAAACTTTCATGAAATTCAATATATCAACGATAATAATAATTCATACGATGCATGTATTTATATATTTATTATTATTATGGATAACCAGGGTCGTCATAGTTTTAATTTATTTTTCCACAGAGATGCGATAATTTATACCGGAAATTTACAAGAGAAGTGATAATGAATTTCCTATTCAGTTTCGAATATTATTTCCCACAGTACCTTCGTATCTCAATAAACAATCAATTCTGAAAATCACACAATTAATTTTCCAAGTGTTGAATCGGCATTTGAAACTCAAATCTTTATGTATACAAACAGAAACTATTCCAACGTCGGCATTATTCAATTCGCCAGCCGCGACCACTGAGATGGAGACCCGTTCGATGGCGAAGGTCCAATATGCGCGCATGCATCTCTACCTCCCTAAAAAAGCATATGTTTTGAAAAAGACCACATTATTTCACTGTATCCGTTTTAGGAAAAAAAAAAAAAAAAAAAAAAAAAAAAGTAAATAAAAAATATATATAGATATTTTATATTTTGTTTTCCGAGTGTAACAAAAGGAGGGGAGGGGGTAGGGAAATATATGCGGCTACATTTCAAACAGAGATCAGAACACATGAACTCGCGATAAACAGTGCATCTCTAAAGTGCTCTTACATAGGAGAACTATTTAAAAAAATTGGATATGTTATTGGATTTGAAAAATTATAATTTCTTGTACAACAGCTACAAAATTGTTTATCTTTTGGATAGAAAAAATAATATATGGTTTAAAGCAAAAACCGTTGCTGTGTTATTGGGATACTAAAACAACAGGAAATCTGTTACGAATTATGCGAAAGAGAAATATAGAAAAACTTTCAACGAACTGGCAACAAATGCAAATTTTCAGTTGTGATTGTCAACGAGCAGCCCCACACTGCCTTCATCAACGAACCGGGTATTTACAGACTGATTATGTATTCTAAAGTGCCCTTTGCGGAAATTTTTCAAGATTTTATTTACGAACACATTCTCCCGTGCATTCGAGAGGGTAAACAACGCATGTTTCAGAATCACATCGAGTATTTGACAAAACAACTCGGAGAAAGAACCAATGACGTGGAAGTTATAAAGGGACAATTATTGTCTCGAGCTGCAAAAGAGGTTGTCGTCCCAACTGCTAGGAATTGCTGCATTTAGAGTATAATTCACTGTCTAGAAACATGTACAGCCATGTCAAGAACGCATTGAGCGCACATTTGAAATTATCCAAGAATGACGTTATGATTAAAAATACAGAATTTACAGAAAATGAAATGGTGATTCAAATAGGTGAAATGGAAAAATGAAGTGTATATAATTTCCTATTTATGTGTGTGTGTGTATATACATATATATATATGTGTGTGTGTTTTTGAAATTATTTAGTTAGTAAACGTTCGATAATATTTCCCGAAATGCAAACTGCGAGCACATACTTGTATTTATCATGGACGTTTGTTAAAAATTACCCTATTTTGTGTACACATTACAAAACAAATTTACTTCTTGTAAATAATGCTCGGAGCTTAGCGAATTCAAAATGTTTTCTTGAATCTCTTCAAAAACTATGTCATTTTGGTCGGGATATAGACTGAGCTCCAAAAGTTTAAATATTTACCATATACACCGAGTCTCCTATTTTGAGCTTCGAGAAATAAATTATCTGCGAAAATCCTAAACTCCTTTTCTTCTGGATAACCGAGTTGGGTGATTAAAGTATCGGGAAATAAGTCGTGATTAAATGCCATTGTGTCCATCTTACCGTTTAGCATAATTGACAAATCCTGCAAACCCCGATAAATACTCAAGCCTATAGTAGATGTGGGCCCGGCGGCGAAAGAAGATGAAGTCGACATCTTATCCACAAAATTATCGTTGAGAACGTGATTTTCCTCATGTTCGTCGCTGATTTCGGGAACGTTTTGATCGTCGGGTGCCGCCATCTCCTGATTTCATCACCACCATTCATTTTAGGCATTGTCATTTTGGGAGATGTGGACATCTCATCTCATCGCTGTGGTAACTGTCAACGTCGCTGAGCGAAATTCGACGATGTAATCGTCTACGTTCTTGGTAATCCTCTCTGGGTTTTTGTTTGATTGATTTAATCTTACGATTATATTTAAATGGTTGGCGTAAATGATTTTCAGAGTTGTCGTCGATGATTTTGGAACGGGGTGGTATTTGACAATCGATTAAAGGTAATCCCACCCTCTCTTCTTTATCGAAACCTTCAGATGGTAAGTAATTATCCTCGTCCCTTCTGGTTTCGTCATCAGCCAGGCAGCCATCATCGTCATCGCCGTGATTCGACTCTTCGTCAATTGCGAGTTTGTGGAACAGACTCGAATACGTCTGTTGTCGAGACACAGTTATGATGCGGGGATTGTGGGCGAGGTGCAAGAGTGTCGGGAAAGGTGATCTTAGGCTCCAGTGTTTGGTTGGAAGCTTGTGATTGTGGGCATCTGGGTGATGATCGGGAGTGGAGTTGGGGGTCTGGGATAAGATTGTGATGCAAATAGAATTTTTTTCATAAATATTTGCGAAAATGCGACATATGCATAGAGTATTTTAACATCATTTTGATAAACTTTATTTTTTTCCGTAGGATTAAACACCAGCATAACCCCCTCCTCATAGTTTTCAAGTTTTAAACGAGTCGATAAACTCTGATCGACATAAAACAAGTTGGCTACTTTGTGAATCACCATGTTGAATAAAATGGTACTAAAAGTGGGTAAATCCATAAATATTTGTAGAGGTAATTTATGTGGGCCGTAACGAATTTTTAAATTACGATCTTTAGATTCGTATGAAAACTGTCCAATTTTAAAATAATTGTAATCTGACATTTTTTTCTCGTTGCTAAAATTTTGTAATGTATAACTGAGATGAATAATCATTAATTTTTTTTAGGTGGGTTATAACTTACAATGATAAAAATTAAGTCATTTCATTTAGTTATTTATTTTATAAATATATATTTTACAAATACATTGATTCATTTATGACATAAAAACATACAAAAAGACATACAAATAACAGATTTAGCTACACAATTCAATTATTCTTTTTTTTACACAATAGTTATACCAAGAATTACATTTTCTGACAAGATTGTTCCAAATAAAATCTGCATTTACAAGGGAACATCTTTGTTGATATGCACTTGGATTATGAAAACCACAGGTGCCACATTCGATGGGAAATTTCCTCGTAGCTATTACAAGTTTCTCGGCAGGCACTCCCAACTGCATCAGGAAGTGTATTTTTTGAGCACCTCTGACGACGATGTGTCGGATCCAACTTTCGTTTACGGTTTTGCGAATTGTTTCAATGTTAATCATCTGAAAAAAACGAAACGAAAAAAACGAAAAAAAAATAACATCGATGGAAATTTTAAATATAATTAAAGATGAATATGTTCGCCATCTAAACGACGTGCGAGAAAACATCTCTATGGTGATGGACATTCTCAACCAGCATACGGCCTTCGAACCCGAATATGGCGAAACTTTAATGACTCCCAAAATGCATAGGGGATGGAGAGGTTCGAAATCGGCTTTGATGTGGATATGGTTGCATTTAATGTTGACCGGCGAAAATAATCGCAATAGAAATGATAATTACGCCAATCTTTATCACAGTTTAATCGAAAAATTTGATTTTTTTTATCCTGTGTTCCATGTATTTCGTTGGATACAGAAACAAAAAAAAAGCAATGCTTAAAATACTCGTGGAAAATAACTTCCCGCTAGATTATCTAATGGTATTAATTCATTCGAGCATCGAAGATGAGAAAAACATTTCACAGATATATAACACCCCCGCAGTAATAGGTTTGCTAATGCTCGAGTATCGGCAGTTGAAATTACGCATATTGGGCCGAGAGAAAAACAAAAAACACTTATTTCAGTAAATGAAACCACTTCGCGGTGGGTAATTGAAAGCAACAATGACGAGGGCGGCGAGGGGATGATAGCAGTGGTGAATTTGGTAAATGTAAGCAACATTCGAGGCAAGAGGATATGGGCGAGTTTATCAAAATCTACAAAAGTGTTTTTTCAAACAGTTAATCATGTATATTTAAATTTTATTTGTGAAAATTTTATTTAAGGAAACATGCCTGGATTTTTTGTAACTATGGACAAAATCAACCCCGTATAAATATGTTAA
The DNA here is from genome assembly GCA_029891345.1 of Dryococelus australis. Classification (NCBI taxonomy): domain Eukaryota; kingdom Metazoa; phylum Arthropoda; class Insecta; order Phasmatodea; family Phasmatidae; genus Dryococelus; species Dryococelus australis. The sequence goes on from CM056994.1 coordinate 198,481,463, forward strand.
AAGTTATTTACAAATTTCAATCACAATCGATCGGTTAAGATAAAAGATTAATGTAAGAAAAAAAACTAGGGTTATTTTATTTTTGGCAGGGTAATGCGAAAAGACTGTTATCTAAAAAAGAACATTGAGTTGAATCACTGATACGATTAATACTTGAAATGCACAAACGAAACAATGAGAATTGGTGACAAATGACCCAGGATAATAGAGAACATTTATCATCGCTTGGATTGTATTATTTTGGAAAAGTATCCTTTCTCAGCTGCTTAAAATGTGGCAATGTAATATGCGTATATGATGAAAATTGTAATCACGAATGTATTTGTAATAAATAAGAAAAGTTCCTTTTTTTCATGGCACATTTCCTCCCTCGCCGTTTACAAAAAAAAATATTTAAAAAAACGTATTTTTTTGCCAGGGTAACATTGTATATTAGACAAAAAATAAATGTTTTTCTTCCAGTCAAACACAACAAGTCAATGTTGTCGGACAAGACCAACAAATACTTGCAGAATAATCTCGACTGTTTGTATTCTGCATTTCTGGCCAGAGAATATGGCCCAAATTTTTTTTCTGTATACCGCTTCGATCAACATTTTTGTCTCGTTCTTGTTTGTAAGTATTCTGATATATATCTTATTTCACGAAAAGAATTATTGACTCGAGTAAAATGGACGAGGAGCGGGAACATATTGGGAAAATGATCAAACAGATTGAGGAAATTAGCCGAGTAACTGTCGATGCGAATCTGGATAGTATAATAATGCAACTCGTCGGCCGGTATTATGCCAAATACGATCGAAACAAAATAATCTCCATTGTCGGATTCAGTGAACTCGGTAAAATCACCTCGCAGGAAATTTTGCCCTTTGGTTACGATCTTTTGTTAAAGTGCATGTTTTTTCATTGGTCGAAAAAAAAAACAACGCGGAGCAGAGTACAATTGTGGGCTGGTTGTGCAAAAAAAGTTTGGCTTACCAACGCATTATCTTGGACTTCGACGTCGACAAGGAACACAATTTCGACTCGTACGAAGAGAACCTCGTTTGTCACGATCGTGTGATTGAGTCTGTCGTGAACATTTGTGCAGCTATGTTCCCATTTTATGTCAAGGGGTCTTGTCTGATGACGCATCGGCCCGAAAAGGCCAACTTTCACCTAATTCTACCCATAGTGATGGATTTTGTTTGTGCGCATGTATTTTTTTGTCATCTTTTTCACAGCTACTCGCAATCGAACGAGGGGTTGGCATTCAAGTTTGTGTTGGAAGATCCGGCACAGTGTTTCTTGCCCACCGTCCGAGATCACGTTTCCGAATGGCTGAGCACGTATGATCATAAAAAAAAAAAAAAAACGAAGTCCCGTCAACATATGGACGCTAAAGGATGAGTTCATGTCTTTTGTTCCCTTTTACGATTCCTTCAAGGAGGGCGAAGCCATTGTAGTTTCCATAACTTGCGGTTCATCGCGAGAAGTTTTTTCTTTAAAACTCGCTTGGACCAGGTAATACGTCAGACGATACACATTCATCGATCAGGCAATTGCGAAACGACGAGGAATCGATTGCGGCAAATGACCGACGGGTGCAAACGGGAAACGATGTTTTTAGTTATTGCGAGGAAGGTTGGGTAAAGTCATCCATTGGATCGACCGAGTAGCGGTTTGGATTTGAATAGATCGTCATGTGTGATGATGGAGAAATTACTCACAAAATTGAAAGTCTAAGTGGAGTGACGATGAGAGTGTAATTGCCGAGATGTACGAATTGTATAGAGTCAGCACGATCCAGACAAATTTTCAGTTTGAGACTAACCAGTTGGAGACCATTTGTTTAACAGGGGAAAACTGGACATTTCATCTGACGTCATCTTTTCCGAGCACGCATTGGGATTTGCCGAACATCAGGTTCCTTTTTACGATCGTGAATTTTACCCCTTTAGTAAAAATCTATTTTATGTGATTTATCATTTCGAGGAGGCGATACGACAACCCGACACTGACTTTGATCATTACAAGAAAAATTTCGTGCTAGCACTCATAGATGGTTTATTGGCTGAAAATTCAAACTTTTTTTATGTGGCCTACACTTTCTACACATGTTATTGCAAAGCAAATAATATCGAAATTAAAAACATAAACATCATTGTTGAAGTAAATGACTGGCAGAACAAGTGGATTTTGGGTAAGCAACAATGGCGATGGAAAGAACAGCATAAACACAAATATTTCAAAAATGGTTCGAAACAAAGTAGAGAAGAGGAATATTGTAATGAATGTGAATATGATGGAGATGAAGACTATCCTCCACGGAAATGGTTATGTGGATCTCCATCATCGGATACATTTAAAGAAAATTACGACTGGTTCGTCTTTGTTTTATCAAAGATGGTGAATCGCGGTTATGTGACGAGCGTATTGTCATTGCTCGTTCGCTACATTTACAGTAAAAATTTTTTGATCGCATGTGTTTTCAAGTTTTTCAACCCGAACTGGTATGCAAAGTTCATCTTGAGTGGTTGGTGCACCCACAAAAATTTAATAAATCACTTGTATGTGGGATTCTACAAGACCGACTTTCTTTATTTTTGGCTTTCGTCTTTATGTGAAGGACCTCTCGACTGGACAAACCTGTTCAACGTGTACAAATACGTCATATTTGGTGAATCCAATTGTCGAGTCAGTGGTGGTGATAATGGGGATTCATTCTCACATTAAAAAAATAAATGGTCGTCAGCAACAGATTGTAAGGCGACTAATTTATTCTTTTCGGACATTTTACTGACGAGGCGGTGTGGCAACTTGGTGTTGTTGTTCGGCAATGGAAAGTTTTCGATTGTTCGCGAAAGCGAGTTGCCCTTTATCCCGAAATACAAGAGTACAAGGCTGTTTTTGACCATCTAGGTTACCAAGTCTTTAGTGATGGGCATGTGTTTAACCCAATACTAAATTTATTTGAAACAGTTTCGCCTTCCCTGGCGTGTCTGGTGGCTATCAAGCACCGTTACGACATTCCAAAACCGATAATCCCCCTGGCCCATTACCCTCATGTACAAGACCTGTGTTTCGACATCTACCTTAAATTGCCACATTTATTATCGCGGTTGCAAAACAACAAGTTGATGGCGATGTTACTCTGCCCGATATTTTCAAACATAGTGGCAAAGCAGTATCCATTAATCGAACCTGACTACATCGATGAAAATTTTATTGTTACATTCAATAATTTGACTCTAAATTACAAGTGGCCTCCAACACTCGTAGAAAACATAAAGCTTATTACCGGCACCAAATTGGCGATTGCCTTCAAGATGTTTGTGTACTTGCTGTATATTTTAACTCAGAAATACACGGTGAACCTGAAACAAGTTACTCCATTTATACATTCCATTTTTGGACCACACATGCTGAAACTACTCGGTTTGGCCAACTTTATTTTCGACTCGAAAAACATTCTTCAGTCTTGTGATTTGTTAAAAAATGGCATAAGAAACAAAAGTGGGGTTGGCAGTAGAGGAGACTCGGACGATGAACATGATAGTGGTATGGAAATTGACGATGACGATGAAAGAACGACCACGCCGTTCAACACTTCGTAATCTATGAATTATTTTTGTGCAACGGTCGAGAAATTTTTGCATGTAAAGCGATAACAACTCATTGCCGAGGATAACGCCAAGAAAACTGAAAAAATTGCGGCTACAGCTTCCTTGCCGATAGATGCTGTGTTGTCACAGCCAGATCGTCCCGAGTCCAGTTTTCGAATATCGCCATTGTCAAATTCAATGTCCGCAATGGGTGAGGATAATTTCAGATTTGTGGTGCAAAACTTGAAGTTTGGTGATGAAGGGCACGTCGAATCGTCCATCGAGTTGACCGAGTTCGAGGATGGATTCGTATGTAATGCGTTTGTCATCTTTTCGTGGTTTTTGCATATGCGGTTTCAAAATCCCTATACAGATAGATCTCTTTTTCGATATTTATGTGAGAATCGCTTCGAAATTTATGATGATATAAAACAACTTGCTATCGAACACATTAGCCAAACCTTGTGCATGAATCATATAAAGGACCTTGCTAATTTACTATGATAATTTTGTGAAAATTCGCGAGTTCACATTTCTGTTCACATTGGGCCAAAGATTGTGTGGCGGTATCTCAAAGAACTTTACGATCGGTACAAACGCTTAAACGTCTACCCAAGAGAGTACCAAACCACATCCAAAGGGGACTTGTTACTCACTGAGTACTTGGATCACTTGTATATTGAATTTGCATCCATGATTTTATATGGCGAATTCAACATGGGTTTGATAGTCACTCTAATGAAGTTTATGGCATCTTTAAATTTCCGAGGTAATCAGTTGCGGAATTCCCTGGTACTTTATGGTAAAACTGATGCGGGGGAAAAAAACATACTTTCAGAGACTCTTTTGAAGCTACACAACACAGGTATCCCAAGCCATCTCGTGTTGAATTGGGCCAAGATCCCACACAATGATCAAAATCCCTATCATTTACTCTGAGTCACAACACATGTGTATGCATCGACGAGTTGGACTCATTCAATGTCAGCCACTTCAAAGTGTTTTGTAACATGGGATGTATGCCGACGAGGTTCATGTACTCAAACAAGTAGGTCGAATTTCTGATAACTACTAAACCTATAATTGCCTGACAGAAAATGCTTTCGTTCGTGGACATGGCCGTGATTGGTCGATTACTTCCCATCATGAACATTTCCAATGCATTCAGTTCAATCCCAATAACCCGCTAGTCGACTGCTTGCTCGACAAGGTGGAACTTTGTAATCACAGCAAAGCGACCCCTCTATTGGGCGGCATATTATTGACTCAACGTGTACCAGAATTTACACCAGGACAAGATATTTTGGGAATTCACCTTCTCAATACGATGTTACTAATCAATTTTTTTTTTTACAAAACAAACAGGCCCATTCCCATGACCAAGCCTTCGTACGTCGACGCAAAATATCAAGAATGCGTGCTGAATTCACACATCACTTCGAAATTTTTTTCGATGGTAAAGGTACGTGTGGCCAACAAAAAGTTATCGGAAAGGCGACTAAAGGAATTTATGCAAATGTGGTACAAAATTATTAAAGGGTTGTTTCCCGAAACCAAATTTAATGATTTTTACCAGGAAGTTTGCGACGAATTGGACAAACATTTTGATAAATGTGATAGAACCTACAATGTTATATTGTCTCTTCCAAAAATGTAATGCTTTTGTAAATAAAAAAATTATAATTTGATTTCATAATATTCCAATTTCCTGTATATTCTTGCCAATGAATGGCTACTTATTGGCAGAACTCTGTTACACACATACACACACACACACATGCACGCACACGCACGCACACACACACACACACACACACACACACACACACATATATATTAATACATTAAGCTTGAATCGATCTTTGGCTATCTTCGGCTTGAGTTTTAAAATATATAATAAAAGTTTATTATGAAAACCTGATTAAGTTATTTATATTGCGTGGTGTCGGGCCGATATATATATATATATATATATCGGCCCGACACCACGCAATATAAATAACTTAATCAGGTTTTCATAATAAACTTTTATTATATATTTTAAAACTCAAGCCGAAGATAGCCAAAGATCGATTCAAGCTTAATGTATTAATATACCTAGATTGTTGACACCAACACCCTTTGCAGAGGTGGATTACCAATACCAACATCTGGTACAAATACAATCATCGAAATGATGGTGAGCATACAAAGCGATCTAATCAAGCTTAACGTACTGATATAGCTAGACTAATTTTGGACACAACGACCTTTGTAGAGTCAGATAACGTGTCAAGTCTGGTACAAGTGCCATCGCAATGGTAAGCGGGCGTACGAAGCGAGAATTTTTTCAGCAGCATCAAGCTTAACATACTGATATACCTAGACTTTTTTTTTGACACAACGACCTTTGCAGAGTCGGATAACATGTCAATTCTGGTACAAGTACCATGATAATGGTAAACGGGCGTACGAAGCAAGATGTTCTCGAGCGAGTATCTTTTTTTTTTTAATGTATAAATAAAGTGTTGCTTTAGTTATATATCTGTGGGCAATAAAAAAATAATGCAAATGTTTGCATTACTTGGAGCGCAAGTTAAAATAAAACAATATTTATTATTATACCTGCCCCCTTTTTTCTTGCTGTCCTGGGATGAGGAGTGATCTTTCCACGTTCAGCTCTCATCGTTGATTGATTTCCTTTTTATCAGATTCTGTCCCCAAATAAGCTAAACCGACAGGAGGGGAAGTTCGGGGAAATTAAATACTGTATTGTGATTGATTGTTGCTGGTAGGGGGGATGGTTATCCAATTATTGGCTTCGATTATGACGTTACACAAAAGTATGTGTTGTAACCACAGTTGTTTACTTTCGGGAAATAATGACAATTGTGTGTGTTGTAACAACAGTTGTTTACTTTCGAGAAAAACTACAAGTGTGTGTGTTGTAATAACCGTTGTTTAATTCCAAGAAAATTTATTATAATTGAATTCCAATCAGAGTGCACTATTTCACTTCCCCTCCCTTCCCCTCTTCAAAGTTTGCCTTTATAGCAGAGAAATCTGGAGAAAAGACTTTAGTCAATGCAGACAGCTGGACAGAAAAATAGACACACACATATATATATATACACACACGCCTTATGTTTTTCTGTCCAGCTCTCAGCATTAACTGGAGTCATTTTTCCAGATTTCTCTGCCATGAAGGCAAACTTTGACGAGGGGAAGGGATGGGAAATGAAATAGTGTACTCTGATTGGTTGTTGAATGTCTGTGTTGGAGGGGGATGTGTGGGGGGGGGGGGAGAATTATCGATGGTGGAGTATTCTGGTATAACAACATGGAACTAAACAAATTTATCCATGTTCCCTATATACCTTATTAATATTCAAACTGTGTCATTCAAGATCAAATTTGAATACTAATTACCTTTACAGGGCCCAATGGATGTGTTTGTTTAGTTCCATGAGATTTTGCAAGAGTACTCCGCAATCGACAATTCTTCTCCTTTTTTTCACTTTATTGATCAACCAAATCAGAGTACACTACAATCTCACTGGGATTAGTTACTGTGCACTAAAAGACTGACCTAAAAAGATTTCCCATGCCACCTCTGTGTTGAAGACTGACACCATTTTTGGCTGGAAATGTCCGGTGCAGGTGCATGTCTCCTTCATGTCTTGTTTGCACGGTCGTTTTCCTTTAAGAGAAACCCCTTGTGATTCACATTACTGGTGTATCGTTGCGCAATTGCCCCTGGTGTTAGTTGGTGATGAGGGTGCCAGCATATTATGTTTCTTCCTATAACAGACAGTTACAACCAAATTATAAAACAGAGTAAGTGGGACCTAGAAACATAAAGTGTTTGAATTAGTAAAGCATTTTTACACATGAAAGTCATTCACGTGTTTACACCATAGTACGTCTGGACGTTTATAATCAGTAATGACCATGTGGGACCATGTAAACATAAAATATTTGGATTATTAAAATCCAAATGTACTGATGTCCTGACACATGGGTAATTTTTAAGTGTAAAAAATACTGTAAAAATACAAATATTCATGTTTGCAAGTTCCCATGTGGACCTCATTAATTATAAAAGTTCAAACTTACTGATATCCCAACATGTGGGTAATTTTAAAGTGTACAAATATTTTAAGTTCCATGTGGACCACTTTAAATAATGTTCTCCTTGTGGGAGTTTAAATATTAAATTAATTTACTTTTATAAAATAAATTTTAAACTAAACTTAATAACAAGATTTTACTTACTGATACCTACCTACAATACGATGTGGCGCCTATACCCCAAAAGCTCTGATGGCTGACCTGCTTTCTTGAGGAGACTTTCCTCCCAGCATCAGAGCCTGGTGTGACGATGTCTAATTTCAGTAAATAAGTTGTCTTATATTTAGAGGAAATAAAAAATTATGTGTGATTTATTTAACATGAAAAATGTTTTGTAAACAAACTATTAACATTATGATTTGTTTGAACATATATATATATATATATATATATATATATATATATATATATATATATATATATAAGTCAATGAATATTCCCTCGTATTTATTAATCTATGATTATTTGTACATTAAATATATAAAAATATAGGATGTCTTTGTAAACAAATGTCAAATACGTTAAACATATTCTTGTAAAGATATCTACTTTGTTTAGAAGTAAAAAATACGATTTTAATTAATTTAATACTTTCTAGTAAAACTTCTCACGCTATCTCTTGGCAAATAATTAATTGTAATAAAAACAACATATTTTTCTTTTTATACTTCAAGAATCATTTTACAATAAGCAAACTTGTTTTAACTTGAGTAGAATGAACTAATTTACTCTTTATAATACAAAATATTTCATTAATAAAATTTTTTTTTTAATTATTTATAATCTCACATCATCAGTGATAAATGACAATAATTTAACTAGGCATCTTTGAAGGAAATAATTATTATTATGCAAAATGTCAGGTCGTCCCCGATTGTTAACATTATTTGGTTCAGCAAAGACTTATATTTATCGATGAGTTGACAAATTTACACTCGTTTCTGGCAATCACATGATATGCACCTTTTCAGTTTTCAACACGCACCAGAAAGATTATGCTAAGTTATTTGTTTTGTTTCTTCTCTTTAAAAACTACTTTCAGTAATGTAGTTCGTATGTTTTTTGTAATGCAGTTCGTATATCACATAATAGGTAATGCTAAACTGCAAATAATTCTTGATAGTTTATAACCAAAATACTTTGTCTTGAAAATAATTGATTGAAAATTCATATTTTGATATAAATACAATCCACAAGAAACACGACTATGTCTAGTTTGTTGTTCATCGCTTATTTTATAATCTGTTTATTAAAAATAACCGAGGAAAGTGCTTATTTGTAAATAGCTTGCAGAAAAAACAGCAAATGGTTCATTGAAAAAAATCTTCAAGTATATAACAACCAAAGTTATATGTGCTCTCTCTTATCGGCGTGCATGCAAATTTATTTCAACTCAGTGCAAATAAACTTAACACATATTTATGTGTAATACAGCATACATTAAACAAAATTATAAAATAGTATAATATCATCGGCAAATTTGATACACTTGACATTGTGAACCTTCCATATTTTTATTTAGGGATTTTATATACCAACAAAAGAAAGAAATGCATTAAAAGTTACATTTATTTTTGTTATTTATTTTTGTTCCATATACAATACAATACACTACAATTTACAATAACATTCCTTTTCATAATAATCTATATAGTGGTTTTTTACATTGGTATTACTCCAGTATACATGTTTATAAGAATGTCTTTTCCTTCTATCGAATTGGTACACATCCACTTATTGTCTTGTGTTGGAAACTTTTCCACAGAATAGCGTATATTGGTAATAAGATTGATATGATACCCGTGGTCAAAAAACTTTTCAGTTAAGAGACAGAAAAAGTGTGGCAAGGGAAATACACTTTCATCATCCATTGAAAATAACCTTTTACCCTTGTCATAGGAATTTACCAGATCTGAAATATCGTCTTTGCTCTTAGTACAAATTAATTCTTCTTTGACGACCCGATTCTGCTGCACGAAAAATGAAAGATCATCAATTGCCTTCACTGTGGATGAATATTCTGTTGTAGTTGATGTCTGCAAACAAAATGGCAATTTCCTTGCATAGATATTTGTTGAGCAAAACAGTAAAATTGCTGCAAAGAACATCTTTGATCTAGCTGGTCCATCTCTCTCACTTCACCACACTCTTTGTTATGCTGGCTACTGAAACTGTCCACATATTTATAGCTGGGAGTGTGTTGCAAATTAAAAAAACACCACATGTTGTGTTTTTTTAATTATTTTAACATGTTCTTCAATTCAGCGGCAATGTTTTTAAGCTGTTTTATTTGGTTTTCGTCATGTTTGAACAGATAAAAAATGTTAAATATATTGGAATAAGCGGCCAAAAATTTTCTCATGACGTAAACGGGTTCAAAGTCTTGCCATAACACTGCATCGGTTGAGTTTTCTGGCACAAATAAGTCTGTTGTTTGCCAGATTTGATCATATAAATAGTAATTCATATCTCCTGAATTCGATGTTTACATTGTTTTCTCACCATATAAAGAAATATCATCAAAATTTAGAATAAAAATGAAAATGTTATTGTCACGTATGTATTGCATTGTGAATGACGATGGCAAATGTTTAATGTGATTGGCAATTACAATGTTATAAGCTAAAATGTTTCGTTTTTCGTAAAATTTAGCCAATTGTGATGGATATAGTTGGTTAATATGATAATGGCCCCTATGTCTACTTGCTGATCTCATACATGTATCGAACGAAGCATGATTATATTTCCATTCCACCAACAGACTCTCTTCATCCACCCAGTTGTAGTTCATGCCTTGAAATGTTTATTTTTTTACTTACAAGAAGCTATATAGGTATCCATTGATAAAAATGAATAAAACAATAAAAAAGAAGGTAGATAGAGTGATTGGGGGGGGGGGGAGTAAAAAAAAATAAATCTCTAATGACACCAGGTAAAAAAGACTGTGTATTGTTCTAGCGCTACCACAGTTCCCAAGGCACTAATACCTCGAACTTCAAAGAGTCAGCACAGTCTACTGAGTCTGGAAGTATGGATTCAAAATGGTATGCTAGTAAAGACTATGTAAAAGAGTTTATTCACATATATGAAAAACATGAAGCTCTTTGGAACAGAGATAAACAGGTGTATAAATGTGCAAATGCAAGGTATAAGGGATTTTGAGAATTACTTGCGTTTACCATCGAGTATGGAGAACATGATGTAGACAAATACACCATCATTATACGGAAAGAGCCTTTATGGGATTCCTACGTAAGGGAGTGGAAGAAAATAAAATATGCAACGAAGAATGGTTGTGTTCGTGATCCAACACTGTGGTACTTTGATCTCATGAAATTCATTCAATCTAAAGAACGAGGAGAGACGCATTCGACCGCGATGGGGTTGGAAGATATGGAGTGTGTTGCTGTGAACAATGCATTCATCAAACACGGAATGATGCATGACAATGCCATATATTTTCCCATGTCTGTCAATGATGAGGTAGTGGACAGTGCAGTCAACACATTTGTCAATAGCGGGGTTGATGACACCCCAGTCAATACATTAATCAACAGCGAGGTTGGTGACACCGCAGTCAATATATTAATGAACAGCGAGGTTGGTGACACTGTAGTCAATACATCACTCAATGGCGAGGTTGGTGACACTGCCATCTATACATCAATCAACGACGAGGTTATTGACAACAAAATCGACTCGTTCCTCAACAGCGAGGCTATGGACAATGTAGTCAATGCGTTCAACAGTGAGGTTGGAAACCATGCAGTCGTCACAACCAACACACCCATCAATTACACATCTGACACATCTGTTAGTGATACAATCAATATGTCCATCAATGGTGAGGTGTTTGACATATCTGCTCTTTGTTATGAGATTTAAAAAAAAAACTCATAAGATTTTTTCACCAAAGAGTTACTCAAAATCAATTATCAACTATTTAGTAGATGTGGGTTTGTCTAAATTGTGGTCAAGTTGTGCCAGATGTAGTAATGTAATTTTAAACATGACCTTATATGTATATTATCTTTATAAAATCAAATAATACAAATTTAAAAAAGACTTTTATTTGTATTTTTTTTTTACAATTTATTTTCACATCTTCTATGAATCACTTGTCATAAATGACAAATTCAATAAATTCTTTCGGAAATCTCCCATTTGCAATATCCAAATAAACTTTGTGTTCTGTTAGATAAAATTCGTAACTTTCAAACCATTTTTTAAACAATTCACTGGCTGTTTTTGTGTATGTTTTTATGGAAGTCTGAGGCATGGCTGAATTCAAAATTGCATGTATGACTTTTATGTAATTGCATAAATATTTACCATAATGAATCTGATACATTTCGGACCGTGGCACATTATTTATTTTTTGTCTCGGTGGTAATTTGGAATACTTTTCCAAAGTCAAGTATTGATCTGCCTGACAGTCTTTGGGATTGTACAAGATCACTGTTTTCTTATGGCCAATATAGGAAGAACCGAGACCATCAATGTACCTTTGATGTGCAGATGAGTTTTTGAGTATAACCAACTTTATATTTTCGTACAATTCCTTCTGTTCTACCAAATAGAGGTAGTTGTAAATGGCAAACAATGCATTTTAGAAATTGAGGAACTTTTCGAATTCATAACAGTTGGTTACTTTGGTCATATTCACAAATAAGAAGGTTTGAATTACTGCAAAATACACTGTAGTCAATCACGTTTGTCAAATGCAAGTATTTTTTCTTCACTAGGGAAACAGATGAGAGTATCTCGGTGCCTTCGGGAACCATACCCCTTCCTTTAATATTTTCATTTCCTTTTTTATGAGTTCTATAAAACTGTTACTGTCCAATTTCAAATTATTTGTAAATTGATACTCATTGGTATATGCATCAAAGGTCAATTCGCGATACTCTCGTGGAATTTTGCAAACAACTGCACAGAGTTTCGTCTCGTCGTACACAATCAGTTTTTTATTCACTTCCAGATTAGAGTAGGTATCGTAGGCATCTTTGCGAATGAAATATACCAACTGCATGTGCTCCCCTTCCGTCAGGTTGTTTATTGTTTCTTTGTAATCTCGAATCGCATACAGTAGATACAACACGGGTGTAATTCGACATAAATGTATGAGATGTTTTCATGCAAACAACGTCGTACCTATAGCTACATGAATGCTGACAAACTTGAAAGATGGAGTGCTATAAAGCCCATAGGTTGAGTTGACTGTAATTTTAAGCGAAAGTTGCTTCGCATCCAACACCGAGTACTCTAGATTCATGTCTTGAATCCTCTCTTCAGAGACTTCATTTTTTTTTTTTTTTGCATTTCAGACTTTAGAGATTTCATTTGCTTCTTTACAGTTTTCCTACAGTCGAGTAAAGAGACTATAAAGTTTATGGTGAATGGAGTTTTGGCATGTGAAACTAAATGTATCAGAGTGAGCGTACAGAGCAATTACATCATTCCTCAGCATTTCATCCAACGCGTCGCGGGATAGCGGAGCATTTTCAAACACTAGATTCAATGCTTTCGCGCAGCAACAACCGATGGTCGATATTGAAAGTCGTTTGTTGATGATGATGTTTGGGTAGAAACAATTGACATTGTATTGAATAACTTTCCAAAAAAAGCAGTAGTTTGCAAACACCACTGCTCTGGGATATTCTTTATTCGTGTACTTCAAGTTTGGTTTGGTGTATATTGGTCTAATGTCCATCGCGGACGTTCTTTCGGCGAGCGACAAACATTTCAGATCGGGCATGGCCAGTAAAACGGAATCATTGCTCTGGTATCCCGGTAACATACCAAAAGGATAGCACATGATACAGGAACGCATTCGCGATCTGGCGAGAAATGGCACTCATCGATTTGTCTTCGAGACCAAAGTTAATGTCATTGGCCAATTGGTTGGTGAAAATTGTAAATTAAACTTGTTGTAAAGTCATCGTCTGAGATGGTGTCATCTAGAATACAATAAATCCGCATAACCACAGAGTTCAAATCGATTTTCCAAAACTTTTGGCTCAGATAGTTTTTAGACAAGTTCCCCAACGACAAATTCCCACTCGCCAATGCATTTTTTTTCTTCAAGATTGTCAACGTATCGAATGTGATACAGTCGCAGTGAAAACGAATGAGCGAAGCCATGGCTAATTTTCCAAGGGTTACAAATGCTTTTATTTCGCGTTGCATATTGAGAACTCGCAAGCAAGTCAATAGGAATTTCAAATTGTCTCTTGGAATGCATTTACACTCGCGAAAATGATGATGACAAAGACTCTGACGAAGATTTCGAAGGGGAATTTGATACTGATCTTAATAACAATACTTACATTCCGTTAAAGTTTAAAGATTTTCGGGCCAAGTTCCCAAACACCACACTCGAAGACTATCTATACGTCAAACAACTGTCGTCCTCTTGCACTTTTGAAATTAACTCGAAAGATCATCTAATATTGCTACAACAACTGCTACTATCACAATAAGACCATCGAGGGAACAGCGACTCTTTATATACCTAGTTGTAAACAAAAAAAAATAACGAATCGTTTTTCCTTTGCAGAAAAAAACGAAATTGACGACCAACATCGGCTTTCGCTCACGTGCAAGTACAAAAATGCTATTCATGAGTCATCGCACAACTGCTCCCTGATTTATGATTCCAATCAAACCATGATGGAACATGCATATCATTCGATGGGAATGACAAGGAACAAGGACGGCACTCCTATATTCACGAAATTGAAATTACACAATATGTTTGTATACGAATGTAATCGCAACTCTATCCGAGGATCGGTCAAAGTCTCAATGCCGCCTAATGCTCTATCTTTAAACGAATACTTGACATCACCATTGAGATTTATCCATTTACTTGATAGCCTACTCCAATCGGGAGACTACATTTACAATTAGTTTAAAGAGTACATTAGTGCAAAAAATTTAGCCGATATATATTTTGTACCTAAATTGGAAAACTTTGATACTCTGTTTTCAGACCGACTTGTTTTACTCTCGCTGTAGAAGAATATGCTGCTAACTGGGGAAGTGTATTCTTTCACTTGCTCGATATTTATGCGGAAAATATGAAAACTGAGTTTACAACTTCTGTAAAAACAAAAACTGCTACGTCATGCGGCATAAGACATTTTGTCAAACGACCAGCTCATAATTTGGCATGTTCAATCAAGAGTAACCGTGCACACACTTTATCAAATGCAAGTGACTTTCAATGTGTTCACGTTACCATGAATTCAGATACAATGGAAAAATAATCATTTCTCCAAATTCACTAATCGTTAATGCGATTTACAATCGCGTTTTACAAGCTCAGATAGAAAAGATTGGAGAAATGGATACGGCCAAAATATACGAACATTCTTGTTATTTCGAACCTCATCTGATACGATCTTTTTGCAATGTGTTAGGCCGGTCCAACAAAATACACACTTTATTTTGCTCGGCAAACAGTTTCTTAAATTCAGGTTGGTTGAATGAGTTTAAACTCTATATTCAACTTCAGAGAGACAGATGATTCCTGAAGGTAAAAAAAAAAATAATAATAAATACATAAATAAGTAAAATTTATTTTAAAATAATATAATTATGAAAAATATTACAAATATAAAAATATAAAAGATTACAAATATAAAAAAATTATATATTACATATATAAAACAACACTTATTTTTAAAAAGCATATATAAAATTAATTAATATTTACCCGAGGGTACAAATTTACTGTGGGAATTGAGATCCCTCGGGTTAGGATATGTATATTTTTTTAAAAGGTTGTAATTTAAAAAAGTTATCCATACTATTTGAAATTATTCAGTTCAAACACTTCTCCTCCTACACTGCTCTCCCACCATACACCCCGTACACAGCTCGAATTTAGCTAACAGCTGTGGTTGAGGTTGTGGTAGTGATTGGGCGTGTGGGGGGGGGGGGGGGGTTAGAAGGGAACTGCTTCTGCTGTTGGGTCTGTGGATGGGCGAGGAACAGCCGTTGGAGCTGCGGCTGCCGGGTGAGAGGCTCCTGTGGCTGGGTGAGGTACAGCCGCTGGAGTTGCTGCTGCTGGGTGAGAGGCTCCTGCGGCTGGGCGGGGGACAGTCGCTGAAGCTGTTGCTGGGCGAGGGACAGCTGGGTGAGAGACTCCTGTGGCTGGACGAGGGACATCCACTGAAGTTGTAAGAGGAGCCACTGTATAGCTGATAAAGTTGCTTTCCGGCACCTCTTTCTCGCCCTTTCCCTCAACATTGGCTGGTGTACGTGCTGTAAAAAAAAAAAAAAGAAAGAAAATGTTACAATCTGTTTTACCCTAAATTAAACAATAATAACTCTAAAGTCAAACAAAAATTTGCCCTTAAGATTTTGTTTCTTTCACTTCTAAGGAAAGCAGATTTTTTACTTTTTTACAAAATTTACACTTTTGTGTAATATTACATTGACAATGCTTTCGTGACTTTTTACTATTTCTTTTTCATGAAATTTTATATTTTTGCGATACTTCCCGGAACTCTTTATACTCCTTAAGCATTTCCTTCCCTTTTTATTTTGATCCTCTAGCATTTTTTCCAATTCTTCCTTTGCTTCTGTACATTTTTCTAACAGTAATTGTATTTCCTTTTTTTTACTACAGTGCATGAAAAATCTATCATAAATATTTCTAAATTTATCCCCATTCCTTCAAATAACCCGTCTAACTCTACCTTATTCGCTCCAACAACCTTATCCATTCTTGCAAATGTATAAAAAAATTAGCGACATCTATCATTACAGTCCTGTACTTGCTATCCCTAGCACACTGACTCTATATTAAAGTGGGCGGTGTTGACATACACACCGAGTGTAAATTTTTTATTTCGTATTTCAGGATAGTGGGGAGTTTTTTCTTTTTTACTTCACACTCTCGTATATTCATGTTTATTTTTTTCTCATAGGTGTATCTGATATGCACTCGCTCGCTCAAAGTCATGACTAGTGTTCGTAAATGGGCCGGTGAGGCGACTGGCATACAGTACTCAACTTGGCCTCATTATTATGTAAGAATTATCTCGGGGCAGAAATAATTTTTTTTTTACGGTGCAGAAAGGAGGTTCCTCTCATGTTTCCCACACCCCTCTACCAACTAACTTTTATTTTTTCTCCTAGCATCCTGGTAGGAGCCAGAGTATGTTTTTCTCCTAGTGACCTGGTAAAAGCCAGAGTATTTTTTCTCTTAGTGTTCTAGGTAGGAGCCAGAGTATTTTTTTTCTCTTAGTGCTCTAGGTAGGAGCCAGAGAATTTTTTTCTCCAAGTGTTCCAATCGAAGCCAGAGTACAAAAGCAGTGAACTTTGCGACAAACAACATCAACCATCAGCTGAAGGCCAACCAGCCGTGCGTTGTATGTAATGGTTGCTAGTGGCCGAGATGTCAATCTTCGAAGCCAATGATGCCGCCGTCTACGCCGAAGAGGCCATCAACATCGGCGAGGAAGAGGTCATCGAGGGGGCGAACACCTTCGACATTGAAGAGGCAAAAGCCTTCAACTTTGAAGAATTTGGCATTTTCAACTCCGAAGACCTCATCGCCCTTGATGCCGAAGACGCCAACTTCTTCAATGCCGAGGGTGTCATGCTCGAGGCCATCCCCTTCGACGCCGAAGACGTCGTCTCCTTTGACGCGGAAGAGGTCATACCCCTTGACGCTGAAGAGGACATTCCCTTCAAGGCCGATGACGTCATCACCTTCGACGTCAAGGATGCCGTCTCCTTCTGTGCTAAGGTTGTTATCTCCTTTAACATCAAGGGTATCATCTACTTCTCAGAGGAGGAGAATGAGGCCTGTTAAAAGGAGGAATCCACTTTCGGCACCTTCTGAATCGTCGGCACCTTCGGAACAGGCGGCACCTATGGCACCGCCAACCTCTGCTGGTGTGCATGTAATGGGGACGCCACCTCTCGCACCATCTATGATGCTGCCTGGAGGGTTTATGCAGGTACCATTACAGGTACCTCTACTCCCTCCAGGCATTTCATTATGTTTTAAGACTGTTTATTTTAATAATAGGACTGTTAATACAGCAACAATTACTAATAGAAATGAAAATAAATAATTATTTTTTCAATAGTGTTTCATTTCTATATTCCATAATAAGATGTATTTATTTCTTTTACAGCTAATATTATTGATTATTATAGTCGTGTTGTTCGTTTTAATAACAGAAAAGTTTTCAAATGCACCCAAACATAAACATTTTGTAAAACCATTAGAGATATTTAATCAATCTCCACCACCATTGCCACCTCCATCACTTCAGTCGTCTCCGACAACCGAATATAATTCTAGCCATAAAATATCTATTAATTTTTGTTTCAGAAATAACTTTGTAACCCATCACTCTGTAAATTTTTGTTTCGATTGTAATTCAAAATCTGTTGACAAATTTAAATGGAAAGAACTTTCGCGAAACTTGTACGCAAATTTTAAATTTACCAGTACGAAAATGACATGCTGTCTTTTGCATTTGATGATATTTCGGTAAAGATATTCAATAATATATAAAAATGACTATGTTATATATTTTGCCATAATAAACATCCTCGACGAGTCGTCGAAATGGACTTTGAATCCTGTCTTTATGAAAGTTCAAAATATTGCCAAACAACTCGCGATGGATGTGGCTCGAGACACGGCGATTCCTCTCTTCAAGAGCGCCGTGTTTTTCGCAATGGAAAAACGAAACAATATGGATCCTTTGATGGGAATTTTACGAGTGAATAATGTGTTTACACATTTCGACTATAAGAAATACGATAGCTTGGTGTGCCTACACTCGACTTTCGGCCACTTTAAAAATTCCGTCGACGAGAATGGTATGTTGTTTCAGTTTTGCGGTGGCGGCCGGGTCTTGCTGGAAACGGTAATCATAAAACATTCGGCACCCTCCTACGACGAAAGTGATGAGAGTGGCGATGTGGAGTATGGTCCCTTTATTTTATTCGATAATGATTTTCCGAGATTGGAATACAAGACAAAATAACAAATAATATAATTATTTTTAAGAAGCAAAACCCTCTGAGAAAAATCTTTAATTTATAACTAGGGTAAAAGACAAATATATATGGATAAAATAAAAATGGACAGAGTCAAATAACTCGCAAAGATGGTAGGCCATGGTCAAAAGAATGATATTTCGTCAATTTTTTTGGAAATTGAATATTACAAACAGATGATGAAAAGACTGAATGGTAAGACTGGACGGTATGAACGAGTCTTTACATTTCGCCTTAAACAACTTGCGCTCTCACGAATTTACAAAAAAAAAAAAAAAAAAATTAATTAAAGACGAGTTTACAGATTTGGAAATTGATATCTTTCTAAATCAAGTCCAGCGAAACAAAAAAACTTTGCACGAACTCGTCAAATTAAAAACAAAAGTGGAAAACAAATCATTTCATCTGGCATTTCTTCAGAAATTGCACGAATTGGCTCAAATAGATGCAAGTATTAATCCCGGAGAGTTTGACTCGAAATTACTAAAAATTATTCACGTAAAGAATATACACACGGCCATTTCGTCAGATGTCGTACTCATAAGATTTTTGCGATAGTTACCTAAATGTCTACGAAAATTCCCAATATACCTACTTATACACTGGCAGTCATTATGCGAGTCATCAACGGCATTGCACTGAATGGTTAAAACAGACCAACTGAACTTGTTTTTACAGATCACTATATGAATATTGATCACAAACAAATAAAAAATACATGTATTAAATTTCTTTATAACAAAAGGGAGCTTAAACCACCTTCCAAATAAAATGTAGAATCCCCCCACCACGCCACCAATGGTTACAAAAAAAAAACATGTTTTTGCAACGATTCCTATGTATTGAATAGCAGATATTATGTGAATCGTCAGTAATATGGTAACCATGGCGTTTGTAATACGTTATTACGACGAAGCCTACAACTTGATCAGTATTTCAACCAAACCTTTCGTTCAAAACATTGTAATGTACGGTGCGAAGCAGAAACATCGAGAATTGGCTTCGGAACTTCCTTGTGGGGTTCCCAATAATTATCGGTGTTGCATAAACTCGTACTATACTCACGAGTTCGAGAATCATGTACAACACTGCAATGGATCTGAGCATTTTACGTATTGTAAACGTCCGGCGATGATGCATCTTTAGTGTTTTAGCATTGCCTGCAACGCCAAACGTGAAATGTATTTTAAAACTGTCAAATGGGAAGAATTACATTATTATAATTTTTATTGGCAAATTATCGAAACCATGTACATTAAAATTGACCGAAAGAAAGAATTACCGTGTGGTTATACGTATATGGATTGCGCGACTCCTCAGGATTCGTAACATTGCGCTGTAGTATTTGAAACCATGGAACGACACGAAAGAGAAGAGCACGTTACATATTGTGATCAACTTAGGCACATTACGGTATGTAAGTATCCAGTACGTCCTGCCAGATGTTTGTGGAGTGAAAATGCAAATTGCCAACACGAATTAAAACAACAATGTAATTTATCGAGTAATAAACACGACTTGACGAAAATTATTTAAATAAAAAAGTGTGTTTTTTTTACCAAAATAAATTGCCACTTTGTTATGTGTGTTTTTCTCATTTATCCAATTCAAATTCAGTTTGTTTGGTTTTGGCGACTATCTAAAAGTTTCTCACTCGTAAAAAAAAATTAAAACTTCTTATTACATACATTTTGTTTTAGGTTGGCCTGCTATGGTACCAAGCAACTTACTGTTAGACTTTAAATTCTTTGGAAATTGTTTCAATGAACTGCTGGTTTCCCTTTCATTATTCTATAATTATCTCCACTATAGAGTCGTACTCGCGAATTATCGTAAAATTTTTTTTTACATAAACGAATAACTAGGTAAATTAACTTTGAGAATATGTTCAAACACTGATCTCATAAGATATATGCACTCTGATGTTTTAATCTGTTTTGCACTCATCGTTCGAAGACGAAAGGCGAAGAAATAACCATAGACGATCGCCAGCTTCTGGCACCAATCGTTTTTCCCACAGAAAATGAACGGAAACATTCGTTGATTGAAATCGTCAAATGGTAGTTTGTCCGTTGACGGCTTCGATTAGGAGGTGTAAATAATTTCTGTTTCTATCAAACAGATTTGAGCACAAGCCGTGTACTTGTACTGCTGTAATTGACTCTTTGGACCGAGGTCCGAATAGTTTCCGGTAAACGCCATATCAGCGTCGGTAAAAGAATTTGTGCACGTTTAGCGTGGATGCTTCGCTGTCGTCGTATCTGAGCAGAGGTGAAATGTAATGCTCAAAGACGGCGTCGGGTTTGTAGATGTTTTTCAAAAACTTGAACAACAAAATGCACAAAACATCATCCGATCCCGGTATATTTTGTGCTTTGGGACTAGCGGGTAAATAGTTTTGCTTTTGCACCTCTGCGTGTGTATGTTCGGCAAGCGTGAATGCTAGGCAGAAACCCATCACGGGTACAAACAATATATGCAATAGAGAGCTTACCTGATCAAGTTCAGTCACGTAGAATCGGAAAATTAATTTGATCAAGGAGACCATGTTTACTTGATTGGATTTTTCCACGAGCCTGAATATATCCCGAGTAAAGTCTTCGATAATTTTCTGTGATTTATTCGTCAGGTAACTCGCAACAATTTGGTTTTGCTGGTTGATTATCGCCGAATGTTCGTCCATCCATTTTGGAAGAATTCTAAACATGCCGTAAAAATAACATTTGGTTGAATTGTTTAGATCTTGGACTATGGATAAAATGGAATCGATTTTGAGTTTCGAGTTGAATTTCAACACAGCTTCGTAGTTGATTATACCATCGAGTAAAAACAAGTTAATTTTGACAATTTCTATAAACGTTTTTACATTGTATGTGAAAATTATATTGATGTTTGATGGTTTATATTCTCGAATATCCAAAAGTTTAATGTATTCGTCGCTCAATTTATCGTATTTTTTACTTTCTGTGTCTGAATCGACTGTTTCCTTCAAAGTGTAAAATTGATAAAAATCATTCAAGCCAATGTTGAAGGTAGCAGTCATTTGGGTTCTTGTGTCTAATTACTTAATTGATCATATATATACATCTCGCATAATTACATTTGTAATATTTTTTTTAATAAACTCGCAGTTTAGTAAAGAAGTGTGGCCGAGCGGAGGGTAGTCGTTTATTTGAAGAGTGTTTTTAGTTTTTAGAGAGAAATTTAAACACGAATCTCGTATGGAGACCGTCCCGTCGCTATAGTCAAATAAGTTAAATTGGAAACACGAAGTGACCCCATCTGAATTATTTTTTTCGCGAATGACAGGCCATCTCGCATCTAGTGTCAGGGAATTATTTGCCATGCAATTCATTTCGAGATGGGTGATTGTAGCATAATATGAATTTGTAATGACTACATTCCTACCGAATATTCCCCATTTAGCGCAATTGAACAATCTTTTAACCATCCAGTGATATTTGTTTACTGTCGTCGACGACTCGTGATTTATTAGAGTAGTTTTAAAAAATTTGTACACTAACAATAACATGAAATTCTTTCTAAATTGCCTGTAGAGCGCTAGTAATTGATATTTGGAAGAGAAATTGTATTTGGACTTGGCTGTATCTTCTACCAGCAAAGGTAAGAGCAAATCGTCGAAAACATGTTTTAAATTTTGCAAACTGAATAAACCGAATATGCGGACTGCAATAAATCTTATGCAAATTGTACGTGATTCCTTAAATTTTAACTTTTGGAACATTTCGATATAAATGAGAAATGAAACCAGAATGTACAGATTTTCCACACATGGGACATAGCACTTTGCCGGGTCGTTACGAATCATCATTTAATAGTCGCTGAAAATCTTTATCCGATATTTTTCTGAAAGGAAACAATTTGTTTGGAAACATTGTAGTTTTAAATTTATTGTCTGCAACTAGCAAAGATCCGTATAATCCCGGCACTAGAAATAGAATTTTACTAGACATTGTTTTGCACAAACACACACAATGACGAGTAATGAGTTTAAAAAATATATATGTATAAATACTTACATGTATCTGCTGATGAAATAATGCATGGATACTTACATGTAGTTGCCATATCGTGATCTGCACAGAATACATAATCATTTTTTCTGCCTTCTAGATCGATGCCAAATATGATAAATTATTCGCAAGCAATGGTGTAAAAAATAGTGCTGTTGTTATCACTACAATGAGAAAAAATAAAGTGGGCGAGTTAAAATGTCGGAACTCGGAGCAGAGATGGGCGTGGCAATGATGTGACATCACGTGTGACGACGATGGATGGGGGAAATTGGAAAGGGTAATTGGGATGAGGGGTCAAGCATGACGATTGGGTGAGGGACAAGATTTAAAAAAAAAACGACAAAAGTGCTGAGAGAGGGATGGAGGTCACACTCCAAATATGGTAATGAAATAAACCAAGTGTGCTGATTGAATGAGGAAATAGTAAAAGAAAAAAACAAGAGAGGGGTGAGAGGGAAGAAGGTCACTCTCCAAATATGGTGATAAAATAAACCAAGCGTGCTGATTGGGAGGAGAAAAAATGTGCGACATTGAAATCACATGTGACATTGATGGAGGGAGAACCAGGAGGATGAACCCAGTGATCCAGAAAGTTATGAGTCTTCCTCAGTGTTACAAGACCACCGCAGAACCACTTATGTAATTGTTCCATATTGTGTATCGTAATTGGAAAACCATACGAACATTCAGTGTGTACTATAAAGTATCCATACTTATTATTTACTTTACAGTCTAGTGCAGTATCCCGTATCCAGCTAAGTTCCGTTTAGCGAATCCAAATTTGGCAACTATTTTTCCGTATCGCATATTCAAGCATATTTTTCGCCTATTTACTCTCGCGAATTGCAAGATGGTGTGTGCGGGATGTAAAATCTCAATGTTGAACGCCAGGTAAGTTATTCATTCCTCGCCAGACATATACACTTTTTCATCGAGCACGTCATTCTCAAATCGATGATATGGTGCGAAAATTGCGAGGAAGGCAAAGCGAAATTGGTTGAAAACAGGGGCTTGTTTTACTGGTGCTGGCGGCGAATGGAGGACAGTACTAAATGCAACTTAAAGTGTCGGCGAAACTCGGCAGTTTCGTGGAAGATTCAAACTTGTCTCCGGGTAAGATAATCGAGTTGTGTTTACTCTGGTACATGATCAAATGCCTTCGACAGCAGACTATGGTGAACGAACTTTTGTACTCGGGAAAGACGGTCGTCACCTTGTCGAGTTTCTGCTGCCAAGTGTTCATAGACTGGGTGTTGATGTACAGAAAATGCATCGGAGGGCCGGGCAAAGTGGTCGAGATCGACAAGTCGAAATTGGACAAACGCAAGAACCGCAAGGGATGTAAAGTTCATAACAAGTGGGTTTTCAGGGGAATGCAGCGGGACTATCCGTCGAAATTCTTCCTGTTACTGGTGGAAAAGAGGAATGCAGCGACCCTGACAAAAATCATTCGCGAGTGATTCGATCCAGGTATGACAATAATTTCAGACTGCTGATGTGTTTACAGCAACTTCGATATTCACGGGTACCATCACATGCAGGTGAATCACAGGAGGGAATTTGTGTGCAGCGAAAAGAGTGGAATGGTAACCACTCGAAACACGCTAAAGATGAAGAGGTGCTAGACGTCGATTGCGCACACTCAAAACATTGAGCGAAGTTGATGTTCTGTGCGTTACAGCATTCCCTGCTTTGGCCGAAGGAAAAAATCTTGGGTCGGCTACCTGGCAGAACATGTTTGGAAAAAGAATCATCGGTATGGAGAACGACTTCATGCTTTGCTGATTCATGCCGCCGACATGCACCATCGTAATCGGCGCAGAGGAGATGGCGGCGAATGCTATCCCATTTTCGACGGGTATCTGTTTTTATGGTTGTATTAATTTACAGGCGCGAGCGAGATTGAGTTGATGTTGCAGTTGCAGTTTAAAAAAAAATAATTGGGTTGTTGTTGCCATTGCAGTATAAAATTAAAGTGCGATTGACTTGCTGTTTGTTTCAGTTTAAAGTGTGATTGACTTGTTTTTTTCAGTTTAATATATGTTTGATTGAGTAGTTGTTTGATTCAAGTTAAAATGTATGTGTAATTGACATGCAGTTTGTTTCAGTTTTAAGAAAAGAATGATTGGCTTGCTGTGTGTTTTAAATTACAGGTGCGAGTGAGAGAGTGTAGCTGTTTGTTTCAGTTAAATAAAGTTTGAATGACTTGCTGTTTGTTTCAGTTAAAAAAACAATGTCTAATTAACATGCTGTTTGTTTTAGTTAAGAAACAATATTTGATTGACATGCTGCTTGTTGTGGTTAAAAAAAACAATGTTTCATCGACTTGCTGTGTGTTTTAATTGAAAAAAAGTGAGATTGGCTTGCTGTTTGTGTAAACATTCATTCGAGATCAGGGAAAAAGCCTAAAATAGTCGAGAAGGTCATGATGGGTCCGCCTGGTGACGACGGATGTACTTGCAACTGTTGCGTCCGCAAAACTTGGAACTGACAGTTTCAATTATTAAGATAAATGGATTTTAAAAAATTACCTTCATTCACGATCACGAAAACGTATAGCATGGTCATGTCTGTCATGACCGGTTCGGCCGGCAGCTGATGCGATTGCATACTTTGTTGCTTTCACGGACTTTGGACCTGCCAGTTTCGAGTGTTGAGGTAAAAAAAAAAAATTATAGCGTATATAGAACTTTAACAACTATTTGGACAAATTTATAAAAATTTGAATTTTTTACTTTACACCATTTTACTGTACCCTTTTAGTGATGGCGTGCATGTAAAAATTTTGTATTAAATTGTTACATTTATAAAAATATTAATATTTAACTGTACACTGTTTTCTCATACCCTTTTAGTGATGATGCGCATGTAAAAAAAAGTGTATTAAATTGTTACATTGATTTTAAAATGACTTTTTGACTGTACACAATTTTACTGTACCTTTTGGTAATGGTGTACATGCGAAAAACTGCATATTTAATTGTTACAATTATAAAAAAATGTTAATAATGAATAAATATTCTCTTCAAAATAAATTTAAAAATAATGAATCACAAATCGCGTTTATTTAGAAAGGGACGAGAAAAAGGCAAAGAAAATTATTTTTTGGATACGTGATAGGAAACATTAGCAATAGTTACTTTTGGCACCTGGATATGTCACTGGAAACAAATGGGGTCATTTACCCAATATTCCGTTCAGCCTAGATTCGCTATTTCTATATGGATATTTGCAAGAAATTAAATATTCATGTTTTTTTTTGGTGATTCAATGACGAATAGACCACTTTGTTCAAGTGACTTCGCCTTTGATAATTTCATTGCTTTTTTTAATTTTTGGTGATTGCATAATTTACATACGAGTGTGTTGGTTTCAATATCGTCACCCCTCTTAGTTTGAGTGGCGACATTTACGTACTGATGATTACACTTGATGTGTAAATCTATAGGAATTTTCGGAGTCAGCAACCTTTTGACCAATTCCGAATCGACAGCTTTGATTTTACTCGAGCGCTCCATCTGCAAGAATGGTCGAATGATCATCCTGGTTTTCTAGCTTTTCTATTTTACACAATTTTTTTTTTTCGATGGAATCGCATCTTTAGAAGTTTTTCTTTTTTGTTTGCAGGAACAATTTTCCTCACCACTATGATGGGCCTGGGTGGAATCTTCTGGTGATGATGGTTGGGCTGTTGACGGCGATGACCCCTCATCCTTTTTAATGGGATGTTTTCATTTGTAATTAGTTTTTTTTTTATTGGTTCACCAACTATGGCAGTTGGGACTTGAATCTCTTAAGCCATTTTATCTGCAGCAGCCTCTGTAGTCGATGTTGGCTTGGTCGTCTCTGACGCAGTTACCATCGTCTCTTTCGACATTGGAATCTTTACCATTTCTGGAAACAGGTTTCATAGTTTACTCAAACATCAGTCCACTTAAACGACTTTCTGTTCTAGGTTGTCAAGATCCATTTTCGACAGATAACCAATCTCTAGAGTTTGTTGTTGCATGTTTACTTATATATAGGTATGTATTGCAAAAAATATATATTATTTTTTCCCACTTTTTTGTTTTCACTTTTTTCCCTTCACAGAAAGGAAGAAATTTAATTATTGTGTTTCAGGTATAAATTGTTGTAGGTGCCGGCAGTGGAAATCCTATAGTGATCGGTCGTTAACTTGACCAATTCTCGATGGGGCATGGAATTGCCGAGATGGATATTTGATTAAAGAATTTTTGCTTTGTTGATTCAAATATGATGTTGACCAAGTCCTCTTACCGACAGAGTAGATTTAGGTAGTGCTCAAATTCCCTGTTTGAGCATGAATATGAAATCTGGAGCAGAACAGAGTAATCATCCCTCAACTTGAAATTGGCCATTTTATTGATATGTTGATAAAATTTTTTAACATTTCGAGGTTAATTCATTCAGCATCAAGCACGCCATCATCAAGGGGAACAAATGTGATTATGGATTTTCGTATCTTGGAAATTGACTATATCAAAACTAAAACTAAATCAAAACAAAACGAACTCTTGTTTAGTATCATGGTTCGAGATGCATGCAGAGAGAGAAGAATTTCCAAGTTTGATTTGTCAGTGTAATTACACAAGTAATAACATGCTTTGTGTGAATGCAGCTTGAGTTCTGCAAAATTGCAGTTGACAAACACAATGTCAGAATAATAGTCGAAAATGGTATCAAGGAGAAGGATAATGATGTATTTTGAAATTGCAATTTCACCACAAAAAAAGAGGGACTCTCTTTGTACAATATCCGACAAGTGAACCAATAACAACATGTTTTTTCCTTTGTCATATTTATCGATGCATAAATTTGTGCATGTACAAAGCATGGTCTTATTTCAAAATGTATATATAAGATATTACAAAAAAAAACACATATGTAAAAATATTAATAATATGGGAATGTTGAATGTAAATGAATTATTGTTTGAATACATCACTGTCACACTTGCAGAGAATGAATTTCATGACTTGGTAATATGTTTCAGTCCTTTGTACCACATCTGAGCGGACAATTTCGAAGTATGTTTAAAAATTTTGGTTACAAAACACATTTTAAAATACTGCTATTATGATAATCAAGTGAAAGAATTCCAGATAGATTCAGAGCACTCCAATAAACCACATAAAGGACTCGATGTTCTCCACAAACAAAAGGCAAAACATTGGCTACAAAACTAAATTCATCAATTACTTTTAACTACACAGCTTCTTTTGTCAGTGGAAAAACACAAGCCCCCACTACAAAACTTGTACTTGCAGTTGCAATTAAACTTTTATTATCACTATTACCATTCAAAAAATTTTTTACCAAGAGATGTTTCCGAACCAATTGTGCAAAAAAATGAAACCTACCTCACAAGCAGTTGGGATCCGGGATGAAAAGAGAAACTCACAGAAAATGTAAACAATGTTTTCATGTCCAATCATGAGAGATCCATTCCCCACATGTCGTCGAATATCGCCACAATGGCTCTTTAAAGCGAACGATATTGTTCTCCTTTCGAGTGTGATTGCAGAAATTGTTTATGCTACAATGATGCCAATCGATAACTGAGGCAATGATTTAATTAAAATTTTTTTTTATAAAAAATGGACAAGTTTCGAGATAGCCCACTTGTGTGTGTTGTAATCGTCATTAAGCCTCTCCACCACTCCTACATGAAAGTTGCAGTATTTCTATTCACCTCCCTTTTCCTCCTTTCAGTTTGGGGTATATGGCTGCAAAATCTGAGAAAAAAGACATCAGTTAGAGGCGAGAGCTGAACATGGAAACATTACTCCTCCTCCCAGAGCAGAAGAGGAATAAGGAGTAAGTATAATGATGTAAAATAATATGATAAATATACCTTATAAAATATAGATATTTCATAAGGTATATTTATTATACTTACTCTGTATTCCTCTTCTACTCTGGGAGTATAATAAATATACTTTATAAAGTATTTATATTTTATCAGGTATATTTATTATATTATATTCCATTATTATTATATTTACTCCTTATTCCTCTTCTGCTCAGGGAGGAGAAGTGATGTTTCTACTTTTTGCTCTTGGCCTCGACTGACGTATTTTTCCCAGATTTTGCCTCCATACATACCAAACTATAAGGAGGGGAAGGGAGGGGAAATGAAATACTAAAATGTGATTGGTTGCTGGAAGTAGGAGTGGGGGAATGAATGTCGATCATAGAGTACTTGGGTGAACACTCACAAAACTAAGCAAACTTGTCCACTGGTTCCTATGTACCGTATTAATATTCAAACTTTGCCTTACTAGACGAACCTTGAATACTAATTACATGTATAAGGACCAGTGAATAAGTTTGCTTAGTTCCATGAGATTTTGACAGAGTGCACCACGATCGACATTCCTTTCTCCAATCCCACTTTCTTAACGTTTTTTCTTACCAGATTCCTTTTCTGCTCTGGGAGGAGTGATGAAATATAGCTCTTGGCCTCGACTGATGTCTTTTTCCAAGATTTCGCTATCATATAGGCCAAACTGAAAGGAGTGGAAGAGAGGGGAAGTAAAATACTGCAATGTGATTGGATGTGAAATTAGGAGCGGGGGAAAGGAATGTCAATCGTGGAGCCCTTTGGCGAAATCTCGCGGAAATAGTTCCACAATATTTCACCTAATTATGAATAGGTCTTATTAGTTATATGACATTTCGCCCAATACTGGATAGTTTTTATTAATTCCACAGCATTTTGCCTAGTTATGGATAGGTTTTATTAGTTCTGCAACAACCGAGAACTAATAACTTTTTGTGATTGTATTTATTTTTATAATAAATGTTAATTTTATTTGATAATTTTTATAAAAAGTAGAATTTTATGAGGTGTAAAGTTTTGGATAAGAGACTTCACCCATAATGTTCTTTTTAAGTAACTTCATTGATTTTGGTTGTTGGGGTGTAGTGAAGGTGTTAGTTATTGAAGAAAGAAGGGGGTTAGATAAACTTTGTTATAAATATTAAAAATAGAATTTTAAAGAGTAAATTTGTGGGGGAAAAACCTACAATGTCCAGATGAAATAACCTTATTATAATCTTGGTTTATAGTGAAGGTGTTAGTTGGTTGTGGAGGTCAAGGGAAATCGGACAAACTTTTTACTATAAATATAAAAAAATTGAATCTTGGCATTATATCAATTTTTTGGGACTCCCAAATTGAATTTTGGAAAGGGAACAAAAAAAATGAATTTTTTACAGAGTCCCTTTTTGGAATGAAGGTGTTATTTGATAGAGAGAGAGAGAGAGAGAGAGAGAGAGAGAGAGAGAGAGAGAGAGAGTCAATGGAGTCAGATAAACTTTATTTCATAAATATAAAAAATAATGAATTATTTCATTGTACCAATTTTTAGGACCCCAAATGTAATTTTGAAAAGGGAACAAACCAGCCACTCCCTTCAAGATTTGACCACATTCTTATCCATTTATTTTTTATATGGTATAAAATTACTTTCTGTACATTTTTATAACAAATAAATTATGCTATAACTTTCCCCTTAATCAAAATAGTTCGATTCCATTACGGTCGACCAGTATGAAAATCGAACAGTTGAAACTGCGGAAGTGTGTCAATGGAAAATACAGTTCGACCAATGACATTATGAGTGAGAAGAAAAAAATGTAATTTTTTTATAATAATTATTTTTTTTATTTTTTATTTTTTTATCTTACGCAAATTAAATTTTATTGACTTTCGGTAATGTGATTATGTTATGTACAAATTATACAACATGCTCTGAGTCCATGGTGTCCAAAATGCGCACAATGTTATTAAAGGCAGAATACAGTTTTTTTTCCTTCAGCCAATCTTTCACACAATTCAAAACATTTACGCTGTTCAGGATGTACCCATTCCTGTACAGTTTCCAGGAATTTGGATTTTTGTTGTTGAGCCATGTCAGAGATCTGGCGAGTGATCGACATTGGCATCGGGTGAAGGCTATTTCTCTGTTTGTGTCATCCAGCACGTGCATGGACAATGTGTGTAATAAACTATCGGATTTGGGTTTTATGATCGCATCTTGGGCAATGTCGGCGATACAACAAAAAAGTACCACGTCATCTTGTCTAGCTTTTTCAGAATCTTGTCTGGCAAGTATCAATTATTAATTGGTTATAATAAATGATTTCATCACCTCGAGTAAGCTCTGGTTTGCCTCTTTTAACTCTTCATCTTTTATAGTCATATCAATTTTGTATTGACCATTCTTTCTCAAGGAAGGTAGCACATCTTCATAGACCCACTCAGTGAATCTTTCAGCTTCTGGTAGATTTGAACATGTTATCAGAACATATATGCCAGGCTCAGAGATGAAGATGCAATGTGATTGCCAGTTGCATGGGATGTCAATGGTATATTGAGATGTACCCTTTAAATTTACCCATGTTTTTTTTCCATTTTGGTTTGATAAATTTTAAAATTACTTTACTTCGGTTATTGTACTTAAGAAACAGTGTACTATCTTTCCTCTTCAACCGAAATTGTTCGATTCCATTATGGTCGATCAGCACGAAAATCCAACAGTTGAAATTCCCGATATTTGATAACGGAAAAGACCACATGACCAAAACATTGTGAATGAAATTATGTCAATTGCTTATATATAGAGACAAAAAAATAATAATTTCTAATATTTTTTGTGATTCTATTTGTTCTATAATAAATATTGATTTTATCAATCATAAATATAAAAATTGAATTTTAATGGGAGAAAATTTTTGTGCGCACCCAATTTGAATTTTGGAAAGAGCCCCTTTTTGGAGTAAAGGTATTAGTTGGAGCAGATGTCAAAAATACCTTTCGAATTCGACCACGTTCTCATCTGTTTATTTTTCACACTGACTAAAATTACTTTACATGAGTTTTTATGTCCAATAAATTATGCTATAACTTTTCCTTTGAACAAAAATTGTTCGATTCCATTAATGGTCGATCAGCACAGAAATTCGACATTAGAAACTTTGGACATTTAACAATGGAAAAGACCATTTGACCAACGACATTGTGAGTGAAATTATGTTCAGTTGCTTATATATATATTAATTTTATTTAATAATTAATACAAAAAATTGAATTTTGAAGGGGGGTTCATTTTGTATAAAGACCCTCGCCCACAATCTTCCTTCAAAGTAACCTGTGATGTTGATTGATAGTGAAGGTTTTAATTGGGGGGTCAAGGGGAGTCAGATAAAGTTTATGTTGAAAATATAAAAAATTGAATTTAAAGCAGGGACTTTTTGTGCACACCCAAATTGAATTTTGGCATTGTAACAATTTTCCATGCCCAAAACTGAATTTTAAGGGGGTCTGTTTTGTATAAGGACCCTCGCCAAAAAAAGGGTCTATAAGTGTAAAAATCCAACACTCAAAGTTTTCAAAAATCGAAAGCTAAAATGATCTCCTATCCAATGACATTGTAGGTGCAATGGTTGTTGCTTATGTATAGACATATTGTTTACAAAAATGTTTTTTATAGAATTATGTAATGAACTAAGGTTTATTTTCTTTATTTGTTTTGTTCACTCATTCGAATGATAATGTTGATAACATTGTATAAATTTAAATTCCTTTGTTCTATCAATTGAACGATAGTGTTTATAACATCATGCACATTGAAATTCTCAGCATCTAGATCGAATCTTACAAACATGTAATTTAGAAGTTTATCTGTGAATTTTTGCCTTTCAATTTCATATTCCATATTTTTGTCCCTGGGATTGTGTTCATCACATTTGACTGCGATTTTTTAATCCAAAAAGTACAAATCTATTCGGCAATTGCATATTGTAACTTGTAGTTTAGATGTTTGAAACAATTCACAATTATGCTGATGTAATCTTGTTCCTTTGTTCTCGGAATGAGATTCAATTTCAAGTAGAATTCATTGATCAGTTTCCGTAGCAAGTATTTCGATGTGGATATTCTCGAATTTTGTATCAATATATTCAATCCTTTTTTATTTATAAACATTATAAGTTGTTGCCAATTAGAGGGGGTTTCACAGGTCAGCGCCAATCCCTTCAAATCTGCCCACATTCTTTTCCATTTTGGTTAGACCAAATTTAAAATTGCATTACATGTGTTTTATATCAGAGAAATGAAACTATATCTTTCCCTTTGAACAAAAACTTCTGATTACCATTACCATCGAAAACCACAAAAATCAAAAAATTAAAATTATGGTTTCTCGACAGCTGAAGAGTCTGCTCAATCAACAACATTTCGTTTGAAATGGTTTTATGTAATTACATTTAATAACTTGTATGTACACAAAACAGGAGCTTTTTTATCAGTTGACATTTGACAATGATTTTTAAATAGATGTTTTAAAAATTATTTGTATCAAAGTAAAATTATTTAATCTTCTTTAATTTCTCCCTTTTGTTTAGTATAAGTCGTATCAAATTATTTTTTATGCTTTTATTTTGATTCATGATTCATAACCTTTAATTTTGAATTCTTTAGTACTTTGTTTCAATTCTCAAACTTTCAAGTCTTCTTCAGAATTGTTTTTTTCTTAAATAAATTTATAATTAACTATTTGTTCCATCAAAGCATCTCTATTTTGAATATAATATTTTTTTTATATTTAGCACTTTTCCAATAGTTTTAATTTTTACTCAATTTAATGCTTCAATTTCAGTTTTTTATAAGTTATTTTTTTTACATCTGGATGGTTAGTTTCAACTTTGTCAATCCTCTCTATAAGTTCTCATTTTCTCTTACAGGAATATCCTCTGGCATTTAATTGTTTTGCCATTTACCTCAATTCAATACATTTTTATTCTAAAGTTCTGTATTCTGGACATTATGTTTTATGAGTTCATATTCGTTAGACTATCGAATCCAGCTCTTTTCCAAACTGCTTGTATTATTCCCCATGATTTCTTTATTTTATAAAGTTGAATATTTGGAGCTGTTTTCACAATACCTATCCAACAGTGGTTTTTTTTTTTTTTTTTTTTTTTATTCGACAACCGAAGAGATCTTCTGTCCAACGACGTTGCAGTTGTAATGGTTCTATGTAAAGTTCAACTGCTTATATATACACCAAAAAACACAGGTTTTTAAATATGTTTTTTTATTTAAAAAATTGACTTTTAGCTAGTGCCCTGTAATTTGTAGATTTCTAAACTTCAACTTTTATATTTTTTTAAATATAAAGATAATTGTCTTTTTGCTGGTGCCCCGAAATTGACGATTTTTAAAAATTCAACTTTTATATTTTTTATTAAATCTGTAGTTGAATTCTTACTAGTATACCATTGTAATAATACGACAATTATGCCGTAAAGGGATGAGAGAATGAAAACAAAAAAAAAGGTTATTCGATGGGCCTAAGTGTTATTTTTACAGTTTTGGGACTGTGTTGGCCTACACTGATAATTTGACAAACATAAGAGTAATATCTGGTTTTATTTTGATAGGTGTGGGAAATATATGTAACTAATTACTACATCTCGAGTAAATGAAAAAAAAATTATTTACAAACAAAATATAAAAATATATTATTTACAAAAAAATACATTTGTGAAATATATAATTTCTCGAAATGAATTTCATGCACACAGAAATTGTTCGGTTGTTGGAATGCAGGTACAAGCAGTTGAAATTTAACCAGTACGAGACATTCCGTTCGATCAACTTCAACATATCACAAAAAAATATTTTTGGCAGCAGCGTGCCATACCTCGAATGGCATTTCCACAGCCCCATGATCGTCAACTGGGGATCTTCGAATTTTTCACGGAACTCGTGGTGCAAGCGGCACTCGGTTTACGCGAAAACGTCTGGTTTTACGGAGACTATGCACCTTCTTCTAGAGTGTATGTGGTTCGATACTTTGATAACTTTGACCGATAATTAGAAAAATATATAAGATTCTCGGTAAAAAAAAAAAACCCTTGCTTAATGTCGTTAATGTCGAGCATTTGCATTATGTGTTAAACGGTACAATGTCTTTGATTCAAACTTACACATCCGATGGCCTAGTTTTTACATGCTGGATAAAAGCATCAATGAACTTGTATGGAAATTGATTAATTTGAAAAGGTTTGATACGTATCTCTAGTCGAACTGCTCCTCTCCATCGATTCGTCGTGGTTCATTTACGTCGATAAATTTGGCAAAATTGCCATCGGAACTGGAAGCCATAGAGTCTGAAATACATAATCGAATCTCGGTAAATACTTTTAAAATATCTTTGATTATTTCTACCATATTGCATGGGTAGTTTTTTGACGATTTTATTTGTGTTGAAGCATCCTCTATTGGCTGGTATATTTCAAATACATTAGCTTTGAAAGTAATCCTTTGATTAAATTTTTTTTCCTAAGAGAGAGTGTGTGTGAGAGAGAAAGAAATGAATTGATGGATTTCTACTCAAATAACGTCATTGTTCAAGCTGTATTATCGCTTGTAATATTGTTTGTGTATTAGTATTTACTACATGCGAACACTCCAAAATACGATACCGTGAAATCGGGTAAAGATTTGTTTAGGTTGAAACCAGTCAAAAATTAAAAACTTAAATTTGTCACTTTGTGTAAAATGAATATTTATTGTGAGTAAGAAGTTTTTGCGACGGGCACAAAGAAAGCTGAAAGCTCAAAAATCAAGATGAATTTGATCAGCGAATCGGACAAAACACCTCACGAACAGGGATGGAATTTCGAGAAACAAAAATTGTTTAAATGTAGTAACATGAAAAAAACACTTTCACAGAAATTCGTCAAAGCCGGGACGGATTATAAAATCCAGCTACAGGGTGATTTAAATCTCCTAAACTTTGTGTCGATCTCCCCGAAACTGAGCATTTCTGAATGCCTGCAGATGATGTACAGTGAGTGTAGTAATCCAAACCATGTCGATTACATAACGTACGAACAGTATTGCAATTTGATGAACATCGATGGTTCCGAATCCGCAAACAAAAACGAAAAACTCGAGGATATGTATATGAGATGCGGTTGCGATCGTAAATGGATTTTGGAAGTATGGCCAAAGAATGTGATTTTTGATGGCACCGCATGCCGTACGAACAACGATGTGATTAGGCTGGAACGGGATATTGGCAACGTTTGTGTCGACAAGTTGTACAAAATCAGATTAACTTACCCGAACGATGCCTACATCGTTTGTAATTACAGATTACCCGAAATCGTTAAATGTGAATACGAGCTTTCTAAAAGCCGAATAAACTGTCTACAGTCCGAATGTTCACAAAACGAAAATGGCTATATTGTGCATCCGTATAAGATAAATGCCTATTTTTGCCGAAATGGAGAAGTCGAACACTTTAAAGAATGTGATTAAAAATTAAATATTTGTTTAAATGCAATAGATGTCACCCGACTTATCCCTACATTGATAAAGTTTTCAATGTAGACACCAGCAGTTGTAAAAATCCCACCCTCCATATCCTTCCCGTTCCCTGTAATTTTCCCGAATACCCATCACTGTAGTTAAGGTTTAAAGTAGTGCCAGATACAAACGAATTGATACGAATAAACAACTACAACCGGCCATCGAAAATCAAACAATCTTTCTTAAAAACGGCAAAATAGTACAACGAAGTGAAAGAATATTGATTCACGAAAGAAAAAAAAATTTGACTTCTGTAAAGTTCTTTTCGAAGAAAGTATAATTTCCATTAAACCTACGTTAAAATTAGAATATAGGAAATATACTGTATAATCAAAGTTTTAATTGGCGACAAATTTCACAGGTGTTTTCTTGATTAATTTTATGGAAATCGTCGATGCCAAGAAGAAATTTTCTTCGATTTTATACAAAGGGTTTATAAAATACAAAAAAATTTGATACCAAAAATATAAGCGAAAATATGAAGATAATGCAAATTTGGCCGAGGTGGAATATGGTAATGTAATTGACTTTATTGTTGCGAGCAATACACTACAAGTTTTTAAATCGTACCTTCAATTTTTAAAGTCTTTTTAATTTGTTCCTAGTTGGCTCGAGGTGATGAGATGGTACCCAGACAAAAACTTTATTTACAACTATCCACTGTTACGAAATTATTATTTTCACACTTTTTTTTCCCCCAAAAGGGTTAATTATGTAAGGTATGCATTGGCTTTTTGATAGAATTCGATCGCGATTCTTAGATTGTTCCATACTTCACTGATAATTTCTTTTCGGCAGCCAAGTTCTGCAAATGCATTCCAGCGAGATAAAGGGCCGCTTTTACTTGATTGCTGTCGTATGTTCGTTTCATGAATTCTTTGCAAAAGTGAATGCTGTAAGGTAATTCTTTGGAGTTAATGGTTTTACTATATTTTTTCCCCCGTTCCTTTGCTAAATTGATGATGAATTCGTCATTTGCTCCAACTGGAAGGTTAAAGAGTCCAATAGTTTGTAATCGGGCGAAATGTTTTGAATCGGAAATGGCAGAGTTTGGGATGTAGTTCATTCTTGTTGTTGTTGTAATTGGGGATTATCTGTCACCGCTCTTGTTAAAGTCGATTGAATAATTTTAGGTTTCACTTTCATTGTGTCTAGATCGATCGGGGAGACATCTTGCAAATGCAGAATATGTGTCGAATTGACCCTGGACTGTTCTACCAGCTGTGAAAAAAAAATGCTGTGGTGTATTCGCACTGATCGAATCTGCGACTTTTATTCGTTTGGTCGGCTGGTGTACTTTTCCATTTGGAAAATCAAACGTGAAATTTTCGTAGCATGTTGATGAAAGATGATTTATGGTGCCAAAGTTACTCTATTCGTTATTGTGCCCATATGATCGTTTGTGCAGAAATTTGCGACTGATGCCCGCTTCTTGCACGTGCCTGTAATTTTCAAAATGGTAATTGTCAATCACCGGAACTTTCACTTTGAATAAATCTTGGACCCCGTGGCTATCAACTAGGTAAAAATTAAACACTAAGACATTTAGCAATATCGTCAAACCCATATCGAATGATTTAATGACGTTGCAAATTGCTACCTGGGGATCGAAACTGAAAACTTGGATTTGGTTTGCGGAAAGTAAAACGTTTTCCCCGATGATTTCATCAGACATTTTATCAAATGATCATAATATATAGGCATTAGTAACTTATGTTGTATTTATGATTAATCTCATCAAGTTTAAAATCCAGTGTTGGAAGTTGTTTTTTTTTTTAGCGCGATGTATTCAGTACCACCACTACTTTTGAAAGTTTCCGAATTTAGGGCCTGTTCGATGAAAGCCCGTAGTTCACAACCATCATTATACAATCCAATCATTGCTTGTTCGAAAATATTTGGTGTTCCAACCAAAATCATACACTCATCGACTCTTGTCGAAGTTTTGTCGTGTGGGCGGCCTCGTTTTCTAGTGTACCGCTCCTGTACTTTTTCTAAAATATTTCGTTTGCTAGGTATGTAATTATCGGGTATGAAATTCGGGTAAGTTGGTTTTGCTGTAGTAATTGTTTTTGTTGCTCATCAAGTATGTAATTAATAGTTTGTTGTTCTTGCTTTCGTATTTCTAGTTGTTTGTTTAGCATGTAATTATTAGGCACGAAATTTTTGTGTATTGGTTTTGCTCTTGTATTTGCTGTTGATCTTGTACGAGATTCTCGAATGAATAGTTGTTTGAAACATTTGATTGAAACATCATGCCCATGTCGAAAACAGGAGGATTGTAGATTGCCAATAGTTCATTTAAAAACACGGGTGATGTCTGAACCTTGTTCATTATCGGGGTTCTTTCGTTTTACGGTGCCAATAGCTCATTTAAATACGCAGGCAATGTCTGTACTTGGTTATTATTGGAGTTTTTTTGTTTCGTGGTGGAGTCTTTTGACATTTTACTTCACGCACATTGTTAGCATTGTTGTGAAAGTCGAATGCGAAATTCTCATTGCCCGTGAAATGAAGATGTTGTTCATATTGGTCGGTATTGTGCGTTTTCTTCACCAATTTCGTCCGACGAGCACCAGCCAAGGTGTAGCTGTAAAAGTTGACTGATTGATCAAACACTGATGGAATATTCTTAAACAAATATCGCACATTATCAATATTGGCTTTATTTAAATTTAAGAGGAAATTATTTATTATAACCATTAGGCCTAAATCGAAAGTTTTAAGGATGCTGTGAATTGCTAAATCAATATCAAAGGTGTGAATACGGGTGTAGTCGTTATAAATAAGAACACTTTCACCAACAATTTCGCCAGACATGATTTTCGCTCTCATATTAGATATTATGGAACATTGAACATTATGGAATTTTGAACATTTGTTTTCCTAATGGGAAGTTATTTGAACGTGTCGAGTGTAATGAATATGATGAGGAAAATATATCTGATGACAAGAGCACAGAACACAAACTCATGGGTTACATATAAAAAATATATAAATAAGAGAATTTGTATAAAAATATTATTTTATTAATAATTCTTCAAATGAAACTTTAATGTTTGCATATACATTAGATACATCGCAAGTTCTTTTATTCATCAGTTCGAGACAAAACAAAGAATTTTTATAAAATCCATCGAAATGTTTCTTGAAGGTGTTGAAAGAGGCATTCTTGAACGTTGATTCACTCAGTGGTAGAAATTTGTGTCTGAGTTCGCTGACGACATACATTTTATTCTTTTGCAAATTGCCCTATATTATATGACAAAGTTTGTAGCCGATTTTTTTTTCTGTTGTTGCATTTTTGCGAAGCTCCTTTCATAAATGCATCGAGTGGAGATTGCAAAGGTGGAACCAATTTAATGTGTTTAATGAACGAGTGGGTGTTGAGTACACACTGTGCTCCATTTAGCCACCACATTTGAACTAGAGTGTTTGTGCTTAGGAGATTGTGTTGTTCGAGGATTCGACCGAACCACTTTATATTTTCCAGCACGTCTTCACATTTCGAATCGAAGATGGATTTTATAATTTCCACGTACTGATGACTGACTGCTCCATCATTCACCATTTCCGAGTATTGTCGGCTGAGCTCGGCGAAATGTATAGCCACTCGTTTCATAACCACCGAAGTATTTAACACACAAGAACCGACCACCTTTTTCGTTTGTGTGATGGTCGTATGGATTCCCGTTAAAATTTCCACGAATCGAGATATGTAATTTTTTTGTTTTTGAGCCAATTCTTCGGGGGCGTCATCTGGCTCTATTCGCATGCCGATGCGAGGAATGAACATTTTAGTCATGGTATTTACATTAGGTCTTTGTAAATGAAGAGGTGGGTGTTGTTGTGAAGGGGGAGGAAAAGAGTTTTAGTGGATGAGAAGAGGATTGCTGGTTTGTTACAGGAATGTCAGAGATGATGCACTGTGGTCTGAGTGGTTGAAGTTGCAATGATGGAAACAAGGTTCTTTGCTGTTGCTGTTATTATTGCTGCATAGCAATAAAAAAATAATCTTATAAGTACTGCGGAAACCCCAGATTTAAAATCAAAAATAAATTAATACATTGGCGACATCGCAGAAGCCGGTCTGATTCAGTTTACATGTGCGCCGAAAATCACATTTGGCGAACACACAAATGTGGTGAAATTATCCCAAATGCTGAACCATGCGGCATTTTTGTCATCTTCTCTGGAAAAAAAAACACAGACTACTTCACAGAAAGGTGACAAACTTTTAAATGATTTAGAGACTATGCTCTTTGGTTTAGGTGAAGAATTTCCAAAAAATTAAACAGAACAGGAAACTATACTTGCTGAAAATCAATACACTATTTACAAATTGTGGGTGTACTTGGTACAAAAATTGGCAATTTTCAGATGCACTCTGCTATCGAAAAAAAATCTCGAACATTTAACGGCCCAGTTTGAAAATGTATTTCTGGGTTACTTTCGGAATCCCAAGAATGCGAGTGATTTATTTGGAGGAGAATCAAATTCGGAGATTACATCCGAGCTGGACCCATGGCAAATCGAACCTCAATTTTATTTCAGGGATGTATGTGGCCGCGACCAGTTGAAAGCAGAACTCAAAATTTTAATCTATACACAAATGTTTAACCCACGATTCAAATGTATAATGTTTTATGCTCCTCCGGGTACGGGTAAGAGTATGCTGGTCCACGCAATCGCATCCAGATGGAAAGCCAAACAATACAACAATACCAACTCAACATCGGGCAATTATCCTCGCCTGCCATCGGTGATACCAAATGTGAATCAGCCAATTTGATCAAGATGACCATCGAGAACCAGAACCAGCAATTCGTGGTATTTCTGGACGAAATAGACAAGATAGTTTAGCAAAACTTGGCAATTCCACCCCATTTGCAAAGCATGGCAATTGCCCTAAAAACAGGCCTCGAAACAGGCGTTCAAATGAAAAATAATGTTTTAGTTGTATCTGCACCCAATTACAAAAAATCAATAAGACCTACAATCCTCAACCGAACCCATTCCTTTTACTTTATCAACTTGCCCTCGAAGGAAGAATGTCGCGGCGCATTAATTGGTCTCTTGTATTTGTTTAAGAATCACCAACTTAAGGATTGGGATGAAGAATACCAACATCAGGTGATTGATAATATTTATCTACCACAATACCTCACTTTTCGAAATGTCATGGCCAAGATATGGCAACATTGGAAAACTTTAAAGACGAGCCATTCTCTTTCGCGATCGTCAATCAATCTCTACTCGTACAGATGCCAAAGGAAAATTAGGTGAGTCAACACATTTCATATAAAGTGGCACTAAAAGTACTCAGAAATGCAAACGAATCGACAGTGTTGACTTTGCGTCTCGAAACCATCTACGAACTGTGTCGGAACAGTATCCTGAGAAACGATCGGATTTTCTTTAGGCCAAACTTGGATCATTTCAACAAATAAATTGCTAATACAAGAACAATGAATGCAGAAAATACAACAAATTTCAAGATGACGAGAAGTAAAAACCAAACAATTTTTATTGATTATCAATTGTATAAATTAAAGCATTTTTCAATAACATTTTCATCAAAATCAACTACCAACAGCAACTTGTAATTCGGCAGGTTTGTGTGCATTTGCAGTAGATACATTTAGGTGATTTTACATCCGCACATGGTCAAATATCATCTTTTTTTCCTTCTTGAATATTTAACGATAAATGTTTTGCTACAACGAGTACTTGTTTAGTTGTGATGTTAATATGTTGCATAGATGTCCCATTCGATAATCACCGTGAGACTCTTCGAAATTCTTTCACGAACTTTTCCAATCGACCATCACCAAATCACCTTGTTTGGACTTGAAAAGCATGCCGATGGTATCACAAAGAGCGAAATCAACATCTCGTATTCTAAGCTCCGATACGTAAGGTGTCCAGCCATTGGTTTGTCTAACATCGCAGACGAAATCTAAAAATGCTGTAAATGTATCGTCTATCGTATCAGGTAATTTTCGTTCGTTTGATTTGTAGTAATTTTCGATATTTGTTTGTAATTGAACTCCCAAATCCATAGTTTCAACACTGATTTTTTCCCATTTTTCCTCGATAACGGCCACCCGACTATTACAGTTTCAGAAATCAGCGCATTGCCCGATGGAAAACTTGGGCGAATTCACAATGTAAGAAGCCATTTTTTTTTAACTGGAATTTTTGGAAAGGTATTTGAAACAAATGTCAAAGCAGTGACAAAGGTTTTGTGTGGATCACTGCGCACCGAATACTTGTGAGTTTTTTTCCTCTAGAGATACTAAAACAAACAAATATCCCAGTTCTATAAAACCCAACATTGTTATTCTCTTACGAAAGGAATACAACTAATGCGAAACAAATAGGCGCTCCCATCTCTTTATATACCCGTATCGTTTTTTTGTATTTTTTTTTTTTTTTTTTTTTTTTAGATTTTTTTTTTTAGATTTTTTTTTCACCGTTACAAGGTGTAAAGAATATGCTTTTCCTCGTTTACAAAAGAATGTAGAAAAATATTAAAATGTTTAAAAGTTTCCACAATCTCCATTCGCAACGAACACCAAACATCGTTCAATTACAGTGTCAAAGAAATTGGTCTTTGAACACATTCGTAAATTTCGAGATGATTGTAAAACAAGAGTAACTTTGATTTTAAATTTAAAATGTACAACTCGTTGACTTTTTCAAACCTGTATTGTATCTATCGGACGTCTGGCCGACACTTTTCAAATAGAGTAACAATTCCCTCTTGTCATTGTCGAGGAATTGGTCCAATCGGGTCTCATCGTAACTCTGCTTCTTTCGAATAAAATAATCTAGAGTATTTCTACGTGCAACATCTTGATACTCGTAATAAATGCAGTCTATAGAATACGGATTATGATTGCTAAACTTGAGTAGATCAGACATACTCTTTATTAAGAAGAACTAATTTTTAAAAAATGGGCAAAATCTTTTCGATAAATTTCGAAGAAGAGTACTTCAATCGGATAAAGTCGAAATGTGCTGAACTTTCTAAAACTTGTGTGGATAACAAACCGCGACTTGATGAGTTGTGCATTGCGACAGACAACTTTATTCGAAGCAAGCAGATATTCGACACATCTCATACATGCGCCAATTACGTCAACATTGTGGATTGCTGGACAAAATTAAAATTAAAGTTGATGAGTGTTTACCTTCAGAGATTCGACGAGATTAGTAATAATTACTTTGGCGATAAACTGCACGAGTTTTTTTAATTCGAGGAAAAACTGATGAAACAACTTAGTGACTAAGTCACGAACAACAACACGGGAATATGCAAACTAATCAACAAGAATTGAGTGCGAGATATCAACAATGTGTTGGAAGTCTGGCGTGTTCAATTCGGATCGGTCAATAAATTTACATATACGGGATTTAATATCCCGTGATCCATCTTGGTGAAGAGCGAAAGTATGAGTTTGCCATTTGTCATTATGTG
Organism: Dryococelus australis; assembly: GCA_029891345.1. NCBI lineage: Eukaryota > Metazoa > Arthropoda > Insecta > Phasmatodea > Phasmatidae > Dryococelus > Dryococelus australis. The sequence goes on from CM056994.1 coordinate 198,525,119, forward strand.
TGCAAACCGCTTGTTGAAATCATCGATTCCTCCGAGCAGAGAATCCAACTCAGAGTTCATTTCGAAATAATAGATGGGGTGCACAAAATATAGCAGAAGATTACGGTACCCGCGATACTCTTGCGAGATAAGATCCAACTGATAGTTTAATGTGGAATTATGAATTTTTTTGTTCACGGCAGCCACAACTGCTCGAGATTGATTTTGCGCATTGATTGTAAATAATTTTTTGTTTTTCAAATCGCGTGGAAAGTGATTTGAAAAATAGACGGTTAAATAGTCGGTTAATGAAAGATCGGTAAGGGAATTTACTGAGCGATCAATTATGCTATAAGTTGCCAAAATATTTGCGAGTAATTTGAAATGCCAATCGGTTAAATTGGGTATTTGCAACAAGATTTCGTACACCTCAAACAGCTTGAGTATGGGCTTCCCATTGTCCGCTCTCGTCATTTCCACTTATCTTTCTTTTACCCTTTAACCACAACCAAGAAAAATTTATTAGGTAGGCGGCAAAACCCAAAATAATGACCCCACCGATAAAAATTAATGCGTAATATAAATACCTAAATATGTTTGTCGTATAGTTGAATACATCGCCGCCAAAAGCCACAACATTCTCCACGTCTTTGCCCAATATATTGGCGATCGCATCCGTCCACCAAGCATCGACACAACGATATTCCACGTTGATGTCGGTCACGGGAGGATAGTTTCGAGCACTGTTACAATGAATGCACGCAAAATCACCTTCCGCCCCAAACATCAGGTGTTTTTTACCTCGTCGCATAAAACTTTACCGTCTCATAAATCAAAGTAACTATGGTTGGATAACGTCCGACAACTGAGATGATTGACTTTGCACACTTGAGTTTTCCATTGTCGTTTTCGTAGCGAATGCATCCGCTTATCACCTTCCTGTACCTATCGATGTTGGCAGCCAGACCCGAGACACCAATGGCAGAAAGAAAGGTGTAACCGACAAGTTTTGTTCTCGGAGAGAAAAAAATTTTTTTATATTTACTTTCTTGAGTTTGGGATCGGTCATGATTTGTTTTACGTCGTTAGTATTAGTGGCTTTATCCAATGCAGGATTCAAAGAGTTTAGTTGTATGGATCCGGGCTGGATTTTATGCATCGCATAACCCGGTAAATTTCTAATTTTGTACGATAAAAATTTACGCATATTTTCGTCGAGACGGATTCTCTAATCGTTTTGACCGAAAGTAGCGTCAAACTGGCCTTTATTGATCTTGTTCATAAATTCACCGATCGTGGTGTTGCAAATTCGTAATTCCCCCCCCCCCCCATTTTCAGCCATTTTTAAGCCACACAAAAATGGATTTTTTTATTTTATTTTTGAAAACTTAATTTTTTGGTAAATTTGGGACTAGCGAATGTCGAATCATTGCACATTCACCCGCCTTGTCGACATTACAGGCGAATTTAACGAGAGCCTTCAACATTGTTATGTGATTATACTTATTTTTTTTATATTTCGCAAGTTAGAGGTTTGGAAAGTTTGATGGCGACGACGGTAAGATACACTGCAAAGATTCAATTAAAAATAATCAATAATCCGGTGATTAGTTCCACACAAGTTTTAATACTTGCTATAAACAAGAGTATGTTGATTAGTATTAATACCGATTTACATATCATTAGCTGTTTACTGTTATTACATTTCGGGCTTAACAAATAATTTAAAGAAAACATTATTGATTATTTACCAAAAAAATATTTTTAGAAACCCCCTTTAAATTAATGTGTGTGTGTGTGTGTGTGTGTGTGTGTGTGTGTGTGTATATATATATATATATATATATATATATATATATATATAATAGGTATTGTTTTATAGCATAAATCTCGATTTGGTAAAAGAAAACGTAGGTAAATTTATTCTAGTTTGGTTGTTTTTTCCTGCATCTGTATTTCCACATTATCAACCAACACACCGTTCTTGTAAAAATCCAAATTACACGTATATTCATCTGTTTTGAGCATGGTTTCACATGGTAGAGATGTTGGTAAATGTTTTGGCGAAGGTGATTATGGTCGAAGTAAAAAGGTGTGCATGTTCATTATCGCTCTCCTAAGGTGGTCCATGTCTTTGTGTATCGTATACAACTGGCTTACAAAAATATGTATGCGAATATCGTCACAACTAACAATAGACCAGAAAAATGATAACATTTTTTCTATTTCCTTAGTTATCTTGTTTATTTATTTTTTTTTGTTTCCGCAATTCACGTGTAGTCGATAATATACACATCATATACAATGTTTTGATTATATATTCGAATACAACTATCGTAATAAAAAACAATAATATATGTTTATTGTAGTCAGAATCACCTCAAAACAAGAGCCCCATACATATGCTTATTTTGCATTTTGTTTTCGTCTATTTAACACTGTGGTGTCTTAGCAGTTCTCGCAGGGGTAGTTGTTTTTAACAATGCGCTACTAGTACCAAAATGCATAGTCATGGAGGTTTTGAGTATATTTTAAGATTTCCAAATCACAAATGCCAGCACCCCTAATATTAAAATGGTGCCAAACCCGTCTAGAGATATATTTGGTTTTTATTATTCATCTTCCTATATATCATTATATGTACAGGAGTACTGTAGTAAATCACACGTTGATGTCTTCGCCTTTATAATCCACCATTAATTGATTATCATTACTGTTCAACTGATGCATCGTAAAAGTGACGGGAAAAGGAAATCTATAAACATTACACAAATTCAAGTATTGAAATGTACGAGAGACTGGCAAGTGAAATGTGTTTTAAATTATTTATTTATTTATTTGTTCGGGTGAAAAAATAAAATTTTCATTCAAATAATAGACGTAATAGGGTTTTTCTTTCTACTTGAAATCATAACGAAACGATTGATTAAGAATGTACTCATAATGGTCAATAAAGTAGATGCTTTAATGGTTTCCAGTGAAATTTCAGCCATGTTATTATCGTAGTATTGTACATCAACGCATTCATTGTCTATTTCGTTGGCGAGATAAATGTTCTTTGCGATAAAGGCCAATTTAAGTAATGAGTAGAAATATTGAATGTGGTTCGTACTGAGTACAACTCGTCGAAGTTGTCTAGCTAACGAGCAATTTCGCACTGCAGCATCGTTGCATCCATTGTCTTATTTTATCTGTGGGTTAATCTTGAGATTTACCAATTTCGCATTTAGCGCCATGTACGAAGCAGAATTAAATTATTTCCCTCGGAATAAATTCCGTTTACGATTTTCGCACCAGCACCATATTATCGCCTAATCATCGGGCCATCAAATTCCAAAATGGATAGAGGAGTGTCGGACTTCACACCGATCAATACTTTGTTTGCATTCACGTCCTCGCGGAATAATTTATCGTTTTCGAAATACAGAGTACGATAATAGGTTTCGATTAAATTCTCCGGGATGTTTTGTACGTTGTCAGAATTATTGTGAACCGTGCTGAAGACAACCACGTTGGTAATACTTGGTGTGCACTGCAACGAATCCAAACTTTCGTTATCTTCCGTTCAAACTACTTTGGTCAATTCCAAAGTACCGACATGCACAAACAAATACTTTTGATCAAATTGTTACTTTGGAATCGCAATTGAAAGAACGATTGGAAAATGTAATGCATTTACCGAAGTTTTCTGAAATTTTTATGGGATAGCGATTAGTCCGTGAAAAATACTGTACTTTACAGGCGACGATGTAGCCTGTTTCGTTCACTAAAATTAATTCAGTTACTTTTAGTTGAAAATTGTTTATCGTTCAAGCATTATACATACCGATGACAGAATCCACATTGGCAATGCACGAAAAGGCATTTTGCTGCATGAACATTGTCGTGGTCGGAAAAGACACCAATTTATTGCTTATGCTAATGACTATGGGATAATATGTGCAAAATTATTCGCGAATTTTCATATCGGAATTTACATACATAAACATGCGAGCCATGACCCAAAATTGACCCCATTTGTTATATGTTTGGTCGGATTCGTAGAAACAGAGATTGGAGCATTGGCCATTGAATTGCAACATCCATTTTTCCGTCTTCGCAATCACTGCTTTTATCGAATCAAACACAAAGAAACCATAATCACCTCTTTCCGAAGATACTAAACTCGGAGCCCTCGTAAACATGCGACCGAAATGTAACGGAATTGTCAGATGCTCCAACATCAGTGTCACTTTATCAATCACCGCCTTTGAATCTATATTTTAAAATTCTTGCAGAGAGACAAAATTTTGAGCCGAAGAATATATATAACCGTAGGCTCGGAGAGTTTCGTGAAACACAACTCTCCGTCGGGATACAAACCTTCGTTCAAAGTAACCACTTGGAATTCCAATTGCGATAATACATGTTACATTGCTTCGGTCTCGATTTCATTTTTTAAAATACCCATCAAATCATGGGTGCCAATGAATGGCGCATCCATCATAACTGCATTTAGTCCCAATCTAAGCCAATCTATACTTATTGTAGGTGTGGCTAAATCATTTTTAATCACTGCAACCAGTTGATTTAGTAAAGTTTCATCAATTTCGTCAAATAAATATGCGTGGATAAAGTTTGAAAATATGAGAAACCGTGGAAAGGTAATTGAAAATTGATACCAGTTTGTAGCCCACAGCCGAGTATAGTCTGTTGGTGACATCGGTAACTTGCTGTGAATGGTTTGTATGACAAATTCCATGCAATTCTATATATCCATTGATCTATAGTACTTTGAACGATCTTTCATTGTACTAATCATCAATGTTTCTAAAACTTCAATCATTTTACCAAACTGCTCGTGTATCGTAGCCAGTCATATTGAGGTAAAAGCATATCGTTAGTTTCAAATGTTTTCATTACAAGGTCGTTGCTATTATCAACATTTGTCGACAAGTATTGTTTGTGATAACGTATTATCTTTACAAAACAAACAATGTCTGTTTCTATTTCATTCATTTGGACAATCACATTAATGGTGTACTTTAAGATTAAAATTATGAAACCCGCTAAAATAATTCCCAGACATACATATAGTGGTACCAAACTTATTGTGAAACTTTAAAAATAACATATGGTTATGATACATGTCTTAATTATTCAATATAATATTTTCAAATACGCTCGCTGGATTGGCACTTTATTTTTTTCGTGAAATTTACAAAATACATTTTAACCACTATCATAACATACCTTGAATTCCAAAATGAAAAACGAATCACTGCAGCGTCTTCGCATAGCGCAAGTTTGCGCATCTCGGGAAGAATTTTGTTTAGTTTACTCTCGTCAATTACGAAGGAATAATCGAGAAACATCTCGTCAAAGATATGTCCATCTTCAGTTTCCAAGAACTTTGGCACGATGTGTTTAGGGATTTTTTTACTCTTTAAATACTTTTAAAAAATTTGCCAATAAAACTTCAAATGAATTGTTTTTTCACTCTTTACTTTGACGGTCTTGTCCTTGTGGAAATATAACAGGACATCAGTGGGAAGTGAAAATGGCACGAGAGAGCATTCCGATCGATGGAATGTGTTTGTGTATAAATTGTCCTCGTTCAAGCGGTACAAACCAGTCGATTGACCAAAGCGACCTTTTTTTTTTCCATGAGGAACATTATAAATCGAATTTATTCCAGAATATCAATTTCATAGATGGTGAGAATATAGTTTTGATGACTTTGTAATACCCATTTCATATCTACCCTTTAAACGTTGATTTTACCCAACACATCGATGAGAACAAAAACTTTGTTGTATTTCCAATTCCTCAATGAATGCGATGTAATAACCACTCAATTTTAAATTATGTACTTCGATGGCGGGTGAAAAGGGGACGAAAAGTAAATCGGGTGTGAGAAAAGCGAGTCTCGGCTTGCCATCTAATTGTTGGCATAATATTCCAGTTGTTCACTTACGGCGACACATTTGGCTAAGGGTAATTTCTCCACGTGATCGGGCCAGACTCCATTGAGTAAATCAGTTACTCTCTTGTATTCACTACAATTGTCGTAAATCAATTTGCCGAATAACATTTCGGGAAGGTTGTGTATGAATGTTTCGATCGAATCACACATTTTGTTTTCGACAGTGATTCGATATGTGTTGAGTACAGAAGTTTTGTCAAATATACTATCAAAAGTAATTTGGTTCCCCGTCTCGCTATTGGAATATGCGTAACAAACAATTCGCAATGGTTCTTCCAAGGTGATGAGCTTCAATTCACAAACATCGAGATCAATTTCCACTGCTTCGCTCCAACCTACGGGCACAATCTCGTCCCAATAAAACTAAAATTCGACCCGCCAACCAAAGTAAATTTTGAGTTGATAGGTAATGATACCAGACTCATTTGAACTTCGGATTTGGATTTCCGCCGATTTGGGGATTTGAAAATTATTTTGCAGGCAAGTTTCTTCATCCTGACTTGGTGACGATGATGACAATTAGTAAAAAGTTTTAATCAGTGTAGGTTCAATATTTTCCACAAACTGATTAAATGATGCAAGGGTGATGGGCTGTTGGATTGAAAACTCAGTTTCACCTTTCGAGGGCATTTGGAAATCCATTCGAGAATGTTTCCAGATTGCCATTGTTACTGTTCTCACATTTAATACCAAACACCAAAAAGCATATGACTCGAATAAAGAAAATGTCACTCTGTATATATAAGAATAAAAAATAAAATAAAAAATCTAATCAATTAAAAACCATGTACATTACATACATTAAAATTTACAAAATTGTACAATGTGCATACACAATTTTACATAGTTTGTTTTTGTAAAACATATCATCTCAATAATATAGCTTTACAATAACAATAAATATTATTTTTAAAAAATAATGCTTTTAACCCAAAGCACAAAAAAATATAAGTTCTATTATATGAACAAAATTAATCATATTGCAAAATCTGAAGATAGCAAAAAATATTTCATGACGAATGGGTATTGTTATCAAACCAGTTAACATCCAACAGCCAAAATATAATATTATTGGAAGGACAAATAATATTCTATTGACAATATAATGCTGAAGTATCGTTTTTTTTATAAATAAGATATTGCAATATCGAAACACTAATGTATTTGTCGATTATGCACACTATTTCTCGTTTGTTTTTGCTCAATCCGGTCGGAGAATATTTCCAGATTGTTGTTATCATACCAAACATCAAAAAGCTTATGACTCGAATAAAGGAAATAACCCTCTTTTATATATAAGAATTTTAAAAAATACAAAAATAAAATAAACTAAAAAAATTGATTTACAAAAAAAAACTGTGTATCAGTGATGAGGTCATGAGGCCAATCCTTCAGATGAGAAGGATAGGAGACATTACATTAGGCAGTATTGGTTCCAAGTCGATGTAGAGTTTATACCATTACATTATCCTAAATTACATTACTATTCATTTTACATTTGCAAGACAAACCTTGAATATTAATTAGTTTTATAGAAACTAGTGAATAAGTTTGTTTAGCTTTGTGTGATTTTGTTAGAGTGCTTCATGGTTGACATTTCTCCCCTTCCCCCTCCAGCCATCAACAACCAATCACATTGCAGCACTTCACTCTCCCTACCTTCCCCTCCTATCAGTTTGACCTATATGGAGGCAAAATCTGGAAAAAAGATGTCAGTCGAAGACAAGAGATGAACATGGAAACATCACTTCTCTACTCCTAGAGCAGAAGAGGAATCTGGTAAAATAAAAAGGTAAGTTATTTAATAAATATACTTTATAATATATATTTCATAAGGTAGATTTAATAAATAACTTGCATTTTTGTTCTTCTACTCTGGAGTGGAGGAGTGATGTTTCCTGTTCAACTCTCATCCTTGACTAATATATTTTTCCCAGATTTCGCCACTAATTAGGCCAAACCAAAAGGAGGGGGAGTAAAATGATGCAATGTGATTGGTTGTTGAAAGTAAGAGTGGGGGAACAAACTTATCAATAATTGGATGAGAGCTGAACTTGGAAACATCACTCCTCTGCTCCTAGAGAAGAAGACGAATCTGGTAAGAATAAAATGGTAAGTTTTTAAATATATATATATATAATATACTATAACTAACAAAATATATATATTTTTTATAAGGTATATTTTATAAATAAATTGCCTTTTTGTTCTTCTGCTCTGGAGTGGAGGAGTGATGTTTTCACCTTCAACTCTCATCTTCGAATGTCTTTTTTCCAGATTTCACCATCATATAGGACAAACCAAACCAAAACTTATCCAATAGTCCTTGTATAAACTATTCAGAGTTTTTATGTTTCTTCAATTTTAGAAATCAAATTATTTTTTTGGAAGCAGGTAGTTTTGGAGGGGGGATTGTGATTGCAAGTATACATGCAATGAATAAGATGTCTTTTCAGTGATTTTTTCGATCAACCACTTCAATTTATTTTAAGTAAAAAATTTTACTTTTTGGTGATTGTAATTTTTACCTTAGTAATAATTTATTTATACTCGCAACTGGAAAGTGCTTTACCTTCAGTCTTGACAAAGTTCTTATGACATCGCTCAAATTTCAGATTTCTGGTTTCTGATAGGTTGAAATTATAAAATAAAAATGACGAATGTACTATTGATAATTTGATCGAATGCTATTCTAAACCACTTATTGCTTGCTTAAACTGTAAAGACTGTAGTTCCATGTGCCATTGTTTTGATACTGACATCGATTTCATAGATCCCAAAACCAGTCTTATTAAAATAATTCCCCTAAACAAAGAGCCTGGCAAGAGGTATTGCATGTATTTGGAAGATAGAGGCCAATCAACTTGCATGGCCAAGGATGGCAGACAATGGATGCTTACCTTGGATGGTAACAATAGGTACTTGTGGATTTGTGGTTGCCAATATCCGAAAATTTTAATTTCTGCGAATTTGTGTGCCGATTGCACAATATTTTTTGGTTGACCCTTTAATTCAAAGGGTACAAATTCCAATCATCCGACAAATATGAATTTGTTTGAGGAAATTACCTGTGAATGTGATCCCCTGCACCAGTTTAAATCATTTGCTATCAGCAGACCTTTATGCATAATACCAACGTATTTCGAGGCTATACATGATGATTTCATCGATTTTGTACCAATCAGACTTGATTATCTAGATGCGAAATTCATATCCTTACTCATAGATATCCAACAATGTACTATACCAGTTCCTTGCAAAATTGATGTCTTGTCTGGCAAACGGATTCTCAGTGATAAGGTCGATTCTGGCAAATAGATCCTCAGCGATAAGGTCGATTCGCGAAACTGGAAAGGCACAGTTGAATGTTACTCATTCAATCATGTTACATCCCCGTCACTTTTGAGCATGATTACCTACTCAACAATAATGGTCGATTACTGAATGGAATCATTAATTTCAGATTCCCAATCTTTATTGGTTAGCATAACACATACAGTCCAAAAAAATATCATACAAACCTTTAATTGGTTATGCTTTTAAAGGTGAAGAGATTAATGTATTGATTGATTTAGAGTTCATAAGAATTCCTAGTTATCCTTTTGTCACTACAATAAGATCCTTATTGTCCCTGGTATTTTTCTACCATGCTACAACAGAAGACCCCAATTATCCACTCACCAATAAATCGCCTGAAATCGTGGATGGAAGGCCTATATTCATGTGCTACAAATTCGATATTTTAGTCAATACCATTGTACCCAATAGTAAAAGATCCAGTTTTGCATTTTGTGTTATACTGCCATTTAGAACCAAGAAAAATTCCTACATGGTGTGAAATTATTTATAAGTTAAATTCTCAAGATCACGATTACCTATATTGGGAAAATTTATCTCAATATTGCCACAAAATCGCTTTGAACAATTTGCTAAGAACATCTCAACAAATGTGAATTCAAACCATATTTCATACCCCCGATGTTGACACACCTCGATGGGGAAAAAACATCTAACATAACAAATGCTTAATCCAAAAAAACAGAGTATTTATTCACGACCTGGATAAAAATATCACCTACCCGCTATATTTGGATGAGAATCTCGTTAACAAGTATTGTGCATTAGTTCCTCAATACTCTCGAAACATTTCAGTTGTGATACACTCCCGACGTATAACTAATTTGCGACATTGTTTACAATGATATAGTAGAGTTCAAGGAATGATTTTTTCAGGATATCAATGGACGGCATGATTAATTGGCTTTGACTGAAAAATCTCAATTCAACCCTTATGAAATCGTATCCCACAACAAAGTTAAGTGAAACACGAATTTTCGTTTTTCATAAGCCAACCTTTCTAGTCATGAACATTGAAAATTCGCTCCTGTTAGTATTTTTCAACTTGCAAAAGAAAACACCATCGATGCCTTTGGTTACTTTAAAAAACGACAACTAGGACTATGTTTTACCGAAACATTCTCTAAAGTTCTACCAACTCATGAAAGAACAAAAAATTTACAGAATCACATTGTATTTAAAAATTGGAAAAAATAAAAAACCGATCCTATCGATTTCTGCACAATTCATGACTGCATATTCAAAAAACGAAATCAATAAAAAAAATCATGTCAGCATCTCAAGATTACTTTCATGTAAATCACATATACTCCTTAAATCCCTTGGTTTATCCCTTGATACATGTAGTTGAGGTATATCAGTAGGAAAAATAAATAAGAAGCTAATTACAACTACAGACTATTTGCAACAAATATGTATACTCGAAGCGGTTTGGATTTTCTAATGCCTTGCGTTCGAGAACTGGATGTGGAAACAAACTGGAGAGTGAAGCGGAAATTTTATTTTAATCATGTTTCATACGTGGTAAATGATTGCTTTTTAATTTTTTTAGAAGATATTTATTTTTGTTCATTTGTAGAGAAAAGGTATCATATCAAAGTAGAGTCTGATTTGTAAATATTGTTTCTGGTAGAAATTGAAAATGAGGATGATGATTGCAAACTATAATCCAGTGCCAAAGAGTTTCTATCCGATGTGATCAAATGCAAATAATTTTGGCAGTATTTTGCATACCCGAAACATAAACCAAGTGAGACATTAATGCTGCCATTAAGAGCGATTGATACCCAAGGTTGGTTCGCGATTTATAGATCGAATATCGCACCGATTGAAAACACATTGGTTTATTTGCAAAAAAATGAACAAAAATGAAAACTGTGTTGTTTTTTTTAATAAATTAAAAAAAATGTGATATATTCGGAATATTGGTTGATTTTTATTTTGGTGATTGGTATTTTTAGCCCCTCCACCTCCATGTAGTTCAAATGCAAAATGTCAATGTTTTGATGGAGTGGTTTGGAATTGATAATGGCCTGGACATCTTTTGGATACCGACTGTCCAACTCGACATTTTCCATGTTGCCCAAATCGTGCCTAAGTCCAAATCCCCTAACGTAAACTAAGTTTGAGTTGAAAATTCCGATGTTTGCCACGTATCCGATCGCATCGACGTCGATATAGCATAAAGGGAGGTAGCTTAGGATTGTTAAATTGTCAAATATGGGAAACTGTGCCAAAGGAACCACATATTGTATCGTTTTTTGCCATTCTCCTTAGCTACTTTTGTGTGTGGTAAAGGGGTCGTTATGTCATGGATTCATTTATTTTGTTTGACCATGTCCATATCTAGATATTCCTGGTAGAAAAACATATTCATTCTGACCTTCTCGATACACGCTATATCCAAAACAGAAGCCCACGTTAGTCCATGATCGATCACGTGTTTGGTAAAAAGTTTGAGTTTATCGGTACTAGCGATGTTTTCGGGATATGTAGAGTACTCGAATAAAGTGGGCAATTTCGACGAATCGATAAATTTACAGTTGTTATTGGAGAATGGATTCACGAACATTTTAGCCGAGGTTTTCAATTGTTGTCAGACAAGGATGGGATACAAGGGATATTGGCCGACCGAGATGCTCATCTTTGAGACGGAGCTTAATATAGCTTTGTTGTATTTTCAAAATAGATTATAATCGACATTGCAGGAATCTGACTTGTGAGTCTCGAACAATCCACCAATCAATGACTTTTCGCTAGTGGGTGTGTTTGCACCGCATCATTCGTTATTCAAGAAACAAATAGGTGCCAACTCCATGTCGACGGAACTGTTACAACCTTTACTGAGGTTAAGTTTTTGATGAACGTAAATGTGTGGATAGTATCAATTAATTTAATTTGATTGATTGAGATTAATGGTATGATTTTATGAATACATACTGAGATTCGAAAATAAATTCGAAATACACTGAGCTTGAAGTTGACTCTGTGATTGCATTTTTGTTATTTACTTATAAATATACCTAAAAAAAATACAAAAGATGTCCATATTCACTGGACCAACAAACTTGGATTATTCAACTGCTTTGAGAAGTGTTTTTGAAAGACAAAAAAATATTAACTTATAACGAATACTTGCTGCGAGTGCCGCAAATATTTTCTCATGTATACGTAGAAATTCGGCAAGATGTAGCATTACAAAAGGAAAACTTGGATTTTTTTTATTATTGCTATCTGGTTCGTCTTAAAGGTGGAAAACGATTGTGTGATGCATCTCGATGCAATCTGCATTATCCACGGGGAACTACATGCATTCCTCGAAACGTCCCTAAAATACTCAAGAGTGGTAATTCAGATGTGATTGTGTGCCAATAAGAATGTTTTCCAACCAAAGATCCCGAATCGAAATATCACAGATCAAATAACTATTGGAGCGACTGCTGCGATGTGTGTATGTTGGTTCATCAAGAAGCCTACCTGTTAGGAATAGATGATTATTGGGGTGTAAAGAAGACACGATTATTCCGCATGTAAACACAATAGGAACTGGTTTCTATGTCGATTCTTCACCGTATGTGACAGAGGTGGGCGATGATACACTTTCTTCTAAACTCGTATTATTGCGATAATTTTATCATGTCTCTGGCAGGTGACAAATGCACAAACCATTTAGATGATAAAACTATACGCTTTTTCATCGGAAATTACTTGTACAATATTATCGAATACAGCTTCGTGGAATTGGCTCGTGGAATCGATCAGTACGATGTAAAGAGCCCGCAAGTACCACCAATGAGACAAATGCCCGATTACGTCACGGAATGGAATAACTTTGTCAATCACGAGGCGTTATGCATAAATCCAGACATTAAACTAAGCGATATGGGCATCACAGAAAAAACAGTGAGACTTTATTTTGGACCACAGAGTATACGGGAGAGGGTAGGCTTGTGGAGCCTTTGATACTGACCCGTGATGTTGAATCCATAGTTTCCGATAAAGATACTCGGGTTCGAATTGGACCACAAGCCGATTCGGTGCCATACCACTTGAAATATACAGATAACAGTGAACGCTAAGTCGACGAATATAAAATGCTCGGTTTAATGGGTGGTTTTCCGACCAAATAACCCGATGATTTATCCAATACAGAAGATATTTCTGACATTATTGCCGATACTATAATCTCTTGCATCCAAGGATTGGTAAGTAACGAGTTCCTACTGCAATTATTAGGTGAGGTTGGTCTGAATATGGTTCTCAATACCCTAGTCAAACACATCGGACCCACAATAATCGAAACAGGTGCAAAAGTCTGAATCGTCAGTCTGGAATTTATTTATTCAGAGCCTTGGCGATAGAATTTGTTACGAGAGCTGTGATATCGACTGCATTGAAAATGGTGGGATTCACCGTTAGAGCAATTGCAGTTACTCTTCCTTGGGTGCCCGTACTTGATGTATTCATCATGACTGCAGCATGACCACAATATACGTATGCCTCATCCCCACGGTTATTGTTATGGGTATTAGAAGTATTAAACTTGAACAACTCGCAATTTTCTTCGATAAATTGAAAATTATCTACATACGATTCAGAAGTAAATTTCGAGTATTCGGTATCTAAAACCAATTTGCCTTCTACGGACTTGCTAGAGTTTTTGTGGAATAAAATTTCTGTGTTTACGCCATTCTCGAATTGCAAATTATCGTTTATAACTCCAGGGGAAGCATTTGAAATGATGATGAGGTTCCTCTGAATATTTTTAATGACTTGGAAACCATTACTTTCGTTAAATAAATTGGCTAGATATTTTTTGAAAACGGTATCGCTATTTCCCGTGAATGAATCGATAATCTTCACCACTAGTGTGTGTTTTTCATCGGGCACGGCTTCCAAGTACTTGCTCAAATAATACAAATCAGATAAAATTGCTTTGAATAGTAATGTTCGATGGAAATAGTGCTCGTGATTGTCATGTGTGTTGTCAATGGTTATTTCTCCCAGATCTTTATCCTCGTAAATGGCAGAAATCCCTGGAATACCAACAAAGGATGAGAGGTTTACGACATAATGTCAACCATTAATCGCACTATACATATAGTCAGCATTTGATGAAATTTGTTCGTTCACCGAAGGTTTGCATAAAGATGTCGTGGCCATAAAATCATCATTTTTGTTGGCATTCACGTAATTTTTAGGGTTTTCACTAATGACAAATCGTAGTGTTTTATTCGAACTGGTCATTTGGACAATCGCTTCGTTTTTGTTTCTATCGTAGAGCAGGGATGTGTTTAAATCTCCTATACAAATGTATTGATACATGGAACTATTGGATGTGGTGCGCATTTTATATGAAACACCAGTAAGTTGCGTATTTAATTGGTTTTACTGAAAATTATCGTTTAGCCTAGCCATCATAACAAAATTGGCGTGTATTTGGTACATTGGCTTTTAAATGTAGCCAAATTCGTCACCAAAATGCGGACGAATTGTTCGGAAACACTACAAAAAAGAGATGAAAATTAGAGAATGTGTAAGTGTTGCAAAGTAATTGATTAACTCATCATTCGGGTTTAACGAATTTCGCATTTTATCTATAACTATTACATGAACTTTCGTACAGTCCACCAACTTTAATTCGTGGTTGTTTACTATGTGCCAATTCAAATCTTCTGGTGAATAAACATCTTCCCCCGAGAATTCAAACACTCCATCTTGACTATTTTGCTCGTGGTTATTTGGTTCGAACTAAAACATAATATTAGCCGTACTTATCCAAAATTTTTGCCTTGTTTAATATTAATTTGGAAAAATAACCACGAAAGTATCAGTGGAAGGAGTAGAGGAAGAAGAGGAAGACGAGAATCACGGGTAGGAAAACTGGAAACTTTGATTGTCATTTCGTCGCTTAGTAACAGACATATTTTTTGGTTGGCATATCATCAAATAATGTGTGTTTAAATGAACAAACAATTTGTGCTGATATTGCGCATTTGAAATATTCTTTTTGATCCTGGGATTGCCCATCAGAGATCATGAATTGCTTTCGACTCGAAACAAAAAGGTAATGTTATACTTGATCATTTTCATTGCCTCGCCTATTAAAAGCTCTGAAGCGGATCGAATGATTGCAAAATACTGGTATTTATTAGTATTTAAATCAGTATATCCAATTTCGTAATTCACCACGATAGTTTTTGTATTTGACATTCGATTGTAATTTTGGAATTTCAAATACGAATCAATAGTATAACTACGAGAGGGATAAATGTACGAATTGTTACCAGATGGAACATAAACAATTACGTGTTCTTTTAACTTATCGAGAGCGGGAATCTGAGCTGCACTGAGTGCTAGCGATGTAGAACTATCGGTCACTACTTTAACCAAATCGTTATTTGGTGTCACAGCTACACTATTATTTAAGTTATTCGGCACGGCGAAAACTAAATTATTTTGTAGCTCGAAATACTCGACGGGTAGATTTTTCAAATTAATATCGGATATATAAAACTGAGATGTGCATTTGAAAAACAACAAGTTCTTCTTTGAGAGGTGTTGTAAATTATTAATTATTTGTGCCACAAACCAATCGTTGTCTTTATCGAGAACGGAAATTGACAATTTTCGCAATACACTATTAGGTTGTAAATGAATTTCTTCATCCGTGTACTCAAACGTTTTCGCCACGACCGCTTCGTTAGTAAATTTTATGGTATTTGGTATTCGAATGTTACCCTTGATATATGACTTGACCACCGCCGTAGTTTGAGCATCCAACCCATAGGTAAAATCACTATCGATTTGGCTGATGGTGGACATCAATAATTGTAAAGTGACCACGTTTTTAAATTTAATAATCGAATTATATACGCCCGTATAGTTCATCACGAAAACTATATATCCTTCGAAATCGTGTTTTACACATTTACCCTATTTAGAGCCAACATCCTGCATCAACCTGGTTATATATACAGTCTCGCGAGGTTGTAAAATTTTCGCTAGTATCACGAATCCAGTTTTACTAGTATCGAGTACTTTGTCAAAATTATTAATTATTTTGGCAAGGTCTTTAAACGAATTCGATTCAGCAACCATTATGTAATTATTGTATCTGTCCAATATATCGGAATTATTAAATCTCGAACGATGTTGAGAAACTTTAAGCGATTTGAATTCGGGTAGATTTATAAATATTTGTCTATTTTCTGATTCTATTTCTGCCAAGATGATAATATTCTCGAAAGGAACTTTATCCACATTATATAGAAATCAAATGGTTCAGCGCAATTTTTGTTTAATGCACAAATAATGCGGTCTGGGTAGTTTGCCAATAGGCCGACGTGCGAACATTTAAAAGTAGCATAATTTGTTTCCAAATTACGTAAACATTGTGATATAATTAAAAAATTTTGTTTAATACATTTAATCTCGCATCCCCCTTTTCCCGCCTCCTCTTGATATAAATTATCCGGAAGTTTTTCCCTGAAGTTCAGAAAAAAAAGTATAGTCATTCAATGATGATGAATTTTGTAAACCGTAAATAAAGTTTTTATATTCTGTTAATTTTATCGTGTTAGCAAGAAAAAAATGTTTTGAAAAATTCATTTATTAGACCTTCTGAAATTGTAAAAGGTCCCATTTTTTTAAATTGGCACCACCTAAATTGTTATTGTTTTGGAAACTCTGCGAAACTTCCCATATTTTAATTTAGTGTCTTATATACAAAAAAAAACACATTGCCTTTTTTTTTGCAACCCATAACCTTTTTATTTACACTATATCAAACTAAGAAAAACATTTGTCTGTATTTTTATGGACAAAAAAATCTTCTATAAAAGGTTCAGTTTGTAAGTAACTTTGTTTATTTTGGGAACCAGGGTTTGCTGGAAGTACTCAGGTTCCCTAAAACAAACTAACTTATGCCTAAAATATTTTGATGGGTGTGGGAGGGGAGGGGGTTAGGTTCGAATTTCTCCTGCATTGCAAATGAGAATAACCTGGGTGATAAAGGGCCCTCACAAAGGCCCGGGCTACCCCCACTCTGAGCTTCGGGAGTGATTAGATTTGGCAGCATGGCTTTGCTTATTATACCGGTATCATCCATGGTGAAAGGTTTAAAATATCACAATGTTCCCTTTATTTTTATTTTTTATTTTTTTTTTTGGCTGTTTCTCAAAAATATCCTCAGCAAACATAAAAAAAACCCATTTCACTGATAGATACCTTTGAAAAAATCAAGTATAAATTACGAGTGAAGCGTGGCCTTCTGGCTATACGAGACTGGAGTGTATGTTTTAGAGATGTGTTGAGTAGTAATGAAATGTGTTTTTGGGCGCAACAAATTCCTCGTGAAAATCTCGAGGACAAGTTAATTACCATTGTATATTCATCGAATTCCGAACCAAAAGCTGTGGAAACAACGACAAATTTTACGTCGGCAAAGTTAACTCTTTCAATGGAACAAGAACTTGTTAAAACAACTTTATTTACATGGTTCGACGAGAATGATGGTGAGTTAACTACACTTACATAACGTTAAACGGTCCTGCCGGCAGTGGGAAATCTACATTATTGCATATTTTTCTCGAAGAAAAAAAATACAGAGTTTTTTACATGACCCCGCAACACATTATATTGCGAAATATTTGTAGACAGATGAAACTAGCAAATGGTTTGATGTTATCAAGTCTCCTAATTCGATGGACTAAATTCAATTATTACGAATATTTTTAATTCATGTAGTTCTTGCCACTGATTGATCTTGACAAAATATCTACAGTGGTACAAGAATTGCCCAAGTTTTGCGATCTCGGATACAACACGGCTTCGTTTTTTGTGGAATGCAACAACGACTATTCAATTTCCTTCGATGCACCCATCGTTTTGTTTGTTAATGAATACAGTATGATCAACGCATGTCTAGCAAAATTTATAGTTGAATTTTTCCAAATGGTGAAGCACACTTTTAGTAAACTGTTGATTGTATTTTGTGGGGATCCGTATCAGCTAAAGCCGTTTATGACAAACAAATCCAATGACATATCGCTTATTCGCGAACTATACAGTGATAATTTTTCCTAACCGCACAGTTTAGGAACATGGATTCGACATACCGGGAATTTCTGACAAATTTAAATACCACTTCGAACTGGAAGAAACTGTTTACATGTAATTTCGGCGTACACAATCGTAACATTAGTGTTTTCAGTCTGGATTTTGAGTATCCGGTAGGGTTGTTCGCAACTGTGATGAGCCGAAAATCAATACAGCTTCACGTTTGGTACTCAACGCAAAAGAGATTTTGAACTGGGCGCAGGAAAACTTGGTAAAGTTTCCCGAATTTCTTTTCTTTGCCTTTACAAACATCGAAGCACACGATTTCCATTTAAGTATGTCGATTGCTGTTCTCGCTCAAATAAAAAATTCTAAAGACATGTAGCTGCCGGCCTGATGTGACTGAGATGGACAAGCAGAGTATTTGCAAGAATAGTTCCCGGTTCACTCCGATTTTCTTTTCAAACGATAAAAAAATATTGATAGCAGAAAAGAATGAAAACATCAAGCCCGCCTACTTGCCGCTAATCGTCGGTGTTCCCTACCGCAGTTTAGTTCATGGTCACGGAGTATGCATCGGTAAAGTTTTATATTATTAGGGACATGTTGAAGACAAAATATTCATGTGTGACGAAGAAAAGAAAACAACACTTTTTGATACCAAAATGTTTCTTCAAGATGAATCTCTATACGTTACATAAATTTGCCTTTCAACACACATGTGAAGCTATTTAAAACAGTAAACTCTTGTTTTTCCGCTTCAAATGACGTATGGAAATACAGTTCGGAGCAGTATAGCATTAACAATTGACGACATTTATGCAAATTTGACGGGATGTACGCTAGAAAGAATTTATGTAGTCTTATCCAGAACAACAAACAAGAATGAATTGAAATTTATTCAAGCATAAATAATTTTTCGTAACTATGAATAAAAGAATATTTTTTTCCTAACATGTTGTGATTTTCTGTCTTTATCCTTTTTATACTACTACTCCCAACCTTATGTCAAACATTTTTTTTACATGTCATATTTGTATATAAGACAATGAATAAAAAACAGCAAATATAAGCATTTACCATTATAGGATCGATTTTATTAATTAGAATTTTAGGGTTTGTTTTTATGGAAATTTGAAAGTAAAATCAAAGGCTCGGTGAATACACAATTTGGTGCGAGTACATCTTTCGAAGGTGCTACTAATCCAGGAGTTGCAGCAGCTGGTAATTAAGTAAATTAATATTACACTATGAAAAAAAAAAACAATAATACCCTGTGATTTTATCTTTGCTATTAGAGAGTTGTTAAAGTTAAAAGCGCAGAGAAAATTAAATAAAAACATGATGCATTCTGAATTTATGGAATCAGTTGAATTTATGAAACTAAATCCGCCACTGTAATGGATTTTTTATATCTGACAGTCATCATAATAATAAATATTTTTACGATTCCGTGTTGATGTTAAAAGGCGTATAAGTATGTATAAGTTAATGACTGAATATGATAAACTCATTTCTGAAATAAAATTAAAAATTCCGCAGTTAACCTATCGTTTACATTTTTTATATCTTAAGCAGTATACTATCAAACAAAATTGTTTGGGCCCACACGTCACTCGCGAAAATTATAAAATATGTTTGAGAGACGAACAACAGGCAGAAAATGAAAATATTAAACAGTTGACAAAATTACTATACAAAGCTAGTTCCCTATCACTTAAAATTAAGGAGTTTAGGAATAAAGTTGGTTCTGTAAGACACAAGTATGAAAAGATATTCAATCAAGTGAAAAAAAAAATCATTTCTTTTCAAATTACTGCGAAGTCGTATTGACTGATGTAGAGACATTATGGGAGAGCGTTCCAAAGAAAAACGATCCCAAAAAGATACGTAAATCTATGGCACCTCTTATCGATACCTTGAGTTATTCTCAAATTTTAGAAATAATGTATGTATACCTCACTTACCTGTCGGTAAAATATAAAAACACACAATTCAGACATCGGTGAAGCAAATATTTTATGGTTTGCACATAATCATTTGCGATCCGAGCTCGGTCGTCATGGCACCCGATGGACAATCGCTCTATGTATTTTTGCGTTTTTTACTATCGTTTGCCAATATATAAATAAAAACTATGAATACAGGAAATAAACAACTCTACGTAGGACTGAGTCTACTCATAGTTAGTTTAATTATTGTAATTCCGCTCGGTATAAACATTTGGAAAAAACACCACCATTTTGACAACTCTATAATAGAATTGGACGAGGGTGGAGGGGTGGAAAGAAAAACTACATTTCCACCACGACCGCATCTCTGGAAAAATGTATTTACTACCGAAACCGATAATTTTACAGATACCAACGAATCTAGTTTAACCGACGAAAAAATATGATCTATACGGTCATCAATCATCAAGCCGGGAGAGGCGGGCATGATTCGTTTTAAAACTGCAAAGAGGTACACTATAAATATTCCCAGAGATGTATTTTTCCGGTTAATATTTAAGAATTTGAAATGGTTAAATTTCGGAGCATTTAAAATGATTTTCGACCTTTTGGACAAACATTCGCAAACTATATTGCGGTTGGCTAGATAAACTTATATGCCTGAAGGAGATGAGAATAAATTTCAAAGAAAAAGATATTGGTGGTAAAATTCCAATTCAGTGAGCAGCAGCGGTGGGGAATTTGGAAAATGTAAAATTCCTAATAGAAGAAGGTGCCAACGTTTTGGCCAAAGATTCACAGGGTATAACAGTATTGGGATATGCCAATTATTATTTTGAAGACTGGCCGGTACTTGTTTATTTGGTGCAAATAATGGACGAGGCAATAGGTGGACTTCACAAAGACTGGAAATTGTTGGTGAAAGCAGCTAATGAAGATCGTGAAAACATTGTGCGTTATTTAGTTGGGAAAAGTTTAGGTGACCCGGTTTTCTTTAAAAAGGACTTATTACTGAAATCCGCAGTCCAAGATGGTTTAGTGAATGTTGTAGATTTTTTACTAGAAAATGGACCCAATGTCTTGCTTACGGGATATGACAACAGTACTCTATAATACAAAGCTGTATATAGTAAAAATTAATCGACAGTTTTGTGTGTGTTTGGACTACATAAAAACGGCACTGGATAATGACGAGGAAAAAATTAAAGATTTCCTAAATACTAGGACAAATATGGTGAAGATGTAATCATGCAGGAAACATCTAAAGAAATTAGTGAAATTTTAATTGAATATGGGGTAAGACCATAAACAAAATGTAGCCAATGTCTTGTTTAGGGGTATGCCAGTAGGTATCTGTGCATATATTTTGAATGAAAATTGTCAAATGTTAATAAAAATGTAAATAATAAGTAAATAATTATGCATCTATATATATTTTATAAAATAAAACTATTTAAAAAATTCTGTTTTATTTTTTTGTAAATGAACAACATATACAGGTTAATTATAATGTAAAATCAGAACCATATTTCTGATACTTTCTTTGATTTGTTTTTCTAAGATTATAACGAGCCTTTCGGGTTGTTTCTCGCGATAATTCACGACAAGGAATATCATTAATTTTGGTTGGTTTAGGATTCTTTCTTCGATGTTGGAAGACGTCTGTTGTTGGTATTTGTCTCGAACGCTTACGCGGTGCTTGTTTTTGCTTCCCATGAGTGGTGTTGGTGCTGATTTGCGAGTTGTACCTCTCTGTTGATGGACATCAGAAGTTGTTTGAGGTCTTGACTGGTGAGAAACGATTGTAGATACATGCTTTGCGATCTTTGAACAGTACTGATGGCAAAAAAAAATGTATTATTCTCAAATATAACAATTACAATCACACTAGACAAAATAATTATAATAAATGTCAATGATAATTACATATATTCTTACAAAGAAGTTGTTGATCCAGGGAATGAAGAGATTGACGACTCATTATCTGTAGCCAAAAGCATCTCGTCCATTTCCTCCACATACTTCGTGTCTGTTTCCTCCTCAATTTGGCTGGAACTCGAGAGGTTCACCAGGGATCTGTGGGAAAAAATCCAAGAGACTGGTAATAGTTATGTAGTGTGTATCTAAATCAATCAAAAACCATTGTATTACGTATCCAATAGTAAAAAAAGTCGAGACAAAAAACAGCCACTTATATATACAACCACGACCCAGAAAAATCCCAAATAAAATACAAAGTTTCCCCCCTGCGTATCCAGCGCACCTTGAAAACGTTACCAAAAGTTTCCCTTTGCATATACAGGTGACAAAACGTGCAGAACCGAAAAGGACGACATTGCGTATCAAAGCGGGAAGGGAGAAATTGGTACTGCATCCCACTTGTTTCGATTTGCGTTACCAGCCGAGTCAGGGGAGAAATTTCGACAGCTACACCCAATTATTTCCTATAGCGTATCCAAACCGAAAATGGAATATAGGGTAAAAGACAGCATTTGTTTCCCGTGGCATATCCAGGTGCCAAAAGTAACTATTACTTAAAGTTTCCTATCGCGTATCCAAAAAAAAAATTTTTTTTCGCCTTTTTCTCGTCCCTTTTTAAATACACGCGATTTGCGAGGCATTATTTTTTATTTATTTTAAAGAGAATATTTATTAATTATTAATATTTTTATAAATGTAACAATTTAATACGCAATTTTTCACATATATGCCATCACCAAATGGTACAGTAAAATGGTGTACAGTTAAAAATTCATTTTTTAATAAATATAACAATTTAATACACTATTTTTTACATGCACACCATCATTAAAAGGGTACAGTAAAACAGTGTACAGTTAAATATTCAATTTTTTTTATAAATGTAACAATGTAATACACAATTTTTTACATGTACACCATCCCTAAAAGGGTACGGTAAAATGGCGTACAGTTAAAAACTCAACTTTTTATAAATTTAACCAAATAGTTTTTAAAGTTTTTACACGCCATAACTTTTTTTTAACCTCAATACTCGAAACTGGCAGCTCCAAAGTCCGCGAAAGCAACAGTGTATGCAAGTGTATCCGTCGCCGGCCGAATCGGTCATGACAGACACGGCCGCGCTATACCTTTTCGGGATCCTTAATGAATGTAATTTTTTTAAATCAACTTACCTCAATAATTGAAACAGGCAGGTCCAAGTTTTGCGGATGCAACAGATGTAAGTACATCCGTCGTCGCCGGGCGGACCCATCATGACCTTCCTGACTATTTTAGGCTTTTTTCCAGATCGCGAACGAATATTTACACAAATAGCATGTCAATTAAACATAATTTTTTTTAACTGAAACCAACAGCAAGTCATTGCAATTTTTTTCAACTGAAACAAACAGCTACACTCTCTCATTTGCACCTGTAAATTAACTCAAACAGCAACTCAATTACACATTAATTTGAATTTGAATCAAACAGTAACTCAATTAAACTTTAATTTAAAACTGAAACAAATAGCATGTCATTCCTACTTTCAACTGAACCAAACAGCAAGTCAATCAAACTTTAAACTGAAGTAAACAGCAAGTCAATCACTCTTTAATTTTATACTGCAATGGCAACAGCAACTCAATCTCGCTCGTGCCTGCAAATTAATACAACCATAATAAACAGACACCTATCAAAATTGTGATAACTTTCGCCGTCTCCTCTGCACCGATTACGATGGTGCATGTCGGCGGCGTGACTCAGCAAAGCGTGTAGTAGTTCTCCGTACCGATGATTCTTTTTCCAGACGTATTCCGCCAGGTAGCCGACCCAAGATTTTTTCCGTCGGCCAAAGCAGGGAATGCTGTATTGCACAAAACACCAACTTCGCTCAATGTTTTGAGCGTGCACCCTTAACGCCTCGACCCTCTTCATCTTTAGCGTGTTTCGAGTATTTACCATTCCGCTATTTTCGCTGCACACAAATTCCTGCCTGTTATTCACCTGCATGTTATGGTAGCCATGAATGTCCAAGTTGCTGTAACTGCGCCAGCAGTCTGAAATTATCGTCGTGCCTGGAGCAACCACTCGAATGATTTTGGTCAGGGTCGCCACGTTCTTCTTTTCCACTGACACCAGGAAGAATTTCATCGGATCGTCCCACTGCACTCCCCCGAAAACCCACTGGCCTTGAACTTTACATCCTTTGCGGTTATTGCGTTTGCCCAATTTTGACTCGTCCATCTCGACCACTTTGCCCGGTCCGCCGATGCGTTTCCTGTATATCAACACCCTGTCTACGCACACTTGGAGACAGAAACTCGACCAGGCGACGACCATCTTTCCCGAGCACAAACGTTCGTTCACTATAATCTGCTGTCAAGGGTATTTTATCAGGCACCAAAGTAAACACAACTCGATTATCTTACCCGGAGACAAATTTGAATCACTGCCCTGCCTCGCCAACACTTTAAAGTTACTTTAGTACCGTCCTCCATTCGCCGACGGCACCAGTAATACAAGCCCCGTTTTCCACCAATTTCGCTTCGCCTTCCCCGCATTTTTCACACCGTATCGTTGATTTGAGAATGTCGTGCTCAATGATAAACGTGTTTATGTCTGGCGAGGAATGAATAACTTGCCTGACGTTCAACATTGTGATTTTACATCCCACTCACACCATCTTGCGATTCGCGAGAGAAAGTTTGCGAAAAAAAATGCTTGGATACGAGATACGAAACAATAGTTGCGAATTTGTATACACTAAACGAAACTTTATTGGCTACACGATACGGCACTAGACTTCAAAATAAACAATTGGGATGGATACTTTATAGTACACACTGGAAGTTTGTATGTTTTTCCCATAACGATATGCAATACGGAACTATTACCCAAACTAATAATATATTGTTGCCTAACTTGCTTCTGGAAAAAGGTCCAACAAAATAAATTAAAAGCTTTTGCATAGGTTTTTCGGCAACTTCAGAAGAAAGAAGACCTGAATGGGTGTTCTGAGCGGGTTTGCTTAGAGCACACAGTTTACCAGATTTAACACGTTCAGATATTTCACCATCCATGCCCTACCAAATGAAATGTCTTCTGATAGCCTGAATAGTTTTATGCTTGCCCAAATGAGCACCAAGGGGTAATGAATGAAAATAGTCAAAAACCATGGGTCTGAGATGGGCAGGCAACACAACATGTTTCACATTATCATGAGACTTGCAACACAAGAGACCTTTTGTCAAAAATATGGCTTTTTTTTCTATACCTGATTTCAATTTTGTGATGATATCGTTTAGGTCCTGATCCTTTTCCTGATGCTCTTTATTATCCGTGAAAGCCAAAAGTATAAGTTATAAGGTTACAATTTGGAAGAACAGTGGCCTCATTACTAGAATTTGTACCATCAAACTTGCAGGAAAGAGCATCAGCCACTATATTCTGGGATCCTCTCATGTGTTGTATTCTGAATTTTAAAGAAGATATTCTGATTATCCAACGACCAATTTTGCCAAATTGCTGTGGGTGAACCAAAAGCCATGACAACACATAATTATCCATTTCCAGTAGGAATTCGGCATGTTCTAGGTACTGCCTAAATTTGCCGATTCCAAAAAAAGGCTAAACATTCTAACTCATAAGTGTATAATACAAAGGAAATTGGCTGCCTAACACCATCGAACTCCTGAGACAGGACCACTCCCACTGCCAAACTGGAAGCGTCTGTATGAAAATAAATTCCTTGGAAAAATCTGGCATTCGAAGAACAGGGAGGAGTAATGATATCATTTTTGAGAGTATCAAATGCCTTTTGTTGTTCCTCACCCCATACAAAGGGCACAGTCTTTTTGTGTAAACGATTAAGAGACTCAGCCTTTTCAGCTAAGTTTGATATGAATTTTCCGAAAAACTGGATCATGCTGATAAATCGGGCAATATCCTTTACATCCCGAGGAGGTGGAAATTCTCTAATGCATCTAGTCCGCTCAGGACAATGGACACACCTTTTGGAAGAAATGGTGTGGCCTAAAAAGGAAATCTCCTGCACAGCAAATTTTACCTCACTAAGATTGACTGTCAGACCTGCCTGTTGTAAACAGGATAAAACTTATTTCAAGTGGATCAAATGTTGCTCAAAAGACTCGGAGAATATCACCATATCATCCAAATAATTGTACACATACATAAATTTAACATCATGAAAAGTGTTGTCCAACAGTCTTCTAAGGACCTGGGCACCTGTGGCCAAACTGAAAAGTACACACCTAAATTGGTAAAGATTCCAGGGTACACAAAAACTAGTAATTGGTTTGGATTGTTTGGACAACAGAATTTGGTAGTAGGCCGAATTAAGATCAGTGGTGGTATAGAATGTTGCTTTCCCGAACCTATTAAAGGCCGAATGAAGGTCCAGGAGTGGGACAGACTCTATTTAAATTTTCTTATTAATTTTGCAGTAATCTATGACCATCCTATGTTTGTCGTTAGGCTTTGGAACAAAAAAATAAGGGCTAACATATTGGGAAATGAGGGTTCAATCATACCCTTGTCTAATAAATCCTTGACCTGAATTCTCAAAATTCCCATTTTGGCGGGAGCTAGCTTATAAGGGTGGCTGCTGACATACTCCTTATCTACCAGTTTGATTTCATACTCCGGCAAGTCAGTTAGACCAAACTGCTAAGTGAGAACCTTAGGAAATTGCTTGCAAAGTTTTTGAATAGCGACTTGCTGATTGGGCTCTAAATGCGAAAAGGACTGCACAAATACCTCGGATTCAATTCGAACATCAGAAGAAAGGGGTTGCTTTTGGTTGCAATTAATGAAAACAATTTTTTCTGTAGGGGCAAATTAAAAAAATATCTGCTGCACCTGAATATCTAAAATAAGTCCTGAAAATGCCATAAAATCAGCCACTAAAAAAAAAGGTAGTTCTAATTTCTCAGAGACTAGACACTTATACATCCATGTAAAGTGCCACATTTTCAACTTAATGGTGGCATAACACAAAATATACAATGCTTCATTAGAAGCAGTATAACACTGGATATTACATGGGTCAACAGTCTTCACCAGTTTTAATTCTTTCAATTCCTTGAAGAGTTCACCTGAAATGATAGCATGAGCAGATCCCGAATCTACTAGGGCATGTACTAACAATGGTACAACATTGAGTTCAACACGAGGGGTGGCAACTTTCGGTACCCCTACAACATTTGTGACGTTAACCTGCAAAGTACTATCTTGTCTTTTAGTTTCACTTATGCCACAAGGAACAAAAACCTGTTGGAAATGGTGACCAAAGTTAATAGCTTGAATGGTGTGAGCATTAACTGAGAGTTAGCAAGGTTGCCCCTTTGGCGGAAAGGATTGGTTCTTTGCTGCTAGCGCAGGACATCTCACAATAAGGTGGCCCATTTCCTTACAATAAAAGCATGCGCATGCATCGCTACACGAAACTTTAGCCTGACCTTTTCTGTGCCGAGACATGCCACCAACTTGCTTGGTGTCAATGACACTTGCATCTGGATTGCATGTTTTGTCCTTCTTGTCTGGGACAGGGTCTGACTTGCCAGTATGCCTACTCTTTGTGGAGAAACACTCACGTTTTTGGTCCATGTAGCGAATGTTTTGGGAATGGATGAAGACTCGATCCAGTTCCGAAAATGAATTTGGTTTACCCTAAAACACTAGGTGACAATGCACTTGAAGTTCTAAGCCTTCCAAAATGGTGTTCACAATATCACTCTCAGATAAGGGTAAATGTAAAATGGTAGCAGCCTATTTTACACTGCTAATGTAGATGACAACGATTCATTAAATTTCTGCAGCCTGTTGAACATCCTGAACTATATTTGGGTGGATAACCTGGATGGGATGAAGTAGTGCAAAGTGAAATTCTGGGAGATGAGATGTCTGGTCCTCTCACTTAGAGGTCCCAGGGTGAAAGGGTATATGATTTCTAGCAACTAGGTTTCTCGTGCAGACTTACTTTGATGTAACTTCACAAAGTATACTCAAAAAATTTGAGAACTTGAAGTCCATCAGTAGCTGAAAAGTCACGCAACATGCGCTCTAGGTGGGAAATATTGCCAAAAGGAGGGGGAACCAAAGATTGAGGGTAAGGGTGGTACAACTGCTGCAGACATGAGTGGTGATGTGGCAAATGTAGAATGGGCAAGGGTGAGTGGGAGGGTAGTGGGGATGTGTGCAGGAATTGAGGGGCAAGGTAATTGTGAAGTAAAATGGGATGTGGATGGGAGACTAACTATACTAGTGTGAGCTGAACTGGTGTGGAGAATGAAATGGTTGTGGTGGGAGTACTGAGGCTTAAGTTGACCAGCTATTCACCAACAGTGGTGACTCCAACATTCTGGTGAACCTTCTGGGATTTAACAGCTTCCGTGCAACAAAGGGCCTCAAATAAACTTTGCGCCTGCATAATCACATAATCACAATCCTTAAAGATTGGGCTTGAATTTCAGAAAGCTGTTCTGGCAACGACGTTAACAAATTGTTAGCCATTTTTTTTATCGGTACTTCTATTTTTGAGATGGACATACTTATTTAAATTGGGCCATCCTCTATATTTTCAAACTTTTCCTGTAGGGAAATTATGTTACCCACACAAGTTCTGTACTCACTTTCAACATTAACGGCAGCCAGAAACTCCATGTCCACTGAGGCTTCAGAATGGAGTGCTGCTCGCAAGGTACTTCCACAAGCCATAACAGTAGGCTCAGAGGGTAACACCCTCTGATGGCACACTCATAAGTGACCTTGTCAAGTAGTAAAAATTCTGGGATAAGTGTAGCCATTGCAAAGGGACTAAATAATTACTACTAAAGAACAACACTAATGTACAACTTGTTACTGGGCAAGACACTTCAAAAGAAACACAACTAATATATTATCTCAAAGGGAACATATTACATAACCTATACATTGTGCGGGTGTCAATGTTTGCCGGCCACCCATGCAAAACCCAAGGCACGCAAAAAAAAGGGAAAATACCATGCAGAAAGCAAGCAGAAATTATGCACGCACGCACACTCATACAACCACCAGCATCTGCTACCAAACTTCTTGTGGCAATATTTATAGGGCAAGACAGATGGCAAGTATTAGCCTACCAAAAGCATTCTCCCC
Organism: Dryococelus australis; assembly: GCA_029891345.1. Taxonomy (NCBI): domain Eukaryota; kingdom Metazoa; phylum Arthropoda; class Insecta; order Phasmatodea; family Phasmatidae; genus Dryococelus; species Dryococelus australis. The sequence continues at coordinate 198,554,549 of CM056994.1, forward strand.
TCAATAACACTACAAGAAAGGAAATGCCCGAGGGCCAGGTTGTGGTGCGATTGTGCATAATTAAATGTTAGTAATGTAAAACTCAAGGCCTAACCCATAATTCAGTTTCTTACAAACTATTTCACACTATAAACACTTGGCATGTATCAGCAGAGACATTAGTTTTATGCAACCGAGGTGCTACATATAATTACTATTTATGAAGAATCACAACATTATATCGGGTGACATCAAACTTTCTTTATTATTATTGCACAAAAAAAAGCTTACCATTTGCAAACAAGTACTCATGTATGTTTTCAAGTACAATAACAAAGGCTATATCAGAATAGTATTTATCATGAGAATTTTTATCACTTTTTTTATTATTAGGTAATGCAAATATGTATTTTGTAAATGTTAATATTTTATATTACTTTCATTTTCCAACTTCGGGATCCTGTAATAAAATTTAACTTACAGATTCATTCATCATTAGTGACCATTTTGAACATGCACACACTACATTGCCTTTTATCTTTCAAAATAACAAAATTAGTTATTATTTAGGTACTGCCACTCTGGAATCGTCCAAAATATGTTAACATAGAACATTTATATCGTTTCCAAGATAAACAAATTATCAATCTGAATTTCGAAGGTCTTCCCAAAGTTTATATTCGAAGGTTAGTAGCACATGCTCATGCGAAAGAAATTGAAAATAAATTTGGCATGGTGATGCATGAGTTGCAGATCAGGAACACGTCTCCAATCGGGATGTTCCCGATAACAGGATGGAGAAAGGGCGGCGAGGAAAATCCTCCAAAGTACCACCACGCCTCAACTCCGAAGCCACATAATTATTCATGTCGTCATCTTAGGACAGTCGGGTGGAGCCACTTTCGCGGTGAGAGTATCACTTTTACATAATGATTGTAAGATTACAATTTGCAGTAGAAAATTAGATTTCACAGTAAGTTAATGTTGATGAAGAAGAAGGAAGTGACGTACCCGAAATTATAAAGGTAATATAATTAGTTATTAATATTCAAATATACCACATTATTCGAAATACTAATAGGGCCTATTATTTTCTGATAATTGTCAAATCTTTGACATACTAGTTGGCATAGCCAAAAATAATTGTTGGGTGATGATTCAGTAGCCACATATAATGGAACTGCACCAGCATACGCCTGGAGTGAGGATGGGAAAGCACTTCGGGGAAAAAACCATCCCCAGTGCAGTTGACTGGGATAGAATCCACAGACTACCGAGCACAAGTGCAGCATGATATAGCATGTCCACATGCTCGGTGAGAACAGATTAACACCATCTCTTTCAATAAATGTTCACCTATCACTTCAGAGTACCTAAAAACACAAAATGCTTAAACAGTTTATAACTTTACCAATAGTATACATGATACATACAAATCACTGAAAAATTTCTAGAGGAAAAACACACATAAATCAATTTATAAAAAAAAAAAATTCACAGCATTTTCTCACTCATGATGAACTGAAAACTGAAAATAAAAGAACAAACGTTTATATTCACTGGTGTTAAAAAAATCTTCAGCTGTCTTTTTGATGCACATTTCCTGGAGATGGCTTTCGAATCTCGATTCAATATCCTGCAAAACTGATGAATGGTTATTCTATTAAACAAAGACACAAATATAGTAATTAGCTGCTCTCTATGAATACTACAGCTCACCCAAAATAAATCTTGATGCTTCTTTATTTCTGTACACAACTGCCTGCCAAATCATCTGTACTTAAAATATCAGGTAAAAATTCCTTAGGAATATTTACAGCAGCAGCCACAGTATGGTCAAGTTGCAGTTAGGGATGCTCCAGCTTGCCTCCAGCATCTCGTACATCAATAATGCAGTGAACTTCACTTACTCCATCAACACTTACAATATCTGGTTCTGAAGGCAAATCTCCCATGCAAACATCACAATCTTTACAAACACCACTCTAATTTCTTAGCAATAAAGCCACTAACATATGCTACAGACTGGCATTCCGTAAAACTCAGGTCACTGGAGCCATTAGTCAGGGATGAGTCATCAGCTTCTTCTTCCATTTTTACTACCTTAGGCGTGCTTCTTGGCTGCAAAAAAGAAAATCCTTTACTTTTAAGTTCTAATCATAGCATCTGCATAGAGCGAATTGTGGTTATCCATCCATCCTGGTTTGGCGGTCGAGTCACTTTGCCTAATAACACAATCTACAAACCACAAACTATCTAGCAAAACTAAAGCTTCATTCCAAAAACTGAGATGACCCGAAGACTCTGACACCCAACACCGCAGAGGGATATGAGCAGGAGCAAATCTGGAACAACCATTGACACTATCAAAAAGTTTATTCATAAACAACAGAAACTCAGCTGTCACCTTGGCCTCAGGAGGTATTACCACATGAAAACCATCTGCTAAAACATTCATGGTGCTGCAACATGAGTGACTGGAAATCTGAGCAGCTAAAGAAACCCTCATTTTATCTTTACCTTTAGGATTGACACTCACAGCCGCCGGTTTTACATAACTGGGACGCTACTCCCTCAGTGCGGGGTGTCATTGCAGAATTCCGTGTCAAATAAAGCCTTCGAGTTACACTAATGACAAAATATTTTCTAGATAGCGCTACATACAATATAACATATTTTAAAAAATATTTTTTCCTTTTCAAACTGAATAGTAAGTTACAACAAGCATTAATCTGCATAGCAAGAAACAAAATTTAATCGATTATATTGTATTTCAAATTAAAACTAAAAGTAGAAGTTTTATAAATATACATATATTACACAGAGTGAGTTTGGAAGCTAAAGTTTATATAAAAGGTTTCTGCAAATAAATTGTATTTGTTTACTGCCATCCATAAGTGATGAATAGCAATCAACCTTGTTTTCATGGCTCTTAAAGCCTTTAAATTACAAAGAATATTGGTGATAGTTAATACACCATTCACATAAATGATCTGATCCCGTGATATAGTTGACAAATATTATGAAGTTGTTTAGTATATAATTCAAAATAATTGATTGTTTTATAAGCAAAACAGAAATATGCACATCAGACAGAACAATAAAACAGCGTATAATTATATGAATAAAATCGTTAACGAATTAAGTTGCCACAGTAACTAGTATTTAACAATTACTTTATACTTTACCAATACTTTGACAGAAAATGGGATAATTGGAACTGAATTTCGTGGTTTCACCGATTCCTAAAAGTGGAATCCGAGTCACAGATTCACACAAAAACAACAAGAAATGAGCAAATTAGGAAGCATGGGCCACCTGTTGGGATTTTCATAAATAAATTGTGTGGCAACAAGTTTACAGGTTTATTTATTTCTGGCTGCTTCTCGGCCTCATAACCAGATATGCAAGTCGCAAATATTCGTAACGTAGTTTTCGGGGTGAGGGGGCCCAAAACACCTGTCGGGAGCGAGCAAAGCATCGAAGGAGGCTAACAGCCTTTGCTAGTCCAGCCCTGAGAATTTTTACAGCAGAACTTCATCATCATCACCACCTGAAATGACACAGTGGATGGCGGGACCGAACGTGCAGCCACTATAAACGATCGGTCGTATGACCCGAGGTTAAGAGTAACATCATGTCCGCTGTGAAGACTGGTACCCTCCTGGTAAAAACACATCAAAACCTACATCCGATCCACATAACCTCACACTCCCTCCTGGTCCAGCAACGCAGAGCCATCAATACCTCACAGCAGTATACAAAACCAGGGCTCGTTGCCCTCTCTTCTGGCCGCCCAATGCAACTGTTGTGGTAGTGCTCCGAATATAGAATACAGAAGAGTATGTTGAGCCTGTGTCCTGGGCATGTTATCCAGCTGCAAAAATCTGTTTGTATGGTGCTGCATACCTTGCACCTGAATTCTAGCCCATCTGTGTATCTCATATCGTCTGCCCAGCCTAGACAGACATAATGGAAATTGCATTGGCAATGGGCACACACTATGTGATACGTCCTTGTACAGGAACAATTGGGTTGGTGGCAGCATTCGGGTATGGCGTCCATTATCTTTATTTTGGCTTGCTCGGTTCATTCATGCCTGTGTCCAACATGATTTATAGGTTTCTTGAGTGTCACAGGGAATTTTAAGACTCCCCCAAGTCTGGGCATTAGGCGATTCGACTCCTGGCTAGGTCACTTAGGCTCAGGGTCGTGCTAGCTTAGTTCTGCTTAATTAGTCTCTGTAATTAAGTCGCAAGGCTCCGTGTTGGGCGCCAGAAAACTTCTTGATGTGTGACGTCCTATAGGCAAAGGAGGTAAGTTTGGATCTTTAGTTGCTGCGTGGAACAGGAGCCCGACAGGTATAGAGAACTGGTCGTGTGGCTTTCCAGCTGGGCACACAATCTGGGATGACAAGCACAACTTTACATCTGGGTGGACCCACTCTCACTTGTCTACCTGGGTGACTAAATTCCCGAGGAGACTGCCCTTTCTGCCCTAAATGCCCTTTCTGCATAACAAAACTGGATGAAATAGTTAACGCCACTAAATTTGCTAATTAGACAAAGAAAATTTATTTTCTCTCACTCTCGTTATTGTAGTTCCTGCCGTAAGTTATGTGAAATGTAGAACTGTACAGCTACATACAAAGTGTTGCAATGTATTTAAAATTTGTTGATAGTTGATCTAGTCCAAAATCGAAAATCAAAACAAAAATTTTGGAATCAAATAGAGAATCAGTGTCAAGAAAAATCTAGAATCGTCCTATTACTAAATAAAACAGAAGGAAAAGTCGATTAAAATGTGTGCATTGCATTTGTACCATTTCTTTGTATTGTTTTATTCACAACAGCTGGAGTGGAAGGATGCACTATGGCCATACTACCAGTCTAGAAATCTCAAAATTTGCTTTACTTACATTAAATAAAAAACAACATTTCCTAACAAACTGTCCGACTGGGTGCCACTTCTTAGGCAGATTTGCCGCCTAGTTTTACTGCAATTTGAATGGATTTGAACATACAGATCTCCACTTTTGAGGTTCTTCTGGGCTGTAGATATTGATGTACTCCACCTTTATCTGATGCAGGAAACTAATCCTAAGTTCCCTTCCTCCATTTTCGCTGGCTGCCTCATACGAAATTTAGCTTCCAAATATTTTTTTCCAAAAGATGTTTAATGGTACCTTTGTGGCCATTCAAGCTGGGAATATTGGTTTCCTATACTACACTGTAGAGCTTACAAAAACAATGTAAACAACATTTTATTGCAATATTGCACTAAGTTTCCGCTTCCTCTGTTGTCCCGACAACCTTCCAGGGTGTCTGGCGAGACTGTAAATTGAATTTCCCACTTTTCCTCGAAATTGCTACACAAAATACTATACGAGAAACTATTAGGAATAACCCAAGTAGCAAACCACAAGCAGATAACAGTTGGCCAGCTGTTGGCAGTTTGGCACAGGTGGTACATGTTCGCCCACATGGCTGTGTTTTCTTATGTGGTACACAATAAGACAACGTGAACAATAGTGACTGTATTTGCTTGGGAAGTATTTTTGATACGGGCCATTAAATACAAAATTATTGACAGAATTTAATAAATGTCCCACAAGCAAACATCACTGGCATCTTAGAACACATGAGAAACATGTGGCTGATGTATGCCAAAAAAGTATGAAAGAAGATAATTTTTCCATATAATACCCTCATGTGGCATACAGGTTCAATTCTGATAGTTGGGCATCATCATGTGGCCAATTATGGGCCACTTATCACAAAATGACTGACAGAATTTCATATGTGACCAACAAGCAAACATCAGTGAAACACCCACAGGCATCTTAGAGTATGTAAATAATGTGTGGCTGATGTATACCAAAGAGTATGATCATAAGATCATATTTGCGCATAAAGCCTTCGCATGGTAGAATGGTTCATTTCTGATAGTTTGGCATCATCATGTGGGAAATTGTGGACCATTTAGTAAAAAATGACTGACGGAATTTCATACATGGCTCACAAGCAAATGTCTGTGAAACCACCACAGGCATCTTAGAGTATGTAGAGAATGTGTGGGTGATGTTTGCCAAAGAGTACATACCACCTTTTGTGGTATGCCAACTGATCCTTATTACTGAGGAAACATGATCATGTTCCATTTATGGCATACCGACTATATGTTGTTGTGCAGTAGAAAATAGCATACATATATATACAATAGAAATTTTTTATTTCATGTATAAATGAAGGAAAATTATCATGTGGCATTGCTAGTAATAGTAAAAAAATAGTTTTTAGACCAGAAACCTGCAAAGCATACGAGACAAAAAAATTTGTTATTTCGAATTTTAAATCCTACCTGAAAGTAGTCCGAAACTAAAATGGTTTTAAACAAAACACATAAATCCCAGTATTGACTCGTGATACTAACATTGTCTGTATAGAAAAGCTAATAATGCATTATGCATGTGAATTAAGTATCCAGATTTACTTAAAAGGTCGTATATGAATACATAGTAGAGTAATTGATAGTGTACTTGCCTGTAGTCTATGTGGGCCACAAGTGGCCAATAGCTGGGCCACAAGTGACTTACCAACAGTTGGCTAACGACATGTGGTTTACTTACGGCGGGCCAGAAGTGGGAAGCTGGAAGTGGCCCGCTTGTGGTTAACTTACAGGCAACTCTTGTTTTCCCAGACATCAGCCAACAATTCATCAAGAATAAGTGGCCTGCTTGTGGTTGGCTTCTAGGAAACTCTTGGTTTGCCAGACATCAGCAGACAGTACATCCAGAAGTGGCCCGCTTGTGGTTAACTTACGGGGAACTCTGGTTTTGCCAGGCATCTGCTGACAGTCTGTTTGTCTGTCTGTGGCCCACACATAAACACATCATACCACAGTCATCATTGATCACGTGTGCCACATGCATCTGCGAGTGCATTCCACTTCTTGAATGCCTGTGGATGCTGCATGTGGACTACTTGTTCACAATCAGATATCCACATGTGGGCCAACTATATTTTGTTACTTGGGAAAGTCTAGGCTCACTGGAAACAGGAAATTGAGTGGAGTGGAGAGATTTGGGTGGCTCTTAAGAGCCGATGAGGGTGAAGCGAGGCGAGTATGGAGCAGCGCTGGAAGGAAGGGTAGGGGAAATGGGAGATCCTAGAGAGAACCTGTCTACCAGTAGCTTCATAAGACACGATTCCCACATGCAAAAATTCAGAAGCAACCCCGCCAGGAATAGAACCCAGTACGTTTCAGTAGGAGGTGAGTAGTCAGATCACCACAACCCCAATGGAAGATGGAAAACATGCAAACCACTCTAATTTACAGCAATGTAAGAAAACAGAATACTAACATGGCAATGCTGAATAGCGACAGGCATAATTAATTTTATGGTCTGAGCATACAAGAGTGGTTATAGAGATTAAAAGGGTTCTAAATTATGGATGAAAATATGCCCTGCTTGCAGCACATAAGTGTATTGTCATCTTTCAATGTTTATCAATTTACACGAGCTGTCACACGAAAATACCAGTAACTCAGGGATATGTCCAGTAGAAGCATAAGTAATGAAGAGGGAGAAGGAATTAGTCGAAGTATCCTTCAAATTGGATACAGAGGTTGGAACTGAGGCAGTAATATCGTCTCGAGTACAGAAAATTGGCAAGTAAAAGGAGAAATGAAGTTGACTTGGGAGGAGATGGAGAGTTGTAGTAGCTGCTCGTCACAATGATGATCTCGGAGAAGGTTCACTATGTAGATGTGTACTTAAATACAGTACAACTCCCATTTTGACATGCCTGGTATTTACATTATCTGTACTGTTTTTCCAGGTCCCATTTATTCCCCTGTAAGTTTAATGCATTGCTCATCTGCAAATTGCGATGCAGAAAATGTTGTCATACCTGCTTTAAACATCACGTACAAAATAAACAACGTCGTTACCAATGCCAAAGCCAGGAATAGTAATAACGGCGGCCCCACTTGGAATAACGGCTTCGCTCGCATGCAATTTAGGGCCTGAAATAACTATTGGGTGCTCTAGCCACTGGGCTATTGTAGCCCCACTATTGGGTTCTCTACCTACTGAGTTACTGTGGTCCCACTATTGGGTTCTCTACCCACTGAGCTACTGCTGCGCCACTATTTGGTGCTCTAACCACTGGGCTACTGCGGCCTCAATATTAGGTTCTCTACCCACTGAACTACTGCAGTCCCCTTAATGGGTTCTCTAGCCACTGCAGGGCTACTGCGGCCCCACTATTGGGTTCTCTAATCATTGGGCTAATGCGGCCCCAATACTGGGTTCTCTACTCATTGAGCTACTGCGGCCCCAGGGCCCTGATTACGAACTCTCCGATAGCAGTCGTTATGCTTCGGTGACACAACGAAACACAAAGCGAATGTAATGATTACGAATTGCAATGTGGTACACGTCGTAAAACTTCGATGTATATCGAAAATCTCTGGTGTCACAGAACAAACGAATACAGAAATAATCGTTATGTTAATTTATTTAGTAACTTTATACAGGCAGACGTAAGTATCTACCTAAAATGATAGATTTAATTTTTTTTAAAGACACTATGCATAATGTGTGCGACAATGTTGTGAACAATATTTATATTTATGGTTTATAAACTTATAGCTTACCAAACGTGGCGTCTGGTGGTCAGGAAAGTAAACACTCGACATCTGTTGAACGGGAAAATAAACACTTGCTTCCGCAGTAACCACCCAACAATAACATACATACATTGCTGCAACTACATAAATATGTATCTTGCGAGTATTAGAAAGTGTTTTACAACATATTAGAAGTATTATGTTTATTTATTGATGAATTAGCTTAAAGTAAATCACGTGCAGTGTTTATTATCATCTCACCTCGGGCAATCGTACTCGTTGTGAATAGCGCATCATGGTTGCGATGTTGGCTGCACAAAACGCAGGTTCGTACTCACATCTTGCAATTTCCACCACTGCGACGTCATCAAACTCCGACATTTGCGGTACGATAACGAAACAAAAAATGTTCATACTCCGCTTGCTTCCGAGTGCGCTGCACAACGGCGAAATCGCTTCTCAGCGAAACAAATCTTGCGAAATGTGAAGTTCGTAATCAGGGCACTGGCCATTGTGTCATTCTCCTGATCACTCAAAAAAACTTATTTTCTAAAAAAATATATAATATTTGAGAATACTGACTGACACCTTCCATTTTATTCAAGTTTGAATTTAAACGTATTGACCTATGTAAGGAGAAACTTTTTTTGGTAAAAATTAAGGTTTTGCCAATTTAAAACTCCAAATTGACAAGTTGTTTGCAAATGGCCTGTCTACGACAGGGATCAGAGTGTGAAGTGGGCTCACCTTAGGTGCGTTCCCACGAGGTCGTGCGCCGGGCGAGAATACTACTATGTTTAAGTATGCCGCACGACCTGCTTGTTTGCCTTGCTTTTATTCGCCCGTCAGTCGTTCCCACTGCGGGTATGTATTCACCTGCTGCCATTCTTGAAATACACGTAGTACGATTAACAAGGCAGACACAGCAGTGGAGGCAATAACTGTAGTGTGTGAACTGTTAATAAAGTGAGCTTCCAAACAATTTAACACGTAAGAAAAAATGAAAGTTTTGGGTTCGAGAGTGGATTAAGATGCGAAACAAGCTTGGTGCATCAAGTACATTATGTAAGGAATTGCGAGTCGAGACATTCCCCATTGTGCTCGGTCCAGGTCGGGCGTGCTTTGTAGCTGCGCAGTGCAGGCGAACTGCTTGAGCGCGCCTGATTTATATTGAATACGATCAGAAGAAGTGAAGTTTTTGTTAGCAGAGGACTGCAAGCTTCTCTGCAACACCAGGCATGTACTCTCTTATAAGGCACAGGTTAAAGGTACATCCCTAGCCAGGGTAATTTAATTATTGCCAAGCGGCTGGTTTTCTCCAGCCTTGTCTCCAGTAAAAGGGAGAGGTCAGGGAAATTAGTTTTGTGGAGGCCAATTGTGAACTAGGTAATTTTTATTTTAGGGTTTTACTTAGTCTTCCACCCATTTGAGAAAATTGAAAGGTGTAGGAGAGAGGCCCTTCGGGACCTCTCCCCCACCCCCCTTCGGCTCTTCGCTTCACCATGGCTGATTTACATGAAAAAATGGACGAAGACATAGCCTCGAAGAAGAGAAAAGCAAGCGAAATGGCATCCAAATCGAGTTCTGCGGGAGGAAATTCCAGTCAGCAAGGCCCGGCCAATCAGGGTGCTCCCACTTCCGCACCAGCCAATCCGAATGCAGAACCAATCAGGGCGAAGAGGCCCGATCTCAGGCCACTGACTGTGTATCACACACAGTAGTGTACCTACTCCGATGTTTGTAAACTGTTCAGAGAGCAGCTAAACCTACCAACACAAAATAGAATTGTTCCACAGGGCGTTTCCTACCTCCCTGCCTCCTTCGAAGACTATCGCAAAGCGATAACCATTCAATCCTCACCTCGCGCAGCGAGATGCCTCTCTAAGTGGTATTTAAGGGGCTAGACAAGAGTATTCCGAGCACCTGGCTTCGCGAAGAACTCGTCTCCTTCGGCTTCGAACCACTGCCAATAATGTCAAAACTCTCAATGCGCGGTCGCACAGCCCCTCGAAATTTTTATTGTAGAATTCCCTGCCAGTGAGAAGTCGCAAACTATATAACAGCTTCGTGGACTCTGCGGCCTTGTGATCAAGGTCGAAGAGTACCAGCGCCCCAAAGGACCAGCGCAGTGTAGCAACTGCCAGTGATTTGGACACTCGACAAAAGTGTGTCCCCGCCCCCACCCCCAAGGTGAAGGCAATGTGGCAAAGTCCACACCACCTTGCAATGTGACCTTCCAGATCGCGAAGACAGGACATTGCGAAAATGTGTGAGTTGCGGAGGCAACCACGCTGCCAATTATAAGGCCTGTGAGTCTTATAAACAAGAAAAGTGGAGATATTTTGCCCCACAGGAGTGCAGGATAGCAGCAGAGCAGATACTCTGCTGCTATCGCAGCTCAACCAAGGCAGTTCACATCGACTCCCGCCCCCTGGATCCACTCAACACAGCCTCCACAGCCTCCACAACATTCACAGCCTCCCCAACAGGGCCCAGACCAGACACAAGATGGCTGGACACAGGTCCAGGGAAGGAAACAATGCACGCCAGCCCAGAATTTTGTGCCACATTTTGCACAAAATCGCCAAATTCCTGTTGCCAATGCCTATGGTGCACTGGCATATTATCAGTCATCCGAATTGGATTTCCCAACTATCGCAAATTCATATCGTCGTCAGTACTGGCAGCCTAGTGAAAAACCCCTATCAAATAAGGGGGAAAAGACAAATAAATCTCTTAACAAACATTCCCAGCCTTCCGAGTCGCAACAGCCGCCTCAGCCCCCCCCCCCCCCTCCTTTCCACAACTCTTCCCGGCAACGGCCGGCAGCAGTCATTGTCACATGCGAGGCCAATCAGGAGCCAGCTCAACGCTCATTGGGCGAGCAGGTTTCCGCCAGCCAGATAGAACTGGTGAGCCCATCAGGGCAAATGGACACACACCCAGCTGCCTCAATTACTGAAACCCTCGATATGCAGAAATTACTGCAGGAGGCGAGGGATAGCTCTCTCAAAAGAAAATTTCCCCGCCTTTAGCGGAGTGCTGGAGGCACTCTGCACATTGCTAATGGTTTGGACTGACCAAACCAAATCGGTCGAAGAAAAAGGGCGAGCCCTGTCTGGGGCAGCCCTCTCTATCGTGCAAGGGTAGCAGCAACAGTCTGGTGGCTGTTAATCCGCAGTTGCCAATTGTTCTGCCCTTTAGTTTTAATTTAGTCAGTAATCTTATTTACTGGAATGCTAACGGAATTCGCTGAAAAAAACAGGAGCACATAGATTTTATTTCTCGCCATCAGATTCCTATAATTGCAATAAACGAAACTCATTTAGATCCACAGCATAGATTCTCAATTCCGAACTATAAATGCATTCGAAATGATCGCGACAGACACGGCGGAGGTGTCAGGATTTTAATATATAATTCAACAGTATGTAATCCCGTGAAATTAATTCAACTGTGTGTGTTACCAATAAACTCGGGAATCACATGTTGCAATTTATTCAGTATACTGCCCACCAGGCCGCACACTTTTGCACACAGATTTAGACGAATTAACTAATGCATATACAGTTTTACTAGCTGTGGGCGATTTAAATGCAAAACATCCCACTTGGGAATGTCTCGCTTGCACAACCAATGGGAATACCACGTTTAGACACCAAGAACACCATAATTATATTATTTACACCCCAAGCGAACCTACTTTGGACCCTCGTAATATTAATTATAGGCCCGATATACTTGACATCGTGCTAAATAAAGATTTTAATATGGCCTTAGAATTTAATGCGCTACATGAGTTGGCTTCGGGCCACTATCCTGTCGACTCGTCATTCAATGAACATGAAAATGACAACACCAATTCGAAAAATTAAATATTATAAGCATGCGAACTGGCCCGGCTTTAAGGAATATCTAGATGAAGAAATTAATCTCAGAGCTCCTATTAGTTCTCCCGAGGAATTAGACTCTGCTGTCGAACACGTCACAGAGCTAATTCAGACGGGAGTAAATAAGTATGTCCTGGAAAAGACACCGCAGATTAACACAAATAAGCTTCATAATCATATCAGGGAACTTATCTCATGTAAAAATAGGCTGCTCAGGCTCTTTTCTCGAACTAGATCTAGGCAAACCAAAGCCCAGATTAATAGTCTTAGAGAGCGTATTGACATTGAAATCACTGCCTGATAATCTTATATCTGGTCCAATAATTTTTTTTCGCCTATGCACTGAGGATAACAGCCTGTGGCATATGACCAAAACGTTTACAAAAAAGCGTTCTCTAATCCCGCCTCTTCAAGGCAATGCAGGTGTTGCCTACACGTCCCAGCAGATAGCTGAGGCTATGGAAAGTCAATTAGAAATAGCTTTCCAACCAAATAACTTTCCAGCTGATGCAACTTTTGTAGCCCAAATTTATAGGTACCTCCGAGTGCGTCTGAAACAGCCCACAATGGCTGGGCCAGACCCCACGCATGCTGAGGAGGTCAAACGCATTATTAAATGTATGAAACCCCGTAAAGCACCTGAGTTCGACTCCCTGCAGACCATAGTTTTTAAGCAGCTGCCTGACAGCATGTTTGAGGCTTTAGCCGAGTACATTAATGCAAGTTTTAATATTGCCCATTTCCCCACTTCTTGGAAAAGTGCCACAGTAATTGTATTTCCCAAGCCGGGCAAAGACTCGTCCCAATTACAAAATTATCACCCCATTAGTTTGCTGTCCACGCTCTCTAAGACACATGAACGAGTAATTTTGCACCGCTTAAATAATCATATTCGCGAGAATTATGTATTTCCTAATGAGCAATTTGGCTTTAGGAAAAAGCACTCAACAGTGCATCAACTTGGCTGCTTATCGAAACATATAACAAAATTATTTAACTGTAGCCAGTTTTCGGTAGCAGTATTTTTAGACATGGAAAAGGCCTTTGATAGGGTGTTCCACGCAGGGCTAATATATAAGCTTTATCAAACTAAATTCCCAGACTGCTACATCAAGCTTCTGGCATCATATTTAGATCAACGCTCCTTCTCGGTTTCTATTGAAGGAACACTATCTACCAAAAAATACATTAGGGCTGGCGTCCCCCAGAGCAGCATCCTAGGACCAGTCCTATACAATATCTATACTCATGACATACCACCCCCCCCCCACAAACAACTTATTACTATGGGTGTCTATGCCGATGACTCAGTCATCTGCGCCCACTCCAGTAAAGCTGAACTTGCAATTCAATGAGTCCAGGCACAATTCAATGAGTTTGAAAATTATTTTTGTCTGTGGCGAATTAAGCTAAATGTAGGCAAGAGCGAAGTGGTAGTTTTCACACGCCACCGAAACATTCCCCCAAATTTGTAATTAACTCTTTTCAGAGAAAATATTCCCTTCAAGGAAGAGGTTAAGTACCTTGGCCTAATCATGGATAGTAAGCTGGCATGGCGACGCCATGTGGAGACGAAGCATAATCTCGCTTATGCCGCCTGTCTGCCTTATATCCAATATTAAATTGTACTTACAGTTTGTCACAGTAAAACGGGATACAATTGTACCAATCATTGGTTAGACCCATTATCACATATACAGCCCCTGCGTGGCTTACTGAGCTCCCACCCATTTAAATTCTTTACAAGTGGTGCAGAATAAGTGCCTCAGATTGGCATCTCATACACCACGGTACATTCCCATCGGAAATTTGTATGCAGAACTTAAACAAGAACTGCTGCAAGATGTAATTCTCAAGCAAGCCCAAACCTTTTATCAATCCTTTGAGGAACATGCCAATCCTCTCATTGCTGTCATAGGGGACTATGATATCGATGAGACCCAAAGCTATAAGCGACCCAAGTCGCTTCTAGCCCACAGGCCTCCTTAGCCCTACGTGTAACACATTGCCTTGCCAATCATTATAAACCTTGCACAGTCTTTTATATATAAACAGTAGTTTAACCTGAGCAGCCCCGAAGGGACAGCTCAGCCTAGATTAATTAACTATACGACTTCACTTAAATATTTTCATTTATGATATTATAGGTTAACATAGACTTAACATCTCATCCCAGCCAGTTGCTAGTATGCTTGGCCCTGCGCTGCAGCTGATTCCAAGGCCACCTCTGCCGAGAGGTAGGGGTTTGCAGCGTCGTGTGGTTCGATGCTTCAATTGGTGAGAGACCTCCCCATAAATCTAAGTAAATTCTCCCCCCCCCCTCCCCCAACATCGAAGCTGCGTGCACTTACGACATACAGCCGTAGATATGCTTTATCACAGCCCATGGCTATAGAGACTGGTTGCTGTGAGGTAGCACAGCATTATTCTATATACATATGTCCCCGAGGACATATGCTACTATAGGCTATATTTAGCATATTGTTATAGGTCACTTAGGCTAGCTAAATATGTCTTTTCATCCACAGGTCCTTGCCATTTTTTAATGTTCTACTGGTAGCTCACTTTCTCTCCTTTAATTTTCAGGTTTATAGAAGATATCGGGGGGAAGAGACCCAATATCGTCACTTCTCCCACTAACGAGGCGCCCAAACACACCTCTGGTTACTGCCGGCATCAAGTTAAGAATAAACAAAGCTCCCATCGCCTCTGTAATAGTCTTTCCAATTTTATTAACTAAGAGCATGTTTTCCAAACACTGTGTCTCATGTAACAGTCTATATAATTAAATTTTATGCATGCAATAATTTTTTTAATTTTTACTTCTCTGTCGCAAGGGTTTTTACGTCTCTCTTGACGGTTTTTCCCTTGCTTTTCATAGTTAAGACTAGCTCTAAGTACACTTAGGGAGGTAGTCATGCTCCCAAAGTGCAGGCCATGGCTGCCTAATCCATCTTTGCCGCGATGCATGTATCCTTGCATGATTTTCCTTCCTAGTAGGCATAAGGGGTTAACCCTGAGATGCAATAAAATGCCACCCTACCTTCGGACCTTAACTTCACATAACGCTTAGAATAAGATAATTTGGAAAAAAAAGTGCGAATTGAGGATCAACGTGGCCACAAAAATTTTTTCCGACTTAATGTCAACCAGTACATACATTTGCTCAATATAGTGAAAAACGCGATTCAAAAAATGCTACCAATATGAGAAGAGCCCTACCTGCTGAAGCAAAACTCGATGTCGCTCTGCGGTCCCTTGCTTCTGGAGACTCCTATTCAAGCTTACAATATTCATTTCGAATACCCAAGAATTTCACGACCATCTTGTTCTTAAAAAAGGTTGAACAAATAAATAAAGTAAATGAAATGTATACACCAGCCATTTACAGTTACAGTACAGTTTTTTATTTCAAAATACTTTTAATAAAAATATTTCAATAAATTTTTAAAATAAAACTAATTTGTATGTATTGCTCTAAAAACCTTATATATATATATATAACGAACATTATTTGTCCTGCCATCCCTGATGTCCGGTCGCTGTCTTGAGTTTTGTTTACTTCAGGGACCTACTGTAAACTTTTGTTAATATCGTGTATAAAATTTATAAAAATTATGAAAATTTAACTTTGTCAGTAATTTGTAATTCGCTGACACTCATCCCATGGTCCTCATTTCGAATCCCGGCGAGTGCAAGCTATCAACGAGAGACCCAATTTATCAGGACTGCTGTGTTCATAAATAAGTACCATATACAAATTATATTTCCTCCAGCATATATATTTGCTATTACTACATAACACCATGATGCTCGGAGGAGGCATGCAATAGAGGTTGTAACATACGGGACTGAGGAGGAGTAACATCTACGTATTACATAATATTAAGGGAATCATTTTAACACATGTCATTTGTTTTAACAATGGTGATTCAACATCGTCAGCTCCATCCTACGCTTAGCTTTGCTTGGGAGTTTGAAGTAACATTACAGTTTGTCCCGACTTAGATTTTTTTATCTATCATGTAGATTGTTTTATTCACCGCACAACGTAAGTATGCATATACACAACGAGTTCTTTTACCCTGCCCAAAGGAGTATAAAAGGTGGTACCATACAGTATTCGACTTCGGCACAGTTCTCAGTCGTCCAGTAGTCGTTGCTCCAGCACTGATCAGTTCTCCGACACCCACCATACTAGCCACCAGGTAAGGATAAAACTGCTAGTCTAGCAGTCGTTCACTCTTGCTCAGACATACCCCACTTCAACTTAACTAAACTGCAGTCTCCAGCACCTGCTGCTCAGAACTGTTTGTTAGTTAAGCCCTTTCGCCATGAGTAGTCTGACCACACGACCGATATATTAGTCAGGTGCCTCTCTTTGCTATGAACCCTGCTAAACTACCCCCACCCCCTTATTCTGCACGGACATGCCAGAACAAGGGAAGCCAATCCTCACAGTCCCCCTCCCCAGGACTAATCCTGTGCTATCCTAGCTTAGTCATCCTAATGAAGGGTCTGTATCTGAGTATTACATCGAGATACACAGGCAACAATAGGAAAGCGAATAAGCATAGTATTCAATGCTATGCACCCCACATACCCCAGTCAGTTCAAATGGTCGCCTCTACCACAAAAATAGTGCTTTAGATTCCCAGCAATAGTTCGTGCCGACGCAGGAGTTAGAATATGTTATCACTGCATTTCCTGTCGAACGTAAATAAACGTGTGCTAGCTCAGTACTTAGGTACTGCATTTCCTGTAAACTTAGCACCTTGCTCCCAGTAGACTCTCCATGGGAAGGGAATACAGGTGATCCTGGGGAAGGTATTCATACAAGCCAAGACACTCTATTTTACCCACAAGCAACTAGAATGGCTATCCTCTATCTACACATAGAAAGAACAGGGTGTCAGCACAGGTACAATGACCTTGCACCAACTAGTTGACTCGGTGTTCACCAACCTTTCCACTGCGTATTTGTACCAGGAAAGGCGGGCGTCCCCAGAGTGGGGAATACTAGGTCAGGACAACACCCACGTGTGTGACCTGAGACAGTGTGGCCTGACTTTCAGTGCATACAAAACATCTGTGCCAGGTACTGAAAGTGGATGTCCACTCAGTCGACGGCCCTCACGTGGCACTACGCATAAATTTCCATTCAAGGAGCCTGCCTTCCTTCTCTCAGATGGAGAGGGAGTTTAAGCATCCCGATGCCCTATTCCAGAAGGTGGGGATTGATGGAAAGGGCGAAGCTGACCTTACTTGCTTCTGGATGCCTACACATGCTGTCCACATCACTTGTAGTCTCCAATGCTAAGCTCAACTCTAGGGAGTAGGCCAGGCATTAAGGCACCTGCAAGATCCTGTGACACCAGAGGTACCTAAAGACTTGTTCGCCGACCCTGTACGCACTGGCCCAGCAGACTACCCATGGTGGGTAGGCCATTTCAGCCAGCCTGATCGACCAACCACGCCAACCATCGCCCACTTGATTCCCGTGACCCTTTGACCAGCTCCTTAACCTTCATCTCCATCCAGGTTTGCAGTGACCACACCAGCTCCACCACTGAGCATCGTCACCCAGGTATCCCTGTCGAGGTAGTGCCCCGAAATGTAAGATAGTACTAGCCGAACCCGAATTTGTGCCCTGCCAGCAAGCAACTAGACTAGTCCTGTACAACAGACGAGCACCAGTGCCCGGTTAGGACTACACACCCCCCCCCCCAGCAGATTGGAGCACCTAGACAAAAAGGACCACATTTCTGAGATTTGTAAGTACTTACTCCTAGGTATGGCATGCGTCAAAGAGACATTAGGATCTCCCCTTTTCTGGCAGCCAATGTGGAGCTCTTGACTGCCATAGTGGTGACTAGACAGCCATGCCCACTATCGCTGCAGGAACAAGGCACTCAAACTACCAAGGTCTTTGGGGAGTCCCAGGAAAACACCCCGTGGCGCCCAAGACGATAGCCGAAATGTCGAATTCAGAGCCAAGTGAACACGAGCTTGGTGAAGTCAACTCGACCACAACCGAATGCAACTGCTGTTCACAGTCATGCTGCCCGGAAATTGGAGTACATCAAATTCAGAGACGACATTGCAAGCTCTGGCATTACTACACATTCCTCGGCTGGGCCCACGAACCTAGATACATCGATTGCCTAGAATACCAGTGCGAGGACTACTGAACCAGACAAACTGTGTATTGTAGTTGGGTCACATGTGCTGGACGCGGGATCCACACTATTAGTTGCATCTCATGGAGTGAATCGTTGCACCATACCTGCATTGGCTGGCCTGCTGAGCCCTTTAACAGACCAGGCTCTACGTCACTTCGGAGCCAAAGACAC
Organism: Dryococelus australis; assembly: GCA_029891345.1. Lineage (NCBI taxonomy): Eukaryota > Metazoa > Arthropoda > Insecta > Phasmatodea > Phasmatidae > Dryococelus > Dryococelus australis. Next base: position 198,573,405 of record CM056994.1, read on the forward strand.
TGCATACGAGAGCTGCAGTTACCCGAATTCGCCGGGAGGCCACATGAAGACCCCATTGCTTTCACCAAAGTATGCGAGAAATAATTCTGAGCCCATGAGGTACTGGAGAAACAGTGGGTTTCGCAAGCCCAACTGAATTTGAAAGGAAAGGCTCTCGATTGGTGGAACATATACAGGAAATTCGTGTCGGATTAGTAACTCAGCACCCATCTAGCCCAACATTTCACAGGGGAAGAAGAAATGGCACATTTAAACACAGAATTATGCAGGCACAATCAAAAACCTAGGGTAGAAGTCGAGATATTCGCACAACGAAAAGTACAAAATAATGTACCAATGCATATTTCCTGAAGAGGATGAAGATGGATGTATTTGTAAGATCACCTGCTTATTACTGCCTCACCTCCGGAACATTTTTTACTACCTATGCTATCGCCCATCGACGAATTTATCGAGGGAGCCAGAGAAGAAAAACATACTTTTCAGGCGCAGGCTCTGCTCGACCACCCTAAGCAACCCAAAAACGCTGAAGCAACCACAACAGTAGAGCACCGAGTGAAGCCACCGCCACCTCCCACTCCGTAAGCCCAATGCTTGCCAAAGTGTTGGTACTGCTCGAGTACAATTTTCATAAGTACTGTCCAAAATTAGAATGTACAGAGTTAGGGGATGCAACACATGCACCACGACCTACTCAGACAGGGTCTGGCCCACCGAGAAAGACTCCGAAGGAAAACACCAACATCGGCAGATCGAGGGGGGTGATCCCATCAGCTGGAAAGGGCAAACTGTCAAGCTCTTAGACGGGGAAGCAGAGATGGCCGAAGCTCCCTATATTAGGATTCGAGTCAGCTGCAGGAATGTCTTAGCCCTGCTCGATTAAGCCGCATCGGAAAATTTTTATTCGGTGCAATTTGCTCAGGGATGACCAGTTAGTGGACATGCAACCACAAAACAAAGCTGTGAGGATGGCTAAGTCAGACTGCACTCTCACAGTCGACGGTAGAATAATGCATCCTCTCTAGATCCAATGCATCACCACACAAGCCGATTTCGTCGTAATCCCGGAGTAACTATGACTCTCTTAAGGCGCCAACAGCCAGACACTGGAAATCGGGGGACGGACATGTTGGTGGTACAAGGTGTCACAACACACTGTGGGAGCACTGATTGCCTTCGGGTAGGAGCAGCTTTCTCTTGGGTGGATGATACTGGAAGGGAGAAGGTACGGGGGTCTCTGTTCCGACTCCTGAAAGGTCTTGGTCTGGAGGAGAAACCAGCCTGTAATGGGTGTAGGGCAGTCCATGATAGCCAAGGGCATCATGTGACTATGCCCAGTGATTCAGTCGTTACAGGTGAGAGCTGGAATGACTGAATCCTCTCAATTGGCCAGGATGCTGGAGTAGCACAGTGCAAACCGGTCTTTAAAGGATGTAATGAGAGTATCATGTATGGGGTTCATGCCCAGTGGGAATGCCCGAAACTAAGGGATAGGTCTTCACCATGTTGAGGTGAAACAGCACTCCTGCCTTTAGACAGAGCATATGGACAATAAAATGTCGGGACTGTTGTCAAGTCCTAGTATTGGAGAGCATATGCAACATGGTTGTAGCAAGAGTCAGTTAAGTGTAAGACTATAGCCTCTGCTGACCTTGGGACCCTTACCTCCTCATGGTTCCTCTGGGTGAATCTTTCTAGTGTCAGCAAACGTGGGCTACCCACAGTGTTCCTTATACCAATCTTTGTATCTAAAAGGGGTATATGTCTCTCAGAAGAGTGCAGTCACACCAGAGAGCGACAATTCTGATTGGAGGTGGGCCGATTGATTCTACGTTCAGACCGCTGGGGCCCAATAGTCTGGGACTTAGTGAAGGACAGAAAGACATAATGGTAATGGACAAGCGGCTTGGTGAGCTGGAGAGGATGTGGGCCGGTGTTACGTGCAGGATTTGGCGAGATACTCATAAAATATTTTTACAATCAATAAAAAGAGAAGCAGATGAGATTGGGCAAATTTATTAACAAATTGAGCCAATACACCCACTAGCAAAAGAAGAAAAATATTATATAGGAAATCGAAAAGATTGACTGTGTGCGAATGCGAATATACAGAGGAAAATAAAAGAATACATCATCATGATCACATACGTGAAAAATTCATTAATCCAGTATGTAATAATTGTAATCGAAATTGAAAATTGCCAAATTTTGTATCAATTTATTTCCATAACTTAGCTGGATGCACATTTATTTATTGAAGAGTTATGATATGCACATAAAAATATATAAATAATAACAAATAATGAAGAAAAGTTTGTAACTTTTGGGGAAAACGCAGAAAATTTAAAAACGAGATTTATAGATACATTTGAATTTATGGCCAGTAGTTTAGATCAATTATCATCTAATTTAAGTAGATATCAAATTAAACACACACAAAAACATTTTCCAGAAGATCAAGTTGATTTAGTTATTAGGAAACTTGTTTACCCACATGATTATGTGGATAGTTGGAAGAAATTTGAAGAAACTGAACTACCACCAAAATGTGAATTTTACAATAAATTAAACGAAAATAGTATAACTGATGATGAATACAAACATGCAAAAATATGGAACCAATTTAATATACAAAAATCTTGGTGAATATCATGATTTATATTTGAAAAGTGATGTATTATTATTAGCAGATACATTCGAAAATTTTAGAAACACATGTACAGATTCATATGATTTAGACCCTGCATGGTACTTTACAGCACCAGGTTTATCATGGGATGCAATGTTTCAAATTACTAAACCACCACTAGACTTATTATGTAACTATGATATGATTTTAATGATTGAAAAAGGAATTCGAGGCGATATTTCACAATGTTGTAAGCAATATGTTAAAGCTAATAACAAATATTTAGAAGATTTTAATCCAAATCAAGAATCAAATTATTTAGCATATCTCGATGCGAATAATTTATATGGTTGGGTGATGTCGCAGCATTTACCATATGATGGTTTCGAGTGGGTGTACTATGCATTAAATGATTTATATTATTGGAGTCAAAAATATTAGATTTGGAAAATGATTCTGAGTATGGTTATATATTAGAAATTGATTTAGAACTACTTAATTTACATAAAGATCTTCCATTTTGACCAGATAATAAGGTATTTTGAAAGAAAAATCAATTGAAATTATTAACAAATCTAGATAATAAACAAAAGTATGTAATTCACTATCGCAACTTGAAACACTGTCTAAATAATGAATTAAAACTCACTGAATACATAGAATATTAACGTTTGATCAGTCCGATTGGTTGAAGAAATATATTGATTTAAACACAACAATGAGAACTAATGTTGAAAATGATTTTGAAAACAATTTTTATAAACTCATGAATAATTCAGTGTCTGGTAAAACAATTGAAAATATTAGAAACAGAGTTGATATAAAACTAGTATCAGATGCAGAAAAATGTGAAAAACTAGTAGCAAAACCAAATTTCAAAAGAAATACTATATTTAATGAGAATCTTGCAACTATTCACATGAATAAAACTAATGTAAAATTGAATAAACCAATTTATGTGGGTATGTCAATTTTAGGTATTTCAAAAGAATTAATGTATGATTTCCATTATAAAGTGACGAAACCCAAATTTGATGATAAAATTTAGTTGTGTTATAAAGATACCGATTCATTTATTTATAAAATAAAAACAGAAAATTTTTACCAAGATATGAAATCGATGATAGAAAAATTTCATACAAGTGATTATCCAAATGAGAATATTTATAACATGCCTCCAATAAATAAAAAAGTTTTAGGCAATATAACAAATGAGTGTGATGGGAAAATAATGAAAGAATTTGTTGGTTTAAAAGCAAAAATATATGCATATAGAGTTGGCGATAAAGAAAACATAAAATCTAAAGGTGTGAAAAAATGTGTAGTCAATAATAGAATTAATTTTGATTACTATAAGAAATGTGTGTTTGAAAAGAAAATTAAATATAGGATGGCAAATTTGATAAGGATTGAGAAACACAATATATACACAGTAGAAGTTAATTAAATAGCATTGAGTCCTTGTGATAACAAGATACTTATACTAGAAAATAGAATAGATGTACTGCCATACGGATATCAAAATTAGAAATTAGTTGTTTTATTGTAGTTATGTGTTAGACCCAGTATTTTGCCGGGTCTACTTATTACTTATAATTTTATTAATGAGAGGTGCGACGATTAAGAAAAATATTAAAAATAATATGGCGAATTCAGTGTCAGTGATTCACTGACACTTGGTGCTATACAAAAATGAATCGTCACATCTATTTCTGAAAAAAAAGTTTCATATTTTTGAGATATTAAGGAATTCCTAAAACAGGGACTCCTCTTATGTTTTCTAATAAAATAGTAAAATTTTAAACTTCTTTAATTTCCAAAACAACATCTATACCAGAACCATCAAAATCAATTAATTTGCTATTTTCATCTATAATTTCTAGAACAATGTTATTAAATTGCTCATTATTAATTTTATAAGAAAATTGAATATGGGGGCTCATAAATAACATAGTCTCTAAAACCAAACATAATTTTTGGTGGATAACTAGCAATTATATTAGTCTCCAAGTGGTTAGATTCGTCATATTTTTTAAACATGCCATATGCCCAATTACAGTGAATATTGATTGTTTTATATGGAAAAAATGAGGCAATTTAGTGCCCACGACAACTTTGACTTTTTCAATAGCTAATTTTCTTTCAAAACTGAGAATATCAGACAAAGGATCATCAAGATTAATATTGATTTTAGTTTTAATTTTTATACTATTTTTCACATTGTCTGTTGTTATTTCAGTGCTGTTTGTTGATAATGGTTCAAACGAATTTATAGCTTCTTTTAATGATTCAACATCTTATTGGCCTCTGGGAATATTTATTACTGTATTTTCATCAACAACGGGACTCATTTTTTCAATTGTAGTTAGAGTATTATTCTTTACATTTGGAGTTAAAATATTTGTATGAAAACTAATTAATACTATCGATTTATATTTATGATTTATATCACAGTGAAGTTTCTTCTTAATGATATAGCTATTGTTTGTTAACTTGAAAACTTTATTATTATCCATTTATTACAAAAATTATTGTAATTTAATGAAAAAAGTTGAATGGGGTGTTGGTGTTCTAATTTCTGAAGAATCTTCTAAGAATAAGAGAAATGATGAACTTTTGCCTGATGATATTAGAGGTATGATAGTTGGTCGTTAGAATGGCGAAAAAACTAATTTGATGATAAATTTTATTTATAATATATGGTGGTTAAATTTCAATAAATTACTTGTTTGCTCTAAAAGTTCGAATCAATCAAAATATATTCAATTACAAGACAATTTTGAAGTGATATCCAAAAAAATTAATGAAAAAATGGCAAATTTTTAAAATAACACTGACGAAATGAATCCTTTAGATCAATGCGAAAACAAATCTCTAATTGTATTTGACGATGTTATTTTAGATAATCAAGATATGATTCGTGAATATTTTACAAGAGGTCAGAATAAAAATGGATGTTTTTTTTAATCTTGCTCAGACATATTCAAGAGTGCCTAAACAATTGGTAAGAGACAATACAGATTTTTTGTGTATATTTAGACAAGATGATTCTAACTTAAAGCATATTTATAATGATTTGGTTGGTGGAGATATGCCTTATGAAAAATCTGAAGTAATTTGTGCAAAATGTTGGGACGAAGATTATGATTTTATTACAATAGATGTGAATAGAAAATTATCGATGGTAAGTACAGAAATAAAATAAAAGAGTATATTATATTTTAAAACTTTTTGTATATAAATAAAGACTTATATAATCATTCATGCTATTAAAAATATAATTTTTGCACTATTCAAAAATGAGAATCAGACAAAATGTGTTATCAACTTTTTAAATAAATATGGATATCTAAAATGTGATGCAAATTCGCTTTCAAAAATTGATACTGAATAGTACGAAACTTCTTTAAGAATATTTCAAGAATATCACAACCTCTTCATTTGATGATATACTCAATGAAGAAACACTTAATTTAATCAACAAACCAATATGTGGTGTTAAAGATGAAATAATTGTAGACCTTTCATAAACAGCAAAATGGACAAAAATCCATTAAAATGGAATTTTGCATATACAAATAAATAAATTACAAATTAGCAAAATTGGCTTTTGTCATTTAGCAAAAACACACAAATTTAAAATTTGTTTACTATACGAATTCTTCAGATATACTTATATCATATAAACAAGGCCTACATAATAATCATAAGTTGGGCGGAGTTTGTCCTTTTCCATTGTACCCTGCAGTGCCGTGGGCACTCGTCCAGCTTTCCAGTTCAGAGAGAGAACATTCTAGTGAATAAAAAATACTTCCCGTTTTTCACGATATTTTCGTCCCATGACTCCTGGAATCACACGCTGTATCATGCGCTATTTTCCCGTCACATGATTTCAATACCACACTTTGGGGGCATGTGCAAAGTTCCAGTTGATGCCCTAACCTTGCTCTCTCATTGGTGGGCGACTCTTCTCGCCCTGACTTCTCATTGGCGAGAGATTGCTCATGCGCGATTTCTTGGTGGAGGGAGACTTCTCTCCATTACACTCATATTGCTTTATTGTGCCATGCACGGCCTGAAGACGAGAGACTTCAGCAGAGAACATCAGAGACTGCACATCACCGCCTGGGACGACTCGCCTGATCTGTGCTGAGACTCCACTATCGTTCATCACCATGGCTATATCATGTTATTGCTTCCAACCAAGATTGTATTTTGTTTTATATTAACAATTTCCATGTTGTCTTCTGCTACATCGCCAAGTAAGTAGATGTATAATTAAAATAGTAACCATTTCAGTGCTTGATTTATTTAAATGTGTTACATTGACTTAGATTATTTCTTATTACTCAGCCCTAGACCGCTCGGGCATCACAAACTTGTGGCAGCATTTTGGATAGTTTCTCCAGATGGCTGTAACAGAACCCACTTCGAAGGGTTATAGGTTTATAGGTTGTAGGTGATAGGTGTTGGTCGTTGAAAACAATGTTAGGTTTTCCTCCAACGAATCTAAATTAAGTTGTTTTATTTTATTCACATGTTGTGTAATGAATGCGAATCGTGAGGTAGTAATTGAGCTGAGCAATGTTGCTGAGTGGGACTTTTTAACTAGTCCTGAAGCGTTTAGGATAGTACACATTTCAGTTGACGAATCTAATAGGATAGTTCGTGAAAGGGGAGATTTGCAGGATTATAACGAACATGTGTACTGTAGGAAATCATATAGTTTTAATGTTGAGTATGTCCACGGACCTATGAATAACAGAGTAACTGGTAATGTTGATTGTCACATAGATTTGGACGATATAACACCACACACTTGGGTTAGAGTTGAATATTGCAGAAATTATCTGGATTCAGCTCCACTTCTTTGCTGTATTTTGCAGAAGCACCAAGGTCTTATGCTAATACGCTTATTATTTTTTCAGAGGCAAGAAGGGAAAGTAGTTGAGTTTACAGTTTTGACAATCTACATAGTTTCAACTAGTAGTACTGAGGCATTGGAGGGCTTAGAAGAGTATTCATATAAATTGATACAGAAAATTTTTCAACAGCACACATCTTTTGACTTGTCTCAAGTAGAGCCAATTCAGGCTAAGTTGAATGCATTAACTACAGGTACAGGATTGAAAATAGCTTTCAAGGGAAAACCAAAGCGATCTTTTCCGACTCCCGCATATAACGTATGAGAGTACGAAAATCTTCTGAACAGGTAGTGTTGGAAATTGAAATTCGTATAGTGAAGAGGTTCATACCTCGAGATCGTGTTTATCCACAATTCGAAATAGAAAGGCTTGACCGACCTAGTTGCGAACACAGAGCCTCCGACTTCGCAAGACATGAACATAAAACGCGAGCAAGCATCTAACAGTTCTTCACATTCGGAACATAAACACTTGTATCCGGATCTGTGAATGGCGATCAATACAATGAAGTGAAAATAACTCAGCACACAATTATGCCACCAAAATCTGAGACAGTGATACATGTTGCTTTACACATGGCAGGTTGGGACGCTGACTCGAAATTACTTCTCATCGAACCGACATTGACGAATGTACCGGGCATCTGTGTGGCAAGGGCAATATGCAACTTAATTCTTACCGGTAAGAGCTTCCCAGAGAATGAGGTGTATTGTAGGAGCAGTACAGCTAGAAACTTTATAGGGATATGCAATAGATTCAGTGAAATTATTCTGGAGGACGAGGTGAACGACCGTCAGGGTACCTGCGTAGTTGAAAAGAAGGTACTTATGAGGGTGAGTGACCAGTGTGTGGTCCCCTTTGTATCGGGTCAAAGGGATGCATCCCAGTGTTTCGTTCCTCATCGCGATCACGTCAAAAGGGGCAAGAGGACATTGTATCCTACTCGCGCGGAAGATGCAGGAACGACATGTGAAATAGGCGGTCATGTCGAGAGGACTACTGAAAGGTTAGGTCAAGTTGAGGGTTCAAGGAAACCTCGCAGAGAGTTAGTAAAATCAGTAAGTGCAGTGACAAAAATTGTGAACATAGAGAGTACCACATGGATTTAAAACAGTAATTGCAGGGCAAATAAATGACATGCTTGATAAAAATATTTCAGAGAGTAAAATCACCTTGGCAGTTTCCCGTAGTGATGGTGAAACAGAAAAATAAAGGTGGTTCTTTTAAAAAGAGATTTTGTATAGATTTCTGTCAGTTAAACAAAGTTACGAAGCAGGATCCTTATACAATTCCGAATGCCATGGAGACGTTAGATTCCTTGCACGGGTCGAAATATTTTTCAACGTTGGACTTAGTGAGTGACTACTTCCAAATTGAGTAAGAAAAAAGTGATATGGAGGAAACGAGTTTTGCTACATTCATGGGGAAATATGAATTTAATAGACTTCCATTTGGACTGTGTAATGCCCCACCTACATTTGCGAGGTTAATGGAGAATTATGTTCTAACAGGTTTGTTAGGTGATCAGTGTTTAGTATACCTTGATGACATATTTAGTAGTACTGTGATAGAACATGCCTAGCGCATGAGAAAAGTTTTGGAAAGACTAGAGGAAGCTAATTTGCGAATCCAGCCTAGTAAGTGTTAATTTGTACAAGATAATGTAGAATACTTAGGGCATGTTGTAAGTTCAAAAGGCGTAGAACCAAATCAGAAAAATCTACAAGCAATTGAAGAACTCCCCAGACCTAAAAATGAAACAGAAGTTCGCTCAGTGGTAGGTTTAGTTCAGTATTATAGTATATTTGTACCGAATTTCGCAGACATTGTAAGAACATTGACGAAATTAACTAAGAAAGATGAACCATTCAATTGGGGAGCAGAACAAGAGGAAGCTTTTAAAATGTTGAGAAAAATTAATTTAATATCCGATTCTTGTATATCCAGATTTTTCACAACCATTTATTGTGAGTATAGATGCTAGTAATTATGCCATAGGCGCTGTCCTGTCTCAGATGAGGAACGGACATGAGAAACCAATCGCCTATGCCAGTAGACAAACTCAGCAGAAAGGAATTACAGTACAACAGAAAAAGAATTGTGCGCTTTAGTTTTTGCCACAAAACAGTTCAGAGCATATTTGTACGGGCGTAGATTTACCGTTATTACTGATTATGCTGCATTGAGATGGTTATTAGATTTGAAAGACCCTAGTTCGAGACTCACTCGATGGGTACTTCGTTTAGCAGAGTTTGATTTTGAAGTAGTTCATAAACCGGGCAAGAAACACGTGAATGCAGATTGTTTGTCGTGAATGGTAAATGCGATAAATTCAGAAGATTTAACTAGAGAAATAATTAAGAAAGAACAAAGGGAAGACAAAACATGTCTAAGTATAATTAATAAGTCAGATCAGGGAAATTTCTTTATTGATAGGGAAGGCATCCTATACAAACAAGAAGTGGACAAAATTTTAGTAGTTGTTCCACAGTCGCTCGTGACCAGAATAATTAGTCATCACCATGTCTCTCCATTTTCTGCTCATCAAGGCGTGAAGCGAACTCAAAACCTCTTCAAATCTTTGTACTGGTGGCCAACATTGAATAAATATGTAGATAAATATATTGTGAGGTGTGATGACTGTCTTAGGAGAAAAAGTACAAAAATGACTAAAGCACGGTTATGTTCTTTACCGCAAGTAAATTCCCCATTTCAGTTGGTATCTTTAGATATTTTAGGTCCCTTACCGATGAGTGAGAAAGGGAATAAATATGTGTTGACATTTATTGATTATTTTACAAGGTACTGTGAAGCTAACCCAATTCCCGATCAAACTGCAGAAACAGTAGCGAAGTATTTTGTACAGCAGATTATTGTAAGGCATGGTTGTCCTCAAAGCCTGCTGACAGATCAAGGGAGAAATTTTGTGTCTAAGTTGATGTTAGACACGTGAAAAGTGTTAAAAAAAAAATTAAGAAGTTACAGACGACCCCTTTCAGACCACAATATAACAGATGTGTTGAGAACCTTCGTCTAACCATAGTGGACATGATATCTCATTACATGGATGAATACGGTAGTAATTGGGAAGAATATTTGCCATATGCAGTTCACGCATATATGATGGTCCCACATTCAGCGATGTGTTATAGCCAACATTATTTGGTATATGGGAAAGAAGTTAGACTAACCCCGTCAGGTGAATTGAGTAGTCAGCCTAATGTGTTAGGAGGAGGTATGACAGCCAAGGAACATATAAATATTGAGTAATAAGTTAAAAGAAGCACATAAAGTAGCTAGCGAAAGGAATAAAGTAGCTTTTGAGAGACAAAAAGGGTATTATGACAAGAAGTCAAAATCACCAGATATTGAGGCAGGTATGTGTATCTACACACGCCAAGTGTTAAGAAAGGTAGAGTATCTAAGCTTGTGTCTAGGCCGAGACACAACATGTAGGGAAAAAACCCCTCGGATTGTTGATAAAGTAGAATCAGTCGAGAAATTTTGCAATAGTGAAAGTGATAAAGAATTAAGTGAGAAAAATATTGAAGAAAATATAGGCCCAAAGTCACGCCTAATTTTAGCAGATATAACAGAGTTAGCAGAAATAGGTGAAGTAGAGGAAATATGTGTTGAATGCCCTAGGGACGACAGCACCCTCAATGATAGTGAGTGTTTTGATAATGTAAAAACTGACGACGTTTGGGACCCGTCGCGGTATTTAAAAGGGAAAATAGGTGAACCTAGTGTCATGTATAATTTGCGTTCAAGTGTAAGAAACCCCTCAGCAGAAGAGGAGGAAACAGAAATAAGTAGCCTCGGAGTATAATGTAACCATGAATTCAATGATAATTACGAGTTCAATGCGAAAAACTAAATAAGATGTGTATTGGAGAGTATTACTCAGGAATTTAGGAACCAACTGAACATAATTAAAGAGATGAAATATTCTGGAAACCAAGAGATTGAAAATCCACGTTCAGAGATAGATGTTCTTGATACACTAATTGCAGAATTAGAGGAAGAAGTCAATTAACTTTGATATGACCCAGAAAATCGTCTCGCGAAGAGAGATTTGATAGGTGCAGTGGTATTATTCGGAAATTTTTATTTGGTACACTTACAGATGATGATTATGTCTGTATTCACCAAGTCACTAGTAAGTTGGGGACGAGAAAAGAAAAATTGATTCATATAGTAGAGAAACAACTTTCGTGAAAGGGATGAATACTAGAGTAGAGAAAAACTCAAAGGACGTAGGCATTTTAGCAAAAGAGTTAGCGAAAGTAATAAAAACTTTGAACCACATGACTGCTTGGAATACTGTAACAGCCTCAATGATTGAAAGAAATCACAGAATAACAATTAACAATTTAGGCGAAGCATTTAAATACAGTAGTTTGCTGAGATTAGAATTAACTCTTCAGTCTTATAAACAAGAGGTAACAAAAATAAAAGTAGCATTGGATATCATAGCGACTGGTAGGTTACCCCACTTCTTTATTGACTACAGGAAATTTGTTATAAATTATTCGAGGTATAGCTCTTAAATTACCAACAGACAAGACTTTGATAGCAGGAACTGATTTAGATCAGGTTTACAATTATTACGATGTAATGACGGTACATGCACTTGCTACAATTAATAGTATACAGTTGATAATTGAGTTTCCTTTGAGATCCACGAATAGGTATTTCATAATTTATAGATCTCACCCTTTTCCCGTGTTTGAGATAAATTTAGAGAGATACAATCAGATAGTGCCAGATGCACCTTATATCGCGCTATCAGAGAACAGGCAGTCCTCCGTAAAGGTTCCGAATTGTCTAGTGAAAGTAATATTGTTACAACCTGGTTACAATTATAAAATGAGTAAAAGAAAGTTCTAGGTAAGTCGTTCGTACGTGTTTATTAGATCAGTAGATGGTGATAGTTGGATTTATTCAGTACCGGGAAAGATGAAAGTTACTAAAAGGTGTCCTATGAAAAGAGTGAAGCACGCGTGGTGGAGGAGTGGATTTCAGCATAGGGAGTCATGTCCCAAGTAAGCAGTTGTCTGATAATTAATGAGAAAATTCAGTTGTTACCACACAGTAACAAGGTAACACACATAAAATACAAAGTGAACGGCGTCAAGTTCTCTCCAGTTCAGTCCTCCTTAACAAATAGTGAACAAGTGTTGGTTGCATCCATGAAAACTGACTTCAATATTAGTCTGTCAGAGCTAAATACAGAAGTTGTAGAGTTAAATCATCTCATATCGGACATTCATGACTTAAACCATAGAAAGGTTCTGAGTCAACACATCGAACACCAAACTCACTACTTGGTGGGGTTCATTATTATGGGATGTCTGGTACTCGTCATCTGGTTCCTGAAACAGCACCTGTGTGAGACACTGACCAGGTGTTCACGCACCTGCCTCCCACATCGGAATGTAGCAGAGTGTACAGAGCCTGCCCAACTTCCCAAGGATCAAGCAGATGCATGGAGATGTGTGCTGTTTCGAGCACAGTTCCAGCCTCGCAGCCGACATCGAGGATGACAGCCATACAATGTCCTATGCTTTGCTTGTAAGTTTGAAGTAACATTACAGTTTGTCCCGACTTCAGTGTGTTTTATCTACCACGTAGATTGTTTTAATCACCGGTACACTATAATTATGCATCTAGACGAGTTCTTCTACCCGTCGCTAGATAGCATTACTAGTAGGAATTCAGTTAGTCTTTGATTTCTAACTATTCATTATTACGTGGTTTATGTTCTGTTGCGCAAACTATTTCTTATGAGGTAAGTTTATTAATTTTACTTTCTTTTATTGTTATTACGGGCAGATATTGTTTACTTCAGCCAGTCTGTGATGTCACGTTATCAGTCTTGCATTGACGATTCCCTGCTCAGCGACCACTCTACGCCTTCATGACACCGGCGGGCAGCGGCCCGAAGGAGTTAAAAAGGAGATACTGTTTTTGACTACGGGCCAATTCTTCGTCGTCCAGCACTCGTTGCTCAGACATACCCCACTTCAACTTTGCTACACTGCAGTCTGACCACTCGACCTCTATGTTAGGTGGCTCTTCGCGACGAACCCTGCAAACGTATCCCTCTATTCTGCATGGACTTGCCAGAACAAGGGAATCCTATCCTCACAGTCCTCCTCAGGATTAATCCCGTGCTAACCTAGCTTAGTCATCATAGCGATGCATCAGTATCCGAGCATTACATCGGGATACACAGGAAACACTAGACGAGGGAATCAGTAGTCAACGCTATGCACCCCACACACGCCAGTCAGTTCAACGGTCGCTTCCTGGCAATAGGTTGTGCCGATGCAGGAGAAGAGTACGTCATTACGTGGATTTCCCATCGAACAGAAATAAACGTGTACTCAATTCTTGGGTGCGGCCAGACTGTGTGTACCACTCATCCATGCCAGGTACTGAAATAGGGTGTCCACTTAGTAGACAGCCCTCACATGGTACTACATGTAAATTGCCATTCAAGGAGCCTGCCTTCCGTCTCTCAGACAGAGAGGGAGTTTGTGAATCCCGATGCCCTATTCCAGAAAGTGGGGATTGAAGGAAAGGATGAAGCTGATCTTACTTGCTTCTGGATGCCTACACAAGCTATCACAATTACTTACAGCATCCATTGCTAAGCTCAACCCTAGGGAGAGCAGGCAATGCATTAAGACACCTACAGGATCCTGTGACACCAGATGTACCAAAGGACTTGTTCGCCGACCCTGTACGCACCGGCACAGCAGACTACCCGTGGTGTGTAGGCCATTTCAGCCAGCCTGATCGACCACCAACGCCGGCCATCGCCCACTTGGTTCCAGCGATTCTTCGACCAGCTGCTCAGCCCATACCTCCATCCAAGTTTGCAGCGACCACACAGGTATCCTTGTCAAGGCAGTCCACCGAAATGCAAGATTGTGTTAGCCGAACCCGACTTAGTGCCCTGCCGGCAAGCAACCAGGCCAGTCCCGTACAACAGACTAGCACCAGTGTCCCCTCAAGACTAGACCACCTCCCCTTCCCCCAGGAGATAAGAGCACCCAGTCTAGCACCTAACACAGAAAGGACCATGCATCTGTGACGTGAAAGTACTTACTCCCGGGTACGCCCACATCAATTTTGTATGTTGTTGGATAGTCAACATTAGGGCTTATCGCCAAAAATTTGAAATCGCGACAAATCAAAATTGAAAAAGCTGTAATGCCATAACAAAATATTTTTTCCTAAATGAATGACAAAATAATTATTTTTGTTTAAAAAGTTATACTGTGTAATTCCTGTGACAGTTAAAATACCACAATCAAAGCCGAAATGGCAGGTGTATAAAAAGAAATCAAAATATTTATTTTCTGGGTTGTTGGAATTTTTGTTTTTGGAGTATAAAGCGACAGGTAACTGTTCAGAAGGGAAGTGACATGGCCAGCTTGTTCTTCATAGAGATTTCCCATGTCAATAACGAGAGGTTAAATATCTTCTGTACAGTTTCCCCATAAGTAAAGAGAGCACTTTTTAGGGCTCTGCTATGTTTCTTCCTTTCAGACAATTTCTATCTTTCCACAACATTTAATATAAAAATTGCTGTGTGACCAATAAACACAGGATGTACCATTCACCACTCTCAAATGTTAACATCTTCAATGCTGATGACTTCTAAGAGATATCATGTCGATACTCTACCTCAGTGCTCCATGATGCCTTTAGACTTCCATTGCAAGTTTTGTCTGCAAGGGCCAGTATTCGTTCAGCTCAAAGCGGAAGTACACACAGCTGTTCTTAGCACCTTACTATAGTGTTATTAAGCCTATTTATAATGTGTGAGTGGTTTACTAAGATGGTTGAACCTGTACCAGAGCCAACAATATGGCAGCAATAACATTGTGTAAAACAGCACGTTCTTGTGTTACCTAATGGAATTACAACTTTTTATCTTCTAGAAAGAGACTCTTCGTGGAAAATTTTTTGAAAGAGATGCAAACACTACATGATTTTCTCTCCCCACCTTTTTTTTTCACCACGCGATGTCATTAATGCATGGTTGCAAGACATGTTTACACGTGCCAGTATTAGTTCAGCTATCAGCAGGAATAAATGTATGTTTCTAATGTCGTAAAGTGTAATCATTAAGAGTCCCATTTCATGAAATGGCTGCAGCTGTGCCAGGGCCTTCAGAAGGTCGAATCCCAACATATAAAAAACCATAAATACGAACTACCGTACACTGTGGAACAGTTAGGAATGATACTGTGTGATTCGGACAGTGATGCCTCTTCACCTAGCAAGGATAAAAGGCGGGCTGGATGGCATGCTTCCTCGTAAGCAAATGAAGACAACATAGTTGAGTACCATTCTGCATTAACGGAAAATTAACAGCAACAAGTCTCTGACATGGGACTGCAGTCAGGCTCTACTGTAACTTCAAATACTCCACCAGATTATTTAAACCTTTTAGTGGACGACACATTTTATGAACTAGTTTCACAACAAACGAGTATGCAACACAGGTTTTTATGTCTTCGGGAAGCGAAGAACATTCCAGAATTGTTCACTGGCAAGATGTAACAGTGGCTGAAATGAGAACATTTTTTGGTTTATTATTAGACATGGGCACCATTCCTTTGAGTGGCATACAGGACTATTGGAAAAAAAAGACCCATTATTAGACATTCCAATATTTTCTGCCATGAGCTGCAACAGATTTTTGTTGATTTTGCGAGGAATCCTGGGGATGCAGAGTCAAAGCCAGATGACAGGCTTTTCAAATACGTCCCCTTATAAAGTACTTCTGCAAAATACAGACGTTTACTATCCTGGCACAATATTATCACTTCACAAGTCGATGCTTGGATGTGGCAGACTTGTCTTCAGACAGTACATAAAAAAAACAAGCGCTGTAAGAATGGTATCAAATTGTATAAGCTACAGAACCAGGTGGGATTATCCTGAAGTTCTGGGTTTACACTGGAACATTTGACGACCATGGCAGAAAGGGACACGCCAGCAAAGTCGTCATGCATTTGATGGAAGACAAATTGGACGTAGGGCACTCTGTTTTAATGAATAATTATTGTAATAGTTATGACTTGGTGCAACAATTGTTCCAAAGACATACATTGTGTACAGAAACTCTTCAGAGCAACAGAAAACACACACATATCAACATAAAATAGGATTTAAGCGTCATGGTAGATTACAAATTAAGAAGACATCAAGTTGTGAAAAACCTCGTCCAATTTAAGAGTATTACAGATACATGGGCGGCATGGATAGGCAAGACCAAATGATGGCATATTAGCCATTCAAGCAGAAAACCCCCAGGTGGTATAGTCAGGAATCCACGTTTTCCACCCATTACTCATAAATGACTATTTTCTCTGCAAGAAATATGGCAATATCTCGCACATGCGCCTCTATGATATTCAACTGGCTATTATAAGACAGTTGATGCCAACAACAATAATGGTTTGTTCACCAGTGTGTCCATAGAGACCTCGGGAACACATATGGGGGGGGGGGGAATGCTCCAACCAAAGCAAAGAAGGTGGCACGTCTGTGTTGCGTAGTATGTTAAAGGATTGAAGGCACAGGAAAACCGCCTATTGTTGTCCAACGTATCCCACAAAAACCTGCTAATCTTACACTTTTTGTATTGCTGAAATGTTTATTTCAATATTCACAGGATAATCAAATAAGACTATTGTGTCAAAATCAGTGCATAGGTCTGGTTTGCAGTATATTTTGCGTAACAGTGATGATGATGTACGATGTTGATTTCAAATTTTTATGCGTTTTGTCTGGGTATATATTTTATTTCTAACTTATATATGTTTTTAGGGCGTATTTTTGCATTTAAAATTGTATACATTTCTGTAATTCAAAAACTCATCTTAGTTGCCCGTATCTGCTCTCCTTGATTACATAATGACAGCGATAGATGTCATTGGCACCGAGGGATATATTAGCATGCCACGTGCGCATTACGTCTTCAGACACTGACGCACGCCAACATGCTGTGCAGAGCATACATGCACTCTACAGGCGACTTCACCCCATCTACGAGTGACCTGAACTCGGGGCAAGTTATTAACAGTGGTAAATGTAATTTCACGTATTGAGTAAGGAGACTCCATGCGCTGAACAGCCAAATACGTAAGCACTTAACTACGAAATCTACAGACTGCCTGAAATCCTGCATGCAAGCGCCACCCTAACAATCAAATAAATTATCTTTGGCGAAACACTACTCTACTACATAGCTGTGGAAGAAGTTCCAGCAAACCCAAGAGATAGCAGCACCCGTGACCTTGTGACGCCACATCCCGCCAGCCTCGGAAAGAGGAGTTTTAATTTGTCGTCGTCTGCAAGCGGGGAGATAAGACATGAACGCTTCCACAACCCCTGATAACCTACCCCCCAGAAATGCACGTTTGCAGGAAGGTCACAGGACTGAATCAATGAATAGTAAAAAGGGTGGAGTCCAGTGTCATCAGCATAGGGAACACTGGGCTTTACGAACGGCACTCAAAACCGCCACCACTACTGAAATCACAAGTAAGGTAGAACCTCTGACACCATAATCAGAAAGCTTACCCCTGGATTACTCATCTATTCTACCTCCTACTCAAGCATCCCCATCCAATCACTTATTAGGTGTTTGTTGGTCACAAAGTGAGTCGGAACCACCACATTCAAACCAACTAGAGGCTCCCCCAGAGGTAGTAAGTGTAACTGCTCCACAGGAAGGTCCCGATAACGACCTAACAAACTCCTGTCTAATAAAGTAGACATCGGGGAAACTCATCAGAGTTCAACTCCCACCGAAGGTAACCCCCAAACCACGTGCAGCACCATCTCACCCGAATACGTTCCCACACATCAACCCACTCGGCCCATTCGAGTAGCCCCAATTTACCCAGCCAGGTCATCCACCTCCATCCCCACGATCTCTTAAACTAAATTACCATCTCATACACCTGGGACAACTGGCATCCCGATTATTGGTAAATGTAGTAGTGGGAAGATAGGACTCCCTGGGCGGGAAACTATCTCTTTCCACCTCACTCGGGGGTTCGACTCCCCTCATTTCAGATGGTATCCTTCCATTAAGTGGCCACCCACGGAATCCAAAACCACCACGACCCATCGGGCCTATAACATTAGCCAATCACGCCACGGTAGGTTTACCTAAGATCTCGAGAGGGCATCCGGCATCCTAACCACTTGCCCTCAGAGGTAGGACACGCGTTATCATTCGGCTGAGGGGGAGACAGGGAAGTCTGGCAACATTGCTGCAGCACACTGGCAGTCCTGGATGCAGGGATTGGCTCACACACTTGCGCGTGTTAAGGACCCCTCACTGAGCAAGGTGATGCACCTCCCCGTCACACAACTCTCGAACTGAAGGCTTCCTGGAAGTCGCCTGGTTTATATACAGACCTGCAAAGTGGTGGTGGACATCATTTCAAGACCCTCTTACCATTTCATATCAGCAGAATAACAATTCGTAACTGTTACTATTTTTATGGTGTGAACCACCCCGTTAATGTTGATAGCAGATTACATTTTTAAATGTAATATCACAGAAAAAAAAAAAAAAAAAAAAAAAACTATTTATTAAAAGCAAAATAATTGTGTGTTGTGATCGATTGGTGCAGCTGCCTTAAGGCAGGGTGTGGAATGTGCCTTACTGCACATGCATCTTAACAGACAAGTACAGCGTGGAAAACAAGCAAATGTAAATTTTGATTAATTTCCTAGTTTCTTTAGTTCTCAGTGTGTGATGCATCACATGACAGAAGGGTTTGTACAACCTGTACTGGTTTTAAATATTGCAGTTTACAACTGTTTCAACAATTTTCGCAGCAACTTCTTTGTTTACAATTTTATTAGAAACATTATTTTTATTTTTTATTTTTAATGTCCCCAAAAATATATCCTTATGAACAAGGTGTTTATATACCTTGAGTGTAGTTGTTTTCTCAATGTAATATCAGGGCAACACACATTGAAAATAAAGATAAGGAATTAGAGGTATTCATACACATGTTCTGAAATATTTTGCAACTCTATTTACACAACTATGAATCAATACAGAAAATTTTATTATTCTCACAAAAACTGTTACATTTGTACAACCATATACAAGTTACGTTTGTTTCAATTTTTCTACATTAATAAATTCCATATTATGCAAATATAAAAAAAAATTGAAGGGCAAGAAATAAACTCCCACGAAAGTGTAGAATTGCCACTTCTTTCTCAGATACAAAAAGTTTTCCTTTTGTCCATCAACGCTCTGCTTTCACTGTGAAACATTAAATAAATAAACTGTACCATGGAAATGCAAGTGAAAGGAAGGGGGAAAAAAAAAACTCTCATGCAGAATGTTCCAAGAATCAACATGTAAAATTACACCCCATATTTCAGAATAATTTTTGATAGCAGTTGTCTCACAAAACACCATGGCTTCAACAGCTTTAGAAACAATTAATGAAACCCAATTCAGATATTTCCAGTCTCTGAACTTTCTGCATAACTAAGGTAATTCAAATGGATACTTTTACATGACTTGAGCAGTAACCAAATTGTTTTACTAACAAATGAAAATCATATCTAAGAACATATGGGGAAGAAAAAAAAAAAAAAAAAAAAGAGGGGTGGGGGAGAATCAGAAGCAGCACTTTGGTTATCTACTTTACACTATACATAAGTCTAGTTACACTATAGATACAAGATTATGAACTTACCACCACGACCAACATACTCTCGCAACAAGATGGGAACTCAGCTAATTCTATACTGCAGAGCTCTTGCAACCAGCAAACATTTACAAACTCTATCCCAGATGTCAGACATTTTTTTTACACCTGTACCTCTACTTTCCAAGAGTCCCACTGTTTGAAGAGATATATACACATGGAACCATGTCTGTCTCATTCCTCATACTGCACCAATATATTTTTTAAAATCAGAAGTTAATACCATAAATTCAAAAAAAATTTGCATGAAAAAAAAAAACCCTTGAAATTACTGCAATGAGCTTCCTAGATTACAACTACATTTGAAGCACATTAATTTTTTGAAATGTACATAATTTTATTACACTGATTGACCAGGTCTGTCCCAATGTTATCTTTTGTAACAGGTTAGGTGAGAATGCTGGTCGCAAGCGAACTGCAACCTAAGTGAATGCAAACAGCGTTCATGCACATGTCCTATGTATGCTACTCTGCAGAATGTACTGTACAACCTTTGCAGAGCAAATCTAGTCAAATAAATATTACATGTAAACACTTCCTAACTAAAAATAAAAGCAATATTTATCCTTCTGCTGTTGATAAATTCACGTGGAACACCTGCAAACATTTAAGAACTGCACCAACATTTATGCCACATATACAGAATTTTATGAAATCTGAAAGCTAGCCCAATAAATTTTTTGTTATTCTTGTTATTAGTTGGACAGCATCTAGTAAAATCTAGATATTTTGCTGTTTAAAAGATCCATTAAACATAATCACACCAACAAAATATGCAAACAAATAAAAGTGGTTGAATATTTTCTTTGGTATGATGCAACTGGATATAAGAAAATAATTTATTTTTAAGCATCCCTCCCCCAGAAATATATGTTATGTCCAAATTTTGAACCATTACAATACAATATTGTGCTTAACTAAATACAAAATGTTTTATTGCAATTTTTAATCCCAAGAAGTTAAGGGTACATTGTCTTCTTTCCACATAATAGTTGTGAGGTCAATACTTAGCTCGAATAGTAGCAAGTGAGGAACATTTTCTACCACAAAAATATTTCATTACAGTACAGGCCACGTTAGGTATTTTAAAAATTATATGTTTATTTATAGTAATAAAAATATATAGATATGGGCCAAGAAAATGTAGCTTCCTCCAGCTATAATTAATGTAAAGTAAAGTACACATAAATTATTATTAATGACTGCGTAGAATTTGCCCACTGGTATTTTGATGAAGTATTATTTGAATCCAAACAGTGCTTTTCATTTAAATCTCATGGTGAAACTTTTGTTCCCCACATAATATAGTTAATTTAATTTTTGTTTTTGGAATCTGTGGACACAAATGTTAAACATCAAAGTACCACAATAAAATTCCTGCTAAATTATACGTCCTTTCAAATTGTGGAGGGCTTACTATTATTATTTCTTCTTACATTTGAGGCTTTCCTAAATGCAAGAATATAGGGCAAAAACATGTTATGTTGCCTGCTGAAAAGAACGTTAACATTCACTCACAATTCCTCACAGGTGACGAAGTTCGTTACCATTCTCAAATCACAGATCTCATCAACAGTATCATAATGCACACACTGACATCCTACTGGGTTATTCAGTCCAGTTTGCCTTGATTAGAACAAACACTGGCTTGATTGGTGCTGAACACACACCGAGAATAGTAAATTGATTTAGAATTAAAATATTTTTCTCTCCACTTTTAAAAATTCAGACAAGAAATTCAATAAGACTACTTTGTTTCACCAAAAATGATAGCCTGTGCGATCAAACAAAAATCTCAGCTTGCTATCAACAAGATAATGAATATTCTAATCATCATTTATGGAAAATGTAATTTACTCTATTCACAGAATGTGGCTGCTTAGTTCACTGTTTGTAGCAAATCAACACTTGTAAGAAAATACTTGTAAACTCCATTAACATGAGATTGGCTCAGTGATTAGTCAATGCCTTGCCAAATTTGAAACCACCTTCTACCATTCATCTGCGACTTGTCTTTCCTAATGAGAACCACACAGAATCTGTAAGCTATAGTCGCACAGCTTGCAATATTAGGTATCAGGTATAGGCATGGAACCAGCGTGGATACTGCATTTCTATTCAAGCATATTGCCAAACCATTCAAATAAATTACACAATTACTTCCAAGTCCTGAGTGCATTTTCATCCTGCTGCTTTTAAATATACATTTGGAATTGCTCACAACTTTTGTGATTCATTATATTGTCCTGTGACAACATGATTTTCCTCCACTACAAGTTTGAGTAAAAATCACAGTATCTTTTATTACTTCCTGTTATAGGTAGATTGCAGAGTACATGTTACTTTGTATCCGATATCCATTTGTAACAGGTACTATAAAAAAGTTCTCTGCCAAACTGTCAGATGCATATAGTATCCGCATAACGTTCACCAGTGTTGAGTTTGCTATGCCATGTAACACTGACACAATTCTAATTATATTAAAAATTGTGATTAAGTTAAAATTACATTTCGTGGTTTAGATTTGGCAACTGCACAATTAGGTGTTTCTAGAAAAAATTTATTTATAATTAGTTTTTGTTTAAACAATTTACATACAGCAAGTGAAAGTTCCTCACAAATTAAATTTTTATCTTGCTCTTGTTCTTGTCCATACTTGATTTCTATGTCACTGATGCCACACAGTACACCAACCAAAAAAGCATACCAGATAACATGCATATACAAGGCTAAACTAGAGACTGGTACACAGTAGTGACATACTTTGGAATTCTTGTATCTGATATAATTATTAACAGGATCAGTTTGAAACAGGTACAGAAATCAACCCATCTCTAATTCCCGCTGACGGGTGGAGGGGGAGGAAAGGAAGAGGAGGAATTATATTCATGCCAGCAAAACTCAAAATTTATGGAAAACTTGCAGCACGCTAAAATTAATAACCTTGAATATTTAAATGCAAGCTCAACTATGATTCACAATTCTTAATAATATGATGTTCAGGACTAATGACTGATAATCTGTACAGCCAAAGTCTTAGGAATAAGGGCAAGAAAATATTAATGTTTACACTTTTTTTTATATAAGGTTGCACTATAAGTGTGTGAGCGCGCGCGTGCACACAGACACGACTACTAGTGTTCTAAATTCAAAATACTGCTTAGTCAATTTTCCTCATGTCAATACAGCATACAAGCCTTTAAATTATTTAAGTGAAACATGTTGTTCATGGCTGGTCTCGTAGGTTTATATAAAGAACACTGTAAGCATTACTCAGGATGTCCACTGAAATTCCATTTTTGAATTAGACTTATTTCTGTTTTCCAGGCAAAATTTGCCATTTTCCCGGACATGTTTTCAGAACCAAAACCTTCCAATACCATATTTTTCCACTGCCGACAGAGCAAATATGCTATCAGCTAAGATGAATTAAATTATACAGTAACAGACCAAGCAAGCAACGCCAACAATTTATTCAACCCATCAACTTTACTCAGGATACATGCTATTGATTTCACACAAGTGCCCATTATGTATAGACCCAACATCGTTTGACGAAGTTATATTAATGCCAGTACACAAAATTAAAAATTCAAATTTTAAAATGCATATGCTCACAATTACATTATCCTATATTTACACAACTGACAACTTGTGCAGAGTAGCAAATTAAATACATTTTCCCTAACCCCAGTGAAAAGTTTCCTGACTTTCCCCTGTTTTTCCTGAGGGTGGACACCCTAATTACTGTTCCATGCTACTTTGGAATGGTTCTGGTGGGGTACAACTACTCCAATTTTTTTCAGGCTAAATTTTTTTACAGCAGCTGTTGTAACAATATTCAACCATACTCCAAATGTACAGTCAACTCTCAATAATTTGATTGAAAAAATACAAAATTAATGGGAAATGGGTATAAAAGTTTGTTGCATTTATTATGGCCACAAATGGTTGTTTTCCTCTTCTTGATACGAGTACTACAGTAAATCCTCATAACTTCAACTCCATTAATTCGAAATTCAATGTAAATCAAAGTAGTTGTTAGCCCCCAAACATAAGAATGGGATTTTACATGCTTTGAACTTAGGTTCATTCGAAATTCCGCACAATATGTAATTCAAAGTAAAGTTTCCCCAAAGGTATGTAAAATTACAAAAACTGATAAATGATGCAATAATTATATTTATGAGTGTGTAAGGGACTAAGCAAGGCAACCGGCTGCTTTACGTGCATCAGGCTTAGGCGGCTGCCTTGTGCATTACTCCTCCCCCGTCCATCCCGTCTGCTAATCCAAACTCCTGCAGTCTGCCCTTTCCTGTCTTGTTTACCCTCCTGCTTTTTTTTTTTAACCTGGACATGATGTTTACTAGAAAATTTAAAGCATGAGGGGTACAGAAGTGTGTGTCAAAAATAGATTTTCACGTGATAATTTGTGTGGTGTGCTATACCGCGATAACATAAAAGCCATTAAAAGAATGCCAGTAGGCAGGGTGGATGGCTTCCCTTTTTTATTTGCTTTTTATTTTACAGTAACCCCTGGTGTGGGCTGGGCAGCTTTATTCTCTCTCTTTTATGTTATGGCTTGGGATGCTGAAATGTGACAATCCACTCATCCCAAAAAAAATGTAGTGCTGCCTCTCCTTTCTTGCAACTGAACCCAGGCGTAAAAATTAACTTTTCCCATGGCTTGGGATGCTGAAATGTGACAATCCACTCATCCCAAAAAAAAATGTAGTGCTGCCTCTCCTTTCTTGCAACTGAACCCAGGCGTAAAAATTAACTTTTCCCACCGCCCACCGGCAGTTTCCACCACATTAAATCGCTTAGCTGCTGTATGGTTTCTATTTTCTTACATGCCATTTTGGCAACAGGGATGTAGGAAAGGTCAAAAATAGTGATTGCTCGTAGTGTGTGTTGCAGAACATCCTTCAAGTATCGTCCAACAGTTTACAACTACTGTTTAATTTATTTTTTAAAATTATTTTTCCAGTGTATAATGAATATTCCAAAATTATTTAACTGAAAAATCAAGCTTCAGTTATTGACGGCTGAAACATGATGCAGTAACATATGGTCACAGGTAACTAACATGTGGAGTCTGTGCCAGACGGTATTGGAGAAAAAAAAATGGCTGAACCACCACTGCCAGTTGGGGTTTTGTGTAGTAGTTATTCCATGTATGTGGTTGCCAGCAAGTGGGAGAGGTCAAAGGGGGCAGTGCAGCAGCTGCCAAACCCTTGAGGGGGGAAAAAAACCCCCTTTGCCAGGCTAATGTCTGCGGTATCAATCGCAGGGTGTATCCGTGGCCTGCCTTCAACACATACCCATGCATGCACACACACACATGTACGCACACACACAACCTTGCAAACGGCACTGAGAAAAGCAATACTTACAATGTCATACCATCCATCCTTCTTCCACCCCAATATCACGGGAACCATGTAATGCAACTTTAATAATAAGCAACTTTTTTGTTAATGATAAGTAATTGTTTTGTAAATAAATCTTCTGAATTTCCTGCAAAAACTCATAGAAAATGGAATGTGAACTTGTTTAAAGTTACACAGCATACAATGTTTCTGTAACATTTGTCGACAAGGTAGGTCTTGTATGTGTCTGGGTAGGAAAACTCCCAGATATAAAAATTAATGAAGTTTTGTTAATATAATATTTTTTTGTAAAGAAGCCATTGGAAATGGACGCAAGACCTCTTACGACAGATTTATGGTATCCGATTACAATAATATGAAATTTTGCCACAAGAGCAATAAATCAGTATAAATACGAATTAAGCGAAAGTTTTGAGAAATGGGAGACCGGTGTGTTGGTCAAAATTCTAATAACAACCCTTTTCCTGGGAACTGTGAAAGATAATAGAATAGAGAGTTGACTGTAATAATCTTTTTAAACCTAAGCAAAACAAAGTTTTGAAGATGCTTTTCCCAGTGTAGCACATTAAGCTTTTAGATTACATTTTCCACAACACCTTTTTCCATTGATGCAGTTCTAATTAACACGTGATGTGCACAGCTGAAACTAACTGTAAGATGTATAAAAACAAATTGATACTGATGCGTAAAATAAACAGAGAGCTTCCTTTACAAATAAATTTTAAAATTTTTCTTAAAAACACATACAAACAGGCTACACATTACATATACAGTATTTATAATACATATAAGAAAAAACCTGCAACCCAATGATATTCAACACCTAAAATACATACAGTTTGGTTGATTCGAGCAGCTTTTGGCATATTTATTCCAGCACAAAGAAACATTCAATCACGGAATGAACGAAGGCTGATACACAGATATATATATATGTATATATACGTACAAAACAATCTAATTTCCTTAATAAGCTTTACCATTTATACAATATATAAACACGGAAAGTGTGCAGGTTACAGACATATTACAAATGCAAGTTAGTTTGTTCAATAAGGAATTTAGTTTTGCTTTTTTACATCAGTCTTGACAAAACCTCTTTGAACATTTTATATATTTATATATTTATATTACTTAAGGTTGAAAATTACACTAACAAATTACATAAGTGGACATTCTTTAACAAAGTCTGTTAACTGTAGAAGGAATAGACAAATATTTTGAGCCAAAATAAATGCAAACGAAAATCATTCGGCAGAGAGTTGAGGGGACTTCAAAAAACATAAAATAAGATTCTCGTCATACTTACACACACAAGAAACCAACAGTTTCCTATCAACCTGTAGTATTCTTACAAATAAACTTTCCTGTGGTGTGTAACCACAAAATAAATACCTAATACATTACAGATCCTTACCAGAAATTAATTACACGAGACATAATTTTCCCCTAAAAATCAATGATTTAATCACAAATATCCAAATTTTGGGCATTTACAAAATACCAATAACTTGGATGTAGGAGGATTACAGTTTAGTCACCAACCTCTTAACGTATGTTCATCATACATGCCTAACAATTTTGACAGTATTTACTGTAAAAATTTACCCTGACCAACACGAGAAAAAATTACAGTGACTTTATAAAACCCTCTCACTTCCAGAAGATTTCTTCGCTTGGTGTCTAGCGAATCATGAGATCAGTCGCTGCTACCACTGCTAACTTATACCTAACAAACACTGTTTCAAGTATATGTAGCTACAGAAACTTGTAGAAAACACATGCAAAATATGTGAAAAAATACAGCTACTGTATGATAAATTGTTACAATATGAATATTTAATGTTAATATAAGTAGTTAGTATGATATATATGTATATATATACACATTTCAGATTAGTAAAAAAATTACAGGTCGGGACACTGCAATCCACATCTCCCTCCAAAATTAAATACAATTTTTCACATACATCTGTATTGTATTTTCATTTCAATGTACACAAAACTGCAATTGAAATACAAAGCAGATTAATAAATTCTGGGTATCAAAATATGCTATTTATATACATGCACCCACAAGAAGCAGACATTATGAACACTTAAGTTTATTAAAGTAGATAATCATATAAAATATGAACAAAACTTCTGGTTCTGACCAAAAAATTTACAAAATTCAACAAAATAAATACATTTTCACATTAATATACAGTTTGAATTCATTTTGAGACATATTTTACAAGCCTGAAATTTTTTGAACACATTTTATACATAAACGTTTAAAAATCTCTCTGTACAATGGAAGCATGATTACACTGAAGCAAGACGTGGACTGCTCCCCCAACCACTGCTAAGTCTACAAACAAACCTAGCACACACGCATACACATTCAATTAATGGTTAAAACACTCAGCATATGGGACAAAATATGGAGAATCAAATACTCGACTAACCATCTACAACCAACCCAACAAGGTGGATTATTTTTTTCCAGGTAGCATCTCATCAAAATGTTGTGTTGCATTCATAAAATACGGCTACCTTCAACCAAGAATACGTTCTTGGAGGGGAATCATCTGCGAAAAACATTCCAGGTAATCTGTCACACAAAAATTGGCTAACCCATTGATATCGGCAACAATTGTGACCTCACTATAGAGACCTGTGATAAGCCGTGGATAAATGCACATTTACCACACTAGTCCAATGATAACACTGCATTATGCACCTATAAACTGTAACACATAATGGGTCCAACACACTAGGCAGTTCAAGATGAACTGGAACTGTACATACACGAACGACAAGAGTTTTAGCACACATTTAAAGCACACAACAAGCAACACATTCAAAACAAATAAAAAAAACCTTTCGCAAGTGCCACTGTCTTTACATTTCACAGCTAAAGTTTGTCTAGAACACGTATGTACAGGTGCAGAAGCTGGTGCACAGTAGTGTGGACAATGAGCAAAAAAGCTACTTGATAGATAAGTGGCAAAGATTAGTTTGGTCCATAATGATGAAACAAACCATTTCTAATTGCCTGAAGCAGAATTACAACAGACAAAGTGTACAAAACACTAAAACTCCAGGAAAGTCTATCAGAAAACACTAGCAATGTGATTTTGAACCCTGCTTTTTTTCTCAAGTTTGTTACTATAATACATAATATTTAAAAACTGTACAACTTTGATTGCAAATGTTTTTTGTACAACAGAGATCCCAAAAACTGATTCCATCAGCAAGAGTATTTCTCCAATTTGTTTTTATAAAAAGATCTTGACCATACGTCACCACCAAATTTTTCTGACTCAAAAAACTTTCATTAATAACTAAAGTAGTGATTGATAATTGATACTTTCAATGACAAGAGAATTACTCTGGTCTGTGGAGGAACAACATATTCCCTTTATACCTGCACTGCCACAGATTTTATTTAAATGTTATGCCTTAGCAACTATTACCTGAGGGGGTTATCACAATTTGATGGTTTGTTTCAAGTAAAAGGAGAAAAAGACTCAACAGAACTATGATAAACTTGCAAAGCCCAAATTCCACCCATTCAAAATTTAATCCTCCAAAAATCACATTTATTACGCTCACACACTCCAAAGGTTACAACTGTAAAAATGCAATGCTGTGCTGATTTATGGTGCAACACATTGTCGGCCAATAAAACACATTTCCAAATATAGTATGTGCAATTTTTTTTGCTAATATTCCTCTAATCACACAAATGCAGAACAATCACAAATAAAAAAAAGATTCTATGATGTTTTGTCATCATTTGTTTTAACCTACAACGCTGGAACATTGATTCATCTATCTATTGATAAAACCATGAAAACAAGTGCTTTATAAAAATATTGAAAAATTCTTTCCTTGTATTTATTTACAATTCCAACCATTGTAGGTATAAAAAAAACTGTTATTCTTATAAAATTAATGTCAATACACAAGTTCAATTGAACCAAAACATTATTGCAATGTCATGTCAACATGATAAAAAAACAAGTAGACAAAGTGCTGCAAAATAATTGTTTTAGTTGTCACGACAACAAAGATGTGCCCAGCAATGAAACATTTATGTAGGAACATGTTGACACACAGCAAATCGTTCCACATCCCTAGTTCCTGGTCATGGCACTTACAAGCCAGAGTTGTTTGGGGGGCCGATAGGACCAAGCTCTGACCCAGCACCGGCTGTGTTGATAGCTTTCATGAAAAACTTCTCCAGCTTCGCTATGATGTGCTTGCCATACGTATACTTGCGAAGGGACACAAGATGCGGCCTTATCTTGTGCATCAGGATTTTGCGTTGGTTGTTTTCAGCCACGTCAATCATCTTCTGAACTACGTAGTTAGCATACTGATCTTTCATCATTACATGCAAGGCACTGAAACAATAAAAAAGGAGAATTTATCCTGTACTGGGCTTAATGAACAGCAACCAACAGTTTTTTACTCTATACACACAATTCCACATTACACAACAATGTTATAATATATCCTAAATTGAACAGATATGTATTGTGAAGTGTGAATAACAAAAAAATTTATATGAAAACCTTTATGCATTCTTACATTGACAAAAATTACTATCTCTATGAATTATATCACATAACATTTCTAGTCTACTAGTAACATAATTTTCAAACCACTATTGGAGCGGACTGATTTGGGTAACTCATGAGTAAGGTCTTGAGAGCTGATGAGGGTGAAGTGAAGTGATGCAAGTGTGGAGCAGCTCCAGAATGCAAGGGCAGGGTTAACGAAAAATTTCAAGAAAATCAGCTGACCAGTAGCATCACCCAGTAAGATTCCACCAGAAAAAATCTGGGAGCAACCCCACCTTGGTTCGCCCTGGTGGGAGGAGAGTAGTCTGACCACTAGACCATAGCACTATTGTTTTGGTATATAATTTCAGTGAGAAAATAAATTTTAACCAATCACTGGGACTATTTACAGACACTTTGAATATGTGTCAGTAAAAACAACCAACCATTAGAAGTAGCAGCATATTATTGGTAGGACACAACACAAGATGTTTTATTGTACTTTACAAAATGGATGACAAAATGGAAAGAATTTAGAATTGCTATCAACAGAGCACACAAAAGCAAACTGCAGAATACAAAAACCTATGATATGGTAAACTGTTTGAGAAGATTGAAGGATGTTCAAGAGGGGTGGGACTGGGGATAGCAAAACATTATTTTACACCACACATGTGCAAACAAACACAAGTCAATGTTAACTAGGGGCCCCGGTGGCTGAGCAGTTAGCCGGCTAGCCTTACACCCGGCCAGATGGATTTTCGTAAGTGGGAATCGTGCTGGACAATGCCGCTGGTTGGCAGATTTTGTCTGGGATCTCCTGTTTCTCCTGCCCCTTCATTCCAGCGCTGCTCCATACTACCTCAATCACCCTGATGCATGCCGTTTATACGAGTTATACCAAATGACTGCGACTTATCCTAACGCGTTAATATTATAACGGGAACCACAACCTTAGATGGCTACGAGATTTATTTTCCCATGGAGGGACAGTTACAGACACACTGTATTTCGTGATGTTCCAGACACAACTTTCTTACATTATTCACTTAGTATTTAAGTAACCCAAGGAAGGGTCAAACCCAACACATTCACGAGTACAACGGAATTGCTCCCAGCCTAGTGGGGGGTTCTACCATGTGAAATAAGCAATGTTTCCAAGCGGCCACAGTAACATACCAGCATTCACAACGCACCTGGCAGAAAGCGTGTCGCCACTCCAGCGAAGCTTACAGAATAGGACAAAGCGCCGCAGAGCGCCCAAGGCCATATTGCCGAGAGCAAGGATAGATTCTCCCACCCTGCTCACTCCAGGCAGACATCACACCTCCCACTCCAGCTAAGGCATGGGCCGGCCAAGCACACAATATAAGGCAGTGCATGGCCGAAGATGCCAGTTGTGTTCTCCAGTAGCTCGCCTCAACACTTCTGTGCTGAGGCTCTCTACTGAATCTTAGGCCCTCATGGACCTCTCGAAGAACTCCACAGGTCTTCAGCAGCCGCCACCAACCACCAGAATCTCTAGCGGCTTTAACTACCACCAGCTTCCAGAAGCTTTTTCGATACTACGAAGGTATAAATGGTATTGGGGTATCACAAGTATCGAAGTCCCCTAGTAATGACATTTCAAAACAGGTACTATAAAAATTATGGACCATTCCACTATACTATTACCAGATTCATTGTCAACTTGTAGAGTAGTGAATAGCAAACACCTACAGTGACAAAAGAAGTAACAGTAAAAGTGAAATAACAAACATACATCAAAATTAGCAGAGTCAAAGAAGAAAAGAGTAATGTAACAAAATGTGCGATGTCGGTGGTCAATATCTATCTTGTGAAACAGACGGCTCTGCTCATTATCTCCCCTCCTGTTAGGTTTTAGGATGTACATGCATGCATGCATATGAATGCACACAAACATACACACATGGGTGCATGCACGCACACAAAAATGATACAGCTGCACTTTTTCACACACATGAGAATAATGATTTCAGTTAATTTTGTGGCAAAGTATTTATTTATTTATCCTTTTCTTATAGTGTCCAGCATCATATATTATTTTGTGTCATACTTTCAAAAGTGTAAAATAAAGAGTTTTATTTCATAATTAATAATACTCTCCACAGTAAAATAAAGTTACTTACTTTTCGTTGAAATTGCAGACCTCGTCAATTAGATGGGACCGCTCCGTACGAGATGCATGGGTCACACATTTCTCGACCACATTTGAAGCAAATTTATGCTGCGACAAAACCAGTACTTTTCCTCGAACACACATGATGATCTGAGATTTGTCCTCTGGTTTTCCATGTTCTACACAACATGCAAAATTATAAAAATAAAAATAATAAAAATAATGAAACACACACACAACTTTCAATTTTTAAACAGTCACAATTGAAATATTAATCGTAATTC
This sequence comes from Dryococelus australis, assembly GCA_029891345.1. Classification (NCBI taxonomy): domain Eukaryota; kingdom Metazoa; phylum Arthropoda; class Insecta; order Phasmatodea; family Phasmatidae; genus Dryococelus; species Dryococelus australis. The sequence continues at coordinate 198,606,105 of CM056994.1, forward strand.
TACGGAAATTGCATCATTGAATATAACACACACCAACGTTAAGTATTGTATTTTGGCGTGTATAGGCCGCATGCACATGTATAGACTGCACATGAAGTTTATGATAAAAAATTTAGGGATAATTAATATTTCAAGTATAGGACGCACTAAATATCTCTCCTACATAAAATTTGTATTATGTTGCGCTGTTCACAAATATTTGTTGTGCAATTACCATTCCGCAGATGGTAACGTGATTACATGTTTACATTTTATATGTGTGAGATGGTTATAGTGTTTATGAACTCGAGTGAACAAATAATGCCTCAAGTGGAACAGTTTTTCTCTTATTCTTCTTCCCTTCCTTCCCTCCTTTAAATTAAAACATTAAAATGTACTGTATGTTGACAAATTTCCAAGCATGTTTTGGGGAAATTTTTTTTAAATGCCAATATGTCGTATATAAGAGCACCCCACTTTTAGTATAGTCCATTCCCCATTGGAAGCAACTTTCTCGGAGCCGTGCTAAATGTCTACTTGCAGGCCCGTTTCGTATCCTTCCACCAAATGTAAACAAACATTGTCATTTGACTGGCATGTAGCATCTGTCAAAATCAATGTTTACTTGCCATTGTGTGTGTACATGTGTTTGCATACTTTCGCTACACCTAAAAATATACATTGAAATGTGACCTACTTTTATGCCTGTCAAATGTGTTGTTTACTGTTTACAGCTTTTCAAAGAATTCTGTCATATTCCAAAAACCATTCCCTATGAATATTCACAGTTTAGGCATCCAACATTATTTAGGTCAGCTTTACGACATTTTAAAAATGCCCAAATTAACGATAGTTCTTACGGTTTCGTTAAATTAACATATTTGTTTTCCACGACATAGCCCATTACACGTAATGCATGTTAATATTTTGCCACAATTGTGTTAAACACTGTTACAACTGCGGGGTAATGAACTGTAGTATTTAACTTTTTTGTTATTGATATGTGTTGGGTTATTTCTTTAAAAGGATGGCCTCAGTTCGAATAATGAAAGAATAGACAGTCCAATGAAAAAACGACATTAAAATCAAGCACGCAACTCGTGTCGCTAATTTTTTGTTATAGAAACATAAAATATAGCGGTGAACATGCACACAAATAAGCCTACCATAACTTTTATTCCGATCATATTTATATGTATTGCTATTTACTGTGTATTAGGTTTATTGAAATTTATTGGGGCTGGGCTTGGTTATTTTGTTGGAATTGGTGGTAAATCACGTTACACGACTGTGTTTCAAACATCCATGGCAAAGGTAGAATGTTGTGATAAATAAATAGACGTGGATGTAAATAAATAACTTCGTCATAAAAACAGTTCACATCAAATATTTGAAATCATGCACACACGCAGATCCAGCGTAACGATCACCACACAGCCATGCCACGCTACTTCACACGCTGTGGTTAACAAAGTACACCGTAACAGTATATTTATTACTGCCGCGGAAACACAGATTTATCACAACCTCGTAACTTGCTTACGTAGGTTTAAAAAACACGTCTACAAATATGATGTAATTTGAAGTATTTTTCGGAGTAAGTACAATTTACGCTTCGTTTGGTAAACCAGCATCACACCATGTCATGTCTCGCCACACTTCACTTTTTTTCTGCCCCACCATCATATCTAAATATATTAAAATAAGTAATCAGACATTAAAATCTCTTTTCAGTTGTAAATTACAAATTCAAAAATCATTATTTTGTTGTAATAAGTATGAAATATGCTACAATTGAAAACATGTACAGTTTAACCTCATACTAGGGAAGTGAAACTTCCCGAGTGTGAAAGAGACAAAGACAGAGAGAAAACGACAAGTCTCGCTCAGCAGACAGTTGCTTCAAAATTGCTCTCACTTGATAAAACAACACCAAACCATTACGGCCTACTCACAATATTTTCTGCTGTTACTTTAAACTGTAAGAATTAGATATGTTGCCATCGGGGCTACCTAAATATTTAAATAGGCACCGTTTAATTTACAAATAGTATACTAAAAAACTAGGTTAAAATAATATTTTATCTGTGAACTATTTCTTACTGGTCGTTGCCACGTCGCTGCTCTCGCTGCATATTTAAAAAGAAATCAATATTACAAGTTATAGAAGATATTAAGGTAAAGTTTCATTTATTCAATAATACAATACTCTAAAGTTAACCGCAGTGTTATATATTTGTAGAATACGGAGTATTGAAAAAACAGTTTTAACATGTTATGCCTAGAGTGTTTTTTCAAAGGTTGATTTTCATACGTCGCTTCCAATCGGGAATGGACTATAGTCATTTCTTTTTATAAATATGTGCAGCCTATTCACGCCAAAATACGGTAGTAAAAGAATGTAAAGGCAAACTGTACTCAGGGCGAGTTAAAAAGTTATTGAGAGAAACATATTGGCATAAAGATACACTGACAAAATAATACACTGGTAACTACAGCAGATAGCTAAAAGCCTACAAAAACATTCATATAGGCTATTCAAGGTTGACTGTACAGTTTTAAGAGCCCTGCTCAAAATTTACTTTCTTGTCCATTTTGCAACCTATGTACTACCATACGTAACATTAATATTGCCAAGAGTCCAATCTTTTTATCCTTGCACCAATCAAGTTTAAGGCCGGTGTCAAACTGGCAAACAGGTCGTGACAACAAAAACATGGCAACTTGGTCATCTGCTGTTTGCAGCAAGTAGTCATGTCATACTAGAGCGACCAGGTGGAGCATTTTTAGTCTCTTAGTGATGAGCAGTGATAAATTAATTACATTTTCCAATAACAGATTCACATTATTTGAAAATTAAAACTGAGCTACAGATAACAAGCCTACTTTCCTCGCTGTGGATGCAAATAATTTAGAAGAAATTCTTAAAAGTTTACACAGTAAGTAGAGCTTTGATGTATCTAACAGAAATATCATTAGAGATTGAACCAGAACACATGCTACAATAGTGGGATAATCACAAATTCACGTCTGCCTTACCTGGAACTAACCCAGAATCCCATGTACTGTAAGGCGGTGTACCACCAAGTGTATTGCAGTGGTAGAATTCGGAGCATCATTTTTGGCTGTAACCAGCTTAATGTTTTGGTAGACATAAGCTGAAATATTTACTGGACCATTTTGAAAATACGTGTGAATCACTTGAATAATTTAAGTAGTATACATGACCTACCATAGTACTACTTGTGTAAACAATTGGGAGTAAATTGGTTGATTGGTTCTCTGGATATGGCATAAAAGCTTTATTTTCTCGTTTGGTACTTTCATACAAAATGGCCTAAAACAAGTGTGTGTATGCATATATGATGGTTAGATGCTTCCAGCATAAAAAATTAGTTTGAATTTGGTTAAATTATTATTATTATTATTATTATATGGCACTCTTTGACGCGTGATGCCCTGTCAACTAAGCGAACACTACGTCAATTGGACGAGAGGTGTGTTTTATTATGTGAATAAAAATAATACGGTGGCCCTATACTACCTCCTAAGCTAAATTAAACTTGACATGGAAGTTCAGGCTAGCGTAAACTGCCACGTGAAGGCAACCTGGATCAAAAGCTAAGGGGAAATTGAATAGGCGATAATGATGTTAAAGTAATTTAACGGCTTTAGTCTAACTAGCCTGGTCGTTCTGAAGGAACAGAAATGGGGTGGAAAACTACCAGTGGGGTAGCATCGACAATGCCAGCACCGTCAGTGAGGCATCGTTGTGACTGTTACCAGGTTACGGGGTTGATACCAGGGGGTTGTAAAGAGGGAGACACGTCTTCAGGAGCCTCTGGAGGATCCAGTCTCCCAGAAGCAGAGGGATCTGCGATGGTTTCTGGTCTGTGATGTCTTTGGCTGGTAGAGATTCCAGCCCCAGAGGAGGCGGTGGAATCTGCGGACGTACCAGCCAGGCATGCACCCCCATGGCTACCTCCAGCCCTATACGAGAGTGGTGGGGGAGCAGAGACAAGATTTCTGGTTGCGCCAGATCTTTTGTACTAATCTCGTATAGGAGCTCTGAGACCAGGATGGCGGAGAATAATAGCCTCGGCTGCAGGGGTTGAAAATTATAAAATGCTGAGGTGGCGCTATCCTTCCTTATCTCGGCCACAGTGTGCTGGTAGAATGGGTGTTGCCTTCCAGTGGCACACTCTAGAACTAGTGTCACCTTCCCTGGAGGGAACGGTGGCTCAGTTAGGCAGTACAATCTTCGTTGGGGTGTGTTGACGCGACTGCCTTTTAGAGATTCTGGGTGAACAGTACAAACTAGGATCACGTGTGAGTAACCGCTTCCAACATTGTGTCAACGTGTCCTGTAGGCAAGTGTCCCTCCTCTTCAGTACTGTTGACGAGTAATTGACCTGCCCATAGGGTTTACCATTGCGCTCAAGATGGGGCATTGTAGTTTGTAGAGTGCACATCAAAGATGCAGAAATGCATCATGCATCAGTTCATCCCAGGCAACACTTGCATCCATGTTTGAGAGGCAAACACCTTTTAAAGTGATGACAGTCAAGCAAAGGACAACTCCACAGACTGCATAAAATTATACAGTAATCCTCTGTATTTGTGAGGGTTAGAGTCTTCAAATATCCCGCAAATAATGAAATCACTAGTACCGAGACTAGAAACAGATGGAAAAAACAAGGTTAAATTCTCACCCCCTTATTTTTCCACATTTTAAAATAAAATTACGTATAAATGTTTCTAATAATGTTTTTCATGTCCTTTTATTAAAAGGAAAACAACTTACAGCAATTCATTAACAAACTGAAAAAATACATATACAGTAGTATACTACATGAGGAGAATTCTTGATTACTATCACTATCGCAGCAAAACAGATTTACGTACACATTGTTGTGAAAGAAACAGACCTGTAGTAAATTTTTTTTTTCATTCTAGGAAAAACAGGATAAAATATTTTTAACCCTCAATTTTATTCAATACAGCACTCAGGACGGTGATAAGTAAGGACCCCGAAAAATGGTGATATGCAAAATTCACGAAATAACGCAAAATGCTATTAAATTCAGTGACTTTACCTTCATTTCAACACAAACGTGAAGTTCACTAATTTTTGCGCGAAAGTACATCTTTATGCAGTAAATTCTATTTGTTTACACTATCACCAATTCGAACACAGCTTAACTACTTATCTGCCACTTTCATTGGTAGTCATTGTTTCTTGGGTGCATATCTATGGCTTCAATCCATACACTTGTTATCTCTTTGCAGAGAATGGTTTTGCGATACAATTGTATTTGTGAGTGTACGCTAAAGATTGACAGAACGTCGAGAATGTTGTCAATATTTAATTGTGAAAGAGAAATGAGATTGTACAGATTTTATATATTTGATTAATGACAAAATTATCATGTGCAAATTTCACACTGTGAGAATTGATTGGACATGCAAAGACACATGCAAAAAGCACATTGCAAATGACAAACACACAAAAAAAAACAGCTTTTTTCAGACAAACTAAACAAACATTGATATATGAAAGTTTAAAAACAGTAAATAAGGTAAAGGCTCAGAAACAAGAATTTGTTTCTAGTTCTGTTGACATGATTATTGAAGTGAATATTCTTCTAGGAAACGCAGACCATCCAGAGATGAGAAAAAGATGATTAGCATAATTTAGAATAATTTTATTTAGAGCACTTATATTATTTTGTCCGTCCTTTAAAAGTATACCGAAAGAAGGTTAAATATAGCATTAGACCTATATGCAAATGTAGGCCAACATAAATAATATAGGTTATGTCGGATAAAGTAAAGATAAGAATTGTTTTCAGTAAAGTTTCCCATTAATACTTTTAATCATAAATACCAGTTTATATATAGGTAGCCCCTTTTTATTACCTACATAATTTGGCATTTATTTCTAATTTCTTTTTGTCAAATAAAACATATTCCTTAACACTTCTTTCTTCATTTGAACATACTGCTTTGAGGTTTGACATGATCTATTCACCATTTTTTTGGAGTGTCTAAGTTAGTGTTTACTGGATCCAAAAGGGAAGCAGCGATGTACAATAGATGAAGTGTCACTTCCTCTCTACAGCTCTCTCCCCTCCCACTCAACCTCTTCCTTCACAATCATCAGGTTATCAATACTGTTGTCTTCCAACTCCGGTTCCTTCCTTATCACATGAGCATCCACACTGTGGTGAAGTGTTGGGATTTTCAGATGGCAGAGTACTTGTAAAAAAAACTTTGTCAATGTTGTCTGTTTAGCCTGATGTCTAAAATCTTTCGAACTGGGTGCATTACAGTCTCAACTGATCTTGTGAATTTTAAACTTCCTTCTAAAATAATATCACTTTAATGAAACTTTTTGCACAGTCTCTCAGAACCATTTAATAATTCTAAAAGCTTAGTGGAACTAAATGTTTTTCACTTCAGGGACGACGACGACATTGTCATCATCATCATCACTGCTGTTATTAGCTAACTCATACAACTTGTTTGTAGTAGGTTCTTGCACCTTTGTATTAATAATGACTTCAACTTCTTCCTATCACACATCCTTGACACCTTCACCACCAATCTCCTTAGCCATGCACAGTATGTGTCTCACTACATCAGCTTCTTCGAAATCTTTACTATTTGTTATTACACATCCTTCACACAAGTTCTTCCAACAATTATTCATGGTTGTTTGTTAAGACGGCTTTCAATGCAGCCTGTACAAAATCTATAAAATCACAAATATTCAGTTTCTTCTTCCAGTACTTTGCCATTGTCAGCGACTTGTCAGTTGAATTAGTGTTTGACAGGCAGATTTATAGATATTTCTTGTGTAATAGCTCTTAAATGGCTAATAAAAATCAACTTCTGGGACAAAACAGTTATTGAACCAGTCCAAAACTGGTAATCTGCTCTTACCTCCGACTTTTGAGAGTTTGAGTGTATTCTGTCCTATACACCAATAAAGGTTTGCACTTTAAGTCACCCTTAGCATTGGTGGCCAACAATAGAGTTGCACGGTCCTTATAAGACCCAAATCCAGGAAACTTAACAGTTTTGGTAATGTATGCAAGAGACCCCAATGTTTATAATGTCTACATTAAACACTTGTTCATTTGTGTAACCCTTCTCGTCAAACACTTGATGTGCAATCCATAATGATTTTAAACCTTTCTTCGGCTGACATGCGAGAATACAGTTGTCTGGGTTTGTTTGCAGCATGGTTTGGGGACGACCTTCGGTGGGAGTCAAACACTTACTGTTTTCCCAGATGCCAAATTTATGGTCCAGAAGTTCGGTAGATCTTCCATAGGTGGGTGTCGAACCTTTATCAATTAGGCCGGAGGCTAACTTAATAATGCTAGAATGGGCCGGAGTGAATTGAACAGGAGGTACCTGATGATCTGGGGTACAAGTTGGCAGTTCCGTCTCAGGTTGTTCCGGAGGAGTATCCTCCTGATTGTCGTCTGGTGGATACCAGCCTAGCCAACGCTTTAGTGGACTCTTGTGTGTCTGTGGTATTATCATGTTGTAACAAAGAAGCAGGTGTTCAGGTTCACTAGGTAATAGTTCTATCGGATTCGAATTTACAATAAGGTTAACCGCAACGTGTTGCCTACCTAGGACGCGTCTCTCACAGTGCCTCTGGTGACTCCTAAGTCCACAGTGTTTGTGTTGCATTGAGTTGAAGGCCTTCTATTATTCTGCGGATGTAGTAGTCCTGAGTGGGTTGACTTTGCAAGCGTTCCCAAGGACCTGCCGTAAGATGGACAGTCGAGGTATCGAGTCATATGTACGGCAGCGGCTGCAAATGCACAGAAAACCCAGAAGCAGCAGCGTGCCCCTCTATGGCTTAAATACAAATTGCTTCAGCCCCATCTCCAGTGGAGTCCAGCACACCTCACAACTGTTTACTGATGTGTCTTAATGGATTGCAGCAATGAATTACCCACAGAATAAAAATTACAAAATAAAATAATGAATGGCAAACTAGAACTCTAATTAAGGTATGCGACACACAAGGTTTCAGTTCATGCAATATTTATTATACCTTATTACAATTATATTTAAAAATTATTATTATTACGTAACAGGCCTGATAAAAGCCTGATAAAATAATTTAAAAAGATATGCAAAAATCTACTTAATGGAATTTGATGTTACTAGGGAATTTCTCCAGGGGGATGTTAATTGCGCAACGACCTGCTACCGTGAGAGTCAAAGGAAATTGACTGTGGTAAAGGGTAGTGGGTACAGGTTGTTGAATTACCATATGGAGAGAGTGCTAACCTGGGCGGTCACTGGTGTGGACAAGCCTTGTTCAAACTGAAGGGCTGGAGTGCGACTGCATTCCCAAGCTGCCGGCTGGAGAGAGAGCTGCCTTCCCAAGCAGCCGGTTGGAGTTCAAGCACTGCCGCAGGCTCTGCAGAGGAAGTCTTATCAGACTGGGTTGAGCTCGCGAACCTATTTGGCAGATGAGCCCGGCATCTCTGCTGGACCACGGTGCTGGACCTCTATTTATACTTGACAAACTCATCATCAGCTATTCTTTGGGATGCGGGGGTATGGTAGCCTTCCAACACAGGGGTAGGTTTATCAGGGTGCTGGAGTGCCGAAAATTTCTTATCTCCCAACTTGGAATCGACGACAATTTTAAAAACCTCTCTCTGAGGCTGGCGGGATGTGATGTCACTAGGCCGTGGGGGTGCTGCCATCTCTCGGATTGATTGGAACTGCTACCACGGCTGACCGAAGGGATTTTCAAAAAATAATTATTCAATTCATAGGGGTGGTGCTTACATGTAGGATTCCAGACGGGCGGTGCATATTGTAATTACATGCTTTAATTGCAATTATGTATTCGGCTGTCCAAGCTAGTGGAATATCCCTGTTACATTTATAGAATTCGCCAATGATAAGACTTTCCCAAGCTCAGGTCGCTCGTAGATGGGGCAAAGTCACCCGTAGAGTGTGCATCTGGCATGTTGGCATGCACCAGTTTTTACTGTACCTACATGCTACAAAGTTTGAAAGAACAATGAGGAGAAAAACACTGCTACAACATAAAATAAAAAACACACATTTTACCCCATCATTTTTCTACATAACACCAGTACTTGTGAAATCTCTAATTTTCTAATTAAAGTAAGTCAAGATAGTAAGTGAAAAAAGTTCAAAATACCTAAATTGGACAGGGATGCTTACATTTGAGTTGATTTGTTTACATGCGGTTCAGAATGCCAGTCGGCTAAAATTGTGTAACAAATTCCTGATAATCCATCTTAAGGAATAAAATGTTGCTAAGACCCAAAATTAGCAAGATTCTCAGCTTTAAAATTCACACACGCGCCACGTTGCATTACTTTAGCATCATATAAATGTCTAACGTTGCAACTTCAGTAATTTTTCGGACACCAACTTCTGTGTGCCAAGCCCCGTAACTTCTTCACTTAATTGTTTTTAAGTATTTGTCATTGCTACTGCCTGGGTGCGAAAACCACTTGAATAAAAATTTTACTTGATTATAATATACTGCATTAAAATGTTACAAAACTTGAGGGGGAAAAAAAAAGCTTTCACGTGGTCATCTCGATGACTGTTTACATGCATTGCATGTTGCTGAACAGTCACCAAATTTAGCAAAGAAATTCCAAATTGGACTACCTTTTTTTCTTTTCTCAAATTATTCCTCTGTGTTGCTTTTGTCCATTTCTAATTGTAACAAAATGTAACAGTGACATCCACAGAACAGATAACCTACAATTGCGACTGGTATTGATTGCAGCCATTGTTTATGAAGGGGACTCAAACCCAGAAAACCTTTTACCATAAACTACCATGCAATCAACTCCATTACGGAAGTGGGATTCGGAGCATCAATCACGGATGTAATCAGCCTAATGTTTTGAATGATACGGTTCACTAACCTGAAATATTTACTGGACCATCATTTTAAAAGTGTCTAACCGACTTAAAATACACAAATTAACATGGCCTACCACAGTACAATTTCTTCGCCAAATTTGACGGGAATCTATTGATTGTTTCCCGAGATACAAAATAAAAATCTTAGTTTTTCATATGGGGCAATCTTACAAAATGGCTAATAAATCGGACTCTGTAAAGACGTATTTGATGACTAATAGATACTACCAGCAAACAAAGATAAGCTAAAATTTGTTTAGTAGTTTCGTAGATATAGCATACTAAGCTGAAATGTTTATACAGCAGCCATTTCAAAAATATGTACGTGCCTGACTCACTAAATCCATATTACATAATTTATATGGTCTTGTGTAGTGCTACAAATGTGACAAATCTGGTTATAAAACTGTTGGTTTTTTTTCTCCCAGAAATGATATAAAATTTAATCTTTTTATTTTTATGCAATTAAAAAAAAAAATTGTTGAGAAGAGAGACTTTGTGTAGACACATTTTACAGTTGTAATGTACACTGCCAAAATACAAAATTAAGCTGGAATTTATCACATTATTTTGACAATATAGCACACTAAGCTAAAGTGGATACATGGCCGCCATTTTGATAGTAAGTGCATGGCCCAATAAAAGCACACAGATTAACACCACCTGTCACAGTAATACTTGTCTGCTAAATTTAGGAGGAATTAGTCAATTGTTTACAAAGATATGACATAAAAACTTTATTTATTCATGTGGTGCTATCTTACAAAACAGAACAAAAATGGCTGTGCGTTGGCATATATGATTCATTTAATGAATACTTTTAGCATAAATTTTTTTTGTCAAAATAGGTTGAACAGTATGACACATATACCAAATACACCTAAAATATACTTATTGCCGCCTTGAAAATTTAGCGCTTTATCAATTTAGATAGCATATGTTTCCGTGGCCTACCATAATATTACTTTAAGTGCCAAACTGGTCAAGAATCGACGGAGAGCTTTGAGATATTAAGTAAAAGCGTTATTTTTTTGATGTGCTATCTTCCAAAATGGTGCACCTATAACAATATTCAACTCGGAGTTAAATGCTTACACTATGTTCTGTCAACATAAGAAATTTGGTTTAAAATTGATTGAATGGTTCCCCAAGATATAACATAGCACCATGTGATTTAAAATTCCCACCATTTTAAGAAGCAAGGACCCCATGTGGCTAAAAACTATAAAAGTCCGATGTGCTTTTTAAGTATAAAATGTGTACTGAGTTTGGCGAAATTCGGTTCACGGGTTCAAGCTCTTAGGGGGGACACATGCACATGGGGGGATATATATATATAGTGTAGGCTTGAATATGCAAAGAAAAGCTGGCCATGTTTTAAATTTAAATTTTAGCATATTTCGTACTTATTACAGTAAAACTAATGTTGTTTTGAAGCCTGGGGGATTTCCTCGACTGATGTTTATCAAGAAAAAGGGGGGAGTTATTCAACGTTAAAGTGGGTGCTAGCATGCCTACCCATCAGAAGTGCATATGAATTCTTGTTCTCCAACCCCTTCTGGGATATCTGCTCTTTACCTCCTTGGTTACTAGACTGGCCCAGTTGGCTCAGAATCAAAGACAATCTAAATGCCAGTTAGGTTGGGGGTCCTCCATGTTGGGAAGACAAGTGGGGTCCAGAATTTCTTACCTTCGGCCTAGACCAAGGTGAAAGAGGGGTAAACCCTAGAGTGAAAACAACTTTGCATTCCTCTAGACCTGACGCCAGAGACTTAATCACTCTCAGATACTTCAAAATAAGGTGTGGAGTCAGTTTCTCGGAGGGTAGTCAACGGTGACATGAATTTATTCCCATTCCAGGAGACGACCGTTGTAAATGGTGGGATGTGTTGGTTTCCTGCTTAGGACAAAGTTATCCACTGCACTAGCAACGTGATGCTTAGCTGGGCACTGTACCTGTGATGCAGCAGGAAGCGACACACTCTGCTTAACAGCTTGGCTCGCTGGACGGGTGACAGCTGGAACAGCGGCCAATGTCGGTTGCGACAAAGTAGGGCAGTGGTACTGGTTGCGGGGTGTGAGAGGATTTATTACAGGACACGAGTTACCAATACCTAGTAAGACGTTCCCTTCTCTCAAGATGAGAGCGATAGCTGGGTGATCTTCGCCTGGTAGCTTAATAAGTGGCCCAAAAAGTGGCACAAGTAATGAGGGTGAATTATTGATGGAAATTAAAGCTCTCAATAATTGAGGAAGCAATGTTCTCAGAATTTAAAGTATTAAGTGGTGTTATAGTTTCTCTGAGAGCTCGTCTACATATTCTACTCTGCCTGCTGTGCTCTATGTAAGACATTGAGATACTAAAGAAAACAGACCAAAAGGATAAACAAGTAATTAATGTGTTCCTAACGTGTCAAACCAAGAAGCAGTGCTGTCAATCTCAGTACCCATTGCCCAGCCTTATTCAGACTGGGACAGTCTGAGAATGGCATATATCTTTCCGAGACTTGGTGAGGCACCCACTTGAGATTGAGTAAGTTGCAGGATGTTCAGATTTCCTTCCGGCCTTTTCAGACTGGGAAGGAGAAGTAGAACGTCTGGTTTGACCAACCATGGTGTGGATTTGTATACCTACAGTGAGGTGCTTCCGATGAACTGCCTATTTGACAGGTCTGGATTTGCCGTTCTAATAATGTGTGTATTTTGCCTTTGTGGCACACGTTACTTGTTACACATGTGGTTTATTACTGGCAGAATATCTTATCGGTGTACTTAGTATGACCCATGATTTCTTTACGTCAGTTAATTTACGTTCAAAAAAAAAAAAAAAAAAAAAAAAAAAACCACACACACACACACACACACACCGCAAATTAAGTCACAAAATACACTGTAAAAATAATTAAGTTTTATTTAAAGTTTTAAGAAAATGTAGGGTGAGTCTGTACTCGCTCCTAATACATATAAAATATTAAAGGAAGCTTAGTCCTACATGAAAATTTAGGCAAAGATGATCTGAGCAAAAATAATTAGTTAAAATTGAAATATTATAATAAGCAATTAAATTACCCGAATTAATTGGGAATGCTATCAAGGAGCATGAGATTTTACTAATATCTCGCAACTTGTTCCCAAGCAGAATTTAACGTGAAAGGAAAAATAGTAAAAGGGAGGATGAGGAGGAGAGAAGTCTTCTGTCTTCTGTATGAAGTGGTGCAGTGGTGGAGGTGTCTTCAGGGCTCACCGATGGTGGGCATCTTCTCTGGTTGAAACGCACACTTCAGCATGTGGTCTAGTGGTCAGCACATTAAGAGTAGAATTTATCCTCTGCCTTGTTCAGACTGTGCGGTCAGTTGGCTACCACTTACCAAGTTGGTCGAGTGACCATTGCACCCTTGAGACATTTCTTCAGCCGTGTTTCAAACTGGAAGAGGGTGGATGTTCCCTTGTCTCTACTGCTCCCTCTGCCTAATGAAGACTAGAGAAAGCAACGACAGCTCTCGTGCTTGGCATGGTACCTCCTATTTATACTAAAAATCTTTGTTTGTAGGCTTGCAGGGGGCCACGGGGTGGCTAACCTCACATCGCAGGGATTGTTCATTCGGGCATTGATGCTGTGCTACCCTGTTCTTATCTTCTTGAGTGGAGGTGTCAATATATCTTAACGTCTCGGCGTGAGGTGCTGGAGGCTGCGGCAATCTTGTAGAATGAGTGCTGCGCTCCTGAAGCAAATTCTCAAACTAGCTTATCTCTGCTGTGGGTATCTGTGGCTCTTAGAGATTTAAAATTCCCGTGTTGGGGTTAGGATGGCCACGTGGCTGCTTTAGTTAGTTATTACATTTTTATTAACCATGTGTCTGAAATCTCAGTTGCCATTATGCTTGTAGATCCTGTAGGCATGTGATTTAATATAATAATGTGCTGCAGACTTGCCCAAATGAGCGTAGCATGCTTGATGATGGGGCGAAGTCAAAAGTAAAGAGCGCATACCAACTCGGCAGGAATGCATCATGCGTCAGTTTGAATTTGATATTTAAAACTGAAAAAAGATTATGTTTGAATATATATTATAATATTTTGATGTGATGGCAAAACAGTTACAAGTTGGCATGTTGCTTTTTGCTAAACCAAGTGGTTAAATTTTTCTTCCTGCGTAAAATACTTAAAATTGCCCTATCAAGTTAGTACACATTATGTGAACATAGTAAAAATAGAATTTATTGCATACTTAGAGAGGAATAAAAGTCACAGTAGGCCTGTTTCTGTGCATGTTCGCTAGTATCTTCAAGTTTGTTACTGCTATATACCAAAAAAAAAATTACACAAGTTGCACATTTGATTTTCTTTGTTGGACTCCATTCTTTCAATATTTATTCCAATTGAGGCAATACTTACAACGAAATAACCCAACACACACCAATAACAACAGATTAAATACTACAATTCTTCCCCCCACTGTTGTAGCAGGGTTAAACACAGCCATGGTGAAATATTACCATGTCAATAACAGAACAGATTGTTAACAATGTATAAAATAATAACCATAATAACTATCAATACATTGTTAAAAAGCCATAAAGCTAGCCTAATTATGGTTAGAGGGATCAATTTTGAACACGTATATGTAATATCTTTTCAAATATGCCCACAATCCTTAAACAGCTGAATGTAGTAAAGAGCATTGATGTGTGAAGTCCTGTCAACTAAGGGTATGCTCAAGTGTAGGTGAGGAGAGTAATTTTTGTTCAGGTGCTAAGTCAGGCATACCCTTAATACGGAAGTTTGTGATTCAGTTAATCTCTACGTAGAGCTTGTGCTTTTCCTGTGTAAAGTATTGGCCTGGTAACTTTTCGGCAGGGCATAAAGTCTAGTTCTGCCAGAACAACCTTCTATTTCAGGCTTTGAGCCTTGGGCAGTATTATATCTGGGTAACAGAGTGCTTGTATTAGGGTGAGATTCTGGCTGATTGACTGTACATAAAGTTGGTCCTGAGTTTTGATTTGGCTGGCTGTGATACGTGGTTAGTGTCGGCGGCGACAGATCAACAGGCGTAAGATAGACTGCAGGTGCTGTTGGCAGGTGCACGCTGAAGTACGCACACTAAAGCCACAACGACTGTGCCATATAGTATGTAACCGGGGGGGACACATTAATGTAGTGGAAGGATTCGTAATCAGTACCCAAAAGAACAATTTTAGAACAGATTAAGAAAAGTGTGAAGTAACTGTGAATGGCTTATAGGTACAGAATGTGCTCCGAAATTCCATTTCGGAATTCCCCAACTTCCCTGTTTTCCAGGCAGAATCTCACAATTTTCCCTACCGTATTTTCAGGACCGAAACCTTCCAATACATTTTTCCACTGCAGAAGGAACAAATATGCTATCAGCAAAGTCAAATTAAATTACACACCAACAGATCAAGCAAGCAGGGTCAACATTTTCTTCAGTCCATAGATTTTTCTCGTGATACACGCTATTGACTACACATACAAGTGTCCATTACAAACACACAAATACTTCCATTTGGTACGTATAGGCCCTATGTTGCTTAGCAAAGATGTATTATTACCAGTTCAAAAACTTATAAAATTTAACTTTTAAAATGCATATGCTTATAATTAGATTATCGTGTATTCACAAAACTAACAATTTTTGCAGAGCAACAATTATTTACACTTTCCCTCACCCAGGTGAAAATTCCCTGGCATTTCTCTGTGGGTGGACACCCTGAGGTACTATTGAGAATGTAATTGTTTATTGTGATTACAATGAAACCTGGAGGTTGTATGGATTAACATGAATGATAAGTCACTTGCAGCACATGCAGTAGACCTATCCCGTAACACACTGATTGTAGTTATAGCGCTAGCTAGAGTGGTGTAAGCTATTCAACCTTCACGCAATAGATAAAGAGCTAAGACACAGGGAACTAGCTCATCAATTCATTACAAAACCCAAATGTCTGGACTAGGGCCTCAAAAATGCTCACTACCATGAACAGGCTATCCAATAAATAACCGCACATGCACACACATGCATGCACATACATATATACTCACCAAGAACATGCTGTATAACATAATTGCCATACTGATCCTGAATCAACTGCTCTGTGTGCTGATGAAGTTCTTCCAGGATTGGAGCAGTCTGTTCTGGAGTGCAATGTTCCAGAATGCGCTGTATCACCCTGCACCCATACGGGTGAGTTGAAAGGCAAAAAACCTACAACACAACGGGTGAAACTCTTTGATGAATATTTGAAAAGCTTTAAAAAACACCTGAAAAACACTGATATGACTTTTTTCATTGGAGATTAACCATAGGCTACAATCTGTTTATAAACTAAATTTTAAATATTAATGTTATCATAAAAATGTGATAACCTAGAGGTAATATTTACACTTGAGAAACCTGAAACTGCTGCTGCATCAAAAGCAATACCATAATTCCAAGATTGTAACCTGCCCCTGATTAAAACCTGCACTTCAATTCTTCCAACTCTTTTAAAGAATTTTTTTTATTGCTTCCCTTTGTTATGTTGTTTAGATTATACAAAACATTAATAAAAGTTATTTTAATTGTCCAGTGTTACACTGACAGGACTTCCACTGGCAATAAAACAGTCACTTGTTGCTTGGGCAAAGAATGGTCTCTGTGCCTGCTCTGTTTGCACAGTATTTGGTCTGCAGCAAAGTTATTGAAAGGCGATGTGCGTGTGTCACCGTGATGCCAGGTAGCACACACTGTTGCTAGATCCAGCCACCCCAGTCAGTCGGCACATATTGTTGTGAGCTGTACCACTTACATTTCTCTCAAACGTTACACGATGTGGTAAATTAAAGCCAGTGCTGTTTTGAAGTCAAAGACACAGGAAGGCATAGATCCAGTTACACACTTAGATTTAAGTTACGTGCAATTGTATTTGCAGAACATGACAATACAATGGCAGCTAACAAATTTAACGTAGACACAAAAATTGTCTGGCACTTGCGGAAAAGAAGGACCAATTAAAAAGTACAAGTTATTCCAGATGCAGTTTACAGGTCCCTAAAAGTGGAAAATTTTCTGGAGTTGAAGCAGAAGTTTTAACATACATTCGTGAGTTGCAAAACAATGGATACGGTCATGATATATCAAGGGTGAAATTAACATAAAGTCGCGGGTGAGTCACAAAATTCATGCATGCGCCGCAATTCTTTCGGTACAAAGACAGACAACTATTTGTCACTTTTGGCCAACTTTATGGATGAAGTGATAAACTTTCAGCGGTTTGTGCTACACATGTGTCTGCAAACACATTTACTATTGCACATAGGTAAAGTATATCAAATGCCTATTTACTTTGATATGCCTAACAAAACCATAATATCACAAAAAGGCGTATAAAGAGTAACATTGAAAACTACCAGAAATGAAAAGTTATGCTGCATTGTACTACTTACAGTTACAGCGGATGGAAGAAAGTTGTTATCGTACATCATTTTTAAGAAGAAAAAAAAACATTCCAAAAAAGTGTGAAGTTTTCATTTGGTATTTACTTTAGTGTGCAACTAAAAGGCTGGATGGAATGCAAGCTAATGCTTGACTGGACAAAAAAAAATGTGTGGAATAGGCAACCCCCGGTGCTTTGCTTAAACAACCAGCTATACTTACTTTAAGCTTTATGGGCCATATTTTGAAGAATTGCACTATTTAGATGTTTAGACAAAGTTAGTAATTTTTTAATATATTTTTGTGATGAGGCATTTTATTTTTTGTAAGAGTTGTATCAAATTATCGTTTTGTTATGCAAGCATACTCAGCCATGCAAGTCTGTAGTTTTACAGTTTTTTAAAATTGTTTTTCTTCTCCTGAATGTCTTTTCGTAAGTGTTGATAAAAAAATACAAAGAATTAAAAAAAAATTACGCTGGTGATGAGTTTTCTTCCGCAGTGTACCATTGTTTATTTTTCAATATTCAACAGGGGTGCCATCAAGTCAGGTTAATAAGTGCTGGGGAATAGGGCACAATTACTGTTTACGCACAATTTACATATGATAAATTAATTGCTTATGATAATAATATAACTTGGTTAGATTACTTTTTTCTACATTAATTTTAACTTACTTGTGAAGACCAAATAAATGACCTCTCCTCCAATTGCCTACACCCTGTTTTTCAGCTGAAAATTTAGCAAAAAACGTGCAAGTTAAATTCATGGAAATACAGTATTCTAAAAGTATAACTTTGCAAAATAAAGCAGACTCGCATCTCACAATATGCCACTGTTTCCAGAATGGCTTTGAAAAATGACTACCTCATAAAATTACACACTCCAATTTAAACTAGGCGAGAAACACTTTTTGGTTCGAGACAAGATTGAGATGGATAGCCCTACATTAGTGTTGCCTGGTAACAGTTTTGCCAACGCAAGCTGCGGTGCTTCAGAAGATCCCCCACGGTTCTGGGATGATCAGAAGCATTGGAGCAGTATGGTTTGCCAAGACTATTAGAGGGTGTGCAATCCCAACCAAAGCCAGGCTGTAGCACCTAAGCAAATACCCCCACCAGCTCCCTGTGCTTCAGTAGGAATACAACTCAGATTTACTGTTTCTCCTTGATTGAGAAGTGTTGCTAGTGGTCGTGGCTGCTCTATTCTACTCCTCCAATACCTGTATACTTGGTAGGAATAAAATAGATGGCTGTCTAATGGGTGTGTATTCAACTTGGAGCCTCCTGAGGAGGAGTCTCCAGTTGTAACTAATTCGTAATAATAATAACTTCCTGTTTCCAGTCGTCGGTACTCAGCTCGAGGTCCTCCCAGTAGTGTGTGACAAAGTACTCTATGAATGAGACTCAAGGTTAACAGAAACAAAGCAGTGTTTATTAAAAACTTACTGAACACTGTGACACATGCTCTCCTGCTAAGAAGACTGGTGGTTGGAAGTAATCCTACGGTAACCAGGTGTAGGTGACCTGGTACTAAACTAGTTGGGGAAGTGAAATCTAAAACTGTCGAAAATTGCTTAGTACAAACCTAACTCTAAATGGCCGTGTCTGTAGGAGACAAACAAATTATGTGTGGTATGTACTGTAGCTACAGAAAGCTTCTGGTAACTATTGGTGATTGGCATCGCTGGAGCCTCTGGTAGCGGGGCTACAGAGCTCTAACGGTGACGTCACGGATGGCAGCCTCTGGTGGCTGCTGAAGATTGTTAAGTCATTGGCAACAGCCTATAGAAGGGCTGTTGAAGATATAGCAGTAGTAGTAGGCTACAGCACTCAAGTGCTCAGAGAAGACTGCAGGAACAACTGGCAAGGTCCGACGTGCACTGCTTTATACAGCGAGGAAGCGTGTGTCATGGCGGAGAGGCCGGAGTGGGGGTAGCACCCTCTGGTCATCTCTCGGCCTTTGCGTATCCTCGGTGGCGCTCATGCATGGCCCATGGCGGCTGATGGATTGGTGGTGGCTCTCACAGGGAGGGGGTTACCCTCCCCTGTCTTTTGCAACCCCTCGTAAACCATGTGTCCGACCAACCTCCAGGATTGTGGCAGACCATTACTTTCCTGTATGAGATGGCGTGGGGTTTGAATCTCGGGTGTGTAGAAGTAATACACTAGGGTTGCAGTGAGACGAGTCATAATAGTTTGTAGTTAATTGGTATAAGCTGCATGCATCAAAGTTGTAAAATACTTAATTTCTAGCAGTGCTATTGCCTTTTCCCAGCCAGATTACCACCACCAGGTCACCTTCGCCTGGATTGCGCAGGTTTAGTGTCAAAGTAATCTAGTGTAGAAGGTAGTACAGGGCCACAGCGTTATTACTACACTAATATAACACGTGAATTCTAACTGCTCTCTGTGTACTAATTTCTTTGCGTGAACACTATCGTTTCCCATGTAGTTCAGCCCACTAATGTGAAGCTGGCAGACCACCAGGCACTAAGCCAAATACACACACATTAAGTGGTCACCCGAGTTCTGCCAACTGGTAGAATTTGGTAGAGCCTATTTCACTAGAAACTCCTCCACCAGGTGAATCCATAAATATGGTTATTCCATACTCCGCCACCACTCTTTATGGGGCTGGAAGGGAGATGGATATAACGCTATCTGTCCCCCATGGATACCTCACCCGGGTATTCTTGTCCAACAGCTTGAGCACCGCCTAATGCTTTGTCCACCGCTCCTCAAGGAGACAGGTATAAGGTAACCATTCTTGGCTGGGGAAACCATGAATTACTCAGAAGTACACATTAGGGGAACTGCAAGCACCGGCTCTACTTTTGTAAGGTCATAGTAGTTCCCTTAATCTCCCATGCCTTACACACAGAAAAGAGGTAAACATAGGAGTTTAAGAAGGGCAACTAGAGCCCCCGAAACTAGGTTACTTTGTGACCCTCAGTCCAAAGTTGTACTTTGCACTTCCACTGAGCGGGGCAGAGTTCAGACCACCACTCTACCAAGAGGCCTCACCGCTCTGAACTGCAGACACCTCCTTTTCCACCCTTAGTCAAGCTTGAAGACCCCATTCATCCCATAGTCAAAACCTTCATTAGAAGTGAAGAACCTCCAATGGGAATAACAAACCCTTGATTTTGCAGTCAACTTCATCAAACCTCAGATGTCAGCAGTCATCCACAAGTCAAGAACACTAAACCATCCACGAGCAACCAAGGCAATCACCTGCCCTCGCCACGCCAAGGGTCCCCAGTCGGAACCACAGCAGCAGAAGACAAGCATACCAAGGTAAATGTGTGAACAAGGGTCAGCCAGCTCGTAGGGCCGTGACAGCAGTTTCAGACTTTGTGCACCTCAGACCTGTCCTTTGCACCGGCCATGCACCAGTTAAACATTAAAGGCGCCCAATGAAAATTGTGATTCTGGCATCCCAAGTTAAAACTGTAAAGATGACCAAGACGTGCACTAATCGCAATGTGACAAAAGTCGTCATAACTTTTAACCCCAAATGTCTTACTTAAGTCATAGTTTGTGTGTCTAGCCCCACTAAGTACTTTCTTGTTTTAATTTCACTCCCCTTGGGAACGAATCAATTCTTAACCAATTAAACATCTTATTTTACCACTCAACATATCCTAGTTGTACATTTCATACCATATACAAATGAAAACCAAGTTTCATTGTTTATACAGTGCACAAAACCTAAGATTCGACACAAAACTTGAATTACAAACCTCGGTTTAAGGATAAGGCAAAACCTTGCTTTGGGAACGTTTATACTGTACAGAAACTCTGCTTTCTGAAACCAAGATTCCAGAAACTCTGGTCTCAGATGTCAGTATAAATGTACTGTAAAAAATTAAAATGTCTTGAATATTGCGATTGATAACAAGTGCAGTGAATAGGTTTTCCTTAATTTGTGTTGCCTTTTTTGTTAACTTTCCAGGCATACATATTAGTTACATTCATACATATATCTATTCATACGTAATTTTCATGAAAAAATATTCAAGTGAAACACTTGTGAGTGTTGTTGGCAACGTCGTACCACAAATCATCACAAAAATATGGCACAGCTGTTTTTTCTCGTGGCTCTGCTGGTCGTTACCAACATCGCAGCGACTGTAAACATTGCACTTGTGTTGAACATCTAATAAAACTACTACAGTATATATTTCGTACACTGACGCAAGCATTTTCAACAACGGAAATTTTAACGACTTCCACTCTATCCCTAGGCCAGTTTGTTGTGGAGATGGAAGTTAACTTTATCTCAACATGAGAGATTGTTTAATTTACTGGTCCACCATAACAATGCTTAAGAACAGCGAATTCTGTAACTCCCCGCTAGATAAGTTCTAGTAGGATGATGCATGCCGCTCATACTACTAACTATGATTACAACTCATCTCACTGCAAACTTAATACACCTACTGCCAACCACGTGGGATTCAAACCCAGCGCCAACTCGTACACGGAAGTCGCAGCCGCCACAATCCTGGAGGGCAGCGGGACACATGGATAAGAGAGGTTGCGAAAGCCAGCAGCGCGTCACCGCCCCTTCCCCCGTGCTGAGAGACAACAAGCCATCAGCCACCTCAGGGCATGCCTGAGCGCCACCGGGGAAATGCAAAGGCCGAGAGATGACTAGAGGGTGCCACCCCCACTCCGGCCTCGCAACAGAGAGAAGTCGCAGCAGCGACCTCGCCAGTTGTTTCCTTCAGTCTTCGAGCTCGCTCCCCCACTTCCAGTGCGAGGGCCCTCCGACTGTTAGATCTTCAGCAGCCCTCCAGAGGCTGCCACCTATTGCATAACAGTCTTCAGCAGGCACCAGAGCCATGCCCTTGACATCACCATTAGAGCTCTGCAGCACCCACGACCAGACGCTTCAGTGACGCAAATTGTCAACAGTTACCAGAAACTCTTCATTGGTAAATATAGTCATACCACATGCCATACTTCCCCATCTCTTATAGACACTTCATTTATAGTTAAGATAGTTTTTGCTTTGATTAATCTTCAATAGTTTTTCTTAACTTTCCCTATTAGCTTAGGACCAGGTCACCTACACCTGGGTAACTTAGGATACTTCCAGCCACCCATATGCTTGGCAGGAGAGCACAAGTCACTGTGTTATTAAGCGATTAATAAACACAGCTTTGTTTCTTTCAACTGCGAATCTCACTCCTAGAGAACTTGCAGAGTCAGCTGCTAGGAGAACAACTAGTGATGCACTACAGACCAGGGATGCGGTGTTTTAACACGAACTAGCTACCGCAGGAGAGACCCCCTCAGGAGGCTCCAGACCAATACACACCCATTAGACGGCCAGCTATCATATACCCACCAAGCACCCAGGTGCTGGAGGAATATTATAGAAGAACCTCTACCACTAGGAATACCTTTTCAGCTCAGGAGAGAGAGTACACCGGAGTTGTATACCCACCGAGTACCTAGGTGCTGGCAGATATATCTGCTCAGGTGCTACGGCCTGGCCTTGGCTGGAAACGCACACCCAGTAATAGCACTGGTGGCCCTGATGGCTCCAACGCCTCTGACCTGCCCCCTAGAGTGGGGGATCTTATGGGGCACCAGGGCTCGTGCTACCAAGCCATTACTGGGCTGAAACTATTCTAGGATTTATCTCTGTGTCCGTGGTGCACAACCTACTGTTCTCAGCAGCCATCTCTACTCTAAGCCATATAAGGTGAGAGACGGTGCGAGGAAGGAGCAAAGGATTGCGCATCTTGCTGCCAAGCAGCGGACTGGTCTAGTTACCCCTACAGCGGAACGTCAGGCGGAACAAAATCTTCCATTGCTGTACGAATGTGTTGTAGGAAACGACATAACATAATTGCTGACACGTAGCAGGATGACTAAACATGGAATGTGACAGGATTTAGCCTTGAAAAACATTTTAAGGATGGTAGAAAGTAAAACTGTTTGTTGAATTGGCGCCTGTTGGACAATAAACTGTCCATATATTTTGTGCTTTGCATATATGCATATTCTAACTGCTCTTAACACAGTCACACAGTTTGGTCTCAGTTGTCCATGCGGTAGGCAATTCGATAGAACGGCTACCTTGCCTCCTGCAATCCAGCGATCGGTTCTCTATTAAGTTTTGTGCCATGCTATGCAATACTTTCTCCTAACTAATTTCCCCCCCTTAAATGCTATTCTAGCAATTTAATTTGTTTTGCAAAGCCAGTTTTTAATTGTCTTTCCTTGTTTATCTTCAGGACACTACCTTTCGTTTTAAAAGAGATTTATATAATATTGTGTAAAAAAAAATTAAATTGATATTGTACAAAAAAAAACTATGTATTATTGACATTTGCAAATGCTGTAAACGGCAGTGAAATATTGTACTGTCCTTTTTTAATCCTGTTTGCAACTCAAACAAGTATCATTAATATTACACTTTACGACATATTAGTTATGTGTCTGCATCAAACCCTGTAAGCTAGGTGGCAGCACCAGTGGTAAAATAACTATCTTTTTCATTACTACAATTTTTTATTTTTAATATTTTCACATTTGTGTAATATTGTATACTGCACGATTATAATTTAATTTTATGCAATTTGTACTCTATTTTGGTTTTAACGATGTTCAAAACATTTTTAAGTTGCGAAATTATAATTTATACTTTAGCTCTATGATATGGTCTTTCGATAATTATTGACTGATCATGTCGTGACTTTTGGAATTTTACCAATCCTCTTTGTGTATAAATGAATGAATGTGCAGATCATCTTCTACATCCTACCTTCACGCCATGACTGACACGTTAAGTTTTTGTTGCAGAGTTTTTCGCCTTCATTATGGTCTAAGTTCCTTTATTAACTGCCCTAGATTAGTGATTTATATTCTGTATTTGTTCGGACGCCCCGTTTGTTATTCATGTTGTGATCTGTCCTTTACTGTTATTTTGTGTGTTTCACTTGTAGTGCGGTTGACCCTTCTACTGACTAGCCATCTTTGTGATGTGAATACTGCCTGTATCTGCCATGTGCCATGGGCCTGCCGACCATGAGCTGAGTTAGGCGGGTGTGGTGTGTCACAACCTGGACCACCGACTTCTATATTTGGTCAGATCACCTTTTAATACTCCGTATGTCAATTATCTACTCAGATTTTTCCTGCATGTCAATGCTGCCCGAACCAGCTTGGATGAGTTCCAGAACCACGTTGTGAAAAATTCAAAGACTTGCACGAGCCTTCTTTTGTATTCATTCTTAAAATTTATTTCAAAAATAACAAAATGTAAATTTTTTTTTATTTTATGAAGCAACATGTAAGTGCATTGGGCAAAAATAAATAAGTGAGATTCAGTATTGTTTTGCTGGATTTTTAATGTTTGTTCTGGTCATACCAAATTTAACTTTTTTTTTGCATATCAAAATAGTAAAACAATGTAACCTGTTTAGCCAAATAGGCATATGTCAGAGGATGCATCCTAACTATTTTTTTTATTCGGTCAATGTTAAAAACTATGAAAAAAGAGGTTAAAAAGAAAAATATAAAAAAATGGACAAACTAAGTAATACTAAAAAATAATTGCAAATTGTCTGGTTTTAATGGTAAAGGAAGGTTCTTTATTTTTGTGCCCCTTTTGGGACTTTGTGTTTTGTGCACATATGGAAAAATAAAAAAACAAAAAAAAGGGCTACAGACAGGTTTTCATTGCTTAATATTACGACTTTTCTTTTAGAATTAATAACATAACCTTTAATGCCATACTTTTGACTACTGCATAATATAAGAGCTAATTTACATATGTATTTTCCTGCAGGTAATGCCTGCGCTAGTGTGTGTAATATAAAAACAAGGTAAGAGATTTTTTTTTTTTTTTTTTAATTTTATCTCTGGCCACTCTATGTTGAATGCTTTTGTGTTTTACTAACAGATCACAATAGTAGCGGACCATTTTCCTTCTAAGTTCTCCCATGGGGCACCTTGGTGCTTGGGTTAGAGACATTCAGCTGGGGCAATCTCCTTTCTGGATATTTCTTTGGCTGTTTGGTATTGGGGCTCTGATATTGAGTACTGAGGGGTGGCTCATTAGTTTGTCAGTGAATGCACTAAACATAGACAGAAAAAAACACATCATATCAACCTAAAATATTTGAATAATACAGCTTCTAAATCTGATCTCACTATGTAATTGTAGGCACTTTTATTTCTGAGATCAGCAGCAGTCTTTGTCATCCTTTGCAAATGTAAACAAATTAAAAGACAGAACATCTGTAGAAGCATAATATTAACTCTTCACTGCCATAGCTGTCTTAATCCTTTACTACCTCCCCTCTTTTAGTTGCTCATGCATCAATACTTTCCTCTCCTTCCTCCCTCTTGGTTTCCTGGAATGCAGCTCTGCCTAGCCACAGGACAATAGCCAAGTAAGCTCAGAGAGGGAGAGAATAGGAGGAAGATGGAGGAGAAAAGGGAAGAAAGGGACACCATTCATTCCTTTGTGTTCGCCAGGGGAAAAAAAAATCAAAACACTTACATTCATCAACACTTCTTCCCTGGTGAACACAAGATGAAAAAATTTGTGTGTTTCAACTCTAAGAAAGCGTTAGATAGGAAACAGTAAACAAAAGGCACTCATTTCAAGATGTACATTAACACTGTATTAAATATAAAAGATGGTGGTGCATTAAAAAATAAATGCTACTGCAAACATGTTGTCACAGACCATAATCGTTGATTTGATTATACTGTACTTTAAAAATATATTTTACTAAAGTACAGTAATATATCACACTTGGCTACTGCCAAGTAATTTCGTACTTAAATTCCACTTGGTAAATATGAATTCACAACATTGGTTAGCACAGCCAAGATATAACATCATGCAGAATCTGCTATGTTGCATGACTATTTCATGCAACAACAGCCATAATACACACAGTATTGTCAAAACCCCTGACATAAATTATATTCTATGAACTGCAATAATCTATGTCTGGAAGAGTTCAACCATCCCCTATTAACATGCTTCCACTTATGTATACTAAGTGTAACTGTAATTACCTGTCCCTGAAATGCATTGATGATGAACTGTAATGCATGAGGGTCAACACATTCTATACACTTTTGAACCACGTGGTTGCCGTTCTGATCTTTGACGCATTTCAGGACATGGCCGTCCAGCTCTCGCACAATTTCCTGCTGCTGTTCTGGAGAAATTGACTCCAAGGCTTTCTGGATCACCCTGCAGCCATACATCTGCAGAGCCAGTGGGAGAACATGGCCACGCACCTATAAAAAAGTGTAAATATTCACATGCCTTTCACAGGAATATTGCTAGAATTTTATTTGTGCCAAGTGAAAACATTACAGTCCACAAATTGACAGTATCACAGAGTAGGAAGGATTATAGATAGCTATGTTCCATACTAAAAATTGAAGCAAAGCAAGACCTGGAACATACAGACATCCTGTGGAGAAGCCCTAAACTATTTTACGTACATACATCGCAGTTGCCTGGCATCTGAATGAAGTAAAACGTGTATTTATTTGGATGGATGTACAAACTAATTTTGCAGCTACGGTACTACTTTCATTTTATAAAACAAGTTAAACAAAAAATGAAATGTAAAAAAAACTGTATACTTTGGGGAAAGGGACCATAAAAATGTGTGTCTACAAAATTGGCTATTTACACAGAGAGCTGTGGTGTTTCACACTGTTCCATAATAAATGGAATTTTACCATTACAAAAGAAAATAACAAAACTCTTGGAACACAATTTTATAAATAATAAAATGTAATAACATTCATTACATCTGGGAGACACTGGCAGTAAATAAGACAGGATCCATAAAAAAATCTTCAATAAATAAATAAAATAAAAATCATGCTCAGAAATGTAAACACAAAATTATAAGGAATCAAACACAACCGCATGTTACGGATCACACCGCTGACTTAAAACGCAAGACATGCTAATCACATAACAACAGTTTAACAAACAATAGCATTCAAGGACTGGAAATTTTATTTTGAAATGGCAAGCAGCAGTATTTCGAAATCTGAAAGTAGGGTTTCCATTTATGCACAATAACCCTTTCGCTTCTACATGCTTAATAATGGTGTTACCTGTAGTGTGCTAGCAGTTACATAGCACTGATTCGTTTCCTGTACTGAATACTTTTCTTTAGAAAAAGGGCTAGACCCATATAGCCACTTTTTACATCCTCTTTGGATTTTTGATAACTACATTACTGTGGTATATTTATTACACTTACGAAACAATTCATTACAATTTACAAAATCTAAATTGATATCATAGTGACATCCCACTGAATCATTTTTATTTTGCCAACTTATAAAATAGATATACCTTTTTTAGGCCTACTTTTTGAAGGAAGAATAGGCTTTGGACATCACCTTCCTATCAGTGTGCATTTGTTGATTGTGTGTTTTATCCCCCAGAAAAACTTTTGCACCCGCAAACTAAATTTCACCAAACTTAAAACACTTACAGTACACAGTAATGAAACCTGTCTTTTATAGTTGTAAACCATGCCAAATGCTTATTTCCAAAATGGTGATTTTTTTTTTTAAATTGTGGATGCAATCTCATAAATCAGGAACTATTAATTTAAAAAAAAAACACCCTTTGAGTAGAAGCAGACTCATCAATACACAGGATTCTCAATGATGAGAATGATTTTCAAAATGTTTCTCCTATCCTATCTATAGGGACCCCAGAAAATGGTGAACCACGAAATACATTAAATACCACGAAATTGGACATTATTTCACAGTTCTTAAGAAATATACCTATTATTTTACAAAACGCGAAATTTTGTATGAAAAAGACGTTAACACAAATGTTTACATTCTTCAGAAACTGTAAATAACCGTTTACAATTCATTAGACAATCGATTGCGAGTTGGCAATTGACTGCATGTCAACAATCAATTGTACAGCCAACACAGCAATTTCCAGCTCTTCGTAATAGGGATGGGCATCGAAACATAATAATTGATTAGGAGCTAATTGATTAATACAGAAGGTTCCAGTTATTAAAACTGATTACTGTAAATGCTTTTAAATAATCAATGGGATACATAACCAATTAATCTAAGATTTTTTCTCCTTAAATTGTTTTTGTTCCCTAGTCTGGCAGGGAAAACTATTAAGTTTGGGAAGCTCAATGCTTTTAGTTAAGCATATAAAATTTTTGCTGCCAGGTAGCACTGGTGTCCCATGTGTAATACATTTTTCAATTTCGTATGCAACTGCAATTTTCATAAAATTAAGGTAATTGTGAAAAATCTTCAGAGTTGTATTATGTTAAACCCAACGTAAAGAATAAACTTTGTTCTCGCACCAGAATATAATAATTATGAAATATATTTGCATACTGTTAAATATCTGAATAGTAAATTGGATATAGCAAACTGTAGTCTTACACAATTTCTTTTTTTAAACATCACAACTAAATCGGCAAACGAAATAATGAGATGGTTAAAAAAAAAAACTAATTTTTAGGTCTATCTTTTGCAATTTCCATAAATGAAAGGGGAAAAGTACACATTCCCTTCTAATAATAACTATACATTTTTAAAAATTAAATTTATAATGTTTTTCCATCTAAATAGCTTGCTTATTTGTAAAATCAATATTGGAGACATTCAAAAGTTTTTCAGACTTAATATAAGACTTCAATTGGTGAAATTCACTGCATTTGGAAATTCAGATACAAACTGCAATAAAAGAAATATTACTTATTTTGCGAATGCAAATTGAATCCACTTAGCAAATTAATACTCTCTCAAAAGTTCAAATTGTTTTATTAACACTACAAGCTCATAATTTCCCGATCAATCTCTTAAGTTGAGACAATAGACGACTGACTGGTTGTAGGGATGCTTGCATAAGTTCTTTATCCTAATGCATGTATAGTTCTTTATAGCGGAAGTAATAAAAAAAGTAAACGTGTTACAGTGAAACCTAATACTTAACTAATTTGTTTTAAATTCAACTATTTGGTGGAACATCTCCTTGTCAACATGCCATGGCACTTTAAAGAATAAATTTAAATGTTATTGAAAACGCTGCAAACATTTCTTGTTGCTATGCCAGAATATTATTCCGAATTGCTATTTGCAAAGTTTGTGAATTATGGTCACTAATCGTAAAATAATTTAATGAAAATAATAGTCGATTAATCTAAAGGGTAGTAATTGATGTCAAATAATTGATTCATTTCAACTAAATAATCCATTACCTCACTAATCAAATTATAATCTACCATAACTAGTACGTAGTGTTTGGTAGTAATTACTTTGTGCTGGAATGCCGAAAATAGATACTATGCATAATGAACCATGTTCCTACAGTTTTGACATCATGAATAAAATAATGTCCCAGTTCTGTAACATGCGTGCTGGCTGAGTTTTGAAAAAGTTGACACGTGCCCGGTTAGACTGACTGGCACGTTTGTCAAAAATTTTTCCTCTAGACCAAAAGTGGGCTGTTGGTTATCAATTACTTACACTGTTGTCTTGGGTGTTGATGTGGGTTTCACCTAATAGTGGCGAGCTCGATCCACTCCGAAAGTGGCGATTCTAGTTATGGGCTTCCCGGCTCTAGAAGTTCGGGTTTGCCCAAACGTATTTTGCCTCAGTAGCTTTTAACAACCCTCTTACCACAGGGTGGGATGATGGACGAGTGCGAAAGCAAGGCAACAAGTAGATTACTAGAACCAGAGCAGACTGCTTGCTGCCTAAGTTGAGCAGCGCGATCCTGTTCCGCCGGCCTTTCCTGCATAGGTGGTAATGCGATCCACGGTTTGATAGCAATGTGAGCTAAGTATTGTTCCCTTTATCTTTTGCCACTCCTTACCTTGTAAGGCATAGAGTACAACGGTTTGACAGCCTACCCTCAGCACAGGGTAGGGGGGTTGCGTAACCTCCAAGTGAAGAAAATTCACTCATAAGTTCCTGTTGCCTGGTAGCGTAGGCAGCCGAGAATTCATGTAGAACATTCTATCTATGTCTGTAGCAGTGGAAGAGGGAACATTTAGCAATGAGTCGTAATCACGGCTGATTAGTAGGTTGAGCAACACATGTCAAAAGTACTTGGATGTTGGCGGAAACAAAGACATGAAATGTAATGTTACATGAATTTCATTTTTGGAAATAATTTAAGTTTGTTGGTATCAGGAAAAATACATAGTGTTGATTTTATTGAATGATTCTGTAAAAAAATTATTTAATGCTAGTGACGAACAAACGTGATTTTAGTGACGTAAACTTGCAAGGATTACACTAGAAAAACACGTGTTCAAGAGGTGTGCATTTTACAATCAGCAAATTTGTGTGTTTTGTAAAACCTTTACTATAATTATAAACATGCATGTGGCCTGAAAAAGCCACATTTTCAACACTTAAGAAGTGTGTGAATAATATTTGTTTATTTGTCTATATAGTAAATTAGAGTGTAAGGTTAACTTTGGCCAAACTGTGTGTGTATTGCTGCATCTGTACGAATACAAACAGTGACATAG
This sequence comes from Dryococelus australis, assembly GCA_029891345.1. Classification (NCBI taxonomy): domain Eukaryota; kingdom Metazoa; phylum Arthropoda; class Insecta; order Phasmatodea; family Phasmatidae; genus Dryococelus; species Dryococelus australis. Next base: position 198,637,009 of record CM056994.1, read on the forward strand.
GTATTGCGTTTTGTTTTTTCATTAAAGTTAAACTCATTTTAATGTTATTTCGAAACGAGTAATATTTTCCACTGTTCCATCAAAACAATATGCAACTCAAAAAGGCGAGAACAATAAAACAGCCACTTCACGAAAGATGTTTAAAACTAAAGCTCCCCACTCCCTCACAATTTCCTTCTTTCCCTCAAATAAAATCAACAGAACCCCAACAGATTACAAAAATAAAACAGGTTGGAATGCCAACCTGCTGTAACATCCTACTTTAATTACTGGATAGAAGATAGCTAACTGACTTCTAGTGTCTGCCATGGCAGGGAACACGAGGGAAGAGGCAAATGCAAAGGTGCATTGGACTCACATTTGTTTACAAACATCTTTTTCTTCAGTGAAAAACAGCTGCGATGGAAGGATATATTGTGGCCATGCTACTTTCCAGAACTGCAAAAATTTACCCCACGTCTTAAATTAATGAATTGTACTACTGCTGTTTCTTGTATTTAATCATTACTTGACGCGTGTCGCTTATATCAACTATTCAATTACGATTATGACTCATCTCACTGTAAACCTAGTATACATACTTCTACCCCAGAGTGAGTCAAACCCTGCGCCAACCCGTACACAGAAGTCGCGGCCTGCCACAATCCTGGAAAGCAGCCGGACACGTGGATATAAAGAAACGAGGAATTGAAACAGTCTGAAATGCACTTTAAGGGCCAGAGAGGCATTCACCTTACTTCAGTTACTATAATATGGCATGCTATAAACTTATAACAACTAGGGGTCCAGCCTGCGACTTCTTTTTTTAGTATTGTCACACACTTGCGCAAGCAAGTGGCGCATCACCCTCCCCTCTCACACGCAGAGAAACAACAAGCCATCAGCCACCTCGGGGTATGCCCAAGCCCCAATGAAGTTACACGAAGGCCAAGAGATGACTAGAGGGCGCTACCCTTACTCTGGTCTCGCAGCAGAGGGACGTCACACGCCCTCCCCCAAGGCCACCATGACACGCGCTCCCCTGACTATATAAGTCTGTGCACAGAGGACCTCGTGAGTTGTTCCTGCAAGTCTTCGAGCTCACTCCAACACTTCCAGTTCTGGGGCACTCCGAATATTAGAAGATCTTCGACAGCCCTTCCAGAGGTTGCCACCAACAGCCCAATACTCTTCAGCAGCCATCCAGAGGCTGCTACCATTGGCGTCAACAAATCAACAGCCATCCGGGGCTGCCTACCTTGGACGTTGTTCAACAGCCACCAGCGGCTACCAGCATTGACGTCAATAGACTTGAACAGTTATCATCGGCTGCTACCATTGCCGTCACAGTTAGAGCTCTGCAGCACCCAAAACCAGATGCTCCAGTGACGCCACTTGAATTACCAAGTTACCAGAAGCTTCTTCAGTAACTAGCGACATACCACACACACCTTCCCTGTCTCCTACAGATTATAGTTAGTTTTATCGTAAGCAATTTCCGTCTGTTTTATTTCACTTTCCCTAACTAGCCTAGGACCAGGTCACTTACACCTGGCTACCATAGGTTTACTTCCAGTCACCTGTCTATTTGGCAGGGGAGCACGAGTCACTGTGTTTACTAAGCGATTAATAAACACAGCTTTGTTTCTTCTAACTACGAATCTCATTCATAAGAGTACTTTTGAACCAACAGCTAGGAGAAACTCGAGCCAAGTATCGCTGGCCGAGAACAGGAAATTGTTACTACTATCTAGCTATTACTGGAGACTTCCCTTCAGGCGGCTCCAGTTCTGACACACACATATTAGACGGCAGTATATTTTATTCCTACCAAGTACACAGGTACTGGAGGAATAAAATACAGGAGCCCCAATCACTAGAAACACTTTCCACCCAGGAAGACAGTACGCCTGAGTTTTACCCTACTGGAGCACCTGGGTGCTGACGGGGGTATTTGCTTAGGTGCTGCGGCTTGGCCTTGGTAGGGAAACTCACACCCAGTAGTAACAGTGGTAGCCCACATGGCTTCAATGCTTCTGGGTTGCCCGCTAAGGTGGGGGGCCTTCTGAAGCATATGGCTCGTGCTACCAGCCACTACTGGGCAAGACTATTCTAGGGTCACTCGTGTCCACGGTACTCGACCCACAGTTCTCAGCAGTCAAACCCACTCTATGCCATTTAAGGTGAGACACGGCGCAAGAAGGGAGGAGCAAAGAGTTGCTTGCCTCACTGCCAAGCAAACTGCTGTAGCTTCCCCTACAGCAGGCCGACAGGTAGAAAGCGACTACACCAGCATCGACCATCTGCAGCCAACCACAACTCATCATCAAGACGTCCATAATTAAACCCTGAAAGCAAAACTGGCCAAATGCAATCAAAGCCACACAACAGTGATCCAGCCTTAGCTAATATGATACGCGTCATACTTTTCTATTTCTATTCAGACAGTGAACATGTGCATTAATTTTCTTTCAAAACATTCTAATTCACCAAATTTTTTTAATTTTCACACAGAAATTTGGTTTATTTTTAAATATGAATGCAAAAATATTCATTATTGGTTTTATTTTTAAACAAGTTATAGAAATTTAACATCGATTTCATTTTAAACACCAAAATTGACACTGCTTTCGTTTTAAAATACTGGAATTTAACACAGTTTTAATTTATAAACCGAACTTTTAACACTGTTTTCATGTTTAAACACAGAAATATAACACAGATTTTCGCTATTTTTTTGCACCGAAATCAGGCATTATTCTTTTACCATTTTCTGGGGTCCCTACCTATCTACAAAAGGTAAAATTTTGAAAAGCTTATCTCCACCCCAGTTAGTTATTGACAGAGAAATGTAACACCCTCAGAAAAAAGTCAAAATGTATTGCCTGATACATTACAGAAAATTGGAGTTTGTAAGCAATAATCTTTGGACCAACACTTGCTTAGTTTCGGTTTTTTCATTTGTGAAACGAGTAGCCAAATTGCCATAAAGTAAAACAATTGATCATAATTTGTGTCTTTACACCATAAACGAGAGACAATGTACGACAACCCACGTATTGTCAGTTGTGAACCTGTAATACTTGTTACACTATTCTGCAATCAAGGTCATTAGCGTTTTATTAAAAAAAGAGAAAAAACGAGAGGACTGTACTATTACTATTGACATTTGTTTAAATTCCGAAAATTTCTTGAAACAGGTGTACTACTGGTGAAATATTGTCAAATGACCAAGAAAAATCACTTGCCATTTTTTTTGGCAAGAAAATATTACCATTACCCTCATTTCTTTCTACACCCTCCCTATTTTCATCTTCCTTTTCTTTCAATGCAGTTATTTCTACTGCTACAAATCTCTGAATGCTACAAACTTCTTCAGTCTATATTGATTGCTGTTCAAGGGATAAAGGACCTGCTTATCTGCCAACGAATTTACTCGCCTACAGAAGCAAAAGGGTTAAGTAATTAAGGAAAGACATGACATAATTTTAAGACAAGAAAAGTAAAAACTTGACGCTTGCCACATCTACACCTGTTATAATAAGACTCCTACAAGTCACTATTGGGATAAACTAATAGTATTTCCGTTTTAGTGCACTGCGTGATTTATAGAACTGTTACCCTATGCCTCATGAGAGGAGTGGTAGGAGACGTAGAGAGCAACACTTGGCTTACGCTGCTGCTTGGCCGAGGATAGTATCACCCTATCCTACGCCGGATGGACAGGCGGAACGGGTCCGTGCCGCCAAACTCAGACATCAAGCAGTCGCGCCTGCATTGGTAATATTGAGTTTCCACAGTGTGTTCGTACCAGCTACAAGTATCACCCTGTTGTCTACTGCTTCTTAACCGGAGTGGAAGTTCGCCTAGGTTGGGACAACTTGGTCGTCTGGATGAAAGAAGCATGACATTGGAACATTTGTGCAGGCATTAACAATGCTTAAGACTAAACTTACCTCAACTACCTAACTAGAGGTGAGAGTGTATCAGAACTAGCCAACACTTCTTGCCTCATCCCCGCTACCTAAGTCACTTTTGGTCTAGAGAGTAAAATCTGTAACTACCATGTCCAGTCAGTCTAATCGGACACGCGTCAATCTGATCAAAGCCCTTAATTATGTAAATATAGTATATTTGTGAAAATTTACAAACACTGGGCATTTTAGTAAAAATGGTATATAAAGCATAATACAGAAATCTGCATTCTCAAATAATATAGCAGAACATTCAAGTGTTTCTTTGCAGGGTCTTTAAGTCTTCATGTTATGTGTTTGCTTTTGAGAACACGCAGACTATTTAAAAATATGTTATATTTTTTCAATGTACTTAATATAGCCACTAGCCAGGGATGTTCTAACACCAGAAGAGGGAACCGAACCTTGATCGCTCAAGAAGTGAGCGAGACAAACGCCCTGACCTGCAGTCCGCAAGACCGAAACACAGGACAAGGGACGGGAAGAGTCACCCCCTACCACGTCCTATAGAACCTATATGCGACTGACATCACGAGGAGTGTACAGACGGTACTACCCTTGACCCCCAGCACTTATATCCCCTATTCACCCTGGTGGTAGACCGGAAAACAAAACTATTTCAACCAAAAACTTGTAGTGTAGCACCACCGATAGGGTTAGTGAAAGAAGGCATCCCGCAGAGACTACCATCACGGAGGCGAGTGAACCTCCAGTTGTACCCAAGGTTACAGATGAAAAGCACAGACTTCAGTTCTCTCAACAGCTCAGAAACTTGGGCCTCGCACGTCAAGTAGCCTTCCAGGAACTCTTGCATTGGTAGATAAGGAAGAACGGGAATAGTCTTGGCTGCAGGATACAAATGTTCGATTACATTGCAGACTATATGCCTTAGGTGAAATAATCTGCCCATGTGCAAAATGTACTGCCTTGGAGTATCATTCTCCATTAATGACTGCAGCTTTTTGTGGCACTTCAAACCCAGTTGAATCAAGGTGTAATGTATAGAATGCTGCTTTACTGCTGGTGACAACTTTGTAACTTGTGATGTTGCGCTTCACCTAGACATCCCTTACTTACAAGTAAATATATATCTAGTATGTTAGGTGGGAAAGTGACAAAGGCTTTTCATGCTTAAATAACCTGTGTCCTATGTTTGTACATTTTTTGGTTGTGCTGAGACTCTACCTGTCAACTTTAACAAGGGTCCCCTTATCTGATAGCCCAGCTGGCCATAAAGAGAAAGCGCTTTGCTGGGAAGCAAAATGGCTCAAGTCACGAATACATAACACCTACAAAAATTTTATGGTGTAAGAAAGATTCTGCTACCATACATCCAGGTTAGACACACCTATTTCATTGAATAGCTTCTCTTTAAAAGTAAATAAAATATATCATATAATTCATAAATAGCATTTCTTCTTGAAGGGTTGTCATAAATTCATGCAACAATACTTTCAACCTAAATAATTTTTTCAGTACTTCACAGGGATAGTCTTGAATTCAGGTTTAAATATTTTTCCTTCAAAAATATTTTTTCAGGAAGGGGTCATCTTAGATTCAGGGTCGTCTTCCCTTCAGGTAAATACGGTATAGTAATTTGAATGATATTTTCGTACAAGTAAAATTTTCCACTGCATCATCAAAATAACGAGCAGTTCTAATTGCTACTTTCTCGTAAGAAGAGGCGAAAAACAACCTCATCTCCCAAAAAACAATAAATGTGATAAACCAAAGTTTCCTGCCCCACCAACACAATAACCAGAATATAAACTAATATATTACTTGGTCAACACAAAAGTTAACGGCGACAGATACAAGTCATCCTCACATAACCTGGATAACTTTAAAAACATGTTTACATAAAAGCGTAACCAAAAATATAAAACATTTCCTAATACCATAGATATACGAATCTATGAAGCAAACTGAGTACCTTTGTCACATAAATGTGCGGCTAGCACCTAGTAGTAGCGGAATTTTTTTTTACAGCTTTTGAGGTAAGCGACTGGTGATTTTTCTATTTATCACATTTGTATATTACCAACGAGGATATATTAATTATGTGATGAAAAGTGAAAAAGGACCATATGTAAACAAAATTAGTTTATTTTAGAGCCATAATTATAAATGCTTTTCGAATGTCAACCAACCTCCCTCCACCAAATTTGACATTTTTAATAAGTATAGTCCTCTTCCGGAGGATGGGTAACCGCCGGCAAACAACTGTCCTCCGCCTTTCTGGTGAATGAAGTCAAGTGACCAGCCAGCATTCAACCAGAATCCAATTGCATCAAAATGGCGTGGGATATTTATGAATTTAGGTGACATAAGGATGAAGCAATTAATTTTTATGACGAAGTTAAAGATTTAAATTTGAATGGGGCTTCATATTCACACATTCCTGTTAAGAGAATGAATCTATGGAACTGAAACATTACATATAAGATTATACTTCAATTTTTCATACATTTTCGTGCCTCAAACAAAACTTGTAATTCATACACAACAGTAATAGTTACATTTCACTCACTAGATAGTGCTACATCTATTAATTCTATTCATTACTATAGATCGTTATTTGTTCTAGTGTGCAAGTATATAAATTATTAAAAATGTATACACTATAATTGATAAAATATATAAAAGTTAACAGAATATATACATTTTAAAAATAAAGTGCTTTTCTTTAACACTAAGCATATGTACAAAATTGTCCCTTTTAATGGTTTCTGAATTTATCAATTAATTGCAACAGTGGCAATAAAATAACTATAATGTTAAGCACTGGAGCTGTTTGTGAAGTATTACAAATTATTAATTAGTGCCTTATCTCACAAATCCGCAAAAAAAATTCGTTAATTATATATTTTTTTTCATGAACTTTCGCTAACATCTTAGAAAATGCAATTTCCCATATATTTATTAGAGAGTTTCTTTTCAAATCAAACAGAATCGCCTTCTCTTTCGTACCGAAATCACTAAATTTTTACTCGCCATTTCAAAGAAAATTACAGCAAAACTTTTTCCAACGTGCATTTCTAAAAACAAATCCAAAGTTCAACACAACACCAATAAAATTTGTAGGTAAACATGCGACAAAACAGACACGATTTACATGGGTATTTTCCTAACAATACCTTGAGAATAGATCAATGGTTGTTCAACAATAAAATCACGGCTACATTGCCAGATTTCGAAGTGGAGAGGCAACCATAATCCATTCGTCTAGGAGTCTGCTGGTTGACAACTACAATGTATGAAGGGTGGAAGACCGCCAGCATGTCGCTGAACAAATGTCTGCCAACAGCTTGCGGCTGACTGCTGGATGTTGTTTATAATTACGGCCGTTAGAAAGTCACCAAGATCAGTTTATTTCTGAAACACATTGGCGATATCGCTTCGGCGGTGTATATTCGGTACAATGATTGTGTCAACTTATTGATACCGAATACTCACTGTGATGTGTGCCACTTCTACACCTATTATAATACGCCTCCTACTCATCACCTAGGAGAACTGCTTCCATCTCTTCAGACGTGAACAACATGTTGTCTACCCCTACAATGGGAACTTCTGTTCTTTTCCTTCTCACCCGGAAGGTACGCATCCCGGCAGGCATGGCCCCCGGCCACAATCGACACCAACATAATGCCCAGCCCTCGGGCATGGCCGAGCAGACCAGATGAGGCATGAAGCCAGAACCACTGACGAGATAATTCTCACGCCACTCAGGGCAGGAGGACGTCACGCCTCCCCGCTCACCGCGCCGGCAGCCTACAAGTTACCACTATATAAGTCCGGCCGCAGCCGAGCCCTGGAGTCATTCTTTCGTATCTCTTGCAATGCCCACAGCATTGTTAGTGCTCGGGAGCTCTAGAGAAGTTCGAAGCTTACAAGTACACCTTCGCGGCAACCAACTACATACATTAACAACCAGTCAATCTGGGGCAACATACAAACACAAACGTTCTTCTATCATTTGCCTCATATATATATATATATATATATATATATATATATATATATATAGAGAGAGAGAGCGAGGGAGGAAGGGAGGGGGAGAGAGAGAGAAAAAAAAATTGGAGGGTAGATTACACTGCGCACTGTCAATGGAATCTGAGGAAGTTATTAAACCGAACGAAGACATACACATTAGACGGCTGCCTGTTTCTTCCCATCAACAACACAGCACTATTAATGCTCGTGGGGAAGAAACAGTAATGCCCCAACCACTAGTAACACTCTCTCACACCAGGCACGATACACTTGGGTTGCTTTGCACCAATAGCACTATTAGTGCGCGGTGACAGTCACCTGAAATGCTGCTGGGTATTCTGGGTGGACGCAACACCAGTAGAGGCTTGGTACGACTCTGGCTCAACGTCTCTGATCAGTCCGCCTACGGTGGGGGATCAATGGGGACTCTTATCGAGCAGGCCGACAGGTCATTATTGGATAACACTGTTAGAATTTTCCGTTTAATTACACTGCGTGATTTATATAACTCTTGTTACAACAAAATCAATTAACTTTGTGAAATGTCGATGTCTACAGCTCATCGTGTTATCTATGGCGGGCCAGAAAAACTCTTGGCGTGATACGTTTTATTTACCAAAATGTGTAGTTATGTTTTGGCAAAATTTCTCCTTTCTTCATAAGTGAGAGAAGATAGAAAGAAAGAAAGAAAGAAAAAAAAAAAAAAAATAGTGTGCAATTATTAACGTACATTTCATGTTGCCTCGCAGCTATGTGTGTTATTATCTCAATGTTTCGTAAATTATAATTGTTTTAAATGTCTAAAAATGCAGTAAGGTCAAGACAGCGGGTAAAAGAATTTCGTAGTGACAGTCATTATGCTTCAGACACATTTACATTAATGTGTACACACTGTAACTGTAAAGTTTCATATGAGCGACGAGATGCTGTTTTAAAACATGTCAAAAGTGAAAAACTTGTTTTGAATAAACAAAAGTATCACCCCCCAACCCCCCAATTATCCGAAAAAAGAGTACAGACTTCTATTGGTGGAAGTTTTAACAGTGCAAAACGGAAAAGGCTGACGAGCACATGGCCTTAAGATCAATGGACGCTTTTGCAAAAGCAAATATACATGGCTAGTCAATAAGTATTTGTACAAAATTTTACTCTTCCCATCAGCAAAGGGCAAATGTAGGGGGTCGTTATATATTCGGGTGAATACGGTATGCCACATCTCGTACTCCGTATGAGGATTTTGCACAATCAGTGCTGTGGAATTTTTATCTTTGGTATTTGGAGTTTCATATGTTCATTATAGTGAAGTGAAGAGTGTTTTTCTCGATTATGAGAAAAGTTATCAAGCCAAAGAAAATGAATTAGGGCCTAAGTAAAACCAGTACTAAGTTTACACATGATTAGAACACTTTGTTTTGTAAAGCTGAGGAAAAATAATACCACCACTTATTTACACCGCTTTTGGGCAGACATAACACCACTTTTTAGTAAAAATAAGACCACAGTTTTCAAGTCTCTACCAATGCCTTATGAGAGGAGTGGTAGAAGACGTAGAGAGCAACACCTGGCTTACCCTGCTGCCTGGTCGAGGATAGTACCACCCTATCCTATGTTGGATAAACAGGTGGAAAGGGTCCGTACCGCCGAACTCAAACGTCAAGCAGTCGCGCCTGCACCGGTAACATTGAGTTTCCATCATGTGTTCGTACCAGCTACAAATATCACCGTTGTCTACGGCTTCTTAACCGGAGTGGAAGTTCATCTACGTTGGGACAACTAGGTCTTCCAGATGAAAGAAGCATGACTTTGGAACATTCGTGCAGTCATTCACCCCGCCTAAGACTAAACTTACCTCACCTACCTAACTAGAGGTGAGAGTGTATCAGAACTAGCCTACGCTCCTCGCCTCATCCCTGCTACCTAAGTCGCTTTTGGTCTACGAGTAAATTCTGTAACTACCGTATCCAGTCAGTCTAATTGGACACATGTCAATTGACATTATTTTTTGAATTAGCACAGTTAACATTAAAATTCACAATGAAATGTATTTTTCGAATACTTCGTGTTTTTGTTGCTTTTCATGTACTGTATCTCATGTATATTTCGCGATTTCGCAACCCTGAAAAACAGGTGTGTCTACTCATGTGTGAATTGATGCCGTTAATGACAATCAGCGCAAGCTGAAAAAATAGCGAGTAAAATTTGACTCACAGGTTTTAATAATGCGAGTCAGGCTGGCCTGAAAAGTGCTACGTTACGAGTAAATTGCGAGTAAGCGGAAGCCCTGTAGTGGTTAGGTAACATGATTTGTAACGTCTCCACGGTTTGAGATCGAAACTCCCCACTTAATTTTTTACTTTGTTTAAATATGTGAAATACAGTTATATGATGACACTTGGTGTCCACCGAAGAGTACTGTAGAGCCATGGAAGAACACTTGTTCAAGAGGTTGCGAATTTTACAAACGGTAAGTTTCTTTGTTTTGTATATGTATTTGTAAACCATTAACATGATTATTGAAATGCATGTAGCCTGGAAAAGCAGCACTTTTCAGATTTTTTATAGTGAGAGAATAATATTTGTTTATATCGTAAATTCAACAAGTGTAAGGTTAACTTAAGTCAAAGTGTAAGTGTATTGCTGCATCTGCATTAATATGAACAGTGATGTATATGTAACATGTTTTGTTTTTCATTAAGTTAAAATTTTCGAAGTTCAATAATTTGAATGTTATTTCCGTAAGAGCAAAATTTGCAACTGCTCAATCAAAACACTATGCAAATCAAAATGCCTCACACACGTAAGAACATCAAACCTCACAAAATAATTTAACAGAACCCCAACAAATTTAACTTTATAATTACAAAAATAAAACGATTTGGAATGCCAACCTAGCTATAATATCCTTCAACAATTACAGGAAGGAAGTTACATAACGTTAGGGAGTGAAGAGATTTTGAACGGCTCCTAATATCGAGGTCTTGAGAGCAGGATAACGTTAGTTTTTCAGTGCCCGCCACGACAGGAAACAAGAAAAGAGGAAAATGCAAATGTGCATTGGACTCAAACATTTCTTTACAAACGTCCTTTTCTTCACCGACAAAATCGCTGTGGTGGGGAAGGATAAATTGTGGCCATGCTACTTTTCTAGAACTGTCAAAATGTACCCCACTAACAAGAAATCGACTATAACAGAGCCAGCCCCAAAACAAACCAAACTGTACGCTATTAGGGGCCAAAATACATATGTACACAGCTTATAAGCTTGCTTTTTTAAAAAATGTTGTTACCGCATATCACGACGTGTCCGTTGGCTGTGCAAGCCAACGGACACGTCGTGATATGCGGTATCCATGGTATCCATGTGTTCGATCGCCCTCCAGGATTGGCCCGCAACGTCTGTGTACAGGTTGGCGGGGTTCAGCTCTCACGTGGGTTGAAGTAAATATACATGGCATCATGTGAAATGAGTCGTTATATATAGTAGTATGATAAAAGCTACACGCGTCAATTATCTTTCCTCCGCACACCCGTAAACAACAAGACTACCCTCCTGTCCTGAGTGGTCTGGTGCAAGGGAGCAAGGTAAGATACCGGATCGCCAACCCCAGGTTCTGGAGTACAGAAGGAGCAGCCTGGAATCTGAGGAACCGCATTGGACATGGTATCACCAACCTGAAGCCAGCAGACTGCACCACCAGTTCCTGGCAGCAGCCAGCCACAGTTCTACAGCCGGCCGAAGCAACGTCAAGTAAGCCAGGTAAATCAGACACCTCCCGCCAGTTACTTACCTCCACAAGTAAACCCATAGTGGGATATAGGGTAGCTATCCGTAAGTCACTAGCCAGCCAGGCTATCTATAACTTTGTACCAACTTGTAAACCGACGTGCCTAGTCAAAGTAACGGGCCGTAAACGCCAACTGGAGAAGTAAATCCCTCATGCTGCGTGCTTGGTCTAGTGCACTCAATGCCACGACAACCGTGCCGACTAGTGATTAATCCGGGCACGTGTCAATTTAAACCAGACAAGTAATTTCTTTTGGTGTATAAAATACGTATAAACTATATTACATCAATTTAGTTTGATGCTACAATGATAAATCACTTAAAGCTGCATCCAATGGAATACACAAATTATCAGTCGCAAAAGGCCACGAAACCAAAGGTTGCCACGGCTTCACCTAAGATTACAAATCAATCGCGCACACAGCACACAATATCCAGCTTTGTTCAGCGGTTAGGGAACATTCACTTACAATGAAATTCCGTATCTACGAGAGTTCATAAAGTGTGAAAAACTCACTAAATTAAGAGTACTCGTAACATCAAATTCATCACAAAAAATCTAGTATTAATTTAATGGAAAACGTAGGGTGACTCAGCTGATATAAACATGGTGGGAATTACAAATATAGCTAGATTATGTGCGCTATCACTTATATAGTAATAAATAAACGTGTCTGAATTCATGATCCATAATTAAAACGTGATTTTAATGTTAAAATATGTATGAAATTTATATTCAGATTTGATAGCGGAGGATATCATTACAGTAACAAAAATTATTCGCAAAAAGTTACTACTCTATAATGTATTTCCTAGCATTATTCTCGCACCTTTTTTACAGAATTTTTCAGTCAAAAAATTAGGGTGCATGAATTATACAAGGAATCCCCGAGACACGCCAAGACATGTGCATGTAAACATTAAAATGAGGTCTACTGTACTTGCAGGTTGTGGCCGATTACTAGCTGCTTCCTCTACGTCAGTTGAAATAAATACAGGGACAAAAAAAAGAAATAAAGGGGAATTGTTAGTATTACTGCACATTGTTTAGTAGGAAAAAAATATATATATATTTAAGATACGTACATTTCAAAACACCCTGCAAGACCAAAAGATGGTCAAAATGTCGCTGTTTATGTAAGCATTATTAACAACTCCACACATAAACCAGCAAATTTAAAAACTTTTATCGATAACGAAACCTGAGCAGCACGCCGCAGTACGTTACACGAATGTTCAACCAATCATCTGCTCACGCTCGTATTGATCCAAAGCCTCTGTTCTAAATAAATTCCAGTCCCCCTATTATACTGACCATCTTGTGAAACCTAAACCGCATGCCGCAGATTATTCCACATATTTCCAACTAATCATCTGCCCGCGCTCCTATTGATTCTGTGTCGCTGTTCCAACTAAATGACTTGACAAAGGATGTGAGTGCGAATTGGACAAAGCGTGCAGCATTGCAACATCTACTGCACTGCAGCGTTGCCACTTTTCATGGAGTGTGGCTTATATATGTTTTATGAAATTAATTATACTAAATGCACAATTAAAAATTGTTAATTTACCATAACTGTTTGAAAAGGCAAATACAATTAATCAAAACACATTCGGATTGCTAGTAAAAATGGAAATACAAAATAAACCCTCACTTGTGGTGACCAGATAATTTAACCTTGGTAGTATAGTACTATATGGTTGCGTATTAAAAAACTGTTTTATGTATGGAATTCTCGTAATATGTCATATTCACAGGTATGGAATTTCACTGTATTAGTGCTAAGAAACTTACAGTCAAAATAGCAAATTTCATTGTGAAAGGTTTGTATTCATGTTCTATTGTAGTTCAGCCAGGTTTCAGGGACATGATGGAGGAAGCACAACCAAGATATACCGTCCCAAATCGCACTACATTTTCATTCAATGTTGTACCAAAGTTGTACGAAAACTGCAAAAGTAGGCAGAAAGAAATGCTGGATAGTGCAATGCAAGATATTCAGTCCAAGTAATTCACAATGGATTCATGGACTTCAAGAGTATCAGACACTTATGTCACTGACATGCCACTATGCAATTTTAAAAATAAGTCATGTTGTCTAAAGATAGTAAGCTTGGTGGTGCTTATACAGACAGTTCTTTAAAAAATCTATTGTGGAAATACTGCAAAAATGGAACATTCCAACAGATGGGAACACAGTCCCTTTGTACATTGTGTCGGACAACGCTCGTAATTTTAGAGCTGCACTTGAAGCAATAAACTGTACGTTAAGATCTTGTTACGCACATACTTTGCAGCTGGCCATTGGAGATGCGAAAAAGGAAACTGGTCCAGTTCATGTGCCAGAAAGCACGATCTATTGTTGGATACTCTGCATGCAGCAGTTCTGCAAGAGATAGGCTTCATGAAAAGCACAAGAGACTAGGGGAACCTATTATTTAATTAATTAAAGATATAGCAACTCAATGGAATTCCGAACGGGACATGCTAGCAAGGCTGATTTTGGTGAGAGAAACTCTTGGAGCTGCATTACAAGACACCAAATAGATATATTCCCACAGAAAGAATGGCATCTGTGCAAGGTCTTCATTGATGTTTTGGATCCCCTTGCAGATGCAACCAAAGAGGTAAGCACAGAAAATTTTCCTACAAGTTGATTGATTTTCCCTATTTTTTTCTGCATGGAGAAGCTGTTCACTAACTTTTCATCAGAACAAGAACATGAGGTAATTCTTGCCAAGAATTTGCTTAAGAACTTGAAGTCACAATTTGAAATATATGAGGACTGCGAAACAAATGTGTTCTCAACGATGTTGGACCATCGGTTCAAAGATGCTCTGATCGAAGATGAACATAAAATGAAAATTTGGGTCGAAAGATTATGTAGAGAAGTATCTAAGAATCTTGGCACAGAAACTCAAATTGAAACACAGGCAGAAAATGAAGTAACTTGCTCAACACACAAAACAAAGTCATCTCTCTAGGCTTACCTAACACTGCCACACCTGTTTGGCCAACCCATGGCAATAGCAACAAGAATTAAATGAATATCTAGCTTTCCCTTTGACTACAAAAAACTAAAATCCTTTCATTTACTGGAGAAGGAAAGGGAATGCATTTAAAATCATAGAATTGATGACAAGAAAATACTTACCCATATCTGCCGGAGGGAGTCTCTACTGCCAGAAAATGCAGAGCAATTTGTGTTCCTCCACAAGACTTTACACAGTAATTCACAGTAGAGTATACTGGTTTTTGTCATGAAAATAAACATTTACATAGGATACTTGGACAAAAAATTTTGAAACCTTTTTCTCTGTGTGCAAGTGTTCCTAATTACAGAGTATTTGTATGAGTCTTCAGAAACCTGTTTTATTCATGAGGTATTCAAACTACAGTACCATAATTTTTGTATTCTGTTCATAGTTAGGTATAGATGTTTAACTATTAGGTCTGTTCGACCTTTAAATTCTTACATAATCTGATTCAAACCGGTGAGAGCCAGGTTGGTTTCTATCCTTAAAATATAAATAAATTCTAAACTTAATGCACTTAAATCTGCCAAATTAGTATAATTAATCAAAACAATAAAATATTTGATTTATATGGTCCTTTCGTACACTTATTTTGAATAAATTTTAATTGTTTAGTTTATTTGTACTGTGAAGGTTTATTTTGTTTTCTTTTAAAGTAAATTCTTTGCTAGACCTTTTGTATCAGGGTAGATTAAATTTATATTCAAGTTTAGTTCTTACATATTCTGGATGCATCACCACTATTACCACTACTACTATATAATGTAAAAAATATTCTGTAAGCCTGTTTACTTGTGAGTTTTTTGCTCATAGATTATATAAATAAGGCATTCAAATTACCATATTTTTGTATTCAAATTTACTTTGTTTTCTTGGTGTTACATATTATCAAAAAGCGATGTATTGTAGGTTTATGTATGTATTTGTGTGTGGCTTTATTGCTGGTAGATGTGGCCTACATTATTAAAATACTGTATTCAAACAACAATTTTTGTATTCAAGTTTACTGTATTATTCCAGTTGTATTACTACTGTTGCTGACATTATTCGATATTCAATATTCGTATTCAGGAATACTTTACTATGCACATTCAATTGAAAAACTGGTATTCGCACAGGCCTAGTAATAACCTGTTGAGTCGCGATGTCGCACTTAACTCGTACAATGTAACAAAAATAATAAATATCAACAGACATCAGACTACAGATTGTGTATTGAGAGAATATGGGGGGAAAAAAAAGTCTGAATACAGAACATATGTATAAGAAATATATATCGTAGGATTTTATTATATTATTAACAAGCAGTTTCAATATTTACGGCAGCATTCGCGGCAGCCATGTTTGTGTGGCAACAGATAAACACCGACAACAGTGGTGCCATATTTTCGAGATATTGATTTGCGATGCAACGTTGCGAACAACACTCATAACTATAGTTTTTCACGTGAATACTTTTGCATAAAAATTACGAATGTATTATGTATAAAGTGTAACCGTAATAAATATACATGGAAAGTTACAAAAAGGCATCCCAAAATTAAGGAAACCCCATCCTCTGCATTTTATGAATAACAATATTCAAGTCGTATAAGAAAATAATCTTACTGCTGTACAAGATGTACATCTTACATAGTTTGCACGGCCACCGCGCCATAAGTAGACATTGATAGAAACCATTTTGAGTAACATGTGGCCATGGTTTTTCTTTCTCAAGTGGAATTGTAATTGCACGACTGTTATTTGTAAATATTGCAAAATGATACAATTTTTCTATTTTGCAGTGGAGGTGTGCAGGATTGCGATGGTCAGGAAATATCACGAGAAAATTTTTCCATTTTCCCATCGGGTGGTAAAAAATTTTTCTTGAGAATCTAGGGTTAGATATTTTTACAGCTAAACCTAAATTTGACACAACTTTGAAGGAGTAAACATAAACGAAACAGTTTAATATAAGTTACAAATATACCAGAATAGTGCATGAGAAAAGGTTAAGTCAATGTAGAATCACACACTTGCAAAAAGGAAAGTACATAACATTTAAACATCAAGCCACCTGAAGCTATACATGTACCGGCATTAAAATAAATTCACATTAACGCTGATAAATAATTTGTCATATTTTCTTGTCACTTACACACACTTTACATCAGTTATAAAAGCACTATAGACGTGTAAACATATATACAAATGTAAACACAAAGATGCAAAGTTGTCACCTCTGTACTACCTACTGCATGCAACATACAAAATGGGGTGCTTTCAAGTTTACGCTTGCAAGCGAGATATAGCAAGTTGTTTAAAATCGAGGTAACTTAAGGCAAATGAAAATGGTGCATTTGGTGAAGTCTTTTGATGAGCCGATGACGCATTACACATCAGTCAGTTATGTTTCCATTCTTAACCTAAAATTTTGAAGTCAATATTTAGCATTTCAGTCACAAGTCAGTCAACTTGTCATTTTCGTATCCATGTTTGTCATGTCATGCCTTTTTCCTTTGTAATACAAGCATTGTCTTATAATGCCTCATACTCGTTTCTTGTGTGCCAAATTCTAAATATAAATTGATTACATTTATAATTGAGTAAGCTAAATAAATTTTCCAGTTTCTTCCTGATTTCAGAGTGAAAAAACTTTTCCCAAAGGGTAATTATGCTTTCCCACACACCTCTATTTTGTAGTGAAGAAATTAAATTGGAAATAGTTATGTTTGTATGGAATCATAACTTAACAAAATTTACAGGAATACAAAAATTCAATGTAGCCTATACACACCAAAATAGGTATTACTAAGCAAGTGATTTCAAAAGGAGTGTTTAAATGCAGTTTTTATTTAAATTTGAGTGAGAGTGTACCGGAAAAATTTTCTTTAATATTCCCATTTGCAATATTTTATTTTAGTTAAACTTGACAAATATTGAACAATGTGTTCAACAAAAACTTTACTGATAAGATTGATTTTTTTTTGGGCGACTAATGTGTCAAGTCCACATCTATAGAATTTTTATGTCGGTACCATGAAATTCAATGGATAGTTTCCACTGTATTTATTATTTCCAATAAATACATCTTGTTCCTTTCACTAAGGATTTCTATTCTAGATGTATTTCCTATGATCACTAGCAATTATATTACCATATGACATCAACCGAGACTGGGTGTTGTTACAGAAGTACAAACCAAAGAGTAGGAATGCAGATTCCCTTCAGGAATCTATATGTCATACACACCATTCAATGGCCACCCATTCTAGATACTTCAGTAGATAGAAAGGTAGAGCTCCAACATTCAGAAACCCATCCATGAGGGGCGAGACAGTTACCTCAGGTTGTACTTCTACAGGAGCGCTTATGGTGCTGGAATGTATACTTGCAAAGGTCTGAAGGACTAACCCCTGTTGCGACTTCACCCAATGGTGGTAAGAAGATAGCCCACACAGCTCACCACCCTAGGCTTGCATGCCAGTGGCGGGGAACTGATTAGGGCACAGAGCTGGTGCCATCAACCCCTATCGGCTTTACACTTAACTAGGGATGTCTCGAGTTCACGTCGATCAAGAGGGTACATAAATGTCAACAAGACTCACAGAAAGAGCAAAAGGAGGCCTATACCGCCACCAAGCGAGTGTGTATATCTGACCCTGCTGCACTTAGCAGACAAGCCAAACAGGAGAGAGCTCTGACAGCCAGTCAACTGGAGAAGCCTTTGTTACCAGTATCTAAGTTTGTTTCTTTCCCTACACATATTTGCCTAGCCCATGATTAAATTCCCATTGTCCGTGTACTATTAGCAGGCACAGACGTCGGGTACAGAGTAGCTAACTCCGTTATCTGGAGGCGAGAAGCAGCAGAGTGGAACCAACGGTACTGTGTTGGTAAGCACAGTAAATCCAAACCCCACTCTTCTCAGAGAGTTGACAGTTACAGCCAGACAGCAACAGCTTCTGCTGCAGTGACCGAAGCAACTCCTGGTAAGACAGCCAGCGAGCCAGTGTCCCAACCCAGCATATTGTAGTTCCAGCAGTGGGTAACTTTGTACCCAGTCGCCAACCGATCAAACCAGTACGAGTCAAAAGCCAAAAACTTAACCAGAAAGTATAACTCTAGTTATAACCCGAGCATGCCTGACCTAGCGCACATAAACTAGATTGACTGTGTCTATAGTTCTCTAGGGCATGCAACAACTGTATCAAATTTAATTAACAAGCTTTTAAAGATAATTCTACTGCTCTCTGTAATCAAGAGTGTTTACTATTAGATAAACTCATTATTAATTTTAACTACAAACCTTCTGTGCAACATACATTTCTGTTCATGCCTGCAAAATTAAAAAAAAATTTGTATCGCATAATTTCCAAACATGTCATGAGATTGTATGCAGCTGAAAGTATTTCCTGTATAACCACCTGCTTTTCTGCTTTGTGCTACATATAAACTACATTTTGTATTACTGTTTAACATTACCATGCTTTTTGCATGTTGAAAGAAGAGAACCCAAATTAAGAATAGGTGAAAAACAGAGGCAAGGAGAAAATTTCCTCCCAGAAAGAGTAACATATAGTATAGGTTATGACAAAAATTTTAACATTTCTGCAAGACATTTTTTCCCACCATAGTATGGGGGAGATTATTTTAATTTAAAAAATTTATACTGCACACAGAGCTGCCAACCTCCAGGCACACCCATCAGTAATCAGTTATATGCAAAAATAAAATGCGTAAATCATTAGCGATAAAATTCCCCCAAAATATATAGATATACTCTAAAAATTTAATAGGCATACACACAACACATGTGTATTAAAATTATAAAATATGTGCACATGAATGAACCAGAACAACGATTTACCATAGTAATAATCACCAGGATATGTTAAAAACTTTCTCAATCATAAAAGTGCCTAAATTTGCAGTTGACAGATGCTCTAATTCCATTTGATTGGGATGGACACTGCTAAAAATTCTCTCTGTTGAAGAATTTCTAGGCTGGCATTCCAACCTGTTTTATTTTTGTAATTGCCAAGTTAACTTTGTGGGGATTCTGTAACTTTATTTTGAAGGAAAATAAAAGGAAACAATGATGGGTTGGGTGCTTTAGTTTAACGTCATTCTTGAGACTGTATTGTTTTGATGTTCTTACGAGTGTGTTGCCATTTAGAGTTCCATAATGTTTTGATGCGAGCAGTGGAAAATTTTGATCGTATGGAAATAACATTTAAATTATTGTAACTTCGAAAACTTTAACTTCAATAAAAAACAAAACGTGATACATACACCGCTGTTCGTATTCGTGCAGATACAGCAATGCGCACACACACACTTTGACCGAAGTTAACCTTACACTCGAATTTGCGATATAGACAAAAACAAAAATATTATTCACACACTACAAGTGTCTTGAAAGAGCAACTTTTTCAGGTCACGTGCAAGTGCATTTCAATAATTATAGTAGCAGTTTAGAAATATATTATTTACAAAACACACTAGCTTACTGTTTTAAAATTCGCAACCTCTCCAACACGTGTTTTTCAAGAGGGTAATCTTTGAAAGTTTATTACTTCACTAAAATCACGTCTGTTCATCACTAGCATTACATAATTTTTTTTGCAGAATCATTCAGCAGACTCAACACTGTGCATGTTTCCTGTAACCAACAAACTTAGTTCAATTTTGCAACAAATACTTATTGACAGGCCATGTATAATTGCTTTTGCAAAAGCCTCAGTTGTTCTTAAGGCCATGTGTTTAATATCAGCCCTTTTCTATTTTGCACTGTTAAAACTTCCAGCAATATAAGTCAGAATTATTTTTGGGAGTGGGGAGAAAAGAAAAGGTGAAGGGGGGGGGGGGGGGGCAGCGACAAACTCTTGTTCATTCAACACATGTTTTTCACTTTTGACATGTTTTAAAACAGTATCTCGTCGCTCATATGAAACTTTACAGTTACAGTATTTACACATTAATGTAGATGTGTCTGAAGCATAAAGACAGTCACTACGACATTCTTCTGCCCGCTGTCTTGCACTTACTGCGTTTTTAGACATTTAAAACAATTATAATTTACACGACACATTGAGATAATAACACACTTAGATACAAGACAAGATAAAAAAGTGTACGTTAATAATGGCACACAACCTATTTTTTTATTTCCAATTTTCGCTTATGAAGAAAGGAGAAATTTGCCAAAACATAACTACACATTTTTGTAAACAAAACGTATTGCGCCAAATATTCGCATGTATGAGTTCGGCTGGCCCGCCATAAATAACATGAGCGGTAGACGTCAACATTTCACACAGTTACTTAATTTCGTTGTTGCCAAATAAACTTTCACAGCGCTGTGCATTGAAGTGTTACTTAAAGTTATTTGTCATCTGCGCTTGTTAAACCTATGGCATAAACAGACATGACAAAAAGTAAACATAACCGTTCGCATGTACTGAGAATAATTATCCACAAAAGAAATGATTGACTCACGTTTTTGCTTCTAAATCCACAATAGCACATCAAATCAGTCCTAGACATAGGTTTGTGGTTAATGAAAAATACGAATTCGGGATAATAATATTTAAGATTTTTAAATTTCGTGAATTGTAACTCCAAGTGCGAAAAATAGTGTAATCTTATGTTATAGATGAAAATTAGTATTAGTTTTAGCGTTATCACAATCACAAAATTTTCAGGTCTCTACACATCACTACTGACAACAATGCTGTTTTCTCTTTCCAATGTTGCCATGATTTTTACTGCTCCTGATACCGAATTTATTGCGCTGTTTGCAAAGAATACAGAAATTATCGACTCACATGCAAGCTTCAGGGAAGAGTACAATATTTACTGTACGGCAGACAATACATCGAACCATAAATATATATGAACTAAAAAAAATACAAAAATATCCAGGCACATTGTCAAGGCTAGCAATAATTTCCACAATAAACAAGCAAGCCTCCATAATTCCGTAAGTGGACGTTAAAATCAGTAATAATTACAGGAAATCCATAATGCTTGGCAGTTCTGTGCATACATAAAAAAAGTTCATCAAATTTCCAGCATATACTTAAAACAGAGATTACTGCTAATTACATGGAAAAAGTATTTTGATGTCATACAAAATCCACACTAACAATACACATATCTTTCGGGTAGTCTCTTCCTTAAGTGTATCAAATTCAACAATCTTGTTAAGATAATTCTACTGCTCCATGTAATCAAGAGTGTCTACTATCAGATAAAAAACTCATTAATTTTTAAGCACAAACCTTCTGTGCAAGTGTAGATTTCTGTTCATGACTGCCAAATTCAAAAAACTTTTGTATCACATAATTTCCAAACACATCAGTCATGAGATTGTATGCTGCTGAAAGTATTTCTTGAAAAACCATTTGTTTTTCCGTTGCATTTGCACGCTCCAGCTTCTGCTGGATGAACCGCGAGCCATGCTGATCCTGTGAGAACTCAACTATGTGGTTGGCCAGATCACGCAGCTGCAGGCTTGGAAATCTATTGTTCCTGTACAGTAAAAAAAACATTTAAGTTAGGACTTCAAAAAGTAAAATGCAACAAACAAAGACTTAGTTTAGAGCACAGATTTAAGTTTCATTCGAAAAACACTACTATTCAGTAAAATACAGGATAGGTCAGTTTAATTCCTCGGTTTTGAAAAGTGTTGTTTCTTGTGCGAGAACTACAAAAAATTCACTTTCTATTAATTTTTAAAGAGTGCTGCATAACCTTCTTTTATCACTTTACCGCTAATCTACAGCTACAGATCGAAACAAAAAATTTTTCAGCATTACCACATCAATATAAATTGAAGACAAGAAAAGCAGTAGAGGTACCAAGATCAATACATCGCTGTTATATGTGCGCTAAGCATCATTCAAGGAATACAAGTAGAGCCAATAACAAAAGGTAATAAAATTACCAAAATTCCATAAATATCTAAGCTAAATGTTAAATTGAGTGCTATGTAAATGTTATTTTACTGGCTAAAATTTTCCAGTTCAATACAAAAAATACAATGCATGCAGTGCATGTTTGTGTACATATAAAAGAGAGTTGACATGATCGTACAAGATAAAAGCAATGGCCTTGAAGGGTGACGTCCTTTTAGTAAAGGCGGATCATGGTCGAGGCTGTTTTAATTGGTGTGTGGACAGACACACCGGTTTTATTTTAACATACCTGTTTAATGATGTACTGGTGCCCGGCCCGTATATATTACTTGGTGCATGGCTTTCCTACAGAGCACAAAGTCGAGGACGGTGATTATGGCCTTATGAATGGCCGGAAACACTTTGGCTTTATTACCTGGGCGACTGATGGCCAGTGGAGGGTGATAACCCTGCTATGGCACTGGAACTAGGACCTGGTTGGCTGCAGCTGCCACTGCTGGACGCCCTTGGTGGGCCGGTGCGTTGTGATCACGCCTGATCCAGGGGTTTGCGAGGGTGAAGGGAACTTTCTCACTCCTTAGAAAAGCTTGTACTACGGGGTGATTTATCCATACGGTCTTAACAGGGGCTTCGAATAAATATGGTAGGGCAGCTCGGAGGCGAGGCCTCTCCAGATGTTTGGCGGCTTGAGCTCGTTCCCGGGCCTAGGACTGCCAAGTACAGTCGGAGTTGGCTAAAGCCCTTACTTGTATTTGGATATGGTAGTTGCCTTTTTCTCTCACTTTTGAATACCACTCCAACGAGAGTAGGGCATTAGGTTGACTACTACTATCAGCCCCGCGAAGGTTAAGCAGGCGACATTTGTCCCTAGCTAAGCGTACTTCCAAGTGTTGAAGTTGACAGACTAAAGTGGCACCGTCTGCCTCTTTCCCTTCTGGCACCAGAAGTGTGGTTGATTCAAGAGTGTTGGATTTACGATGGCTGACATTTACAACACCTGGGTATAGGTCCACAAGGGGCCAGGCCCCTAGAACCACCGCAGTGGAAGAAGTAAAAATGGATTGATTGACTGACCAGCTCGGGAATTGTATTCCTATTGGTTGAGGGTCTACCTTTCTACACACTAGGGTGAACAGAATGGGTGGCCATTTAATAGGTATGTTTCGACGTACGTCCATCCCTGTGGGGAGCCCGCAGTCCTGCACCAAGTTACGAAAATTGGGTTAAGTAATTATTCCGCGGTATCCTGCTTAATCCTTGACGGACCTGTTGTCTATTTAGCAAACAGTAAAAACATCCTTGGAATAATTCTTTGCAGATGGATAAAAACATGTTTATTACTGGGAGGAATAAACCTGGTGGTTCATACTACCTCCTATCAAACAAGAGTACAACGAAAGTTAAACTACGGTATACAGTTGAAGGTGACTTGGTTCTAGACTGCACAAGGTAGAAATGCTAAGTGGCTATTAAAAGAACTTGACTTAATTATCCTAGACTTGTGAGTCCAGAAGGAACTTGCGGCTTTACCACTAACGAGAAAGGCACTGTTGGCGTTCCTGAAGGGATGATGGTATTTACGTGTATGACGACTTCTGCAGGGGTAGCTACCGGAGAATCTTTGGATGGTATTGAAGATGTCTGCGAAGGCGCTTGAGAGCTTCTGGTAGATCTAGAAGACTTGCAGGACAGTAGAGGGACCCAGTACACGAGGTGGTGGAGTGAGCTGCTGATGGTTCCTTTGGTACTAGGAGTGTGAAGGAACAGACTGGCGATAAGGGCTATGCATCAGTATTTATACCTGCCGGCTAGCCTTTGTCCGGGCGGTGGGAGGTGGGTGGCGTGACGTCCTTAGGGTACATGACGTCGCCAGCTCGCATGAGTTTCAGCAGAGGCGGCACGAGTTAGCGTTCATACTTGTGGTGCCATGCCTTGGCGCACTGTAGTACTACGTGGGCTCCAATTGCAGTTATGGTGGCTTGGTCGACGGCTCATTCATATTTCGGGGTTATGAGCGTACACAATTTACAGTTAGGTGACCAGTACAATTTCTTGGTGTCTGTAATAGCCCTGCAACTAGGAGCAAATCTTGTAGGCAATCTAAAAGATTGTACTGTTATTTTAACTCAATTGTGTGTAACAGAGAAATTTGCTCCAATGAGGCGACGACGTAGTAGTTTATAAAAAAGACACCACGTGTCAACTTGAATCAACAGCTTGATTCACATGTAGAATATAAGGCAGCATTCTAAGTTGGAATAGTTCTCTCTCTCTCACACACAAACAGATGCACAAAAACAAATAAACACACACAAACACAAAAAAGTCAATAGTCTTGTGCACGCTGTGAGCCTTGAACATTAAGTTTCAGATGCAAAAGGTAAGAAATAGTGAAAAATAAAACATTGAACATCTTGCCAATTAATTTAATAAAATAATAACTTTTGAAATTCAAACTTATTTCGATTTTATGTATTTTTGAGTAGTCAAAACTTGACTATTTTGTCCAAAGCATACCATTAAATACTAATATGCATGCATACACCTAAACTAAACCAATCTGAACAATTACATCTTAATTCTGTATATTCCGTATCATATGGACATTCGAGGTTACACTTGAAAACATGGCTGTCACAGAGGATACGAAAGAGCTCAACAAGTGATCATCTGTCATTCACTTTCCCTCTCACGTTACTTGTTTCTGGTGTTCATGAAGGGAACTAGAACCACCAGTTATTTCAAGACAAGTGTATGTGTGGATTTTTCCCAACAAAGTGAATCTAGAAAGTGTTCCTTTCAGCATCATTATAAAAAAGATTCTATTGTATTTAGTTTATTTGTACCATTTTCAGGCTAAAAATTAATTTTGTGAGGGGAATTAATTTGAAATCTTCATGTGCATAAACAAATGTTTTTTAGGGTTGTGTGATTGTAACTTTTTTTAACACAACAAAAATGAAAGATATGTTATGAAACAGAAAAATAATGTTGTTAGAGCTCATCCTTAATGGACGATTAACAAACTTCGTAACATTCTAGAAAATTATTCATTACAACCAATTCCTTATATAATCAAACCAAAAGTATGTATAATCTGGAATATTTACCACGGGATGTCTTTCCTACATTTCAATTTCCATTTTTTTCTAGTTATTTCAGTTATTAAATAAACGTGTGAAACCCTGTGGTGAGAAAGGTGCATCACCGTCACCACGCCAAGTGCTTCTGGTGGGTGCTAGGGCATATGCACCAGGGGAGAAGCTTGGACTCTAGTCCCTGCATGACACTGGTGAACGACCAGTGTACAGACCCAGCCTGGTTGTTTTCCTGCAGGGCACCAAGTCTGGTCCTGTGAGTTGGAGTGAGTATCTGGCGGCACACTATAGTACTTGGATGATCTCAAAGCTTAGTCTTGGTGGCTTGGCCGGAGAACAGTACAATCTGGCGTGGAGCGTTCGTCCTTTGCCATGGGAAGAAAGTACAAGATCTGACGTCTCGTGGCATGTAGAAACAATCAAAATCTGTGGAATAGTATGGCTGAGTGATGCGCACTGATGGGTAGAAGTCAATTAAATATTGTTGAAAAGAAGAGTGGTGCTTCAAAATAATTAAACCAAAGCAGACAACTTATAATCAAAAAGTTCCTTTGCAGGTGCTCACTAAATGAACATTCATTAAACAAACAAATATTTATTGAAATTAAGAATTTTTGTTTCATTACAAATTTCGGTAACGGGGTTTCTTACAGAAACACTACAGTATTTAAAAACGTGTAATTTCCCACCCCCTCATTGTTTACTTTGTAGTTTAGCACTTTGGTCAGTTTATAAAAATAACATCACTTGATCACATTCCGGGGCACAATATAAAACAGTTACTATTTTTGGCATTTGTAACTGGTTTTGCCACGTAGCAGCTGGTTACAATCACCAACCTTGCCAAATAGTTGCAGATACTGTATATGTCAAGAACCTAATCACAAAAAACATAAGATGAGTAAATATGGCAGTGTTTATGAAAAACCCCATGCATGTTCTGTGCATAAATTACATGCATCTGCTTTATATACATGTATTCGTTACTTTCATCATATTACCAACATTTTTGGTTGGAGATATTTTTTATAAATAAAATACATGAAGTTATGATTGTGTCCATGAACGAGCACCACACGCCGTAGCAGTTCGGCTAAACATATAAAGAATTGGCTTCATACATGAAACAAACATTCGACCTTACTACTAATAGATTATGAATCTTGTTATACTGTGAACGATGTATCAATATATGAGTGAGCGATAAATTAATATACATTTGACGTTTACGAGATAGAAAATGTACAATGACTAATAGAGGTAAAATGTTTTTTTTACACATGAATTTTATTTACATCAAAACCAGATAAAAGTATAAGTTTAATTACATTTTATTTTTTTTTAATTTCACCAGGTGTGGCTTATCTTTATATATATAATTCTTCTGTGCGTGTGTATGTCACTGAACTCCTCCTAAACGGCTGGACCGATTTTGATGAAATTTTTTGTGTGTGTTCAAGGGGATTCGAGAATGGTTTAGATTCACAATTCGGTCCACTACAAAATGTTTTTTTAATTAATATTTTATTTATAAGTTATTGTTGATCTTCGAATGTTTTACATTGTATCCGGCAGACAGCGCTGCAATCGCGGTGTCGAATATCCAAAAATATTTCATTTTACTTCCAGTTTGTCCCGATAGTGGCGCTGCGATCAGATTCAGGAGAATTTCGTAACTTTGTGTTGTTATTGTGTTAAAATAAATCGCGTGCTAATTGAAATATTACATTCAGATGTAATTAGTGTGTGAAGGGTTTTGAAGTGTAGATAAAAACTATACATTGTGCAAATTCGGTGCGGTATTGAAGAGAGTATTTTACATAAATTCCTATCAAATTTACACATGCGTTGATTAACAATCATCCTAACCTACAAATTTATTTGTGTAGTTAATTGATTTCATAACAAATTATATGTTGCATGTTCGAGGGTTGGCAAACCATCGAGTTTGTTTGTTTATACCCCTCAAGGATTAACCAAAAATATTGTACATTCAATGGCATTACGATAAATTTATTTTTTGTACATTAAAAAAATATACCTGTTAATGAAAATAGCTCGAGTTTTATCTTTTTTACCCTTTAATTAAAACAAGTTTAAGTTTCTATTCAACATAGCTTCTATATTCAACTTAGCTCATAGTATATACATATTCACACGCAATCGATAGGTCGAATTGTGGTAACTGTACATGTGATGACGTCAGGTACTGAAATAACTTTCTTTTATAAAAATTTTCATCAAAACGGTCCAGATTGTTACAACTTATTAAGAAAAGTTTAAAATTTTCGGATTTAAGACATATGTACAGGACAACGTCTGTCGGATCCGCTAGTAGAGAGTTAAATATGTAGCAGCACCAATGCCAGCCGTATCAGTTGACGCATGATATCCTTTCAACAATATTAAATTGACTTCTACTCATCACTGCGCATCAGTTAGCCGCACAATTCCACGCAGTTTGATTGATTCTACATGCCACGAGACGTCACATCTTACACTATCTACCCACGGCAAAGAACGAATGCTCTCCACGTCACCCAAGTACTATAGTGCGCCGCCAGATAGCTGTACTTGTATGATCTGCAAAACATGCCCCTGGATACAGTGCTGACCAGTGAAGGATCTATGCCAAGTCTAACCCGTCTCCAACCCAAGCAAGGGTGCGCCAGCCGGAGCATAAATAGCGGGCAACGTCACACGTAACGCCAGTTTGTTCTGTTCCTTCACCACACTGCCTAGTGCCAAAGGAACCATCAGAAGACCATCCTGGTCTTCACCGCGCCCTTGGTGCCATACACTACTTCTGTTCTAACAGTCATCGCCAGTTGTCTGTCATTAAACATAAGATAATTACAACTACAAACCACATTTGTCAGCTATACCAGCTAATTTTCAATTTTCCTGCCGAACCCACTTTTCCATATGGCCACTAGATTTACTACCAACAGCACCTTTCCACCATATTGCAGTGCCCTACAACGCGCTGCCTGATGAAGCTGGCCTAGCCAGTGAAACATCGTGACCATGCAACCGTGTGAAAAAGTTCCATCCTGTGTGTGTGTGTATGTGCACATGTGTGCACACCTGTTGACAAGTACCAGACTGTGAGTAATTGAATTCATGTCCTTTTACATATTTTTGGTAGCCTAGCAGCCTACCATTCTTTAAATTCACGTTCAATAGAAGGAAAAAACCTTTTCACACATTGGCAGCAAATAAATTGCTGAATTGACATTACAGAATCAGAACATGTGATTCTATACATCTGCATAATTTTGTGAATCAGCACAGCTACAATGATGTCTTTTTTTTCAAGTAAGATTGCAGTGTTGTAGCACGACTAATATTTACAACATGGCAAACATTTGTCCTTTGTTTATACTTGTATTCATGTCAGTTCTATTTTTAAAATATATATATATATATTATGATTTGATTTCTTTTGGTTTCTAGATACAGGCGGTCCTCTACTTATTGACATGTGTTCCTAACTTTGTGTATGGTTGAAATGTATGAAAGTAGAACCCCTATGTCAATGTGATAAATGAGCTTATGTTCCTGGATTGCAATAATAATAATAATAATAATAATAAATTTAAAAAAAGCACGTACATGCACACCCGATAGCTGGAAATGATTCACCACTTTCCGATTGTGCAATAATTTATTTAGTTAAGGTTATTTTTAGCATCCATCATACATTCAAGTCAGTTTGGATTAGGGGTGGGATTATCTTTGTAGGCTATTTATAACAAATTTTCTTTGTTTCTTACACACAAGTCTTCATTACAACTTTCATATTTACGCTTCTTATTCATTGCATAGTGAAAATAATTACACATGTGCATCAATAGATAAATAAAAAAACAAGGTCACACAATTAATCTCAAATGAAACAAACTACCATAATAAGAACAATGGAAGTTCTAAACAGAAACTGAATAAAAACATAGAACCGCCTTTGAGCAGTAACACTCCAGACTACATACAACTTCATATGTACATTAAGCTCAATTCACAATGAAAAACGTGTACTTAAAGAACGTGTATGTATCAAAGTGAATATACGTAGATTTCTTTATGGCATAGTTCATCATCATCGTGTACGTAAACAGCTGTGGCATATGAACCACGCCATAAAGAATTCCTACTTTTATTTTCATACGTACATCTTCGTTATGTACACTTTTTCATTTCGTTCAGTTATATCAAAAATATAGTTACATATATCTAAACCAGAGGTGTCTATGTTTAAGTCAACATTGCCACAATACTATTTTCGCTTTGCTGTTAACACACTTACATTTTTCATGATAGTGGTATGCACGCAATATGTTTTTTGGTTATGTACAAAAATGCGAAGCAAACATGTGAAAGTCGAATTTATGGTAAGAAAACATATTGTACTAGAGTCGAATGTAAAAAAGTAGAGGACTGCCTGTATTAATCACCTTTAACTATGGCAAATATATTGTTAATATTGGTTGGTTCCACTTTGATATTTTCAACATTTCAAGTGACAGTATCACAAATTTTTTACAGGGCTATAAAAGACAAATAATATTGGAGACCGAAATTTGTACAAAAATCCTAGAATTTTACGCCAGAAAATGAGATACCTCATTGTCCCTCCAAATTTTCCAGCTGAACAAATTAAGTCATTTGTTCAATAAATATTTCAAGGACTCAGAAAAAACCATATGACATTAAAACCATAAAACCATATTGCACTACAAAAATAAAAAAAAAAAGAAATTTGTCAGATATGAACAATGAAAGAGAATTAGGCTACTTATTTTAAAAGTGGTTTTCATACACTTAGTCTCACGTACTACCATCGCTAAAATTAAAAAAAATTATATTGTTGTAATTTTTTTTTATAGCACACCTGAAGTCTTCTAAGAGACGACTGCGGCCCGCTGGTTTGTCCAGGCTTGTACCTGCACTGGCAGCTCGAGTGGCACCACTGCTAATCTTCGAGAATATTGAACTGCATGACCCAAACATGCCGTTTGTGGGCAGTCCTACACCACCATTGCGAAACTTGGCTGCCTCCGCACCAGGAGCAGCCGACAAAACACCTCTCGTGCCTGCCCCAGTCATCAGCGTCCCTAACTGCAGGTTGGTGGTAAGCGTTGGTGGTGGGGTAAGGGATGCTGAGGGAATACCAAGAGGGCTCTGCGACGAAGTAACCGTACCTACAAATCACCAAATCACACAAATGCCAGTCTGCGCAATGCTCTGTGTTTGTAGCTAACCATCAAGTATTGAATATTATATCTCTCTAAATAACTACACAATCACCTCCATTTCAAAAAAGTCATCAATATCCCAAATAAGGATTTCTACAGTTAGAATTATATGAAAGTGAGAAAACTAAGTTTCATCATCACCATTAAAAATGAAAACCCAACGTAAATATGGTTTGTCACCAACATACGACTTTTTACATGTAACACCACATATAAGATGAATGCACATTAAAAGCCCATATAATATGTTTACCCAAAGTTCCATAGCTCTGAGGCCATTTCCCTCTGCTGTAGTCTAGTGACGGGGAAAATGCAGACGTGTTTCTATCGAAAGAATCTCGTCGACCAGAGGTAGTGTTGCCTAGCCCCAATCCTACAAACAAACCAAAAACAACCAAAAAAATTAACAATTCTAACATCATTGACCAAGTATCTTTACAGTCAATGCTATAAACAAAAAAAAAAAGGCTTAATTTTTAAGAGCATTATAAAGAACATACATAGAGTTAATATAGCTTTGTGCACTGTAATATGAGTACCATCAGTTGATTATGCACAAACAATTTACAGAAATGTACTTGAACTAATAGGGCTGGGCGAAGTTTTGAAAAATCAGAATTTCAATAGAATAACTTTAATACTTAGTTTTGTACTATGAATAAGATTTTTTACTTAAAAAAAAAAGGGCAACTTGAATTATTTATTATTATTTGCCCAAAATCAAAACACATACTTATTTTATTATCTGCTATTTTATATATATTATATATAATGAAACACTTAATTATCTTTCCAAACTTCATTTGGCACCACAGATTTTAGTTGGTATTATTTATGTCTATTTCTCTTCATGTCCAACACAGTCCTAATGCATTATGGTGTAATAAACAGGAGATAAGACTGCAAGTTTTACTAACCTGCTATTCAAACCTCAGTAATGTAATAAAAATTATGTGGGAAATTAACAACTACCGAATCACAGAACAAGTAATAAAGGAATGGAACAGTTACTGGTTGTATTTGTAAAAGACAAAGATGAAGACCAAACTAAATTAAAATAAACAATGACATTCCACAACATTAACTCACATATACATACAACTACTGGGGTGTAAAACCATCGGCCCTGCAATTAATTACTATCTCCAAGAGTTTTATTTCTCACACTTCACTGAAATAATTTTTAGCTTCTTACTTAGTACTATTTTGCATTAAGTCAAGAAATATGCTGATGTGATGGAAAATGATTCTTAGTTCTTTTATAATACGCTACTCTAAATATTCCTTAATCTTGGATTAATATTCAGTTTATTTAAATTTGTTTAGCATGAAAGGCAATATAAGTTATTACATAGCAAAAAAAAAGTCAAGTATTTTTGTAAATGAATGAAAAACCATTTTTTATCGGCCTTTTGTCTAGCTAGTAAAAAAGTATGTATTTCTTAAATTAAAAAACAATAACTGGTGTACTGTGTACTTTTCAACAAAACCCTTTGATTCTAATTTAATTTAATTTAAGTAGTTTACAAAATATATTGCACATATACTATATATATCGCAAGTATTTGATATATATTGTTACACATTATAATATTGTAATATTTCCGCTGATAATTAGTAATAATGTGATGCTAAACAAAGATGCTGGATGAGCGTAGTACTAATGGTTGTGACAGTATTTGACTGTAATAAAGAATTTTCTAACGAGGGATTTTTATGTATTTGACAAAGTCAATAAAATACTGTATTTCGGCTGTATTACTGTGGGGTACGGCTTATACACAAAATATTGGCATAACATTGTTTTTTACCGAAACCTGTTTAGAAATTTGTAAATATGAAGCACATTTTAATTGTTTAACTCATAAAGGAAGGGAGGGGAGGGAAGGTATATAATCAAAGAAAGAAAGAAAGAAAAACAACCTTGTGCAGCTACTTGTTCACTCGCGTTCATGAACAAAATAACCACCATCCCGTATGTGTAAAATGTAAACATGTTTGAGCTAGGCCATAGATGTCATACATGAGAAAATAATTTATTTACTATACAAGAGAAAGAGTCCTTACATATTTTACATGCCCGCGGCACCTCTACTGCACATTGATAAGACGCCATTTTATGTAACACGTTACCGCGGTTTTGCTTTCTGAAGTCACATTACATTTGTGGAATAGTAATTGTGCAATGTATATTCATTAACATTGCAACATAACACAAATTTTCTGTCACAAATGTTTTGTAGAAGAGAAGTTAAGTTGGAATTTATTATGTTTGTACAGGATTGTGATTTCAGAATAGTCACAGGAATACAAAAATCCAGCGCGGCCTATACTTGAAATATTAAGTATCCCTAATTTTATATCAAAAACTTCAGGTGTGGCCTATACACGCACACGACCTATACACGCCAAAATAAGGTACTTATCTGCAAATTTTGTAATGTACAAATAGAAAGGGCTAGAAAGGACACTTGTCTAAAGTACATCCAGGGCAGTGCTACTCGCAACAAAAACAAAGCTTTAGCGATGGAAGGGAAACAAGTTCAGGGTGCATCAATATCTGGTGTAAAATCTCAAAATTTGCTTACTGATCTTGTTTCCCAGTAGAAAAATGGGAAAGTCGAAAAACCAAAAATTATTTTGTCAATAACTGGCGCTTTCATGGAAGCTAACATTCCATCGGAAAAAGTTGGTCACCCGAAGTTAAGGGAGTGGATGAATAAGCACATCGCAGATATTTAAAAAATGTGTATAAACCTGGTCTGCCGTTTTAACGGATTTTATACATTTTTATGAATTTTTAACACACTAGAAAAATTCAAACCCAAAGCGTTTTTTTATGCATGCAATTCTAATTTGGTGACGTGTTTTGCCTTTGGCATCGATATCACAATAGCAAAGGAATGAAAATTATCACTGATACAGTCCCTTAAACAAAAGTATAAGTAGTGTGAGTGTAAAAAAGAATTACCATGGTTTGTACATTCCAAACAAAAAAAAAAAAAAACTACATTATGTAAACTTCTTTCGTATCTACTTTTTTCGGTAATTTGCAATTTTTTTAATTCCAAGGATTTTACAGGATTTGACACAATGATTCCATGATTTTACGGGATTTCAGCTTCAGGACTGGTGGCAGCCCTGGTATAAACACTTACATGGAATATATCCTGATACAATGACCATGTTTGTATTACCTAACCTCTAAAATTGTTTTCATGTAAAAAGCTATCTTGTAACCAACCTATGCTGGGCCTAGGCCACAATATTCCCAACTGCATCTAACTTTTTCACTTTTATAGACCTAACAAATTAAAACTTACAGAAAATAAATGTGTACAATTTATTCTAACATAATTAATTTTAGGCCTGGCATCAAATTGCTTTTTGCAAATATTTTTGCCTGAAAAATGTTTAAAACCTGCTGAAGGAAAGAAATTAAATGCTGACTCATATGCTATGATTTTGTCCAAGCCTATGTTATAAATTATTTAATAAACATTTAATTATAAAATTAAAAAGCAAATAAATTGCAGTAAGCATATATATCGGTGTCCACTCCACATGCACTTAAGTACAGAATGAAAAATAATGCTGAAAATATTTCTTTGCTACCCAATTTAAAAAATTGAATGACAACACAGCAGAAAATATGAAATTGGTGACTCCACTGGCATTTACTTAAATCTGAGTACACCAAATTTATCTTTGTTCAAAAATACTTGAATGTTTATTTTCACTCATTACAACTGAACAGTGTAGTTGCATGCAAATTTTCAGGCACGACAATAAGGATGCTTATTAGTGGTTTAATAACTATAAATACAATACCTACAAGAAGTGATATTAGGTTCTGTTGTTTTCAGTCTTTTGAATACCATTATTCTGACAAAATTTTTCTAAAGCTAATTTCAAACATGCAACTTTTGATTTTATAAAATAACGAAAAGTACCTCAATCACTTAAAAAAATGACGAGAGGGGGGGAAATGAAATTTGCAATTTTTTATACCATATACAGGTGTGACTAACCATACATGTACATAATTCTTTTAAATATTGACACTCTTTTAAAATTTATGAAATTTTTGAAAAAATAAAAAAAAAAGTGACGCAAAATATACCGCAATCATCTAACCAAACCCGACGAAATAAAATATCATTTTCACAGAAAAAAGGTGTCTCTAGCCATAATTAACGAATAAACCACAAATTAATACTACCTGCGCACACACACACAAACACATACACAAAGAGAAGGACTACACCATTTTTCAAGTGGTTGCACAATCGCAACACTTTGCTGGCTAGACCAGCTTCATCAGGCAGCGTGGTTACATACCAATTTTTACACTATTTGCAGTAGATTGTATGGTAAAACCTCTATTAAAAAAAAATGAAGGGGCCAATATATGGCATATTTGTTGTACGGAGGTTTCATACTAGCAACATTTTGCAGTACATGCAATAATCAACAGAGAACAACTTCTAATCAGCTGTTTATTTCACAGAGTTTAAACATGGATTTAAGCAATAAAGTGACCATTAACTCAACTGGAATCATGTAAATCACTTAAATACATTTTGTTGATAGAAGTTTATTGTTTATGCAACTTACATTCATTATTTTTGCAAACTTAAAAAAAAATCACCACTTTTTAAATTGCTTTCTAATTCTTTCTAATTTGGGAAAGAAACTTAAATTTCCCATGGGAATTCTGTAAAAATCGGGAAAAATACTTGAGGTTAGGTAAAGAAATTTGTGGGTTACTAGACCTAAATAAAATAGTTACTCTGTGTGTTAAAAATTATATTCGAGCTAGAAAAGTCGTAATGTTTAATACTTTTATACTCTTAGTACATGCACTACGAATTAATCCTCTGGGTTTGGAGCACTTCTTGAAAATATTTGCTTCAATTTTAATAGGAAATTCCTTATAATAATTTTTAAATATAAAAAATTGGACTTTTAACTAAGAGTGGTCGTGCAGATAAATTTTATTTCAGGCGGGTATTTATCTCATATTTTCGGGCTTGGGCAATTTTGTATCTATGTTGATTTGCAGCCTTTTATTATATTACCACTCATTCTGCATTTCCAAAACACAAACTTTTTGCAACTTATTTATAAAATTAAACAAAAGTCAACATGAACGAATGAAAATACACATACGTTACTGTGTTTATAAACGTTATTTTACAGACCAAAGATGTACTGTATACAGTAGAATGTGTAAGTGGCACTTTACACAAAATGGCTGTCACATTTATTTACGACGTGAGCACGTGTCAGTAGCGTGGCAAGTTATTCAACTATCGCTGTGCCTGCTTCATTACATAATGAAGCATACACATTCTACCTAGATATATCTTTGGTCCCAAAAAAATCCGGTAATTGTTTGTGCATGTTTTACGGGACATTATTTCCAACTCGAAAACGAAAAAAAGTGTAGTAAAATAAATACTATGTGCAATGTGTGTATGTTTTATATGCTTGTGACGAAAGTGGTTGATCGTTGTAAAAATTTTGCTATTGAAAGTGTAATAAATTTTGATGAATGGAGGTACAGAGTATTTTGCTATATAGATACATCGTTAAAGGAGGTTTTACTGCATGTAAAAAAAAACTAGGTGTAATAAGATTATGTGTAATGTCTACGGTTACAAGATGGTCAATATCAGATTAGAATTCTCTAGGTGTAAGGTCAGTAACACTGGTGTCTACAACTCAATGAGGGGAATTTGTATAAGGAGGTGCTTGACCTTAATTATGTCCCTGTACAAAGACGGATGGGTAGGCCGTTGTTAAGGTATGCAGTTAAGTACATTGACCATTACATGTGTGGTCAATTTGGGAACGGGTGCAGGTTTACCCATTATGGGTCTCATCAAGAGTAGATCCTCGTCCGGACGTTGGTGACTGATTTTAGTATCCTATCCTAGGGTGGCTGGCGGTCTGATCATCTTGGGGCTGTGGCTCAGGAAAACTAGTCTGGGCGTTTTGTGGGTAGAAATGGTTGACTGTTGTGACTGATAACCCTGGCTGGCAATACCCAGAACAACTGGCAGGCATTAGAGTAAGCGAACTACGATCGGGTATGGTTCTCCGGTGAACTACTCGGGTGGCTTAAACAGGACACTAGGGAGGTCGGGTAGGTGAGGCCCCTATAGTTGGCAGGCGGCTTGAGCTCATTCTCAGGGAAGGGGCTGCAAAAGGCAAGGATAGCGGAGCACCTGTTTAGGTTTGGGGGCAGTAGCTGCCTTCTTACTTCTCTGCTTAGCACTGCCTGTATGGGTGATGGCATGGGTGAGGTACTAGGAGACCACCAAAGTAGGAGCAGGCAACCATTTCCCTGGCTAAAATGTAACCAGAAAAGTGAGTGAGTAAATGGAATTGTGGAGCGCTCAACAGCGAGATCATTAGCACCCACAAGAATTTAAAAATAAAATGCTGTACATACCTCCACAGGAGGCAGAAACAAAATAAAGGTAAAAAAAAAGTACAAAAATCCTCCATGGGAGGTGTTATTGTGAATTTAACGCTACTAAAATAAAAATGCCACTAGTAGACTGTATAACAAATTCAGCGATAAAACAACCCGACTGGCGGCAGCTGCACACGACTCAACTTACCACCATGATATCGAACACGAAACTGCTCTTATTCCTGTAGCTCAGGACCACCAACCCTTGAGACAGCATTGACAAATGAAGAATGCACCACCAAGGCAGGTGAGAGGGAAATTTAAAGTGAACTCCACACAAGCATTAATGGAGCAGTAAAATAAATTCAAAGTTTTGCTGTGAAAATATTGCTCATCCAAAATTCTGATATGTATCACTTACACCAACATACTATAAGCCAGGGCTGCCACTGATCTCCAAATCTAAGTCCTAAACAAGGCACTCAAAAATTCTGAAAAATGCAATGTCAAAATTGTGAAAAATCCTGATTACGCAAATAAAAATTTGATCACATTTTTCAAATTAAAAATTACAAGTGCACCAAAAAACTACTTATTTTTATTGCAAAAAAAAAAATTAATATTGTTGGAAATGAGAAAATAAATTCTTGAAATATAAATTCACATAATGTTACCACTCACGCAAACAGATATAACACGAAAAACTACACTCAAAACAAATAGGCCTAAGACACTTCTAACAGGAACTTGCATTTGAAAGTTAAATTCTGGTTACAAAAAAAAAAAAAAATACTGTTCAAGCAAAAATGTCAGCAAGAATGTTCTTGAGTAAAAATATTTGGTATGCAAGACTACGTAGTTAAATGAAATGGATTCTAACAAAGTTTTTCCATGTCATTGGGCCATTTATAAAAATACCACCATTTTTAAATTTCTTGCTTTCTTCATCATTTGAGGAGTAGGCTTCAATTCACCCTCATGCTTCCTAGAGGAAACTTGCAACAAGGCATTTAACTGCAAATGCCATATAAAAATTTTTTTTTTAAATATTACGTTCGTAGGTCACATGAAAAAATGCTAATGTTTGTAAACAGTATAAACAGGTGTGATCGTTACCGAGAAAGAAGATGTGGCAGCCGTGGAATGTTCCACATATCTGGCAACAGTGTCCGATCTTCTTTGCTTTCTGCCAGTCTTGGGGTGGGCACTCTATACCTTATTGCTGAAACGGTGTTGTAAATCTGCAGGCAGCCATAAAAGTGCTAGTATCCTGACAAATACCTGGTGACGTATAATTGTTTTTGTTTATTTGTGGAAAACATTGCGGAAAATGGAGCGTAGTATCCGTATCTTGAATGTTGTTGTTGGATAAATGTGTTCAAACAATATCATGGGTTGAATAGCGTATTTATTGTTGGTGGTAATATTTATTCTAATGAAATAATAGGCCAAATTGTAAAGTGCTGTGTCCCAGGCTGCAACGATAAAACATTGACACGACATCACCAGAATTCACAACGATAAGCTGAAAAGTAAGCATCCTTTAGACATGTACAAGACATACTATATATGTGGCAGACACTTTTTGCCTATATGCGTGGTACCTGGTTCGAAGAGGCTGAAACATTATTCTGTTCCAATAGTTAATTTGCCTAAGATATATCCAATTTGTTATTTTATTTCAGAAGTGTCTTAAGAGTTTAAATAAACTGTTCATGTTTAGTGCAATTTGTAATATTTTGTTGTTTGCCCAGTAGAACCCTTTGTAATGTGTGGTTATGTTCCTTGAAACGTTGCTCCATCAGTCTGGTCTATAGGTTATAAGCATCTGTGTAAAAGTTACATATTCCTGTAAGAACAATGATAAATCTAAGTTTAGGGTATTCAGGAATACTTAGATGTTAAGACATTTTCTTTCTTCAAGTGGGCCAACCACATACCACATACGCCCTACTGTTTTAGGCCTACTTGAAATTTGTGACATTAATAAATTCCAGCCCAGGAAATGAAAAGTATAAAACTAAAGGTTCTTATTTTTAATTAAGCCATTTAAAATGTATAGTTTCCAAGCGAGAATATTTTCAGCAGTAATTTTCATATTGCTAGAGCCTATACCCTAGTTGCCTTAACAATAAGTTGTTTTTTACCTGCCTGAGCCTATATCATAGCCAGGCCTAATAAAGAAATCCTAGGCATGTTGTGTAGGCCAGGCATATAATACTGTTTTTAAACCTGACAAACTAATACAGGAGCCTAAGAAGTACCTTGGTCGCCGCCGATGCTAACCTCCAAATACACAAGTTTCTTTTTATGCAGATTGTATTTGTTATGATGATAACCAACTGATCATACACATACAAATTAAATTGTAATGAGCTGAGTTTTGGCAAGCAGTGGCATTTCCAATATTTTTGTTTGTTAATGTTCATGTGTGGTATTATAATATCTTCCCAGTATGCAATTCATTTTGTACATGGGATATGGAGGAATAGGGTAGTAAAAACATTATGGTTACATCTATATTGCACTGGTGCTAGTTCACAGAATTTACCAACATGTGACTACCAGTATCACCAGTAATACTTAACTTGGACACCTTGCTTCTGTAATTATGGTTTGTTGATTTAAGGCATACATTGAAAAGAAACATTATTGTCCCCATCCCCCACCTTTTTATCCAAGATCATGTTAATTATGAGGTAATCTGCAGTAATTCATACCTTTCCCATTCCATTAATATTGAAGAATGCGAACGGAAAATTGTTCCCCATTTTGGGAAAATGGTAATTTGATATATGACAGGCTACAGATGAACATTTTTAATGAATGGTTTCTAGAGTTTATAGAAGTAGGTCTATAACTTATCATACTCCAAGAAGGCAAATATTAATGGAACTGTATTATGATATTAAATAAAATTGTGTACAATGAAATTGTCTGGCTAATACGTAACATTTACAAATGCTGGAAAAGTGTGTGTTGTTGTGCTTAACACAGCATAACTGCTTAAAATTTATTACTAATTCCAAGCAGTATGCCTACTTTAAACCATTTACCTCCACAGGCATACTGGTACGCGGCCGAATATCTGGCCGATAACACCATAAGCGAACTGGTACGCGAGATAGCACAACTGCCATCGAGGAGCTAGCAGCGCTATCTATGAAGCATATAGTTAATGTCTGTCCTCTTGGGCGTAAAAGCAGCTTGTGGCAATTTCTCGCGATGCATACTACGACTATCTTATCACGTGTTTCGTTATGCGGCCGCATATCTGGCCGATAACACCGCAGGCGTACTGGTACATGGGAATGTTTGACTGCAGTCGATGAGCTGGCAGTGCTATCTACGAGCATTTAGTGAATGCCTGTTCATTCGGACGTGAAAACAGCCTGTTGCGACACCTTTGTATGTATAGTGTGACTATTTTATCATGTGTTTCGGCACAAGTATGACATCTATAATGACAAATTCGAACTGTAGCATTTTACTAATAAATGATGCTACCTATCGTTTCAAACACTAACTTCGTTTTCATAATGGCGTATATTGTTTATGTTCATAATAGATACATACATTGGGGACAGTAATATAATAAGTTTACACTACGTGTGTGTTACGTTTACTGGGTGTTATTTTAGTAGCAGTTTAGTGCAAATTTTATACTAAAATATAGACTGTAAGACTTGGGAAACTACTATTTTTTTTATATTGTGACAACGGCTTAAGAGTAAATCACTGCTGCAAAACTGTGCCTAACAAGTATAATTTTACTGTAAATTTTATTGTATATCTTTAGTAAATGTGGAAATGGCAGCATAAAAGAGAAGCGATATCTTTGTTTGTGGTACAGATGATGAGGCAATGATACATTATTTTGAAATGCT
The DNA here is from genome assembly GCA_029891345.1 of Dryococelus australis. NCBI lineage: Eukaryota > Metazoa > Arthropoda > Insecta > Phasmatodea > Phasmatidae > Dryococelus > Dryococelus australis. The sequence continues at coordinate 198,678,343 of CM056994.1, forward strand.
GACATCTGAAAGTTCGAGCAGTGAAGATGAAATGGACTGTGATAATATTAGACAAGTTGCAGCAAACCAGTCCCCTGCAGCTGATAATGAGACAGAAAATAGCTCTTCAGAGTCAGGCGAAGATAACACTGCTGTGGATACTAGTTGTGGCGATGTTGTTGACTGGAAGTGGGAACAGAGTCTTGTAGAACACACGTCATCCATTCACCGGTGTTTCTGGCATAGCACCATATCTAAATTTAGATAATAACTCTAGCAGTGCAGCTATATTTTATTGTATTTGAATGATAATATTGTAGAGCATATTGTTGAACAGACTATTAAATATGGCTCAAGTGATAGCACATTTGTTAGTACAACACCTGGCGATTTCCGAGTGTATTTCGCTCTTCTGATATTGATGGGTATCGTTCAAACACCTACACTTCAAAGTTACTACAGTAAGGAAGTTACTATAGATACACCATATTTTAGGAATGTTATGCCGCTGCGTTTTGGAGCCCTAAACAAGTATTTGCATTTAGTGGATAACGAAACTCTAAACCCCGCAGATCCATTACACAAAATTCACCCTATAATAACTATGGTATTAGAGTCATTTCGGGCAGTTTATACACTGTCAGGTTGCGTGTGCATTGACGAATTACTGATGAAGTGCAAGGGATGACTACATTTTATTAAATACAATAAATCGAAACGTGCCAGATTTGGAATAAAGTTCTACAAACTTTGTGACTCCGCGAACTCGTTCATCTGCCACTTTAAAATTTATGTGGGGAAAGACAAAACAGATAGGACTACCGCTAGCACAGCAATTGTGATGGAGATGATGCAGAAATGTGATCTGCTAAATAAAGGATACTCGTACATAGACAACTAGTATAGTTCACCCAATCTTTACCACACACTGTTCGCTGCAGGAACAGATGTTTGCGGTACAGATTGCACCAATAGGAAACACTATGCCCAAAGAACTTGCGAAAAAATATTGAAAGTAGGAGAAGCTGTAGCTACAGTAGCACTAACATTACAGCAATGAAGTGGAAAGATAAAAGGGAGGTAAGCATATTGTCAACAAAACACACACTTGATTTCGCAGAAACAGGGAAGGTGCACCGGAAAATGCAAACTAAAACTATGAAGCCTACTGCAGTTATTGATTACAACATGAAGATGAGAGGTGTCGATGTAGGAGACCAAATATTGAGTAAATTCCATGTAAGGCGTAGATACAGCAAAGCTTAAAAGAAAATATTTTTTTATGTTGTGGACATGATGCTATTGAACAGTTATGTACTGTATAAAAAGTTACATGGTAAGGACAGAACGTTCCATGTATTCAAAGAAAAATTAGTAGAAGAATTACTGGAATCCTACTTCAAAGAGGATGTGGTCAAGAGAAGGTCTACGACACCTGGAGATTTACCTTCACGTCTGAGTGGCCGACATTTCCCAGAGAAACTTGCTCCCTCTGCAGCAAAGAGGGCAAAATTCGCAAAACGTTGTGTTGTGTGCTTAGAAAAGAAGCAAAGGAGAGAATCAACTTGGAAGTGTGACAGCTGTAATGTTGCTTTGTGTATTGAGCACTTCAAGTCTTACCACACACTCAAGAATTACTAGACAGCCCAAGAGAGATATTGCTAGTTTTATTGGTAATTTGTTTTCTTATAAGCCACATATAATTGCCTTACTTATTATGTAAGTGAATTTTTGTACTATAGTTAAAGAATTTTTTACACGCGCGCACACACACACACACACACACAAAGCATATTCATACAAATGTACGTAATTCAAAACATACAAGTGTAAAAATATGAATTCATGTAGACAAAAATATTTACAAATGTAGATTTGCATACATGAATACTTCGAATTGTCGATAGACATAAGTGTGTGTGTGTGTGCACGCGCGCACACGCACAAATACCCATCCTGTTATTTGAGTGATATTTAGCAAATTATTGCCAAAAAATATATTGAAAGTGCTGTGTGTGTGTGTGTGTGTGTGTGTGTATATATATATATATATATATATATTAGAAATTGGATTAAAAATTGTATCCCTTTTTGATAGAAGATTTAGTTAGAAATATTGGAATATGAATAATTAGAAAATTCCACATGAGTGATTTTGTCAAAACAAATTAAAATTATCATGTACGCCAAAATTTCTTTAAAATTTTATTAAGAAATATAATAAACCAATAAATTAAAAAATATAGCTTCCATTGCACTAATATAACAAAAGTTCGTGGATACCATGGTCTTTTAGGCTCTTAAGGTCAGTGGATGTGAATGGGTTAATAAGAAATCATGCACACACACACAAAACTTTTGCAACATGAAATTAGAAAAATAATTAAAATACAACTAATAACATGCAAGTAAATTTTCTGAACTGCCAAATAAGCTCTATTTATATTTGCCAAATTTTTAATCAAACAGATTCAGTTTAAAGTAAAGTTGAATATTATGGGAATTAATGCTATCATTACATACCTAATATTTACTTAACAGTCACTGGTCTCAATAATAAATAGAGTAGGCTATCAACATTTGAGGAAATAAGGAATTGTTGCAGTTTTTTACATAAAAATTTTATCACCTCATTGAGGTAATCTGCGAAAGTGTTTGTTATATGTTTACAGGTATTTCTTCACCATGCAATGTTGAGAAGTGCAGTGTTAATGTAAGCGAAGGAAAGAAAACTACAATAGGCAATGCAATTACCTAGTATACCACTCAACACACACACAATCTGGGGCAGCATACAGCTTAGTCCACTCTGTTGGATGCTAGCCCTACTGCACAGTATACTACGTCTGAACACGGTTCACTTTGGTGGGAGTCCAGTTTGTTGTTTAACATGTTCGGATATTAACAGCAACCTGCCTTCCAGTAGATATTGTATTGAAAATGTGGAAGACACATGCATGAAATCTGTGTGTAGTTTATGAATAAATATTTGAGAAACAATGTTGGTGTTTAATTTACATGGTGATCACAATTCAACATGTATGCTAATAACTTAGGTGGTTTATAGTTAGTGCAGCTGTGGATATTTTGTTCATGTATTCACTGGAAATTATTTCTGTGTAATTAATGCTTACATTACAAAGAATGATTTCTATGTCCATATTGCATAAAGGATTTTGAACACAATGCAATACTTTAACTTCAAAATAGTAATTCATTAAATGTACAATTTTGCACGAATTAACTTGTGTAATTTTATTGTTATTGCAGTTCATGGGTCTGCTAAAAGTTTTTGCAGTTATATTTAGGTTTCTATTACAGAGAATGTTTAAATGCCTGGTGTTTTAAACATCTTACATTTATTTAAAATTGTAGTAGTGCATCATACATTATTTAATAGTTTAGTGCTTGAGAATAAAAGGGCAAATGGTTAAAAAAAATAACATACTCCTGTGTCTGGAAAAATCTTGTGTGAACACACACACACACCAGTATATATGTATGTATACGTATACCGGCAAGCCAAGCCCAGAAAAGTGCGGCAAGTGTCCCCCCCCCCCCCCCCACTAGAAGTGTATAATGTATATTGCAATGTCTAATTATACGAGAGTGTGCAAACGATGTATGTTTTATTCATAGCAGTGCCTTTGGGCATTTCAGGATACGAGACCCTTACAACCTGCTCCACAAATTGACACCTCCTTTAATCCAGTCAAGCAATCGGTAAGACATCTGAACAATATAATTTAAGGCAAGTAGGTCAGTCTTTAATAGGCCTACTGTTTAGTAAACGGAAAAGGTACGTAAGTAATTAAATGGGTAACAATCAACAGAGAAGGAAAATCAACGTCCTAGCAAACGGCCCACAGCACCATGAGAAAACCAAGGGGAGTCCAGCAGTTTTATCCTATATATATATATATATATATATATATATATATATATATAATTATAGAGAGAGAGAGAGAGAGAGAGAGAGAGAGACAGACAAAATACACAACTTAAACATAATTTTTAATTAAATAAAGATTACAAATTAATGAAATTTATACGTGAGATATGTTTATAAGTATAAATATAGATATATAAAGATATATATATATATATATATATATGAGATACTGAAAAGCTGGTACATGGAGCACTTTTGCATTAAGCTATTCGAAATTCCCACCACTTGCGTAATTCTGTAGGCAGCCACAGAGCACTGCAAACAGCGGATCAGTACCCCTGAAGAGAGTGGCCTTTCTATATCCCCCTCTCTTTTCTATGCTGTCAGTACAGTAGTTGCTTGCGCCATGGCGCCAGCTGGTCAACTGCTCTGCATTCCATGCACCATTAACATTGCCGTAGAGTTTAAAATTAACATGAATTTTGACCAAATTTGTTGTCGTTTCCCAAAAACAAATATCACATGTAAGCTTTTTTCTAAGTCGCAACTCACAATGTTAAGTGTAAAACGAAAGGCGATACAACTTGCTACATAGTTGAGATTATCATGGCGTGTGAAGAGAACGGTGATAAAATGAAAGTAAATTGGGATACCGGTTTAACCTTAACTTGGAGACACTTTTCACAATTTATTACTAAAGGCCCGGGGGGGGGGGGGGGGGGAAGTTTTGAGTATGTGTTTTTTTTTTGTGTTGCGCTGTGTTTTTGTTCTCGCTTGCTACCAATACCGCTGTGTGTGTAGTTTAATAAACTCTTGGATAATTGCTGTTTCAAACGACTAGGGAGTTATTTAATTAAAATTGCTGTGGTAGGCAATTTCAATGCCAAAACCAGATTAAAAGAAAAATTCTTCTCTTTTAATTTGTTATTCACACGTGCTACGATGTGCGAGGTGGCAATGCTGCGGCACTTACTCGCACTGTCTGTAGGAAGCAATGTGTGTGTACAATTTTACCGTAATTGTCCGCCTGTGGACTGTTTGGTAACTTTGTCTATTTCTTAAATTGACTCATGTCTGTAATAAATTTTAATAAACAATAGCCTTTTTAAGCTGCAATATGCTACAATTTCGTATATATTAGTAAATACACAGGTAACAAATATCCCTTCGCTAAATAAATCTTGTTAATCAGTTTTTTTTTGTACACAAGTGAATCCCTGTGAAATTTCTTTAAATTCAGTGAATCCGTTTAATAGTATGAAAATCCGTAAATTCGGACAAAATTCGCATAACCAGCAGGCCTGCTATAAACAACTACAGCTCATCCTACATGCTTCTACCAACTACACGAAACAACTACAGATGTCTAGCAGGAAGTGTTCTCATCAGAGACATGGAAGATACTTGGTTTCCCGAACTGTTCCTGAACTGCCCTTCTCTATCTACTAAGAGTAGCACGTGAAGGAGCAAACCAAGCACAACGTGTTACGAAGTTACGAATACGTAGAGAGTAGGTTCAACTCAAACGCACTTTGGATACACTGTCAACGAAAGATATTTGAAGCACCCATGCAACGCGACAGCCTCCCTTATGCACCCGACAGTGTCGCCACACCGCCGAAGATGGGTAGTTCTCCCACTCCTCGCACTCTAGGCTCGCTGCGCACTCCAGAGGAACCGTATATAAGGCCATGCGCGGATGAGGTTGAGAGTTCATCTCCAGTATCTCACCTCAACACTTCTTGTGCTGGGGCTCTCTACTGACAACTAGACCCTCACGGCCCTCTCCATGAACTTCTAGTTCTCAAGCAGCTTCCACCACCTTCTGAAATTGACGTCACTAGAAGTTTCATCTACCTGAAGATATTGAATACGACTTAACACTTTAACTGTCGACACCTCTTGGGTATTCAGCCTCCACTACTTTCTGGTAATTACACTCAGTTTAAGGTTAGTGCCACTTCTAGGCAAACCACGTTAGTGCTAGTTGGTATCAGTAAAGTTTATATTCCCTTGCATCTAAGTAGCCTTAGGAGCAGGTTACCTTCACCCACTACATGCGTAGGTTAAGTACTTCTGCAGCACAGACTTATTGGTAGCACGTACAAGTCACCTAATTATTTATTGTAGAATAAATACATAATCATAAACGTGTCCAAGAGTTCTTTGTTATAGTACTATAACCATTCTACCACCAGCATTCAACCAATAAGTGGCAAGCAAGTGACACAGCATTTAACCTAGATTAGAATGTTGGTCCTCCTCCAGGGGTCATTTAGTTACAAACACACCTAATCTATCAACGGCCACCCATTCTGTTCACCTTGGTGCTCATAATGGTTGAGCCTCCACCACTAGGACACACCCCAGAGGCGGGGCAGCCAAAATAAGTTGTGTCGCTGACCCGAGCGCTTAGCCAAGGTGCTGGTAGAGATAGCTGCTTGGGATTCGAGGACATACGTCTGTGGTCACACCCGACAGTGGCAGGAAGGCGGACTATGGCCCATGACTCCAGGTGCTTACACTGTTAGGTAGTCGGGGAGCACACCACCAGCCAGTCTTGGTTTACACGCCAAGTCAGGTATTTGTCAATTGCTCGTCACTTACAGGAAATCTGGCAAGCTATCAGCCTATGCCAATCAACAGCAGGCATGGAGCTCAAAGAGCAATTAAGAAGGCAGAGTTCAGTGCATTCCAAGCAGGTCTGTGCGGCAAACCTAGTTACGCCAGGAGTCGACACTCCTAGGGGGCAGACCCAAGCCGCATTCTACGCCAACACAGTGCGAACAGGCTACAAAGTACATCCAGTGGTCCGGACCCTGACCAACAAGAGTGACACCAGGCTCGGGATGGCCAACCCACACATCGGCAGCTAAGCCAGCACACAGTAGAACCATCGCTGCCACGCAGACCACTACTGCAGCCTAACCTCCACCACGTCCAGCGGAACCAAGGACTCTACTCGCTACACCTGCCACACTGTAATGCCATCAACTAAGAACACTCCACCGAGCTCTGGTAAGTCTACCTTGCCCCAGAGGGCCCCTGTTGTTGTGAAGCACATTGCCAGACCTATTGTAGCTGAATACATACCTAGTAGACAGCCTACAAGGACGACACGGGCATCGAGTAAGAACGTGAACTGAGCTTCCCAAGTGCGGGACTGATCTAGCGCAGGAAAGGTCTATTGACGATCAAAATTTAAGTGACACGCGTCAATTCTATTCAATTCATATTTACTTCACAAGTCCACAATTGGATGCCTGAATACTCCATGGGCAGTGCGCACAGTAGCAACTCGTGCAATACCATCTCCTCCTGGATGAAGCTCTTCCACACGTGCAAGATGCCACTGCAGAGAAGGTATTCTGTTGTCCTTCTCAAACACAAGTTGATTGGGAGCGATGCTTGCTCCTGGCTTCCGCCACTTCGAGTGTTACTGAAGAGTATGGAGATAATCCTGCGCCAATGCCGCCACTTCGAGTGTTACTGAAGAGTATGGAGATAATCCTGCGCCAAAAGACTTAATACAGCAGTTCGATCAGCTGCCAACATTGAAGCCGGTTTAGGGTCACGTTTTCGTGGTTGGGTTCTTGCACAGCAACAAGGTGCTTAAGTGTCAGGAAGAGACCTGAGGTAAGGGCAACAAAGTCATTGGGGTCCGAACTTAGAGAGCACAGGGGCCTGGAGTTTAAGACAGCTTCCACCTGCACAACAACAGTGCACAAATCCTCAAAAGTTAGGAATTGTTACCCAATGACACTGGGTTTAGAAGGATTTGACCCTGACCTCACACAAGGGACAGCAGGTGGGTTGAAGTGCCACCTCACTCCGAGGGGTTTGAAAGCATCTACATCGCTTTTCTGGTGAGAGGCCGATGTCAGAAGCTGCTGGAGTTCCATCAGGTAGTTGTGGGCTTCAACAAAGTTCGTCCCACAGTATCTCTAGATCTCGGAAGACCTTCCTAAAAGAGACAAAAAACATTTTTAGGCAGCCAGGAAAACATCAGTGGATAGGTCAGAGATAACTTCCACATGGACTGCCTTGGTGGCACAACAAATGAATATGCTGGAATAAGCTTTCAACACAGATGACTTGAGTGTCTTGCTGGCCCTTACCTGAATGGGCCCGGCATAATCCATCCCTACCTTAGCAAATGGTTTCGCTTATTGAACACTCACAGCAAGCAGATTCCCCCTTAGAAGTGTGCACAATGATGGTTTTGCCCTTCAAAAGCCCACACAATAGAACAGCTGCCATCTGATGGTATATTTATCTGAGAGGATACAACATTTTTCCCTCTGAATGCCCTGCAAAGTACGAATACCAGGGTACTGGTTCCTTTCATGATAGTGTCCAATAATGAGGTCAGTAATCACGTGGGTCTTGGGAAGCAGCACTGGATGCATGTGATCGAAGGGGAAATCTTTGTACGAGGAACCTGCAGGAACAATTACTTGTCTGACAACAACTGATGCTAGCAGTGGTTGCTCACTGTTGAACTGGCTCCATTTCTTGACAATATTACCTGGGGGTTTAGCATCCTAATCATGTTTCTCCAATCAGTCTGGATGAGGTGTTTCAAAAACATGATGAGAAGAGAGAGCCACCCAAGAGGATCAAAAATCCTTGCCACTTTTGACAAGATGTTTTTCTTGATGTCTCTTAGTAACTAGGCTGTATCTTGTATGAAAAGCAATCAACGCTGGGATTCAATTGCAGACTTTCACAATTTAAAACCACCAACAGTGAGCAATCAAAGCTACTCACTCTGCAGGGCAAAAGTAGAATGAACAGAATTAGAGTCGGTGACCACGTAATCAACATATACATCTGACTTCAACACAGTTGCAGCAGCAGGAAATCAATCTCTCTCATCCTCAGACAGCTGCTGCAAGGTGCAAAGTGCCAAGTATGGAGCAGAGGAGACACCATACATCACAAGTGCCACACAACACGCTGAAGATCCTGATGGCTATGACATACTGCTGTCTATACATTTGCTTAATATCAGCTGTAAAAACAATGACATGCCACCTGACATTCAACACCACATCAATGATCAGAGTTGCCACCCTTTTCCACTGGAAAATTCCCTGACATTTCCCTGATTTCCAGACAAAAAGAATCTCTTATCCCTAACATTTATCTGACACTTTTTTCTGTAAGGACAGACACCATTGCATTATTATACACTTTAACACCAAAATACTTCTCTGATCTTACAAAATTGTTCAACACACAGAATGCAAAGAAAAATGCCTAAGCATTTAGTTCACAATCATTAAAACAATTTTAAATGGTTCTAGTAGCGGTGCACAATTGACGATAGAAAACAAAATATATCATGCATATCATAGAATTCCCAGACATTTAGCTAAAGTGTTTGAAATCCCCTGACATTTTCCTGATTTCCCTGAAAGTTTTAAAGTTCCATGACATTTCCCTGTTTTCCAGATTTTCCAGACCTGTGGCAACCCTGATGATGTCAAGAGAATATCATTAAGGGACATACCTGTTGAGCTCTTTAAATATGCATAAAAAATGACATGAAGTATTGTGATTGTGCTTTCAGGACGACAATTCTGAAATGGGCACCTTCTCCATATGCCCCTCTGCAAGGGAGTCCCTCATTAAATCAGAATACATCTGTTTCAATGGTAGATCCTCCTTGAAATGCCTTTCCAGTCGAAGCAACCAATTCACAGCTTGTGGCTGAGATGCACCCAGCTCCAGCATCAATGAGCGAGAGGGCACACACACCACATACCCTACCAATAGCAGCACACCTGCGGGTATCAATAAACAAGTCCTCACAACGAACCTCTTCGACAGATTTGTGTTTTACTGGTGGGAACTACTCAACTTCCCAAAACCGCCTCATGACATCCTCCAGGGGGCTCAACCATTAACAACGAAATACGATAGGATGCTGAAGGCATAGCAGAAGGTTCTGCTACTACCTTGTCCATCAAGATAAACACGAAAATTGAATCCAGAGCGATGGAGAGCCATTGATTTTACCCCTAGTAATGAATTGAGGAACAAGATCTGCCCCCATAAGTAGATCAACAGCTCGGAAACATCAAAAACTGGATCTGCAAACTTCAAATGGGCAACCAAGCGGCGCACCTCACTGGACAACTGAACACTTGGGAGCTTAGTGATAATATGAGGAAGAACAAACACATCAAGAGAAAATTTCATGTCAGGAGATCTACAAGGGGTTATACTACAATGCAAAAGAGTGACTTGGCCACATTTACAGCTACATTAGACAATCCTTGAATGGGAAGATGTGTCATCTTACGAGCCAAACCAAACCTTTGGCAGCAGTGTTCAGAAATGAAGCTAGCCTGGCTGGCTGTATCTAGTAGGGCTCAGGCAACAGAAGGTGTTCCAGCTGCATCAAGGATGTGTACCTGGACTGTGGACAAGAGCAATGCAAGTACTGATGTAACAGCAGACAGAGTGGACTGTGAGTCAGTAAACTGACAGGAACCTGCTACAGCCTTCAATGATTAGTTGCCCTCCTCAGTCTGGAAGAATCAACATTGCCTTTGCCAGTTTACAAAGCACTGGAAAGCATGGTTTCCCACCAATTTCACATATTGACACTTTATGCCAGTAAGTTTCAGGATAATGTGTCATACCAATGCTCAATACTGCTGGTGGATCCAACAGTGTGCATGCCACAAATACTGAATTCAGTTCATCATATTCATTGTTTTCGATAACATTTGGAAATGCTTTGGCCAAATTTTGTACAATTACCCATTCTCCAGACTGCTATTAGGCTGGATCAAAAATGTCAATGTTCTTCAAAACATCATTCTTGAGTGGGAGAAAACGATACAGCTCTTTTGTCCCCATTTCGTAAAACTTACGAGCACTGGTGAAAAATTCAGTTTCTTCCTGTGAGCTTATTCGGTTATTCTCCAAATGTGTTCATGTGGCTTGACCAATGAAAAACCCTGCATTTGAAAGTTGGTTTTTCCTTCCAAAGTCAAATTTTTCATCAGATACTTGAATTACACTAAATCAAGGATGCCACCAAGAATGGTTATAAAATCGCGTACTTGACAATTAAATATCCTGTAAAATACTCTAATAACAAAATTGTGTATTTTTCATTCCGTCAACAAAAGTTTTACACGTAAGTAAATACAGAAATTTAGTAAGGGTGTTACTGTGAATATATAGCTTCTTCTTCTTCTTCTTGCATTGACTTATGTTAAAAAAATACATTGTTCAAAAGTAAAAAATTTACTTTTAAAAACACTAATAACTTATGAACATCATCTTACATGAAGACAGCGAAGTGTTACCAAAAACAAAAATAACAGCAGTATTGTCCACCTCCCTTCATGAACTGGAAAAATCTTCCAGCATATTACATGAGTATCGATGTCACTAATATCCTTAGGAGCTGCGTCCTTTTCATGCTGCAGCTTTCTGAAGAAACACATTCCCAACAAACCACTACAAGCCATGGCAGAAATTCCTTGAGAACCAAAACGGTACAAAAATAATATATAACTTTCTTCTGCATCAACAATTTTTACAGTCCAAGACATATAGTATTTATTGACATCCTTTTAAAACGACACAATATTACGGTATACCTTCCAAGGGTAATAACCTGTATACGAACATCTCCGCAACATTGTGATGTGTCTTCTGTAATGACACGGAGGTAAATGAATAAAACTATATCTGGAACCTGCTTATATACTAACCAAGATCCTCACACCAACATCAATACAAATAATAAAATAAAATTACCAGAATCCAAATGCTCCCACTACTAAGAATTATTCCGTCACATTTAACATGGCAATGCAAGTTCCGCAGAAATACTCCGTACCACTAAGCGTTGCTGCAGAACTCCAATTTGGAACCTCGTAAATATTTCTGACTGAGTGTTTGGTAATTGAATTATCCGCTGTTTCGAGTGTTTATCAATAGATTCGTTTTAGCATTAAAATATCTGTGAAAACAGATACAATCCACGAAAACTGTAACCCTGATGTTTTTCAAAATATCTGTTTTTATAGCCACAATTTAAAAACATTATACATATTTTATCTGAGTTTTCTGAACTCCCTATCAATTTCTAATACTTCTTTCTTTTCTTCATGCAATTTTTCTTTTCAGTTCTAAGAGCTTGATTTCATGTGCTGCACTCTTCCTTGCATTCACAGCTTCATCCTGTTCATTCTTCTTCTTCATCAGGTCATCTCTTTTTTTTTTGATGAAGCATTTCTAAAGTCCACAATCATTTGTTTAGTTACAGGTTGTGAAAAAGTTGCAATACAACAACTGCAACACAAATTAACATTTAAATACAGAAGAGACATGAATGTAAATAAATGTTTCAATCTACAAAATGTCATGGATATTTCACACCTGAGGTGAAGAGGTGGTCACGAACCAATCTTTGGGTAACAAGGGACTTCGCAAGATTATTTTCCACCAAGGACTCTTTGGTAAAAGAAAAACATCTTTCCACAGCTGCATAACCATGAAAGCAAACCAGGAACCACTGAAAGAAAAACACAAACTGTGATGCATGCCCAGCTATTGACTGTGTGGCACAAGCTTTGAGAGCTGATGCGATAGACCAAATGCGCGGTTATGGGTAGCTGACGGGAGAAGTTAGAAACCTGATTTACTCGGAAGGTCTTCAGACGGTTGGTAAAGTGGATTAACTGGCTGAGTGGAACTGTTGTTACACTTCTTGAGTTAAATTATGCTGTATTTCAAATTCCAGTCTGCTGACTCTTGACTCCAGATCGACAGCTAGATCGTACCTAGTATCAGTCCGGTATACTAAACTCCTCACCACCGGGGATAGTAGGGACTGGTGCAGACGTACGGTGGAAAATGAACATATTGTACCACGTGGACAGTTGAGACTGCCCGTAATCTAAGTGAGGCGGCGCTGTCCCGTTCCACCTGTCTTTCCTGCGTAGGAATGGCTAAGGTATTCTGCTGCTGAGCAGCTAGATCAGCAATCTTTTGTTCCCTACACCTTCTGCCATGTCTTATCTTGTAAGACATACAGAGTTTGGTTCGCCGCTGAAAAAAATACGTCGTGCACTTCGGATGAGATTGTATGTCCAGTAGCTAATTTATGGCCCAAGCTTGGTAAGTTTCTCCACTGATCTCCCATGTCTGCGGGCGGATCAAAGATGTTGAGCCGTATCGGCTACCAATACTACTACTGGATGCGAGTTTCCAGCTAAGGCCTAGCCACAACACCCAGACCAATACCGCCCCCAGCACCTAGGTGCTCTGGTACATGATACAACCTAGGCTTGCTATCTTTCCTTCAGCCAGCACCTGGGTGCTAGGCATAACATGAAGAAACAGGCGGCCATCTAATGGGTGTGTCTCAGACTGGAGGTCCACAGAACGGGGGCCTCAGTCAAGCTAGTTCGGATATACAAAAGTACCGGTTTCTGTCGGTAGTGCACAGTGAAACTTATTCCGAGCGAGCGAAGTAGACGGTCTAGAAATAAAAGCGTTAGGATAGAGAACAAGCTGTATTTATTCAGGACTCAATAAATATAGTGACATGTGCTAGCTCCTACCAAGCAGACTTACTACTGAAGGAAAACTACGTTAGCCAGGTATAGGCGACTCCCCTGGTTCTATGCTGTCGGGGAAAGTGAACTAGAAAACTGAATAATTTAACTATTCAACAAAAGCTGTCTAATGCGGGTGTCTGTAGGAGACAAAAGAAGTAAAAGTTAAAGTAGCAAGGTATATTTGTGTTTGATGGATGATGAAGACTATTGTCATCGCAGAGGGTAGCTACGATGGCTACTCAAGACTCGAGGCTTAGCTGGAGCTAAGGACTGCTCTGGGTTATTCAAGAAAAGAATTACGAATGACTCTAGAGCCCCGCTGCACACAGACGTATATAGTCAGAAGTCTAGGCTGCCACAGCGAGGTACAGGGAAGGCGAGTGATGTCCTTCTGCCATGGAGGATGGCGTGGGAGGTGGGAACCATCTTGTCAGCGTTTCTTGGTTCGTGGATCATTGGTGGCATCAACCGCACCCTAAGTGGCTAAAGCTTGTAAGGAGGCACTCTGAGCAAGACAAGAGAAAGGTAGGGGGGAGAAGCTGTGTACTCGTGGGTTGTGTAACCTTGTGGGCACGTGATCGGACGCCCGGATATTTAAGCTGTCAAAAATATATGTACAAAGTGTTGCATGCAAAAAACTCTCCAGTGGGTGGTGTAAGTAGACAACTCTTACATAGAATGAAGTAAGGGTATACTTCACAAAAAGAGCTAAGAGTCGTAATTGTAGTTGATTAGTAGTATAAGCGGCATGCATCAACTGTTTGTGAGTATCCTCCATTACCGAGCTTAACAGCTAAAAAAATAAATTTGTCAAGGCTGTCCTTTTTCCAGTTGAAGGACTTCGCAACTTTTGAAACTTCAGGAAGAACACAAAATTTAACATATTGTCTTAAAATAACATCCCCATCTGCAGGTGACCGCTGGTTGTGATAAATAAATTCTTCAATGTCAATCTTGGCTCTAGAAGTTCCAATGTCTTTAATCAATACTGAAGGAGACAAGCAAATGGAGCTAAGCACAATTCTCTTCCTTAAAGGACTCTACTCTTCAAGTTTTGAATACAACTGTAATAAAAATTGCAATATGCTTTAAATCTGAGAGAGTCGAGATAGTTTACTGTTTTTAAGAGCAAAAAGGTGTGCCGAAACCAACTTCAATTGAGTCTGGTGTTATTAAATCCCTGCCCTTGACACCGACCAGCTATGACCACCACGTCACATCAAACCTGACCTGGCCACCCTTAGCTGCACCAAAGTGTATTCGCGAAGCCCCAGAGACAGGGGATACAGCCAAACACCCCGCAGATCAAGTCGGGTTAGCCAAGAGATCCGAACCGCCAAAAGTGAAGAAGGTGGAAGCAATCAGAGCATCCTGCCTTTAACCTGGTACAACTACAGAGCCAGAAATCAAGGATGTGCAAGCTTCTACATGGCTGGTTTCTGACTACAAGCTAACACAACTGCCACTAGATCACAGGAATATACTTCAGACGAAAGCCCAGAGGCTGCCACCAGACCACCGTAAGGCAAACACACCACGAACCTAGTACACACACCACAACAGCAAGCAATGTCCGAAAGAGTGGTTAATGTCGTCCCACCTTCCACGAAGTCGACCACTGTTCCTGAAGATGAACTGCATCCAACGTCGAGCGTAACCTGCGACAGTGGTCCGTCGCAAACTCCTGCTACACAGGAACCTTCAACCGTCTGCGCCATTGAGGACAAGAGGCCTGTTCTGCCTCCCACTCAACTGGTCGCTGATGATATGAGCATCGAAACCGTTGATACCTCCTACTACCCAGCACCTGGTGCAACTCCCCTGGTCGAGGTCGAAACTCCTCTCCATTGCAATGCCTCACCACAGGACCTGGACATAGAGACCTTCAACGACTCCAACTACCCGGCCCTACGACGAGACTCACCACCGGTAGCCGAAGTTGAGCGCGGTGAACTACAGCTCCCTTGCGCTGCCACAGCAAACACCGAGACAGTCGACGCCTCCCACTACACCTCAGCTGGAGCAACACCCGCAGAGGAGGTACACAGTTGTCTCCCTCCCAATGCCTCATCGCGGGACATGGACATTGAGACAGTCGATGCCTCCAATGATCCGGCCCTACGATGGGATGCGTCCGCAGGCAAGGTGCCAAACAGTCCCCTTCCGCAACTCTCTTGCTCTGAGCCAGCAGACACACGTCTTGTCCTATGGGTAAGAACCCGTGCAGTCGAGGTGCAGGACCTTCCTGTGTCACTCCTCTGCACTGCCGCAACATTCCATATAGCTTTGCTCTCCCCATCAGTTCCGGCAGAAGCAGACGCCACGGCCGAACGTGATGAACCATGACGCCTGATACCACCTCGTGCTGCCAAGGCAGTCTCAACGCTTGGCCATACAGAGAATCACCCTTTTGACCAATGTCGAGGTACAAGTGGACGTACCCACTTCATTCTAAACTATATCCCAGAGGACAGCCAGCAAAACCAAAGCTCGATGAAGATAAAACACACATGTAGTTGTAAACAACTATGACAGAACATTACAAGACTCGTTACAGACCTGCAACAAATAGTGACATTTAATCTAGCCGACCAGTCAAAGACACTGAGATGGGCAGACACACTCACATTTAGGCTAGATTAAATATTGTGTATCCAGTATAAATGCCTACCCAGCTGTCATCAAGCGAGGGAACTGTAGGAACTGGTGAGGTAAATGCAACAAACAGTTATATAGACACTCGACTATGAGCAAACTGAACTCGTAAATACAGCAGTCATTACGCTGTAAGTATCTGAAGCCAGTAAAAAGAGATGGATTACGCCTCACTGACGACAAGGTTCCATAAGAATGGCCAACAGCCCACATAAAAAGATAGTATTACTTGGAGACACTCACCACAGTGCCGGTAATTACTACCAATAGTGAATAATGTATAGACATGTTTTTAAAGTGTACTCGCATTGTTCATTTCGTCGGTCAACCCAGGTGTTGAAGGGGCTGCAGTTGCAGAACTCTCACCCTGTCACACGTAACAGTTTAGCTTGCTGTGCGACCACAGGTTACCCTTGAAAGATTTTCCTTTTCTTTCTTAAATCATGACAGCAAGCTCCAGGGTTGTTAGTGGTGTTTCCCCACCTTTCGCGAGTAAGGCTTGAATATACGTATTTCACTCCTCTTCATTTTTTGCATGCCGTCATTTTCATGTGCTTTTTTATTTCAGGTTCTTGTTGTATATTCTCTTGTAAATAAATAAATTAAGTGCTATGCTAAGTTTTTGTCTGCGGCATGCAATAATAAAGTACGTCGAAGAGAAGCCCAATAAACCACATCACTCCTGACAGTAATCTGCTCAACAGGGCGATAAAAACACATTACCGACAAGTCAGCACTCAGTACCACCTAGACGAGGGGAAGAGAGGAAGCCTGCCCAAGAGAGACATAACTACGGTTTCAGCATCCCAGGCACCTCTCGACTCCTCCCGCCAGTCCCAGAGCACAGAGCAAGCGCAGCTACAGCGGTCAAGCAACCGAACACTACGGGTCCCATCTACCTGATGAATTCCCCCCCCCCCCCCCCTGTTCACAATGAGTGCTCATAGCAAGAACTGATGCATGCCACTTACACTTACACCACTATTAAATACGAATACGATTCATCGCTCTTCACATCAAGTATACCCTTACTTCAAAACACGCGAGTGTTGATACCGCAAACCAATGCATGGATGTTGAGTTCCACTTAAATCTACCGGGCGGCCGAATATGTGGTTTCAAGGTTGGGTAACCAGCGAGCACCCCCCACACCCGCTGAACACCAACAAGCTGTTGGCCACTTCTGGGCACAGCCGAGTGCCACCGAAGATCCATGAAGCAGAGTGCTGACAAGAGGGTTCTCACCTCCCACGCCATCACACGCCTTCCCTGCATCCCGCTGCTGCAGCCAACACTTCTGACTATGTAAGTCCATGCACAGCAAAGCTCCAGCAATCATTTGTATTTCATCTCTAGAGAAAACCACGAGCACTCCTTAGTGCTGGGTCTTCGAGCTAACGAGTCTTCAGTAGCCCTCACGGCTACTCCCTGTGACGACAGTCTTCGACAACCATTGAACACGAATATACCTTGCTACTATAACTTTAACTTCTTTTTGTCTCATTCAGACACCTGCAATTAGACAGCTTTAGTTTAGTAGTTATATAGTCAGGTTCCTAGTTCAATCTTTCCCTCTAGCCTAGGACCAGGTCGCATACTAGGACCAGGTCACGTACACCTGGCTAACGTAAGTTACCTTCAGTACTCCATCTGCTTAGTAGGAGATAGCACCGGTCAATGGGTTTATTGAGATATCAATAAATACAGCTTTGTTCTCTATACATAAGCTATATTTCTAGAGTAACATCTACTTCGCCAGCTAGGAATAATTCACACTTCGCCCTACCGACAGAAACCGAATAAGTTTTCAAATCCGAACTAGTTTCATTGAGGACCCCCTTCTGGAATCCTATAGACTGGTAACAAACCCATAAGACGGCCGCCTGTTGCTTCCTACTACGCCAAGCACCCAGGTGCTGGAGGGAAGGAACAGAGGAGCCACAACCACTAGGAATACTTTCAACTAAGGAGAGATGGCAAGCCTAGGTTATATCACCTACCAGAGCACCTAAATGCTGGAGGAGATATTAGGCTAGGTATTAAGTCAGGCCTTGGCTGGATATCACATCCAGTAGAAGCAATGGTGGCCCCAACAGCTCAACATCTCTGATCTGCCCGCATCAGTGGGAGATCACCAGGGACACCGAGCTCATGCTACCAAGCAGCTACTGGTCAAGAGTATTATAGGAAATAGTTTCTTGCCTGTAGTGAACGACGTGTGTTGTTCAGCGGCAAACCAAACTCTATGCCTTATAAAATAAGGCACAGCTGACAGCTCAGGGAACAAAAGATTGGTGATCTAGCTGCCAAGCAGCGGTTTACTTCAGCCCCTCCTACGAAGGAAAGAATGGTGGAATGGGACTGCACCGCCACACTAAAGTTACGAGCAATCCTGACTGCTTCCATCGTGCATCACAACGGTTGTGCCAAACAGTCTATAACCGGGCATGCGTCAAGCTGACAACCAACCTGTTTGGTACGCAACATTGATAATGTGCTATGAACTCGTGCCAAGGTCCAACATTTCTTTTTCGCTATCAAGCATATTTCTCATGTAACTTTTCAGGTCGGGAATTGGTTTCTAACTAACATTAGACCCATAAGTTGCAAGTTGCAGCAAGCATTCTTGAGGACAGGTCAAATTCTCCAATGCATACAAGAAGTTTTTCAAACAAACCTACAGCTATTTATAGCTCAAGAAAAGCAAACTTCAGGTATTCTGTACAAGCACAACTGTTTTCTACATCTCAGTACTTTACAACAATGTCCATTTGCTACGTGTGAGCGAAGCTGAAAATTTCATTGTAAAGCGAATTTTTGAAATATTCGCGAATTCAAATCGAATATCAAATAAAATATCAAATCAAAGGGTTTTGTTGAGAAGTACACATTGCGCCAATAATTATTTTTTAAATTTAATAAATACATACATTTTTACTAGCGAGGTACAGGCAATTGAAGGAGCATATTTCTTGACAAATGCAAAATAGTACCAAAAAGAAACAAAAATTATTTCAGCAAAGTTTGAAACATACAAAACAGAATAATTCATTGCAGAGCTCATGTTTTTACACCCTAGTAGTTACATTCTCTACTTTTATTCGAATTGTGAATCTAAACAGTGTGATTCAATACAAAATGGTTTTATAACTTTGCGCATGTATTAGTGGTGTGCGGTAATGGAATTTTGCTATCGGGAAACATTCGGGGGGGAAATTCCAATTTCATACTGGAATTCGTGAGAATATATTTTAGGTTAGGTGAACAAGTTTGTGGGTTGCTAGACCTAGTGAATACATTCTATGCTAGACCTAGTGAATACATTCTTTCATGACTTATTCCATTAAAACCTAAAATAAATAAATATTAATGATTGTAGGCCTATGTGCTAAAAATTATATTCGAGCTAGAAAAGTCGTATTGTTTTATATTTTTATAAACTTGTTGCACTACGAATTACTCCTATGGGTTTGGAGAACTTCCTAAAAATACTTGCTTCAATTGTAATAGGAAAATTCCTTTAAAAGATCTTTAAATAATAAAAAAAATTGGACTTATAACCTACCTACAAAAACAAAAATGCCACTTTAAATTTGTTTAAAAACATTGCCTTGATGTTTTCAGCTACTAGCCATTTTCTTTATAATTTCATGACATCTACGTAACTTTTACATTTTTCGTTCCTTTTTTGGTAGTAAAATGTATGTACATTGAAATAAATTTCTCAAATCAACTTTCAGTGGAAGTAAACGTTCGTGAACACACACACTTTGAATCACGTAATACAACTGCAATCACAACCAAGTCGTATCGGGAAAGTTAAGAACGCATCATACAGAATTCATAGGCTAACAAAGGAAATTTCTCTATTGACAACACAATGAAAAGTAGCTAATTAAATTAATTCTATTTTTCTCATAGAAAATTTGCAACGTTTGGAGTTTTGACGTCTCGGCAATGAGTGAGAACACACACACAATGAAAAACGCATTCTGAACGAAAAACAAAGACAATTTTTTGGCGTGCTACGAATACTTTTAACCAAATCCATATTAAAAACACCTTGTTAGATTTCCGTAAAATAGTTACAAATTTGGAGTCAAATGAAACATTCATTGTGCACTAGCTTATCTTTGCATGAATGTTTAATTTAAGTATATAGGTTATTCAATGTCACGTCCCACATCAACCAGCAATTGATACTTGCAACTTATAAATTGATGTGCGCGCTTGCAGGGTGGACAAGTGGTTAGGGCGCTTACCACCCTCTCGATCCTTACTAGGAAAAGGGGAGGCAAACCCCAGTGTAAGTCAGATTGTAAGACTATCCCTTCCGGCCAGTTTCATCCTCCTCACTTCTGGCATTATGGCTGATGTGCTCAGTCGGAGATTAATTGAGAATGGGCGTAGTGATGAGTGATTTAACAAAATTACTGGATTAATCTGCCGGTGCCTCGTTGGCTGTCGAGTGGGGATAAAGTTGGCAAAGGATCATTCTCCGCATTCTTTTGGAACTACCTTCGCAGGGAGTGGAACCCTGATTGTCTTCCGGAAGGCCAATTTTACAACACAGAAGTTGGGGAGCTTTTCTGTGTTCGGGTGTCAAACCAGAGTTAATTTTCCCGATGATAACTTCAACTGTGCTTGCATGGACGGGAGTTTCATGGGCGTGGAGTTCTGGAATTTCTGTATTAAAATCTGACACAGGTACTGGGGATTGTTCAGCAGGAATACCAAATGTCTCAGATTCCTCGTCCAGTGGGCACCAGCCTAACCAACATTTCAAAAGTGTTCTGAGTTGAGTTGGAAGGGTTACTATGTCGTATCTACTGGTAGGTTTTAAGGCTCATGGGGTAACAGTGTAGTGGGGTTTGAATCAACAAGTAACTGATTTACTATTGACTGTTTCCAGTCGCCTCTGACTGCTATCTACACCTCCGTGCTGACTGAGCATTTTAAAGTACTTAAGGTCGCAGAATAACAGTCCTAGGTGGGGCAAATTCTTCAGTCGGTCCCGAGGATCTGCCGTGTAATAGGCAAACCTAAGTATTGAGTCCTTATGCATCGTACCGGCGGAGGATGCACTGGAAACCCCGAAGCAATGGTATGCTCCTGCGGGCTTGTATTCCAGTCACTCTCAGGCACCGCCTCCTGAGGAATACAGTGCACCCCACGACCGAGTAGAGATGTGAGATATAAAGTAATTACTGCGCAAATGAATGTACTGGAATTAGGAAATATTACACCACACTGAAATTGATAATAAAATAAGTTAAAATGATCAAGGGATCTAAAACTATAAGTACTGTAGTCGACACAAGAGAGTTTAATTTGCACGTAATTTTTATTATGCCTTAAAAAAGAAATATTTCGGAAAGTCCCGGCTGACTCGTACACACTTAAAATCTAGCCAAAAACAAAAAATTATTATTAAAATAACGTACTATTCAACAGGCAAAAAGGCAACCTTGGAGGAAATTAATATAATATAAAATAATAAAGCAAATTAGCTAAACAACGCTATTTACAGCATGATTCACGAGGGCTCAATCCAGGGGGGCGTAATGGTGCAACAACCTGCAACCCTGGGAATCAAGGGAAGTTGATGGAGGTAAGGGTAGTGGGTACAGGTGTTGGAATTACCATTGAAGAGGTGAGCTGTCCCCGGGCGGTCATCTGTGAGGATGAGCATTGTTCAAGCTGAGTTTGGAGTGCTGGCATTCTACTGCAAGCTGCTGGCTGGAGATAGAGTACTGCTGATTCCCAAACAGAAGGATGTTTGAGCCCTGCCTCGGGCTGCAGAAGAGAGAGACTTCGCAGACTGGTGGGTGAGCTCTGCTGGACCACAGTGCTGGACTTCTGTTTATATAAAAATCGCCCTGTGACAGCGATTCTCCAGGGACAGGGGGGTAGCATAGCCTATCAACATAGGGGCGAGTTTATAGGGTGCAGTAGCGCCGCTCGTTTTCATGTCACCCCTGGTGGAGGTGCAGATATTTTCTTGTGCTTCTGGCAGAAGCTGGCGAATCGTGACGTCACAAGGCCACGGGGATGCTGCTTGCTATTTCTGGGGTAGTTTGGAACGTCTTTGGCGGTTTGTGTAACATAGTGGCAATTCAAATAAATATTAATATCTTAGTTGGGGTGGTGCTCGCATGCTAAATTCAGAGCAGGCATAGAATTCCATAATGAAACGTCTTAATTACGGTTACTTAGTCGGCTGTCCAATGCATGAAGTCTCCTTGTACGAATCGTAAAAATTTATTTTGGCCACTGAATTTGAATTTTCCTGAGCATAGAGTACTCTCAGATGGGGCGGAGTCGTCCCTAGAGAGCACCTCTCTGTGGCGCAGCATGTTGGCATGTGTCAAGATGTTGCTCGTAACTTCATAATAGAGCAATTTTAATGCCAGTTTTAGTTAAGTTTTGTAATAAGCATGTAGTTTTAACTTAGCATTTAACTTTGTAAATAAATGTAAAAATCGAAATTTGCTGTGACAAGATTTGATTATGAAGTCATACTCGCATACAAAAAAAGTCTATTCAAAGCTTCTCGCATGAAACCAGACTTGTTTTATTTGGAACAACCTACAAACGTGAACATAAAATTTTCCCGAAAATATCTGGAAGAATTTCCCGCCCGACGAGAAAATCGTTACGTATTCTCAAATTTTTCAGAATTTTGGGATCCTGCACCTCACTAGTACATATACATTATTAAATTGCACAAGTAAGTGTAATTGAGTTAGTGTTATGGAGCAGTATATTTAAATTTTGTTTGATCTCCATCATTGTCACTGTTGGCTATATTGGTATTCCACGGCCACTCAGAATAGCATGAAGTGAAGCACAGTTATAAACTATTTCCCGTTTCGATATTTACATAACCAAGATTTGAATCGCAATGGGTGCAATTACATAGCAGTCAACTCTGTAAAACTTGCAGTTTATTCTCCCATTTATCACACTGTAATGCATTAAAGAGCTGTTGGACATGAGGAAAATTAACATATATTATTCTAAATCTGCGGTGCCGAATTAAGTTTGGAAAGATAATGACGTGTTTCACAATATAAAAAGGTTTTTTTCCCCTGATAATTCCGTTATGCTATCTTGTGATGCTATATTACACAACTAAATGCTGTTTTGGACTAATTTGTGGGCATTCCTTTGATCGTTTTCATAATTCACTTAGTAATAAATATGGCAAACAACGAATAAAAACTTAAGATGGTATTAAGCCTGCGTTGTCTTCTTTTGATATTTGAACTAATAATAATAACAATTTAAGTTGCACAAAAGCACTTTTTTTGTTTCGAAGCTCAGAGTAAAAATGTGATTTTGAATGTGAAGCAGAATATTAAAAATATTATATTCCAATTCTAATTTTTGAAGCTTCGCCCATCCCCAATCACTGATAATAATCATGCTCGTCAAAATAATTCCACAGTTCTAGCCTCATTCCAAATTCCATTTACAAAAACAAGACCATAGATAGCTGACTAGTGTCGGAGATTGTGCGATTCATTCTCATTGTTACCAACCTATGAGTGCAGTAAACATGTAAGAAGAATATGAATACGAGATTGTTTCTCATTGTTGCCAACCTACGAATGCAGTAAATAATAGAGAAAGAATAGTAGTTTACAGAACACGAAAATCTGTTGCGGAATGTAAACAATACTATCACCCGTTTTCTATTATCTGTGTCATTTTGCATTCACATATTCAAAAACTAATGATGCACGCAATCTTTGGCAAATGTACTGATGAGCAATACGGTAAAACGTAAATAACTGGAATTAACTATCTAAAATCCACTGTATTTCATAGCTAAACTATCGTCCTGAATATATTTAGACTTTCGGGCAGAATATCTAATTGATGAATGCAGAAAAGGTATGTTTTAAGAGTTGTAGCATGCTGGTTTTTGTAACCTTGTATTGAAATTTGTGCAAAAGGTTAGCTTACAACATGGTAACAGAAAATTATTTTATTTGAAATAATTACGAAAGAAAAAGTACTATTTTAAATAGCAGCAGTCAAGCTTTGCTACCATTAAAAGAAGCGACAAATATTGCTATTTAGAGGCGCAAGGAAGAATTTGCAGCTGCAGTGCTCTATGGTGGAATTAAGTATGTATTAAACTTCACATGCGATAATGCATGCACAAAGGATTACTGTTATGTCAACTTTTCAATGTGTCGATGCAAATGTTACAGTCATACTATATACACTCTAAAAAACCTTACTATGTGTCCTACCCACAGGTGAGCCGAACAAATAAATGACTACTTCTACATACACCAATGTACTTACTTTTGAAAACATGCCAAAAATAGCATTTCAAATGTAAAAGATGAAACTACGGCCCACTTAGCAAATATGATCATACAATGCTAGGAATGTGCATGATGAAAGGGTAAAGAGGAGGGTAGGAGGTTAGTACCTGAAGCCAAAGATCCCAGCGCTGGGGAGCCTATAGTGCCGAGGCTGGTGTTGCCGTAGCCGAGCGTGGTGGCCAGAGATGGAAAACCACCACCCACGCCTGAACCAGTCTGCAAGCCTGAGTCACAGGGGCACAACACACAAACACCACATGTTAAGGGAAGCAACACAGCAGCAAGGTTTTGTACAAATAAGGATGTGCAGAAGAACCCACATGCATCTCGCTGTAACATGCATGTGAATGCACGTGTTTGCACACATTCACACACGCGCATCCCTTGTAATTACACAAACATGCTAAGCAAGTATTAATATATACTAAGTCTTAACAACATGTGAGCTAAGCTAAGGGTGTACAATGAATATTCAAAAAAATATCCTGCAAATTTCCTGTACACACTATTTCTTACAATGTGCATTCAATTATGTTATCTAACACCGGTATTTAAACTGCGCTATTTGAAACTTCTGAAAAACAATACTTTCATAATGCTGCTATATAAAGAACATAATTCAAATGTTAGCTTTTACCCATGTAACTTGGCTTAAGCAGTATAACCATAAAAACTAAAAATTCACAAGCAATTATTTACTATGTTCCATATATATAAGTTGCAAATTTGTTTATTACTGTCATTCTATTAACCATAGAATTCCAGAATTCCAACGTACTCCCAAATAGCTATTCTGTACAATGTCCACCTTAACATGCTATATAAGAAAAAGATAAAACATTATATTTAGTTTTATTTGAACTTTTAAACTGGTACAGTACATTAAAAATACAGAGGATGTAATTGCTGCACATAAATTTCAATTTAGTACGTAAAAAAATGTTTTTTGCACATTAGCTCCTTTCTGTTCATCTTCAGACTATACTCTCCCTCGAACCCAACATATTTTCAACTTACGATATGGTAGATACACACACACACTGCAATTCATCTCAGAGGTGCACTTTACAAATATTAAAATTATGTACTTTAAATTTAGTGGAATAATTGCTTGACATACATTGAAGTGTGATGTATAAGAAATGCCAATAGAAAATGAACACAGACGAAAAAACAATTAAGATCCAACCCTGCAGAGCATCTGAAGATATTAGAAAAAATTTACACTGGCAATATTACCACTACTGTAAAACACGCACGTGCATGCACACACACACACACAGAACTGCTAGCATTCACAAGTAATTACCAAATGCTCACAAAAACAGCAGAAAGCTCAAGCATGTATAGTGAAATTGTATTTCATAACACAATGAGGTTGGGCATTACAGGAAATGAATCACAAACATATAAACCATTATTCTTTCAATGACCCAACTATTACAAAAATGGCAAAGCTGATCAAGCCTCTGAAATGGAAATTGTACCAAGAAAGAACATCTCAAACCCATTAAAACCAATGAGTAAAAAATATTTTAGAGAATGCACAAATCACATGCACACGGGCATGCACGTGCACACACACATGTGGATACCCACAGGAACACCCACACAATTCTATTGCAGTATTACAGAAGAGTAAAGAATTACTACATAATCCAGAAGATGCAGTTAAAAAATTGTACTACAATGAAACCCTGTTAAGAAGATCCCCCAAAGAAGTATTCCTGCTTTTTAAGTAGAATAATTTTTCACCCTGTCTATATGCACATGTGTAAATTGACCCTTTTAAGAAGTTTTCCTGGTTAATAAGCATTATTTTTTCAGTCCCTTCAAAAATGCCTTAACAGAGTTTTACTGTATGTATAAAACTGCACTGAAAGTCTTAGGGTTAGTAAAAATACTTTTACAAACTGCTTATGCACATCAGGTTATCAAATGTTCCTCCAAATAAAAAACTACTTGATTATTAATATAAAACCACAAGCAAGCAATATTTATAAACAGAAAAAAGCATGCCTGGTGAAGATTAGTGTTAAAATAATGTAGATGCTCTTCCAACAAAAAGTCACCCACCACTAATGGTGGAACCACTAGCCGCTGAGGAGCTGTACAGGGATTGTTGGGGCGTCGTGTTGTAGATTGAGGCTGCGGGTGGCGTGCCAATCTGCTGTGTCTGGCCTCCCAACAGTCTCATGTTGCTTGCAGGTGTGCCAGCATTGACAATAACTGGCGCTGGAGACACCAGCCTCATGGGTGTGCCATTACCAATACCCCGAACGTTACCCATTACTATAGAACCATTCTGATCATAGTACGCTGGGATCACCTGATACTGTCCCTGGAAAAAACAACAAATTATTCTGGTAAAAACCACCCACCAAAATTGTATTAAAAGCATTCCACATTTGGTTATCTTACAAATACATTTACTGAAACTGAATTTTTGTGTGTGTGTGAGGCCAGAGTTATAAACTACAGACAGCAAGAAGATATCACTGAAATAGTTAGCGAAAGAAAATAACCTGGCATCTTAAGACAGCTTGCCCGTGCTCCCGAGATAACATGCTTACTGCTAACACTGTGAAAGGTAATGGGAACATCCTGGCCACGTAACTAACAGGACCAATTCAGTGTTAAAACCTGTGAACAAGGCTCATTGGGGGTATTCTTAACAGTGAACTTCGTAACTTCTAAATAAAGAAGAACTGTTTTTACACATCATTCATAATGTTTACTATAATGACACAGAATGTTTCCATGAAATTTTCCTTCACTGACGAGATAGATGTAGTTTTCCTCATGTTCTGTATTGAAACCCTGAAAATCACCATGGCTAGGAACAAAATAGAAAGTAAATATTTCACTTTCCCAAAATATATGAAGTTGCCATGCAAAGCACAATTTCCCTGATTTAACTACGCATGCCCCAGAAATTTATTTCTTGGCAAATTCATATTCACCCCTCTCCACCAAAATTTACTTCCTAAATACCAAATCATACTTTCATAGGCATCGGACTATGCAAATTCAGTACAAAAATCCTGAAATGAGATAATAACACTATAATAAATAGACTGTTCCAAAGAGGGAGGAAATCGGAATTGGGGGGGGGGGGGGGAAGAGTCAAATGATGCCTTTATTATAATCCTCTCTCACTCCTTCTCCAGCATCCCTCCCATTCACGCCCCTATCCATCTCTGGCATGTGCGTGCATGAGTCTATGTGCACGCGTGCATATGCATGCACACATTGAGATGACTCCCTTCCTTCTAACACCTACTACTAGTGCATGTGACTGTGTGTGCATGTGTACATGTGCGTGTGTGTGTGATATACTGTATTACTGCCAGTTCACAAACTAAAAATTTGAAATTTTGAAATGCAAATGCTCATAATTATATTATCCTCTATTCATACAACTATGGGCTGTTCATGGTAAAATGAGCACTTTTGAAAGCCCTGCTTTTTGTGTTCTTCCAACTTATGTAAAATTAACATTGGCTCATGCCAATGTTATTCATGTGTTGGTCAAGTAAAACTGTGACATTAGAAAAGTAAATATTTACAAATCTGATCATTTTTTACGATGCACATTCTAAGCACAGACAAGCAGGCATAATGCCTTATGAAAGACAGGATGGAGACCATAGGCCAAAAACATTTGCTCCAAAGCTCAAAGCAGTAAATGATTTCATTGAGAAATTGTCGAAATAGATCTCAGGAGCAGTGACCTCAATATAAAAAAATGTGGCGTATATACCAGAAGGAACATAAGAACCCTGATTTGTCAATGAAACAAAGTTACTACAGTGGTGTATTTACGAAGTTTTACAATATTGGGTTCGAAACACCTAGGACAGATACACGTTCCACATGTAAGAACATATCATATTAAGCATGAAACAAATTTGAGAAAGAAAAATTAACTAATGACACAATACAGGGTACACAGGTTAAAAGCAAAGGCATTTTATTCATTTCTTAGAAGTACCGCAGATAGTTTACTGACAATGTCTATTGATTGCTAGAAAAACCAAGTTTTTCCACGAGTGTCAGATAAGGCAGCATACTGTAGCCGCCAGTTGTGCGGCTATAACTTTACTATTGTAAATAGCCATTTAAGAGCACCACTTAATGCCAATACAGTGACTATTACCAGAATGAATCAGAATTTTCAAAAAGTTCAATAAGAAATTTCAACTGCTGTGTACCATAATTTGTGTAATATAGATTATACTAACATAAGTAGTTGGTGATTGGTTGTGGATGGATGTGATGGCTAAAATAAGAACACTACAATGTTTACCAAGCTTTCGCACTGGTTTGTTAACTTGACCCCAGATTTCAGAAAATGAAATTCTTCTTATGGTTGGTCATTCCTTCCTCACACGAGAGAGAGTATTTGGTAAAGAAACAGATTCGTTCTCACAAGGTAATTTGTGATCCAAAGGAATATGTTAAAATTTTGCTGAGCATGGGTTTGCTGTTCATCTTGGGACACAATGTTTTTAGTGTATGATTGGAAAGCTATTGCTCAAAATGTCACTAAACCGACGGGACAATAACACTTTAAATTTTCTGCATCTACATGGTTATTCCTTATCAGGAACAAGGGTGGCAACAGGGTTTTAGTACCTGAAGAGATGCATTACCACACAGACCTTGGTATATACAAGACAAGAATGAAGAGGGCCAAACATTCAAAAGGTGTTTCTCCTGTTGTAACAAAGGTATCCAAATTAACCCACTTAAACTGAGGGATGTTAAAAACTTGCTACCAAACCTTTTGATGCTAATTGGCAGGACCTCAAGCACTTAGAATTTGATAAATATATGCTGCAGATACATATGCCTGCTAATGACCAAGAGATACCAGAGGGTGCTACAAATGAAGGGTGTGAGTTAATGGATGAGGATGCAGCATCTTTCGTGAAGTGTAAACTCGCTGGTCATTTACAAACAATGGTGATACTGCTATAGTGTTCTGTCCATGTTTTCATTTAAGAATTGGAATTATTTGTATGACATCTGCCAATAACAATAATGTTGCATGTGTTAAATAGTGTTAAACAAGTGTGTAACTTACAGTACATCATTTACATCAGTCTTGGATACCAAATGTGATATATTATTATTGTATACATTAAATTACATTAGTGAATCAGCACTTTATAGCTTTCTGTGGAGTTTTGTTTTTAATGTCTTCCAAGTGCATTATACACTATTATCAATATTGTATTGGCAATGTAAAAATTTAAAATGTATCACAATGTAAGTTTGGTTATTTAGGTAAATGTAAACCAGGGCATTTCCAATTGCTTTTGTTCCAAAAGTGGCCATATAACATGGATAGTTCCAAAATAGGCCAACTCCAAAACAAACTTAACTGACAAAGTGTTACAATATGATAAGTGGGACTTATATCAAACATAGATTACATTTTTTTTGGCACAATACTTTGTATAACATTTCATGGTAATGAGTAAACAATTTTCCTCAATTTCTGGCAACATAGTTTTGATGGAGATGGCCGATTTTGGAATTAGACGACTCAAATACAGCTGAAATATGCAAAACTGGTAACTGTATTCCAAGACCGCTGTCGTAGCACAACTTTATTTATAGATATTAATTTTTGGCATGTTGTTACTGGGCACTAGAGCTATGCATTTGCAAAGTCTCCACTGCAGGGTAATTTTTCCAGGTGAAACCCTAATATTACTGGGATGTAAGTTAGCTTCAGTCTCATTCGGCAACAGAGCAAACAAAACAGGGTACACTTTGAACTTTTCCGTTGTGCTGCCCATACTCCACATGAACTGTGTACCAAAAATTGATGGAATTGTAGACAATAACTTGTAAAAAAAAATCCATCCATGAAATTAATTTTCGCTTCTTTTAAGAAATATGATAAAATACACACACACACACAACACACACACACACGCGCACGCACACACACACAGTGACTAACTCCTAGGGAAAATATGTCTTAGAACTTTGGTCCACCACAAGGCATAACCATTGTTCCTTGCACAGAATTCCATGAACTGGACTATTTGTTTCCCACAAACAGCAAACATGTGTTTAATTCCAGTTTCTGCCTCATTCTACACATCAATGCGAGGTTCTACAAATTCTTTGTTCCTCTAATATTCAATCAATCACGTCACTTAGAGATTTATTTTCGTTTGAATAGAACCATGAACTAGAAACATGCCATGTTTAGTCACAGTTTCCTAATACCTGTAGGCAAGAACTGTAGTGTCTTATTTCAACTTCTTATAGCATGACATCACAAAACAGGTACATATCCAGGAACTTTATTTTAAGAAGGTCAGCATGTGTGTAACTGGGGCATAACAGAAGGGTGCGGGGGCAGAGGTCGGGCCACTTATCCAATAGCAACCGAGAAGAAACAATGAAACTACGGTAATTAAAAATCAATGAAGATTGCCTCAGATATATTACCGACAACTGCTATCGTCTCCGATTTGATCAGTTTTTATGGACCATTGCATGATCGACATAACAGAGTTTGACAAAGTACACCATGTCATCTCTCCCAATCCTTTGCACTGACTATTGTTAACAAATAAAAGGTCTGAGTCAAAGTATGTCCTTAATATTAACTATAACATCAGCATTACCAATGTACAACACTATAGCTGCAACAATTTGATTGAAAATAAAAATTTTAACCATATGTACTGAAAAAGTATTAAAAATTTTTGGTTTTGTAGAAAATGTTGAAGCATTACTCAAGTATAAGGACAGAGTTAAATAAATCACACAAAAATAGACAATATATTCTATTTGTGATCCACAATATTGCAAATTATTAACTTTAATTAGTACTGTACAATTGCATTTATTTTATATACGGCCAAATAAGTAGAAAAATCTGTGACCATGTAAAGAAGAGAAAGCAGTCAGTGGCATGTGGTATTTTTACAGGGCAAACAATATCACACAGTAAAGTGAGCACTTTTGAAAGCACACTCATTTGGAGTAATGGTCAAAAAATATATTTTATTTTAGCCTCGTATATAAACTTCCGAGTGCGGTGGAGTATAAATACACTGTTTATTAGTTACAAGGCAATATTTATTTCGAAATGTCATTAAGGGATAAAATATTGCTGAAACAAAAAACTAACTAGGGCCTCAAAAGTGCTTACTTTACAGTGAACGACCTATAACAAACACAACTTCCAACTTTGCTTATCCTCTACATGTATTTACGGTGTTATAATACCTAAACCATTAGTTATAAAAACAGAAACAAAATTAATGTAATAATAATAATAATAAACAAATTATTATTTACAGAGCATATTACAAATTATAAGAAAACTCCCATTTTCCGAAACAATTTCATTTTGTGAGGCTAATAAAAAAGGTTGTAAAGAAACATTTAAGTTAACTGTCAATAGTAATAGTGTTCAATATATGGGCCATATTGCAGAAATATTTGCCAAACACTTTGAAAAGTTTTATAAATGTTCCGTTGGGTGGCACACATACTACAAACAAGTATAATTATAATTTATGTATTCAAACTCCAATTATTACTCAAGGGACAGTCCTATGGGCAATCAAAAAACTAAAAAGTAGTAAAGTCACAGGGTGTGATGATATACCAAATTTTATCATCGAAGGATGTGCTCATATTCTTACCCCATTATTAACCTACATAATCAACAATGGTCTAGAGAGTGGCATTTATCCCAGTATTTGGAAACGAGAGGTAGTAGTTCCAATTTTAAAAGGGGAAATAAGCTAGAGGTAAATAACTACAGACCAATTCCCTTGCATTGTAGTAATTTTTTTTTTTTTTTTTTTTTTTTTTTTTTACAAAAAACCTTATTTCCGACAATCAACATGGTTTATAATCAGGTAGAACAAAAACTTCAAATTTATTTGATTTTGTTGATAATGTTTGCACACACACACGCGCGCGCGCGCACGCACGCACACACAAGGTTTAATGAGCCACCCAACAGTGTAAACAACTAACCGGGTGAAAAACAAACACACACACACACAAGAAAGAACAAAAATTGGAATTATAACTAATGAAAAAAAAAAAAAAAAATACCAATACACAAAAATAACAAAGATTAACAAATTTGTCAAATAAGCATGAACAAACAAAACCAGGATAAATGCACAAACATTCAACAAAACTATACTACAAATTACACAAGAAAATAAAATAAACAAAAGGGGAAAGTAAAAAAAATTAACAGTTTTAAACCAGTAACAATTAATAATACAATAAAAGTTAATTACAGATGAGTAAAATTTATTTATTATAATGCTTAAACAGCTCATGAAGAAATTTTCTTTCTAGTAAAGGAACAAAATCGAAATACAATTTGTTATAATTTCAAACGCATCGTTTCACTTGTTTACCAACTGAAGCGTATCTTTCCCATAGTCATAATTCATCTCCCAGTGGACTCCACACCTGTCAAAGGAATTGCAGGTGACTGGGGGGGGAAGTTATTCAATTTTGTAAAACACCAATAGAATACCCACGTGCACATTGGATGGCCACCCTTTCCGTGGACAAAACGGTAGAGTCCTGACACTAGGTACTCTGCGTCTTGGGGTCCGCTTTCCTGCTCAGTAGCTACTCTCTCCACAGCACCCACGGCGCCAAAGTTAATGTTCCCTGACTTGAGAAGACTGTTAATCGTGAGACCCTCACCAACATACTGGGACTGTCCACCAGCGAGACCTGACTCAGCACTCACTGTGTTTTGATGCCGAGCAGCGACGATGTATGCTATAATTTTATGGACAAGCTACTATGTGCAGGGGGCAGTAGTGGCATTGATTTCCCCAATGAAGCGTGGGCCCTGAATATTTGGATTTCAAGTTGCAAAATGGTGCCATTTACACATTTTTTTGTACCTAAATATAAAATACAACACTTGTAAAAATATTAATATTGTTTAACATAAAATTTTTCAGAGTGAAAAATATTACAAAGCTATCTCCATCCAACCCAGAACCTTGTCCACTCAAAATCAATATTATTTTAATACCTGTCGACAGTGAGGTATTTGGAGCAATTTTGTTTGTAGAAAAGTGTAGACAGGAAAAATGATTATTCGTTTGTGTAAAGATGGAAAGCAGTCAACTCTATATTTACCAAATTCTTTAAGAGACAAAAACAAATTTATGTGAACTTCAGAATGCTCGTGTTAAGGTCACAATACCCAGTTGCAGTCCACGTGTTAACATCCTTTGGAAACAATAAACATGGCCAGCAAAACAATTTTGTTTAAGCTGTTACATCCAGCTAACGAGTGTTTCTGATAAACACTCTTTTTGAAAATTATGTACAAAATTACCTTTCTTACGTGTTGTAATAGTAAGTTCAGGTGTCTGCCTACCCTCTTTTATGATGTCACATCTTTCCTGAAAAGTGAAAGCACTGCTGGAAAAATGCTTCACTCGTAATCCCATACACACACCACACTTACATCCACATGTTTCTGTTGCACTCATTCTAACTACTCGGTTCTCAGTCACACACAGTAATTCTATAATTTTTATGTAGGATATACATTGCGCACGAATATGTATAACATTCTCAGCACCAAAACTAAATTAAATTTAAAAAATTACAATTTGTGTTGTGCCCGCGAACTTGCCCATGCATCAATCTAGTTACAGTAAACTACGCCACGCCAACTGCCTATGGCTAAGCCAGCTTTGGCTATGTCCGCTTCAGTTCAGTGAAGAAAGCACTACCATCATAGCTTCTGACACAGCCATAACCCCCCCCCCCCCTCCCTGAAGGCCGGTCTTCCTACCTTGCTATCCCTTCGTCAGCCAGGAAACCACTGTGACCACCTACCTGCTGAAAGCATTGCTTACAGCACTTCCAAACATATTGGTTTTGGTAGTCAATGAACGAGTTGTTTTCTTATAACGTAGAGTATTGTTTCCAGAGTAGAATGTGTACGGCATGAGTGAAAAGTTACCTTAAAGTAAATATAAGTTAGAATTTTACATTTATTAAAAATATAACACTGTCTGGAAACGGTCTGGGCAAGCACTGCTTGCCTTGGTTGCCCTAACGAGATGCCACTGACGCCGAGTGCTGGGATAGGGATCACTTCAGTTGGCCGACACTGCACGAGGTTGTACATCCTTACAGGGGGCTTATTCTAAGTTATTAATTTTGTTTCCTCTCAACAGAAATATTCGTTATAACTCAAATTTTCGTTTACTAATGAAAGGAGCTATTCGAAGCGCATTATAGTGTTCATTTGATGTGTATGTTCGTTAAGAAACTCTAAACGAAAACTAAGCCCTTTGGGCCTTCGTTACTGAAATTTCTTATAAAAATGTGGGTCACATGTGAAACAGATTGTTTTTTGGAACTATGAAAGAAGACTGTCGTGATGTAATGTGGCTTCATGCATTACAGGAACATAAACATATATTTCAGAAAAAATATTTTTAAAGCAATAATAAAACTTTCTGTTTTACAGTAATTTGTGAAATATGTAAGCAGCAGTGTAGGCTGGCTATTGTGAGGAATTTATTAGATTATTACAGTTGTAACAGATCATAAACACTGTTTATTCAAAAAAATTGCTGAAGTCTCGGTGGCACCTGGAAGGATGTAACGAATTATGACTTAAAATACCAAATTGCCTTTCTCGAAGATTTTGTTCATTTCGAGAGCTTTCGAGGCTTAAAGAAAACAAAAAATTAATGAATAACTTAGAATAGGCCCCTAGGACAACATGTCACCTGCCCTCTTTTTCACAGATGTGCAAGTGTGATTCTGTCCCACTGCCCTACTCCTGTAAGAGTGGTATCTGAGAGAAGGTTAAAAAAAGGTGCTCACTGCCTCTGGGCATTTGCAGGAGCTTAACCCCCTCCTGGTTGCACTCATGAAACTCTCACAGATGTCACCTGCGCCACCTGCAGAGACTGTCTACCAGATTCCCAAGGACCTCTTCGAAGCTCCTATTCGTCTGAACGATGAAGCACATCCCGTGTTTGTGGCTTGCTTAAGCAGATAGGACCAGTCCTTAGGAATCGCCAAACCACGACTTTGGGGACTTGAGCTGGGGGAACCAATTCCTACAACCTGCCCACTAACCAACCCAGCTCAAACTCACGCCAGTCAGAGCTGACACGTTAAGCAGCCTCCGCAGGTTACCCATCGTCCACGTATACCACCTAGAGCCAATCCACTGAAACAAAAGGTCACTCACAGAACCTGATTTCGTACTCTGCAGCAAAGCTAGCAGGTCAGTACTTTACACTGGACGTGCTCCATTATCTCTAAAAACCGATTCCATTACCAACAACCCCCCGCCCCCAGGTGCACCTGATCACACACCCACCAAAGCACTTTAGATGTGGTGACGTTCCTCCTTCACTCTCTGGGTGTCACATATCTATTTAAAGTATAAAACATATTCAAAATTCTATGCTTGTAAATCTGAAACATTAAGCACACCAGTTTATTAACAACAGGACAAAAAAAGAACGATAGAAAAGTGTTTATTAAAAATAATGCATCTGTAATATCTCGTATAACTTTCAGTCTTGGTATTATATTTGTTGAGTTCCATATTATAATTAAAATCTAAATTATTTAATGAGAATCTACAAAAAAAATCAACTAAAAATACTTTTTTGTACATTTTCCGGTCTGTTTAAATTAGTGATGGCAATGTAATTACAAATGAGTGAACTATATTCTAATTTAGATTGTACTAAAGAACAATATAAACACAATAAAGATTCAGCTGTAGAAGCCAAGAAAGAAATAAATTTAATCCTATAGTATCACTAAAGTTACTAATCAGACTACATATCTACATGGTAATGGAAACACAATTTAGAATCAGTATCAGTCAGAGAGCAAAAACATAATCAACTCTGTTAGTAACATGATTGTGAACCAAAAATTTATACACAACTGGAATAGATTTCCTTGTAAATGCGATAGAATTTTCTCTAAATTTAGTGATACAGCATTGTAGGTACACCAATTCTAGATAGCGGAGATTTCTTCGTACAACTGAACAATCAGCGAAATCTTTAATATTTTTATAAATTTTCAAATCACGAGCGTATGGAAGTGCTTGAGGATTATTTATGACACTGAAAATATAATTTATAAACATATTAAATAACAGTGGTGATCGTGTTCCACTCTGTGGGATACCAGAAGATACATTCAACTTTGGTCAGGTGTACTCTGGTACACAGTACTTTGGCTGAAAGGTTTGTCTGCTGGAGACTAACACCAGCCGGGTGGCTGTCATCGAGGTACAAAGTCAGCTACGGTCGGCACTGTGATATGTCTGGGTACCACCTTAGCCCTTGAAGGTAGGGCGGACTACCAGGACACTTGCTCACCGGTCTCCTGGGTTCCGGCGTAGACATAGGTCGGCTGGGGCCAGCAGTCACCTGGGGGCTGCGGGCTGGCGAGATGCTGTACGGAGAGGTGAGGTATCTCTGGCTCCAGGAGAAGGCTGCACTGCTTCCGAAGAACGAGTTGGCTATGCCCAACCTAGTGTCACTTACAGAGACCAAGGCACGCACTGCAGGATGTGGCTCTGTGCCACGTCTGGTGTGCGAGGGGAAATAAACTGGGGTGCTGGCTAAAGAGAACTGCCTCCCCAGGTGGCGGGCAGACTGAGCACATTCCCGTAGGGTGTCTCCACCAAGTGTGGATGGTTGGTCGGTGCCCACTCGCTTAGCAGTACAGTACTCCTTCTTCTCCTCACTTTGAATAGTGTGTCTTATCCCAAATGGCATAGAGGCGGTATAGACAACATACTTCCTGTCGGTGCAACTAATCGAGGGTACCTCAGTCCCAGGCAAATACCCCTGCCAGCACCATCAGTGCTCTAGTCAGCGATACAACCTGAGATGGCTGTCCTGCTCCTGATGGAGATGTACCTAGTGGTTGGGGCTCTACCTTTCTGTATATGCACCTGGATGCACAGAACGGGTGGCCATCGAAAGTGGTGTGTGTGGGTGTGTTGACGTACAGATACCTAGCAAAATCTGTAGTCCTACATTATGGTTCGTAATGCTACTACACCAGGTTACTTGCTTGCTCGATCTAGATGTAGAGTTCGTAGTATCGGACAGGATTTACCTCTAAACTAACTTACTCTCAGGATAGGATTAAAATGGTATTTATTATAAATAATAAATACTGGTGACTCATACATACTACTAAGCAGAGTAAGAAAGGGAGGAAACGACGTTTAACAGGTGGAGCTGACCTGCACCTAGACTAACCAAGTATAGAATGAACTCAACTACTATGAAAACAACTCTGATGCAGTTACTCTAATTTATAATTTAGGAGAGTCTAGAAGAGACCTAACGATGGCAACGGAGGCCACTACCAGAATGGCGGTGATTGTAGTTGCTACTTACCAGCACGTAGCGGCGGCTGTTGATCTAGGAGGGTCAACAGCAGATGTGTGGAGTGTAGTTGAGCAGGCTTCTGGAAAAAAGGCAGTGCTTGAAGTCTTTGGGAGCTTCTGGACAAAGTGGTAGAAGTCTCTGTTGTTGGTGGCGGCGGTCACTGGTGGTCGTTGAAGAACTGGAAGCTCTTTGAGAGGACAGTGAGAGCCTATGGTCAGTACAGAACCCCAGCATAGAAGTGCTGAGGCAAGCTACTTGAGAATACAAACTGCATCTTTCACCGCGCACCGCCTTATATTGTACGCTCAGCCGGCCCATGCCTGGGCTGGAGTGGGAGGTACGACGTCATTCTAACGTCTGCCTCGAGTGAGCCTAGGTGGGAGATGCTACCCTTGCACTCGACTATATGACCTCAGGTGCTCTGTGGCGCTCGGTCTGCCTTGGGAAGCTTCATGGCTGTGGTGATGTTTCTGTCTGCTGGGTGCATCGGGGAGGCTGACGTGTTGCAGCAGCCTCCTGGATACCATGCTTGTTTCACATGCTAGAACCGTCCACTATGCTGGGAGCAATTTTGTTGCACTCATGAATAACGTGCTGGGTTTAACCCTTCCTCGGGATATGTAGATACGACTAGTAGTGTCAGGAAGTTAGGTCTGGGGCATCAGGAAATACCATGTGTCTGTAACTGTCCCTCCAAGTGAAACAATCCCGTAGCCATCTATGGCTGTGGTTCCCGATATTATAGTAACATGTTAGAATGAGTCGCAGTCATGTTTGGTATATTCATATAAACAACATGCATCAATACATTATAATCAAAGTATCTACATCATAATTATAATGATAACATAGTGCTATATTCTATAGGAGATTAATTATAGACCTGTAAACGACCTAGTCCCTTCCTTACCCGCAATCAGAACCACAGACCCTTGCATTGCAAGCCAGTTTTATACAGAATGCACCACAGAAATCAGCATCCCTTTTACAACAGTATTCCACAGTATTTTACTTACTTAGGTTAAACATTTTGGCATCAAAATAAATGTAATTGCTTACATGTGTTACGGTATACAACGCACGCACATTTCATGTTAACTTGTAAGTGCAAGTAAATGTGTGCCAGGACACTTGCAAGTATGATATAACAGCTTGGAATGTAGCAATGCCCTCCCTCCAAACTAATCCAACACCCAAATAAGATGGAAATGTTGCTACAGTAAAATTTTTTGTGGCCTGTTTACAACAAAACAGGTATAATAAGGTCACACAAAAAAAGGACCACAAGGAATTCTTCCATCAAATATATCGCACTACGCCAAAGAAACTGAATACGGAAAACCATACAATATTGGCTATAATGAATCAGTAAAATAGATATCTGTACTGAAAGGAGGTAGAATGTGCACCCGCTCCGCCAGCCTCATCCTACAATGTTCCCGACTCATGAAAACGCGGAGACAGACCACACAACTACCTAACCACATGCTTTCCGCTTGTTTATTTATTCAGGCCGAGGGACCTAAATTGTCCCGCACTATAACCGAATCCGCTGTATAACGGCTCGTGGTATTCTGAGCTTCCACTGCACTACATAAGAAACCAAAAACTTTATTTCAGCAAAGTGTGGAACATACAGAACAGAATACATAATTAATTGCAGTACTCATGTTTTCACACCCCACAAGTTATTTTTTGTACTTTTTATTCTAATTGTTTATCTTAACAGTGTAATTCAATATAAATTGTTCTATTACTCTGCATATGTATAAATTATTAAATTACATGACTCAGTGTTGAGGGTGTCAAGTTTATTTAAATTTTGTTTGATCTCATTCTTTGGCTTCTACTTCCATTCCTTTATCATGTTTACTATGATTTGGTCAACAGAACCTATTGGCTATATGGGTATTTCGAGACCACTAAAAATGGTGTGAAGTGAAACGTAGTTATTAACAGTTTTAGATGTTTTAAATTACATTACAAAGACT
The DNA here is from genome assembly GCA_029891345.1 of Dryococelus australis. Lineage (NCBI taxonomy): Eukaryota > Metazoa > Arthropoda > Insecta > Phasmatodea > Phasmatidae > Dryococelus > Dryococelus australis. Next base: position 198,718,228 of record CM056994.1, read on the forward strand.
TGAATTGCAGTGGGTGCAATTTCACAGCAATTAAGTATGTAAAACTTGCAGTTTACTCTCCCATTTATCACACCATAATGCTTAGAAGTGCAAACGATTAAAATCTGCGGTGCCGAATGAAGTTCGGGAGGATTATGATGTGTGTCATAACATAAAAGATCCCCCCCACCCCCACCCAACACCTCGATAATTCTGTTTTACATCTTGTGAGCAAAATTAGATAATGACAATTATTTTTGCCTAAATGTAGTTTGAACTAATTAGTGGACATTCTGTGTTTAGTTGACGCTGTGTTTTCATGATTCACTAACCATGTGTGTGGCATACGTCAAATAAAAAATTCTGAAGTTATTAAGTCCACATTGTCTTCTTTTGCATTTTGGGTCAAAAATAATCAATAATTTCAGTTGCCCATAACCACTTTTAAATTTCGAAATTCAAAGTAAAAAAATTGATTTTGAATATGAAGCAAAATATTAAAATTATTCTATTATCATTTGAATTTTTGAAGCTTAGCCCACTCATAATAATAATAAATTTATTTTATTTATTTATTACTGTGCTTAAAGTCATCCAACAGCACAAGCAGTTAACAGGATGGCACTAAAAAATACAACAAAAACCACAGAGACACACAGGACAAATACATAAAAATAACCATATTGCACAAGGACATACATGTAAGAGACAATAAAACAAGGAAGAAAAAAAGGAAAACAAAATGAAAATAGAGATAGTTTACTCAGTTAAATAATTTAAATAGAACTACGAGATAAATGATGATTAATCCACCATGGGATATTAAAGAGAGTTGAAACATACATTTTATATTGATCAGTAATAAATAGTTCACGAGTAAATAAGGAAACAAAAAACTCAAAACAGAGAAACACAAATACAGAGATGTAGGACAAAACACAAACAAACACTTACATAAAAATTTACATAAGAAAGCTACTGTTTACTAAAATACTACCTTATATAGTGTTTTAAGAATTTTTTTTACCCAAAAATGGGTCGAATGTAGAGGGATGATTATTACAAATTGTGACACACCTATTTACTAAATCTTTATTAAAAGTTATCACAGAAAAATTATGTGTAGTTCTACGAGTATACATTGGAATTTTTTAATCTACTGTTTTGTTAACAGCTGTACAAGAAGAAAAAGCTCAAAATGAATTAATAAAATAACACATCATTAATATCACGAAGATCTTTAAAAGTTTGTGATTTAAATCTGACTAGTTCATTGCTATAATTATATTCTACACTAGTAGGAAATCTAATACAGTACGTCAGGTGAAGAAGCAGAAAAAGTAATAAATTTAATTAAACCTAACACACGACATATATCATTAAACTATCAACATGAAAATGACCCCTACATTCCTTTCCAGCCCCCTCAATTCCCACTCAAGGGCAGCGGTGCGCCGCTGACAGGGTTATGACCATCACCACAGCGGGCAAAGTTGCAACTCACCCTCCTTCTACCACAAAGCGCAATGTGACACACCCATCCAGTTTACTGGGTAAAGGCCCCAACAAGAAAAAATTGCTCACGAGCTGACTCCATTGGTGGCTGACTGTTTCACCTCGACTTTAGGGATGCTGTTTATACGTATGAACGGAAAGCATTTTCTCTTTACTTTATACTAATAGCTATGTAAGGATTTCTGAAAAATTAATCATTGATTTTGAAACATTAGTTTTAACAGCTAAATTATGTCTAATAGTTTTTTTTACAATAAAGCCTTACTGTTGTGGATTAAGACTGCAAAATATTACAAACCTACCATTCAGTTTGAGTACTGTTCATCATGAACATGTGTATTCTGAAATTTTCCTTCAATCCTTGCCTAAGTGACAACTTTCCTTTTCAGGAATGATGTTAAAATTCATTACAACAAACTAGAAAATTAAATGTAATGCGATGCTTATGGTTTTAAATGCAGATATTTTTAATAACGTATTCCAAATTTTGTACATTGGGTTACTGAAAATGTAATAATTTGAATTATTATTCTTTGCTTTCTTACAGCAACATAATTTCAAAACTGACATCGCTCGGGAAGAGGGGGGGGGGGGGGGGGGGGGAGACACACACACACACACAAATATACAGAATTACATTACATGCGTAGTCAATATGGATGAAATAAACATTGCTTTATTTTTAAAATCAATATACAGTAAAACAATAATTAAAAAACAAAGTGTACATTGAATAAGAAAAAAATAATATAGCAAATTTACAATTTAACAATGAATAAAAATCTGAAGTTAACAACTAAAAAGAAAAAGAAACGTTGAACCATTTTAAATATTTAAATATGGTATACTGTAAAAATTAATTTCCGTTTGCAATGCATTGACATAAAAAATGGAAATATACAAGAACAACATTCGTCCACTTCATATATCAAATCGAAAAGAAAACACCTAACAATAAAAATCTTCAATGACACTTCCATTTTGAGATTTGAAGGATGTTCATAGGCACTGAACAAAATTATATAGTACCATTTCATTGCAAAATATAAAAATTGATATGATATGCTCAGTACTATAAGTGGAATGATTTCACGAATTTTCCAACAACCCGTAAGTTGTTTACAGAAATTAAATACTGTAGTAGAATTGAAAACACAACAAAGCAGCAATCAAATAGCAAATAGTGAAAATATTACTCTGTATTTCCAATGGTTTCTACTTATGAACAAATGTCATACTCATCCTAAAAATAACTCATCCTAAAAATAACTACTACTGTGCAAAGGTCTCATTTTCCTTAATTAAAAAATGTAACCAATATAAACTCTCAGTTACAGAAATGCTTGGTTAATGACATGACTATTGTGCCAAAAAAAAAAAAAAAAAGATAACAAATAACGAGTTGGAAAAATATTACAAAAACAGCACACATCACTTTCAAACGAGTTATGAAAGCAATTTACACACATAAAATTTAATTCTAGTATTTTCAAGAGTCTAAAGTTTAATATTATACATTGATAATACACATGCTTTTATTATGTATACCTACAAATTAACTCAGCTATGTTTGATAAGCTAAAATAATTACTAAAAAATTCCACGCACTTTCTGAATTTAAGTTATGGATCTTATCATTGATTTACCTTGTGCTACTGCACATTTCTGTCAAAATAATTTGTACACCGACTTTGAAAAGTGCATTAACTTCCATTTCCATCAGTATTTCTTCTTAGTCACTTCTCTCTCTTGAGCTGAAATTATGTATTCTGGATTCCTTATTGTCATCGACATTGTGTGTCTAGTATCAACCAACTCTGGTAGCAAACAGTGTAAATAAAAGTTATTCAGTTGATCTTCCATGTTTTTTTGACCAGAACTAGTTATCTTTCTCAATTCTACATGTTAAAATACCTTTCTTGGTCCATAGTACAAGAAGACAAATATTGCCTAACTGTAATGTATAGCTGCCCCTGAACCTGGTAGAACGAACTGCGGATTTCGTTTAGGATAATTCAATCTTTTGTTTGTTTAAAAAATTTTATTTTTCCTGCAGCCATAGCTTCTTCAGGTGTCATTTCAGCAACTGATCAAAGACACACAACTTCAACGACCCCATCGTTAGCAGTAAGTCCATCGGGTGAGCTTCCCAAATAAGGCGTATTTTTGTCAGTGAACAGGCCAGAACATTGTAAAACAATATTTTCTTTCCACTCCAGTTTGCATATGACTGTTCTTCCATTTATTGTTCCATAAATAATTAGTTGTGTTTACAGGCATTTTCCGTGCAGTATTTGTACGTCGTGGTCAATCCTAGCAGTTCCTAGGACTCCTTTTATTTACCTTCCTACAGGCTGACCGCGGGATGGATGGTACAATGAGCAGGTGGCTAGGGAGGGAGGGAATGAGCTAACAAAAATTACTACGAGACTTATCCAAAGAAATAAACAAAAAATTTACCACCACTAACAGTATGTCTAGAACAACAATAATGAACTTTATTTTGATATAAAGACAAAATTTCAATCTAGAGTCAGAAAAATTTTTGTGTAAAAATATTTTTTGTATTTTAAATTCGAAGAAGCAATGGAGATGCTAAACTATTAAATACTAGAAAAAAAATCTCAAGAACCACTCAATGGATTTGTATGTGGTTTGTATTGTTATAAACTGCATTTATCGAGGAAGGTTTGTATGTATTAAATATTGCAGTAGCACTTATAGGAGCTAAGCATTAACAGTAATAGTGAATAAAATAGAGAAAATAGTTTTCCGCCAGCACGTTCTCAAGGATTAAGCTGCCTAAAAATAGGAAAATAATACCTGCAAAGGGTGTATATGGTCATTACTAAGAACATTCAATAGGAAGGTAATTTTCGCTTCCCATAATCTCCAGTATACAAGATGAAATGTGACACAGAGGAGGACTATGCATACCACGTAAAACACGTATAATTTATGTCCAATATTTTCTAATGTTTCGAAAAACAGTGTTGAATGCTAAAATACTTGGCAAGCCAAAACTAAATTCACAAAACATGAAACGCAAGGTATATTTATGCAGAGGCATCAAGGTTATACACGTATAATCCATTGTAATCAAGCAGTGTCAGAATATCATAGAGAGATAGAGAGAGAGAGAGAGAGAGAGAGAGTGCGCATGTGTGTATTTAGGTATGTACGTACGTATTATATAAGAGTATTTCACTGATTTACTATCATATAATATGGTAATTGTCTTTTCATAATTCATTTCTCAGCGTATTGCTGTACAAACTTAAATTTTACACTAGCAAAGCCTGGATGGTTCACTAGTTATGCATAAAAGACAAAACCAAGTAACAACTACTTATTGTTAACTACTACCCTCAAGACAAATAGGTAATTGGTGAATTTAAGAAACTCACCATGACACACTTAAAGTTTGCGCCAAACATATTTTTTCACGATTTAATTTCATTTAAATAGTTGTGAAATAGAGAGAGTAAGTATACAAATAGTTTCAACAAAGATACTTTCCTACAAGACATGATATTATTATTATTAACTAGTTTTTGCACACAACATTGTCAGCATGTAATTCGTATTCTTGTTACAATATGTTTAAACAATAAGTATGTTTTAAACATAGAATGCATATTTTAAATAGAAAGTAGAATGAAATAAAAGTCCAAAAATAAGTGAATTGTGGCTATTAAGTTTGGCTTTTAGTAATTAATCGTCTAATTGTTTAAACATGTATTTTTTTTGCAGTATTTAATTGTAAATAATGTTCTTTACCATTTTAGAGGGTAGCACCAAAACAACAAGGCTAAGTGGTCAGCTTACAGGCGAGCATGCCACATAATACTGACCACGCGAAAAACAGTCCTGCCGCAAGTCAACTCCTGCGACTTTGATGGTTTACCCCTACGTCTTACTTCTCGTCATCGTGAAGCACACTTTAAGGGGAAACTGCAATCAATTGAATTTGAAAGGGATGTTATTGGAAATCAACTAAATACACGACACACACACTGTCTTTCCACGAGCTGGTCCAGATAAAATAGTGGCCCCCACTACACTGCTATGTATAGCTTTGACTTTAAAGTCCGTACAGAACTTCGGTGGCTTAAAATTTCTCACCAACATAACAGGTGTGCCCCTACGCAGTATTAGACTCTGGTACGGGAGACCCAGCTTTCTATTTTAACAACAAAAGATATATTAAAAAAGTTTGAAAACCAAATTATTTATGTAAAGTCTAGACCTATACCTACAAATTTATTCAAAATAATGTCATGTTGACAAGTGTTAAAGAATTTCTTTAAATCAGAAAAAAATAACATCCACCTGATTTCTAGTTGTAACTTGGGAGTATATAAGTAATCTACAAAATATAATAAGTCGGTAGTTGTAGTTTTCGCCATTTGAAAACAATGATGGCAAATAGTTATTAAATTTGATTTGAAAATGGTAAGTGTTTATGAACAACATTTTCAAAAACACTAGAAAAACTATAGTCCATTCCCGATCGGAAGCGACTTAGGAAAATCAACCTTTGAAAAAACACTCTAGGCATAACATGCCAACCTGTTTATTCAATAACATACATTCCACAAATATATAACACTGTGGTTAACTTTAAACAGCGAGAGCACCGACATGTTGCCAAAGGCCGGTAAGAAATAGTTCACAGTTACAATATTATTTTAACCTAGTTTTTTAGTATACTGCTTGTAAATTAAACGGTGCCAATTGAAATAATTAAATATTTAGGTAGCCCTGATGGCAACATATCACATTTTAACAGTTTTAAATAACAGCGGAATATAGAGTGAGTAGGCCGTATTGGTACGGTGTTGTTTTATCCATCGACAGAAAATTTGAAGCAACTGTCTGCTGAGTGAGGCTTGTGGCTCTCTCTCTCTCGTCTATGTCTCTTTCACACTCGGGAAGTTTCGCTTCGCTAGTTTGCGGTAAAATTGTACATATTTTGAATTGTAGCATATTTCATACTTATTACAACAAAATAATGATTTTTGAATTTGTAATTTACAACTGAAAAGAGATTTTAATGTTTGAATACTTATTTTAATATATTTAGATATGATGGCGGGGCAGAAACGAAGTATAGTTAGCAGACGTGGCGAGCCATGACATGGCGTGTTGCTGTTTTACCAAACGAAATGTAAATTATACTTACTCAGAAAATTACTTCAAATTACATCATGTTTGTAGACGTGTTTTTTAAACCTACCTAAGCAAGTTACAAGATTGTGATAAATCTGTGCTTCCGCGGCAGTAATAAATATTCTGTCACTGTGTGTTTCGTTAACCACTGTGTGTGAAATAGCATGGCGTGACTGTGTGGTGATCGTTACGCTGGATCTGTGTGTGTCCATGATTTCAAACATTTGATGAGAACTAGTTACACATTGTAAATGGGAATGACGAAGTTATTTATTTACATCCACAAATATTTATTTATCACAATGCTGTACCTTTGCCCTGGGTGTTTGAAAAACAGTCATGTAATGTGATTTACCACCAATCAACAAAATAACCAAGCCCAGCCCCAATAAATTTCAATAAACCTAATACACAGTAAGTAGCAATACATATAAAGAGGAGTGGAATAAAAGTTATTGTAGGCTTATTTGTGTGCATGTTCACTGCTATATTTTAAGTTTGCATGACAAAAAACGAGCGACACGAGTTGCGTGCTTGATTTTAATGTCACTTTTTCATTGGACTGGCTTTTCCTTAGTTATTCGAACTGAGGCCGTCCTTTTAAATGAATAACCAAACCATATCAATAATAAAAAGTTAAATACTGCAGGTCATTACCCCACAGTTGTAACAGTGTTTAATACAGTCGCGGCAAAATATTAACGTGCATTATGTGTAATGTTCTATGTCGTGGAAAACAAATATGTTAATGTAACGTAACCGTAAGAACAATTGTTAATTCAGGCATTTTTAAAACATCATAAAACTGACCTAAATAATGTTATAGGCCAAAACTGTGAATATTCGTACAAAATGGTTTTTGAAACAGACCTAAGACAGAATTCTTTGAAAAGTTGTAGACAGTAAACAACACATTTGATAGGTATAAAAGTAGAAGTCACATTTCAATGTTTATTTTTAGGCGTAGCGAAAGTATACGAACATTAGTTCACACACAATAGAATGCAAAAACTTAGTTTGACGGATGCCACATGGCAGTCACATGGCAATGTTTGATTACATTTGGCGGAAGGATACGAAACGGCCCTGCAAGTAGATATTTGGCAGGGCTCCGAGAAATTTGCTTCCAATGGGGAATGGACTATACACAATAACGATATAGGTATAAAGTTAATATCACATTTGTTACCCTTTTTAAATATAGGAACTGGAATTGCTCTTTTCGAAAGTTCCGGGTATATTATGCCACTTGAATTACTGTAGTAACAAATATGCTTTACAATGGGGGAGAGGGGCAAAAGTTGCACCGCAACATTTACAACCATGCACCATCACAGGTTTCAAATGACCCAGATAGGAATATCAAATTTTGAGCACGAGTTGTGACATATGCAATGACAAAGAACATTTCACTGATGTGATTGATTGGTCTGATGAGGCAAACTTTAAAATGAATGTAACCGTCAACTACTACAACTGTGTGTACTAGGTAAATGAAAATTCCCATATTGTGGTAGAGCAAGCAGTTTATTTTCTTAGGTCAGTGTAGTGCAGTATGTCGGCCGTAGGACTTGTGGGCCATTCTTCTTTGATCAAATAGTGATACATGAAAGTTAGTACACCATGTTGCAGGAAAACATTGTGCCATATGTTCATTTCTACCCCGGTGACCAAACCCGACATTTATGGAAAATAAAATTGGCTGAATGTCGTTCAATCTTTGCCGTTTTGTAAAAAAATTATCTGCTGTTTTTGCAACAATTAAAATTAAACATAAATGAAACTTATTCATTAAATCAGCACATATCAAATTAAAACACAAAAAAAAAAATTTAACAAGTAGGATGAAAGAATGATCTGACGAGAGTACACCTCATTTAACACACACTTGTCACAGCCAAATTTGTGTGATAAGAAACAGAAACCCTCACTAGCATTTGAGTTTTCTAAAATTTTTATTGGGACACAAAAACTGTCCCTTTTAATAAGTGATTAGATCTGTTTGGTTACACAACTCCCTTAATATTTTCACACAAGGCAGTTAGTTGCCCTCTTAGGTAAAATTGAAATAACAGAAAAAATGGCAAAATACTGTTCACTGATAAATATTACTCAAATTCACAAACTATCCACAAAAAAGAGTCAAGATTTCATTACAGAAAAAATAAAAATACTCCTTAGATAAAAGAGGGCTTCCACAAAGTTTCTAATCGTAAAACTGTTCAGGTTTTTCTAGGGGAAAGTGTCAGAAACAACTTTTAGTTTTCTTGAAAATCTGAAAATTGCTGCCAACCATACATAATGTGCATTAATAGATCAAACATAATGTGCATTTTTAAACACTGTTCCTTGTAGTGTAAAAAATATCACTGTTCATTATGCATACAGGCAAGTGAAGTGAGTGAACAGATTTGGACAGCTCTTAACGCTGGGCTCATTAGAGCCGATGAGGTGAAAGCGAGGTGATTAAAGAGCAGGGGAAATGAGAAATCCCAGAGAAAAACCCGCTTACCAGAAGCATAGTCTAGCACAATTCCCACATGTGAAAATCTGAGAGTAACCCTGCCAGGAATTGAATCCAGTTTGCCTAAGTGGGAGGCGAGTACTCTAACCAATACACCACAGTGGCCTTTGTGCAAACGATACGGCTGTTTTTATGCAGTTTAGGCAAGTGTTTTTCATGCCCACTACGTTTAAACAGCAGTATTTGCATTCTGCTCAGTTTATCAAACAAACTCCATGGCCCAATAAAAACAGTTACTATTTTTGGCTCTCCTAACCGGCTTTGTAACACACGTACACAACTAAAATTAGTGTTATCATGAACCTAACCACAAATAACAGAAGACAAGTAAATGGGAATGTTTTCAAATACTGCACGAATGTTTAAGGAATAATTACTTCATTGACTTAGAAAAAAATATTAAACTGCATTATATCTACAGACTTACCATCGTAATATCACTATAATTTTTGGCTACAATTGCGCGTTTAGAATCAGCATAATAAAAAATTTGGCCATTCATGTTTTCTTTGCAAATAGACCTGCCCTTAGTGATACAGGTAAATATTGGACTACAGTGATAATCTTTCGACCTTGCTACTGATTGAATCATAAACTGATATTGTTTGACAGTAAAACTTTAAGTTTGAGGACTTAACAACATGATTACCACACATAATTTTATCTTTTATCACCGCATGTATGAAGCAAATGAGAGATAACTCTGTATCGTATACTAAAAATTGCCAAACATAATTTTTGTACGAGTTTTCATGGTAAAAGCAGCTCAGCATTGTGGTTTCGGAAACATTTTAATGAGTAATTTTTGTTGAATTTTCATAAATACAGAAATATTGCAGAATTTTCTGAATAAACTTAATAACGCCATATTTCTCATTATTTTGCGTTATTTTGAGGTTCGCGAACATTTCTAGCCTCTAACAATGTATTACTTTTTTCCAGCAGGATGGTGCAATGCTATGTTACCATCCAAGTGTATGGTAGATACTTGAATATTTGTAGGGAGGTGGATAAATCAATGAGGGAAGTGCTAAGTGTTTACCCAGATCTCTAGATTTAATGCTGTTACATTGTTACATTCTTATCTGTAGGAACTCTGAAGAACACTTTGTACGCCACAAAGCCATGGAGAAAGGATGTAACATGAGATATGCTTGTGACTACCTGCCAGTCCACTCCCATGAATACTATAGCTACTGTTTGCCTTCCTCTTCTACAGCATTACAGATGATGTCTTGCTGCTGATGGGAGACATTTTTAACTGACATTAATATCCGCACACACTCAACATTGTCATTATTATATATATATATATATATATATATATATATATATATATATATATATATATATATATATATATATATATTCAAATACATTAAGTCCCTGTTTAGAAGTTTGTAAACAATTTTGAACAACCGGTACAATCATATAAACCAAAGATGGCTACTTACTTGTGTGATACTCTGTGTGCTGGTGGAGATATCGCTGGCAGAGGACGGTGTGAGTGGTCTCCTCTGCTGAGCTGCCGCAGCAGCAGCTGCTGCGCCTTGCTGAATGATGTTAGCCGGATACATGCCCCACGGTGCCATCCCATAGTATTGAGGGATGACTGTAGGACCTGGCCAAGTACAAACGTGCTTCGTGAACTGCATATGTTATAAACACAGATTATATTTAAAAATACACTACAGAGTTGAGGTGACTTATAGTATGTCTTTTGCCTTCCCTATCCAGCAATGAAGCAAACTACTCCGTTAAGATGTACCACCTTTCAAGGCACAGGTAACCAGTAATTCTAATGTAGAAAACTTGCTAGTCCAACTTCATGATGAAATGAAATACCAAAGGTATCAGGACTATAATTTATTACAACATGTAAGGACTGAAACACATAACAGAACTTGAAACTACAATCCTCACCACCACTTAGGATGAGTGTGATAAGTACAACTTCACTCTTCTTCAATTATGTGGAAATTTTAATAATTTTTTAAAACAATACGTAAATTACCTCTAAGAGTGATATTATTTACACATTTGAACCCAAATGATTAAAGTACAGTGATGTTAACACTACAAACATACATATCTCAAAAGATGTAAGGCAAGAAAACTGCCGATAAGGGCACTCCCACCTTTCATGCATACAGATGAAACTTAGAGTGCATGTTTCAGAATGTACAACAATTTCAATTTCTTTTTCCAACAAACTGTAAAGTGAGATGTAAGATGAGATCACTAACAGAGGAAGAGGAAGTAAAGTAGTGAAGACAGATTTACACAAAGAGGGTTTTATTACCTGTAACAAGGTAAGGCTCCTGGGCATTGATGACATACGGGGCACTTGTGAAGGCTGCAGGGGCAGCAGCCAATCCTGCAACAGAACAATGTGTTACCAACATATTTCAGACACACAGCATGACTGACTCAAAATGTGACGAGAGTATATGACTGACTCAAAATGTGACGAGAGTATGATAACATACTACTGAAGCAATATAGTAGATCAAGTTTGCAAAAATGGCAGCCATACCAGTTAACAACTTTGTGTGCAATAGACAGAAGATATCACAAATACTAATAGGATGACAGGGAGGAAATTTGAGCATCCTGACAAAAAGAATTTGAGGAAATTTACCCATTTTGATAAATAAAAAAAAACAAATTCAATAAATTCAGTACTACATAAAATTGTGTTCAAAATCAATATGTCTTTTCCTATTGTTACATGTCAAATTCATTTTGACTATAGTTAAGTCTTCTAAATTTTTCTTAAAGTCGTAATTGAATGCAGCTCACATGGATACAAAATTACAATTATTGGTAATTTTATTATTAGCCAAAAATAACTCATGCAAATAATGTCAAATAGTGCAGCTAATTTATTACAGCAATGTAATAAATATGTTCAGAACCAAGTTGATGAGAACTACACATTTTACCATAGCAACACTTACACAAGATACGCCTTTCTGCCATAAATAAGAAGGTACGCTGGAAATTTTAACATTTTATGTGTATCCCTTTGGATGGAAACTTGTTCTTTGAATGCATGCAAAAATGAGCAAAATTCTTTATCCAAAAAATCTTGGGCATCTGCCGGTGGAAAACCACAAGTGACACAAATTTGTTGTCGTCCAGTTATGTGGAAACATTACAAATTTAAGTATAGTTAGTAACAATATAAAAAATGCTTCAAAATTATGAAGAAATCTCCACACACTTTTAGAACTATATCAATTTTACAAAAAATGAGCATCTCAAAATTTTTAATGGAATTTAAAAAGTTACATATGCAATCACATATTCAAATACAATTATTTTACACATAGAAGTTGTTTTGTGGTTCTAGGTTTAACTTCAACACTTGTTCTATAAAACATAAATAAAAAGCATTGTAGGCATAAAATATTTGGACCACAATTCACAATCTTGTCAAATAGTAAGATAATAAATGTTACTTAAGCATTAAAATTAAGAAATAAAGAAGAAGACAAAAGTATAAAATATAACAACCCAAGACAATAATTGTGTCTCACATTTTCCATGTGTCTTAATTTGTCAGTCTGGCAAAATCAAGTTGAACTTGCATCTGCTCTTAGTGACTCTGCGTAGAACTCTGAGATGGTGTGATAGAACTTGTTATATAACAATGGGTATGGACAAAATTTGGAAAATGTGAAAGATCCTTAAATTAAAGTGCTGTGCAAATAAGAAGCATTTAATGCCTACCATAAAACCATTGAAGACGCTTATGACTTCACTCATACTGTTAGCGCCACAACTGCTGGTAGGTGAATTTACGGGTAGTGAGGTGCTGCCAGCAAGGTAGAAGTAGCTGCATACCCAGCCAGAGGCTTGCTAAAAACATTAGTCTCTGTATAATCAGTTGCACATTTGCCAATGTGTGGCAAATATTTTTGTAACCGTTTGTACACAGCTGGGCCATCACTAATATGAGCTGCCTCCAGCTGGGCCGTGCCGACAACCCGGCCCAAACACAGGCATCTAGGGAGGCAAGCCGCCAACACTTGTGGAGCTCACAGTACTTGCATGTGACTGTGAAAAAATGTTTAAACAGTGACGTCAATTGCTTTGAAAAATGTAAATGGGTTTTGTGCAGATGGAGCTAGCTATTTTCTTTCTTTTTAATTATCCAAATATTTCTGAATTACTGCTACTGCTCCAGGTAAGTGTCCAAGTACTTAGATCTCTTGCTGCACCTATGTATGCAGCCAACAACTGCCCACATTTTGCATTACGCTGTGCTGAGGATAATTCTTTTGCAAATTTATTTCCATGGGAAACACCTAGACTCAATGAATATTGTAATTATCACGTCACCACCGTCAATATCCAATTCCACCCTTATTTGAATCTCCTAAACCTCCTGTATGATTGTGGTCTCTTGTCCACAAAATGGGATTTATGAAACAACATTTGTTCCTAATAATTCCAGGACTTCATAAATTTAGTTTGTTGACTACTTTCTGCTTTTCTTTTCAGCAATGTGTAATGTCTTTTCCAGTCATGGCACTCGGTAACCACAGTGCAGGGTTGTCAAAACCCGCAACCAGCCGTGTCATGTAATACGGCCAGCAGGCTTAGGCCCACCATGTCATGTAATGCCGCCCGCGTGAGCTTAGTGATGTATGAAAAATTTCTTTGTTTCAAAAGTTAACATAATTTCACAGGAGTTATTCTTGTATCAGGCATGTTAATTGTGATTATAAGTGTTGGCTGGAAACAATCCACATGGTCCATTGAGTGTTTACCCCCGCATAGGACCAGCACGACCTTGAAGAATAGCAGCAAGAAACAACAGGTGGCTGGGATACCCCAAACCCTTCCAAACAACTCGCTTCCCCTTTCCCCTCACAACCATTCATCCACGGGTTGCGTGTCAGTCTCGCCTCTTATGTGCAGGTGTTGGGTCATAGCTAGAGACAGTAGTTTTGTTTGTGCAGTCGACTTCCCATTGTGATTTGGATGAATGTGGGACTGTAAGCTGTATACATTGGTAAGATGCTTAGTTTTATTGAACTGTATTAATAACATGTAATTATTGGTCATGGCTTCCGTACTGAGTAAGAAAATGAAAGTTACCAACGAATGTAGGACATTTCAAGTGCAGTGGTCGAACCAATAATTTTTTACTGAAATGTAAAATAAACCATGCAATGAGGTGGTTTCAGTTTTCGAGGAGGTTAATACTAAGAGACATTACAACACTAAACATGCATCTGTGTTTGACAAGTTTAAAAGGTCAATCTCGTGAAGACAAAGTGTCTGAACTAAACTGTAAACTTCAGGTCAGCAGTTGCTTTACAAGAATACATCCTCCCAGTCGGAACATTTGGTCAAAGCTAGCTACGTAGTAGCTGAAATCAATGACAAAAAATCAAAACCTTTTTCAGATGGTGAATTTATAAAAGAATGTTTTGAGTATGTTGCGGACATATGTCCTGAGAAAAAGTCCCAATTTGCTAAAGTAAGTTTGTCACGACAGATTGTTGCACGCTGTATTGATGAGTTAGCCATCGGCATATAGAGCACTTTAATATCAAAACCTTCCAATTTTGTGTATTATTCACTGGCGCTGGATGAAAGTACCGATGTCAGCGACACAGCCCAATTAACAAACTACTTTCGCGGGATTGTTAAATACATCAATATAACAGAAGAAATGATGGTGTTAGTGCCTCTAAAAGGTACCACAAAACCAAGTGATTTATTAGACAAGGTAACTGCAACTTCGAAACACCTTGGCATGAATTATACAAATCTTTCAGGTGTAACCAACTGATGGAGCCCTGGCAATGGTATGGAAAAGAGAAGGAGTAGTGAACTCAAAAAGAGGCAACTTAAGTTGGAAATAATTCTGGTAAGCAATACCATTGTATAATTCACCAAGAGAACCTTTGTGTGAAGTCCGTGAAGGCTGAAAGAATAATGGCAGTAATTGTTAAAGTAGTGAATTTTATCTGCTCTAAAGGTTTGTACCACAGGCAGTTTCGCAACTTCTTGAACAGTTTCGAGACAGAATTTGCAGATGTACTTTACTATTCTGAGGTCCGATGGCTCAGTCGTGGGAAAGTGCTGAAACGAGTGTTTGAGATAAAGGACAAAATACAAATATTCATGAAAGGAAAGGTAAACCAGTGGCGGAATTCAATGATGATGAATGGACGTGTGAATTTGCATTTCTAATGGACATAACTACCCACTTGAACAAACTGAATCTACACTGTTGATAAATTCTATGTATGATCACATCAAGCCTTTGAAACAAAATAGCGTTTTTGGGACTCACAGATAAGAAATAATAACTTTGCACACTTCCCAACTCTGCAGAAGCATACTGTTTCAGACTCAAAAATATGGCAGAATTATACCGGAACTTACGGAACAATTGACACCAGATTCTAAGCCTTCCATTAGTATCAATGATGTTCCAGAGGACCTGCAAATGGAGTGTGTTGATCTTAAGTGTGAGTCAGACTTGAATGATAAGTCTTGAATGATAACTTCTTTATTGGATTTCTACAAGAAATACGCCTCGCAGGAAACTTATCCTAGAATTCACAAACATGCAATTTTAATGACTTAATTATTTGGTAGCACATATTTGTGTGAGCAAGTCTTCTCTAGGATAAATCATGTTAAGTGGACGTCAAGATCGCGAATCACGGATGGTCATGTGGAGAATTCACTGTGTGTTGCAACTTTGTCGATAATGGCCGACATTGGAAAACTTATTGGTGGAAAGCAGTGCCAAGTCTCACAGTAACGTTTTATTTTAGAGATCTGTGTAAAAACAAGTTCTCAATTTTAAGCCTAATTCCTTTCTATATGGATATTTTATGTAATTAGTATTTTGAATGTGATGGAGTGGTGTGTTTTATTAATAAAACTAGATCATTTGTATTTATTTATTTAGTTTTTAACTATGTACTTGAGGCTATGATTTTTAAACTTGCAGCCTGCAGACAAGTCTAAATTGAGAGTTGCGGCCCTTTGCACAAAAAGGTTGGACACCACTGACACAGTGGTATCAGCAATTCTGTTGACTAAATCTTACAATGTCTTTTGCTTATTAGATGTATTATGCCTTGGATAGTGTGCTATCCACTTGAACAATCAAAATATATCATGTACTAATGCAATATCCACACGCAACATGATTGGGTATGCTCATTTCCAGAATCTTAAAATAAGTATTTGCCATTGCTTAGCTGCGGTCTTACATAATCACTTGCTTCTTCCACCATTTCAATCTGATGAATATTCACTTGTCCTAACACTTTATAACAGCAGTGATTACATGACCTCCTTCACTATTCAGGGTCTCTACTCCTTTACAACAAAAAATAACAATCTGTCACCTAACAACATGAATAATAAATATGAAATATTTCATTGTAATTTTAAAAAAATAATTTCAAATAAAATTTACACAAAAACTATATTGCTAAGTGAAATATAATCGCTCAGTTAAAAAATAGTTGTGTAAATTAATTCCACAGAATAATTCATAAATGTGGTGTGTGTAATCAATAATGTAATGAAAATAAAATAGAATTTTAATGGAAAAAGGAAACAAACAAGTGTAGGCGAAATTAATGAGTACAAAATACTTATGGAGGTGTAAAAAAAAAAGTAGTCATTTCTTTTGTGCACATGTATGTATGGCAGTACACTGTTATTTTCTAATTGAAGAGTTTATCTCTTCCTGTTTGATGTTTTATTTTTATGGACTTTTTGTATTTTATTAATTATGTCAAACATCCTAGATTGATTTTTGTTGCCAGTTACTTCACATCTACAATGCCAAATTATTATTTTCTTATTACTCGCAATTGTACATGGGCAGAAATCAAAAACACAGTTATTGCAAACATTTTAGAAGTGAATTCAAGGAATTTTCCCAAGACTTACCAAATACTTAAATCATTACACAGACTAACCACTAAGTTAATCAAAAAAATTTTACAGGAAAATATATTAAGGAAAAAAAAATTAAAAATCTCAATAAAGAGTTTAAACGTTCGAGTGTTTACCATCATCAATTCACTCCCACTCATTACCTTAATATTTAAAGTATATACCAAGGGTACGGTATGATCTGACCGTTCTAGGACCCTGCTACTATACAGTTGTTAAATAGCCATTCCTTTTTACAGTTCCAGCATTTTCGGTGCCTCCATCAACAAGGGACAGATGTCACTGCTTCTGTAGAGTTCAGAAGTTCCCCTACCGCCATCTCCAGTTTACTCAACAAGCTCTCGGTTGTACTCACATCTTGCTGCTGGGTCTTTCAGTTCCTTTGTGAGCACTGGATTCTCAAGTGTCATGACTGGCCACACTTCCAACATTCCTGATGCTTAGGTGGACAAAACATGGGTTTCTTGGCACATATTCTGGCAGCAATGTCTCTCATTGTGGCCTCCAACTTCCTCGAGACTTCCAGGACGTTATCTCCATCATCGTCATTGCACAGGGATAGGCTGTTCATGGTAAAGTGAGCACTTTTTAATGCAGTTCTAAATGTTTCCTTTCATCCTATTTACATCTTCTTGATGCTTTTTAATATAAACATTGCTTTGTGATGAATAAACAGTGTATAGATTTCAATAACCTCAAAATTTAAGGCCTGATTCTCCAATAAGATATATTTATTAGTGTTTAAAGCCTGTTGGGAGGGCCTTAAAAAGTGCTCACTTTAACGTGAACAGCCTATAGCTGCCTGTACTGCATGCCAGAATGTCTGCTCCTCCTCCACTGTTTCACCTCCAATGCCTGGGCAAGGGCATCCTTCATGCTGGTTGGCGATACCAGGTTAACACCTTGGTGCACGCACATCCACGAAAAGTCAACTGCGATGATGCCATATGCCTCCTTGAAGCACCCTTCCAGAGACAGGAGTGAGTCTCACTATTACCTGCCATAACTAATACAATGGTTCCCCTGGTCGCTGGATGTGACCGCAGTTGGGCATGGCGGACATCTAGCAGATATTGGTCGCCGAATCGCAGCTCCAAAGCCAGCACCAATGTAAAGTACTACATTGGATGTCATTCTAGCAGGGACTGCAGTATACTCAGTGCAGATCTCCTCAGTACAGCTGTAGTACGCCTGCTGCTTGCCATTCCAACCACTCAGGGCAGAACCAATCTAGAACTGGTGCCCACATTAATGCTAAGGAGCATCCTTTATTGCTACGCTGCCTTTAACCCCTGGCTGAGGCATGCCCACACTGCAGAACTACTGGGCTTCTCCTGAGATAGCTGTATTAGCAGCGACCACTACCTTCTTCTCGCTGCCCACGTGTCTTCTTCCCAGTTTCTGCTGGAATTCCTGCCATTACTTCTTGAGGGTGCCTACTTTCTGTTTCACTTCCTGCCGAACACTGTTCAACCATTTATTCATACTGTCCATCCTTCACACTCACTGTCCATCCAGTTCTTTTTATTGTTCCCTAATTCACTTACACCTTCTATCTTTCAGTCTACATTCTCATTCACAATGTATATTTTTCTTCCCACTTTTTGTTCGCACTTTCTACTTTCTTATCAAGTTTGTCGACCACTTCGCTAACACTTAATACTATCTTTCCCTTTTCCCCAACACTGTCTATTTTCTGGTCTACGAGTTTAATACAACTACTAATTTGGCTATTTTCACTAACACTATATACTTTACTATTTACATTCTCATTTACACTACAAATTCGGCTACTCAGTCCCAGTGGTGAGCGATATTTTGCTACCTGTAATTTAGGATCAGTGACTCACAAGTCACCGTAAGTCCAATGACGTAGTTTACAAAGTATCAGTGACAGCGTGTCACCAGAGTCCAGGCCCAGTTTCCAGTCCATGTGGACGAGAGTGCTAATAGATACTGTCACCATCACTGGTGCCAGCGAGTAATGGTAGATGAGCATGCGCATGAATCTCCACAGTCTGCTCTTTATCTTTGTTGAACTATCCATGGGAATTCGGCGCACTCGTTCTGCGCAGCTTTCGTCCCTTGCTTCTAAATCACCATCCCGAAACTATATTTTTCCAAATCCTACTATCGAAAAAACTGCCATCACTGGCACCACTGACTTGTCACCATCTAGCCTTGTTCCAGGTACTGAGCGCGTGCTGATATCTCTGCAGCATTTGTCACATATATCCGACTGGCAGAAACGTGACTGTTACGTTAATTTTGTTGTTCGAGTATTACTATTTATTTTGTAGCATGGAGGGAAATAACAGACAAAAATGTAGTAAAAAAAATTGCGGAAACTCTGGTTTCCAAGTAAAGTACAATTTAAAATATAACTAATCTCGGTGTTATCGTATAATAATTATGTTAAAATGGTTTACGTATGGAAATCACATCTTTTAAAGGAAATAACTGTGCAGTAATACGTTGAATTTTTTTTAATGTATATATTTGTACAACCTCTAAAGCTGTACGCTTCCCTGGAAGTGGGGAGAGGTACTGTGATGCCAGCCATGTCAGCTGTCAATAATTCCCGGCCACCCGGTGACGGGACTGCAAGCAGGTGCATAGTGCCAGCATCCCATGCAGCAGTGGGCAATTAACAATAACTAAATTACATTGATACAATAATTTTCCTACCTACAGCTTCTCCTAGGAAACTAACAGGTTTCGTCCATATTCACATTACACAAATCAGTTAAACAATAACAAAAGAAAATAATATAATTATGAGGTAAAAGTAAAAAATACTGTTACTGGTTAAAGCATGGATTTTCAGAAACTCAGCAATAGGTAATTCCATTAGTTTCCAAAATGTATTGGGAAAGAAAATATGGTAGCAGAAACATTCTATATTTCATTTACAAACATTTTTTTTTCAAAAACATCCTCAAATTTATGGTCGATGAAATGAGCCTCATCATTCGTACGTAGTTTAGAAAATGATCAAAATGGCTGAGAAAACCAGTTCCCCTTTAAGATCCTAAAGCCTGGAAACAATAGCCAACTTGGAGATGTGTTTCTGTGAAACTGATTATTCATGACTAACCATTCTGAGCAGCATCACACACTGAATTCAAAAGAAATCTGCACCCACATCTTAAAAAATTGAAATAATACAATACATAAAGTCAGGAAGGGGGGAATGGTAGCCATTTGACATAACAGAGATCTGTCCCTTCAACTAGCCTGCAAGGATCTGGAAGACATGTGGGTTCAAGTGTTCAGTGCAACCTGTCGCACAAGAACTACATTATATAAAGATAAAGCTATTTCCTCATCTTGTTGAAGAGTGACCACAACTTGCCAACAATATTTTGGAATTTGACAGAATACAACTATGCTCTTTTGAGTTTAACGCATGCCTATATATTTGTCAACCAGAAAAAAATTAGTGATATGAAGATTTTACATGCAATAGAAAAAAGAACCAAAACTAATCATGGATGTTATAAAATATGTTCTTGAAAGAGACGCTACAAGTTGAGTTACTGGGTACACGAAATACATTGCATTCCACTACTAACACCAGCAATATGTATGTCGTAATATTTTATTGCACTAATGTTAGGAACAGATACTCCAACCACCACCTCCAGCGTTGACCGATTTCTCCGCATGGCAAGGAGGTGGGTCACCACAATCTGACCTGCCCCCATCTCCATCAATTCCACAAGATGGACGGGGGTTGATTGGTAGGCTGACCAGAACTGGCTCCCCCCTTTCCCTTGCTGAAGAGGTCGGCAGCTTTGTGCTACTGTGCAAGCTTTCTGACTGTCTCCTAGCTCAGCATGGGCAGACGTGTAAAGAATGTCCTCGATCACGGTGCCGTTATTATTTATTAATATAGGAGCAGCTGGATGGGTCACAAGTATGCAATAGCCATATGGTGAAGTGAGATGAATGGTCAACTAAGAGCACCAGCTGCAAAGGTGAGAGAGAGACTACGACAGGCTAGTGTGTGCGGCTGTGACAGATTAGGTGTGAGAGTGCTACGGAGGACGAGTTACCCAATGAGTAGATTGTGGATGTATACGGGAGTGCACGGGTTGTTCCAAATCATCCTGAACAGGAAAGAGTGGTGTTAACTGGACTGCAACACGGTTGAACTGAATGGACGAGAGATGCAGATTTATTTGTAAATATGTAGAACTGTCATATCAAATATATTATTTCAATACTAGGCCCAAAAGAATAAGTATTAAAAACTGTATAGACTTATTTTATGGTATTATTTTAGTTCTGTGGAAGACAATTACGTAAATATTAGCTGTGAATAATTTGTGATTGACATTGTTTAAATAGTGAGTTTGCTGTATTTTTTTTACAAGGAAAATACTAATTTTACTTAGGACCATCTCTTTTAGAACCTGCTCATACCCATACACATTGGGAAATTGTGTGCGTGTGTGTGTGTATATATATAAATCCTAATAAACATTAGCAAACAAACTCCACTTACTTTATTCAGCAATAAACTAGTCCTAGTATTACATATTAGAGCACCAAATATTTTTGTATATTACTTTCCATAAATAAACACCAGCCTCCCCCCCATCAAAAACACATTAAATATGAAACAACATTAACAACAGTTACTCTAAGTTCTGGCCTACTTACCTAACTGTTGTTGCTGCTGTGTAGCTAGATACTGCTGCTGCTGTAAGAGCTGAGTTGCTTGCTGCTGACTACGAAATAATTGCTGCAACAAACAAGCAGAGTCATAAGGCTACAGCAGTATCAATCACAAATTACTTTAAAAAAATACAGGTTTTTTTTGACAAACCTGTGGAAATCCAAAAATATCACAAACTAATACACACACACACATTTTAGAAACATTAAGAAAATGCTGGGTAAGCATTGTGTATCAGACACCAGTTAAATCAAACTGTAAATTTTTCAAAAATACGTACTTGAATATTTCTGGCACATACTGTAACAATTCAAAATTACTTTAACTGTCTTAAATTACGTTTCAATCCATCACATAAAAATTGTTTCCTTAGTTTACCAACTTTAAACTGGTCCAGTTTCAGTACATACACTTTTTGAAAAAGAATTTTCGAAGCTAGTTTACACCAGTAATATGATTATTAATGATGTAGTATTAGCAACACATTACAATATATAGATGCTGTAAAATTCTGCCAACACAATACGTTACACCATTTTGGCACTGACTTTTCTATATTATTTTGGGAATGTTTAAAACATCTGCCAAAATTTGCTAAATACCATACTATTTCATTAGTTTTAATTGTGGCCATCTTGTATTCTACAATCTGTTATCTATAGACCGGCAATAAAAGTGATGCTTTGAAGGAAATGGCCATTAAAGTCAGGCACACTGCATGAAGCACAGCATTGTTTAAAAATAATCTTTATATAAATTGTATGTTTTTAACTATACTGTTGACATTATTATTCCAATAGAGCTGTTCATAGCTCTGTTAGGTATCACTGCTGTGTTTTTTATTTAAACATTTTGTTACAACTTCTTGAAATCAATGAGCTTAGCCAGGTCTTTTAAGGGATGGAGGTATTGATTAAATAGAACACTTAAAAATAATTTCCTAATTTATTTACAAGCATTACAAAGAAAATACTCTCTACTTAGTATATCACTATAAATGACTATTACTTGTCGCATTCATTTACATTTAAATCAATTTTATCGATGCACTTCACACTCACCTCAAAAATTAATGTAATCAGATTATTAAGATTATTAAAATCAATCACAATAAACACTGTTTCAAAACCAATTTAATTATTTTACAAATTATGTGTCCAAGTCCGACAATTCAAACATTCAATATAAAGTCCGTATCACACATGCATACAGTCCCACCCTAATTCAGTTCACATTCCACCAGTCTGGAATGTTTTAGGGGGTGCTCCGAGCACCCTCGTGCACACAGTAGTCCTCTACTTGCCGGGTACCACACCGTATAGTCCATCCACACTACACGAACACTCGTTTGTCATCATTGTCGCAACCTCCGCAGTAGTCCATCCTCTCTGCTGATATCCCATGCTGCACCAGACTTTGGCAGATAACCCCACTTCAGCCCGATGGCTACCACAAAAACCGACTCCTCTCCGGTATTTATAGTGTCGCCGGCTCTGGTCCAAACTCATCTTCAAATGTCACGTTGCAACGAGTAAAAGAATTATAAGAAAATTCTTGTTCATCATCTGGTCGTCTACACACCGGCACGGGAGAGGGGCTGTGACGACAGCCAGACCCGCTGTCATTCCCCCAGCCGCCGGGCAACATAGCAAGGAACTGCTGTGCCTGGGGAGGGAGGCAGAGTTACCCCTACAGCTCTGAAACATGCATAACCACGTAACACAGAGCCTGCCCCCAGTGCGGTAGTCTGGGCGTAACAGTATGCTTCTTGCAAAATTTACTCTATACTTTTAACCTGATTTTGCTTTCATAATCGTCAACTTTATTGATTTCTGAAATCATGACTTTTCAAAACACACTTTTAGTACAGCATTAGGCAATGAATGTAAACTTGCAGGTTAATATTTCATCCAAGTCTTTCACTCTCGTGAATAACAACTTTTATTTTAGACTCACGTTGTTATACTTAATTTAAATATTTTCCTGCAAACTCATAACTCTCAATTCTAAAAAAACGTCAACCTTTATTCAGGTACACTTGACATTCTATCTTCATACAGATAGTATTAGGTTATGTTAGTTTTTAGGACTAATTTCAAAATACATGGTATCAAAATAAATATAAAATTAATCCTGTATGGATAATTAAATTAGTCCAATGCAGGTTTTATTATTAAATTTTAAACGTAGGCTTATATACCACACATAAACAAGAGTAAGTAGTGTAACATAACTTAAGCATGCACATGAATTCACTTTGTGCAAGGCAAATGATCAATGCTAGTAGCAGTCACGGAACTTAGAAGATATTGCTGCCTTGTATGTATTATTTTTTCCCCATGGTTTATGTTTGGTTTGACAATAGCATTATCTAAGTTGTGTTTTTTTGTTAGTCGACTAACTTACTGCCGTTTTTGTTCTCGGTATTCTGAAATAATGGAATTGGTAAGACGTATCTTCATTTCATATTAAATGAGCTTCCAATACCCAAAAATACGCAGTTTCTCGTCAATTATACGTATAGGCTATTCTTGGTAAAGTGAGCACCTTTGAAAACCCTCTCATTTGGAACAGTAGTCAATAAATACGTTACATTTTGGCCTAAGATAATATCATCCGAGCACGGTGAAATATATACACTGACTACTTACATGGCAATATTAATTTCAAAAGGCGGTTAAAGATTAAAAATTGATGAAAGGAAAAAGTAACTAGGGCTTTAAAGATGCTCTACTTTTAACAGCCTATAACTGTAAGTCTGAACAACTTAATTTATGGATTCCGCACCTCACATATTTTAGTGGCCCTTAGTTCTTACAACCAGTAATAATCTGAGAAGTTTCTTTACGAGGACTGAGCTATTGATGGCAAGAACCTAGACTAGAGAATGCCATTTGCACTGAAAAGTTCAATAAAAATAAACTTATGAAGATATATCACTTCCATTATATTGCATAAATCAGAAGCCTTACAGAATCCACAGGTCGAAATGGAATATTTTCGTATTTTTTAATAACTAAGTGCAAAATACATACTCACAAGGTTGGATCGTGCCCCAAATTAACAAACAATCACCATTAACCTCTCCCGATTTAAAAAGGGAAATTACTCTTCAAGGCATGGTATTCTCTATTTGGCACTACTTAAAACATAAGAAAAAATTATTCTTATTGTTTTCACTCTTCGCATACACGTAGAGCATAAATATTATTGTTACAAGCTTGCATCGCTTTCCCTGCCCAATACGACTCGAGAGCAAGCGGAGATTTACAAAGGCGAGCCGACATGTGTGCCAGGCAAGCCTATCGTGACTCGCGCACTCCCATCTTTGAGCGGTTTGGCGACGAGCATGTAAAGCGACGAGCCAATAATGCGTCGAATGGCGGCGACAGTGAGCAGTTAGAGTGACGTCTGTGGACTGCGAGCATTGGTACAATGGCGAGAGACCGATGGGTGCAACTATTGAAATATGTTTGGAATGATGGCAATGGACGGATTGGATGTGTGTAAATAACGAGTGTGAGTTAAGTGACTGTAACAATAAAATATATACTGATATAGACCATTCGCAGTAAAGTGAGCACTTTTCAAGCTTTAGTTACTTTTTTCTTTCGAGCAATTTGTATCCTTCCACCATTTGTTAATATAAACTCTGCCACGTGAATAATAAACACAGTGTATACATTCACCATGCCCAAATCCAAAACTCCGAGGCCACAACGAAATGTATTTACTGGTTATCATGTATAATGGAACAGCTTCAAAAAGTTCTCACTTTACCGTGAACGGCCTATAAAGACTTTAATCAGAATTGAGACAGACAAATATTGCGCTCACTGGAACAAAAGTAATATAGTGAAAACAGGTGGTTTAATATTTAAGTAACAGCTGTGTGAATAAATTGAAACACAAAATAAGTTCTTTAATTTTTATTCACATAAGCGTGCCACACGAACTCTGATATGCCCTTCTGTCATCTTCAAACATTTTGAAATAATGACTATGTATGCAGTGACTGAACAATTTTCCAGAGACCTAACGCATGCGCTCCCCCCTTCTTTAATTTTAATACTGCCGTAGTCAATGACCCGTCACGTTTCCAGCAGTTCTTACTGCACAGAGCTATAAATGCGAAACCAAGCGGATGGTACGGGAGGGAAAAGGCTGCCTACACACAACATCTAAGCAACTGACACGCACAGCGTTTTGTATAACAAGAAATTGAACCGACTAAACAACTAAGAGATATTCAACTTTCTGCTGACAAAGTGCATGCGCGGGCACAGAGAATTTACCCCACACAGAAAACGTCCACGGCGGCTTGGTGCGGATCACTAGCATCCAGTCTGCCGTCAACTGATGTTTTCATTTTAAAAAAAGGAATGTGTTACAACAAATTCAATATATTAATTATAGAAATGAAAAAAATAAATAAATAAAATATACAGGTTAAACTTCTAAATTAAGTTGCGAAATAAATTTACAAATACAAACTTGCAAGATTTTTTTCCACATACATGTAAATTAGCCGCTACAAAATCTATGCATGAAATATACAGCGTAGGAGCGCGAACTTCGAAGCCTACTATTTAACTGCAGTGACTACACTCTCAAGGCCCAATACTCTAGGCACGCTTGTATGGTTGCTGCTATATATTGATTGTTATAAGCAAAGGCCAGCCAATTGCTAGCCGTTATTATGGTCATCTTCGTAATGGGTCATGTGCAATTTTCAGTGGAAGGTTTCCTACAAGGTAGACATTTTAGCTGATAAGAGAGTGGGTAGAACAGTGGTATATTAATAATAGTTTCATTCTTGCTAGAAACAGTGATAATGCCATAAAACAAGAGTAGAGTAGATAGAAAATATAAAACGCAAGAATGTGGTATATGGATGCTCTTAGCATTATGCGGTAAACGTTCCGTTCAGGACGAAAAGTTTGTTATCCAAACAAAACAATGATGCGCTGTCCAGTAATGAATATTGCAGAAGTTGTGGGTGAGTACATCCTCTCATCACAGTTGAAAAGTAAATTCAAATAAATATGCACTCGTTTTAATTGTGAGACCGATTATTCCATAAAAACTGTCATACCTGCTTACCTGCAGGAACTTTCATAGGTTTTGTAGGGATCATTGGATAATGACAAATGGGCTTCAGTTTCCCTCGGCGGGTCAGGCACAATGAGAGACAGTGTGGGTGGGGGGGGGGGAGAGCGTGTGTAGGTGAGTGGGAGCGTGTGTGTGTGTGAGCGAGTGAAGAGATTTGGGCGGCTCTTAACAGCGAGGTCTTGAGAGCCGATGAGGGTGATTGAAGTGAATATGGAGCGGCGCTGAAAAGAAGGGGCGGGGGTAACGGGAGATCCCCGAGAAGACCCGCCGACCAATGGTATCACCCGGCACGATTCCCACTTGCAAAAATCCGATGACCCGGCCAGGTATTGAACCCGCTTCGCCTTGGTGGGAGGCGAGCGTGCTAATTGCTCAGCCACCACGACCCCGTGTGTGTGAGGAGGTTTCGATAGCATAACAATGGCGATGGTTTAAAATTGTAAATGCGGGTAATAACATTTCCATTTAGTGAACTAAAACAGCCTACTCACTTATATAACCAAAATAATAAAATGTATTATTAGCATTTAAAAACTTCACAATTGCACAAAAAATTAATTTGAATAATCAATACCCCTATTTTGTTTCCAAAATGCAATTAAAATAACTTAGTTTTTCTGCAGCTGTTTATAAAGTTTAGGGCTTTATTTGAACGGACCAATAAAAAAAAGAGCAGTGTTTTCTTCTCTCCCCATAGATAAACAAATGGCTAGCTCTGGAGTAATGTGTTTCTGAAGACCAACAGCGAGAAAAAAAATGGAACGCTTTCCGAATGAGTTAAAAACTAGGAAAAGCAACTTGTCAAGGTTAAATACTAAAATTGGCAATTAAATATATCTATTTTCGATCTGATTTTTGGTAAGCAATCACCTGCTAAAGTTTGCCGGTAGTCTTCATATCCATCCTGTACATACCGAGGTATATCTTTACACTGGCTTCTGGGCAATCAAGTAAACATTCAATTAAGAGATCGCAACAAACATCGCAAATATAAGAAAATATACTTATTCGAGGTTTCTCTGCATTTACTTCATGCTTAAAAGTAGTACTGCATTTACTTCAAAAGAATGTACGCATACTTTCCAGATCGGCATATTATGTGGAATTTCTAGAATGTCCAGGACAAAAAATGAATAAAGACTGCCTGCCACTTCTCTCGTACTTCATTTATTATGTAAGTAAATACTTTACTTTAGGAGCAACAAGTTTCCACTTACAATTATTTTGTTTGTGAAACATTCTTTTGCTGATACGTATATTTGGAATGAGGGGGGGGAAGGGATACATATCAGGGAACATGAACCAAAATTATATGTAAAAGTTAGCAAAGCAAATGTGTTAATCACGCAAAGTTTTATTCTTATTTGCATACAGCAAAAAAGGAACTATTAGTTTTAAAAATATGGTTAGTCTTGCCTCTATAATTTATTAAATGTAGACCATGTAATAATATTACTACCTGATGGAAGGGAATTTCAGATACTATACACTGTTCACAGTAAAGTGAGCACTTTTTAACACCCTTATGAAATTTTCCTTTCATCGAATTTCCATCTTCCTGCTGCTTTTTAATATAAACATTGCAATGTGACTAATAAACACACTGTGTACATCTCGCCTCCATCAAAATTCGAGGCCTGATTTATTAGTGGTTAAAGCCTGTTGGAAGGGCCATAAAAAGTGCTCACTTTACCGTGAACAGCCTATATCAACATTTGGCAAATTATGGCACTTTCTATGGTAAGTAATAACTTAAATTGAAATTGATTATATCTAAATAAACTTCAATTAATGAATTTCAGACACCGCAATAAGCTCTTCAATTCATACTTAATAACTATGTAACCAGCCATGCATTACCATGAATCCAAATCCAAGATACTAGGCTGCCATCCGAACATATGCTGCAGAGATAGCAGGCTTCTGACCATTCTGATTGACCTTAAGTGCACCTTCATGTTGAATGAATGAAATTTCTCCGAAAACCCCAAAACTTGGCACCAGGTCATGTTTATTTCATATATGACCTGACGATTTATAATATTTTCATATGCAATATTTAATATTTTAAAATGAAGCAATTAATGATGAAACGGTGTAACACCAAAGTAAATGATAGTCCAAATCAACTGTATGCCGCCTGTGTTGAAGCTATACAAAATAGGACAAAATGGCTGCGTTTAGTTTGAGAATGGTATCAACCAGTCGAAACATATACTAAGACATTTTGCAACCCATTATCCAAAAACCCGGAGCATTTTAGCTTTGTATTTTAATAGTCGCAAGTATTCACTGGCTTACAGTAAATTTATATTTTACGTCGCTTCAAAGATATTTGATTTTAATACCTACAGCACCAAATGAAAAGTTCCACCTACTAGACATTCCTGTCCACGTTATTAATCAATCTGACAACTTGGTCGCATAGCGGAGTCTTGCTATATAACTGTTTCACTCCAGTGTTGTTGCAGTAATGTAACTGTACCTCATATTACTCTAAATTCAAACAATACAAGTATATCAAGCTATCGCACATTGTTTCCGACCAAGTATATCAACAGAGAGATAGCAAAATAAAAAAAATTGCCCAAATGTGTTTCCCTTACAAGGAAAATTTGAAATGTCGGTACTTAGTAATTTCACATGACCAACACACAGGACTAAAACTATAAACTAGCGCCATTGTTGGTATACAGCAGACTTGAAAAAAACATGTATGAGTAACATTAACAATTCCAACAATTATAAGCGGGCGAGAATTCCGAGACTTGAGGAAATACCTTGCCAGAGGTTATCCAATATCTATTTAAAATTTCCTTTGCTTAACTTGCATGATAAAATATATTTTAATTTACATATGTTGTTGATTAACGTTTCTCAATAGTAATACTTGCATATGTGATATAAAAATTCATATCAACTTATTTCAATGGAAAGTGAAACGAACAGTTTTTCGTAAACAGTACTCAAGTTAGTGCAGAAGTGGGATAAAGAAAACATCTATGACATTCATGCAAGAAAGACACGTTTGTCTTAGAAATGGTGTTAGTTTATAACTTACGAACAATGCATTAAGGGGTAATATTACACGTCATATTTGCTTGTAATTTGCGTGCAGAGCTATCTACACAATACGAGGGCAGGTACAAACTAAACTGCACGCACGCAGTTCACGAGTTTCCCGCTAGGTAACAATATCATCGTTTAATAAAACAGAAACTGCAAAAGTAACAAAAATAAAGTGTAACACGGAAGCTGTTGCCAGTTCTGCTACAACTCACTCCCAACCGGCCGGAGATGGCACCTCGTCTCGCGCCATAGAGAAGAAAATTAATTCACGTTTTAAAACAAACTTTCAAACCCCATGTAAACCACTACAAAATACAGGCATGACATAGAAATATGTTTCATTCAAATTAAATAATAAATTCTTTTATAAGTTTACATGTATAAATATATACACTTTTTGTACCTTCATAAGAAATGACATATATGGAGGTAGTTAAATAGTAATCCAAAATCGAAATAAATTGAATTTTTAACTTAGCTGTTCTAGGCATAAATGTGTCTATATGTACTTGCATTTCTTAAACTCAAACAGAGTAATGTAATGATTTTCTCAAAGCGATATCGCAACTTGTAATGTCTTGTTCTAATGCGGCTTCTTTATTTACATTGACATACGTAGTTATACAGTTTTTTTACAGTGTAGGAATGTTGAATATGCATCGTAGAATATAACTGGTGTACAAATAAGTTTAAACATTTTTTACATTTCTGAAAGAAATAGTTTTATTTTACGGTAAAAGGACAAGAAATAATTTTATTTCCTTCGACGATTTATGTAAACTAACTTGGTTGGTTTACAGTAACTTCTAAACCTATCTTGTCTTCTTTTGAACCACTGCGTGCCCTTCAATTACATGTAAAAATCAACACTGCGTTGCACGTACCACTGAACAGTACAAATGTATGACGTAGCGTATGTGACACCGAGACACTAAATTGTGATACGTAGGCTTTTATGTGTATAAAACGAAACAGGTCTGAGTTGCCGCCCGTTTGATTAGTGCACTTTTATTTTGGTGTTAATATCTCGCATAATTGACTGTCTCTCAGTCAGTATTTCTGATTGCACACAGAAGGGGGGGGGGGGGGGGGGGGTGTATTTATGTGAGCGTATATGCTTTTATCGAAATGAAAGGCTATTTAATCATTTTAATTCTAACAATTGATATCCTTATGAAAAAAAGGGAGGGGGGAGGTTACAACACCCATAGCTCCCCTCTCTGGCTACGCCGCTTGTATTGGTGTATGAAGTGCATGCAGTGTCAATCAAATATATGATAGTAAATTTTCTGTTTGTCATAATTTGAAAGCAATTCTGATTGGCAGGATGTGGTATATCATACAAATACTGAATTAAATTAGACATAAAATATAACAGGGAAAGTCTTCTTTGTGCAAACTGCCAGAACATTGTCACTTCAAATCAACTTTAGAAAAGCCGATTTAATGTTTCAAAAGAGCGGGAATATCGCTTCACAATACACCACCATAATGTTTCTGAGGTCACGGCATTAGTTTATTTAAATAACGGAGAATTTTAATACTAGGTAACACAAAAATTATATTAAGTACCAAATAAAAATTTGCTCTACGTATCAGAGCTTCTGCTGTACGTTCTGCCAATACCCAATCATTTTCTTTCGTAAACAAGTTACAGAAACCAGTTATAATGTGCCTTTTGTAGAGCACGAAAGTAATCTGAAACCAATATTAACTAACAGTTTTTGAACTAATTTGGTTATGAGCTGTGCTTTGTTTAGTGACCCGAGTGCTGCTAGATTTTTTTTATTTTCATACTCACATGTGAATACGTAAATTACGTTAGGTTAGTCGGCTAAGATGCATATTGTAAATTAAAATTAAATATTTTGCCTAGGAGCCTGTCAGAAAACATCAGTTAACTGGCCGAGTACAAAACAAACATGTATCGTATTGAAAGAAAATTTAAATATATCTGCTAATGCCAGAAACCTGTCGTCCCGAGTCCAGGAGATAGTACTAGTACTTTATTTTCTCTATGGCCTGAGGCCTGTGGCAGTGGGCCCTCGAAAGCGAGCTGGCAACGCTTTTCGAAGACATCACGAGCACAGTCTTTGTAGTGTCGTGCAGCGCAGCAGTAAACAGAGCTATACAGACTATATCGTTGACGATTAGTGTTTAATTGCACAGCTTAGTGTTCGTTAACGGTCATGCAAATAAATAATTTGCCAGCTGTTATGTTGTCTAGAAACGTGGAAGAATGCCCCAACAAGGTCAACTTCTAACTTTACAAAAATTAACATACGAAAAAACACATTTGAATAATGTTCTTTGGCAGATTGAAACCTGCCACATAGTGACTATTAGAATTATTTATGTGGCTGTTACAACTCATGTGAACCTATGACATTTTTTCTTTAAAGAAGGATGACGTCTTCGACGCAGAGCCGATACGAGGAACAACTAGCAACGTCCAGGATCTGCAGGAGGCCTGATCGGGTTTCGCAGAGGCGCGGTACGACTTTCTACGCCTGGAGCTTGCAGAGATGATTAATGGTATCCTATTTAAATGAGGATAACACTACTGCCAGTACGTCGTAGTCCAGCTGCCATCTCCACTATTACCATCGCCTCCAAGTAAGGTCTGCGTTAATGTTAGTTACTCCTACTGTCATTTTTATTTGTCGAGACTTACCTACCAACAGATTTTAATTGATTGAATTAATTTAATTCGACATCAGAAAACTATTTATCTGAAAACTTTTCAATACTTATTCATTAATTTAATACAATACAATGACCTTTATATCAATTATCAAAAGGCTTCATTAATTACATATTTAGATTATATTTTTCCTAATTAATTATCAGCATATCCCAGAGGTACGAGTGTAAGGGGTTTTCCCTGCACTACTGACTGTAAGCTAACCCGGAGCATTTTTGTAATTTTGACACACAAGAGACTAACTGAATTGCATGCCTATCAACTTTATTAGAGCTTTACTATCGTGTGGACAATAATAGTATTTGTAATATTATATTACATTGGTTCAATTCTAAAGTTCCATTAATAATATAACAATATCTGACAGCAGTTGCTTTCAATGTCCTAGCATAGTCTAATTATTTATTCATAAAAAAAATCATAATTGCAGTGTGTGTTATGTTTGATTTTACAGAAGTATGAGTAAAACCCAATTGAATAATCTTATTTGTTGAATGTTATTTCTAAGCTGTTTTGCCATTTTAATCAGAATCTTATTTTATTCTGTGTGACATGAAATATTCAAAAGTGTGTTGTTATGTATAATTATTCTTCTGTTGTCTAAGCACATAAGCACACTGACAACATAATTACTTAAAACGTCCATCATTGAAAATAATTCATTCATATTTATTCTTGTGATTTTTCACTGTCTCACATATTATTTTCATATATTCCCCAACCTTATACCCTTCTTTTCAGAATGGCAACCAATGTTTGGCCATAATTTGTCAGATGTTGTCAGATTATTACACTCTTCGACTAATTACCGAATTTAGGAAAAGGATTTTCCCCTCTCCACGCCATGAGCAGTATCATAACATTGAACTCACAACTTCCCATCAGCTAAGAGCACAAAACACGCACTCCTAGTGTGGGAAGGCTAGGAAGAACCAGATAAGAGGGAGGACAGCTTTTGCGACGGCGGGATTTCAGGACGCAAACTGTGTCCCGCAACTCGTACAAAACTTGTCTCTTGTCGCTTCCTGCGGTAACCGTACATTGCCTCTGCATCTCACTTAAAACAGATAAACACGTTCCACGTGCACCGACTTTGCTATAGAACAGCTATATTCACACACAAAAATTTGTGCACTTTAGAATTTCGGCAGAATTAATATTTCGATGTAATTATGAGTTTATAATTCCCTAGTCTTGTCTGTATTGCAGTGTATAGTCAATAGCTAGTTGTGTTATGGTACATTCGGAATTTTCTCTTGAAAAAAAAAAACACTAAATATGTCAGCTGCCAAAAAATAATTATTATTTTAGAAATATATCAAACACTGTTCAACTTGTACGCATTGCGTGTGAAATTTTCCTCGAATAAAAGAATGTACACTTTATATTTTTTTTAACAATTTGATGTCAAAACAAAAACTTTTATGTTCTGCAACAACTATAGTGGTAATTACTAACCAAGATGTAATAAAGGAAAAACTTACAACGTAACTAATGTGGAGGCCTAACGATGACACATTTAATCACCAAATAAGAATTCATGCAATTATTTTAAAATGTTAAAAATACAATTCTTGTGCATATTTGTAACTTAAATGCATGAACAATTATTTGGTGATTACATGCGTGTCAAGCAGCAGCCCATGACTTAGTTAACGTTGTAATTTTTTTCATTTGTACAGGCTGCAGCAAAACAGAAAAATTTCGGATTTGACATCTTAATTATAAATTATTTTGTATTGATGCGAATACCAGTTTAGACGTATATCACTCGTTTTGAAACGTCATGAAAATGTTTTATACTCCACATTAAACATTCCTTGAGTGTTAAGAATGCATAAACACAGTATTATAACGTACTGTCCGAATAGTATAATTTGGTTGAGTCGCTATATCAAACCGTAAGTACTAGCTCCACGACTAATCTTCAAGGTAAATAATTTGAGTCAAAATTCAATTCCGCATTAAATGTATGGCTGCAGTTACAAGAAATGCATAGATGTGTTTTTCGTAATCTGGTACAGTTACGTTCATAGCAGTGCAGAAATTTAAATTTTATAGGCAAAAAGTGATTTTCTTTCGTATGGAAAGCAGTATACTTTAGCAAACAGTGTTATAAAAACTGTATTGCTGGGCGAATTTTCACAAAACTTGTATCGATTGACAAATATTACTGTGAAAGTATGCTGCAAAAATTTAGCATCAATTCTGTTCAGTCATTTAGTTTCATGGCAATTGTTTACCTATACTCTAAATGTAACAGCAACGCCCGTCAGTCATTTGCTTGTCCGTAGTTTTACGAAATATTGATATGCGAGATATTTATGCACTGTAATCCCACTCGTAAATGTCGTTAAATAATTCTTCGGCCAGTAAACCTGCCGTATTATTTAAGAGTGCCTTACGAGTATGACAACGTACTTATAAAGCGCGAACTTTTCACCGTTTCACAAGATGAACAATCAAAACTACTTGACATTGTATTTTATAACAGGAAAAAATAATGTTTAACTATTCTGCTATTCTGTTGACAACCTAAACCAAACATATTTTCTTAGGACCTCAGAAGTGTTGACTGCAATTAAAGACAATTTATATCTAAACAGAAAAAGAATCATTCAATATTCACATATAAATATTTATTGAATTTTACGTGTGAGTGTTAGAAGAATTACGTTTCGTTGTTTATTTAATGAGTATGCAGTAGATACTTAAGCCAGCTGATGTAAACACCCGCTGAAAGTCACATGGCAGTGTTTAAAGGTACGTAGAAAGATAGCAGCCAATTGACTGAATGTAGAAACTTTGCAGAGCCCACAGAAGTAATTTTTACAGCATTTTTCAAACTAATATGAAAAGCACTTATTGGTAATTTATGACCTACTTTCCATTTTTATTATAAAAATAACATTTTTGCTAATACAAACCATTACAGACGCAAACTCCTTGATAATTCAGATCTACTATGCATTATGCCACCTTTATGTCAAAGGCAAGTCACAATGCCATACAATTAACATTTCATTACGATGAAACACAAATGCTAAAATCCTCGTTCCAACTGAGACACTGCTCGTTACGGGCAATATGCTGAGACGACTATTAACGATAAGGACTCCACTTCTCTATTTTTTAAAGGAGAAAAAAGGGAGGAGGGTAAAGAGTTGGAGATCGCAAGTATATAATATGTAATAGTTTTGACCAAACATCGAAATGAAAGTAAAACCTCCGCTTTCCAATCGCTGTAACACTGAAGATCGTAACAAAGCAGTATTAGCAGTTTCTATAAAGAAGTGTGGCCGAGACAGCGGGTTACGGCCAAGTATCGCCCAATCTTTACTGTATCAAGGCGCTACGAAATATTTCATAACCGAGTTTCACGTCCACAACTGATCCGCAATAACGATTTCAGTTTTCCAACGTTTCATAACCTGCTTATCACCTGACAAAGTAATAACAGGCTGAAAAAAGAAAATGCGGGTGGTTGCAAATGGTGCACGTTTCCATAGAGTTTTAGAGAGGTGTTTCTCGAAATTAATTTAGATCTCGAAATTTGTTTGGAAAAATCTTACAATTTCCAAGCGACATAGTTTTCAAGTCTACGAGTGCAAGGGGTTTAAGACTGAAATATAGGATACATGCAAACTATGTTTCTAAAACCAATATTAATTGTAAGAGCATTTGTCACGAGACTTCGACCACTGAAACATGGTATCTTCAGTTATCGTCTCTTGATTTCTCAAACAGCTCCCGCTCTACACGTATTTTTTTAATGGCAGGAAGGGGCAGTGTAAAACATTTTACGCAAACTGTTCACAGTGTAAGAACCTTGTCGCAGTAGAAAAATACGCCTTGGTATTTAAACGACCGTGAAAGAAGAAACAAAGGTTAAACAGTAACATGTAACCGTCAAAAGAAACCAATAACTTATCCGAACAAAAGACGAAATTTTGCATCATTACCGCCTCTGACGTCGAAATAATTCTGTGACAAAACCCTCTCCCCAGAGGAGTCGGAGCGACACTTCACCATCAACTTAGTGCCATAGAGCTGCAGCCAGGTGAAACACTACCCTCTGGCCGGGGGTGGAAACCCGAGAGCTACCACAGTAATGGGCGTAGCCCCTAGCCGCTTTAATTGCCGGAAGAGGGACCACGCCCCCTCGCCAAAGGCACCAGCATGCCGCACCGCCAACAAGGTAATGAATGACTCAAGGACGTGGGCTCTGGAAGACTGCTGCATTCTTGATGGCCCTGACCTCCTAACTATTCGGCAACCGCGAAATTCAAATGGGGAATCAATGTTAAACGAAATTCCTTCTCATTGCGTCAATTTTAATGATAACTATTAAACAAAAAACATCCTGACGCAACTTTCTCAGGGAATATTGCTACATAAAACTACTTTTGGAAAAAAAATTTTACTTTTTTTGTTATACACAAATTTCAATATTCGTTTTAGTAAAAATAACACATTAAAACAAACAATCGGTAAGATGTCTTAATGTAGCAACATTCCTTAAGAAATCGCACGTAGAAAACTTTTTGTTCGAATTTGAAAAAGCTATACTGGACAGCAAAACATTCACCATTTCATTAATATCCAATTCATTGTCGCAATTTCTCAAAAATATATTAAACTCCAAAATTTTACAGTTTTAGAGTATCAAAATCAAGACGTAACTGTTTTTAGGGAAAACAAAAAGAATAAAACCCATAATTTCTGTGAACTACATCATGTGTAACACTGTACAGATTGAGTTCAAATTTAATATTTACGTTGTAATCGAAAACATAATTTAAAATTACTATTCAATTCAAATCATAATTTCTCATTGTAAATGTAGGGTCAAAATATATTTTATGTTAATGTCGCACATTGTGCCTCAAAATACCAACCACGCTGCCCCAGCAATCACCCTTATTATAGACGTCAATAGAAACTTTCCATATCCAATGAAAACCACAACAGCAAAAGACAATATCAAGCAAAGATCAGTTCAGCTGTCAGCATTATATTTTGTTTCAATACCTCGCAGAGATAACAGTAAATTAAGGATTATCATGTTGGTAACGTGGGAGCAAACTAAAGTTTTCAAAGTAGTGATCCAACTTCCGCTTTTTCGTGATTCTGCATACAATTTACGAAAAAAGACAACAATAAAAGTGAAATGCTCAACTACACAAAATTGAGGTGTGATGAACTCCTCTCATAGAAACACTGATGCTTTTCGTACAACTGCAATAATTATAATTATTTTGTTTGCATCAAACTCAGCATTCCCTTCTTTAACTACAATTACCATATGACTAGATCGGCCCCTCCTATTCACTGACACATCCCCTTATTCCTTGTGCCAAAGAGGGGGCGACCTTACCCTCTCTCCTTCCTCATTGAAGGCAACTTGTGGTACTACTACTGGTATGTTAATACTGGTTCAATATTCTTCTTCTAGGGTAGTAGTGTCCAACCACTATTGTGTGTACCAAAAGAAAGATTATGCCTTTCGATGCGCACGGAGATTTATATAAATTAATATATTAAATGTGATTAAATAATGCGCTGAATAATAAAAAAAAGTGTATTTTTTAAATGTATTCTAGGTTGCGGCCCTTTGGAAAAAAAAAACGTTGGACACTATTGCTCTAGGGGAAACACTTACAGGGCCGTTTACACGGGTACAGTAACTAGGGCAATTAAGAAAATCGGGCTACTATCCTCGTGTGAACGGTTTGGAAAGTACATTTGATAGTACTAAAGCTAGTAGTTGGTAGAGTAGAGTGGGACAGCACACTCTACTTCCCCCACCAGTGCATCAGGAGGCGGTGCTCTCGCCCGGTTTCTATCCCTGTGTGGACGCGTGCAGTCTGGGAGAGTAAAGTTGACGAGCTAGTTCAAAACAATTCGTGCTCTGTTTACTCGAGAAGACAAGGTGGTCAGAAGCTGAAACTATAAACTTTGTGTAAATGTACCGTGAAAATAAATGCTTATGGAATATAACGTATCCATTACAGGAATAGGGATATGAAGCAGGCAGCATATGGCAATATAATTCGGGAGATGGGAAAAGAAGGTTTCGGGGTTGCTGAAACGAAACAAAAAATCAAGAACCTTAGGCGCACGTATAACGAAGAACTCTTAAAGATCAAGAGATCTAAGAAGTCTGGCAGTGGTTCCACAGATACGTGTGTGTGCCCAGCATAAAATGGTTTGCATCAATGAATGCATTTATGACAAACGTAACAGGAAACAGCCTTACTTAAAACAATATGGTATGTAAAAATTTGTTCTGTTTTGTAACAACTGGCTCGTACACGGAAAAACAATGTAATGGTGTGTACAAAGGTTTTGTCTGTACTTGAATAAACCCTTGTGAAAGCACCAATTTGTAACTTGTAAAAAACATTAGTTTGCAAATGTAAAAGGGCAGTGCTCATAACTAAACTTAAGAAAGATGTGCAGTCAAGATACAAAGTCGATACGTTTGCGATATGTATTTCGCTAAACTCAAGTGAATGTGTGTACAAATGACGTGCAACATTCTTTCATTAAATGTTATAGGGTATAAATTACCTAATTCTCAGGCGTAATATTAACCAAACAATTGACATTCAAGAATTGACAAATGCAAGTTAAAATTCACGTGTATACATTGTAATATTACAAATTTATACTTCCTAGTAATTACAAGAACCCTACATTAGTAATTTGTAAACGTGCTAAGTAATTTTTTTAGAGTGCAAACAAGATGTGCATGCCACACTACGTGGTTGTATTGTTACATTGATGTGACTATATATAGGTAACAACGAAACATTTTCAATGTAATAATAACGGATGTAGAGTAATTTGTGGCTTTACACTGTGCAGTGTGTCACTGTATGCTGTTATCAGTAGTGGCAATTTATATGCATTGTAAAAAACGGTTCACTGTGAGAACATTACATATTCATTATTATTAATATCGACAACAATGCATACAATTATGTGGGAAATGTATGAAACTCAATGTTCCAATTGCTCAATACCACTATGTCATATAACGCAACAATGCAAACATGTAGTATATACTCAACACTATAATTGCAAACTGTTTCTTCTCTGAAGTACACAGGAAAGGCTTCAGAGCCCACTATGGTTTAATTATGTAAACAATAATTAAAATATTATTGTTGACTGCCAGGGAACAGCACCCACACCATTGACGTATTCTTCAAGACGATTGCGCATATTCTTACCCAACTCAGCTGTTCTGCTACCATATGGCTCCAAATGGCGGAGTTCGCCTACCTCTGTCCGCCATCGTCCGGGTATAACCTCCGCATTGTCGAAGTGTTCGTCGTCGACGGAACCCCGTCGCAAATATCTTGCTGTTGATGTTATCAGCAACCAACTGAGAAAAGCATAGGCAGAGCGAACTAGTTTGTTTACTGTTGACAACTTGCATGAAAGTTCAGTATTGAACACACGAAACCTGCTGACTAATATGCCAAAGGCATTTTCGACGATCCGTCTGGCACGGCTTATGCGATAATTCAATACCTTTTCTTCTTTAATCAAAAGGCCTTCGATATGGCTTCATGAGGTATAGTTTTAGAGGGAATGCATCATCCCCCACTAGGAAGCCCCCCATCAGGGATCAGTCCATTTTCTAAGGCTAACCACAGTGGGCAAGACTAAAGTATACCGCCGTCAAACTGAGACCCTTTACTGCCGACGTCAATGAATGTAAACAGTAGTTCTGATTGACGCCGGCCATCAACAACTATTTGCACCCTTGTACATATAATATTCACTTCCACAGTTGCTAGGAGCAGTGATCATAATATGTTTGCCATCTATAGCACCATAACAATCTGGCAAATTCCACCTCTTTGTGAAGCCGTCCAAAATAGTATTCCACTCTTGCTGTGTACTTGGAACCTCTAACATAATATATCCGACTACATTGATACGTGTTTCAGCACATCTCATTAGGTTTCACGCTTACAATAGTCACACAGAATTTGTCGATTTTACACGAGACAGTGGATGATCCTTGTGAAGACGGAGGAGGAGTGTCGGGGCACACTCCTTCGCCAACCAACCAAGGTAAACGCCAAGCAACACCATCAATTGCAAAACCAAGAGGGCCCAAAGGACGAGCACGTAACTAACAGCAGCTGTAAAAGAACTCCACGGCATTTCTGTCCAACTTAATCAGCCAGAATCAGATGTGAACGAACATGATGCATTTGGGGCCTATGTTGCGACTTCATTGTAACGTTGGCCCATGCATGTGGTGCTATTTGCTCACAGTGACATAGATGATGTTTTAAAGTGGTACAGGCTAAAACATTTACCACCATCACTATCTCCTTCCTGCAGCAGAATGGTTTCTGGCAGTCCTCCTCCTCCTTTCAGTCTACCTGCTACTTGTCAGCCAGTTGAGCCACAAAACACATTGCCCTACACACAGCCAACTGGCAATATGCTCCCACCATCAAACACAATTTCCCAGACTTGCCCTTCTACTTTTCAGCCAGTTGAGCCACATAATTAATTGACCTACACACAGACAGCTGGCAATACTGTCCCACTATCGAACGCCATTTCGCAGGCTTAGCAAGATTCGCAAGAGTACCATTAGTGTAGTCTCTTTTAGGCATATTGAATATGGTGCCATAATATTAATATTTCATCATTTATGTATGCGCGTAATTACTACAAGTTTGGATGTTTAATTTGATACTTATTAAACATATAACTGTACTATATATTACCAGTCAATAAAGATGTACACAACACTTTAGTACAAACCATTGCTAGTACACTGAACCAAAACCTACTACGATGGGTTTTTATAGTGGTATAACATTTGTATTTGTCAACTGCATTAATGTAGTCGCTGAGACTATTTGTGATGGCTTAACATACTTCTGGAATAAATTTGGCAATCGCTGTCTTGAATATTCTGAACAAATATTGTAGAGACAGGTAGCTGTTTCCTGTAGCTAGACAGTGCAATGTTACCTGCAGCTTCATCCTAGGTGATATTGCTTCCATCATGGCTGTGTCTTGGCCCTGAATTTTTAGGTGTTATTAAATCCAATAATGTTTCACAGTTTTCTGGCACATGGCATACTCCTCAACCTCAGCAGCTAGTTACCTCAATAGCAGTCCAGATGCTCCATGCGTGTTCCTCCCATGTAACCAATCCCACACCCATACCATTTTCTCCCTTCTCTGCTCTTCTAAACATTCCTGTACCTATTGTAGGAATGCTTGTGAACAATTTTTCAAACATTTTTTTAAGAACACGACGACGACTACATTTGCGCATTGTTGCTGGTTGCCACATCTGAACTCAACTATCACGCTGTGGCATCCTGCGTGCAGACGGATACTCTACCAAGTGTAGGATAGTAGAGTAGTCAGGAGAGAAACTTGCCTTAGTTAATACTCCATTTACTCTACCCGTGTCAACGGCCAAACTTTCTGCTTCTCTCGTTTTTCCTACTCTGCTCCTTTCACTAATTTTAAAAGGTGGTCGTCTCTTGTTAATTTCCACGCGAGAACATTAGGTACGATACGGCATTGGAGCATCTGCGTTTGATACTACCATACCATACGTATGTCGGTCAGTGATCCATAATTTTTGGTTGGAGGCTATCCATATGCCCAATGGTGTCAATCAAAATACGCTTTTGCTGCGATTTCAGGTGTTGTGTACGGCTATCAATTTGTTTCTATCAACTGTATATTTAGTATCGAATACACTCTCAGTGATTGAACCTGTACACTTGACCACATCTCTATGGATATCTGCTTGTTTGATAGAAAACATTTATTCCTTAAAAAAAAATATTTGAATGCTTGACAGCTGTATTATGGCATATTATCTAATTAAAATTATTTGAGAATCCCCGAACGAGGAAACGGACACATGCCAAGCCATTATTAAGCAAGATGAAATTTCTAGCACAGCAAATATTCTGGATACCTGGAATAGTTAAAAAAAAATCGCAGTGACATAGCATGTCCATTTGACAATGCAGTAGTTGTAAATAAATGGTTCGTTCTGGCATAGGGGATTGGGACAAGGCAGCCATTTTGGAAAACATTTTTTTCGCACAAATTCGAACAGAAAACAGCCAAATTCCCGAAAAAATTCCCTTCATGCCTTTAATTAGGCACTTTTCAGGCGGATGAAAGAAAAATTAGTTTAAACAAAAATTATGAATCGTAACAAAAGGTTGATCCAGTAAAGAAGGACTTCGAACCAGGAACAACGCAGTAACCAGCACCTGGAGAGCCCTATAAGCGAGGAGAAGTCTACCTAAGACGAGTTCCGGTGAGACGTCCACTTCAGGGGACTTATTCTAAGTAATTCGTTAATTTTTCGTATTCGTTTAGTTTAGTTTCGAAAGGTTTCGAAACGAAGAAAATCTTCGAGAAAGGCAATTTGGTATTAGTCATAATTCGTTCCAGCCCTCCGAGAATTCGGGAATGTTCGGGTTTTCGTTAGCGAATGCAGGGTGGCAACACTATGCACATGAACTGTAACTGTTTTATGTGACTTTGTTTGTAAATTATGAGTAATTAAAATTGAAAACATTAATAAACCAAAGCAGTAGAGCACTTAAAAATTTTGTTTGCTTTTGGCGTGTTTTAAATATTAGTATTAAATACATAATGTGTGTTTAGGAAAAAAAAGTATATTTTGTTCGTCAAGTGTCAAATTTGCTGACAATATCAAACTATTTTGTAGCTCGGCTTGACGTTTGATGTATTACACATAAATGCTTTAATTTTGTTTGCACCAAGTTGAAATTGACTCGCATGTACGCCAATAAGAGAGAGCAGATATAACTTGAATTGTTACATGCACAAGAATTTTCTCCAAGACCATTTTGCCGTTTGGCTGCAAGCTATTTACGAACAAGCATTTTCCCATGTTATTTATAATAACAAGATTATAAAATAAGCGGTGAACAAACTAGATGCTATCGTGTTTATGCTGGATTGCATTAATATCAATATATGAATTTTCACTCAATTATTTTCAAGAGAAAGTATTTTGGTAGTAAATCACTAACACTTATTTACACTTTAGCAATACCTATCTTGTGATTTACGAACTACATTGTTCGGAGCATTTTTTTTTTTTTATATAAATCAGTGTGTATTATCTCATATTTCATTATAAACTATTTTTTCTGAAATATATTTTTATGTTCCTGTAATGCATAAATGCATAAAGGCACATAACATCGCGAGTCTCTTCTTTCACAGTCCCTAAAAACAATCTGTTTCACACACCAGCCAAGGTTTTTGCAATAAAACTTGGTAACAACGGCCTGAATGGCTTTTCGTTTGGAGTTTCTCAATGAACAGTGATGACAAATGAACACTATAATGCGCTTAAAATAGCCCCTTTCATTATTAAACGAAAATTCGAGTAATCACGAATATATTTGAAGAGAGGAAACGAAACAACTAGGAATAAGCCAGCAGGAGTTCCAGTCCACAGAGGACGAGTTTCGGGAGGTCCACCCAAGCATGTGCTGCCAAGGAGGAGCAGAGGAACAGTTTCTGCATTCCACTCCAGAGATGGGTGGCTTCAGGACTCAGCTGATCTGCAGTGGTTTACCGCTATCTACAGCTAACTCGCATTTTCCCCACGCAACTATGCAATTTCAGACACCACTCTTAATAATCTCAATTATTGGTGGTCATATAATAGCCAATTCATAGGCTGGTGTTGAACATGATTGAAAGATAAATTATTATAAAACTTAACTATTACTGCTTATTCAATCTTATGATATAATTAAGAGTTTCACTGTCTTGAGATATTAGTATGAGCATGGTTCATGTTAAATGCCCTTAATGGCATTAAAATAACGGTAATTTCTTTGTTCTTTTGTTATATACATATATATGTATAACTGTTGGTATTGCACTGCCATCTTGGAAATGGCACAGTCTAGCCAAATGG
Organism: Dryococelus australis; assembly: GCA_029891345.1. Classification (NCBI taxonomy): domain Eukaryota; kingdom Metazoa; phylum Arthropoda; class Insecta; order Phasmatodea; family Phasmatidae; genus Dryococelus; species Dryococelus australis. Next base: position 198,762,914 of record CM056994.1, read on the forward strand.
TGGCCAATGCAGAAATTCTTGCTCTGTAAATATGGTCGGCCATCTTGAAAGTGGAACTTTAAGCAAAATGGTGGCCAATGAAGAACTTACTGCTCTGCCAATCCGGTCCGCCATTTTGGAAGCAGCAATAACTAGCAAAATATTTACAAATGCACTGTTTAGCAGAATGACTGTATAGCAAAAATGGCTGCCAATATGCTGTCTAGCAAAATGGTGGCCAGTGTATGGTCCTAGTCAAATTGTCATCTTAGAAATCATACTGACTGACAAGATCGCGGTAATGTGGGCCATGTGTCCAGTGCCGACTAGCAAGATGTTGGCCTCCATGTCAGAAATCCATAAGCCCCATGTCAGAAATCCATATCACTAAGCCCCATGTCAGAAATCCCTATCTCAAAGCCCCATGCCAATAAATCCTTATCACAAAGCCCCGCGTCAGAAATTCCTTATCGTAAAGCCTCGTGCCAGACACTATCAAGATGGTGTACTCTCCACTAACTGGCAAAATAGAGGCCACAGCCTTCACACTGACTAGCAAGATGGCGGCCTTTATGTCAGAAATACCCACCGCAAAGCCCCCACCCATCCTATGAGATATGATTGCTGACTAGCAAAATGGTGCCCTCTAGAGCACCTGGCTGACGACTATCTCCCGCCATCATGGAGGACGTCTCGAGGGAAAAAAATCGCATTTGCGCGATTTTCCCTCATGCCTGCGGCATCCATATTGGATGTGCACCTCCTGCTGTCATTCAGGTTGGTGTTCTCTGGGTGCTCCCGACCGAGTTTTCTGTCCTACCAAAAGTGTGCACTTCCTGCTCACGCATTGTGTGAAGGGACAGACCCCATTCCAAGGCACCCTGCAGTTTCAGGTCAAGTATGACCTATGCCTAAATATAAGCATAGTTGGCTGAAATGTCCTAACTGTTTGAGATACAACCACCAAATTCATTACATAGGCTTCACCCCCGACAACGAGAAGGGTCCCAGGCCCAAGTAGACCCTATGTATACTTATAAGCATAGTTGGTCGTAATTTTCGAACCGTTTAAGATATAGGCTTTGTTGTCCAATTCATTGCATAGACACCACCCATGACGTTGAAAAGGGTCGCAGGGTCTAGTTACCCTATGTCTACATACAAGCATAGTAGACTGTAATGTCCAAACAGTTTGAGATAAAATTACCAAAATCGTAATATGGACATCATCCCAGGCAACAAAAAGAGACGACCTCAGGACTCGCCTAAGCCACTCGACACACTGCATGGGTGGAGTAGATCGCATGGGTTTACACACTCGGAAAAAAATTTCAGGAAGTTGTGCAGGGGATCATTTCGGCTTCCCTTTACCAGTCCGATGCCTTGACCGTCATTGCACGAGATGTGTGAGGAGATGAAATAGCGTACCAGCCCATGCTCCCGACAGTGTACGGTTAATATACCTGTATTTGCCTACACACTCACCAGACTCCACATCCGCGCACTTCTCGGGTTATTAGTGACGCTAGGACTGGAGGGTACTGCAGGAGAAGTGGTGTAGAGAAAAAACACGTTACATGCATTATTTATTAATGGTATAAAGTGGGGCATAGATTGTATTAATTAGGTTTATACAGTCCCAAGAAAGCAGTAATACATTAAATGTGACCAGGGGTTCAAGATGAGCCCTAAGAATATATGTTATGAAACTTTGCATCGAGACAAATGTACTACAATCAAAATGCATATCGTTGTACACATCTAATTAACATACTTAATTTCAACAATTGTCACTTTCACATAATATTTTTATGTATATTCTTTATGTAAACACCGTTTCTGCACGTCACTTATGTAATTCAATTTTGTTTGTAGTTTATTTATTTTTTAATATTTTGTTATCATGTTAAGATATTTTTAATTAGCTGTGCGGTGGTAATTTTACTGTGCTTAAGATAGGAAATTAACAAGATTTCACTTTGTTTTGTTTGTATAAATTTTTATGTCAGTTATTTTATTTTATTTTTGGTCTCATTGTGTGTTTCTTATTTTATAATATTTCTGTATCCGTTCAGAGATCTTATATTCTATGGTTTTCAGCAGTTAGTCCTTTGAAAGTGGATCGTACCGGGTTTGAAGGGTTTCGAGCTTCCCATTGGCCCACAGGTTCAAATCCTGGCTTCTGATTGGCTGGAATGATAGGCCCCTTTAAGTTAGCTCCAGCCAAACGAGCTTATCGAGCTCTCACTACCATTGACCTTCACCGCCGCGAGTAGACCGTAGTATAGAACCCTCGCCTGTACGTAGGTTGAGTGTAGGATTTAAAACTAGCTTGTAGGGTGTTAGATACTCCCCCCAGTTATGTGAAGTTATTTCTGTTCTACAGCATAAGTGATAGCTTAATATATGCCCCTTTTCCTAGGTTTTACAATATATAGGAGGTAAAAGATTCAGGCTATGTAACGTGCCAAGAGCGGAGAATCCACGTCTTGAAACACCCCGCCCAGTTCTAAAGCTTCCTGCGAGGGTCGTCTACTAATTTTTGTTTGCCGAATAAGGCTGAATATCGTCTTCGAGAGCAACGAGAACATCACGACTACGCTACAGATAAGCATATTAAGTGTGCCATTTTCAAATGGCATTTTCAGCGTCTGCCATCAATTGTTCTAGAAGGTTTTCCCTAGAGGCAACGCCAGCTTGAAAGTAGCAAGCTTAGACCATCCCAACTTAAAATTTTGCTTGCAGCCAACTTGGGACGAGTTTCGACTTCCACTGAGCTAGGCACAATAACTAAGTTTGACTTGTAATTATGAAACTAACAATTTGCTAAATTTTTTTTTTTGAAAAGCAGTAACGTGTGCTAAAGGAGTTCAATTTTGACACTCGCGATGAATGAGTGCATTAAACACAGGGATACGCGAGGCTAGGTACGGCCACTTTCAACAGCAGTAGGAACTTCTTGTGTTTTACTTAGAAGTTGCTAATTGACACCAGGGTTTTTACAATACTTAGTCCAAAAAACATAACTAAGCATTATAGAATTAAAAACTTAATAAAACGCTGAATATAAAGAAAATTACATTTCGTTGTCTCTATTTCTATAGTTTTAAATCCCTGTTGTCCTTATTTACTGAGCATATGCTAACTGATTATGAATATTTTCACACTGTTTCTGTGTTGGTCCCGTGCACAAATAGGATACGTTACAGTTGTCCTGCTGAACGAGGTGTGGTTGCACGGTAAGTTACGGTTCCAGCCTGCCGAGACAAGGACTGGGAAGAATTAAGTACGCCAGGATTGGTAAAATACACTCTACTGCATTTAAAGTTGAGATTGAGTGTTTTTATGGTATCAATGCACATACTACTACGCACGTATGTTAGTAGTGGTCAATAATAAGAAACGACATAAGAGAGAAGAACCTAATAAAGTTCACCGCAGAACTCGCACACTTAATGGCCACAATAGTTATTCTACACAGCATAACGAATTTATATCATGTGTATCTGTGCTAAGCTGCAGAATTAGGTAGCGACACACTGTTATATGTTACCGACTACATAAGTGACCCTACGAAGAGGTGATCAGTAGAGGGTTACAGTCCCTGTGCAATGCAAGATAATATTGGTGCCTATTCACTGTGCAGTAACAGGTATTTTCATATAGTCATTCAGTGCATGAATTTTATTCTTCTCCTATTTGTTGACCAAATGGGGAACCGAAGTGCAGGCGCTCACTACCTCAATCATCATCATAATATTATATTATGTGTACAGGTAAGAATTTTCGTTACATAAAAAAAATTATTTACGTAATTTTTAATCATTTTGAGATATAAATAATCGTAGTCATGGCTGTACGCGCACTACAACGGTTCGCATCGGCCTCCTCGGCATTCTGCTTGTCAACTCCGATCTCAGCCGGCCGGCGTCGCAGTTATGGTGTAAGAAAAGGTCACGAGAGGAAGGGGAGGGAATAAGAACATCTAAGATAAAATGGGTTTGGAGGGAAAAACCGTTGATTTATCTTCAAGCAGAAATTACGACCTGTATATAAGAGTTTATGACACATAAGGACGTTTTATTCCCAAAGACAAGTTTCAAACTTTTCATTTCAACTCCGAAGATTATTTTCTGGGAGAGAAAATGGCTACGAAATACGGAAATCGTATAGTTATCCTTAGACGTCTATCACACGTTCATCGTTAACAGAGTGCTCAGCTGGCGCTGTTACCAAATTAAGGCCGGGGCTTACAGAGCGCTGCCCACCCGGCGGCGAGCAGGCCGTGACGCACAGTGAAGGACACCCAGTGGACAGTGGTGACCTTGGACAAGGCCGGCGGCTCCCAGGATGCTCTCGACGCACACCTCACACCGCGGGGCACACCACACTAAGGCTGTCTCCGGATTCTCAAGAAATGCATACTTGTGCGCACCTGTCCCCGGAAGTGACATCAAGTATATACTAGCACCATCCGAATTCCCAGTACAGTACACACAGGCTCTATAGTTGGCGAATATTTGAAATAGTATACTTGCTGGACATACTTGCGTACTTATGACAGTTGCCATATTGTATTCCACGTGTGAAAATTAACATGTACGTTTTGTGGTTATAAAGCTCGCAAGTTTTAAAAGTCAATGTGTCGTTTTGCTCTATGTGTAAATAATTGTCTGTTTAATAAATGTGCTTCCAATTATGAATTAAATTCTGAGCGTTATATAGACATCTGTGGCATATTTCTCAGGTGTATGCTTGCAAATAATATAACATTTGCAATTCGCATTTCCAAGTTATTACAACCCCATTGAATTTTACTTCTCTTTCTTTTGTTATCAATGTGTATATTTCGAACTTGGTAAGGTACGTATCGAGGGACGAGGCAAGAATGCCAGTTCATATGTAATGCTCCTTTACATACGATAAACAACTGAAACAAATCCCGTAATGCTCCTTTACATACGATAAACAACTGAAACAAATCCCGTAACTACTACACTAATTTGTTTTCAACCTTCCACAGACGTGATAAAGCAATATTCCAATGTTAATGGTGTGGTATGAATACTTGTGAAATCGAGAGAAGCTGAATATTAACATAACCTTAGGAAACCGAGGTGTAAGAATTTATATATTCCTGCAATTAGTTTTTCTTCAGTAAAATTTGTATAGTGTACCACGAACAAAAACAGAAAACATATTGGCATATTTTTGTGTATTAGTTTTAGTTTAAAACAACACCAAGGGACGGGGTATAGTGTTGTCTGGGAACTCCGGCACGTGCTCGCTCGCGCCTATCGGTGCTCGCTCGCACATCCCGACCTGCTGTTACAATGGGAATAATGTTAAATGTGGTACGCTTATGGTATATTTAATAATTGTGGGCGGTATATTGGACCGACATGTAACTATTTATCCAAAAGGGCATAACCTGTTTAAGGGAGGATAGAAGGAGAGGGTGGGGTATAGAAAGGCAACCCTCCCAAAATCGGTCGAAAAATGCGCCTTCCAGGCCGAAAAGGTGCAAAATATGGTGCATAAACCCCACCGGTAGGGGAAGTTACCCAAAGGGCCTAACCTCTTTTCGTATTGGGGGATAGGAAAGTGAAAAAGAAAGTACCAAATTTCAACAAAACACGATAAAAACGAGTCATGTAACACTTGCCGGAAATGGAAAAAAGGATAGGGGGTGAAATTTTGGAAAAAAAAAAAAAAAAAAAAAAAGGAGGGGAGGAGGTCCGAAGGATCTAACTTCCTATTGGGGGAGGGTGGGGTATAGAAAGAAAACCCTTTCTCAAATCCCACAAAAAACTGCCAAAAAACGCGCTTTCCAGGCAGAAAAGAACACAAAAAACGAACCCCTCGCCATCTCAGCGTTATGCATCTAATCACAGGGTGGGTGATTTGCAGAACGAAGAAGGGAATTCCACAGAGGAAGGTCCAAAGGTGTGCAGAAATTTGGTTCCAGCTCTCCGCAAGATAATTGTAGTACACTCAAACCCTACTTTTATTATATACACGAACCTTAAGCCTGGGGCACATAAACCACCCCACCTGGGTAATGGGGGGGGGGGGGGGGAAGAGGGGCCCGGCAACCATAACTCACTCCCTTCCCCTTGGGACTATCGAACACCCTCCACCCCCCTCCCAATCGTTTGGGCGTAAAATGTTTGACGCGGCAAACTTTCGTTCTTGATTAATAGTATTATAGACACACTGTCTTGCTGCTCTTCCAAGCAACCAGTGTACAATATGTATGCCCAGCTTTTCATTTCCCTCCTGTAAATAATACGCGCCCACTACTGCTCCTATTAATTCCTCATTTCCGGGTAAACAGCGCTTAAACTCTAAAAATGTCAAAAATGCAAAACCATGACAGAAAAAAATTAACAATTGTTTATAAAGTTATAAGAGTCTTCTTAATACGTAACCATAGAGGTTGTAACGTATATATAACACTATATTGCACCGCAGTTTTCTGTTGTCACGTAGGTTCTGATCAGCCTTACATGAATAGGCCATCGCCTATTCATGTTAGAGAATATGTACACACGTGTTCATGACCACTGGCCAGTGATTTATCAGACTAGAAGGAGATCACATTACAGTGTGTAATACAATAGGTGGTACTGACTTTATCAAGTAACATTTGGATTCTGAGTTTTATCTTTATAACAGCTTCGATACTTACAAGCCAGAGAGTCCTGGAGGGCGAGCGCCAAACTGCTGCAAACCAAGATAAAGTGAGTCCCATCGTAGCCATGTGGCGCACGCAAAAATACTTATTGCTTACTATATTGATTCATCCAAAATTACTTACTGCACACTTACTGTGATTGTTGACAGTGAAACTGTCCGAATAAGTTTCAACAAGTACGTACTTACACGTGCAAGCTGGCATGCTGACAATCCGGAAACAGCCTAATTTCGGAAGGCGCGGACAACTTCCCGCCACATTCTCACCACGCGATTAAGTCTGCCTGAGGAACGTGTACAAATGGTACTGCGCTGTAACCGCAATGAAAAATCTCACTATAGGCCATTCACGGTTACTTCACACTTTTCTGAAGCCCTCCTAAAGTACTACTTTTGGTTATCGATTACATATACTTCCGCTACATGTAAACTTAAACACTACCATGTGACTAAGTTTTTAACTGTGAAATGCTTGTTTACTGTTTCCAACTGTCAAGTAAAAAAACATTTCGTAGGAATGTTCACAATTTAGACCTATGACCATATTTAGATCAGCTTTATTGACTTTTTAATAATGTGGTGAACACGCACACAAATAGTCCTACCGTAACTTTTATTCCGCTTATATTTCTATGCATTGATACTTCCGGTTTTCTGACTTTAATTTATTATTTATTTTAATTTATCTGGATGGACTTAGTATTTTGTTGGAGTTGTGGCAAACATTCAAATCACAGAAACGTAAGCACGTTACACAATTGTGCTCCAAACACCTAGGGCAAGGTTATAACGTTGAGATAAACAGACGTGGCTTTCAAACAATTATATTCGTATTTCATGTGAGCCAGGTTTGACATTGGAAGAGCACAGAAATGCCTTGGTCGTGTAGGCAAAATTCTTCAGTTGTTTCACTTCAAGGATGACTTCACTGATATCAAACGGGGTGAAACATGCAGCAAGAACACCCAGGCACTGGCACAGTTTATTGATTTGCAAGGAATTGTCAAAGTGGGTGGCAGGTTGCAGAATGCAGTGATACGAAATGGCTAAGCACCCCACCCTGTTACCGCATCAGAGTAAACTTTCAGAGCTTTGTGCTTCATTATCATGTTAGCCACCTAACCACTGGACCACAAACAACTTTTGATCTCACTCGTCGACATTATTGGATTATCTCAGCACGATCACTCATCCACAAGTTGGTACATAAGTGTGTTGACTATTTTAAAGCGAAACCTCGACCAATCAAGCCGGTAATGTCTGTGCTACCAAAGGTTAGATTGAGTTAGGTGACAGCCTTCCGTTCATTTGTGAATGACTTGCTGGCTCGTTCCGTGCTACACCAGACGTGAGTCGCAAGAGGACTACACGAAATGTGTATCTATGTGCGTTTGTCCGCTTGTTCACCAAGGCAGTGCACATTGAAATGATGACAGATCTATCAGCAGCAGCATTTCCAGCCGCTCTGAAGAGGTTTTATCCATCAGAGACTTGACATCGGACATCTACATGGACAATGACACCAACAAGGTGGGGACAAGCAATTATTTGAAAGTGGTTCACCAAAGACTGTTTCAGGGTGCTAACAAGCAGCAGATAGCAGACAATGCGAATGAATAAGGAATCGAATGACATTTCAACCCACCTGATAGCCCTCACATTGGCGATATCTTGGAGGCTGCTGTAAATAATATCATGCATCACATGAAGCTAGTTGTAGACAACCAGCTATTGACCTATGAAGAGTTAGCAACACTTCTGGCTCAGATATCTACAGTACTCAAGTCGCGACCTCTGTGCTCATTGTCAGCAAGCCCAGTAGTGTTTGATGTGCTCACCCCAGGATATTTCCTTGTTGGGGAACCCCTTGTTGCCGTACCAGGCCACGATCTATTGGAGTTTACTCTCACTTGACTAAATAGGTGGCAAATGGTCACTCAGCTTCATCAGAGAATTTGGAAATGATGGAGTCTGGAGTATCTCCACACACTTCAGCAGAGAGCAAAGTGAATCAAACCCACTCGAAATGTCAAGTGTGAATCACCTGGTCATTTTGAAGGATCCAACACTGCTCCTGCTGAGTGTAAAACGGCACAAGTGCTGCAGTACATCCAGGCCCTGATGGTGTGGTTAGAGTAGTTTCACTTCGGACACCTCAAGGGGAGCTTACTCGGCCTGTCATCATGATTTATCCTTTGCCGGTGGAGTAGAACAGCATCTGAAGAACCCTGTGATAAAGAACATTTTTGCTTTGTGTTGCATAAGTGTACTTTTACAGTGGTATTCTTCTTATAAATAGAAAATACTTTTTTATTCTTCGGTGGACGGAATGTTGGTACAAGTAACCTTTTTTTTTTATTTGTGTTACTTGAGACAGTTTTGCATACTGTATGCGTGTCACACTAGCGCTGCGAGTGGTGGTAAACGGCAGTTACGAGCAGTAATGGTGGATGATTTGCGTCATTATTTTACGTGCTCAGATATTATTCATAGGGATTGGAGTCCTTGAAATGCCATGAATTTAATTTTGTTTATGGAGATGTCAAAATTATAGTTGCGTACTATGAGAAGTTCAAATACTGCAGTGTGTTTATATCATCTGATACAATGACTTGATCGTCTGCACATAGTAGTTTTATTGCGAAATTCTTCTCACAAAGGTCACTTTGTATATTTATTTCATTTAGCTGCTGTTTCCACTGTCGGAATGCAGTGCCCAATACCAGTCTTCTTTAGTTCGCCGTTTTGTTGTTTTACGAAGACATTCGTGTATACATATATCTTCTTAAATACTTACGCAGTATGTGTAGGTATCCTTCTCCATGTCATATCTCATAACTTTGTTATATTGACTACCGAAAGGTTTTACGAAGTCGACAAATATAATATATGTTGGAAAAATGCATTCTCGAATATACGAATTGTCTTCCACGAAGTTTGTTTTAACTATCTTACATAGTCCGATTCAAAAATCTTGCGTACACCTTACAAGCTATGTTCCTCTATAATTTTTGCATTGGGTCTTCTCATGTTTCGCCAGACGAAAATGTGTAGCAAAATATACATGACCATTTCCATCAAAATAAAATTTACGTATACATCGAAGTCACAAAGTCTAACGTCACGCAGATCTAAATTTTATACAAGTCGTATGACTGCCTCAAGCTGTTGAAAAAGAGTAGGGGGGGGGGGGGGTAGAATGGGATGGGGGAGATAGACCGCCAAACTTCAACGTACTTGGGCCCATTTTTCGAAGGAGAAACCAGAAAATATGTTTTCGGAAGTGCAGGGTGGTTTTAAATGATTTTATATCACCGTGAGGTGAGTGGAATAGTTTGACGAGACAGGCTGCATAATCAAGAAAAAAAAAAGAACAGGACAGCCATCCATGAATAATGGCATGGTGGAAAACCGATGTACGAGACCCCAGAAAATCAATGCATCGTGCCAGCACAGAACTAACATGCCACAAACTATCGTGTGACACGTGTTATGCAAGTGTGTGTAATTAAAGCGTTAGAGATTGTACATGGCACAAGTACTCAAACCAACCAAAACTGAAACTGAGGGAGTTCTACGTGGATTTGCAAACATGGACGGAGGTGGATGGTTTTGCGGACTGATTTGTATTCACTGATGAAGCGGCTTGTCACGTATAAGGCAAAGTGGACATGCACAATTTGAGATTTTGGTGCACAGAAAACCTGCATGCTAGCATGGAACGTGAACGTGATTATCCCAAGGTTCTGACCAACCACAGTGTGTTCAGGCCTTTCTTGTACGCGAAGCCTAACATTACAGGCGTAACCTACCTCCACATCCAAGTGGTTGTTGCCTCAGTTGAAGATGATGTATAAAACTTCATATTGCAGCAAGACAATGATGAAACGTATTGGCACGACATAGTGTGCGATCATTTCAACAAGCATCTTTCACAACGCTAGATTGACAGTGCTGGGTCGCATGATTTGCCCCCCCCCCCCCCCCTTACCCACGCCACTAACACCATGCAATTTTTTTTCTTTTGGGTCTATACGAAGGACAAGGGGAACGTACACTCATTCCTACAGCTAACTTCTTAAATCAGTTACGGCGCTGGATAGACGATGCGGTTGACTATCAGACTATGCTTGCACAAGTGTGGCAAGAAATGGGAGTATCGTGCAAACATCTTCTATGTCACAAATGGCGCCCATATCGAGCATCTGTGAATAACGAAGGAAACTTGGAGAGTTTACTTTTCATGTTATATTTATGTTAGTGAAATATACTTTCAGCAGTCACAGGAATGTTTTTTGTACCTATCATTTTAAAACATCCTACATACTTTTTAAGTACGTGTGCTATTTTTCCTTGTCGCTATTAATGCTCAAATGATTAAAAACTACGTCGACTGACGAAACATGTTCCTGTAGTCTTGGCGGAACAATCCGCGAGTCTGGAGAAGCAATTCCCCAAACCGCATCATTATGTCATCAAAACGTTTATGGCGAAGGGTGCGCGGAAGAAGTTGTCGAAGCCCTCACTAACTTGGGCGCATTTTCGATGCCTGTCTCGTACGGGCACGAGGGCGGCCGGGTCACGACATCTACTAGCGTACACGAAAACTAGATGTTCTATTTTTCTTTGGTCAATTGCAAACCCATACTAGCACTCTGGCCGAAACATTGCAAAAACTTTGCACGGAAAGCCTAGGATTGTGTGTGTAAATATAAACAAGTTTTTTATCAACTAAATGCCAAGGGATTTGCCGGATAATCCAAACATGCTTAGGCATATCTAATTATTTGTTTGCACTGCAATAATACAGTGGATGAAAACAATATGACCATATTCACCATAAACCACTGTTCCTTTGTCAATGTACACACATTTTATGCACTAGTTTAAATGTTCGTTTTTTTTTTGCCACAAAACAACCTTTAAATTTTCTGATTGCTTCTACATAGTAGGAAGGTTCCAGTTAATCAGAAAATATGGTAATCCGAACATTCCTCAACGCCAATTAATTCGGATTGTACAACGAATCTTAACCCTTGTTCTTTATAAAATCCACTTCAGGAACGAATTGAACAAATATACTATAGCATATAATTGAATTTTAATATACTGGGAGGAGAGGGAAGCCATAAAATCAGCCCCCTCCCCCACGGCCAAACAACACAAGAAAAATAAAATTTGACTACACTGCTATTAAATTTTAAGAGGAAGGGGCACGACAAGCTGCATTGACTATGATATTTACCGAGCAGGTAACACTACTCATCTAAGAGCACACCAACTTTCGCTCCCGGCACTCACGATGGTTTTTTTTTTTTTCAAGGCAGATACTCGCCCGCTACTTTACGCATTCTAATAGCGAGATACACGCGATACCATCTTTCATCACGCAGCACCGCCCTCGCCTTCCCTACAACCATTTCGAACACAGTACGCGGCAACACTGGCCACGCACGATCGGCCCTATGTACGAACACCACACACAGTATGCAGCCGCAAATAAAATAGGTTAAAAGACGCCATGAAATTATTACTTTGTCCAAGTAAAACATAGTAAAAACAACAGCGCCTGGTTTGCACATTTTCTTCCCATTATTTTTGTAACTGAGAGATACCATTTTATCTCATTGGGGCTAATTCGTGTTTATAATGTCTCCAGACGACCTCCACACAAACAATACAGCGCGCAGATTTATTAACATGCCATAAAATTGGGTTGGTATAAATCCAATGGCTTGCATATTATTTCCCATAATTTCATTTACGATTACAGACAATTACGCAGAGCTATCAGAAATATAACAGAAAATTTAATATACACGAAAGTTAAACCATATCATCCTCTCACCCATGCACATACAAAAAACTATCAAAATCAACGTCCTTCTAAAATGGAGCATTAATGAATGTCGACAGATAGACATACTTCTCAATAAAGTATATAATACATCACCTTGCCAATTTGGTTTGATTGCAGGTAGGTGTACTGGCCAGCTTTACATACAAACTACCTATTTCTTGTGATAAACAATAATAGGTACATTTGCTGATCATTTTAATGCCTGATGTGTTGATCATGATCTGCTTCTACGCAAATTAAATCACCGAAGAATACGAGGTACAGCTAATAATTTGTTTACATTGTATCTTGATAATAGGAACAAAAAATTACCCTTATTACTTATTGTGAAAATATCTTCTCTACATCAGAAATCATCTTTCGGGATCAGCAACTATAGAACTAACAATATTAGGCCTAATGTTGTCTGTGATATTTATTAATGCTTTCCTATCTTCTGTAAACACAGGTTTACAGTACTGCGTGCATATGACAATATACTAGTCACTGAAACTAACAGGCATTAACATGTCCTTATCTGTATAAATAACGTCTGCCACTTAATACAGTATTTACAAATAAGTTTCCCTGTATTCAGTCAATAAGTTATGGCAGTAGATTCTGTGAGTAGATATACATTATGGACAAAGTTCTTTATATTACAGAAGAAAATTATTAAAATAATAAATGGTAAGTATCATAGAAATCACTGCACATAACTGTTTATAAGTAAGAAAATAATGACTTTCTATAGCTTGTATGTGTATCTTACTATACTATTTTTAATGGAAAAAATAAACCAAGTTAATTATAATTATGTTCATAGCCACAATAGTAGAATGTTAGACGAATTGTGTGTATATCCTTGCAGGATCAATACATTCACTTTAAATACAATAAAATTAGTAAATAACATGTCAGAATTTTCTTTAAAAAAAAATTTATATATATATAGTTAATTTAAAAACTTAAAAAAATATATTAAAAGCGTTTAATATTAATGCCCTTTATTCTTTGGAAGGATACTTTAATAAGTACTAACATTTGCATGGTACAGTGGCAATCGGAAACTGGCAGCAACCTAATCACGTATTTAAGCATTATGAATGCAATTTTGCTATATATATATATATATATATATATATATATATATATATATATATATATATATAATTTCCTTATACAAGTTCTGAATTAGTATAGTGGAAGTTGTATCGTTAGAGAAAAAGAATCTCTCAGGTTCCTAACAATTTTATTTTGTATATATCAATGTCCTTTTATATTTTATATAGCATGTTCACAGCACATCATTACAAATAGTAATGAGCAACATTTTCTTCTCTGCGAGTCTATCCGAGTTGCGAGGCAACTAACTTACTGTTTATTTCCTCGTTATTTCTGTCATGTTATGTTACCGCAGGTCAATGTAACCGGGGAGTAATAGACTATGAAAAAAGGGGTGCATGATATCAAGAACACAGGGGGGGGGGGGGAAGTGAAACCAATATCAACAACATAGTCCGGGGACAAGCCGAGAGACCAGCATACGGAGCCATGAAACATGCAGGGGGCAGGCATTGTGCTCCTGGGACACAACAGGCCGTGCAGCCATACCTAGAAGTCAACGCAATGGCGCGGCCTACAAAGAACCATCTTAATACTTAATGCATTTTCCCTAAAGCCGGAGCCGTTCTAATGCAGTGCCTAAGAACACGTACACGCCGGTAGATGCCACTTACGAGGGTTATATGGATTCTAGGTATGGTCGCGTGAACTGCAAATCTAGTTCTGTAATTCTGTATTTACTTCAATGAACGTTACACACGCATATTTATAGTACCTATAGTTCAGTGGAGTCAAACTAATAAGGTAAGTAAAATGCTGCTGCCAAGTCGCCACCTTAATTTATAACACGAATTGTCACTAAATAACTGACTTGTATGGCATTACATATTTCACTTTAAAACATAGGATGTCGCAATAAAGAAATACTACCTCTTGTCACACGCAAAGAAGTTTCCACCTATAATTACATCGACAGCTGGGAGAAGCTGGACGAGGCACAGCTGCCCCCGAAAGACGCATCTTTTAACAAGCTGGCACTCTGGAATCAGAGACGACTAATACGCTCACGCTCAGAAGTTATGGCAAGAGTATGGCTGTACATGTCTTAAGGCATATTCTGAGTTGTATTTGAAGACGGATATGCTAATCCTGACCGATGTTTCAGATAACTTTACGGATCTCTGCATTTCCACATCAAGCTAGATTGTGTACACTTCATCTGTGCCCCAGGGTTCGCTTTCGACGTCATGTTGCATATGACAGGAGAAGCTCGAACTTCCTAACAAACTATGATATACACGTGTTTGTGTAAAATGGAATACGCGGTGGCGTGGCCCTAGCGACATGCGGTAACGAATAACATTTATGCACCAGAAACATACGACCTCGGCGCTAATAATCTGTACAGCTGGGCCATGAGTTTGCCGCTCCCAATACATAATTTTAGATGGGCCAACACCAATACCAACGTCATGTCCGTGCCTGGCGATGGGGCAAAGGGTTGCATCATACAGGTAAATATCTAGGACATTTTTGGAAGGGGTTATTTTTTTAGTAAATATAAAAAATATTTTTTTGTTTAGTTATCAATCTTTTTTTCCAGTTAGTTAAAATACATTGATTTACAAGTAACGTAATTATTTTCTACATTATTATTTTTAGAATAAAAATGTCAACTAAATGTATGCTCAAAAACGTCCAAAAAACTTTTTCTAAGAACTGGGTCCTCCGAATACAACATCTGTACCATAGGGTTCTTGCTTTTGCCCTGGAGTTGGATGGGTGTAATATTTCTCAGTCGTCCTCTGTATTCTATAGAAAATTCTAAGCTACATGTCATGTCAGACACCGTACTCGAGCACTGCTGTTTTCACATGATTTGAGAAATTTATACTCGCTTTGAAGTTGTTCATTAAACGAACACTTTCTTTTCGGGCCCATTTCCAGCAACTGACAATTCACCACGTAATAGATACAACTAAAGTTTTAATCGTAAAACGAACGAAGTAAACAAGGGCTTGTCAACGAGCGCTTGCCAATGTCGACTGTCTGATTGTCTTCTACTTTGTTTTGACGGTCTAGCTCAGTATCGTTGCATGCAATGTTGCCAACCACTAAATCAAAACGGAGCGACATTTCCCGGCAGCCCGGTCTTTCACTCAGATATCCGAAAATCCCGGACATTCGTTAATTCCGGCCACTTCCCGGGACACATCCTTGAATCGTGGACTGTCCGGGCGAATCCCGGAAGTATGGTAAGCCTATAAATGTCTAGTACCCTGCGACCCTGCACATTGAACACTATGATTTACCGTTTCTTCCCGTTAACCAGTGCTCGCCCGACTCGAAACGGTGAAAGCTGCTAACGACTATGGAAACCAAGAAAAAACGCATTGTCCTCTACCACAACCTAAAACAGACTCTCGAACATGGATTGAAGCTTACGAAAAAATATAGTGTACTTGAATTCGAACAAAATCCCTGGCTAAAACTTTAGATCTAAATACTGAAAAGGCCAAGCTGCTCAGAATTATTTCGAAAAAGAAATATTTAAATTAGCAAACAACGCGACATTCGGAAAATTTATGGAGAATAAACGAAAAGGTCAAAAAATGGAGCTAGTGTGCAGTGAACAGAGACTTAAAAAACTGGTGGCAAAACTGACATTCTTAGACAGGACAATATACAAAGAAAATCTTTCCCTCCTCCATCTACAGCATGAATTCATACTCTTCGGCAAACCCATATATATCAGGTTCACTGTCGTTGACCTGTCAAAAACACTCGTGTACAGTTTCCATTATAATGTGATGAAGGCCCGGTACGGAGATGACCTTGAGCTACCGTATACCGACACCGCCTCGTACCTGAAAGCAATACACACCACCAACTTTGACCAAGATTTGGCCAGCGATCACAAATTTAAAAAAGGAATTTGACATCAGTGTCTACACCACCACACATACTTGTTACTCGGACAAAAAGAGAGTTTCCAGTAAGTTCAAGGACGAGTGCGGCATTATGACCGAAATCGTAGGGCTACGGGCGAAACTGTACACACACAAATGCCAGAGGGAGGAGAGGGAAATCACCAAACATGCGAAAGGGATTCAGTCATGCGTGGTGAAAACTAAATTAAATTCCAAGCCTTCCTTTCTGTTCTGAAGCAGCACTATTTTATAATCACGTTAGATAAGGTCACACCAACACAAACTCTATTCCGAATGTATAAATAAATTGGCACTGGCATGGACGGACGACAAGCGACGGATACTGGGTGATGGCACACACCATCATACGGGTAGAATGTAACGTAAAAAAGATATCTCTATTAGAACATGTATTATAATTTTATCCCCATAATTCACATCTGCATATAGTGATACACCAAGTCCCCTAATTGTGTGCCTTGCTGTGTAGCTACTGCTCGATGAGCCATACTAATATATAACGTAGTTGGAAAGGGGGTCAACATGCTATAAAACATGTTTTGGTTACTTGGAGAGGGTGAATAAAGTCGGGACGCAAGGGCAGTTCCTCACCTCGGGGATGTCAAATCTGACGCGATTTCACTCCCCCTTCTCCACCAACAAAAAAAAAAAATAATTGATGTGATGCGCTACAATGCGAGATGTGCTTGCCATTTCTGCTTTCTCAATGTCATATTTGCAATCACGCACACACACATCAGTGCTGTGTCACCGTTTGACCTCCGACCAGCGTTTGAAGTCAATTCCTGGAGGGTTCCAATGCTTACCCCACTTTGCGAGGGGCAAAATGGTGGCTATATCGTAACCACGAAAAACATCTGGAGGTGGCAGTGTATTTTTACACTTGGTTTTTGTGCTTCTTTCGCAGTCGTATTACTTTTCATCCCCCACCCTCTTCTACTGTTTTACATGATCTTAAGTATCTTTATTCCATTTTTTACTACTTATTCAACTCCAGGTAATGGTACTTGGGTAATTTCTTTCTCGCTGGTTCTTCGAACCGTC
This sequence comes from Dryococelus australis, assembly GCA_029891345.1. Lineage (NCBI taxonomy): Eukaryota > Metazoa > Arthropoda > Insecta > Phasmatodea > Phasmatidae > Dryococelus > Dryococelus australis. Next base: position 198,780,488 of record CM056994.1, read on the forward strand.
TGCCTGTCTAGAGGATGTTTTTCACTGCAGATGTCTGTATGATTCTTGAATAGTGTTTATTTATGTCTCTAATGGTGCATATATAATACTACACTGACAATTTGTACTATATTACTTAATCCTTTTTTTTCGTCGTTCATCAAATTATTGCTTTTCTTTGGTGAACTCATACCTGTATGAAGGTGGGGTGGGAGGCATTTTCCCATCTATTTCCTTGTTCGGACGACATTTTTCATTGATGTCCGTATAGTTCTGCGCCTGTGTGTACGCGCTTTTTCTGTATTTATAATTTTTGTCATCATGGTCCTGACGTTTTTCTTTGGCAGGCTGCATACTTCTGCGAATATGTTTTAGCATTGATCCCGACATGTTTTCGTTGTTGGTGGGGTGTATACTTCAGGACTCCCTAGGGAGGAAGGTTGATGCTCGCTTGAGGTGGTGTGGCAGTAACATGCTATAGTAAAACAAACCAGTTCCGCCTGAGACGTTGGAATGGGTGGATGAAGCATCTATTATAGCCTCTCTCCACACATGGCGACCCAAGGCTTTTAGTACCACCCCTGATTTTGCGAGGAGAGCAATGGCTTGGATGTAGTGATGAAACATTGGAGGTATGTCTTACTCATTATGAAATCTACCATCCACTGTCGGAGCAAGGAATTCTATCCCTGGTGGACCGTGACACTGGGAGATAGCTCTGTCGGCTCCCTGGTGGGTTGGGACACAGGGGCAGTAGCCATTCTGGGTCTACCGTAACTCTCTGCTTACCATGGGTCTGGCTTTCAGGGTGTGGAGGGCGGTGGCCGACCTCTCGTGGGTGTAAGGCTTTGGCCGGGGAACACTTTAAAGTGTTCCTAACCACTTGTGCTATCAGTGTAATGGTCAGTCATGAATAACCCACAAGTGCCATGGAAAATAAATGGTAGCACGAGACAATCGGTTGGCCCCACCACAGATTCTCTCTGGTGTGCTATGAAAGGGTTGGACTCGTGTTGACAGTGGGGCGTGATCCCTCTTCCCCACCTATCGGGCGATAGCGACGATGTGATGGCTTACATCTGGATAACTACCACATAAATAATGAAAGTAACATTGATTTGATTTGAACCTAGACGAAGGTTACTTCTAGGTGTTACTAATTTTTCATAATTGCTAGGCTATCTACTTCTGTGTGGAGCATTTTTCCTGTGTGCATTACAATTTTTCAGCATTGGTCCTGAAATTTGTTCATTGTCAGTTGGGCGTATACTACTGTACCTTTGCAGTGGAGGTGGATGCAGAGCATTTCTTTCTGAGCGTTTTAATGTTTTTAATCATTGGCGGGGTGTATTCTTCTGTACCTTTGCAGTGGAGGTGGATGCGGAGCATTTCATTCTGCGTGTTTTAATATTTTCCATCATTGGCGAGGTGCATTCTTCTGTACCTGTGCAGAGCAGGTGGAGGTGGAGACTGAGGAGGTGGTGATGGAGTGTGTTTTGTACTTTTTCCGTACCTGTGCGGAGAATTTTTCTGTGTGTGTGTGAATATTTTTCATCATTGGTGGGGTGTATTTTTGTACCTGTGCGGAGCAGGTGGAGCATGCAGAACATTTCTGTGTGTACCTGTGGAGCATTTTTTCTGAATGTATTAATATTTTTCATAGTTGGTTGGGTGTCTTCTGTGCCTGTGTGGAGCGTTTTTTTTTTCCTGTATTCAGAATTATTTTTGCATTGTTGGTCATGAATTTCGGTTTGTAGTTTTCCTTGTCAGGATGCTTTGGATGATACATTTTTCAATTATGTTTGTATAGTTGGGTGCCTGTGTGAGCATTTCTTTCTGTATTCGCTCATATTTGTCTTTGCTGGTTCTGTCATCGCTGGTTCTTCCATCGCTGGTCCTATGATTTGTCCATTATGTGTCCTGTAATTTTTCCATTTTGTGGATGTTTATTTCTGTATTTATTCATATTGTTCACCGTTGGTTCTACAGACTGTCGGTGGGATGTGTAATTCTGCATCTTCTATGGAAGTTTATTCGTAGTTGGTTCTACAATTTTTCGTCAGTGGGGTGCATACTTCCGAATCTTCTGACATTTTTCTTTAACTGTGTCCATCATTCGCTGACTGTGAAAATTTTGTTCTGTATTTTTTCACCATTGACAATGAAATTTTTTCATTTTTGGGGGGGGTGTGTACTTCTCAATATTTTCAATCATAGTTTCTGGCATTTTTCGTCGGTGCTGGTGTATACTTCTGCATCTTCAGACATTTTTTCATCAAGGGTGGGGTGAATATCTCTGCAGATGTTAGAATTATACGTCCAAGGAACCGCTCACATGGATTGATTACAGCCATATGCGTAGTAAGAGGGAAGGAGTCGATGCAAGCCCACGAGATATGTAGGCGGAAGAGGTATGTGGTTTTATGTAACGTGTTGCTATAAAAGTGGGGAAACTCACAACTCAGAGCTCCATTTGCTGGCAGATGTCGTGGAGACCAGATTGTCACTATCAGTTACTCTACTTGGATTACTCCATGGACAGCCCTCCAGCAGCACAATCGACTACAACTATCTCTTAGGCCTTTCTGGTAGCTCCTTCGCCTGTGACTGCGGGAGCCGCACCACTGGCGGAACTATCTGGTTCTGTGGCTGTACCATCTTCAGCAGAGCTCGCTACATTACTGATGATGCATCCTCGCCTGCGACAACTTATCATGCAACAAGTGCGACAGGCTATTTTCGCATCAACACATTGTATGTTGTCATGAAATTCATGTATGTGTGAAGAATTTAGCCGGATAAGGTATCTTCGCTTCAAGTGTGGATTGGTTTTCTATGGTAATGACAGTTTCTGCAAACATATACAGTTGTGTAAAGTTAAACGACCCTTCAGTGTCAGTTCTGTAAGAAAGAGATCCTGCAAACGTCGTCATTGCTGTGATGAACTACAATAACCACAGTTTCTCACTTCCTTCCCCACCTACATCACCTATGTCCACACCACCGTCGGTCCCTGCCCCTTTGGACGAGCCGAAACCTCCTGGGACCAGCACTGTACTACCAGCCTATTTGTGCTTCTTTTGCTACACTGAGTTTGCAATGAAACTCGTCCTGCATCATAAAATTAACGGGTGTACAAAGTGGTTTAGTTTATACCTGGGACCTGGTGACGCGAATCGAAAAAAAAATGGGAATGTAAAAGATGTAGATTTTACCCAATAAAATATGTAATAGGCATAATTATGAGTCTCATTTACTCCTTGTTTGTCATAAAAATTGTTTGCAGTTTAAATGAGAAAATGCATTTAAGGAACTAATACTTTTATAAGGCGCAAAGGTGCTTAATTATTCTCAAAAAATTAAAAATAAACCTTTTTTATAGTCAGTTCTAAAGTTTTACTTAAAAATTTTTCGATTCCATACATAATGCATGTAGGTCAACTATTGATTTTTTTAAGTCTATAAATATGACTGTCGCAACTCGCCTGGTGACTGAATCGAGACTACCTATGTGTTGAAAATAGAATCCAATATGGCGGGAGCCGACATCACCACATATACTTTAAAAAACAAACAAAAATGGCTGTTACCTGGTGGTTGAATTAATACATTAATGCCATCTAGGTGTTGAAAAAAAACTACGCTTACCAATATGGTGGTCGAATGATGAATAATTAGCACCACCTAGGCATTGAAAAAAAATTATACTTACCAGTATGGCAGCCTTCGAATGAAATAAACAAAAAACAAATATGGCGGACACAACGGAAAGTTATTTAAAATAAACGTTTTAAATAATTTAATAATTTTTAAATTTTTCAAAATAATCGATAAATAATGATACGAATTTTAAATAAATTTTTAACAATCTCAAAAATATTTTTTTTTATAAATTTTCAAATTATTTTTAATAATATTTAGGTGTTTGGTCTCGTAGGCCTCCAAGATGGCGGGCGGCGACGTCACAACACGGCAGCCGGCCGACTCTGGCACCGATGCTATTGTGCCCAAACGAAGTTTACTTCCAACTATTTAAGTCCCTGCTAAAATTATACATCCTGGATATTCGTTCGCCTCATACAATCATAACTTAACCGAATAGTCTAGAAAATCACACCAAAGGGACAGTGCACCGCACTCGTGCACACTCAGTGTAGTAATATTTTGCATTTATTACTAGGTATTGCCAACACGCCGACTTTCTTTTTGTTTTTATTAATTATAAAAATACGCATAGATTTGTGCAATTTAATAAAGAATTAAGGTGTTTTAATGTTAACACAAGTATAAAACGTTTGTGATGCATGACGTATTTAGGAAACGACCCAAACAAGTCATACATGTGGTGATTATACAAAGGTTTGATTAAAAAGTTTGGAGAAACTGCGAATAGACTATCATGTATGTTCCAAGGCAAAGTCAATGACGATGTTTCTAGAGGAAACATTAGAGAGCTTGACATTCACCCTATGGACAGCCTAGTTCGACACATCGTTCACTGCGTAAACAACACGCATGTGCTCCGCACTGCCAAGAGTTTACAGAATACTTTTTTTTATGTTTTATAAAAACATTCATGCCAGCGGAAAACTCAAGACTGCACACCACGAGCACGAAAAATTGAGTGCAGCGGTAAATGTTTAGCGTGTAAGTCCATGCATAATTCTAAATCGAATTAAATATTCTATATCTAATTCACTTTGGAACCTATGGGATCCGATACAAATTTCACTTTCCAATTAGCGGATGAAATATACTAGGCCACAAGGTGCACAGGTTGTCCACATTCAGATCAATGGTTTGCTTGCCACGGACAATTTTGCTGTACCGAATTAATGTGAATGTTAAAACGTATTGTTTCAGTCAGCTTCGTATAAGACACCCGAAGCAAACATTGCTTACAGTTGTTTCTTTAAGTCTGGAGTACGCAATGGAGCCTTAGGTGCAAGGGCACAAGTATCATGTGTAATGAATTTCCTTTCATTCTGCAAAACCAAGCAATAACCTAACTTAAGGTACTAACAACGCACTGAATCGAGAGCAACATTCTTCAATTTGAACAACTTATCGTTACCTATGCTACGACAAGCATACCAAGTGTTTTGTCCTAGTTTATAACATAGGCCAACAATTTGACTCTCGTGACAATGTTAGTAAACACTTATATTATGCTGGCAACTTAACCAAAGTTACTATCATTAAATTTCTATAGTAGTATTCCTAAAAATGTAAAAGGGTTTATGGGTATCGGAAATTTATTATATTGGTAAAGTAAAAGTTAATGAAATTTCATGGTAAATTTATTTTGAATTAATGATCCAAGTAAAACTTTATTTCACCACAGGACTCCAGGGGCGGGACTCGAAGGATCCGGAGGATTGAAAACTAACCGTCACTATTGTTTTCTGTCAACATATACTTTGTTTGTATGTTACAGCTGAGCCAGATTCTGCAAAAATAATGTTATGTTCTCTTGCTTCAACAAAAAAATATATATAGAACCGAAATTAATGTAATATCTCCTTATCCCACATATTTTTACCACTTTTTTTTAACGAACGTACTTCACGAAAGCAAGCCTTTGTTGTTTCTTTCCATTTATGTTCAAATCCCTATAGAACATGCTACGTCTTCAACGTGGTGTGAAGCCTTGGTCAGCTCATCATAAGGTGACACCCTACAGCGGACATAATGACCGAATCGTTTAAAATATTAACTGAACAGTCGCTTAATACTACTAAAAACAAACCCCAACTTGTGCGGTACTAAAAACGCTTTTACAGTATAAAAACTAATGCACACAACTTACTGAACAAAAAAGTTCATTACAGAATAAAGCATTTTTTGGACGTTGATCAAAACATATTAAAATAGTTTGTTGATTATTAGGGGTTTCCATTTTTAAAAGGTTTGTGATCTGCGGACAACAAATAGCTTGAATTTACTCAGAGAAAGGCATCTTACAGCCAACAAAATATTTCGCTAAGTAAACCGAACTTAAGAATCAACAAAACTTATTTGGTTCATTTAACAAAATACAACCATGAATGAACAAAGCATTTGCGTTGGGCCAAAAATTCCCAATAAAACAAGTCCAACAGGAAATCAAAAAGAAAAGACGTAAAACTGAAAATAATTATTCATGTACGCTGTAAAGTATTTAAATTAGTTTTTAAACATTCAGGTTTCACCAGTAGTAGGTTTAGCCGAGGCGGTTGTGTACCGGCGCGAACCATCTAGGCTCGAGTTTTCGTCGGTCGCGCTGTCACTTTCTATGTTCATAGTAACAGAAACTGTTTCATGCACGCAGAGCCACAGCGCACACACTCAGATGCGCCGACCATTTGGGGCAACAACGCGAGAACAAAATAACTTAGTTTCAACAACAAAATGCTCTCTTCTGCCAATGTAAAAACGATTACTTTGGCTGCGCCAAACAAACTTATTTTATTCAACAAAACATTTTCTTCAGTGTAGGCCTACGTATTATCAAGTGTTTCCACGTGATTATCTGGCTAAAGCAACACAGGGCACACGTGCTTCCACCTTCCATTTAGACCCAACAAGAAAATACAATTCGGAGCAGTTATCACCCGAAAGACATCCGCAATCACTATTCCTGCATTTTACCCCATTGCTCAACTTGCTACAAACATAATACTTCGAGTACTTTGCACGAACAAACCAAATTATGTTTTAAAAATTATAGAATGCTCAATGCAAAATGGAGGCCCATGAATAAAACTTCTAGACTGATAACTTAAGACACTATAAGCATTTATTATAACCAACAGTAACCTTCAACTCATAAAACTACAGTACGTATTTTAGGGTGGTATACCACACCACAAGAATCAACTAACCGATCTTAACCGAACTCTTAGTACAAATCAGTAACATTATTTAACACTTATCAACTTTTTATAGTCCTAAAAGATGACATAGCAATCTCGAATAATGCACAAAATGGTAGGCCTCAAAATGTACGGTGTTAACCGATATAAGACAAATATGTTTATTTCGAGTATTTCTACACAATAGTAGGCAGTCTATTTCAATAATAAAATACAATTTTTTTGGTAAATCACATTTATGGGCTGTTCGCGGTAAAGTGAGTACTTTTGAGCCCGTAGTAGCTTTTTCTTTCAGCCATTTTTCATCCTTTAACCACCTTACTAAATAAACATTGCCACGTAAATAATAAACATAGTGTGTGTATTCTACCACAGTGTGTATATCATATTCTAGGCTAAAATAAAACATATTTATTGACTGTTATTCAAAATGTGAGGGCTTTCAAAAGTGCTCAATATACTCCAGCGCGTGTTTGGTTAAAACCGCTATCGTTTTACAGAGTTAAAAATATTACATGGACACTCGATACTGGCAAAGAATATTTGACAAACACTGCAGTTTAATTGTGGCATATCATTTAATAGGCACTAATGTTCAAAGAAAAGCTTGCATTACAACTGCTGTACTAAACAAACCATTGCTGTTGCAAGACGCCTGAGGGAAGTACCCGAGGTCGTGCGAAGGATAGAGGTCTTAATAAAAATAAAAAACTAAATATGTTTGGTTTATTCCCATATCTATTATTTACAGCATTAAATTATCTATCTCCATTATTACTATTTTTATTTCTCAGTGAGCGCAATATTTAATGTGTATTTCAACTCTAGGTGTCCTCCTTAACGTATCTGTTTGGTTACAAACAAGAACTCAAACTCATTAAAGCACGTTCTGTCTCGCCATCATTTGCAATGTATTTTACTCACACTCATCCCGTCTAACAGTCCAGCCCTGCCAGTCGCACTCTTTGCTCTGATGCTTGTAGTAGCAGATTTTCTTCCCAAGGGTCACTTCTGGCGCTACTCGTTCTTCTAACTCGTCGTCTACCGTTTGACATCGCACTTTTATACTATCGCTCGCCTTGATCAGGAAGGTTCGACATACCCCGAGTCTCACTGCGAGAAACTAGGGCAGAAATAATCACCAGAACATTCCTTCACTGATATCTCATGGTCAGAAGCGACACGCGCCCTGTTAGGCATAACAGGCACGCTTTGTACACATTTCCTTTGTGAAAAGCCACTGTGCACCCGGTTACAACTGATAGCATGCGCGTTCATAAATCATCCGTGCCCTGAACGTTCGTACAGCGACCGCCTGCAGCATTACTAATATATAATTAATGAAATACATCGTTTTTATTTCCATGATTAGCAGTAGCTCGGGGAAAAGAGGGCTAGCCAGTTTAAAACATAGACATTTACATAACATAGCTAAAAAAAAAAAGTTGCTGCATGCTAGTTTAGTGGAAAGTAAGTTCGCCGAGTTCCATCAGTAACTTTAATTATTGATTACGGAAGACCTAGTTACTGATGGATATTGGCGTGTGACTGAAATATTCATTTTTGATATAATTTGCAGCAGCCGGCATCATTACCCACGATCTTCCATTTAATGAGATTGAATGAGATTGATATATATTATGCGACAAAAAAATAAGCTCATGACTTTTCGAGCACATTAAAAAATATGTTACCATATGAAATATTTGTGGGTATACGGAATTTTAGCTATGCCTGCGTCACACATTTGTATTATGTTCTAGGGATTGATAGACCGTACGGCATTGCTTTACTACCTTTATAGAATTATTTCGAAATAGAACAGCAAGGACAAACAAAGTAGTTTTTTCCCAGCAGTTGCTGATTAAAAAATGGTTAATGTGGTGAAGCTGAAACAATTATTAGTAATCAACAGTACCAGAATATATGGCTGTCGTTCAACGTGCTCAGCCAACCAAAACAAGAGTGCAAGTCGCAAGCAAGCAGTGAAAGGAAGAACACAGTGAATCGATACGGTACATCGAAAAAGGATTCGTTTAAGGTAAAACTATCTCCGGCGCTCCTGGAAACGAATTACGGCGGCTGCCTGAAAAGGACGAAGGGTGGCACGCCCTTTTTATCTGCAGCGCGATGACATCTGCTCAGTCATCAATCTCGAAGGCTTGACCACTCCCACCCCAACGATAAAGGAAGGGTAGATAAATCCAGCAGCTAAGGTAGGCCACCCTTAGCAGCACCCCACGTCAAACCGGAGCAGTAGTTCATTCCCGGTAACTGATAACTGTTCGCGGGTCCGCTCGCTGCACACACGGAAACGGCATCGCCTACGTTTCTGTATTTTCTGGCAACACTCGCTTCCGAAACCTGTAATCACATTTTCATTTGCAGGTAAACTGTAATTTCCATTTTAAAAATACTGGTTCGACATTACAAAAATTGGTGTGCGAATTCTTCCTTACCTTAGTTATATATTAACTCAAAAAATGATTACACAAAGACCGCTTACTGCACAAGCAGAAATTCTTAAAAGGCGATTATCACTTTGATCTTCAAACTTCCGTCGTTTACACGATGTGTACTATCAAGACACTCGAAATATCAATATCGAAACTACAGTCAAGAATCAAAAATCGTGATTACTGTGTTGATCCTATTTTACATATTTTAATCTTAGAAATAAGCTAGCCAATAAAATATGTTCCCACAAGCTCAGCCCTGGAGCCTGGGGTCTGGGAGATCAGTATACACTTGCCTTACTTTCCAAAAAAAAAAATCTGGCTGGCCATCGAGTTTCTGTTTCGAAATTTCTAACCTTTTCAGATTTCCCGTAACTGTTAGCATTGCTTATAACAAAATTGATCATTTCAATTGGTTAACGAGATGAGAACAGTAAAAAAAATTACCTGTCTGCGGCAGCCATTATAAGTGAATCCTCGTTAAGTTAGCCATTAAATTCTCATAGAGTAAAAATGTAATACTAACTGGTAAATAAAACCCCTGAAGCCACATCATATGCATGTAGATACACATTTGTTTGGATTAACAATGGATATGGTGTAGTAAATCAACTTTAGGAAAAAGCCACTGCCCATGTCTGCATATATTTTAACGGGCACACTGTGACTGACATGCGCCCAGTAAAGTTGGTAACGATGGAGGAAAAATTATTCCACTTATAAACGTCAACTAAAATTTGTTAGGTAACCATTTGTAATTATATTAATTTTTTTTTTTGCTTTCTGGATTTTTTCTTCCATCGAAGTGTAAAAACTATCATATTTGTAAAATATAGACTTTTATAATATTCACACAGTTTCAATTTACCGACGCATTAATCAAATGATGAGGCTCACGGCAATGTTAATTCTACGTAAGGCGGAAGACTACACGACGTGCATACAAGTGGATCTTAAGCAGGGCTTTCAAAAGTTTTACCCCAAATTAATTGTAAGCTCAAAGTGTCACTGTATTCCCTCAGAAAAACGGAATAAAATATTACACTATGCAAATTTCACACCAAAAGTTTTCCCAAAAAAAAATATCTTGACTTCTCCAAGTGAATGGATCCCTGAAAAATAGATGGTCTAACCTGCACAAAAGCGTTTTCACCCGTTTCTTTGTCAGCTTGATCCAGGTTTCGTATACAAGGCTACTGCGACTGGCGGCTAACATAGCAATATTGTCTCAAACTATGTGGCTATGCTAATCAAAGACACCTTCCTGTAAATGTTAAGCATATTAATAATGTACGATAAGATTGCGATATCAGTGTTTTATTCCTAAACTACATATTATCCGTCCCTTCTGTTATCGGTTTTTTTTTTGCCACAAGGCGTTGGACTCATGGTAACGGTCGGTGGCTGTCATGATGAAAGAGGATTTAGTGAACCTTCCAACGACTCCGTACTGTCCTAACAGTCAGTAGAGGCGAGGATACCGCCTCGGCAGCACCACGAAGTCTGAGTGCGAAGGACAAACCTTATGAACGAACAGCACGGCACCGGCTGATGATGCGACCAGTTGCAATGGAAAGTTTATCCGAAGAGGAAGTTGTGGTAGTAAGTACCGAGGGAGGGAGGGAGGGAGGGAGGGAGGGAGGGAGGGAGGGAGGGAGGGAGGGAGGGAAGGAAGGAAATACTGGGATCATGAAGTATTTGAGAAGAGGAATATTTATATGGAGCATTCCATCTTCTTTTCCAAGATCTGTTGAAAGAAGACGCAAAATTTTTCCTGTATTTCCTTATATCGCGAAAAAGTATTACGAGCTGATAACTTGCTTCCTCTGTCAAAGGAATATTCGCCGTTTCGAGAAGCTGTATGTAAAGAGTAACGACTTGCACTGACGCTGAAGTAAGTACAAGTCTTTATGTATATAATTGTAAATGATTTTTGTGTATAAGAATGAATTACCTAATTCAAGCTTACCGACCTCGTCACAAAAAACAACATGCACAGTTTGTCATCATGTATTAAGTTAAATTGAAATCTTGAATAAATATATATATAAATAATATTTTATTTTGTTTTTGGTTGTTGATAATTCGTTTTGTGTTCGTTGTAACTTGTTTTATATTTGTCGTTCTATTTGTTCCTAGTCGTAGTTACTGAGGGCAATGGAAGTCCAACAAAATGTCAATTTAACTCAACCACACCATTACCATTAAACTATAGACAATACTGTTTATTGATTCGTATGACATCACAGAGAAGAATACATCTAAGGTAAAGGTACACCAGATGGTGAACCATAATAGTGCTGTACTTCGCTTATCATAACATCTGATGTATACCAATTGGCGCAACTTGCTATTCCGTGACTGGCACAAGTTGTGTTAGCAGTCATCATTCCTGGTAACTATACTGTAGAGATTGTGTTGTAGCAGTATAGTCATCCACTGAGTACTCATCCATTGAGAATGAACAAATCGAAGCTGGCCCTTGTGAAGAAGTTTGTGGGGTGGACGATACTTGACTATGCTAGTTACTGAATGGTAGATCTGTTCGAAATTGTAATATTTTATTTGTTCGTATGCATGAAAATCTTCAGGAAATATAAAAGAAGAGAACGTTGAACTTATATTTTTATTTTAGTCGCATATGGACTGGAAGCCAAACATTCGTACATTAATAACAAACATGCTGCATTTTAGAACGGTCGGCGCCGCGGGCGGCATATCGGTGAAAAAAATATTGAGATCGGCTCAAGGTCTCAAACTCTTATGTCTCATTCTTGAATCACAATAGCGCGACAGACACGAAATATTCGCGTTATTGTGACCATTGGCTTTTCCGCCTCGCGACAAGAACTACGAAGATATTATAAGGAAATATTTCCTTGATCCTTGCCACTAAGTACCTGCCTTCGGTACGACAGCCATTAATATTTACTCTTTTATTTTATGTTTTCTTTTCTAAACAACATTTACTCGCCAACTGATAATTAAAATTACAATTTTCTCGAAAATGATATTCGATTGCGAACAAATTTGTAATCAGACTTGTGTAAAGATATAAATACAGGAGAAAAAAAAAACACACACACACACACAACTACCTATCTTGAAAACGAAGTTGTGTACTTTTTCAGTTCTGTCGCGCACGCGACGCGAATGAATCAGAAATATTTTCTAATCATGAATTCTGTCGCGTCCGTGATTTTTGTCGCGCTTACGTCACACAAGACTCGACGCTGATTGGCTGGGAATTTAATAGCGTGTGTCGCGCCATTGTGATTCCAGCATCAACATATCTGAAACTCGGAATGAGAATGCAGTGCTCTGATCTATTGACGCTGGTCGGCTCGGCGACCATGTGAATTAGCATCATTCTGTATAATAATTGGGCCAAAATTGCATAGTAATGTTTATTTAAATTTGTATGAATTATTATTTGAGCACACTTAATAATTTTCATGCATTAGTGATTCATAATAATATTTAGTTCTAGTACACAGAAAAGGCAATAGCGTTAAAAGCTGATGCACTGCTTGGGAGGTTTCCCCAGTTTCTCTACATGTGCCACACACTGAGGTACTTCCCAGACTTCTGTACTTCTGGCTAGGTTAAGCAACAAGCCATCATTCCACCAGGCCCACCCTCAGTTATAGTTCCGAGGCGGTTGCATTCGTCATCCTGGATTATTTGACTTGTTATTGTTTAGTGTTGTGGGTGAGGAACTTTTTTTTTTTTATATTCTCACTTAATTATACTCCGTTTTTTGTGGATATATTTCTTTTCTAACCTTCACTTTGTCTGAACTTTTATTTTGAAAATATGAAATGCCAAGCTACGTCTGGTCATACTTCACTAAGCAACAAAACAATGAAGTAAAATGTAATTTGTGTGGGGAAGTGTACAGATTTTGTGGCGTAACAACAAACTCATTAAAAAAATAAACATATTCACGCATACAACACAGTAGTGAACCTCTAGACAAAGGAAATACTACGAAAAAGCCAATATCAAGCAAAATTCGCGAACCTGAAGTATGTATATTTTCATGCTTTTAGTGTTATTGTAAACTGGTGTTTCCTGCGCCATGCACATTCAGACGAACCAGTAGATACATATATATGGTAACTTACGTATAATGAAAACTAGAAGATTACATGCCCAATAAATCAAATTAATAAAATTTGTCATGTTCTCACCAATTTTTGTAAAAAGTGAGAATTAACATGTTTAGTATTTTTCTCGTACAGCTGTTTACAGATTGACGACGATAGTGTTGAGGCAGATGATCCAGGCAGTCCATGTCTCCCAAGACCTTGGGAGAAGGCCTGCATCACCTCCTCATTTCCCCGAACAGCAACCTAGCACTTCTCCTCACTCGAGAAGTATGCCTGTGGACTCCGGTCACAACGAGAGTATTGCTGGCTGCTCGAGTCATGCTGATGGAATAATTTCCTCTAGGACATCATCAAGGGAAAAGCAGCTAACACTGCATTGAGAAGACCACAAGTTACAAACGTTTGTCTAGGATTTTCTCTCTTTTTTTCTCTCCCCCACCTTTATGAATATGCTCAAGTGAACCGAAGAATGATTTGTTACCATATTACGTTAAACTTTATGTTTCTACTAACAAACTAACTGAAATAAGCCACCAATATTGTATAAGTATTAAAAAGCCAAAATTTATGTTTTCGCACGAAAAAAAATAAAACTTAGGTTTTCAAAAAATCCACTATGTAAAAATAATCTAAAAATAAATACAAATTATGTATGCATTATTGTATTACTATATACTCCATTCCGGACAAGGTGGTATTTTTCTTCTTCTTTTAGTGTAGAAGCGTGTCCATCCACGTGAATAGATCACGATATGTAGCAAGACTTAAAAATTATCCAGTTTATAAATCCATTTCACTGAATGGGCCTGCTTACTCTGAAACATTTACATAACCTAAAAATTGACTTAGGTAACTTTTGACTCTCGAGCTCAAAAGTAAACAAAGTTCGCGAAATCACATGGTGGTGTATTGATATATATTTTCGTGGACGACGACTTCTGCACAGGAACACTAACATTTACTTTTAAAAACACACACACACATATATATATATATATGTATATATATATATATATATATATATATATATATATATATATATATATATATATATATATATATATATATATATACCGTTGCTCAGCGAGTTGGGTAACCTGTTGAAACACAAAACCTATACACCATAATTTAACGAATTTGTGTAAAGTTAACAATGTAACGGGTAAAATATTTCTTTTTTAAATTTGGCAGTGTTTCGGAGATCGCTGTGAAAACTTTTCTTGAAAATATTCTCCATTCAGGATAAGATAGATATTAATTTGATTTATTGGACATGTAATCTTCTATTTTTCAATATACGTAAGATACCATATATATATATATGTAATCTTCTATTTTTCAATATACGTAAGATACCATATATATATATATATATATATATTATATATATAGTATCTTACGTATATTGAAAAATAGAAGATTACATGTCCAATAAATCTATCTTATCCTGAATGGAGAATATTTTCAAGAAAAGTTTTCACAGCGATCTCCGAAACACTGCCAAATTAATCAAAATAAAAATCTTCTATTTTTCAATATACGTAAGATTATATATATATATATATATATATATATATATATATAATCTTACGTATATTGAAAAATAGAAGATTACATGTCCAATAAATCAAATTAATATCTATCTTATCCTGAATGGAGAATATTTTCAAGAAAAGTTTTCACAGCGATCTCCGAAACACTGCCAAATTTAAAAAAGAAATATTTTACCCGTTACATTGTTAACTTTACACAAATTCGTTAAATTATGGTGTATAGGTTTTGTGTTTCAACAGGTTACCCAACTCGCTGAGCAACGGTACAAAACTACAAAATAAATACTAGTACAAACCCTGAAAAATACTAAGTTTGTTGTATTGACCATTGACATCCTCACAATAACCAATTCGACTAGGAGCTTTTTGGTTCTGACTGCACATTTCATCAGCAATGGTGAGCTCGATAGTGTCTGCCTTGTTGTTCGCAGAATGTTTCAACCGCACACAGCTGAGTATATAAATGAACTTCTGGAAGAAATCACACTTGAGTTTTATTTAAGAAAATAAAATATTTTATGCATTGTCACAGATGGGGGAGGGGGGGTTTACTAACATTGTGGCTGCAGTAAAATTATTCCGAGGGGATGAAATGAGGGTACCCTGCTTTGCCCACGTTTTGAACTTGGTTGTGGACAATGCTTTGACAAAGGCTGCGACCTTTTTAAGACCCTTATCGATCAAATTAAATCGATTGTTACTTATTTCAAACAGTCAGTGAATGCGATGGATAAATTGCATGCAGAGCAAGAGGCTCTTGTATCAACACAGAAGTGCTGATACAAGAAGTCTCGACCAGATGGAATTCGTTATGTTGGAGAGATTCTTAAAACTATCAGAGACCACCACAAAAGTTTTGATTAACAGAAGACATCGGCAAAATACTCCTGGCATGCTGACAGGATCTCAACAACTCATCATACAAGAAATAAGACTTCTTGCTCCATTGAAAGAGGCAAGCAAAGAAATATCGGGAGACAAGTACGTCACTTGAAGTATGGTAATTTCACTAGTACACCTACTACACGATGAATTGAAATAAATTCACGTATGAACTCCAGCAGCTACGACTATCAAAGCTATAATCTCGAATGGGATAAATAATCGGCTATTGCAACTGAAGACAACAAATCTTTAGCAATTTTTAACTTTGCTTGGTCCTCGCTTCGGACGAATGTATTTTCATTCTCCCACAGATGTTGCCAAAGCCATAAGCGCACTGTCTAATGAGATACGTGCAGAACACAAAAAAAAAGCGTTGTCTCCAAACGAAGCCAATAGCTTCACAGAAGAGAACATTCCACACGGGAAAGCAGGAACACTTTGGGCTCAGCATAAAGCAAACCTAGTGTCCACAAAACAATTCACCTCCGTCTCTGGAAGCAGGGGTTCTATACCTACTGAATTGAAACAGTATTTGGATGTGAATAATCTTCCTGTGGATGAAGATCCACTTAAGTTTTGGCCGGACAGTCGATATTACAACCCAGTGTTGACTGATATTGGTGAAAAATTATCTAACGGACGTAGGTTCTTCTGTAGCATCAGAACGAGTCGCCTCAGCTGTCAACATTGTTGTCCCGAACAATAGGAGCCGACTCACAGGAGAACATACAAACCAACGTGTTTTTCTCTCGTCTATTAGTAATAAATACGGACTTGGTTAAATAACTCATTATTTCTGTACACGAAAATTTAAATTGTTTTTGATACTTGAATTTTCGTAAATTAAAAATATATTTTGATACTTTTTTGTGTACTCAGTGTGATATAAAATTGTTTTAACATTGTGAATATAACAGAAATAAAATTTCTCATTATAATAGTTAAGGTACTTATCTGGGCATTGAATGTGCTTATTATTATTTTTGATTCCTCGGATTTTTAATAAACCAAAATTTTTACATACGAAACAGTTTCTAGTACTTCAGTAAATAGTGCCCACTTATTTATCTATTGAATACATATTTGAATTGTAAATACAGTAGTTTTATTTCTTGGTTTTTATGCAAGCAAATATCTCATAGTAGCGTTCTTATTTATATAGTACGTGTAAAATTAAATTGTTTATATGTCTCGGGCTGTACGAAATCAAACATTTCGTATAGATGTTTGTTAATTCAGTGTATTATATTTTCCTTTCCTTTAAGCATTAAAAGAAATAGATTGGCATAACTAAATTTTGTGTGACACTAACAAATATGGACAGTTATTTTTACCAGGGAACTGCTTAGCCTATTTAGATTTTAGTATATTAAAATAATATTAAAAGGACATGTCTTAAAATATATTTCAATTAAAGCTAATATTGAATTAATTATCTATCATCTTTGCCAGGGAAAATAAAAACCTTGAAATATGACAGTCGTCATTTTTGTTTCATTATAGGTTACATTTGAAAGTAATTCACAGACAAAACTGATAATATCAGGACGTGCATGATTTTATTAGCTGTACTTTTTCTTTGGATATAATTTCACATTAGTTTTGTATATTCTAGTTTTGTATTGCATTTAATTTGGTTTTTTTGTTGGAATGACGGAGCTTTGAACGGAATGTATCTCAATCAATTCCTACTTTGTCTATATGTACTTTTCGCGAATAAATGTTTTAGAATTGAATTTAATCACTCGAATGATATATTGTTTGGTGTATTGTGAATCCAAAATTCTGAACAATGCGATTTTCTATGTGCAAACTATAGTTCTTAATCCACAGTTGACACACGTAAACACAAATCAATGTGTATAACAAACGAAACATTAAAATATATAAATGACACATTTAATACTAAATTATAATAGAATGTACACTGTGTATGTTGTCGAAATTAACAAGTTTAGCAACGCAGTTCAGTTATTCTTACTAAATAATAATTTTTAAGTGAGCAAATAATTTTTATATTGTAAACCGTGCTTATGGAATATTAGGCCCCGCCATCTTTGATTTTTTTTAATTTTACTTGCTAGACGCAACGAGGATCTGGGGTGAATTTTTCTCAATGACGCAACATATAATATAACTATAAGAGTATTTTGGAATAGCTTTAGTTTCACTTAATTGAATATGCGGCTTAAAATCGAGTAAAATATTGTGACAAGTCCTGGACATCTCCCTTGATAACCTACGGCTGCAATTATTTTACGCACACTTAAGTTAGCGCATAATTCTTATGATGTAATTGATTGTTTTTCAATACGTCATAGTTATTAAATCGAACTAAGCCCATATATTTTTTTTACAGTTAACGAAATAGAATATAAGAAATATCGAAAACATGTATATCGAAAATCGATATTTTTTTAAAGATTCTTTCAAAAATACTCAATATAAAAATATCGATATTATCCCCCCATATCAACATTCCTGCCACGAGGAACGAGCGAGGCGGCACGCGGATGGTGTCGGCGGCGACCGGATGTATCGGTACGCGTTGCCAGGGGCGACGACTCGGTAGAAAGCCGCGGATCGATGCCCGGCCGCGTCGCGCCAACGGCCTACTTCGGCGCCGACAACACACGAACCACCAAGGGAGGCGCACTGCTAGCGCGCCGTCACGAGCCATCCAACGGGACCTCACGAGGCCAGAGGCGAGGCGATCACGTGCCCGCCTGCTTCCAGAGGTCCAACAATACACAGCGATGCTCGGAGAAACCCGCCACCACCATCGCCCTGTCTAAATTATGAGTGGATAGCGAGTAGATATCAAAGCTTGGGGAAAATGTTAAGGCGTTTGCTTGGAACGGGGATAGGGGTACGACATACTCCTCCGGAAGATTAAGTTCGTCAAGTGTACATTAATATAAGAGTTGTAATGAAATATACAGAGTTGCAAAAACATGCATTCTTATTTCATATGTGAAATACATCTCATTGTTTAATCAAAACTTGAAAAAAGGCATCTGTACTACAGGATTAATAGTTTTAGCCTACAATACATACGGAACTGCAATCACGAAATCATTTCAGTTTCGCTCGTACGGCTAATGTGGAGTGAAGAACTACAGGTTGTTCACGAAAAAGTTTGCACTTTTGAAAGCCCTGCTAAGTTGTAGCTATCAGCCAGTTGGTTGCGTTTGCAAGTACCTATCAAAATAAACACCGCCATGTGACTTTTCAAATGGTGTTTAATCAGCTGGCGCGTATACCCACTACATACTCACGAAAAGTACTAAATACCGTAATCAACACTATTAATACGTACACGATTCTTTTCTGTTCGGATATAAGTTAAAGCCTGTAACTATCGTCAATACTTCCGAGATAAAAAAAAATACGTTTGTCAACAGAACAGCAGACAGGTTACGCATTATTTTTTTCCCCGTTATAAAAATACCCAGACGTGTTAAATGTTCACATTTAAAATGGCCGGAAAGCTGAAGCACTCGCCCGATATACGAGTCATACTAATAGCGCACGCTTTTAGAAAATACGGCGTATTCACGACTAATCCGTATCCGTGCCTTATCCGTAATCGACACACATGAAGAAAAAAAATACGTTCATGACACACATGGGTTCCAGGGACCCAATTGAAATTCGTATTTTTTAAAAGCACAATACAGTATAATTAATATGGAAATCTCTCCTAGTTACTATACTTAAAAGTTTTCATTAAAAAAAATTAGGATTTATAAAATTTTTCTACAAAAGACAAAAAAAAAATGGAATCAGTGCTTTGCCATTTTTGTAACATTAGGCTTTTCTAAGCGGAAGTAAATACTGGGTACTAATGGAACTACAGTAACAAAACATAGTAGAACAACAGTCCATATATGTCTCCAACTTAAAGTTTTATTACAAATTTTTTGAAAGGTTGAAACAAGAAAATATTAACAGCCTCTCAGGTTTGGTACATTTTCAGAACTTTTTGAATCCATGTGTTCCTTATTGATTATACCAATAATAAACCATCGGAAGACAAGACATGTGCTGGAAAACATATACTAGCATTAATTTAATTATCGATATTCCGCTCAAAACACTTGGGGCAAGCAATTTTTTCACATTTAACACACAAAGGAACTTGTTTCAAATACCATTCTTGTCTCTTTGGGTGGGCAAATAGAACATCTTTTTATCTTTGATTTGGCGACTGGAGTACTTTCCCCCGACGTACAAGGTTTACATTTCTTGTTCGATTTCTAGGATGGTTTGTATACTTTCCTTGACATCCTTTCTCAGTTTTGGAGCCTGCAGTCTTCGACGCATGTGTTAATCAACAAGTTGTTTTCCGAACTAAACAAGAACATTTTTTTTGTCAATTTCCTGTGCTTGGCTGTTTCCACTGAATAAAACATGCATCTACGCCAGCAATATATAGCAAAGCCTAAAAATAGCTATTGGCCATCGACGAGTACGACGCCCAGTGGAATGTTTGTGATACTTCTTGTCAAGTGCATCCACGCCTCGGTCTGTTTGGTTGTAGTCCATAATAATAACTGGTTTTCCTGTGGACTCGTCAGTTTCTTGGCTATGATGCATCGCAGAAATCAGATTTACAACTTTTCCTTTCTTGGGAACGAAAGAAACTAACGTTATTTTCCCAGAGAAACCATGCATACAAGATGACACACCCCTTCCTTTTAGGTTGACGAATGCTTCCAGTAATTCTGGTTTATTATTTTTTAAATTTTCCCTACATAGGTAAGGTTCATTTTGCTAAGCTCATTGAAAGTTCTATTGAAGTGAACCAGTTATCACAAGTAATATTCCTGTTACTTCATTGGACGGGCTTTGCTAATCTCAGTACTACTGATACTGGAACGAACAAATCAGATTTTGATATGGATTGCTGTACTACAGTTCGACGGTAGTAAATTTAGCATTCAAACAATAATGCAGATTTGCATCTGTTAGGATAAATATTTTTATCCCATACTTCATAGGTTTTGAAGGAATGTACACGCGAAATGAAATATCTTCCTGAAAACGCACAAGCATCTCATTAATAGTAACATACTGACATACTGAATAATTGGGCTGACACTGTTCTATGAATTTTTGAAACAACCATCATATTATGAGCAAACTTATCTGATTGTTTTCTTTGTTCCCGGGTTTTTTAATCATCAAAGCGCAAGCAACATAGCAAGAAAAAAAACACTATTATATGGCATGACAGCACGGAATATTGATCTTTCAGTCCTATCTTTAGCAAATAATGCCAGAAGATCTTCATCGTTCGATTTGAAAGCACTCCGCAGATAGCAGAGGCCTAAGGCTTTTATTTCAGCCAAGTCCGTTTCACAGTGTGTGGCAGTTTATTAATATATTCAGTTACAGAAATTATGATTTCGTTGGCGAGAAGAACTATTTCTTACAAGATCTCATCAATAAAGAAATGCTAATGAACTTGTTGCTGTTAGCTGTCTTTATTCCTGGTAAATGACATCTCGGTATAATATTGTGTTGCGGTGTTCTACCTCGTATTGCCGGATTTCTTGTCCATTTCATTCTGAGTGCTCACATAATCGTGTAACGCCTATATTTTGCCTAATTTGCACGGATACAGCACCGTTTCTATAAAATGTTTCAGAATAAGAATGTTATGACGCAGACAAAACAAATAATGTCCGTTACGCGCCGACTCCCTCACTGGACCCAGCACTGTGGACGTGACCCACCAGAGCCCTCCTCTCGTACAGCCTAAACCACAGCCATGACTATAGACTGCTCACGATAAAGTGAGCACTTAAGTCCCTTATGAATTTTTCCTTTCATCCAATTTTTATCTTCCTGCTGCTTTTTAATATAAATATTGCAATGTGACCAATAAACACAAAGTATATATTTCACCATCAAAATGTAATGCCTGAGGCTGTAATAAGATATATTTATTACCTGTAAATGCCTGTTGAGAGAGCCTTAAAAAGTGCTCACTTTATGGTGAACACATATGGCCATGTACTCCGCATCTTGGACTACGATTTTCGACTGAAAAATCCTGGACTGCCTTAACTTGAAACTACATAAGCCATAGCTTCTGTAACAACGGCAATATGTACCGACCAGTACGTAATGAATGTCACTTTTAAAATGAGGAAACTAACAGAAAGTGTTCCCAAAAAATTTCCCCCGGTTCATAAAGTGACTTTATCTTAATTAAATTAATTTGTATTTTACTTCACACGACTCTAAATAGAATAAAAATAAATAACTCTTGATTATAGTGGGCATCGAACCACCTGACAGCTACGCTTTCACTCAAGGTATTAAAAATTATACAAAATTAATGGCCTAACTGATTAAAGGAACTAGTACCAAACACTGATCTAATTAAAACGAAAGGATTTAAGATTGCAAATGCATACACTGTACTGTAGCAGAGGTTAGAATGTTACAGTGCAGCAAACACATGATTGTGCGTGCACAGCGGGGTCAAACGAAGCTCCCTTCCAACTTCGCATACAACTGAGTTAAGCTTTTAATGGGCATGTTATAACTCGCCCTGCTTACCCTAAATGGCAGTAGCAACATTTTTCGACCAATACTGTTGGGCAACTAGAACACACATTAATGCCGGTTGTTCGTTTCCCAATATTCTAGGTACTTCTTTGGATGTCAAAAAATACGACAAAATATTTAATTCCCTTCCAACCACAATCATAAATCCAGAATCTTAACAGTGCAATATATCCTGCTCATCTCGTGGGAATTTGCGGATGTACCAACGTTATTAGGGAAGTGCCTCCATCACCCTGTCGCAAACAAATACTCCGCCCTTCAGTAGTAGGGGCACACGGCTTCTATTTCACTTTTGATTAATCGGATTATCAATTTTACATCTAAGAGTTAATGAACTTGAGTGAAAGGGACAATCCTTAATCCGATTTTAATCAAATTAAAAATTGACAGAGTTAAATGCATTAAAATGATTAATTATTTTTCCTGTATTTCATTCTTTCTTTTTGAGTGGGGGTAGCAGCAGCTCTGTACGATGACGACGGTGTGGTGTCCTGAAGGCGACTGACCAGAGTGGTGGATTGCAATGTCTCATATAGGTGCAGAGTTAACTGCAAGAGTGGGCAAGGGCTTATTTTTTAATAATTTTGGAGTGTTTGGAAGGATGTTGGTAGTATATACGTGATTTTTACGAATATATTTAACACACGCGAGAATTTCTGTGAGTTTAAACGATTTCTAAGAGTGACCTAATATTCAATTTTATGCTTTTTGGGGGGGAGGCATATTTCTTGTAGATGGTGGTGGGAGATAGGAGACTTTGAATGATGCGATTTACGTGTTAGTAATAAAAACGATCCGTGTTTTTCAAATGCAATTAAACGTTAAGAGAAATTCAGTGTTTTCTACGTACGAATATATTACACGCATCAAATCGTAAATTTCAAACAACTACGTGAATAATAAGTGCAATTACGTGAGTCGCGAACTTAGAAATATAATTTACAAAAGGCGGAATTTTAACATCTGGTGTTGACAAGTGCAAACTCACTAAACGGAATCCAGCTACCCAGTATGAAATTACACAAGGCAGGGTCTTTAAACGAGTTCTACGTATGAATGAATAACACGAAATACAAGTATAACGAACAACTACTGTCTTTAAACGAAATCCAGCTCGTCAATATGAAATAACAACACTTAAAAATTACACGATTCAACCTGCTGAATGATATCTTACGGCAAAAAAAACTCTGAACATGATTTAAACCAGACACAATAGTGTGCGACTATTCTGGTAAGTAAAATATATAATGATAGAAAATCTTACCCCAAATGATTTGTTTCAAAATAACCAACTTGTGTAGAACATATTCCCACATCACTTTACATGTCATGGAAAACTGCACAAACATCCTCAAAGTGAAAATTATCTATTAAAATAACGAACGCACTACAAAATTCCATAAATAGAGCACACTTGTTAAACCAAACTACAAAAGTTTATATTTTCCATAAATTAAAAAAAATATTTCACACTATAGTTTACTAACAATATGAACGTGGTGTTAACCCCGGAGCAAATAAAATTGCTCAACAATAATCGCGGCCATCACTATAGATGGTCGTCGATCTGTAGGTAACCACCGGTTGTAAGCTCGCTTGTCGGTCGCCAAGTTCTAGAGATACGGTGAAGTAGAGAGAGAGAGAGAGAGAGAGAGAGAGAGAGAGAGAGAGAGAGAGAGAGAGCTGTATACGTTTGTCTAATCCAAGCTTCTATCATCCTAGTCCAAGCTTCTACCACCAACTGAAGATGGCGGCGACTGGGTAGGTGAGGTCACATGCTCCAGAACTCCACCCCATCCCATCCCTCAGTGAGCGACGCCGGGCTGCTCGCCATTGTCAATTTTTTCGGCACTAAGGCAAGATGGCGTCAACTGCCTAATTGCACTCAGATCGGGGGTGCTGTCTACCCATAGCCACTCTACCCTCCACCCCACAGAACCGACCCTTGTCCAGAGGAATGTGCCACTGTCTGCACAACCATATCACACCTACTCAGGAAGGTGACTTTTCTGAAGAGCTCCGCTATCGATCGATCTAGGTGTTCGCAAAAACATGTTTTACGCACCCCAGCATCAGCCCTGAGATAGTTTTTTCGTTTTTTTTTTCGTGAGTTTGCACTCCTACAGTATCTATTTCCCAACAAAGTGTCCCTCCCAAGCTAGAGTATTCAGAATATGTTTTCTTCTAGTGCTGGCTCCCCTACTTCGACCCGTATCCCTCTGAATGCGTACTCCGAGAAATTTTTCCTGTTGGTTGACTATATGAGCACAAGGAAAAATTTTTCCCAATATATGCCCCGAGATAATCCCCAGATTAAACATTCCAAGTGTACATTTGAATCAAGCAAACTATGTTTTGTAAAATCACAGAAATACAAGACTTATTTTATTCACTCATTAAAACAGGAGTATTTTCTACAAGTATTCAAACAAGACATATTTTATTCACTCTTTAAGAAAGGTTTTTACTATAAATTCGACATATAGGAGAGAAAAATATTGGGAGAGAATTGTCCATCTCTTTTAACAAGGTCTTGAAAACTAATGAGGAAAAATCGTGAGACTAGGGAAACAGGAGAGATATTTCCAATAAAACCCGCTGACCAATGGCAATGACTAACACAACATCCACACAGTGCGAAAAAAAATTGTTTTTATGGCATTCCAATAACGCAGGAAGGCGAGCGTCCTAACCACTTAAACAAAGCATTCCCTTTCTTTATGTATAACCATAAACTTTCCAACAGCAAAATATATTCCATGAAATATAAAATGTATATATTTGAATTTATTTAATATTTTAACAATTTCCAATGTAAGTTTAACGAAACCGCATGAATACAGCCGGAAATCATGTTTTTCGGAGTTGGAATATAACGATTTCAACATAATTCTTACATTTTTTTTTACCAAATTTCTTGTAAATGCATGAGAAAATGGTGTCCCTTTTGAATCCTTACAGTATATAAGGAGCGATAAATTAATTTTTTCTGCCTTAACTTGGCATCGACTAAGATCACAATGTGTGGTTGTGTGTGCAATGCAGTAGCATAGATACCGACATCAAGCATCTACTACAGGCATCCGGAAAGCATCGACATCAACAAAAAGTGTTGATAATGTGAACGCCAGGCATCCACTACAACAGGCATCAATTACGCCTACTACAGCTCCAGACGTCCTTCATGATTACAACAGCTCCATCACATCTACTAATGCTCCAGGCATCCACTACAATGCCAGATGTCTAGATCGTCATAATCTAGACAGAATCTACAAGACCACAGCTGTGACAATTGCGACTCTGAATGTGTTGAAAAATCAAATGATATTTTAGCTTATGGGAAGGCTAAAACCTTACTGAATCTAGAGAGTTCCCAACTGCAAGTGTTGCAGACAGATTTTTAATTTGTTTTGTGGGCCACGGAATAAAATTAGTGTATCCATTCCTGGCTGAACATTTAAAAGCCGATGAGGATATGGTATCCTATTTACCTTGTGAATACTGCCCTTATGGCATGCCTGCCTTTGCTAACAATGAGAACTTACAACATATGCGGAGGGATCGTATGCCGCGCAGACTGGTAAAGCTATTTGAAGCAAAAATTATTCCAGTTATAGTAATGGACGATTCCAGAGTCGATGAAGTAGATTCCGAAGAGAGCACTGTCATCTTATAAAATTTTATATGACAGAGTTTTTTTTTGTAAATAGTGTATAAAAAGTAATAATACCAAAAATTATTTAATGCACTCAGGCTTAAAAAAAACTATAAAGACAACTCATTCGTAATTAAGAAGCTTGCTATTTCTTATTCCACCGATGCTAATGACTCTAAATGTATTATGCTTTAAATGTTCTGCACATTGGAATTGTTTAAAACCAGCAGTTAAAATGATGTTTCGGGAACAGACTTACGGGATACATAAACTGAAATGGGACTTGGTGACATAGCTTACGAAAAACCTTTCCAATATGTAAAAAATGTGTTACTCGAAGACTACCCCATATAAGTGCTTGAAACAAGAAACTTTGAAAACTTAAACAAATGCAGAAGTAATAAATATCAGAAAGTACCGCGACTCTTCGAGTATTAATTCAAAAGTAAAACACTGAATACAAATCACTGCGGGGAAAAAACATTCTTCTCACAATGTAAAAGCGAAGCTTTAAGATAATATGTATACCAACATCGTACCTACATGTAGAGTTGTGAATTTTCCAAAAATGATTTGTTACATATAGTGTAATATTTCGAAAAAAAAATGGACAAATTGGACCTTGAAAAGATGTACACTATTTTTCAAGGACATAATAAAGTATAGTCTAGTCTCTAGGCAACATATACTTTCAAATACAGATGTGCTACGGAAATGAACATTGGAATTTCGCAAAAAGCTTCGGATAAAGCCTGTACACAAAACGAGTGCTGAGTAATAGAGAAGACTGTCCTGTTTTTAATATGCGGCCTGACAGTGAACTGCCTTGTTCTTCTTGGGACCTATGATTTAAAAATCGCAGTACAGAAATAATCAAAGAACCTGGTTTTCATTTTTAAAAAATAAATTGATTAGGGAATTTTACGACACCACCACCTTATGGATGGAAATATGTAATAATACGGAACACATCATGCAAATAAAGGCAGTAACAGTCTTTTAAGAGCGCCACATGGAATGTGGGACTGTGAGGTTTCGAACAGCACTACTTGTACCAAATCTAATCTAACAAAGTTGTCATTGAAGAACTAATTTTACCTGGAATATATATATATATATCATACTCATCACTTTAGTACACCAGTGTTACTCAAGGATAAAGGCGAGTGTGGTTTCGAATTGAAGACGAAGATAGTCCACTTCAGATATAGATGTGCAACGGAGATGAACATTGGTGTTTCTCGTAAATCAGTCCAATGGAAACTTTTAAAGTTTTCGACACATGTTATGGACTGGACGAAATTGTCCTTTTTACAATTTACGTCCTTAAAGGTAGACTAGAATATGAAGCTCACAGTCGATACCACCAAATGCAAGTCCTACCAGAAAATCAAATACATTTTGCAGAAGAATTGTAGCTGATGTTCTCGTACTACAGTTTGGACAGAACACTGCAAGAAGCAACATTACTTACATTGGTGACCAAGAATTAACGGCTCCCTGTGGTATGAGGTTTTCAAAGCAAGAATATCTAAAAGGCTATATAACCTAGTATAAAATGGCCAGTCATGGCTAGGATCTTCAACCCTACAGACGTATACGAGGTCCTACAATTTGGATACAGAAGAGTGTTCTTTAAACTGTATGACGGTCTTCTACAAGTTCATGTCTGCAACAATATACAACATTTGTGCTACACTTTCGACAACAGTCTCGGCATTTGCTTTGGTGAAGGAATCGCATGCAACGAATGTGCTGTGAGATATCTTCGCCCCGACAGTAACTTACCATCAACATTAGAAGATCTAATGATTACCTGTCTTAGCAAGGAAATAGAAGAGGAACAGGGATACCGAGTAATCGACTACCAGCTCACCAGACCTCAACAGGGAATCACCTTTCGTTGGATGGAGACCTGCGATGGGGACATTCACAACTTTATTTACGAAGGAGGATTAGTTTTTCCGTTTATGTATAATTTACATGCGTGTGAAGTGGCTAATTCAGAATAATGATCCCAATGTTCCCATTGTGTTCAATGAAATACAAATATACATTTTTTTATTAAAGGTTTGCATTCTGTAACTTATAGCTTATTATATTACCATTATGTTGTAAAGGAAATGTGTAAGTCAGACATTCATTTAAAATGCACATATTTCTCTGAAGCTTTGTCAGGACATAGTAAACCAAATACTTATAATGCTACTTTAACTAATTGTAAAAGTTTCGAATGTCTTTTAAACCAGGACACCACACAGAATAGAGAATAATGGTAAGCTTAAGGGCGAATGTATTGTAACTTCATATTGTGAGAAAGAAAAATGTTTGAAACATGTTTATAATACAGACTCTCTATGCTCTATAATTATTTCAAAGAATGTAATGATAATCTTCATACTTGATATCACTAAAGCAAAGACAAGTTTGGTTACATGTCTCATACTGGGTGTGATTCATCAAAATGTTACATACATCATGCAATTAAAATAGCAAAAATAAAATTTTACACTAAAACACGCTTTAACTTGAAAATTTAGATACAATGAATTAAAAAATATACATACACTATTTTAGCAAAATCTTCTCAGACGAGAGTTGGAGGTCATAGTAGCAACATGACGTATGTTCATCCTGCAAATCGTTATGTCAGTGTCAAACAAGGAAAGTCCAATACAACTTACGCCGAATTTTGGAAGAATTTACAGAAACCTGTGACAATATTTTTTATTTTAACGTAATTTACTTTCCTCTAGGATACGAAAAGAGCCACAAATTTACACACACTGGCGATAACAAGAAATATCCAGTGTTTCATATGACTGCAAAAACACCTCTTCCATCTAGTATTGAAGATGTATACTCTCAATATGTTGAATCATATCCTGATTTGGTTGAAAGCATTGTGTTTTAGACATTTGAGTGCAAACAGACAGATTAAAACTATGTGGTAAGAAATGCTCACTCCTTGAAAGCAGATATCAAGAAGGAAATATGATGAAAAAATGCATCAAAAGTTTGTTCATGGTAGTTGTTAACAGTTTATAAAAAAAAATATGTTTTAAAGGGAAAAAAAGTTGTATTTAAGTGTTAAAATGTTTTGTTACCTTGTAATTGTTTCGGAGCAAGGCATGATTGTAATACATAAAGTTTGGATTTAACTGTATTTTTTCAATAATTAGTATAACATGCTGTATTTGCTAGTGTTAAAAAATATTGTAAATATATTGCGAATTCACTTGTGTTTGTTTAACATGGCAATGTTTGGAGTAAATTCTACTTGATAATATTAAAATGTTAAGTGTCATCCTATACTTGATAGATGAAATAATTGAAACAAGTAATTTGTAATTTGAATATATTATGGAGCAAAATTTTTCTACTTACTTACATACACATACAAACTTAAATTTTGTATTAAAGGTTTGTTGCATTAACAAGAAAAATTCTAGTAAAGAAAAAAATCACATTATTACGTCGCCAAAAATACTAATCGGATAAAGATACATTTAAATCTGACAAAAAGATGTATGCTGGAAAAAAATTACAAATACATAAAAAAGTTGTTAAATGTTGCCTGCCTTCAAAGCATTATCAGATTAGGCAAGGAGGCTCTGGGTAGGAATCCCGGGTAAGGCATGGAGAATTCTATTGCGGGTTCGATTCCCGGCTAAGATATGGTTGATATAAGATGGGTTCGACTCCCGCTTAAATCATGTATGAATGTAATCTAGTTTCTCAATTTCAGTGTTGTGTGTGTGTGTGTGTGTATGTATATATATATATATATATATATATATATATATATATATATATATATATATACACACACACACACGTGTGTGCGCACACACATACCTGCCAACTTTCCAAATCTTCAATCAATAAAACATTTTGAAAATGTAAATGTTAACATAAACTGGACGTGCTATTTTTCGAAAAACCTACAGCTGTTGTGTTACATGTTATTTACAACACACTGTATCACATATTATTTAAAACAACCAAACTTAAAACAACAGTTCAAACTTCAATCCTAATTAATACTGTTGACTGGCCATCATATACTTTAACACTTCTGAATAAGGAAACGTCTTTTTGAACATAGGCCCGGCATGGTATACTTCAATTATCGGAATGTTCTGTTCAACTAGAAAAGATGTGAAATAGCATTCCACTCCTATAAAACGTTATCCACATCAGAATTTTTGACAAAGAACTGTCCAATTTCAAATTATTAAAACCGCCTTTCACATTTTAAATGTGTTTTTCGCACTTCACGTGGTTGAAAAAATATTTTCTACCATCTTGTACAATGTATATTTACATTGCGCCTACAAAGATGGCAAAAGGCAAACTTCTCTCCTTTGTTACACTTTAATATACACGACAATTCTTCAGTGTACTCTTTCCAAAAGAATCAGAAAATAGGTTTTCTTACGTTTTCCACTCATTTCATCAATTACTTCGCGACACAACATCGTAAAAAATATGCAGTTACAGCATGAATATGGCCGACCAGTAAACACAACCACTCTGTGTGATGCAAAGATGGTGAGATAAGAGTATTGAACACTACATAAAAATACACTTCAGCAGTGCTGTCTAAAACTTCAATCAGCCAATAACATTGCATGATTAGCTACCAGTTTCTTTGTTACAATAACATGTCTCTATCACGATATCTATGGCGATCATAAGGAAAATACATAAATAAACAAAAGTGTTTTGAACTTACGATGAACATAAAAACCATCAAACTTTAGCCTTTTTACATAAAACTATAAACACACTATAAAATCTGTACATTTTACGGACGAAGCATAAAAGTTGGCAGGTATTTATATAGATTCTGGCTTCGATTCCAGGCTAGGTCTTGTATGATAATAACCGATTTGTAATTCGTTAAACATATAACTAAAAGGATTAACAAATTAAATTACAAATAAATCATAGTAAAAATAGGAATTTATATATGTAAAAGTGTTTTTTTCGTAGCATTAAATTGATTTCAGATCGTAATGCGAAAAATTCGAATTGTAATGATAATGGTTCTGTAAGAAATTGTTAAATAAGAATGTAATTCAAACCCAATGGCTTAAAAATGGACAAATACACATTAAATTCAGTAGAGCATATCAACGTTAAATTTCAACAAATCACATAGAATTATTTTTAATGGGATAAAATTGCTTAAAAATATGTTAAAATGTCTTTAAATGTTTTATCGTCAATTTGATATCCAGTTCAGGCGAATAGCAAGGGAGGCTGGTGAGGGTAAAATAGCACCTCCCACCCACTGCAGCTAATTTTCTCATGTGACTCCATGGGGTAAACATCTTCTCTTGCGCGCAGACAGCCAGTGAACCAGTCCGCAGTGCCTATGTCAAGGACACCGGTTGTCCGTCCACCAGCTGACACCGGGGCCTGATGCGATGGGGCTTTGCGAGCAAGTGACCCGCTTTCCCACCCATCACTTCTTCCGTGTAGGTGAAAAAAAACCATCCTCGCCTGTCGGAGACGTTACCTGCGGAGTTCGCTCGACCACCAGCTAGGCTGCTGGGTTAGACTCCTTAGGAACTCTCGAGATGATTGTGAGCTCCCGCCTGTCCCAACGCTTTGCTGCCAGAGCGGGATAGCGTTCAAGCCAACTGACCTGGGTTAGGGTCTCCATCAACCAACATCTCCACTAAAAGAGTTTAAATAAGTAATTTTTTTTTTTTAATTTAGGGTCTTTGGTATTTCGATTAAAATTTTTTTCGTTTTCTTTAAACTTTGAGTAAATTGTATAAATTATGTTATATTTTTAAAAAAATTCGTAAGAACTAAAAGAATTTATCAAATTGGAATTGATAATCTTTTTATTAAATGGAACGATTGTTCTTTAAAAATCTTTACAACTAAATGAAATTATTTCACATTTAAGAATATTCGTTAAGTTACGATAGTTTAAGATTTTAATGGTGTTTATTTATGTTTAAGGCTGTTTAATTATGTTTAAGGAGAGGTTTTGCTTATGAATAGGTGCCAGTGCATGACTGTGAGTGTGGGTGCAGGGGAAACGTTATGTGATTTTAATTCAATATGTAATTTGTTACGTGCTTTTGAGTTTATTTAGCAAAGTTGAGAGGAGATGTGAACCACCAGCAATTGCATTTTGCACTATATGGAATAAGGCTGCATCAATAACACATACCCACTGTCTCTTTCCACAGTTTAAATATTCACTGAAGTATGTGAGTAAGCATCTAGAATACATCACCAAGTACTGTGGGAAATTTTGATTAGGTAGTTGTATGACTGAGTGTAAGTGCTGGGGAAAATTTATGTAAATTTTAGTTAGTTTTACGTATATATAAGAAATGATTAAGCGAGGGATGTTATGTGCACGAGACATGAACTTTGGAACGGCTAGAACAAGGGAGAACTACATCCCTCATGCAAAACTTGATGAGGGAGATGAATAATCTCATCTCCCAAGTTTTTTCAGTATGAGCTGACTCGAGAAGGATGTATGATGACGAATATATGAGCCTTGAGTATTTCTAACAAATGAAATGTTTTTTAAGTGTATGTGATGGAATTATTTGGGTAATTAAGTTAATTTTTAGACATTTCCTTTTCAAGTTTGATGAGTAAACGTGTGTGTGTGTGTGTGTGTGTGTGTGTGTGTGAGAGAGAGAGAGAGAGAGAGAAGAGAGAGATATTTTTAAAGTATTTTTTAAGTTTCAGTAAACTTTGCTTTTAAAATACATAATTGTATTGTTGTAAGAGGATTAAATTACTTAAATGTGTATATACGTTTGCTTTTTTTTATAGCATAAAAAATTTGAATTTTAAGAATTAAAAAAAAATGTTTATAGCGTAGAATATTTGAATTTTAGACAAGTCTTTTTAATGCTTTGAGTGTAACAGAGTAATTCCCCTTGCTACAACTTTCGTTATTAAACTTAATTTCTGATAATTTATAAAAAAATATTTTATGGCGTAAATGATTTTTTACTGTGTATGCCTACTTAAAAAGTTCTGGCCGGTGTATCACTACTTAAAAGTGTTTAATGGTGTACAAATTTGCATTTTTTAGCGCTGTAAAAATGTGGAAGTTTTGGAAATTGTAAATGATTTTACTGTATAAAACTTCATAAATTATTACAGGGTTGAGTAATAAATAGTATTTTTAAAATGTGCATTTTTAAATTAAAAGTTCTTAATGCTGGCCGTAAACTGAAATGCAATAGCACGAGTTTAAAATTCTCATTTAAATTATAAATGAACGCAATGTGCGCCTGGATCAAAAAGTAAAATCTTGTCAAAGATGAGGGCAAGGCAGGTCACAAAGCGGGGTCAATTCATTGCTGCAGACTCAAAATCGGTGGAGGGGCGGGCTGGAGGGGAAGTGACAAGTTTCTCCTTTTCCCATTCCTTGTCAAAACGCAGAGATGCCTGCAGGGTCTACGAGATGTGTTGGAGGGGAGAGGGAGAATGACGCTTGGGGCGGGGGCAGTTCCTTCTCTGTCTGGCATGCACAGAGATGACCAGCTGGCCTTGGGCATTAAGTGTGGGAGAAGGGGAAGTTATCGGGCAAGTGCAGGAGGGGAAAAGCGGCCGGACGGTGCCGCACGTGGGTTCTAGCAGCGGTTTAGAGTACTAGAGCTCCCATTCGCTCTCTACCAACTCTGAGCGTGGACCGGCTTGGCTTATTCGACGTTCGCATTATTCACCCTCACTGTGCATACGGCCAGTCGGGCGGCCAATATCTTGGCCCATCTATGTATTTCTCCCCGCCTGCTAGCTACCTGCCTCTGTAAAAGCATTCAAAAGAGTTTTCCGGCTTTGCTACCTTTTTAGTCACAGCTCTTGTTTCTGTCATTCCCAAAAACATTAAATTTATAATTAAGAAAAACATATTTCCCTTTTGTCTGGGATGTTAGTAATAAAATTGTTTTCACTTATATTGGGTGTGTGTGTGTCACTAGGAGTGTTTTTTTTTCCTTCACAATGAGAGGTCACTTCAATTTAATTATAGTGGTGAAGAAAATTTTATATCGGGGAAACAAAAGAAAGTTTTTAGTTACGTGAAAATGAGTGAGTAGCAATCCTGTATTGACATCTTGCATGAAAATCTTTACATAAGCGATTGTTTCGGAATTGCAGATTGAAAGACAAACAAGCTGTCGAGAAAGTATCCTTCGCCTAAGCGGACAGGAGTAATCTCTTGGAGGACAATCTCTACTTAAACGATTCGAGCATGGATTCGCTTACGGAGACACTGTCAAAAGAAAAAGGTCATAATGTGTCCGCTTTCCCCAAACATAAGACAAGTTGACCTTTTGAATGATGACTTATTTCTATCAGACTCTGAAGATTCTTGTGATTCGAGAGCGCTCCAACAGTTTCACAACCGACTTTAGAATAGATTACAAATATTTCGCCAAAGGGAGCCGGATAATAATTCCTATTCAGATTCCCAAGCCTCGGTGGAAGGTATGCCAGACGTGACGTACCAGCTATTGGCTACGGTGTTCGTGGGAAGACTAAATGGCGTGCTGATACTAAACAACCAATTAAGTCTGATGCAGATTTTTCTTGCTTTTACCAGAGGTGTAAAGTCCATTTATTAAGCGTATTAATGCCATCACACTGGCCAGTTAGATTATCTGTTTGTGTAGTGGGTAAATACTTGAAATCCCTCATGGCAGAAGGCACTACAGCCTTTTTACTTTCAAAGCAAAGCACTTCCTTTCCTCCATTCATCCGATGTGGGTTTAATATATGATGAGGATACTGTTCATCATCTCACAAACAGACGTGAGGAGTTAAGTGCACATGGTTCTGGCTGGAATGTGCAAATGTTGAAGTACATGGACAGCCATGTGAGTCAATATCAGTCGTTCACCATCCGTGCTGCGCACACTGCCCAAGTTTATTGCTAATATAAAGATTGTGAAGATGTTGACTGCCCAGAGAGAATGTGTTTACACTATGTCATCTAGCATCTTTGTTTCCAGCCACACAAAACCCCCACAGTACTTCATATCAAAAACCTCACCAGGTTTTGAATATCGAAGGTCTCTCTACACATGTAGCCATAAAGAACATTCACAAGTTTGAGAAGAGCAATTCTATTTCTATCAATGTCTACTGTGTGGTAACACTGACGTAGTAATATAATTGACCAAACTTGCAAAAAAGAGTGTGGTTGTAGCACCCATGCGTATTTCTCCTGTGCTCCAAGACAAATATGTGAGTATTTTAACGATTCGCACACATGGAAATGCTGCTCATTTGCATTTTGTGTGCATTAGAAATTTGTCATGGTTGGTTGGTAGTCAGCTGAGCAATGAGAAAAACTAAAAATTTGTTTGTGAGTGTTATCTTCAGTATTTCAGAACCGAGGTGGAAAATCGCTAGTAACTATTCTTTGCCAACTACAAAAGACTGTTCGTAGTATTTTCCCCACTGGGAATGACAAACACTTGGAATTTAAAGGTTACAGCAAAACAGCAGAGATTGGGTTCAGTCGCCTATTGTGACATTGAAAGTTGCCTGAAACCCATGTCCACTTGCTTGCCTAATGATGAAACTAGTAATACAACTACCATTAACCACATGTTCCATATGCTTCTAGCATATTGTTTGTCTGCTCATACAATTAAACTTTATCTCAGTATTTTGAGTTAGTGGGTGCTGATAGTATGTACCAATTAGCTGATAAATTATTTGAACGTACAAAGTGGGTTGCAGGAATTTACAGAGTAAATTTGCTGATGAAGCCAGAAACCCCTTCTGATGAAGCTAGGTCGGCGACTCTTAAAAGTTGTCACATTTGCAATGAACTGGTCGGTACAGATAATATTGTGGTCGGAAATGACCATATGATGGACGAAATCAGAGGCAGTGCACATAATAAGGGCAACTTGAATTTCAGACTACCAAAAGACAACTTATCGCTGTTTTCAATAACCTGCAGAATTAAGATGCTCACTTTCTTAATAAGTCCTTGACTGAACATCATGTAACCGTGGTAATTGAAAATACTGGAAAAATTCAAGCGATTGGAATGACCCTTGAAAAATACAAATGTATCACAACACAAATTCCCAACGGGACTGATTGCAATGATAAGGCACAATATTTCAAGTTAAGATTTATTGATTCACTCTAAATCATTAACACCTCTCTGGAAACTTTGGCAGGCAATTTACTACCTCCGCAAGTGAGTATTAACTGCTCGATGTTTGCAGACAACACCCACTTCGAATTGGCAAAACAGAGGGGAATTTTTCCTTATGACTAATAAGATGCCAGACAGTCTGATGTGCACGTCAATCCCACCAAAGGACGCATTTAATAATAATATGAGAGGCGAAGGCATTAACGATGAAGATTACGCTAATGCCCAAGCTGTGTTCAACTGCGTAACTTGCTGCAGTATGCCATTCATTACTTACGCGTGGACACTTGTTTGTTGGATGATGCTTTTGAGAATTTTAGGACCGCATGTTTGGCATCATTACAGTCTTGACCCCACCAAGTACATCACAACTCCGTCTCTCTCACAAGACACTTTAATGTCAATGACGCATGTGGCTAGAGCCGTTCACTGATCCTGACATGTATCCTTTTGTGGAACGCAGGGTATGGGGTGGCATTAACCAGGTTTCATAAAGACATGCGGAAGCCAAGAATGTTTACATGAGTGAGGACTACACCACCAGTGTGGCATCGAAATATATACACTATTTCGACGTCAACAAGCTATACAGTCATACAATGTGGTCCAAGCTTCCGATTGGTAATTTCGAGAGGGTTGAGAGTTACGTGTTCTCTTTATGGGATTTTACAAACTCCGTGAAAAACGGTGAAACTTTTTTTTTGTGGAAGTTGATCTATCTTTTCCGGAGGAGTGTCATGATAAACTATCAGATCTGCCTTTGACCCCAGAAAATAGCATACCCCTGAATGGTTCACATGAGAAAGATCTTTTAACACACACTGCGGAAAAAATATGTTATACACAGGGGAACACTGAGGCAGTACTTGATGTATGGGGCCAAACTTACCTCATCACGTTTTGCACTTTGAGTAGAAGGCATGGATAGTTCCATAAGTAGATTTTAACATTGAGAAACGTGCACAGGCTGCGAACGCATTTGAAAAATAGTTTCAAGTTGATTAATAACTAGTTTATGGAAAAACTTTGCAGAATGTCTAACGGAAAAGGGACATCAGAGTCGTTTCGGGGTATGGCACAATCAATGGGGCTGCAGAGCTGATAAGACATCAGACATTCCAGGTGCAGCAGATTATCGATGAAAACATAGTCCTCATCGAAATGTCAACAAGTTCTGTTGCGTTCAACTAACCTTTGTACACTGAAGTTGCCATTCTCGACCTTTCAAATTTACACCTTTAA
The DNA here is from genome assembly GCA_029891345.1 of Dryococelus australis. Taxonomy (NCBI): domain Eukaryota; kingdom Metazoa; phylum Arthropoda; class Insecta; order Phasmatodea; family Phasmatidae; genus Dryococelus; species Dryococelus australis. The sequence continues at coordinate 198,817,986 of CM056994.1, forward strand.
GAATTTCACTATCAGTTCATGTGTACAAAATTTTTTCCACAGGCTTTGCAACTCCTCTATTGTGACACAGATTCCTTGGTATACATATAAAGTAATTACCCCAGATTTAAAGGCACGATTTGATACATCCAACTACGTGCTCGATAACCCGTAAGGATTCCCTCACAGGAACAAAGGTCGTACCAGGGTGATGAAAGATGAATGTTCTGGGCGCATAATCACACACTTTGTGGGTTTACTCCCTAAGCTTTATGCATACGTTGTTGCGAATGAGCAATGCATTCGTAAGGAGGACATACATCGGCCGACACCACACGCACCTCCTGTTCAACACTCATTGCAGCTGTCTGCAATCATTATCGCAGCTGACTACACCAACTATAAATTGTGTTACCATTCAATGCTGCTGCTCCCTGTTCGCCTTTGTCAAATCAAAAAATGAAATTCACGGTGGAAACTGCATTTGTGTGAGTGTGTGTTACACACTGTCTATGGCGTGAGTGTGAATGTCTGATACAAAATAACGGACGTGACACAAAAGAATACTCCACAGTAAGAGTCCACGAACACACCTCCCGAATGTGTCATTAGTGTAAATATAATAAATTGTTAGGAAAGACACGACCTAAACATCACTATAGTTTGTAATTTTTTAAAAAATATTTTTAATCTTGTAATATAAGTCAAACACTATTGTAATAGTAGCACTAGTAACAGCAGTGTAGCAATAGTAATAGCAGTTTTAGTAACAGTAGTTGTAGTGCTAAGTCCCAAATGTAAAAGCAAAGTATGATGAAATGTTTGTAAGTTTGTAAAATGCCGTTGATACAATGTTACTGATTAATTGTTGTTTAGTTTCTAAGATGAGTGTTGTTAAAAATGTAATTGATGAAATATCTTGTTTTTGTTAAAATGACTTGCTTTGTAGAAAAAAAAATTTCTTTTTGGCAATTTAGTTGTAAGACGATTGCTTTAAATATGTGCAAAATTGTTTTGTTTATATTTGTATCAAAATTGTGATTGAAAGATGACTTTTACTGTGTACAGATGTTTGTTGTAAATTCAATCTTTTTTTTTTTGTGATACTGTAAATACTTAGATTTGAGGATGATTTTGAAAAGATTATTTTATTTAAAAAAATGTTGAAAAGGAAGTGACTTTTTACTTTTTTTTATTCCCAGTGTCACTAACTTTTCTCAATAATATCTTATGTATAATGAGTGATGGTTTAATAGTAGTAAATAGAAATAAGTAGGCACCTATCAGGAATGGTGAGATGACGACTTGTATTTAAATTCGTGATAACTTTTTGCTTGTTTTCAAGAAGATGTAATTTTCTTCACTTAAAAGTTTGAAAAGGAACGAGGCAACACATTAGTAGTATATTGATAAAACCCGAGTCCCGAATACCTTTACAGGGGAAGAGAGCAAAAACCTCTGTCCCTCCTTGCCAACAAGAAAGTTTCTCAAGCTAAAACTTTTACGTCTACATCGAACATAGTCCAGCAAACATTTTTAATAATTCATTTTACATATACACAGATTACAGCTCTTCAAGATACAACACGATGATGTCTGGAGAAGATAAATAAAATTCAACTCCAACTATGTAACAATAGCAGTATATTTACCCATACATTTGCAAGTGTCTGACAATTCTTCATCTCTAGTGATAACCGCGATTAATGTTTTATAATGTATGCATTTTAATATAAAAGTATTTATTAGAAAAATATAAATTTTCGTGTGTTAAATCAATATTGCGATAAGATTTTCAATTTCTGTATTCAGTACTTGAAAATACTGTTTGCGTTAACAAGTGTGCTTTATTTATGGAAATTTGTAGTACGTTCGTTATTTTAATAGATAATTTTCTCTTCGAGGATGTTTGTGCATTTTTCTGTTACATATATAAAGTGATGTGGGGTTACACTCTACGCAAGTTGGTTATTGTGAAACAAATCACTTGGGGTACGTTTTTCTACCATTATGTATTTTACTTAACAGAATAGACGCACACTATTGCAACTGGTTTAAATCGTATTGAGTTTTTTGCCATAAGATATGTTTCTACAGGCTGAATCGTGTAATTTTTATGTATTTATTCATACTGACTAGCTGGATTTCGTTTAAAGACAGTAATTTTCCATTATACCTGTCTCTTGTGTTATTCACTCATACATACATCTCGTTTAAAGACTCTTGCCTTGTGAAATTTCATACTGGGTAGCTGGATTTAGTTTAATGAGTTTGCACTTGTCGACACCAGATGTTAAAATTCTCTCTCGTGTAAATTATATTTTCTAAGCTCGAGACTCATGTTATGTAAGACTCGCAATATGTAAAACTCGCGTAATTGCACTTATTATTCATGTAGTTGTTTGAAATTTGCGATTCCATACATGTAATTTATTAATACGTAGACAACACTGAATTTCTCTAAAGGTTAATTAATTGCATGTGAAAAAAGATCCTTTTTCATTACTAACATGTAAATCGCATATCTAAAAGTCCCCAATCTCCCACCACCAATATCTACAAGCAATATTCTCCAAAAAAAATAACAGTTAGGTCACTCTTAGAAATCGTTTAAACAGTCTGAAATCATCTTGTGTTTTAAATATATTCATAAAAATCGCCTATCAACACCAAAAATCCCCCCAAAAACCTCAAAATTAGAAAAAAATAAGCCTTAGCCCACTCTAACACTCAACTCTACACCTATATAAAACATTGTAACCCACCACTCTGGTCAGTCGCCTCCAGGACACCACGCCGTCGACATCATACAGAGCTGCTACTTACCCCCACCCAAAAAGAAAGAAGTAAAAGAACAATGATCAACCCTTTCTATAAATTAAAACCTTTCTATTTTCGATCGGATTAAAATCGGATCAAGAAAAATTTAATGGGATTAAGGATTAACCCTTTCATTCTATTTAATTAACCATTTGATATCAAATTGATAATCCGATTAATCAAAAGTGAAATAGAACCCGTGCGCCCATACTACTGGCCTGCTCAGGTATCAGTGCAACGTGAGATACAGTTCTCACGCGCAATACAGGATATGACAGCTATCTGCGGGGCGTGCGAGTTGCACATGGCAGTAACCAGGTGGTCACGACACAAAATGAAAACAATTATGGGAATAGACAATAAATAAGTACTCACAACTACTGGGTTTGTAGATTCGGATCGTGCATGCCTGTAAAAATTCTTGTCTCTCTAACCAAATAATAAATTAAGTATCTTTCAGGAATAAAAAATGTGGACGACGAAAAATTTCCTCACGGCCTTTCGTTGCTGCCCCCAGTGCTTATACAAGCTGTGCACGATGTCACATAAAACCACCCGAGATAAGTGCAAATATGGCCTAAAACAAACATCTGCAAGACCACTTCAACAACACGATTACAAATATGGCCTAAAACAACTAACATCCGTAAGACCACTTCAACAACACGATTAACAGCTTAAAAAACTCAACCATATCGGGCAGTACTAAAAAATATCCACGGAAATGTGATTGTGGCAAAAAAAAAGTTCTAATGTTGCTAGTGTGAAGGTTCAAAGTAGAGCTTGTAATTGCTTTTTCAGACATGGTAATTAGTTATGCATATGTTTTGGAATTTAATACACGTTTGTTTTCATATATTTTTGATGAACCTCAAGTATTTAAACCCCTCCTTGGTTTATAGCCGTTTCTGTAAAATTACGTAATATTTACATTTAAAACCATTCATCCATTTTTATTTCTCTTATTCTAGGATATGTTCAAACGTATTCCGAGATCTCAGACATGACAACCTAAATGTGTAGATTTTAACTTGTATATTAATTTTCATATATTTGTAATTATTTTAGTTATTTTCAAAACTTGATTCTTTCTTTCTGTTATTTGGAAAGGTGATTAATATTTTATTTAGATTTCTGTTTCTTTTGCCGGAAGTAATTTTACTCCTATCAGGCGAGCTTTTGAGATAGTTGACGGAAGTCATTGCTTCTGGGGAGGGGCCTTCAAATGGTTCTGCACCGAGAGATTTTGCTGCTGAGTTTTTCAAGTCGAAAATCCCCAGTATTTTCGTAAACTTAAGAGTGGTATTTTGATCCCCAGAATTTCAGTTAATTTCGCTGAGCAAGCCACGTAAAGAAAAGGGCTGAAACACTGTAGCTAGGAGTGACCGGTTCCAGCTAAGAAGACACACCGAATATCTACTACGTCGCCATGCTAAGGCTACGAGTTTTGGCCTATCTACAGGTGACGCCTACGTTTCTTGACGTTTGAGACATAATTAGTGGCTAATTTAGGTGACCTCTGCATTCTTCCGAGGTTCTATTTTAAATATATTACTGGTGCAGAAAATCTTATTTTCATTGTAACCATGGTTATTGAAGTAAAAACCAAAGGTCCAGCTCTACCTATGATCTTAGAGCCGGCACAAATATTATTTGAAAAATATTTAGTGGTGAACATTTTAAATTTTAATGAGCGTCTTTTAAGTTAAAAGATTTGATTATAAGGAAGTCCAAAGTTAATTTTGAGGAGTGAGAAACTGATTTACATAACAGTTACAATGGAGCTCGCTAAACTCGACACAAGATTAAAGGCACTAGTAATCCAGTAACACTATGTTTTAGTTTATTTTTCCTGTAGCTTTAAATTATTTCATTTTAATTAATTTCTTACTTTTCATGCTATTACATATCGTGAGGATGGAGATATATTATAGATTACAGTAATTTTACTTACAGTTTCAGTAGTAGTTTTATTACATCTGACATAACCTCAAAGGTTATCCTAATGTCCATACTGTTAAAGATTTTTTTGAAGTAAGTTCATTTAAATTGTGGATAATTATTTTCAGAACAATTTTCAGTATTATTAAAAATGTTTTATTCTACCCATGTCTTTAATGTGACCGTAGTTAATCAGTGTCATGTGCATATGGGTATCTTATGAAAATATTGCATAGTTTCAGAGTCGAAAAGATTGCCTGAATAAAGTAAACCTAGGTATTGAAGTGCAAATAAGTGTGTCATTCACACCTAACACACACATATAACGTCAATATAATTACGATAGAACACATCAGACCACTGCATATTTTGGCGCCTATACCAGGAAATCTCAACCACCATTTTTGGCACCCTTACGAGGGGCATTACTAATTACCTCAACAAACACAAATCTTCACATAGAATTTTTGACGCACAACGTAATGGCATCGGAGATTTCAGGTTACGCGCATTTGGTTCAGCCAATCCACCACACTGGTTTAAATAAAATCACGCGATTCTGCAGGTTGCCAGTCTTATCTAAAGAACCATACCTATGTGAACATTATTGGAACGTCTGTTTAATAGGTAACGGTTCAATAAGTTTTATAATAAATTTGCGCCCAATACAATTTGCCCTTCGAATTTTTTCCCTTACTGGACTAACAGAGGGGGGAAAAAAGTTACAGTAACATTTGTAGCACAGGATCATTATGAACAAAAATGAACCATGCGAATCTCCACGTACTACAAGCTCGCCCCCTACGCATAATGATTAAAGTTATACATAATTGTACATATGATTTCCAGCTAACCCACATCTCTTCCTTTTTTGCGAAACTGTAAAATGACGCTAGCTTCTTGCAAGAGTGAAATTTGGGTTCAAAACCTGGACCAAGAAATCGAAATACATTTTTTTACATTTATATGGAATTAACACAACACACCAGCCCATGGAGACAGGTAGTTACTGATTATAATACAGCATCACATACATTTTTCTGATAAGGTAAACTTTATGCACATTCTCTCTTCCCTCCTCTCTAACACAAAGCTTATAACAAGATTAAAGTCATAACAGTGAAAGATTTAATTTGTGTAAATCAAAGCGCCGTCCTAACTTTTGAACAACTCTGTGTGAGAGGTTCGGCAAGAATCTGGCAACAGATACCTAATCGCGCAGAAGAATGAAGTATCCCCCCCGCTTATAACAGGTAGACGCCACCAGGAGGAACAGTTAGCGACGAGACGGGCAGCTGGAACGCAGACCGTTACCGAGTAACGGGAACATGCACTCGCCAGCAAGGCAGGCAGTTCCCACAGCCCTGGGGCGAGCCGCTTGGCTGCTGACCGCCGAAGGAACGGGACCTCGCCATCCTCTGCACACCACATAGTACTCCAACCCTGCTACGAAAACATTTTCACAGCCAGTGTGAAAATACGACACGCAAAAAAAGCACCATACACAAAACCATGATACAGTCCAACATGGTTACTTCCAACTTTTCTGAAGCCTTGCTGTATTTCACATCCAGGATATACTTTCACAGAATGTAAACAAAGCTTAACAGTCTAGAGAATTACACAAAAGGGAAAAAGCACCGCATTCAGGTGCACTCATATTTTCATTCTGAATTTAAAAAACAAATAATTTTTTTTTAGTTGGGTACCTGCTAGGGGTAATTAATGTAATATTTTTGGATTATCGACTTCGACACTCTTTCAGAGAACTTTATAACATTTTATTTTCGAATTTCACAAAAATTTGAGCTGGCTACCTGTTAGGTGATATTTATTTAATGTTATTTTTTGATTACCGGTTCGATTTTTGGTAAGGATACTTAATATTTTATTTTGAATTCAAGAAAAATTTATTTTTGGGATTATATTCCTGCTTAGAACAAATAATGCAATGTTATTTACAGTTTACCGAATTCTATTCCCAGGCGACCCACCTGATATATATATATATATATATATTTTTTTTAATTCTGCGAAATGCATCCTTACGCATTCACTTACGATCGCTGTATATCGTCTTACCTGAACGCTGTCTCCCGCTCAACTTATGTGTAACGTGTTTGATATCAACTGCTGGAGGTCGAGAAAGATGGAGGTGGAATGCAGTTGTATGACTTAATCGGATAATGATGTAACAGTGTATATGATGCAATCGTATTAAGTTCATACTAGTAAACATGCAATGAATATTTGTTATAGATGTTTTTACTAATTGTGGACAAAGTCAACCCCTCTCGTCAGAGGTTATACTCTTGCACATTTAGAACCCCAACAGTGTGTTGCTATCCAAAATGTTTGTGGTGAATTTCCCAAAGTTCTTACCCCACAGTTAGGCCTCACCGACATATTGGAGAATGAAATCAAACTCTTGGACAAGGAGTACCTGCCACCCCCCACCACCCGGCCCAACAACGAAATAATTGGAGATATTGGAAAAGGAGTTATTGAACCATCCACTTCCCAGTAAGCCAGCTCTGCATTTTTGTTCCAAAACCTAACGGCAATCACAGAATGGTTAGAGATTACCGCAAAAAAAAAAATTAAAGAGCCTGTCCCACTTCCTGGCCATTCCGCAATTAATTGGTTTGGTAAATCAAAAATTACTATCGCAATCGGTCTTAATGCTGCTTATTACCAAATTCTGTTAACCAAAGAATTCAAACCCATAAAAAGCTTTTTGTGTACACTAGAATCTTTATCAGTTCACCTGCGTACCTTTCCGACCAGCAACTGGAGCCCAAGTACTTACGTAGCTTTATGACAAAATTTTTCATGATATAAAATTCAGATATGTGTACAAATATTTGGATGATATAGTAATACAATCCCGAGTCATTTGAACAACACCTAGGGCATTTAAAGTTCTTTCGCGTCTGCAAAAGGTAGGTTTAACTGTTAACCCCAACAAGGTTAAGATTTCTGTTCAAGAGATTTCCTTTTTGGGCCATAAAATTGCTTCAAGGTGTCGCCATTGATCCTGGGAGGACTGGATGTAGTAGGGATTTTCTGCCGCATCGGGATGTTAAGGGCATTGCCCGTTCTATTGGCATGGTGCAGTTTTTTTGCTAAGTTTATCGCCAATTTGGCTGAAATGTCTGCACCACTTAATCGTTTACACGAAAAATCAGTACCATTTGTATGGGGAGAGGAGCAACAAAAGGCTTTCGACACCCCCAAAAATTATATTATGAACCCTCATGTTCTTCGAATGCCCGACTTTTCGACGGAATGCATTTTGCAAATGGACACTTCCAGTTTAGCTGTAGGATCTCTCCTGCGTCAGGAGTTTGATGGCCTTCGACAGCCAATCTCTTTCGCTACCACACTTACACCTCAGGAGAGAAAGTATTTTATTTGTGAACTGAAATGTTTAGCGGTTGTTTTTGGCATTAACAAATTTATAGACAGTATTTAGAGAACGTCGAGTTCCTCCTTTAAACTGACAAACAGGCATTGTCGTGGCTTTTGGCTCGCCCACAACTAGCCAAATTGGCCAATGGGTGATTAGGATTTCTTCCTTGAAATTCAGGGTACAGCACATCAAAGGTCCCCAAAACGTAGTTGCTGATGCCCTCTCCCGAATGTCTGAGAACACAAAATTTAGTGTGTGTGTTTACTATGTCCTGTGTATAAACTTTATATACTGTAATTTGACTTGACCAATACCTCTGTACAGCTATGTATTGAAAAAAGATCTTACGGACGGAATAAAACAAACAAATAAACATCATCGCGAATAGCATACAACTTTATTATAATGATACTAATAATAATTTAAAAAATTAAATTAGAAATACTAGAAAGATGAATTATACGTAAAATACTTGGCCCACTAAAAACTACATAATTCTGGATATTAAGAAGTAATGCTGAAATGTATCGCAACATAGAAAACATAACAGATACAATACGGAAGAGGTGATTGCTATTTTTTGGACATTTATAAAGAATGGATGGAACCAGATTAACCAAACGGATCATCAAATATCTTTGGAACAAGAAATCAACAACATGGATCCAGGAAGTCAAGAAAGATTTAGAAGAAGCAAAAGAGAAATACATTATTAAGAAAAAGTGTTAAAAATGGAAGGATTCAAAGGCAGGAAGCAAAAGAAAACAGGCTCGAAATGGTCCGAGGAGAGCAAAAATATACATAGTGAGAAGATGGAGTACTGGAGTAAGAAGAAGGAACAACAAAGCACGAAGCATTGAAATTGTTTCGTGGTTCCTAGAAGACTAACGGAAAAAGAAGAAAAAACTTTATCCAAAGTGCTTAACTTTCAAGTCGGTACAGAGGTTGCTGTGAAAAATGATACTTAATACTCTGTTGAAAAACGTGACGTCTACGAGTCAAAATAGGGATTCTTACGGTTAGGTTCGTGGCAATTGTGTATATGTCTGCAAGATGCACCCTCGGACGAGTTGACTTATACCAAATTGCGATACTTTATTTTCTGTAGTATGCAGGTTGCAGGTTACAGGTTGATTGAAACACGCGCATTTGTATGTACATCTTTCTTAAATACACGAAACTTATTGGGGACCGAGTCTAACATATTTTCACCCGTTCCAAGATTTCTGAATGCTCGAATTTTTTTCCTGTCGTGTTTTAGCAAATTTACGCTTTCAGGGCTCTATTCACGAGTTGTTGGTTCGTTCTTAATTTCCTAATTTCCCTGCTTCAATTTAAGAACCATAATACTACTTGGAGAGAAAACAGTTCGAGTACAAATTTGAAATACAGAATTTGGAGCGAGGTTTTCTTCAATCTGGAACTGCCGGCTGGACATAAATGACGAGAGATACGAACAATACATTAGTTTAACACACTAATGCACCAGAAGAAAATAAAGCGTACGTACAAACAGTGCAATTAATTCATTCATAAAGCATTGTACTGTGTGTGCGATTGGAATATACATCGATTTAATATAAGGCAGGGTGCAACTAAGAGGAAACAAGCTGATTCCTTTTAAAAGTTCAGAAAATTCGAGGAAACTGAATTTCGTACGTAAAATTTATATTTCCCAGTTGCCGGAAAAATAAAACCTTAAATCCTTACCATGTATTTTATTTCATCAATTAAACTTTACTAACTCCCGTCGCTTAATATTACACCCATCTTATGTTTCTTAAACATAAGCTAATCTAAACCATATTTTCCGAAACGTTGAATCCTCTGACAACTAAAGAGTTCAGCCACATAACCACCACTTCGAACGTGCAAAAATAATAAAAACTATTTTCACCAAATTCGCAGTCAATAAAATTATGCTGAACGTGTTGACTTCAAAAGAGCTTTTATTCGAAAATGTTTGAAGGAAAAGCACCGCCGAAGTGTGTTATGCCTGGCAGAGCCAGAGTAAGCCGACTTACTACCCACACAGTGCAGGCCTGCACGACGGACCCGGCAACTACAACCAGGTCAGCACGCGTACGCGACGAAACTTCTTGGTCAATTTGGATGCGATAATGTATCCTACCTGGCCCACGAACTTTGCTACCTAGTGTTACAAATAAGCAATATTCGTCAAAGAACATTAGGCTTAACTTTCAAAGAACTTAACTTTCAAACGTCATTTCAAATATTACTACAAATAATTTGGTGTATTCTAACTTGGGCGTAAACAAAACTTTTCGCACTGTTGTAGCTTAAGATAGCTATCTACTATACGTATCCACAAAACTTACTTAAACGAGGATCACACCAATAAAATCGCTGAACAGCCATTATAAAAGGTTGATTTGGATAAGGTAATTGTTTTCATAAAAAATATTTTACAGGAGAAACATTTTTGTTTCCCCGTCGCAGTTCAGATGAGGATTTTTAAAAGTGTCATAATTTCATAAATTATCGTGGAACTAGTGATATATGTAATCCAAAAGAAATCAAACTAAACAACCAAGAGTTTGCGTGGTCCTTTGTAGACAAAGATAATATTGCGTTCTGGAACAAGGTTTTATTCTCATCCACAAACTACGCTGAAGCGTGGCAAGTGTGGTGGTGTACGGCGCTCGCATGTGTTGGGGAATTAGTTTTCATTGAAGGAAATAAAGACAAATATTTACGAGCGACGAGAGGCCGCAACCATCCACCACGAGTATGTTCGCAGAACATGAACTTGTTCAACATAGTGTAACCTGTTGTACTGGCAGGAAATAATGCATAGCCAGATGCAGATAGGCGCTAGAAAATCGCATGGGTAAAGAGAAAAACAGGGACACGGAATTAAATTTCACCTGTGAGTTGAGTAGCACGTGCAAATAAAAAAAAAAGGGGGGGGGGTGCAGAAATCATAAGGGTTATCCAGCGACACAATTTCTTGGAACTTAAAAAATTAAAACGACATGTTTTCACTATTATGCGATTTAAGTAGCACTAGGATGACGCAGCGAGTCTCCTCCATAGCAAATTCCAATAATATACCACGCACTTTGTTCCATGGGGCAAATAAGCCAAAACGTTCACCGCATAAAAATGTTCTGATGCATGTTTCTATTAGAATTACCTGAAAAAGGCAAACTACTGCATAGCAAAGTAAGGGGGAGTGGGGAGGACTAGCTGGGGAACTGCGAAACTTAACCAGATAAGAACTCTTTAATTTTTTAATTCGGTTCTGTTCAGTTAACAGGAATGCTAAAAAAAAAAAAACACATAATGAAAGAGCATTTTGCCGTAAAAACCTTTCCTCGCATACTAGCCATAAAAGGCCCTTACCCCTCACAAAAAAATTGCTTTCTTCTACGAGTGCATGCCCTCACGGCAACTGTATACCGCAGACAATATCACGCTACCTGCTTTCTCCAGCTCCAATCCCTCATCACCATTTGATATCAACGAGACGCGGCCTCGTTAAGGTAAGAAGATATGCCACACGTATGTAAACATATTATCCTTGTAAGAAGTATGTTCAATGTTTGTTGTTTGGCTCCAAGCCTTCGACGATCGCTCTATTTGTGATATCATATTAAACTTGAGACGACCTGCTACACTGAGGTTTACGGAGGCTGTTATAAGTGATGGGTCGGCCTATGTTTAAGAAATTTTCAGAAATGTCTGACGTAATTGAACTAGGGTATGCATATAGGAAACAATTTTGAATGTGTCGGTCGGCTCCGATGTCTGGGGTGACAAGTTATGCTTGTTGAAACAGTAAGATATACATGCGTAATGATTAAAAATTTGTGTAAAACATAAATTTAAATGTATATAAATACTTATTTTATACTGCATTATCCAAGGGTGGATGGACCTGGGTACCTCGTCGGGGTGAGCCACGCCCACACCAGCTGTGAGTGAGAGGAAGAAAGGATCAGCGGCTCGCTACAGTACGTAGGTTCATGGCAAAAGTAAATTAACTTGTTTTACACAGTATAACTGACACAATGACAATAAACAGTCTTGCTTACTTTGGACATGTGGAGTGTAAGTGAATACATCTCTCTTTTATCTACGTCCCCCGATCTCTCACAAATTTCCCCCGCATTTTCTCTACATTTTTCAAAAATGGGAAATTGCCCTACTACAGGTTTTGAAATATATCTCAGGTTTCGGCCAGGTTATCCCTACTTTCCGTGACGCGGGCCATACTGTACTGTAATGAGGGGACGGGGTACATCCCACGTTTCTCCAACGTACTAAAGGCGTCCAAACAAGGCAGGACGTGAGACGTCCGCACGACCCAGCCCCGGCCGACAAGGCGCCGCGCCGCGCGCTTTCTCCGCGCGCGACTGTTTACAAACATCGGAGCTGACCTCGAAAACTAACGACTATCTTGACCGCGAACTAGCCGCGCCGACATGTTGTCTACTAAACTCTTCAAATAATCATTCTAATTGATGAAATCTTCCTCACACGTCATCGCCAGAACTTTTGTTAACTAGTATTTAACGGTTTTACTGCTATTCGTAACTTCATTTTTAAGTAAATGGACCCACTTAAATTACGAATACAACTTTCACTTAAAATGCCCAAATTTTATGTTTTTGTATACAACATACAAAATGTCTAAATAGATGGAAATGCACGTAACATGTATAACAATAATAATAATAATTATTATTATAACGATGCTATAATTTCTTGCACGGTGCATTTCAAATACAGGTATAGCAATAAATTATAGTATTACTAAGCTGGATCGTAGCTACACAACTATAACGAAACGTTGCTAAATAAAGCATCAGGTGATTGGTCACAACGAATACAGCAGTAACAATGTTTTAGAAAATTCTCTGGAATACAGTTTTTAAGTAATGAGTGCCAATATTTCACGTTTTACCGACAGATTGAATAGTAAAATTTACGCGTTCATGAAGGACTGCTAAGCATTAAAAATTGCAATTAAATTTCTAGACAAAATTATTCCTAAGTTTTGCCGGAAATCCAATATCCGGGGAGTATTCTCAAGGCAACGTAGAGGCCGGGCGACCCGGGCCCGCCCGACCCGCCGAATAGAGGTAAAATATTTTGGACGTTGCACTTTTTTAAATTAGTTTTTTTAATTCAAAAAGTTAGGCGTATGGAGTACATAGTTGCATAAAATAAAAACTATAATTTCAACAATAGCTGTGCGTCACCGTATTTTTGTTCACTTCACTTCCCTGCGCCGCGACTACTATTGACCCCTCTCTCTCGCCAAGACAATTCCAACGAGTCATCCCCTACCAACAATGGCCTACAGGCACAAACTGTCGCATAGTTTTATTTTTTATAATTTTAAAATAATTAATATTTATCGAAAATAAAATAAAAAATATGTACAGTGGAAAACTATAAATATGTATAAAAATAACTTCAGTCCTCATAACAATAAAAATTTGAACTATTTAGTACAGTGAAGTGTTACAACGGTTGTCGAGTTAAAAACAAGCGATCGTAGGAATGCCTTGATTTAAAGCAACACCAATTTTGGTGAACAAATTGTAAATTGAACTATTTTCAACAATGAATAATGAATATTTCATGGGTTTTACAATTTTTAAGAGGCCAACAACATGATGCCTCCAAAAACGGCAGCTGTACAAATATCCCAGCGTTAATTACAATTTTTTTTGTTTGACCTTGAGCTGAATAAAAAAATTCATAAAACTTGAAAATTATGGGAAATCTCACAAGTTCCCCCCTCCGCCCTTTTAACTTACACATGGCTAGCAACCATTTTAAGCAAGATAAAAAATTTGCTGCCAATTAAAATTTTAAGAGTACTAATATTCTCAATTATATATTATCAAAAGTTCTCTCGCCATCTTGGCACCTATCTCCTATCTAGGACACCAAATGTGCCTGCTACCAACGCCATAAGGGCTGTGTTGAAAAGTTTTTAATAACACATTACTTAACTGGTGGCATGGTGACGCCTAGGGCAGTGGCAGAATCCGACCCCAAGCTAGAGGTGCACCAGTCATTTATACAAAACCCAGGACAACATCCCCTAGAGGGGTTTACAAATTAAACAACCAACGGTATTAAACATGGAAAAATACGGAAAAAGTCCATTAAAAGAACATTGCTCCTTACAGGGGTTTAATAAATGTATTCCAGTAGTGTTCGTTTCAGCATCAACATCCACATATGGGCCGCACACGCCAGACATCTCCCGGCGTGCCACCGGGCTGTGGGAAGTGAGGTCACAGGTGATGGAAACCTCACGCGCCCGTTTACTGACCAGTTGACCGTGATGACAGCTCGCAGTTCCTCGGGCCGCTGCACTACTGTCGTGTCAACGACAAACAAAGACGAGCCCCTGCCCTACATGATGGGGACGAGCAAGTGAAAAGTCACTATACCAGGTTGCTACAAGGATCAATGTCGGTGGTGAAGGAGTTGAATAGGCGCAGCCCATCCCAGGCTGTGTCGGCTCAAGGTACAAACAGCTGTAGTGTAGGAAATCCACATCTTCTACACGACCTCAGGCAGGTAGAAAAGTTTTGAATGTTGTCGTGGCAATTAATAGTTCTTTTAAGCAAACTCCATGCTTAAAAAGACGTCAAAATTTATGCGTGAGGTGTCACAAAAAAAAGCAAACCGAAAACACAACCCCCCAACGAAATATTGAGCATTTGTTGCAGAAGCACCCGTGGCGCAGTGCTGTATCTATCGTATCCGTGCTCACTTCAAGGACCGGAAGAAAGGTGAGTGCTCAAACTATAAGGAATGCATTGCGCAGCGCACATTTCCACGACAAGTATCTGAGGGAAAAATCCAATTTTTTAAGCGAAACAAATTAGAAAAAAGCGTCTACTATTCACAAATGAGTGTGGTGACAACACCATGGAATTTTGGAACACCATAATGTTCTGCGACGAATCAAAGTTCACTCAGTTCGCATAATTTGAACAGGAATGCTTGGCGAAGACACACCCAGAACATGAACCACAAAACATAATCCCCACGGTATAGCACAAGGTGCCAGTATGATAGTGTGGGACATCTAGCATTTACTGGTGGCACAATGGATGATAAATACATAGGTGTTGCCCCACGATTTAGTCTTAGTGCACAGAAACTTCATCTTAGGAGGGTCTTTATATTTAAAGACGTCACGACCCAAAGCACTGTGTTTGACAACCCGTGAATGGCTAGTTTTCAATGCCCCCAGAAGACTTCTCACTCTACCTCCTCAGAGCCCAGACCTTAATCTGATAGAAAACATGTGGGATTATCTTGGCAAATAAGTTCTAAAACACAGTCCTAGTACAAAACTTAAAGAAATACTCTCAGACGCGTGATCGCTCAATTCCACGAAGTGTGGAACAGGTCATCTACACTAAAAGAATGCACACAAAGTATTAAAACTGTTTTTATCTTTGAGTTTAATGGCTATGATGAGTTCATGTTATGTGGGTTGTGAATATTGCATTTATAGGCTATTCCCATAATGTGAGGACTTTTAAAAGCCCTCTCATTGGGAATAATAGTCAGTACCAGATTTAAACCTATGCTTATGGTACACCTGAGAGAAGTTTCACTCACACTGAGCTAGACGTATTTAATTTTTGTTTTGAAGAAACTGACACTGATATTTTTATTGGAGAGTAACATTGACTTTAAAACGAAATTTTAGTGTTTGAACTTAATTCAGGGCAACTATGCATACAGGGGATTTTTGCTAGGCTAGGTACGGCCACTTTATCATATTTTATGAGTGCTGTGCGTCTTCATTAGTTATTGCAAACTGCCACTAGAATTTTTCACAGTAGATATAGAATAAAGATAGCAAATATAGTAAATATAGGATCATGGTAGTAAATATAGGCGAAAGTTGGTAAAAAAGTAACAATAGGATAAGTTTTTCTAGGTTGTCACTGTACACATAGTGTACGAAGCAATGATCCAGCTCTGCGCATTGTGTTTGAATGGTAAGAGGTATTTTCTGCAGTCCAAGATTCGGACCAGGCAACACAGTACCTCACGCTTGGTAATTACACTTAAGTACTTCAAAATCAAAATGGAATTTTTGTACTGTGTTGTTAACCACTGTCCTCCACCTGAATATACACACTACAGATATATTTAGGCATTCTTATGTGGGACCATACACGTGAAAACACAGGTAATTCCAGTACAAGTAATTAATCTATTACAGACAGGTTAAAAGTAGTACATTACATACTTTTTGGCTAGCCCAATGTGATAACTGTATACGTTACGAGCTGGCTAGTACTGTCATATTACATGAAGTTTGGCTAGTAATTATTACAATGTTAACTTCCCAAAGTGGTGGAATATAAACACTGCGTTTATTACTTACATGGAAATATTTAACTAAAAGTTGTTAAAGGATTTAAAAAAATGGCCGAAAAGAAAAATTAACTAGGGCCTAAAAGTTCACACTTTACCGTGAACAGCCTATATTAGCGAGTTATTTTTTCGTCGTTTTGTGTCCTATCTGTTGGTTTATTTATTCTTTTCTCTTATTTTTGTGGTACCTGTGTTGTTCGTAGTGTTGAATTATTTGGGTTCATAATATGTCCAATTTTTGTGTGTTTTTAGTTTTTGTTGTTCAGCTGTATCCACTGGTAATGATTTTGCACTGTCTTTTCACTCGTGTCTTGTTTTCGTTATCATGTTGTCTTTTCTTTTGGTTTACTTTTGTTGTCTGTCCTGTTTTGTAATAAGCTATTCGTTCTATTTAATTTTATACATATGTTTCCTAGCGTCAAGGAAACCGTTTTTATAGTCCATCCACGGTTTCTTCGGATGTTTTGAAACGAACCTTTCAAAAACTACCTTAGGCATAACATGTCAACCTGTTTTTTTCAATAACTTGTATTCCACAAATATATAACACTGTGACTAACTTTAAGTACCGTATTCATAAATAAATGAAGCTAACTTATTATCTTCTATAACTTGTACTATTTTCTTCTCATATTAAATACAAATTATAAACTGTGAGAGCAGCGATGTGTCGCAACGGCTAGTAAGAAGTAGTTCGCAGTTAAAATATTATTTTAACCAACTTGTTTGGTATGATATTTATAAATTAAACATTGCCTATTTAAATATTTAATATTTAGGTAGACCCAATTGAAACATATTTCGTTGTTACAGTAAAATAACAGCGCAAAATATCATGCATATACTGTAAAAAATAATTGTAAATGAACACACACAAATATTTGGTATTTTAAAATTTTGTAAGAGTAATTTGTAAAAACTAATACCATTAAGTGTAATTTTACACATTTTCTTGATAATCCAGAGAGTACTAGATGTCTTTGGTGAAAATACATGAATGTATGGCTTAATAAACACAATGTTGGTGTTTATTTACACATTTTGAAGTACGCGTAAAAAATACACCCACTGAATGTATTAACACCTTAAGTTGTGTATTTTTACTGCTACATAGACGTACAAACACCCAATGTAGGTATAACAGTAAATCTTCAATTGAGTAATTTTACAATGACCATGCTTGTGTAATTAAGTACAAATTTTCGATAATTTTACATTTTTATGTGTAAATTGCTAAAACGAGTACAGAATTTGTAATTTTACACTAATGTTCATGTGAATTCAAATATAACTGCAAGTATTTGCTTAAAACATGCGATCTAGTGGTAGGGAGAGGAACCACTTCAAAATCCTTTTGTTTATTTCTTAACTCCCGCTGGTGGAATATGCTGACTTTTGTAGATGACTTATTATACCTCTGTTAAACTACCAAGTTATAAAACTGAGTAAAACAATAACATTATATAAAAATACACATAAAAAGTATGTGAAATAACATGACACAGTTGTAAAGGAATATATGCTGATGACAAAATTGCTTCGAAAACAGTGAAAAATCTACAGAAATTTTGTATTTAAAATTACAGTGAATCAGAGATTTTTCTTTTTTGTTAGTGAGAAAATACACACAAAGTGGTGAAATTACAATTGCGATGTCTGTGTAAATTTACTTGCAGTAGAGCGAAAATAGACGAACGTTACAGTTTATTTTCTGCTACATTCTATGTAAAGTTAGTTATAAGAGGTATATCTTATTTTACTAATTAGTAGGCTAATTTTTCTTGCTCCGAAAAATACTTGAAATTATCATATCAAATTTTTAAACACTGTGTTTTACCTAGGCAAGTTACGATGTTGAGATAAATGTGTGTTTTCATGGCAGGAATACATATAATGTAACGTGTGCCGTGATCCCTGCGTGTGTAAGGGCGTGACAGCCACTTCCTTCTGGTATGGTGACTGCATCGTGGTAGTTACGTTAGCTCGGTGTGTGTGCGATTTCAAATATTGGATGTGCAAAAGTTATACGTTTTAACCGTGAACTGTTTTTATGACGAAATTATTTAAATTCACGTCTGTTTATTTATCACAACATTGTACCTTTCCCTAGGTGTTTGAAACACAGTTGTGTAACGTGCTTACGTTCCTGTAATGTGAATGTTTTCACGATCCCAACGAATTACAAAACCCAGCCAGAAAATGTTAAGTGAATTATTAAATATCTGTTAAGTTTGACTATTTCTACATAAAAAAATTAAGCGACACGAGTTGCGTGCTTGAATGTGTTGTTTTTTTTTCCGTTGCACTGTTTGCTCCTTCGTTTTAATATTTATTACAACAAAGGCCATCCTTCACATATCAATAAGAAGAGGTTGAATACTACAGTTCTTTCCCCCACAGTTGTAATAGAATTAAACTAGATTGTGGCATAATATTAACGTGTATTACATGTTAGAGGCGATGTCGTGTGTAACAAATATGTCAACAATGTAACATAATAACCTTAAGAACTATCGTCAACAAACATTATTTGAAAGTCATAAAGCTGACCTAAATATGGCCATAGGACTAAATTGAGAACATTCGTGCGAAATGGTTTTTGATAGATGACTAAAATCTTCGAACAGCTGTAAACAGAAAAAAACACACTTGACAGTTATAAAAACAGAAGCCAAATTGCATTGTTTAGGTTTAGGTGTACCGGAAGGATACATAATCAGTAGCCAAAAGTAGAAATTTAGCAGGGCTTCAGGAAAATCCGAAGATACCACGAATGGACTATACAAATTATATGTCTGTGGGGTTGTAAAAGGGTTTTCCGCTTTTTGCCACGCCAAGTTATGTGTGGGGGCAATTTTTACAAACTTTTATTCGACTTCACTTGTATGTATGTGGGTTTGTTTAGTGCAAATATTGCAAGTCAATTTTAACCACTCCCCATTATCCAATTGAGCTAAAATTCTGCATACATGAGTAGTTCCGATGACAATACAATGTGAATGTACCTCAGGGCTGATCTGATGATTGAGCCGGAAGTTGCAAGCTTTTATATTACTTCACGTGTACGTGTGTTAAACCACTTCCCGCTATCCAATTAAACTTGCTGCAGCAATGTTGCCAGACCACCCTGTCTTTGACTGTCACGCTTGTGTGGGCGGCACAAGCCTGCCTCCATCAGGCAGGGTGGCTTGGTGCATCTGATCAGCTGTACTCGCGTGCACGTGCACTTACAAGAGTCGAGTTGCATCGTTATCTAGTGTATTAATGCTGGTTTTTCGTATTACGTAACTAATGCATTTTGCATAAATGTTTTAGTATGTTGGAGAAAGTTTATGAGAAACGTTAATGTCCTGAAAATGCTGGTTTAAATTAATTTTTCTCCACACACAGCAAACGCATCGAGTCTGGCCTCGCTAGACTTGGTGAAACTAAAAAGTGAAAAATAAAATACAATTTAAAAAAAACTTTTAAAACCAAATTTCATTTATACATGTACTAAGATACATTTATACATTATAAGATGTGATCGAACATCCATAATAAACTTTACGATAAATTAATGTGTTTGTATCAATTTATATTTAGTATATACAAGCTTGGCGCAATATAGAATGTATACCTTAGTTGCTTAAGCGTAGCAAGCACATATCTTGCGTATGACTCTTGACTTCGCGCCAAGCTTCTATATACTAAATATAAATTGATACAAACATATTAATTTGTATTTACGTTAATTGTGATTTTTCGACGTCTGAGAAGTTCTACAAATCGTGTACCTACTATAATTGTTTTTCTCTTTTTAGTGCACTTAAATAAAGCTTGGTTTAAAAAGAATTTTGGTTATTTTATTTAGTCTTATGGTCGGCAAAATAATAGCATGTGGGTGTAGGTACATAGCCAATGACTGTAATAATTAAAATACTTGTACTGTGGTAGTAAGTGGGAGAAAAAGGTGTGATGCCATTTATAAGATTCTTCTCAGCGAAACAGCATAAATATCTTCTTGTAATTTATGCTCAACCAACTGTGTTTTACCAATATCAGCGTCTTTATTTGCCCAGTCTGTAGAATGGCCGGCAGGAACACAACTTACCAGGTAATACAGTTCGTCCGACTGAAACTCTGCTACTTACACACTTTGTGCATGCTAAAACCTTAGGAACTCTCGATAAATAATTAACTTTGACCAGGATATGCTTTATGAATATGGAGAGACACAGGAATAAACAACAGAACATAAGGTAGATGACCACCAAAATTAAATAATTTTTAACGTCCATATTTATTGTAAAAAATATTATTCGTTAAATTCCTTTATTTTTATTATTTCCTTGTTTTATATGGACTACTGCTAAATAAAACCTTTGTGTCAATTAGCAACAATCTAATAAGGACACACAACATTCCTATCTGATATGGGAGTGGCAGTAACTAAATTAATGAAATTCCCTATGTTATACAAAGAAATGTACGCTTAAGTTCACTCATGCAAAATCCCTTACAGTTAATGTTACTCTCAAAATAAAATTAATATGTTTATTTAAAAAAAAACCTCAATTATTCAGTATACCTAGCTCAGGGAAGTAGATCCTTTCTAAAGATAACAGTGGGCTAAGTTTCTAAAGCTGGCATCTCAGTACACTTAAAACCGACATGACGTCACTGATAGGGGAAGCACCTTCTAGAAGGATTATGACACGCTGCGTAGTATGACACACACACATAGTATAATGTAAACTTATCTCACTGATGTATTGTAGCTTTCGGTACTCTCTCAGGTGTAGGACGACTTTGATGTTGCAAACAAAACTGTGCCGTCAGGACACGTAAATGCAGGGTTTCATATTAAGGGTCTCGTCGTCGTGGAGAAAAAAACATCTCTAACACTGACGTGGTCTATTTTTTTAAACTCCTATATACTATCCTAGCGAAGGAGGCTTGAACGCACTATCAATTTGCTGTAAACACTTAACACACAAAATTAAACCATGGAAGCTAAGACACCCTAAAATCTAGTTAAAACCCTACTCGGCACCCACCTTCAGTAACGAATCCTATCCTGCACATCTAGTTGGTTCAGAAGTCAGTTGGAGAGAGATCTAAGCTCTTTTGGCTGGAGCTAGCTTATGTAGGACCTATGGTTTAAGCCAATGGAAAGTCAGGATTCGAACATGGAGCTAATGGGAAGCTAGAAAATACCTAAACCCCTGCGTACTGCTTCCTACACCCTAACTGTAAAAAAATATAGAACACTGGGTCTGGAAACACATACATAAAAATTAGATAATAGGAAAGATTCCCAACATGAGACATCAAAAATAAATAAAAATAGAAAAAAAACTAAAAACAAAAATGAAATCTACCTAAGACCCTATCCTTTAAATATAAGTAAATAGCTACGATACATCTAATAACAAAAATCCTAACAAAAAGATAAAAAAAAAATAACAAAAGTATTCAATTATGTACAGATGAGAATTACATGGAAATAATATAGGTGGCATGTGTCGAAAGGAATGTTTACATCGTGAAAAATAATAACTCGTTGCATGGAAATGACTAATATTAACATGAATGTAAATTAGTTTCGAAAACAACGTATATTTTGCGGGTGTTACAGCATTACAGAAAGGTACATAATGTTTACTTTGATGATCCCTGTAAAGGTGTTTACAGCTATGTGTTTTGTCAAATTACCTATAAGTTACCCGGAAACATTCAAATACACGCAAAATACTGGCTCCAGCTGTAAACGAAAGGTAGAGCGCCAATTATAAGACAAAGATGGACAAAATTTGGTTGATATGTTGCCAGTAAAATTGAGCGAAAATGTTCGTAAATTGTTTAGACTCACGGGCAATACTTTCTATTTAAATACGATCGCTTTCGATTAACACTGATATAGAAATGCCTACCAGAGAAACAAAATTTGATTCTCCGTTTCTTACTAGACATTCGCACGCTTAAGATTACAATGCTATTTGACACACAATGAAACTTACATGGCTTTTAAGTTATCGCATGAAAAATTACGAACGACAAAACGTGGCTTCGGACTCAAACTTTTAATGATTATAGCTGAATTTCAGCTCCATAATCCTGAACTCGCCAAAGAGCATGATGGGTGGCACCGTACACATGAAGTATGTAACTGTATTTATTTATACACGTCAATTTTATGCCAAATATCTTTAATTTTCCGATGGCTAAAATACAGGTTGAGTATATAATTCAACGGAAAAATCCTGGGTCATTGATTTTTTTAAGTATAAATTTATACAAAAATTCAACACATAACACAAAAGGAAACTAAGGCAGATGCAATTTTTACAAGACTGTATTTAACTTCAACTGTTTGTGTGCACGGTAGGAGTCTTTCTGGCGTTCACCGAATCACTAGCAATCACGATTTATTTGGTAGCCAAGTTGTCGATTACTGGTGTCGTGTACAATCTCAGTGCCGGGAAAGTCCTCATTTACACATGGTTGTGTGGGTAACAGACCACCCAAACTTTGAAACATAAAAAGGAAGTCAAATGATCGACTGCGTATGTGTATGTGAAATGCCATTTGAAGATTCCGATCTGCGTGAGCTCGCATTGAAATGTCAAATACATCGACATACACATACGTGTAATATGAATAATGGTTATTCAGCATGCCCATTCAACTTCCCGCGGAAAGAGAGCACTGAAACTCGCCTGACCGCAAGCGATACCGATGACGAACGACTCTGTGAATGTATAAATAGTCTACATATAATAGTAATATAAATAATCAACATAGGCGAGATTAAAAAATGATAAATTAACTGTAAAAAACCTTTAAAAACCAAGCTTTTATTTATGAATGAACAAAAAAGATAAAAATAACTATAGGTGTAGTTACAGAATTTGAAAAACTTGTAAGACGTGGTCGAACATCTATAATAAACTTTACAAATTAATATTTTTATATCAACTTATATTTAGTATATAAAACTTTGGTGCGAACAGTTAAAAATAGTCTTACGCAAAAATTGCTTACTACGCTTATTTTTTATATTGTGCTAAGATTTTATATACAAAATATAAATTCATATAAACTATTAATATGTAGTAAAGTTTATTACGGCTGTTCGACCACGTCTTACAAGTTCTACAAATTCTGTAACTACTCCTATAATAATTTATTTTTTATTTTTAGTTCATTCATAAATAAAAACTACGTTTTCAAAAGTTTATTACAGATAATTTATTTCTCATATTGTTCTTTATACAGTACACACAATAAGTGAAAGTCAGAAAAGTTCTTAAATCTTAAGGAGTTTGTAAAATATCTGCCTTCAATAACCACATGGCATCTGCGCTGCAGAGAGTTAACTAAGCTCTTACACCTTTCACGACTGATAACTTACCATTCTTCAATCATTAATCTTTCAATTCCTCCTTCGAAGTACCTTCTCTGCTGTGAACTTGAGACTTCATAGATGTTCATAGATAAGTTGGGAGGCTTAAGAAATTATTGTTTCGGAGTGTTTCAGACCAAGTTATATTAAGACCAGGTGTAGTCTTCGGAGCGTAGTCAAAAAAAATGGAAGAGAACGTTCCTATTTTTCTACACTTTGCTTTACATGGTTCCTCAGAATGTCATACACAAACATGACCATCGTTATATCAACAATGTGAATATTCTCGGCCGCTTCCACAGACACCCACACCCTTATCATAACAGAGTGTCATCTGTGTTTCAATGTGGGAAGTGTATTCGATATATTCAGCCGTTTTATTCTCCATGCCCTTTGTCACCACACAATCCCAAAACGTTGTTTAATCTCATCTGACCAGATGACACTGTTTCAAAACTTCTGGTTCTTATTTAGGTGCTCTAAAGAAAAAAGGCCCTGCACCACATTACTTCTTACTGATGTACGGCCTCTTCATCGCAACAAAAAAAGCTATCATATACTGTAAGCTGTGTAACCAGAAATAACTTCTAGGCTCACGTAAAGTAGTCATTTCACACGTACTAGACACCTACATGCAATGGGTCAATAAGTATCCGTCTGATGACTTACCGCACATACTACGAAAATTTACCAGAGAAGAAACATCACCTTCTGCGTGTGATACGTATAAAGTTGATACACATTACGTGTCAGTTACAACAGTATTAAGAAGAAAGCAGATTGACGAGACATCGCCCGTCATTTCGGCAGAAATCAGGTATTTCCACGATCATTACACATCGGAGGTCACAAAGTATTAGTCTGCCGCACAGCAGACTGCCCATTTCGTATCATCTGAACACTATCGTCCTACAAATCCGTAACAGAAACCGCAAGGCGTTTCTCATCGGTCGCAGAAATAACGAGGCACAAAAAGAAACGACAGAAGAAGTGAGGCACATTATTGTGTGCCTATTCGGCACGGCTAAATCCTTTAAAGAAATCGGTGAAACTGTTGGCATACCATTCACCACAGTCAAAAGTATTATTTATAACTATAAAAGATTGAAACTGTCCAGGACGTGGCAAGTAGTGGCCGTCCTTCTGCATTTATGGAGCGCGAAAAACTCGCATTAGTGTGGGAAGGCGCTGATAATCCACGATTGAGTGCCCCAAAAATAGTTTCAGCAGTTGAGCAGGAGATCGAAAAGACAGTAAGTGCACAAACTGTGCGGATTATCGCCCCATAATGCTGGCTACCAAGGGCGAACGGCTCGGCGAAAGCCTTACATCAGTAAAGCCGGATTCACATGTACACCGATCATGCACAACAGACAGAGCGTAAGACTAGAACAATCAGAATCAGTCCTTTGTTCAGCTCACGCTGATATTTTCTGCTCGCGGAAAGAGCAGACTTTGCTGATATTTCCCAGAAGTAAATTGGTTCAAATATTTTATACTACTAATGTCTTGTATGATCGATATGTATAGATGTAATAGTATACAGAAGTTCAATGTACGTATTTAAAATGAGATAGGTGAATGTAAACATTAATTTTATTCAACACTGTATTAAAAAAAAAAACTTAAGTTTGATAATGAGCCGAAAGGTAGCGCTAAAGTTTAAATTTTTATGGATGTAAAAATAAAATGACCATCTCTTGAAAAGTAATTAGTAAATAAGTAGCTTTGTAATAGAATTGATAAACTAGAGTAGAAAGACGACAGTAGCTAGTTTGTAATCTTTAATTTGTTTAGAATCTTGGCATTACAAATCACGAATTCAACAGCAAAATGGCTACCCAGCAAATTTGCTTAAATGTGAACAACCATTGGTTCTGCCTGCTCTGTTTGGCGTGATCGGCGTACATGTAAATCCAGCTTAAGGCCAACACGAAGAGGAAGCTCGAGTATGCCATAGATCATACAAATAAAGGTTTCAATTCTGGAGGAACTAAAGTAAAATTATTTTTATTCAAGTCCGATGGCCGCATACTGGTGTGGCGGAAGAAGAATGCCGAGCTGGAAGAGTCTTTAATGCACTGTAAAACACGGTGGCAGGTCTCTTTTTGTATGGTGATGTATGAGTGTGAATGGTGTAGGTGACTGAGTTTTTATTGTTGGAAGGATGCACCACAGAATCTGTATTAACATTCTGAAGGATACCCTCCAAAAAGAGTTCAATAGGTCCGGCCGAAGGATACATCTTCACCCAAGACAATTACCCAAAGAATATGGCCCTGAACACAGCGCCTTTGGTTGCTATATAATACACCTAAATGGATGCATACACCTCCTCGTCCTATAAAGAATTTGTGGCACACCATAGAATAAAGAGTGCAGAAGTACCCAATTTCTTCCATAAAGGACCTCCAAGAAGCACTGCTATTGGAGTAGATGAAAATTTCGACAGAAACAACAAAACCTTTGGTCACGCCCTCCGCAAAATATTAAAAGGCAAAATTATTTAAGATGTTGGATTCGTGTATTCGAGACGAATGCGTTTTTGAATTGCATTAACAATCAGCACTGTGTTGTATTTCTGTTCTGTTTCTTCTTCCAAGATTTTATTTAACTTGCTTAGGTGTCTGTTCGGATTTGTGTGTATGGTGTCTGTTTGGCGCTTACCATTTGGGTTGTCTAGCACATTATGCGACAACGATGAGGGTGGTAACATACCAAGGGGGTAATCGATAGTGCACCTTGGAAAAGGGGAGAGTAAAGGTACCCGACACCCCCTTCACATGTTAACTTCCGAGGGAGATCCCAAAATGAAGATACCTGTTTACGCAAAAATGGTGAGGGTGGGAACGAGCATAGTGGGGAATCGATAGTGCCCCTTGGGGAATAGGCGAGTTAGGTTAGCCGACACCCCAACCCCTTTTCCCTTTTCCAGTAGTGTGGGTTTTTCTGCCCGACAATAAGGTTAGTGTTTGCGCGTGTCATAGGAATAAGACGTTTAGTTTAAGGAAAATATATATTAATTTATAAAGTAAGAAATGAAATTCCATTAGGTCTATATGTCACCACTGAGGCGGTCGACAGGTTTAGATTTAGATGTTACAATTCAGGTGGTTGACGTAAAAGGGTTAATTTTGTCTATGTGCCCTTTTTAAGCAGAATGCATATTTTGTTTCGCTATCATGTTAAGCATATGTGGTGAAAATTTCAACTGCATATCTGCAAATATAATGTTCAACTGCTTGAACTGAGATGTGTAACAACCAGAGAGCACACTGTTCTATGGTTCCTAACTTCTGTGTGTACATTATTTTGTTGTGAACCTGTGTATGCATATTTCAAGTTAATTATGTTTCATGTAGTATTTAAAACGAATGTCAGTAATGAGAATAATGTAGAGGATGACTGCAGACCTATGAGAAAAAGAAAGATTTTTCATTAACAAAAGAACAAACGTCATGAAGAAGACAAAATGAAACATGCTCGACGAGAAGGTTACATTTCTTCTTCAGGAAAAGAAGTGTGTGCCAAAAAGTTTACATTAGTTTCCGAGTGTTGTCAAAAGAAATGTTATAAGAATGTAACATCTGAAACACAGATAAATATTTATGGTTCGTTTTATAGTAGTTAAACAAAACATCTTCAAGAATCATATTTCGGAAAATGTATGGAAATTGCATCAGAACCTCAAAGGGAGACCGTTGATCCAAAAAAGCCACGGAACCATAGTGGACATATCATATTGTCGTGAGCGGTGTGAATGAATAATTCGAAGATAAAAGAGGCACGAAATATATCTGATGATGTCATTAACATGATGGGTGAACATCTTAGTACCTTACCCCATGATGAGAGCCACTATTGAAAAGATAAACAAACTGCAAAATGACTCCACTGATCCGTGGCGTCCAGTCTATGAACTGCACGAAAGGAAATTTCAAAAACGTAAACCATTGTGTGATGGCTACATAAATATATGTAAAGGGGATGCTTCACTTCTTGTAATAGAATTTGATCGTGCTCGAGTTATCTCATTCCAAAATTGAATGTGAAGATTCAATTTTATAAACGAATGTACTGCTTCAACATTCATATTTTCAAAGATGATTCTATCTATTGCTACTGTTTCACTGAGTGTGATGGAAAGAAAAACCCAAACTCTGTTGTGCGTCTCTGTACGATTGCCTGAAGAATATATAACAACAGTTATATACGTTTCTTCTTGTAACTACAATAGTCTTCATCTCATATGTCGCCGGAGGGCAGAACGGAAACATTACAGTGACAAATTTTTCCGTATGGTTCACCAATTTTCCATTTGAGGTTATTATGGATAGGGAATTGCTTGAAGAATGGGACAAATATCCGTCACAGTTTATGTATACCAAGCTTATTTCCAAACAAAAACTATCTTTCACCATCAGGAAATATGCAATCATAAAATACCAGAGAAACATTGCCATTTTATGATCTAAAACTACACATAAATTTTTCATGTCTTCAGTATCTGGAAACCTGCTGCGAGAGATTTCAACAATGCGTGTGTCGAGCAGTCACCATGGCCAGGTGTCGATAAAAAGACTTTATCGTTAATATGATAAAAAGCATTGTTAAGATTACAAAAGACAAAACATTTAGAAACAATGGTTGCAACATGAAAAAACAGTTTCATTTTAACGAAATGTTCATTCCCTTCGTAGTCCAACAACTTTAAGTGTATTTTTTAAAAAATGTTTTTGTCAAGCAGTCTCCTCGGTCAGAAGCCAACAGAAAAAAAAAAACTAATTTCCAAAATGTGCCTTTTCTAAGTAGACCGCCTAAATTGCAAAGAAGACTAAGCTTTTATAAAAATAAAAACTGTTAAAATGTTATGAAGGTAAATAAAAGGATCCATAGAGGAGTGACTTGTAAAAGATACAATATATAAATATATATAAAATGATACACTAATGTTTTTAGTCTTCTTAGTCTCACATATATTTTTTTCCATCATTGTTCGCCAGGTTGCAGCCCGAAGTGTGGAGGGCCTTTAAGTGTTAAACTGCACATTTTTAGTGTTTTTAGTATCGCTAACTAAAATACATATATAAAAATACCCGAAATTTGGAAAGGGCCACCAGAGTTTACCTGCACATTTTGTCTTTTTAGTCCCACGAATGCATAAATAATCTACTATTATAACAGTTAAATAAAAATTAGTGAGACTAAAAAGTGAAAAATAGATTAAAAAACCTTTTAAAAATAGACTTTTATTTATAAATGTCCTAAAAAGAGAAACAATAATAATAATAGTTATAGACTTGTGGAACTTAAAGACGTGGTCGAACAGCCTTAATAAACTTTACTACAAATTGCTATGATTATATCAATTTATATTTAGTATATAAAAGCTTGGCCCGAAAAGTTAGAGTCTTACGCGAGATATGTTACTACTACATTTGCGCAAATGAGTTACACGTTCTATACTGCGAATAGTTAACAGCCTTATGGACGATATGTTATTACTACGATTATGCTAATGAGTTATACATAGCGTTAGCATTAGACTGCCGAGAGTATAGCTGAAAATTAGTTTCTATCAATGAACGAAGTAAAAATAACACTTTATAGCCATTGGATTCTACAAAGACTAAATCGAGAATGCTTAGTGGTATAAAAAAATTTATAGACATTTACTGCAATGTTAGCTTAAAACAAACTGCCCATATATGGGCAAAACCGAATAAAACATTTTTCATTGGGTTCGTTAATTATTATAAGTTATTATTATAGAATTGAAAGGTAATCCTGCAAATTCCAAATTTAATCCCCCCACCATCCAGGTACTATACTACTCACATCGCCAATACAAAATACTACAGAATTTTTGAAGCAATTTATACAATTCTCTGAAACTAAGATCTTATTCAAAGCTTCAAAATATAAATCTACCACAAAATACATCCTTTTTTTCAAGTATTCACGTATTAAAATCGGCGGTTAAGCCTGCCCTTCACGATACCCATTTCCGTAGCAGTTTTCCTACCCATTTTCTGCTATCAATCTGCTCCCGTGTAGGTTACAATCCAGCTGCCTCCGGAGGGGTCTGGCTCCGGATATAACAGTTTACATACCTATGGGCATGGCCGAAACGGTAATAGAACGTGTTCTAAATTTCTGCTGCACCTACCCATGGAGCTGCGACACAAAAGATGGCCGACACCCGCGTAAAAACGTCGAGGCGTACATATCCGTTTACGAAGAAATTACGGATTCTGAAAAAAGGAATTTTTATACGAAATGAAACCTAATGTACGCGTAAGTAACGGGAAAATTTCAATTAACTCCCAGGGTCATAAGATTATAATAATACAATAAATACAACTTAAAAAAATATGTGATGACTATGGACCCTTATAGCATATAACATTTTACACGGTGCATATTGTATGTTACGAGTATAGCTCAATGGTACTGCTGCCCTTATAGCTCAAGGGTAGTGTGGGAGACTTGTATAGGCTGTTCATGATAAAGTGAGCACTTTTATGGCCCTTCTCAATTTTTCCTTTCATCCAATTTCCATCTTCCCTATACTTTTTGATATAAACATTGGAATTGGAATGTGACCAATAAAAACGGTGTATACTTTTCACCGCCCTTAAAATTCAATGCCTGAAGCTGCAATAAGATATGTTAGTGGTTAATGGCTGTTGGGAGGGCCTTAAAAGTGCTCACTTTACCGTGAACAGCCTAAACTTGCGAGTACTCTCAGCAGTATTGCGTGGACGGACGTGCATAGAAATATGGCGAAACGTGCGTGGTCACATTACGATATTGGCAAACTGATTGATATGCATTAATAGTCTAGTACTTGTATTCAGAAACTCAAATAAATGCAGTCTTCGGGGAAACAATAGTCTTCGTACTCTTTGGATGTACCACAAAGCACCTACATATTTGACTCAATGTAGGCCTGCCAACTGTGGAATGTCTACTATTTGAGAGTTTTTTTGACTGCCATTTAAAATTTTCTGCTAGCATTATTGGTAACGTGAGGGAATGAACTCATGGATTCTTCCTTCTCTTCTTCTACAGAAACTTTTATGCCTTCTGTTGTGCCCATGGGTATAACAGAAGATAGCAGAAATTAGGTATCGTGCAGGGACGCCTTTAGTGAAGAAAAGTAGCGCACAGGCCTGAAAAGCGCATTAACGCTTGCACGTTTATTCTAAAGATTCATTGCAGGAACAGAGCCGGTTATTCACTAACAGCGGCGCGCGCGCACTAAAAGCAGGAGGCACCAGTAATGGAGTAACGCAGCCAGACTAGCGGACGACACTCCCGCGTGTAATGAGGACGACACGCGAGAGGATGAGTGATGAGTTGACCATGCCAGAGCACTCAAGATGTACAGATACATGAGATTGAGCACGCTGTGACCATACACCAGTTATGTTGAAGAGGGCAGATGTTGGGGGGGGGGGGGGGGGGGAGTAAAGACGTGCAGATGATAGAAACATGCTTCCACAGAACCCGATACGAAGCATCGAACCGACCAGTCCAGCGAAATACAAACGTTGTCGCTTTCTCGGAGATCGTCAGAGATAAAACGAGAAATAAAAACATCTTAGGTCCGAACTACCTAGCAGTATCGACCAACGAGATTCTTTCACAACAAACAAACTACTGTAAATATCTAACTCCGTTAAATGTCTACAAGATTTTTATCATATTCCATAGTTACTAATAAACAAAAATTTAAATGTTGGGGAAAAAAACTGAAAAACTGCGAAATCGAGTAATGTAAATTTACTTTATAAATTGGTAAAATTTAACTAAATGTTGTGCGTAATCCATGAATTATCTTTATTTCATGCAACTACATGATGAGACAAAGTTGAGAATTTATTTTTCATTTATGTATAAAATTAGGATAACATTTAATTCGCATGCAAATATATAAAATATGGTGCATTTATTATTCGATCTATGCCTGTGCAGAAATTTAAAAAATACGCCAATATATCCCCCATAAATCAAGCTGGGATAAAATATAAAATAACACCTAACTGTCGTTTATACAATCTCTGGCGAAATTAATTTATCATGAAACATAGGATTCAATTATGTACCTAATGTTACGCAATGCAGATGGCGCCGAGAGGCAGTCCGGCCCTGTGAGGGGGTGGGGGACCCACCACGATCCACCCCTCTTCTTGGAACTACGCGCTCGCCGCCCTGTGCAACCCTTCTGCTTCTGGGAAGCCCGTGAATAACTGACATCGGCGAATCTTGCTTGCGCCACAGCCCCTCTCCCTTGACAATGAATAAATCGACAGGAGGCGCAAGAATATTCTGGTGAGACTGGCTGGCGTCACAGGCCCCCCTCCCCCGCTGAAGAAGCCAACACCTGTAGGAAGTGCGCGAATATTCTGGTGCTTAGGACAATTGTCGCAGCGCGCGAGATACAAAAAATTCTGGATTACGGCCTACGACACTATATACTTATACTGCCACGATCCAACGGCCAACAGTTTTTTTTTGCCGAACACCATCTAGCTAAGTGCGGGCGCGAAGTGTATTCACGCATGACTGCGAACGCGAGGTGTTCTTGGTGTGAATGGACGAGAGGGCGTGAAACCCGGCGAGTGAAGCCTAATGTGCGTGAGGGCGCTCGCACAATTCTAGAACATTGCGGACTGGAGGGACATTGACTAAACTGATGCGAGATTGAGTGGACATGTAATAAGGATTTTATTGTAAATGCTGAAACTGTAAAATATAGACAAATCATTTATAAAACAATCTAATAGATTTATACACTGTCTATTAGGACTGATTTTTATTATTTAATATCATCGATTTCTTCGGGGTGATTATAGATCGTATTGTTGAAGTCATTAATTGTAAACAGTAACTGACACCAAATTATTGTGAGAAGTTAAGTTGAGAGAATTTTGTTTGTAGTTATTGTAAATTTTATTAAGAAATTATAATTAACTGCAACGAGCACGCCTCAGCCACAGGACGAACTTCCTCCAGCGCATGCGACAACTCAACCAGTCACGCTGACGGAAGCTAATGATCACTTCCGAACATCTTCTCTAGGTAACATACAATCCCTGTAGCAGTACCATACTTATGAAAACAAATTATAGAACTACCATCAGAAAGAACAAAAAAAAATCGCACCCCCACCCCCCAGAGATTTCGGCATAGTCGTTCGTCATTCGGCCAGATCCGGGTGGCATTATTGGTTGTCATAATAGACGGGTCGTCCAGAATTCACTGGATTACAGGGAAACGTCCTGAAAGTTCCAGTTACACGGCAGTTAACTACCGACGAAGAAAGCAATACAACACATTTTAGAAACCTAATTAAGTTTTTTCATGGAATTATGACTCTTAATGCCCCTGTCACACTGTCAAATTTTCGCCTTGAACTATATTTGACAATAAAATTTGAAGACAAAATACGGCCATCAAATTTTATCAAATAATCTTGAATGTGTTCGAAAATGTGTCACCCTGCCCAATTATTTTACCGAGAGAATACAATTTAAATAATTATTAAAATTAATTTTCATAGTGAGATATTTCTTTGGTTTTTCCATGCAGTCTATTACAGGAAGACATGTAAGTAATATTTTAATTTATTTCCGCTTCTTTGCTATATTCAGATATAATTTATCAGAGATGTTAATGCCTCCGAGTACGTAATATTATGTGCATTATTCATTAAAACTTGGATTAATACCCAGACAGCTTCTACATAAATTAATTACCTTCATAACCAACTTCGTTTGCAACAATTGTTCGTTATGAGAAAGTTTCTTGGAGTATATTTTGTCATGCACGATTCTGATTGGCTGATACCGTGAAACATCAAAGAAATTTTTAGAACCAGTCCAATCTTCAAATGTTTAATGGAAACTGAAACCATTCCCCTTTCTCCGGCAAAAATGGCGATATGTATGACGTTTCGACGACGTCATAACAGTCCAGCTTTACGTGACTAAACTTATTGGAAGCAGTTTGACGGAAGAATTTGACAGTGTGACAGGGGCTTAAGGCAAGTTTACAAAGAAGGTTAGAGAAGAAAATACTTTCCTACTAGAGTGAGTTCCAGGTACTTGGTGGCGGTCGAAGTCCCATGCCATGGGCAAGTCTGGGAGCAGCAAAGGGCCGGCGACCTGGTGACATGAACGTGAGACCTTGGCGATTACGGAGTGACCTTCCGATACGCGTCAAAGGCTCGCCACTGCAGCAAAAGGGGCGGAACTAGCGCTGGCAAATGTCGGCCGGCCTTCAAAGGTCGCCCCTGCGGCGCCCGGCGCTAAAGGTTCTCCACTCAGCAGGAGGGTGTCACCCGTCCTGAAGCGACGGCTCAAAGACATGGACTGCGCCCTTCTTTGCAGATACTCTGCCATTATACGCTGCACTAACGTTTACATACTAGCTGACGATCCCCCGCCTCCTCCGCCAAACTTCTCAACAGTCACCAAGTATATATGCAGTTTTCCAGGAACAATAGATTTCACACACAACGTAAACGTGGCTAGTAAAAAAAAACACAAGTATCTAACACTATGGTACCGCTGAACTTCAATCGTTTTTTCGGCCTACTTAAATTCAAGCCCTTGTTACAGAGACGCTAGCTGGGTGGGTTTTTTTTATTAACTTGGGGCTAATTTTGTGGCAAAATGTATTGCGTGTCTTACAATTATTCAGTTTAGAATTCTCTATTCTTCGCATTAAATGTGTGTTTAGAAAATATAACCACAGGCCTATTAAAAAACGCCGCCTCGTAATACAGAAAATCATTATGGAAAAAGTACAAATCCTACAGTTAATACAACTGCGCGGTTTTTTAATTGGAAAACTACTAGTCAGCGAAAAATGGGAGTTACTTAATCCACAGCTGCGCAATGTTATAGTGTAATGTGCATTAAATAATTTTGACATGGACGTACACAATGCGATTACAACTTGTGTAGTTTCGTGGTCCACTATCTTATACAATGGGAATTTCACATATTTACGACGACGTTCTGCATTGTTTCTGGAACGAAACAAATATGGACTAGTTATTTTCGATTTATACAATATAAATTGCAACTTTAAAAAAAAAAACAACGAAGGGAGGAAAACCGAGGAACCATGACTGCCGACGTAAATGCCAGAACCAGCTCACAAGAGAGTCGTTAAATATTCGTGTATAGACTGTTCACGGTAAAGTGAGCACTTCTTAAGGCCCTCCCAAAAGGCTTTAACCGCTAATAAATATATCTTATTGCAGCATCAGGCAGTACATTTTGAGGGTGGTGGAATGTATACACTGTGTTTATTCATCACAAAGCAATGTTTATATTAAAAAGCTGCAGGAAGATGGAAATGGAATGACAGGAAAAATTTAGAAGGACCTTAAAAAGTGCTCACTTTACCGTGAAAAGCCTATAAGTGAAGATATCATGTAATACGAACATTTATGTTTGCGTGAAACGACATTGTCAGCACATATTCCTTTTAACACCTACCGTAAAATGTAGGCATATGCATGGGGGCGGTGATGACACGACTTTATAGTGGCAGCGGCAGCGCACGAAGGAATAGCAGAGAGTATTTAGGACGGGCAGAAGTTGGCGCACACTTGTGGGCGGGCCTGTACGGCAGTAGGGTGTGGTCGCGCGGCGTGGCATGTGAAACAGGGCGGCAGGCCAGTTTCGTGCCTGAGGCCCATCGCGACCACGCCCCCTTCCCGCGACATCCCTCGCGCACTATGCAATATCCGCCTCTCTTGCCCCAACCACCACCTACCTGTCTTTTCCAACACAGCCATCGTCATCCAGAAAATCGCCCAAAACTACTCAGACATGAATTATTTATGTTAAGACAATTCCTATGTAAACCAAATGACATGTCCCAAAACTTGCTCGGGAGATGCCACGGTCCTTCAGCTATGCAGTACCATAACAAAGACAGAAAGGTAGAGAAGACATCACCATATGATGACACACATTCTAGTTTCGAATCAATAAAAGGGACCTCTGGTACTCCAACAATAAACACACTACGGTATTCAACTAACGGAAGAATTGTCCCCAAACATACTGCAGTTACCTTCCCCTATATTTCAAGTCACAAAGAGTAGCAAGTCATTGTTACAAGTAAAGTTTATTTTCTTTGGGACTCTGGCAATAGTGCGGCCATTTACATGACTTCAAAGTAACTAACTAAAAAAACTATGTAAAAACTTAATCGAAAACTTTTAATTAAAAGCATATTGCCTAGGAGTACGCATTTGTTGTAATTGTTTGTAATATTCTAAGGTCACCATGGTATTTGTTTTGGTGTAGGCTATTTTTTAAATATTTTTTTGTTACAAATAGTAGCGTAGACGCATTTCTTTTCTATCTCCGCACAAAACATTCTCTTCAAACGCATATTTCACGAACGAACAAATGATTTACCACAGTGGACAAACACATTGCCATCCCGCGTCTTGCGTTGTGTTTAACGTGTCTGCTTCTTGTTCAAAGACGAGTTCTTGTTGCGACGCTGCCACAACTTTATTCAATAATATCTTTAAAAGTTAAACTTCTTCTGAAGTTTTTCACCATTATGCACCAAATGCACAAATTAACTCGAGGATTCAGTAACTTTTATGCCGTAACATTTTATTTTTTACATTGTCACTACACTGGCCGCTCAATTTTCTACTTATCCGATTCCGCCAATGAATTGCGCCCCTCTGTCACAAACCCAGCAGTCTCCAAGATAGCCAGGGTATCCCACAAAATTCGCTTACGTATCCACTTCACATTATTAGTATATCAACCAAACCAATGCGAATAGACACGATGCGACAAAAGTAGGTAATGCGAGTTAGATAATCTCAATTGAGAGTAAGACTATTTGACACATGAAACAAATATTCTAATCTACT
The DNA here is from genome assembly GCA_029891345.1 of Dryococelus australis. Lineage (NCBI taxonomy): Eukaryota > Metazoa > Arthropoda > Insecta > Phasmatodea > Phasmatidae > Dryococelus > Dryococelus australis. Next base: position 198,854,841 of record CM056994.1, read on the forward strand.
ACTCAAGAAGTAATGTCTCAGAATTCCTTCACCTGCCCAAATCAAGAATAGACAAATATTTGCTGTTTCTTCGAGAGGGTTATGTACAAATTTTGACACTACTACAAAACATTTATAAAGAAATGGTTGGCACAGAAAGGTTCTTTCAACAGTATGCACAATATCAAAAGATCCGTCAGAACGCTTATTACATACTATCAGTGATACAGATGTAGGTGTGAAAAATGTATTTAACCTACCAGAATTAATTGACTAAGCTGATATGGTAGTCCTTTGTTCTTCCACTTCAGAAATTCCACCACTTAAGCGTCATCCCTAGTTTTATTGGTATCTCTGTATGGACTTGTTTTCTATTTTTTTTTTTTTTAAATATGGAAAATTTCAATGTAAACATTTTAAGACAGAAATTAAAGTAGATATTTGTTGCAAATATATAAATGTGGTTATTGAAACAAATGTAATCTTTGAAAAAAATCAATGTCGTCAAAAATCGCTGTAAGTAGTCAGCCTCTGTCTGCGATTTGCAGTATTGAAACATAATAGTCGCGGCGTGAAATTCTAAGGAAAAGAATACCCGACAAGTTTATTTATGATTTTCCATCGCATCCGCAATGCTTACTTACTGCCGGACGTGACCGAGGAGTTCAAAACGTTTTTACTAGGAAGACTACTTGCCTTCCAATATGTGCAGAGCAGAACATTTGGTATCATGAAAATGTCCTGCGATCCATGTATGCTGACTGCGTAAAAGCAAGAACGTGTAAATAAAACAGAAGATACCAAGCGATGGATCTCTACCTAAAAATTGTTGCCTTATTGAATAAAAAAAAATTATCTCTACAGTACATGGGTTAATTCTTATAAAAACATAATACCCCACGAAATTCGTTTGCACATAGCTAGAAAGACTAAACACACATACATTTCTTTCTATAAAGCGTTAATGCTGTATACTTTTACATAGTTACATAAGTGTCGAGGTGACAAACAAATAGAGAAGGGCCAAGGATATAACCAACGTAAGGACCGTCAAGAACGTGTAGTAAACGGCTTTGCCAGTTTCTCTGACAGCAAGTCGACACACACATGACTGGGACACCCAGCACCCTCACAACTAGCGACCATTGACGGGAGGAGACGACTGTGCTTGGCCACCTGTCTTTCCACATATGTATACCATGTTTAAACATAAATTTCACTATCTCTGTCTACAAAGTAGCAGTTAATTCGCTGCTACAAAGCAATATGCATGTCCCACTCGCTAAGTCACAGTTTGATTTACAGATCATTTGGAAGGGGGGGGGGGGGGTTTAAAATTATAGATCGGCATTCTGTGATCTAACGTACCAAAGTTCTTAAAGGTAGCAATTGGCATGTAAACATGCCTGAAAGACTTTCATACTATCCATGAGCGCACCAGCTTTCCGGGCAGTAACAAGCTTAATTTCGTGACGTCTTCCGATGCTGCAGCAGTCCCGTTGTTAGTTCTAGTACATTTAACACGCACGATCCCACGACATCAGTGATGATAGCCCCAGCGAGCTGACAAGAGCAGGGAAAAACTACTCGATTAGAGCCATACTCGCACTGAAGATGCGACACGTCGTCCCATCTTGTTGAAGTAGCCTGTACTGAGCTCCTTGCCATCCAGTGGCTCTATAGAAGTAATGAAGATACAATTTATGTACACAGCCGTAGTCACTGATGTATGGAGCAACTGTGTCTATTACGCGGCGCCTAGAAACAACACCAGACCTTAAGAGGCTCTCCCATGACGTGCGTGGGGATTAGCATGTGCTCAAATAAAATGTATTTTTTTTAAATTGATAAATCAATAATGGTGGAAACATCCTCCATCCCTAAACATGTTATAACGTATATGTTTCAATTTATAGTAATGGAATCAGTACAGTCTAGAACTCTTTCTTTCCTTCATAGGTTGGTTTCAAATCCTGTATAACAATATGCGGCATGGATGAGAGTGCGGGCTTCTGTAGCCCTCTCCACCATGCACATTTCGCAACTTGCCCGTCGTTTCCAGCTTTGACAGCATACCGAATGCAGAAATTTGTTGGAGGTCTGTGACCTCCAAACTTCACTGGCAGATCTAGTTGTCCAACAGGCCCGGACCAAAATAAACATTCAGTTGCGTACCGCGTACCGATGTCTGTTTCAACGAACACATTGAAACACAGCATAGCACGCCCTTATGCGAGATGCACAAGACTGCTGTAACTACCAAGCTGACCTTGATCGCGAGCCTGGTGCATGCCGATGAAATCCCGTACCTACCTGTCATTTCACGGCATCATCATTGGGTTTGGCGACACCTACAGTATTACCCTACAGCGCCGTTTCGTTGTCATCCTCTTACGCGGTCTTAGCTTTTTTTCTTTCGTACTCGTCTACCATCATAAGCTACACGGCATAATCCACAACAAATAGCGAGTGAGACATACTGTACTTCAGACCATTTTTTTTAGCAGCTGCAACAAAAACAACACGTTTGAAAACCAAAGCAAATACAAGCTGCCAAGCGCACTAAAAAAAATAAAATAAATAACGGTATGTATATTGAAACATACAAAATGTACTATACCAGTGGTAATCTTAATTCGTCTGCAAACATCGATACGATTGTTATGAAAGCCTGAAACTGGATTTTCAATACACGTCACTTGAAACAAACAAAAATGTCTACTTGATTCTGCTTGTAATTATTTTAAAAATTTCCAGATATTTGAAAAAAACTAAACACACCCTATTTTATGCGAATTCTCCAAACTCTTGATGCCTAAAACCGGCGAATATTTGAACAGTGCATGCATGCCATGAAAAAAAGGTTGTAGCCGCAATGTGTAGTGCTTACGACGGGAGAAATAAAGAACTATGTGAGATTAGTTACTCAATTTAAAACCAATATACCTAAATGCAAAAAAAAATGAACGTGCTAAACATACGCCAGTATTCAAGGCAAGTGTACAATATACATTTGTAACTTACGATAATTATATGCTAAATTAAACATTACTGCAACATCACACACACATATTTACACGTTCACGTGGCTGGATAATGCAAAATAAGTTTATATACGCAACTCATTTCTACTCTACTGTTGGCCGCATGTTTATCCGGCCACTGGTAAACGTGGACGAATCAGCAAAAAACACGTGTTCCTCAAATGGGCGGTGTATCACGACACACACGTGGTGGGGAGCGCCAGGTACCGAGCACTCCGTGTCGCATCGATTGGTCTCTTCTGCCTCTTGGCGACGGCACAAGGGAACGAGCCACTCGCACGACACTTGCCCCACAATCTACATCGAAGCAGGGCACAAGAGAGGTTACCTACTACATACTCCACACCGCGAAGGACAGGCCACAAGAGGCTACATACTACATACTCCACACCGCGAAGTACATGCCACAAGAGAGGCTACCTACTACATACTCCACACCGCGAAGAACAGGCCACAAGAGAGGCAACCTACTACATACTACACACCGCGAAGGACAGGCCACAAGAGAGGCTACATACTACATACTCCACACCGCGAAGTACATGCCACAAGAGAGGCTACCTACTACATACTCCACACCGCGAAGGACAGGCCACAAGAGAGGCAACCTACTACATACTACACACCGCGAAGGACAGGCCACAAGAGAGGCTACCTACTATATACTACACACCGCGAAGGACAGGCCACAAGAGAGGCTAACTACTACATACTACACACCGCGAAGGACAGGCCACAAGAGAGGCGACTTACTACATACTACACACCGCGGACAGGCCACAAGAGAGGCTACTTACTATATACTACACACCGCGAAGGACAGGCCACAAGAGAAGCTACCCACTACATACTCCACACCGCGAAGGACATGCCACAAGAGAGGCTACCTACTACATACACCGCGAAGGACAGGCCACAAGAGAGGCTACCTACTACATACTCTACACCGCGAAGGACAGGCCACAAGAGAGGCTACATACTACATACTCCACACCGCAAAGTACATGCCACAAGAGAGGCTACCAACTACATACTCCACAGCACGAAGGACAGGCCACAAGAGAGGCTACCCACTACATACTCCCCATCGTGAAGGACAGGTCCAAGGCCCATGAAGGGGAAAGTGAGAAACAACTATATAACACTGCTCTGATGTCATAATTAACATTTAAACAGTTTTAAGTAGCAAATATTAATCATTGCTATAAATGAAACACAAATTAAACTATATAAAATAATAAAGAAGAAAAACAAACACATTGCACAGCCACGTCCATTGCCGGCACCGTATATGTTTTTTTAGAATATTTCTCTTTACACAGTAACAGGATATCTACTTATTTCCAATAAACCAAATTCGTTACTTTTTCATGGATTTATTCACCATTTTAGTTGATTTCACGATTTCTCGATTTTTCGACAATTTGTGGCACAATGACAACCATCCTAGATGTGCAAATTTCATTATATGTGAGTGTATAATGGTACGTGTCATATTGTTATGCGCTGCTGCCCGGCTCAGTGGGGGTGGACCCACTTCCCTCCTCCCCAAGGCCGGGGTTGCCACCTGACACCCCTTTCTGGGAAACCCGTTAATAATGGACTGACGGCTGTCGCTCTGCTCGGCGCCTTGCATGCGCCACGGCCCCTTCTCCACTGCTGGAGGTTTCGACGGGTCTCGCGACGACGAAAGAATGTTGCGACGACGCAAGAGTGTTATGGTGAGACTTGCTGGCGCCTCGGCCCTCCGCGACGCATTACCGGTGCTGGGGAAGATTCTATGTGGCAGTCTAATAATCACTATATATACTGCCGCGACCCAGAGGCCGGCAGTCTTTGACGGAGGCCGCCTGGCCGAGTGTGCACGAGCGAAATTAATGGAAGACGACAACAGGACGGGCGGAGGTGTTCGTAACGAGAATGGACGAAAGTGTGTGAAAGCGAGTGAAGCCTACTGTGCGTGAGGGCGCTTGGAGCCCTCTAGAACATTGCGACTGGCGGGACATTGACTGAACTGAGATGGGACTGAATGGAAGTGTAATACGGATTTTATAGTAAATATTCGAACTGTCAATTTGGACACATGTTTTATAGAATATTTGAATAGATTGATACACTGTCTATTGGGACCGATCTTTAATTATTTTCATTTTATTGATTTCTTTGTGGTAATTAAAAATTGTATTAAATTTTAGTAATTAGTTGTGCACAGTAAGAGGTATCAATTCATTGCGAGATTTCGAGTTTAGAGAATTTTGCTGTAGTTATTATAAATAAAATAAGGAAATTAGAAAACTTTTATTTCATTAAGACCTCCATCCCTTGACGAACTTGATATAGCCCACTTAATTTCTAGAGAGAGAAATTGTAACAATATTATTGATGGGCGCATCATCATAAAATAGTTGTCAGTGGTTTAATACTTCATCATTTCATGGAACATCAGAGTCAATCAACAAAGATGTGGACTTAAAAAAAACATATGACCACCCCCTCAATTGCATTACTGTTTCATGGCTTTCATTACCACCTGCTTATTTCGTTACTTTTTTATGACTGTCACGACAAATAGACATCTTAAGTAATCAACCATTCACAAACTACTGAAAAGAAACAAAATCTAGCCTTAATATTTTCACGCAAGGCAATCAGAATGCGTTTAGTTCTGAAATCCAAATAAAAGACTTCTTCTGGCAGCGCTCTATGAACTAGGTGACCAAAATTCGCATCCTGAGAATGTCCACAGAACATGCCACATACCTCCCTCCGATTTTCAGAAACAGACACACGTATTACAAGCATAGAGAAAAAGTAGTGAACTCACAGAACAGAACAAATGCAATATTGTATTAAAAAACACCATTGAAAATTAAAACTGCAGCACCTTCATCAGCAATGGCGTTTATAAGTAAAATGTGTGCAATAAATACTATTGGATATCGTCATTAAAACTTGCCGCTGTATTCCACCACAAAGTGACCAAGGAACACTCCTGCCAGTGGTTCTCTACTAGACATATGTGCGTGGCATTTCAAAGGTACCTAATGCAATATACATGCTCGCATGGACCTATTGAATTAAGTGTGCCATAAGAAGGCCGAACTGCAGGCCCAGTGAGGTTGTCTGGTCACATCGGAGAAATGATGCACATTGTACGTGGCATGGAATTATTGCTCGATGTTCGTAACACGGGTCAAATGAGTAATTCCCACATCCGTAGACCATACTCTTGACGGCCACGAAAACACAAGATTAGCGGGATGTATGTACAGCAATGGAATACGACACGGCGTCCACAGTACATATATCAAAGTCTGCAGCCACCAAATTGTAAATACGGACCACTGCAAATAGGTCGCTAACACTAAGACTTTACTGCACGCCTGCCTTCAGCTCGACCAGGGTTTTCTTATTCATTGTGATTTAAAGTTTAGTTTACAGCAAAATTTATAAGAACCACCTTGGTTAATAACATAGTTACAAACTACAAAATTTTTTTTATGAAAAGTATAATAGATTTGTTTCACTTGCGGGCCCCGACTAAGCTTCAGGACACTCAGGGGTCGACGTACCAAAGTTTAAGAACTGATGTGCTAGACGAATACTACCGCTATCACCCCAGTACTACGGTGTCAAGGAATAATCGATGGCGGGATCGAATATCGTCTTGTTGGGGAGAAGATTTTCTTGTTTGAATATGCGACATAGAAGTGAAAATAGAGAGCTTTAAAAGCGTGCCACACTTGGATTATGCTCGTAATGCCGTGAATGACGTTCGCTGGGCTTTGGTATTTCGGTGTTTGGCCGCCATTACTGCAAAAGGAAAGTGATGTACTATTTCAACACTTATATGTCCGATGAAAAACTTCCCGAACTGCGCAGCATATTATGCAACGGACGACTACCCTGGCCGGAAAGATCAGACCTGTCTCCCACTGAACACGCATGAGAAATGATAGAACTGGGATCACACTTGTTCTTGCTAGATCACCTAAAAAAACGCTTACAGATTTTCGAAAACAGGATAGGAGGCAGGGAACTGTTTGGATGAACATCAACTACGTGTACGATATTATTTATGACAAAGGACGAGCCTGTTTCGATTTCCGAGGATATGCAGCATATTAATACTGAGTTTGGGTACTGCTGCTAGACCACATTTCAAAAGCAGTGCACTTATACATGAAGAAGGTACAATGCATCCAAGCGATGTACACTTTATTAAATAAACAAACCCTTACATTGGAGCGCATGTCCAAAACACCAAGAAAATGTGAAAATATACAAGTAAAACTATTTAGAATAAGTGTTTCCCTCCGGATACTTCTCAATGTCTGGCTATACATGTGTTTTTACTATGATTGTTAAATTTACCAAGTTCAAATATCTTAAATTATAGTAAATACACTACAAACAAAACCTTAATTTGATGGCATCCCGTGGAACTCCTACTCTAAGTCAGGCATTCACAAGTGAAAACCTATAAAAGAAAAATGAAACATAATTAATCAAGAGGCAATCGAAGGTGGAACATTCCACGGCAGATAGTTCGGGCACAGAGCAGTCAACAAGTCGGGCGGGGGGAGAAAGGGTACACTTGTCCCGGGCACTGATGTCTGGCGGGGGGGGGGGGGGGCAGACACCCGCAGTTAAGGGTAAAATAATTTTAAATGATTGTATTTTCTTAACTTTGAGAATTTCTTAGTGCTGAAATATGAAATTAAAAATAAATAAATAAAACTAATTCGTTTAAATATTTAAAACTTATTTGCATTCATCGTTAGCGTGTACCGTATAATACGACACAAACCTAAAACATGGTTTTGAGACTGGAATAGATTTTTACATTAACAGAGCTTATGTGGGAAGGAGGTCAGACAGCACCAGAGTTTTAGAAAAATTAAAGGCGCTAGCAAATTTTACGAGATAACTGGACTAACATTCTATCCGAATGTAAGGTGGCTGCATATGCTATAGATATATCAACTGAGCTTAAAGAAGAACAACACCCGAAAAGTTCAAAAAGGAAACGCACCTAACATCTGCACAAAAGACAGTTTTAAAAGAGACATATTTTTACTCATTCAGACATGATCATATCTCAACTGAATCAAATATTTTTGAACGACATTTTTAAACTTACTATTTGAAAAATATTCTACGGTCTTCACATCTTCACTAGTAGATGAAACTGTGCATCTGCAAGCAGTTATTAAGTGTACATTTAGGGAGTGCTTAGACTCAAAGTTACTTTCTTCTGTTGCAGAAGGTGAACGCGTATTTATTAAAATGAACCTAGTAAAAAACTTTTAAGGTCGACAATGCTAGAAGATAGACTGGACGGTTTGTCAATGCTTTCAAATGAGCATTAATTGGCCAACGATATTAATTTTGATACCATTAGAGATTATTCCAATATTAAAGTCAGACGTTTGATCTAAATTCAAAAATCTAAACCAGTAAACAGCTAATTTCTATACTTTTTAAAACCAATATTTTATGATTCAATTATTTGAAGCTATTTATTTGGTATTGTGAAATGATTAATTGCTTAATTTCAAATATTTTCAGTCACATACAGGTGCAATATTTATTTGAAAGTCACTAGCATAAATATTAGCCATCGTTAGGTATCTTCTGCTTCCTTTACTTTCCTTATGAGAAATTTCTTGTAACTTATTTAGTATACCTTTGTATATATTTGCAATATTCTAAATAAATTTTAAACGTTATATGAGTGATGTTTATATTTATTTGTGAAAGGCATCGGAATTTCTGTCGAAGGCCCTGTCCAGGCATAGTACTTTGCCTAAAAAAGGAACGCGTACGACTTGCCCACCTGTTAGTGACTTCGCCAATAGAAACAAGCTAGTGATTCGTTCGCAGAAACTGGGTCTTTGAACAGCTTTAACCTGGGCATAGAGCCGTGGGCTGTTACAAACATTTACATTTCCGTTGCCACCAACGTGATGCCGGTGTCCGAACAATCCACCGGCGAGCAAAATCGCTATTGGCGCAGTTCCCACAGCAGTAAGAATAAACGCAAGATGCTCCGCGGGGAGGGAAGCTAAGCGGATCCACCTGAAACCAGCCGACGAAGCAGTGAGCGACCTACCCTAAGGCGTGGTTATGCGAAACCGGAGACAGGACAAGGTACTAGTAAGCACGGACGTGAAGAAGGCGAATAGAACAAATAGGAAGAGGGTTCCCTGAAAAAAGGAGGGGGGGGGGGTCACTAATGGCAGCAGGCTGCGAGCAGTGAACAATGCAGCGCTTATGATCACTTCGACATTCCTTATACCCATCTACCCCAAGAATTAAACTGGACTCTTTATCATCAACGTATACATGGCTACCTCATTTCGCGCACTATCGGAAAGCGGTCTTCCGAAGGAAACTTACGTAATTCCTTTACATTTTTATGCCTCCACAGACATCTGGTATAGTCACACAAATGATGTTGCGGCAGTACGGCTATTAATGATTTCTGAAAGAACTTCAAAACCCAGATATCTGCCAACTTCAAGATTTAAACTGGAACATAATCAGACATATAACCTGTACACAAGTAACGCCATTTCATGAACATCGTGCATGTGTTCCTCTTTACTATGATTGTAATAAAACACTTAAAATTCCATATACAATAAGAGATCTCAACTCTTACATTACTATAAATTTAAAACACAACGACGAATAATATTGACGACGACAGTTCTAAATACTTAAAATCATTACCTACTGCGTGAAAAACATAATTAAAGAATGTACGCTATGTACAGTAGGCCCTATATAAATTGTACATCTAGTGCGTGAACAGGAGGTAAGTGGTAAAGTTGCGGCGCACGCGAGTTACATGTAATTTTTGAGTGTGAGTTCGAAACTCCGTCGGACCTAATTTTTTTTATCGTTAAATTTTACGTGCGGATAATATCCCGGTACATATAGAAAAAAAAAGATTTTGCAACCGGTCAGTAATTTTCGTAAAAATTAAAAATAACACACTCGTACTCTAGTGATAACATGCCATTTTCAAGAAAATGAATGAAACTATACTAGTAAGAAATTTAGTTATGTAAAACGATAGTAATATAGCGATATTAAGATGTGCTAGCTAGTTTTTTTTGGTTTACGCAAGTTAATAACTGGTGTGCTAGCTAGTTTTTTTTTGTTTACGCAAGTTAATAACTGGTAGCAGTTCTACGAATGAGGTTCATATTTCTACAAACCACACACTGCGCACCCACCGAGGGTGCCGAATGCTAGCAAGCAAACTGCTGACGTGTAATATTAATCTTCCATGGCGGCTCATATAGCGGCTGGTATACCGGCTCGTGCACCAGGCCTTATACAAGCCTGTACAAGAACCAACTACGGCTGCAGGTATCGTGTAATATCGGCATAACAGGAGCACAGCACGACGGAAGGTAGTGACTTACAATGAAAGTGGTACGCCTAGTACGAACTGACATTAGATTGGAAAAAAAAAAAAAAAAATATTCACTGCATCAGACGAGCGATAAATCAGACGTCAAATACTTGCTAAGGAAGCAAAAGTCGCCTCGGGAAAAAGCCTGCCCCGAAACCATCAGAGGAGTCCTTCGTAGAGGAAACTTCAACGGTCGAGTAGTGTGCAATAAACCATACGTCAGCAAGACGAACAAACGTCTCAGGTTCCAGTTTGCCACAGATCACGCTGATAAATTGTTTTGGCTACTAGAAAACAGCAATATTTACCGATGGAAGTAAATTCAGTGTGTTTCCATTTGATGGGAAGGTCAGTAACTGGTGTAGGCAAACGCGTAGTTTGCAGAAAAATTTTTTCAGCCGACGGTGAAACACGGGGGTGAGTCCTGATGGTATGGAGTTGTATGGCGACTTTGTGTGTGGGGAATCTCCTTTTTATAGACAATACTATGGATCAAGATGTGTATTTGGACATATTGCGGGAAATAAGCGAAACTGAGCGCAGAGAAATTAGGCTTGCGGGATTGTTTGCTTTTTGTATCTATTGAATAATGATTGTAAATACATGTATTCGCTAATAAATTCAATTTTCATAGCCAAAAGAATTGTATTACAACAATGAAATAACACAGGATGGGTGTACACCACTGTCACATGCAGCCGAATAACGGGAAAAAGAAAATTTCGAACGCCGTTTCCCAACCTTTAATGTTTAAAACAAAACTAAGCAAACTCGGCCAGTTTCACCTCACCACTTTCCTTAGCAAGGCAATAAACTGCACTCTACTTCGGACACTTCGCCATGTAATCCACTTCAAGCGCGAATTTACGCCACAGTGGATCAATACCCATGCCAAAAAAATAGCATATTCTGTCTTTACAGCTGGAACAGACACGGTTAAGGGTTGGAGAAACGGAAAATGTTGGCCGGCGTCTCTGGTGATCGATAATGTTAATTAGTTGCCGGTTCCTTCAGCGCTACCAACCCACGGAGAGCTTTTAGGTGACGACGAGCCAGTTTACATTCAATCACCAGACGCCCTACCCACGTTCCTGCGACCCATCACGTGAAGTTTACATAAAAGGCGGGGTTTTCACTCCTGCCGCCACCATTATGCGCTGGACTGCATTAAAAAAATGTAAGAATGAGTACGCAGAACAACGAAAATCTCTGTGCATCGGTGGGGGCTTGGCTGCGCCAGGCCTCACAACGGTTCTAGAATACTCGCATTTGTAAATCATCTCCACAGAAGCCAAGTCGCACAAACAGGCATCTATTCACAAGTTTCAAGCAAATTATGACAATCCAAATAGACTTAAAAACGAGTTTACTCAAAAGTTAACATACACGGAATCCCAAAACGTCACACAGCATGTGTACAAAGTAATTTCCAAGGTCAGAATAATATTGCACGAAATTATTTAAAGTTGATCATGCCGCCACAGAATACGCCTCCGCGGGATGCCCGGATCTCCCCCCCCCCCCGCATGTGCGACACTGAGGCCATCCCATGCAGTGATCCCCCTATACAACCCGAGGGAACCTTGACTTCACGAGGCCATAACATAGTTCACCGGTGCTTGGGAGTGGCCCTAGCCAGTGATCAAAAAACGAAATTACAAAAAAGTGACAACAAAAACGTTGAATTCTCACGTCATTTAAAACACAGTATATGAACATGAATGGCATAACCTTTGTTGTAATTTACTATGTGTGTACCATACAAATGGGAAACTACTGAATAAAATGCAAGAACAACGTCAATTGTGCAACAAGTGCCATAAGACGGAAATTTTAGCTTAGTAAAACATTTTTAGTAATTCCGATCTTCTTACACGAAAACCAAGTCGATCGCAACGAGGAATCATTTCAGACACAGGCGCAGAAAGCTGGTAACGGAGGCGACCGTAGACAACCGTGCCCCCCCCCCCCCCCCGTAAAACCATTTCACATAGCTTCCCCACGATTCCAAATTGCATCACACTACACTAACTCAAATGATACATTATTGTGCTGCGTTTGACAAATTAACTTTACTATCTCTGTAATAACGAATTTTGAATATAAATTTTCTATGTGCAACAAACGAAGCCAGCAGCTAACTGCGCAAGTTCCCTGGCGTGACATGTACCCACTGAATTCTACTTGACATACGTACACTCAAATACTTTATAACAGCCACTTACACCGCGGACTCTAGCAAGATGACCTCACTCGTCAGCAACATGTCACAAAGGCGTAGTCAAATCAGTAGCCGACCTCCCGTCGCGCCAGCGGTCTGGGGTGCGGGAGGTTATGGGTTTGAATCCTAAGTAAGGCATGGCCGTTAGTTTAAGTTATATCATCAGTTAGTTTGTAAGGCGTCCCCTGATAAGCCTTCCGGTATAACACCGGGAGACGTTAATTAAGCCCTATCCAATAAATCACTCAACCAATCAAAAGTCAGTTGCGGTAGCTCGTAGTTTGCTTGCCTGTGACAGCCCAGCCAATAAGTAAATCAATCGCAGCACGAACAGCCAATCAGACACACAAGCACCGTTCCAGAGCCTCGCGCGCCAATCTGCTAATGGCGCAAGCCCACATAAATGGAACCACTACGGGTGGTATTCATAATCATATGTCTATAGGCTGAGATTAAGCTGGTCTTGATCAACACCATCTTATTTCTCAAGAGTGTTATTTCCGCACCAGGTTTCATAGTTTACAAACAAGACGATCTCCGTGATGGTGGTGTGGTGTGTTCAAGGCGTAGCTTATATTTTAACACTTCAGGCTTGGTCAAGTACGAGCTTAAGGCGCGCTACAGAGGCTCGAAATAAAACGAAACATGGCGGCTGGACACTAAATAGATAAATAGGCATTTTTTCTCACAAGGACGCAATGTATGCGTGATATTATATGCATATTATCTGCAAATTGATAAATAAAGTTTTTCGAATTATATGCAAGTATTGCAAATAATAAAAACAAGGTTAAAACGAATAAAGTGACGTTAATGTAATGAAAAATAACTAATTTGCTTTTCTCGCTTAGAAAAGTTATGCGGACGAGTGTAAAATGAGATTGAAAATGAAACTGTATGAATTATGTGATTTGTTTACACGAGCATGCAGAAAATAACTCTGCACACTGTCGACAGCATCACTTATGAACTGAAATCATCAGAACAAAATATCGGGCCAAGACATTTTATATAACCTTTTGATTTCAAAATTGCCGTGTATAATATATTTATACTTACAAAACTTCTACTTTTATTTTCTATTCAACACAGTATAGTATATTAAATTTTAATTTCTTGTTACGAGCATGAACGATTATTGAAAATCACCATTAAATTTGAAAAGGAAAAACTTTTTTGTAAATAACCTATATTCCGTTTAGCGCTATCTAGTTATTACTTTGTCATTAGTGGAACTTAAGTTCTACTATGTGAATTAAATAAAGAAAAATCAATGGTATCTGCACATTTACAGTTCTATAAAAGCATTCTCGGAGCAAAGCAATTTAGATTTTCGTCCAAATGTGTAATTAAATCATTAATCTCAACCTAACACATGTTTTGTTATCGCCACTTTGCAGAAATCTCCGCTAATGCGACGTATGAAGTCATCCAATCAGCGTTTGCCGTTTAAAAATGCAGTCTCAACAAGTCACTTCTACAGTGGACTTGGCGAAGACGAGCTTATTTGCAGTCTTAAGTAGTACAAAAATAAGACAGTATCCAAGACGACCACTGTTTGCCTGTGCTTGAGACAAACACTTAAGCGATTTTCATGAAATGTAAATAAGCACTTGAAACACCAAATAAGCTTGCCGAAACTAGAGCTTAAGATACGTTTACGAATACCGCCATACGTACTAACTTCACTTGTGTACCAGAGCCAGCTGCTTCACACGGGTAGACAGCCATGTCAGACAACCGTTCAATACTGCAAGTGGTCGACGCAGAGGGCTATTCTCGGGCAGCTTCTTTTCCCTTTTCTAACAAATGACTTCCCAACGGCGATCTAAATAAATTCAGTTATCACATTTATGCTGACTACCAAACGCAACTATAAGTACAGTAAGCACGTATGATTGGCAGTCCTCAAGTAGGTTAGCTCTTCAAGATACCGAACTTGGAAAAGTGAAAAGAATTAAAATTATTACAAAATTACAATCTGTCACTAAATCTGGATCGATGTACTACGAAACAATCTGAAAACCATAGATTAAACCAAAAACATTTGACGTGGGAAGAAATAACAACTACCAATAAACGAATAGGAGAAACTTGATTTGTAAAAAGCCAACCTTATTGGAGGACATCGCTACATTAAGGGCGAATCCCACTTGCTATTAATATTTAAAGCGAACTTAATCCTAACCGGTTCGTCTATGGAAAAGAAAACGCGATACCCTAGACCTAGACAGATGCTAAGAAAACAGTATAAACAGTGCAGGCACATAACGGAAGGGAAAAGGCCATTCTCAGTAAGTGAGCACTTTTGAAAGCCCTCTCATTTAGAATAATAGTTAATATATAGGGCCTCAAAAGTGCTCACTTTACAGTGAACAGGCTATATCAGGAGACATACGAAAAAGAACGGAAGATTTTAATGTTACATCATACAATGCAACAAGCAACAAAATGTCAAAAACATTGCGCAATGGCGCAAAACTCACGCAACGGCAACAAGATCAGACCAATGTGACAACAATTTAAAGTGGTTCTGCAGTCGTCGTGAACTTCTGGGCGGCAAAGCAGTTTCGCTCCAATCTGCAACACGTAAAACGGATCAGGACATTCCATTTAACGCGTGAACACGGGGAAAGGAGCATTAACAGAGAAGAGAAAATCGGAGACCGGGATCCCGAGCGCCTGGAATCAGGTGTGACCGTGCCGAGGCGATTTCACTTCCCGCAGCCGCTTGGACACTCCTTGACGGAACGTTCCATTCCGTGCAAATTGTGCTGGCAAGCGGCTGACGAGAGGCCACCCACATCCTTCAGTATAGAAAAAATTGCGGGATAAACGAAATTAAAAACGCTCTGTAATTCCGAGATAGTTTTAGGTATAAAAATACTGCACTTCAGCTTAGCCGTCTTAACGTTTGCAACCATAACAGCGTGTTGGTCTATTTACAAAGAAGATGAGAGTACTGGGTGTTACGAAACTGGCTGGACTACTCGCAAGTAGGTTGGTTACCTGACTGTGATTGGTGAACGGTGCTAACCAGCGAAACCATTTTGCTGCCATGTACGGCTGGAGTTCGCGACACAACAGACTGTTCACCTCGATGTTTTTTTTTTTTTTACCGGTGTGCACCTTCATTATGCCTGTCCACAATGAAGAAGTCAATTATGAATTATTCTGGAATTTATAGACTAATAAATGTGAACCGCTGTACGCTTCAATACTTGTATATCGATCTTTTCCCAACTAACGCCACGTTATTCAAAGGGGACAGTGTAAATAAACGCATGCTATAGGAGAATTGTTAATATAGTCGCAGTTGCATTATACTAATACAGTACGTCGTGAAGTAACGGGTCATAACTCTGGAGTGTAACAACGCCATAAAATTATTTCACCTCGCAGTTGGTGGTTGGTGTTGGAGTTTGAATACATTCAACTTCCACCACCAACCGGCCAATCAAAGAGCGTTCTCTAGGTTCTGAATGCATGACAGTTGTAAAGTTCATAAATAATGAAATTATAAATAAAAATATTGGTATCAAGCTGGTAATACATACAGTTACTCCGCAACCAGCAATATTTAAAATTAAAAAACCCCCGTGTAATAACATAAAAGCTAAAGCAAATAATGCGTGCCTTTTGTATTTGCAGGCTTTTATAAAACTGTTTGCATGGTTACAGACGAATTTGAGATAGATATGTGAATAATGCAGAACATTTAATTTTTAGAATAAGGAAATAACTTATGTTTAAAAAAAATGGCTTACTTCGGCGTGCTTTATTTTAAAAAATCAAGATTTCAGCAATAAAAATCTCGCCCACTTTTAAAATGTCAGCAAACGCCAATCAAAATAATTTGTACCCGTTTCTTAAGAATATACTGCTATCTGTTGGCACAACTATGAAACAATTGACAACTTGGACGGCCTATACTGAGCATGAGCTCTCACGGACAACTCAGTGCGCGCAGAAGGTCAAAGGGCTGAGAAGAGACTATACGCACACTTGCGACACGCGACTATTTCTGTGCGACTGGAAGACGCCGCCAAGCAGCGGCGCGTTGACAGAACAGGTGGATCACCCCACCTGCAGCCTTCTGCTTTCTCTCTACCACGTAGTACTAGGCAATTACAACGAGACCCCATAAACAAGAAACCCGAAATACATACGGTAAAAATTGCCCATCTTCTTAGTATTAACAACACTGTTTTTAATATGCGAGTCACAAATATCCCTACAGAACAACAAACTTCTCTCTCTGAGAATACCAGACTGAGAGGAGAAGATATAAAAATTCGTCCCGTAGTTCATTGTAACTTTTTATAGGCAGGGCAGTCTTATTGCTCAGTTCAATTTCTCCGGCACATTAGAATCCCTCGGTGCATTATCCGCGGCCAACTCAGTTACAAGCCGGCAGGTTGGCAGCCCGCCACTAGGGAAACGACACAGCGAAGAGGGGTCATTATGGCACACCAGCCATACACGGGGGAGGGAACATAAACCCGGTCCACCTTTGGCACCGGAGAACAACGAAGCCACGGCAAGCATCGTACAACTGCACTGCTACTACTCCAGCCCCACCAATGCACATGCACGCGGAAAAAGTACTCACACCAGCACGACACTTTCAGCAAACTTAGTGCTACGTCACGTCAAATCTACTCCCAGTGGCGAAATTGCTTGTAAAACTACTACTTACATTTCTGAATTGTCAAAGCATACCCATTGTATATGAAAATTATTTCAAGCAAACTTTAAATTGCCAATGCATCTGAATGAAGCTGCTTATTGCCATAACTTAAATTTAAACATATCGCAGTTTTGGCGCACCGCAGCAGCTTAGTGCGGGACCACCCGGCCGAGCGAAGCAATCAAGTTTTACATGTTTAATGGTTTTAGGCATATTTCGGCCACGCCACCTTTCACGATATCGCTTTCAAAAAACACACTCCATTTTTGCTCAAGCCTTATTGTTACAAATATTTTTTTCTAGAACATTTTAATATCCCGACAAAAAAGCAGGCAAATTAAGATCTATACAAAAAAACACAACTACTTTTAATTTACTCATATTTGCTCTAGTAGCATAGTTCCATTTTTCAATGAGCACAAAGTGATTTTTGTTCGAAAGCGATAACACACGCCTAAAACTATTAACCTATCCTTACGCTCGGCAGGTCCGGCACTAGAAGAAATGTATTTTTATCTCCCGTCAACAGCTCAAATATTGATAAATCGCTAAGGAAAAACAAAAACCTCAAGCGCGCAAGTGAACTATGCACGATCGTGTTTCCTAGAGCCAGAGCGTGTGTACAGGGGTCGAGCGCCACCGCCTGTCAAGTCCCGCCCATTACCACGTCACAACTCGGAAGAAAAAAAAAACCCTTGCTCCGCGCCATCTTCGCCTTATGCATTCTTCATTAGCAAAGCATTAGGACTACTGATGAGAAGGGGATGGGGTTGGAGTAACCTACTTTGCACGACACAGCTACACAAACAGCAGGTAAATTACATACACATTCTCCGAAGTCACGGGACAAGTATATAAAACAGACACGACAACGAAAAGTAAACACAACCATTACTTTTAACTACATTTACTCCGATAAGACCTAGTAGGTAATTTATTACGTACTTAACAACACTAGTACAAAAGAGATAACACAAGATTTTATTATAAAATTTGATGTGCTTATCCTTTTCGAAAATATAGATATAGTCGTTTCCCCACGGGAAGCGACTTTCTAGGAACCCTGCTAAACATCTACTCGCAGGCTCGTTTCGTATCCTTCCGCCAAATGTAAACACACATTGCCATGTGACTGCCATGTAGCATCTGTCAAAATCAATGGTTGCATGCCATTGCGTGTGTAAATGTGTTCGCATACTTTCGCTACACCTTAACATAAACGTGACTTCTACTTTTATACCTGCCAAATGTGTTGTTTACAGCTTTTCAAAGAATTCTGTCTTAGGTATATTTCAAAAATAAATTCTTATGTATATTCACAGTTTAGGCCTATATTAATTAGATCAGCTTTATGAAGTTTAAAAATACCTGAATTGACGCGTTCTTACGTTTACTTAGCAATGAGATATTTGTTTTCCACGACATAGCACATTACAAGTAATGCACGTTAGTATTTTGCCGCGACTGTGTTAAACACTGTTACAACTGCGGGGTAATAAACTATAGTATTTAACTTTATGCTATTGATATGTGTTGAGTTATTTCTTTAAACGGACGGCCTCAGTTCGAATAACGAAGGAATTATAAGTTAAACGAAAAAGACATTAAAATCAAGCACGCAACTCGTGTCGCTCGTTTTTTGTCATACAGCTTAAAAAATATAGCAGTGAACATGCACACAAATAAGCCTGCCGTAACTTTTATTCCACTCATATTTATATGTGTTGCTATTTATTGTGTATTAGGCTTACTGAAATTTATTGGAGCTGGGTTTGGTTATTTTGTTGGGATTGGTGGTAAATCACATTACACGACTGTGTTTAAAACACCCAGGTTAAAGGTACAACTTTGTGATAAATCAACAGACGTGAATGTAAATAAATAACTTCGTCATAAAAACAATCCACATTTAAAACGAATATTTAGTTCACATCAAATATTTTAAATCATGCACACACACACACACACACAGATCCAGCGTAACGATCATCACACAGCCACGCCACGCTATTTCTCCCGCAGCGGTTAACGAAACACCGTAACAGTATATTTATTACTGCCGCGGAGATACAGATTTATCACAACCTCGTAACTTGCTTAGGTAGGTTTAAAAAACACAACGTCTACAAACGTGATGTGGTAATTTGAAGTAATTTTCTGAGAATTTATAATTTATGTTTCGTTTAGTAAAACAGCAATACGCCATATCATGGCTCGCCACGTCTGCCAACTTCACTTTGTTTCTGCCCCATCATATCTACATATATTAAAATACGTATTCAAACATTAAAATCTCTTTTCAGTTGTGAATTACAAATTCAAAAATCGTTATTTTGCTGTAATAAGTATGAAATATGCTACAATTGAAAACATGTACAATTTCACCACGAACTAGCGAAGCGAAACTTTCCGAGTGCGAAAGAGAGAGAGAGAGAGAGAGAGAGAGAGAGAGAGAGAGAGAGAGAGAGAGAGAGAGAGAGAAAGAGAGAGAGCGAGCCACAAGCCTCACTCAGCAGACAGTTGTTTCAAAGTTGCTCTCGCTCGATAAAACAACACCTTGCCAATACAGCCTACTCATGATATTATCCACTGTTATTTTAAACTGTAAAAATGAGATATGGTGCCAACAGGTCTACCTGAATATTTCAATAGCCACCGTTTAATTTACAAATAGTATACTAAAAAACTAGGTTAAAATAATATTTTACTGTGAACTATTTCTTACCGGCCGTTGCCAACACGTCACTGTTCTTGCTGTTGTTAATTCATATTTAAAAAGAAATACATATTACAAGTTATAGAAGATATTAAGGTAAAGGTTCATTTATTCCATAATACAGTACTCTAAAGTTAACCACAGTGGAATACAGGTTATTAAAAAAACAGGTAATATGTTATGCCTAGAGTGTTTTTGAAAGGTTGATTTTCATGAGTCGCTTCCAATCGGGAATGGACTATATATTTTGTCATACTAAACCTCCGTGGACAAAATAACAAATCCCTGTAATATCATCCACGGGACGAACATGTTATTTCAGTGAATTGATTTATTTCAATTTTGTTAATAATCTGTTGGAAGCACTAATAATTCCCATAAAAAAATTCTGTGACAATAAAGTGGTATCGCGATACTGCAATGAACCACTCCCTGGTCGCAGGGTTGGGACACGAATCAAAAGCCGAAAATGGGACAAACTATACAAGCGTTCTCAACCTTAATCCCAGAAGGCGATTAAAAGCAAGTGCGTGAACCAAAATCCGCTACGTGTATAATCCTCTTTAAAATGTAAAAGTTAAGCAGAAAAGGCCCAACCCTCAATTTAGTTTCTCCGTTTACAAATTAATACAAGTCATTATTATGTAAATACCTTGTAAATGAATAGCATTTGCAAATATTGGAAATATAATTAATTATTAAGTTATACAGGTGGGGCTGAATTCGACCGACTAACTTCGTGAGGTGGCTCCTTATGCAAAATAAAGTGACAAATATATAGGACACTTAGTACCAAAACTAAATATTAAGGGCCAATAAGTTCCCGAAAATAAAGATTTTGTTGTCATCGGGATCATCAACCCAAGAGCAAATGCACAATAATAAGACTCCCCGTTACGGAAATTATGAATGTTTGATGCTGGTTTATTAAGCAGTATCACCTACGAAACAAAAATGGCCCCCTTGTTGTATCTACCTAGCACCCACCGTTTTCGATTAAAACGTACACAAAAATTCCGCCGCAGCGATAAAGCGCCTAGTATGCAGGCATACTGTATGCGTGTATTGCCGCTGCAACTGTATCACTGTGCAACTAGTTCACATATCAGCTTTAGAGTTTATATACAGTAGATACGAGAAATAGACCGAATTAATGTTTTCATTGAGTAGGTAATGTTTTAAATTTTAGAACGGTTTTTAACAGTAATTAAAAGTTTTCATAGCCAATATTATTCGTCGTCGTATTTTAAATCAGATTGAAAAAGTTCCCATCTCACGGATGTATCAAGACGGAGGCGTCCTTTTCGGTTTCTTTATAAGCTCGTTTCAAGTAGTAGACACGGAGGGCGCACTACGCTCTGAAAACTGCGACGTCATTGGCCAGGTACGAAAGCCGGTGTGGAATATGCCACGAAAATAATAGTACGTGTCTAAATTACCAAACCTGGTATGAAATCTGGCTATACAAGGCGGGAAATGCCATGACAGGTGCCACACTAGCCCTTATACCGGCCGCTATGGCTTACCACGCAAAAGGTTTACTGAATCTGGCATCGCGTAATATTACCGTTAGTTATGAGTGTGACGGCTGCTGTTAACACACGCCCAGCGAGAGAGCAATGAAAGCACTAGTGGGAATTCGCACGTCGCACATTGCAGCGAGGACGCAATGTATGAAACTTGGGGGCCCCACAGTTAGCCGGACATTTCATCTCGGGGGCACTTCAATCTGGCGACCCAGAACAAGGAAGGGACGGAAGTCCCAGCATTGCAGTACATGCTACACATCGTCCTCGCACAACGGGCGGACACCAACCACCCCGGAAAAATAAAGACATACGTAGAATAAGACACAGGAATAAAATAGTTTGTAAATATTTGAATTATGGCCATGCGAGCCCAATAACGATATATCCGTGTATGGTAATAGAAAACGGCACACTTCCAACAACCGCGTGCACAAACAAGCCCTGGTCGAAATCGGGCCCCTAAAAACATTTGAGTATGAAAACCTGGGTATCCGGGGGGGAAAAAAAACAATTATAAACACTTTTATTCTAGTTCCGCTGCAAGAATACAAAACCGTGGTGTATTAAAAACCAGGCCCAGGCTGCAGCCAGACTATAGCTATAGTATGCCTGATAGCCACGTAGCAAAGCACGGCGGTATAGGGAAGAAGACCTGAGAACTCAGCTTTGATCAAATGGAAAAGTGTTGTTGGAAGAGGCCAAAGCAATCACTCAAACCTGCTGCATGTCGTTGACAGGTCAACTAGGCTATTTCGCCCTTACATACCGGGAATTCAATCACCTGTAGGAATATTTACGTGCTACGGGACCGGTTGACTGTACTACGAAATTTGAAGTTGTGTGCGTGTGTGTCTGCTGTGTGTATGTGTGTGTTTAAAACTGCTGACTGCGAATTGTTTTCCATAGGTAAAAGAAACAGACTTCAGAAAATGCCGTTCAGACAAAGCACCTGATGTAACATGTGATACGGACTTTATTGTAAATATTGCAACTGTCATATATGGATATACAGTTTGTAAAATAACTGTATACGTTTTGATATACTGTATAGTGGGACCGATTTATAATTATTTAATTACGTCAATTTCTTTGAGGTAATTGCAAATTGTATTGATTGAAGTCATTAATTGTAAACTGAGAGTGGTATCGATTTATTAAGATGTTGACGAGAGAATTTTGTTCGTAGTTATTGTACACAAGATTACAAAATTATGACCTATTTTATTTAATTAAGACCACCTCCATCCCTTAACGAACTTTGTTTAGTCCACTGACAATGAGAGAAAATTGTAACATCGGTTCGTCATTCAAAATAGTTCACACACATACGGGTATACGTTAACACTACAAAATTTACCACAGCAAATAATCTTGGGACAACCGCCCAAGATATCGTAGAGAAATTTAAGGGAGTGCTTCACATGCCATGTGAAATCAGTGATTCAGTCTGTCAGGACTGAGGATTAAGCAGGAATTATTACACGTGGATCATCTCCGATCGGACAGTAAAGAAGGTAAAGTGTCAATGAATGGGCCCTAGTGTTCAACATTGTTGGAAAATTAATATTGATAGTTCTATATGAACTGCATTAAACATGCAGTTTTCCGACCGTTTATAAATTACTTTAAAAATAAGCACTGTGCGCAAATCTCGATTCCGTGCCAATAGGACCAGTAGTAGGGAAAATATGAGCTGGGGACAAGGGTATGGGGCGCAGGAGCCAGGCGCCGCCATCTTGTGACGTCAACCGTCCGCCTCTAGTTTCTCTTTTTCACTTAAAAATTTACCTCTTTCCCTCAAAATCAAATAAATTTCCCTCAATTTTCCCTTTTTTCTTAAAAATTTCTCTTCTCCCAGAAATGTCCCATTTTTCCCGGAGCAGGCAACGCTGGGTCCAGGCAAGCGGACCGGTCAAGAGCTTTGTCCTTGACTTTTGACACCAAAACCCCAAAGTATATTCCAAGAAATTCCAAAAAAAGTATTATTAAAAATTATCAAAAAATTCCCAAAGCATAATAAACAACTTTAGTTAAGAAAATTAAACTTCCTAAGGTTTCCCTCTCTCCTCCCTCGCCCTTCAAATTAGTCGGCAAACATCCACCACCCTCGCCCATACCCAGTCAGCCATCTTGGTGCTTTCAGTCACCGCAGCAACAATATTGAATGCAGGTGCCCTAAAAACCCTGACCTCATGACAATGAATGATATTGAAAACAAAACCTCGAGAAAATACCACAAAGTCAGCAAGCATATGGCGTTACAGACTACTACCACCATATTGAATTCAGGCGACTTCAACCTTGACTCCATTAGCTACAAATCAACACTGGAGTAAAACCTATAAAAATAAGAAAACATACGACGTTACTTACTAACCCCATATTGTAAACCCTTGACCTTAACACCAAGAACTTGAAAACAAAAACTCGAGAAAAATAAATAAAGTCGAGCGTATTACGTTAATGGCTACTACTACATTATTTTAAGCCAGTGACCTAGACCCCACGACCTTTAAAAGGAAAAATCGACAAAGTCAGTAAGCATATTACGTTACAGACTACTACCACAATATTCTAAACCAGTGACCTCGACCCCATGACACTGAATGACATAGAAAACCAAAACTCGAGAATAAATACAAAGTGAACTACCACTGTTACGAGTCATTTGGTGGTGGGGGTGGAAGAGTGATTTTGGGGTCATTTTGGAGTCAGTCGGCAAATTGGAATATTTCGGTCTCTCTCTCTCTCTCTCTCTCTCTCTCTCTCTCTCTCTCTCTCTCTCTCTCTCTCTCTCTCTGTGTGTGTGTGTTGTAAACTAAAATAAATTCCCCCCTTTTCAAAATAGTCCTACCCCAAAAGCTGAAAGGTCAACAGTTTATTTAATCATCTCGCTTTAAAAAGGTATATATCCAGGTCCTCTGATATATTTAATCGCTTCCTGGGTAAACTGTATTTACACTTAGCAATAAAAGTGCATAGCTTCCCAATCAGTCGTCTCGTGAAAAAAGAACTCTACGGACAGACCGCCCTCCCATGCCGACGAGCATTTTGAACATAGGTGAAAACTCGATCGCAGGAACGGCACTGACAACCAGTTAGCAATGATGCAGGTCGCGACTCTATGGTCGTCAAGGTCAAAGGAAGGCCTTTCTTTGAATTCGCAATTTATCTTCACGGTATGGGGGCACTCTGAGAAAACTCAAATACTCGTTCACCCCAGAAGAAAAAACGAAGGTACAAAATGTGTTTCTATACATAATATATAAAATAAATTGAAAATAATTTTATATTTTCTTATTTATATGCCTATACATAATTATGTATTATATAACTTGGAAATAATTTTAAATTTACATCTTTACATACATATAAATAATTATGTACAAAATAAATTGAAAATAATTTTATATTTACGTATTTATATAACTATACATAATTAGCTACGTGTTTTCCTCTTGCAATATGCACGCCACGTAATGGATTAGCCAGAAAACTTTCAAAGTTACGTTAGCAAATAACGCTTTCGTTACGGGAAGACTATTTACTAGCCACAAACATTTGAACAATCATACACGGGATGCTACAACTTATGGCCAGTAACACGTCACTCCCGTAGTCCGCCCGACGGAACACAGCCCATTTATTTCGAGTGCACGCCAACCGGACGCATTTTTCGGCATCGGGCATGCAGTTAGCCAGTCTAGACGCCATCTACATACCGACTCCCACAAGACTCGCATCGTCAACGGCCACCATAGGCCACCTAACACGCCGCGCAACCGAGCGGCGGCTCTGGGTATTTCCGTATACGTAGATCATTAAATAATAATATCAAATACACGCTAAAACAATATTATAAAAACCACTATATTTTCTACGTAATACTGACTATTTATAGACTTAGCCAAACAATTTACGTAATTGGCATACCAGTATGCATAAAAAATGGCATTGACAATTAAAAATACTAAATCTGACGTCGCATGTGCACAACTGGCCGCCGCCCACCTCTGCAAAAAGGAACTAGGCGCAAGAAAAATTCCTGTGACGACCCACTCGTAGCAATTTGATCGTGGCGGCATGTCTTACAATGGCGTTCGTGATTTAAGATATAATTTGCGGAGTACAGTTTCCTCATTCCGCTCTTTACGAGTCGACTGAACCACGCGGGCAGACATGCCAGTGTGCGACGTAATTTTAAGGAAAAGAGGATACAAGTTGTGATCCTGCCTAGCCTAGTGTAAAACAAATTTGAGACCACGAAATACCAAACACGCCCCATCAACATTTAAAGTTATGTATATTAGAATAGTCTGCACAAAGACACTTATCTTGAACGGAAATAGTTCGCAGACACAATAGGGTATTTTACGAATGAAAGTTAAAGATTTATTTCACTGTAGGTATGTCGAAGATGCCAAATTTTTACAAAAAAAAACTACACATTTCCTTTAAAAATATTGATTATTTACCTTGTATCGTCTACGTATTTCACACTTTGTCGTTGCAAATTGTCAGTTCATTCGCAATCAAAAAGTATATAAAATTAACTGGAGAACTCGATAAAATAAGCACTTCAAGAGGCGTTGAATCCGCGCCACGCACGAGTCCACAAAGGAATACAACTGTCAAGGGAAAAACAGTACGATTATGGGGCAGTACAGGCGTGCTAGGCGTTGAAGATGGGGCCAATAACTTGGGAGAGAAGCACAGAGGGGCGTGAAAAAGATATAGTCGGAGGTAGCAAAAAAAGAGGGGGGTGGGTGGTCGCACCTGGGGCAAAAGGCCAGGCCATGAAGCATGCACAGGCGGTGGAAGCACGCGATGTCTTATCTCGTTGGGTAAGGCGGCTCGGGGGAAAACACGCAATCTCGGCAATGGATTAATGCCCGAACATTTGCATCCGCAACAACTATTTACTTTTGCTTAAGCATATAACATTTCCAAAAACAAATTGTAGCTGCAATTCAATCCATGTTATCGATTAGCTAAATTAGAACGAAGTAAGGTCACCAAGCAAGTGCGCCTACGGCGGGACAGGCAGGTAGCAACGCCCAACCTTTCAACGACCCTGAAGGTGTGTCACCGCAGCACGTCACTCATCCCGCTGTCCCCCAGGGACTCAATTTAGCCGCCGCCGACGGGAGACAGGCGGGCCAAGACAAACGGGCGGCCCGCCCTGATTCTGGCACGAATGAGCCCTGATTGCGTCAGTGGCGCGAAAGTGTGCCTTAGTCCTCGCTCAATCTGCACCATTCGTTATAACCACCATTAATAACTGACAAAATAATTTTCAAGGAAAGTAACGGATTTTCACGGAACCCCCAGTAGCTCACACAATGCGATACCTCGGCGTTTCTTAAATTGTTTGAAATGCGATTCTTAAGTGGCTGAAATGGTTAGCGTATGTCATCGGATCATCAGTATTCCCCAAACTCCATGTTCCTCGCTGAACTTAGTGCTTCGAAAGGCCATAAATAAAAGATTTTTTTCAAAGCTCAATTTAAAAGGTGAAAGTGGGAAATTATTTTTTCATGGATCCTTCCATATCTCACCTGATGCGACAGCGCAGTTGCAGGTTTTAAAAAGCTATAAAAGGCCCGAAAAATCAACATACCAAGTAACAAAACTGTATTATTGTGATAGTAAAGGTGATATGCGGAGACGGGAAAGGGGGCAATTGCCGCTTAAAGAAATTTATCACTTACTTTCAATTTGTATAACACAAAAATGTAAATTCCAGGCGCGGAGCCAAGGGATCTACCTAGTAATGAATAAAAATTCCGAAAGTAATGCGAGAAGTTAAGTTGTCTAAACCTGTTAAAACCTCGTTAAAACTGCCAATCCTTCAGGTATATCGTAGTAATACATTGCGACTCTGTATAAAACATTTATGGATTAGCAAATATAGAAGAGAGACTCTGATCAACACAAACAGGGCATATCGTGTGTGGTTTCAAAGATAACTCGAATTAAATTTGTATATTGCGAAACTTAAGATATCAACACTAGATGAGAGCTCAACAAAGATTGGTGCTTCTTCATAATGTTTACACCGTTTTACAGATATTGTTATATCATGTAATTGTGGGGCTGCTTCTGTCTATGCCTCACAAAAAGTGTGGAATATACATACGAAAGGAAAAAAAAAAACTTCTACATAAAAGAAAAGAGCAATTAGAGTTACCAACTGTAGGTACCGATCCAAAACGTGAAATTCAAAGCGTTTCTAACAGAAGAAAAACATTTTTTCGAGTATCACAGGCAAGTAAACACAAAACAACAACAAAATTAACGTAATAGTGTCTTTGACTAGGGAGGGTCTCTTTCTTCCCACTGCAGCTTAGTAGTACGTGTATGGCCTCCATGTGCATTGTACAACTCCCTAACACACCATAGAATGCTTGTGATCTATGTGTTGATATCATCCAGAAGAAGGTCCCATAAGATCTGGGTAGCTCTGATGAGCTCTGGAAGTGTTTCTGGGGGTTGTGAACAATTATAAACTGCTGTTTTCAACTTATCCCAGGCATTTTCATTTGGTTAGTGCACAAACTATGGATCAGAAACTAACTACATAACTCCTACCACCCAAACAGCCTTACAGCACAATATTTGCCTACACTTTCTGTGAGGTGTATATTATGATTAGATTAAAACTGTTGCCAACGGAAAAAATTTGTCTTACTGATGCTATAAAATGTTTCATTAGATAATTAAATTTTTAAGTTTACCAGTAAATTTACAGACAGATGAACAGCCACTTTTTAATAACGCCTTACAAAAATATGAGCTAACACCTGAATTAATTTAAAGTATTGATGAAAGTGGACTACAGAGTGTTCATGATCTTCCAAAAATAGTGGCTTCCAAAGACAGCAAAAGGTTGGTGGCATCACATCAGGGGAGAGGGGTACAAATGTCACATTGATAGGCCGTATCAATGCTCTTGGTAACTCAGTAACTCCAGTTTTACTCTTCTGTAGAGTTAATTTCAAAAACCCTTTTAAGCCAACCAAAGAAAAACAGTACTGATGATATTAGATAACCATGACAGCCATGTATCAATTCGGGCTATAAATATAGCCAAAGAAAATGGTATAGTAATTTTGACATTTCCTCCACACACCAGCCATAACCTACAGCCTCTCGATAGATGCGTATTTGGCCCTTTGAAGGACAATTGCTATCAATCTTGCAATAACATTATGCTGAATAACCCTGGAAAACCAATATTCATTCATTACATTGCTGAGTTAGGAGTAGCATATCCGAAAGCATTTACTCCAACAAATATTCAGTCTGGATTTAAAATCTCTGGATTGTGGCCTGTAAATTCTGATATTTTCCGAGATGAATATCTGAGTTCTTATATAACAGACCCCTCAAAGATGTTGAATGAGACCCAGGTGCACACGTTATTTCCTTCAACTTCAACTTTTTCTTTGCCATCTACTTCTGAATTAGATTCAACTGCCTCTGATAAACATTTGGTAGCTCCACAAGGTCATGGTTTCAGTATACCTACGCAGCCTAAGTAGTTGTAAATAAATTGGTCTCATCTCGAATTAAACAATATGTTGATCAACAAGATCAAAAACATGATGCTACCAACACAGGACAGCAACAGTAGATACTGAACTACAACTATATTACTGTGAGCACGCAAAAATTTTATTCAAGTGATCAAGAGTTGATCTCAGAAGATGTAAAGTCTGTCTCCACCATTACATTAAATACAGCAATATTCAGTAGCAATTATCTTAAAATAACACAAAACACAAACAGGGTACTTTAGGGTGAAACTCATTTTCGGGTTTTGGGCTGTGTTTGTAGACACTTCTAATAAGAATTTAACGAAACAATCGCACCCTTGTAGTGTGTATACACTCAACATGTTCCGTCCATATCACGGAAACGATACTTTTCGAATTTTCAGCTGTTGTTTGGACCCCATGCAAAATATACTTTTTCACCCTAAGCTACCTTTTCTGAGAACGCATCACATAATAGACTCCCCTCCCTCGGACGCAAGTCAAAGCTCATACGCCTATCCCCAGTAGTCAGACTGATCCATATTTTTGTTTCCATAAAATACTACATATAGTTTAAATTCGTTTTTCGAGTGTTTGAAACCAGACATTACATTTTAGCACGGCAGTTCCTTTCATGTAGGGTGACTTTCGCAGATTGACTGTGAGGCTCGAACAGGCTTTGTGCTCAATCGGTCACAGCGTGCTGTGAAATATTCTTTGCTGGATGGACAGTCGCCTAACAACTAAGTAATCAGGTACTGATTAGCGAACAACGTCGAGACATATTGGTGGCCAGTTATTCCAATTTGCTAGCGTGTGCGGTTGAGATTGTGGTATTGAGCCATTTCACTTCCGTATTCCTATTATTACGTGACGGTACTGTGCACACGAACTGCAAATAGTGCAGTGCTGAAAAAGCATTTGTTTACACACGAATTTTCAACACTAATTCGTCGGACATAAGGTTTATTAAATGCAAAATATGCTAATTTGGTAACAATAAATTATCCATCTCTGTCTAACACTGACATATAAAAAGATTATAAAACACATCCG
Source organism: Dryococelus australis (assembly GCA_029891345.1). Classification (NCBI taxonomy): domain Eukaryota; kingdom Metazoa; phylum Arthropoda; class Insecta; order Phasmatodea; family Phasmatidae; genus Dryococelus; species Dryococelus australis. The sequence continues at coordinate 198,885,043 of CM056994.1, forward strand.
ATACGAGAATATTGCAATTTAAAGTACATAGGTATATTTATACACGAAATAAAAAGAAGTGGATAATTCGTATTAATTAATCTTATTACTCCCTCATACATAGGCAGTCATCATTCTCAAAGATATGATCAGACTGCCTCGCAACATTAAAGCGCAGTTGTAATCAGGAGTAATGCAACCTACTTGCTCGATGCCACATTGTAGTCTGAAGGCGCATATGTGCTAGTATTTCGAAAAATAAATTATGGGGGTTTGAAAGAAATAGATGTGCCAACTAATCTTTAAAGAAATCATTACTAGGGAAGTATGTATGTAGCCAACCCCAACGCCAAATACGAGGTAATGCTCGCACTACAAGTTATTTTAACGAGCACAGTTTAAAACATCTGGCAAACTTAAAAAGCATGGTTGGTCATCAGGTGGCTGTTGGGGTCGGGCACATGGAACTTAAAATATTTTATACAGTCGCCAAACTATAAACACAGGCACGTACTGCAAAGTCTATAAGAAGAATTATGCCCCAAGCCCAATAAGCATACTCAGATCACTGAAGGGGGTCGCGGTGATGCAGTGATTAGACTGCTCCCTATACACAAAGGTGAAACGGGCTCGAGTCAATATGGGGTTGCTCCCGGGTTTTTGCACATGGGAATCATGCCGGACGATGTCCCTAGTCGGCGAGTTTTCTTGGGGATCTGTCACCCCGCCCTTGCATTCCGACGGAGCTCCATACTCACCTCGTTTCACCAATATCGGCTCTCAAGCCCACGATGTTAAAGAACCACCCAAATCTCTCAACGTCGCTAAAACCACTGTAGACACAGTCTCCAAATATAGGCCTACAACTCCCAACCCTGAATAAGCTATGTATAGTGGTAATCCCTTAGCTTTTTTATAAAGACTGCAATTGTCAAACCATAGCGACCCACACAACGAAAATCATTACACAGAACTAGCCCAGTACCAGGTCTACTTCGTTTCAAATACACATTATTACATTTCTCTACATAACACAAATTGTGTGTAAATGTTAAAATTATTACAAGTTATGAAGCATATTACAAAATGTTGCAGTATCAAGAAATCTATTAGAGGAAAAGAAGCAAGCTTGCCCTGAACTTCAACACGGCTTCCTGGAGTCAATTTGGCGATGAAACGTACGCATAAAGCGGGTTTCCCTTTGCCTTGCCACGTGAAACCGGGACAACTAAACCATATATCAGACACAACAACCTCTGTGCCTCGGTAGTGCTGGAGCTCTGTAACGGAGGCCCCCACGTGTTATTCATCTGATACGCACAATCACCAGCCAGAGTAGTTAATATCGCGCGAGGCATAGGAGCATATCCAGGTCGTTATGGCCGACCATAAAACTCTACATATAAACCTTTCGCACGACTACAGAAGGGCATGTGTACTTCATTCAGCCGAAATGAAAGTGAAAAAACAGAATGGAAACGAAATTATAAAATAATTTAAAAAACCCACATTTTTGTAAATAAATTCCCGGTTTACTTTTAAGAATGTGTAATATACACTGCTTTGTGTCGTATTCTTAAACTAAATTTTAGAAGTGTGCTATAGTTACAAAAATATATCTGGTGGGGGCGCTTGGGAACTGACATCTGCTTCCCTTCTTAGTTGGTTTCTCTCTCATGCGATGTCACCGCTGCAGTAAGATTACTAAAAGGACTGTTGACCTCGTGTTCACGATCCTGTGTCTCTGCTTCTTAGTCACGCCTCTTAACCTACTACAAATTAAAATATGAACACAAGTTGTATGGAACTGCTTCAAAGCATGTAAAACCAGTCACTAATTAAGCACAATATATGTTGTAACTATTAGTGAGGAAATAAAGTATGACAAGCAAATAATTGAGACATGGGCAATTTTTGCACCATAATGTTAGGAAATGCGTCTTTATTATGTCTTAAAAGTCCACAACCAATTCCTTCAGGAAAGTCCACCATTTTGGAAAATGGCTGTTTAAAAACAATTTTTCCCGAATATTTCTTAAACAATAAGTTGTACAAAAAGCTTAAACAAAATAAATTTCTTATGAAATCACCTAAAAAAAGTTGCAATTACTAACGTGTGTGCAAACCAGCACCACAAATGGTTGAAACATCACCACTGTATCAGGTTACACAAATTTGAGAATGTAACAGTAGATAAGCATGTTGTTACATAAAGAGCTGTTGAGGGAATAATTTAAGAATATGCTCACGCACTAAGAACTGTAAATAAAGGTGGTTTTGCCACGAGCGCCACTTTAAGATGGCCACTACATCCAAGATGACAGCTTTCATCTCAAAACAAGAAAATCAATGTTAATTTATGAACTCTAAAGTTGAGTGTTTAAGTGCTTATGCAGAAAACATGACATTCTGTAATTCAGTTTGTGGTTAGTTCCAGAGATTAGACTGTGAAACTAACGAAAAAAACCTGAAATTTACAGTTTAGAAGTTCTTCACTATTCCACGAAAGTTCATTAAGTCTTAATAGTTACATATACAAAAGATATTTCACTAAAACAGACAAAAAGCCAGGTTTAGTTTCGACTTCATAGTTCATAAATAAGGATTTTCGTATTTTGAAAGAAAAGCTGTCTTGGCAGTCTTGAAGTATCACAAATAGGGATTTTAAAATTTTTTATTGGTTGTTCTTAATGATTAAGTATCTTTATACTCTATAAACATGCTTATCTACTGGTATATATACAAATTTCGTCGCTGAAAATGCAAAAGGTCGTATAACAAAATTATACATTTTTAATTGGTATGTGTGGCTTTATGATCGACACCTGATGTCATGTTGTACATCAGCTATTCTAACATCTACGATAACATGTCAAAATTATTTTGTTTTTGAGGTAGATTTTATAACAAAATCGATATATGTTTTGGCTGGACTTCAGTACCGTTTCAGTTCTTATTGTTTTATGGTGTACTGATAAGTGTTGACAAAATCTTTGGCGTATTTTTAGTTAAATAACCATTCCCCAATGTTTCCATACATTATAATGGTTATTTTAGTTTTGTACCCAAAATGAGAAAAATGATGGTAACCAGGTGAAAATTGTTTTATACTTTTAATTAAGTTAAACTATGAAATTGTATTTCTTTAAGTTTTCAAGTAGCCTCACTTCAAAAACAACACACACATGAATTTAAGTACAATGCAAATAGTAAGATTCTGTAATTTTCCTTTGCGACATTTGTAAATATTTCATACAATACAAAATGTTTTATGTTAAATTCGTGTGTAATATTTTTAATTATACAACATTTTGGACGCTACGCTATATAGAAAATATCTCTAATTAATGCCATAATGTTAGTAATGATACAATTGCAAGATTGAACTCTTTTTCCAAAATGAATATAAGCTGGTCTAGCTTCTTGTAACTTCGAAGGCTCTTAGTAGACTCATACGCCATGGACTGTCAGAATGTATGGTTGGTCTGTTCAAAAGTATTGCTGCCTCAAGATAAATGTTTGCCCATATAGTATGTGCTGAGTGAGAACAAGCCTTTCAAGAAAAATATTTAAAAACAGTAAAAGTATATAACAATTAGAATAATGATTACAGTGTTTTGTTCTTGTTTTAGGGGGGGGGGGGTGTCACTGGAAAAATTGTTAGTAGTTATACACAACAGTCACCCATCAATGGTGAAAAAAAGTATAAAGGAGTGAAACTGAGGAAGTGAATATGCCTGCTGCTGTTGTAGAGGAGGCTAATCCTGTTAAGTTTTACTTTTTCTTGTAACGATGAGAAGGACCTTAAAATATATGTCTAACAACACACCTAACCTTGTAAAAAAAAAAGTAAAGGGAACAATAAAACATAATTTAAGAATGGAAGAGTGAGCCACTGTTTTCCATGTCCATGGATTCAGAATAATACCAGCCAGACACAAGCTCTTTGATGAGGAATATGTTCCTCCTACAAAGCGAAATAATTCTCACACGGAAAACAAAAGATTAAGGATAAGGTCCACACAGTGTGGAGAAACATCAACGTTAGGTTGGTAGTTCAGAAGGCACCGAGGTCACTCGAGAATGCCTTACGGAAGGCATATTTCAGGTGTAAGGTCTAGATAATATAGCAGAATATCGAGGTCGTCTTGAGGAAGGTCTTGGTGATGGGATAAGACTTGCAAGTTATTCGCACCAAAAACAAATGGAGAAAATTAGACTATGTAAATCCTAGTTATTACGCAAAAATGCCAATTCCGCTAAAAAGAGAAACGATAAAGTGAGATGATTATGGAAACTATACGGCAGACTTTCATTAAAATCTAATAAGGCATAGAGGGTTGGGTGGAATAAAAAAACCAGTTGTATCAGTCATGTATACATCGACACATTTTCGGTGTGGAATAACAAATGGTGAGAATTTGTGTAAAAGTGCCTTGTACAGTGATACCTCAAGGTGGGTGACGATAAGTGTAATGGCGTGTTAACAGAATATTTATCTATACAGTCTGTCTACATGGAAAATCAGTCCATTCTTTGGTCATAAAATCGCCTCTAGACTTGTGGTTGCAAATAATGACAATAACAATTGATATACAGTCCATAAACGAAAATGGTCGCGAATACAGTAAAAAAACACGGAAAAAGGCACGATTGTTGGAATCTCTTCCCAAAATCGGGTCTCACTCTTATTGTGCCAATAACACCAAGAAGTATTTAGAGCCTATGTGGGAAAGCACATTGCGATTATTTAGGGAATATGAAAGTAACTACAACGAGAAGAATGTTCAACCTGCATCAGCGACAGCGACACTTTTGCATAGTGTTGAAGGCTACGACTATTGCATTTTATCTTTCTAAGATAGATCAATGTGGGAGATGAAAAAAGTACAATCTTGGTACAGTCGCAGCCGAAGATTGCCAGAATCATCAAACGAGAAAAGAATAATCAATAGAGAAGAAAGAAAGGGACACGAGCTCGAGAATCTAATAAGGTGCCAATGTATGCAATTGATGTCCAAAAAATTCTGACATATCCAGACACAAAAGCATCCAAGGCATATTACGAAACCAAACTAGAAGTATATAATTTATATTATCTCAATCAATTAAATAGACACTGTTATATCTAGCAAGTAAGAAGTGGATATTTAGACAGCAATGTGTTTGCTTCAATGCTAGCGAAATTCTTGAGCAAAGCTGTTTAAAATCAACCAGATACCACTGAAATCACGTTAAAAGCAATGGTTGCAACTATAAAAATAGTTGTGAAAACTTACAAAAGTTCTTCACTTTGCTCTGAAAAAATTAGTTACTGTGTACCATACAGAGATGGAGGTAGACAATATTCAGTGCCATTGAGAAAAAAAAAGAGTAATTATATTTACCTGTTGACTATGTAAGAGCAGTTTGGGACACAAGGTTACATCACAGACATAAGCTGTAAAAGTCTGGCATAGTTTTCGGTATTCTAGTGTCTGAACTCCATAGGAGATCCATGTGTTACCGACCTTAATTGTCTAGTTGTACACCGATGAGACATTTGGCATAAGGTGAATACATAAGACGGCTGGAAGGAACTGCCTATAAGACTAGAACCAGTTTAAAATACTTGTACACCACTGAAACAACTCTACAATAAACATCTAGCTATCCAGGAGAGAAAGTTTAAGGGTCTAGAGGATTTTAAGTCATACTTGGAAGTAGATTATCATCCAATTTACAAAGGTCTGCATCATGATAATTGTGAGGACTACTGTGATCAAGTCAAGACTTAAGATTTTGTATTTTTTTAACCCATTAAAACTACAGATTTGTACCTTTTGAACTGTTTTCATTTAGAAATAAGCAAATACTTTGTAGTAGTGGTGGTGGCGGTGGTAATTTAATGTAGCTAATTTGAAAATATTTACAACCAAGGTAAAAATAATTATTTGGTACAAACATTCAAAGGTTTACACTAAAATCATTTTCTAGGTGATTAATCGCCGATCAACCAATTGTTATACATTAATAAATGCTAATTTAAGAACAAAGTATCAATGGGTTAAAAAATCAAAATGTGTTCTTACTTTCCGCACCACGACCTTTTGCACTTTCATTGCCGATTTGCATAACATCATACACTGATGAGTAAATCATCATTTGTTGAGCAAGGGCTGGTTGTATATGCGAAAATTGGTAATGACATTTATTTAAACAATTTTGTAATTAGTTTTTTTTTATAACTTTTTCATACGACTTATTGTTTACGAGATATTCCGTAAGATTTTGATCACAATTTTCAGAATTGGCGGAATTCACTTTTTTTTTTTTGGCCCCATCACCCCTCTCCAAAGAAAGAAATATGCATTTATTTTGAAGTTGGCGGTTCAAAAAAATTGGTCGTGCTTTTTTTAGGCAACATTTTTGTGTACACTCTGCTATGGGCTGTTCCAACAGCCTGTTGATACCAAATTTTAACCCTAGTCGGAGTTTATTTTCCGATTCGGAGACATCATTTAATTATGGAGTGGCTCTCACGATAGCGGATTCCTGGAAATGACTCCTGTCTACTCAGCAAAAGTTGTCTGTATCATTGTTATTACATTTATGGAGATAACTATTACTATCTGACTGTTCGTATTTCTTTCTTTCTGCCATTCAGAGATTATGATCTCGCTAAGACATGTATGTTCTAAGCCACGTGCTCCAGAATTAACACACATTTGGTGTGATGGGACAAAAAAGCAACATTAAGAAAAAGGACTGCTACTGCCATTTTAAGGCTCTTTTGATGATTGATCTGTTTCAGCAGATGTTGCGTACACAGAGGTGTTCGCCACGATAACAAAAGAATGGTGTAAGTAGCGTATAGGGCTATGGGCGAGGTATAATTTCCCTTGCTACAAACAAGGAAGTGAAAACAAGTTGCAAAGCGACACTGTGTTATACCCAATAGTCGCAGTGTGCCGCGTTGTCTGCACGTCAACCCGCCCGGCAGCGGCAAGAAATCAGTATCAGCGACGTGGCACGACGTCACGCAGAGGCAGAGGGAACGGCATAAATATGCATACCTCGTCTCGGAGACCGGGCGCATTGCCGCTGCCCCAGCAGTATTTGCATACACCGAGGTGCGGCGGTCTGCTGTCGCTGCCCAAGGCCGCCCTGCCCAGCAATAATAATCCGCACCATCCAAGAAACAGGCGGTGGTTTCACGTGACAACTCACTCATGGATGGGTAGCACAAGGGATGAATAACGTCAGGCTACTGGTGAGTAATTTTACGTGGAGCGGGGTGCGCAGCCTGCCTCAGCCTGATGCCGCACTGAAAATATTAGTCTCCATAATTTCAGTTGCGCGTTTGCCGATGCGTGACGAATATTTTGGAACAATACAGCCAGCCGGGCCGCGCCGGCGGACGACGCACAAGCATGTAGGAGGCGAGCCACCACAACGTGTATTTTTATAATAAGTAGCATTGGGATTTCACAACAACTAATTATTCTTGAAAAATACGTGTAGCGCTATCTAGTTTGTAGCATTACGGTAATAAGGTTTGTTCGGGCCACCTGAACTTTTTATTCTCGAGAGCAAATTGAGAATTTCTGAGAACAAGAAAAGAGCAGGAAAGAGCAAAAAGCGCACTACTCTTTTCTGCTACCAACCGAACGCCAAAAGCCACGGAAATGTTTACTACTAATCAGCTGATCACATCATCATCATCAATCTGTAATTTTAAACTTGATGAGTATGACATTCTAAGGCGAGGAATAGTTTCGAGGCGGGGAAAAAAAGGGGTATATCCGGTTAAAAGAGGATGCCTGTCAACCCTACTAGCATCAAATACTGTAAAATGGGCTATGCAATGACAGTCGTAATTTCGAAATAACCGTAAGCTTGCGACGCCTGATAAAACAAAAACCAAGTTATTGCCAGTGTTATTGATTATTAGGGGCAATTCACGGTCTTTTATTGTATGGAACATTAGAGTGGCCAGTGATTGGATATGACAAGCATTTAATAACCACTGCGACTGTCATTTGAACACTTGTCTTCAAGGATGAACGTAATATTTTCATCATTATCTACAATTACATTTACATGCCCTACGGCAGTTCTCAGACGACGGACAAACATATTCGCAAATAAAAAAAAAGTGACAGAATATTTTGAAGCAAAACTAGCACTAACTCGTTTGTCTAGACTATAAACACACAAATTTGGCGCCTTTTTTTTTTCCCCTTGCTCTCGATCTCACTGCTCCTCTGCTCTTCCCCGACAGCAAGATCAGAAAGTTCCTGATCTTTGTGAGAAAAGGAGCAGTGCTCCTTGCGCCCGAACAGCCATCCAAAAAACCACTTCCGGTCAAACGAACGCTCAAAATGAAAAGGAGCAAGAAAAGAGCAGGATAAGAGCAGGAAAAGAGCATAAGTAGTAGAAAGCTCAGGTCGCCCGAACAAACCTCTAGTTTGGAGCAGTAAGGGATAGCGACAAATGTCCGCATCTAACTGCAAGTAGTTCAACTATCTGCCGTTAGATAGCAACATCGTCGAAGCAGCTATGGCACCATTTCGTCTGCTGGTGGCGTACGCTCTGGCTGTGAACATGGTTACGTGTTAGACTTCTCTATCTGCTCTTTCTTAATCCACCCGAAACCGACCACACCACGCGTCAACACTGTCCGGTCCCAAAATTCTCAACAAACGGCCGTCCTGAATGACCCTCTAAAAAAATTCGGGCCATGACCTCGAAAATCGGGACTGTCCCGAAAAAAAGGGACATCTGGTCACCTTAGTTTACAGTGAACTTGGCGAAGACGGGCTTATTTGCCATATTTACCAAGGTCTCGGCGACTATGAAACATGGTTCGAAATTACGATCTCAAGCAGTGACTATACAAAAAAATTGTCGAGTCTCAAGGCGCACTAAAATAAGACTACCTTTGTGAATAAGTATTATTTTCATATACGTAAGAACGGAATAAGCAATGTTCATTAAATGTAGATGCGAACTTAAGACACCAATTATGTATAGCTGGAAGTTGTAGTCAAGATAGGTTTTTCCAGATGTATTACCCTACACATTTGGCATCTTTAATCTATCGTAATCATAGCGGAGTTAAATTTTGCCAATTTTGCAATATCCGCACATTATACGGCCCGTATATATTTTCTTCGCAGATCTCACTTCTCGAAGCACTCCCGGTGTTATCCGTTTTTTTTACACGTTATTCGGAATGATTCACGAGTTACCGTCACTAGCAGGGCTTAATCCTCAAAAACATTTGAAGCAAAATATAGCATAAACGTGGGTCCTATTTCCAATGTTTGCAGAGTAATTCGGCAATCAGTATACCCACTCTACAGTGGAAATGAGTTTTCAATACAGTTTCAGCATAAATGTGTGGTGTCCTAACCTATAAGCTGATTGGACCGTTCTTTTTCCCGGGACACTTGACAGGTGTGGTTATCTAAACTTTTTTCAAGAAGAACTGCCGCTGTTACTCGAGGATATTCCATTAGCAGTGAGAAGTTATCTGATCTTCCAACATGATGGTGCACCTCCTCACTTCCACGGTGCTGTGGTTGAACACTTAAATGTGCATTTATCTGAGACATGGATAGGACGAGGCAGTTGTCACCTCTGACATCTTCGATCGCCGTATCTATCACTACTAGATTATTGCGTATGGTGATGGATGTGATATTGTTTACCAAAGGTCTGCACAAACACGTGAGGAAATACTTGCGCGTATCATACATGAAGCTACAGAAATCAAAGACAGCCATGAGCAGCTACGTAGAGCATCACGTGTGGTTCGTAAACGTGCGACCAAGTGTATGGAAGTAGACGGAAATATGGTTGAACATCTTTTGTAAGATTGTTAGACGCAACTCTGATCCTCAACTGTATAACCATACGGACGGATAATACATCACTGTATTTACTTCTGAAAAGGTTATTGTTTTATTCGTAATTCTATAAATATTTCGAATTACTCTGTAGACATTCGGAATATGACCCAGATGACATATTTTGCTTCAAATTATTTAACGAATCGATCCTGAGAGTAGCGTTAACTCCTCATGAATCATTCTGTATACTATTTATCTTGCTGCTTAAACGGACGACATCCCGCCGACCAGCGCCATCGTCCGTCACGATTCCCACTTGCGAAAATGCGGGAGTGGTCCCCCCAGGGATTGAACCATAGTCACTCACGAAACGGGCACGCATTATAGGCCATTCACAGTAAAGTGAGCACTTTTGAAGCCCAAGTTAATTTTTTCTTCCAACCAATTCATATACTTCCACCACTTGTTAATTTAAACCCTGCCATGTGAGTAATAAACACACTGTATACATTCACCATACCCAAAACCAAAAGTCCTAAACCTCAATGAGATGAGATGCATTTATTGTTTTTATTATGTCTGATGAAACAGCTACAAAAAGTGCTTACTTTACCGTGAACGGCCTACACCAAGATTCGCCACAGAAACCATGGTACACATGCAACACTAAGATTCTAATTGTTGACTGTAGGATGCTCACAACTTACAAATTATATTAGAGAAATGTATCTACAGTTCCAATTATATCTAACCTGTTAGTTGCGCATATCATAAAATACACGTCCTAGTTTAAGCCACATTCCCCTCCAAATCCTCCGACAAGAAAACTATTCTCAAAACAGGCAAAACCAAGGAACAGAAGAAACGTATCAAAAACAGGGCCTGTGGCTATGTCCCAACACGAAAGCGTAACACGGGAGCAGATGTCTCATATTCAAACTCGTTTACACAGAATCTGCCCAGGAAGGCATTGCTAGGTGTAAGGATATCACGCTGCAACTCAGAGGTGAAACATGAGGTCTTCCCCACACCGAGGCCAGCAACAAAGCAAGCAGCATAAAGCGGCAGCTAAGCCTGCCCACAATTCTGTACATGGGGAAGTTGAACAATCGTGGCGCTGATCTCTAATTAGCACGATACTGCAAATGCACGGTTTAAAAAAAAAAATGCATCGGGGTACTTTACGATGGTGCATGGCGAAGTTTTATTTGCGAACGAGTGGAAATAGCCAATTTCTAGGGAAACAGAGAAGTAGTACCATAGTTTTGTGTATCAAAAACTTTATTCGAAAGAGTTCCTTGGAAATGTCCGGGGCAACCTAATAAATTTATAGAAAGAGACTCGTCGGACAAGTATTAATCCCGGGGGGAAAAAAAAACATACAATTCCTTTACGTAACCACATTTTGGAATTGCAACTATAATAACCGAAGGGAACGGGAGCATGGCACGAGAAGTCATTCTATGATTTGTCTATCAAATTTACTAACTTGCTCGCCACTGAACTGCTAGGTCTTCACTTTACATACATTCCAACCAGCTGGTACAAGTTAGAGCGGACTACATCAGTAAAGCCACACAAAACTCATCCAAAGAATACTCACGAATTCACACTTATTTACTTTTATGTGTTTTGCGTTAAATAAACAGCGTTTCACGATTGCGATTTATCAACTACTGGCCGTGGAAAATTTCCTTGACGTACCAATGTCTCATCTGTATTATCCTACTGGACGTACTGTACATGTACACTACTGGATCGTGCACTCCTAAGAGGCACTAAGAAAGTTGCCCAAGTTAAGTTATAAATATCAAGAGAGATATATGAGCAAACCTCAAAGAAGTTCGTCCAAGAGTTTTGAGTTTACTGCCACACCCAGAAACCATTATTAATGAAATACGCTAAATAATTACCAAGATAACTACAATTATAGTGTACGCTGTCACGACGGAAATGAGTATTGTGTGGCGTATGGAAAAACGTCTGCAGATTCTGGAGTTTTACTTTAGCCCCACCTTTAGCCACCACTAACTCTACGTAAATAAGCGAGCCCTACTACTGGGGATGCTAGGAGCCAGCCTGGAGAGATTTTTCGACGGTGCAGGCGAATGAAAATAGGCGAACGAAGCTCACTGCCCTACAAACACCCACAAAGTAGAGCTTGGCAGGACGGAAGACTTGAGTCCACTTCACGCTGCTATGGCGACACCGATATGCACGGACTGCCGACACATCAAAATACGATCCCAGTCGCTCGACTCAGCGGTTTCGAAATACCGATCTAAAACCAGGGGTGACCAAATACCGACACACAATAATCCGTTCAGCGAAATATGCCCAACTCCACAACGTGTTTATAAGAGCAATGTTAAAAACCCTAATTTAAAACCAACATGGCCTTGCGGATTACCAATGCGACAACACGGTACACGAATGTATCATACCACAGTAGGAAGTGTGAATATATTTCGTGTAAGGTTGGCTAGAGGGCATACTATTTAACTTACGGTAACTTCACTAGTAAATCATTTTACCATTTCTTGAAAGTTTTAATGGTTTTTAGTTTAAAAAATTTAGAAAATTCACTTAATATACTGACTAAAGATTACCCAGTACACAAAAGCGCAGGAAACAAGTCATAAAAAATTACAGAAAAAATACATATGCCAAAGTGAAAAGAAAACGACCTAAATTGCAATAAAAAAGTTAAATCACAGGAGTGGTTCCGACTTGCCGCCAATATATGAATCCAATATCAGGTAAAATCAAAATCATTAATGAAAACAGAATAAAATCTAAGAAAAAATATATGTTGGAAAGAGTGATATCATATTACTCACCATACGAAGCTGACCACAAATCTACTATCGTGCAAGGTACTCACCTGAAACAGAAAGAAACAAATTTAAGGTAACAATAAATAATGAAGTGTTTTCACTCAAAAGAAAATATTTCAAATCGTAAGGTAAAGAATTAATTGATCGATTTGTGTCTCCTTGCAACTACCACCCAAGAAACGTTACATGTAAGCTTACTAGTAACTGGATTGATGTATCCAGACAGTTTTCCACATTACTACAATGGGTAACTTAAGTTTTCCATTTCCACAAATGATTTCGATACAGATTGTGCAGGTCGTAAAGAAACTACTCTTAACAGTAATAACCTTTTCGATATGTATGTGATCTGTTCGTAAATATGTGTGTGCTATTCTTACCTCGAGTAGGTATTGAATCAATGTAATTCAGACTAATTCAAAAGTGATTAATTTTTTATTATTCTTTAAATATTGATCCAGATTAACCATGATTACTTGAACCGGCAATAAATCATACTGCATCATTTTGGAGGCGAAATACATATGTATGATCAGTACGTGAAGCCCAGAATGTGATTGCGTATTACATAATTGAATGAAAATACGATGGATACAGTACCTCTAATACTTCAATATCAGAATAACGGGACATGCCATAGATAGCAGAATTTAGTTTTAAGAATTATTTGTTGTAGACCCTGCGTAATTTTTTTAATTTAAAGGCTTGTATGCAAACCTAGAAACTTTAGTAGCATCTACTTGTTCTATATTTATCTCTCCAACTAATCTGTTTAGAATATTTGAATATCAAGATGTGAACTGAATAAATTTTTTAATCCTGATTCACTTTTAATTTAATACATAAAATATTGAATCAATGAAAAACTCTCAGTATGTTCATATACTTGCCATTTATGATAATACAGGAATCATCTGCAAATAAAGTACTAGCATATTGTGTGGTACTGACAGGTAAATCAATTATGCAAAATATAAATAGCAGCAGCCCTAAAACTGAGCCTTGTAACATGCCAAATATTATTTTCCTACCACTAGAATATACAGAGCGCTAATCACTTACTCTTAATGGGAAAATTTGTTGTCTATTATTAAGGTACCAAGATAAAATGAGCAACCCAATCTCAACACTTTGATAAATCATTAAAAATGCTGACAAATAGTTCATAATTAGTAAAAGTTGAAGTGAATGAGTTACGTTTAAAAGCCATTTCGGCAGGGTGATAATATATTAAGATAAGTTACGTGTTGGTAAACATACACATATATACACACATACATATATAAACTATATATATATATATACACACACACGCACACACTGTTCATGATAAATTTTCCACTTTTGAGGCCCTAGTTACTCTTATCAGCCTTACATCGCCGGGCTCTTTTAAAGTTAACGTCTAAGGTTACAATAAAATACATTTACTGACTATTGTTCCAAATGAACGAGCTTCAAAAAGTGCTTACTTTACCGTGAATAGCCTATACACATGTATATACATAAACACGTACACACATTTATACACATTTCTCATTTATCTAAGAATATGTAGGCTAGTTAATAGAGAGATTGGTTTGCAGTTATACTTTTTGTAGTATTTTTTTAATAATGGAATAACTACAGTTTGTTTTAGTCTATTAGAAAAATAATCCATTTTTTTTAAACAATATCATGATTAAGGTTCATGGTAAATTAAATGCTGCAACTGCATACCGTCGTGTAGGGACGACAGTAAAACTACTTCGACGCAACCAAACACCACACACTGTTAAAATATAAAATAAACTTTCAGTTATTTAATGAGAAAGCTACAATAAAAAAAATGTTTTTAACTCTCAGTAAAATTACGAAATCTTTTACTTTTCAATTACGGACTTTCTGTGAAATCACGAAACTTATCCGTGTAAACTGCTAGTCGGGTATTTTCTGAATTTCCAATTATAAAAATGTGCCAAGTAGTGTGGCTAGTAGTAACAGCATCAGAAATTTTTTCCATTACAATAGCGAGGAAAGTCGCATGTAGACTGGGCACCGTTCCCGAAACACAAAGCTATTTGGTATATTGAACCTTTCAATATTTTGTACTTTAGTTCAGTTCATTAAAGTTACACGTCCGTGAATAAATACGGACAATTTTAAAAGAAGTTTCTCCCACGGGGTGTCGGTGTCACCCGCCCAGGTAACCGAAACGAAAATCGACTGAAACCTTCGCTGTGTCGTGATCGCTGCTCGAGCTTCAATTTGGTTGTCAAACGTAATTGTCCTGAAGTCACGAGCGAAAGTGTATCACTTTTCATTATCGATGTAGGGTTAGTTAAACCTAATACCACAGTGCTGAATTACTCGACGGCAACGGGGAAAATAATTTTTGCCGCACTAGAACGTGAGAACGTGCTCCAGAACTAACAAAACGGATTTTAGAACATTTTTTGCAATTAATTCTAGTATACCAGAACGGTATTAAAATTTAAATAACGCGGAAAGGGCAAATAGCTCTTTGTATTTCACCAATTTTATTTCTGAGAAATGCATTGAAAAACTAAACCACGTACAGCCATAAAAATGGAACTCTAAAGCAACTGTACATAACAAATGTGAAAGCACGCTAACGATGGAGGTGGGGTGCAATAGCAGAATCGCGCTGCAAACTAATGGTTAACTTCACTTCCTACCAACCAACCATTACAGGCGGTCTAAAAAATTATGATATGGGTTCACGACTCGTTACTAACACGACGAAAGTCATTACTAACGCTCCTTCTTACTTGAATAACTTTTCGGAGTGTTTGAAATATACGCTTTCTCTACGAAACCATTACACACGCGTCCGAAAAGTTGATCGAAAAGATCACGCACTCAGACGAGGGCTGGGCTGACGAGTGCTTTCATGAAGTCACACACATTAGAAACACCGTTTCTTAACTCCCCAAACTAAAAACTGCATTTTCAAAGCGCTGTAGCCCAAAACATCAGTCTTAGATACATACAAAATTACCTACGGGCCCTGCACTGAACCTTCCTACAGACACACACAGCATGGTGAGATCGCCGTTAGTTCACAACCTTGAGCTTAGTAACGACTGGGCACTAAGACCGGCAGGGGGCTTATGCTCGAAATCTTTCGGCTTCCGCAGACCATTCGAGTCGAGTGGAGAGGTGAACATGTATACGGCTTCATGAGTGCGAGATTTGCTATGCTGGACCGAAAACTACTCGCATACGTGTTGACCATTCGATTCGGGCCAGCGTAGTCGTACGCGAATTCCAACATGGCAAGTGTCCGGGATGTAGGCGCTCCACCTTGCTGTTTTAATGTACGATTCTAACGATTACAAGGTGAGAAATGGAACAAAATGTACGTCGTACAACAGAACCTTCAAGTCAAAATCATGTTTTGGTAACAAAACGTGTTAATATGCACTAAAAGTACTTCACATTACTTGAAAGATACGGTACAAAAATGGGTTACAATTAAATATGGTATGCATCTCCCAACCTTATCGCAGTTAGCGCTGTGGCTTACAAATTTAAAGTTCCGTGGTTTGAATCTGCTGTAGGGAAAATTTTAATTTCAATTTACACATATTTATTAGTTCGCTTAAATAGTCTAAAATATTTTAATATTAGAGCTTGCAGTGCGACAAATACTTCCGCACGCAATACATAGATAATACTCTCACTGTGGAAAATCATAAATGCTGTTCAATCGGAAATGAGACCTGAGTCAACTTAGGCAATATCTAAATAACTTAGAGCAATAATTGAACTCTTAAGTGAAAACCAGCTGGTCTAATTTCAAATAAACAGCAACTATTGTTTTAACAATTATTAGCTAGCACCTAACAGAAAATAGGCCTATCTTAAACAGTAATTTAGTATAATAATAAGGAAGTGTAAAATGCGAAGACATTGCTTTCCAATTAGTTGACCTAGTATATAAGCACGCCGAATTCATTTTGCCTCGTGAGGACTAATTTGAAGAGCAAGTTTAGTTCCACGTGTTATTAAACTTGCAAACGATTACGATACATTAGCTATTACAAGTGACATTATTTTTGTAAAATTATCCCCGTTTATAAATACTAGCCATTGTTCGCTAAGAAGACTTTCTGAAGTAAGACATACAGCGAACTTATAAATCAGTGACATTCAGCACCGTGATAATCACTATGCTTACCGTGACTTCAGGTGGAACCATGATAACGTATCTAAGTTTGAGTAATTTTAGCGAGAAAATGTATGTATGTGTACCGTAATGCATATACACAATTATTGTGTCAACACGTTTGAATGCGCAGTGACTAATAGTTGGAAACACATTTACACACAATGCTTATCCAAATGTGGTAATATTTAAATATATTGTTTGGATTAAAAACAATGTTTTCACTTACATTGAATCAAATTGAAGACATCAGTATACAGAGTTGAACAATAACCAATCAAATTGAAGACATTAGTACACAGGTTATAACAATAACCAATCAAATGGAAGACGATCAGTACACAATGTTTGAACAATAACCATCACTTCTGTATTCATCAAACGGAAAAAATATGTGAAACAAAATAAATTGATTGAAGAATATTAATTTATATATGCCTAATCAATATGCATGTCAAGACCCCTAGGAAATATTTTAAGGGAAAGATATCAAGATTGCAGTAGTGCGACTTACCTTACATAAACAAAAATGAACATTTAGACATGACAAAAAATACCAAGAACTTAAATAAAAGTGGCAATAAATGTGTCTCAACAAAATAAAATGCGTGAACAATTAAATTTAATTGACAAACTAAAAATAAATTAAGTATATCACATTTAGATTGAATAAAATGGTGCATAAGTAAACTGATATAACCAAAACATTAAAGCAGAGAGAATGAGATAAAATTTTAACTACTGTTACAAATTCTCTCTCCAGAAATTAAGTAGACTAAACTAAGTTCGTTAATGGATAGAGGTTTTTATTAAATAAAATAATTTATTATAACTTTCTAATTTTATTTACAATAACTACAGAAAATTCTCTCAGCTCAACTTCTTAAAGTAAATTGATATCACTTACTGTTACAATTAATGACTCCAATTAATAGAATGTATAATTAGCACAAAGAAATCAATTAAATGAAATAATTAAAGATCAGTCCCAATAGACAGTATCAACCTATTCCAATTATTTTATAAATTATGGATCGATATTTGACAGTTCAAATATTTGCAATAAAATCCATCCTACATATCCCACCAGTCCGCAATGTTCTAGAGTCCTCCGAGCGCCCAGTAGGCTTCACTCGAAGGTTTCACACCCTCTCGTCCATTCACACCATGAACACTCGTTTCCGCCGCCGTTGCCACGCACTTATCTTCGATCACACACTGCCAAATGGCCTCCGTCAAAGACTGCCAGCCGCTGTAATGCGGCTGTCACTAAAAATCATCCCCAACTCGCGCGATGCGCCGAGTAGGACCGTGGCGCACCAGTCTCACCAGAACATTCATGCTTGTCGCCAAACCCGGCGGAATTTCCAGCAGGGGAGAGGAGCCGTGACGCAAGCAAGGCGCCGAGCAGCGCGACAGCCCGATGGCCGCTGTCCATTCACGGGTTTTCAATAAAGGGGGGTCAGGAGGCAACTAGCATGGTATAGCAAAAGCAGAGGAGGGCTGAGGTGTTTCCACCACCACTGCGCGGGGCAGCCTTCCGGCACCAGGTGCAGCGCGTAACAATACTTTGGACTATATACTGTAAGCTAATTATTTTTAGGATCATATGAATTCATCAATTAATAAATGTTTAAATTATCCTAATTCTTTGTCTTCTTACACTTTACAATTGATAAATAAAGATGATCTCGTATTAATAAAAATATGTTTAGTGATTGTCCGTTGCAGTCTGACAGATTGTGTTAGTATTTGAATCTGTATGAGCTGCAGAACAACCCTGCAGTACGATTTCCAGCGTGCATCGCACGCGAGATAACCAAGTCACTCGGTTACAACCACTCGGCTTTCAATTCAGTTCGGCAAAACACCTCTCGACTAGCTACTCGTATTCGACTGAAAACTTCAGCATGAGACCCCTGGGGGTCTAAACTCGAACTGCACTCGTATACGAAATCTTCGAATTGCGGCTGTAACTCGCACGATTTTAGAAAACGGTAAAATTGAATCATACGAGAACCATCGTATACGTCTCGACCGTGCGAGTGGCCACTCTCTCGATCACCGCCGTGCGAGATGTGGGGTCATAGAAGAGTAGCGCATCAAAACAAACAAAATATTATACATAAGATGACTGTTGACGCTGTGTCAATTCAATTTACACATTTATGCTGTGCCGAATGTATAATCGTATGCAAATTAAGAACTTGTTGAATGCACAAGAAGTAAAATGTGTGTTGAGAGTGTAAATAAGGTTATGAGTAAGTGTAATTTACATAGGCCTACTACTGACGTTCATTAGTGTTCAGTGACTCGTAGTTTGGTGGTTAGACGTCTTGCATATAAAACTGTGTAAATAACATGTGTCATTATTATTGCACACGCTTTCAATTTCACAGGAACTTCTTCCCACAACCGGCTGGCATCCTTGGCTGTCCAGTCAACTGTTGGGCAAGTTTCTTGTTTTCTACAAATTTTTTTTAACAGTGTAAATTAATTACATTCAATAGCACTTCAGACTACTAGCCAAAAACTACAACCCACTGCCCAAAATAACTGATACCTTTACTCTATGTCTACAGTATTATTACACTAAAAGTATCCATGGACTTCACAGTTGCTCTTACTCAAACACAAGGTCTAGCAATGTGTCATGTAGCTGCTAATTCTCTCCAAACGATGGACAACTTAACATATACATTCACATTTAAATATTTATAATGCAATGCAAACACTATGGCAATGTATGATACACAACTGTGTACTCTAAATTGTATGTAATTTCCATAGGGAATAATTTTAGTGACCAGTCTCTTCCACGTAAACTATTTGATAGACGGAAAAAAAAAAAAACCTCTTCCATGTAACATTTTATGCTCCATATTAGCTGTAAGGCATATAAATATTGTGTCAAGTCATGCCACTAACAAAGAAAATAATCTAATTTCGTTGGTATTTCCAACGTACGTAGAGGTTAAGTAAGCACAGCACGAGATTTTATTTTCACAATTCATTCTCTGTAAACATCATAGATGAACGGCACACCACCATATATTCAATTACGTAAATACAATTCAAATAAACAAACGAACGCGATACAAGAGACGCTTCTGATTAGCTGAGATCCGCTAATATTTGTTCCCGTATCGCCGCAGGTTCACCAACATGACCAAATGTCACTCGTATACGCTTGCCTGGCACTCCCCTCGAACACTGAAAACACGTATGCGAGTTCCAGGAGTTGGAGCTTACAACAATTGTCCTGTATAATAGCTGCACTCGAATGATCTCGAGATTAGGCCCCCAGTACAGTGTTTCTCGGCCTATAACACTGAAAAAAGGTAGAGGTATGCGGTAGATAAGCCGCTTTGATAGTGATACATTATATTGCACGACACTAATTCACAAGATTGATATTTTTCTATTATAGTTTATTTTGAATGGATATATGTAATTGCGAGTTAAATATGAATTAGTTTAAAAAGATAAATTCTTTAAGTATAACTTTCTTAGCAATCAGTTTTAATGAACTATTTGGATATACAGATAATTTGAACGAGATACAAGAAAAATTTGTGGAGTTTTAGTTTCATAGACTGAATATTTAGCTGGGCTGTGTTCCAAAACGTACTCTGAAAGTAAACATCTCTTTTTGGCTGGCACAAAACACTGAGTAAATGGTTTACTCCCTCTTGGCAGTGTACCACAACTGCAGAGTATATCCTCTGAGCACCTTGCCAGAGTAAAACAACATCCGTACTCTGCGTATACGTCGATTTCCACTTCAAATAGCGTATGCACTGCTCGCTCAGATATTTTTCCTGCTCACGTCCTGCCATGTAAATCGCAATCTTCGGGTACTCCAGAAACAAATAATCGAAATCATTTCCTACTTTATGACATGGAATCATATCTACGTTCCCTTTCCAGTCCCAGGTGGTATGGTTAATTTATTGGTTTTCTTGCTCTTCTCGTCCAAGAACTTTTATAGCTAGAGTGGTAAGAATGACCACGTTAACATCGTGCCATCACCTTCGTGAGTCCCTGCGGAGGCCTTGAGCACGATGCCATTTTGGCTCTGGACACCCTGCGCATTGCAATACATCTTGATCCTGACGACGCTCGCTCGAAGGCTAATGAACATACATCTTCGTAGTTATAATATAATATCTGAAGCGCACACGGAAGTACTTTGAATATATTTTCTTGGCAATTGTACGATACTCGTCCGGTCGTGAACTGTCAGGCAGAAAGACTGTGTGTGCGCGCAGAAGATTTCCATGAATCGAAACAACCGTTTCTAAACATTCCGTCCCCGAAACTGGCAATGACTTCACCTCGGAATTGCGCCATATGTAGTCCGAACAAAATATATTATTTCGGAAAGCCATGTCTGAGCTCGGGACGAAGATGGATCGCGTGAAGATAGAGCTCGATCGCGATATGATGGCCATGTACGAACACATACTGAGTATGCAATGGCAAGTTACCCATAGATTGAATGTGACGTCTGCGCAAAATGAAAAGAAGCTGATAAACCTGAAATTATACACGGTATATCTACGCTCGCGACAAAACTAGATGTTCAGAAACACCGCAGAGGCATTTTAGATGTCTGCAGCGAACACTAGGGACAGGATCGTATATAGTTTGTCGGAGACCAGCGAATAAACCTGTAAAACAGAGCAGTGGCAGCATTTCCATTTTGCTAGCGACCTACATCGAGCATTACTGTCTGTTAGCTCAAAGTATTTGCTCACCACGGGAGCCAAACTTTCGCGGGACGTTATAAATTAAGAAATCTATAAGCCTATTACTCGCTGTCTCGATGTACTCAAGTGGTCGAAGTAGTACCCAATGGTCATGAAGAACGAAATCGACGATACTATATTGAACCTAAGAAGAGGAAACAAGATGATGTACATATGGATCGAGACGATGGACGGTGCAGCTTTCCTACACAAGAAAAAAAGTCCGAAAGAGAACCCTCGAACCCAATTCTCTAGTTCGCAGTCCCTACGATTGTATACACCTCGCGATAATACGACGTACGGCGTATATAGGCACGATGATAAATGTTTGCTAGATGCAAATTAAATAACAGTGCTTACCTGGTGGTATCATCGGATAGGCAAATACAAGATGCATGGAACCCCCGGGTCTTTACGAACTTTTATTTCGCGAGGAGCAGAGGGAGTATATCGAATGCGACATGTTGGAATACAAAACATAGCCGAACTCAGGCATGCACTTTACCATGATAACAATCACGAGGCCAATACTTATAACGGCCAATATCACGAAAAAGTCTACATTCTCGGAGACCTCTTCAGAGGACAATCACTGAAAATCGGTGACGGTTTAAAGAAGATAGACAACAAGAACATAAACTATGTATTCTCGGACGACCCGAACGAGCTAGTAGATAGGTTACAAATAATGGTCGCTTCGCAAAATGTTGGATAATATTAACGAGATAATTTATATTATCAAAGATTTAAAAGAGGGATACTACATACGATCAGTCGATTAATCGCCCACGAACTGCATGTGGCCACGACACGCAACTATCGCCAGCGCAACGTTGGTATGTGTGGGATAACCGACCTGTTTCAAGCCAACATCGTGATCATGATACTGTATGCTCGAGTCAACAAGGGCTACAAATACATGTTGACAATCGATGCGTACAGCAAATTCGCCTGGAAACAAGACTGTCAACTCTAAGAATGTGGTCGATGTAGTGGAGGCAATGGTGGACATATTGTGCGGAGTTCATGTTTTGGCTGCTCTACAAACCGACCAGGGCAAGGAATTGAGCAATGTGAAGCTTAAGTCCCGGATGGAACATGACAAACCATTATTCCACATAGCAATATCAAATCATATATTTTTAGAGAGGGTCAACAGAATTCTCAGGCGAGCTGTGCAGTCATTTCTCTGCGAATGGCAACTTCAGTGAATACATAGTTGGGTGTACTGCCGTAACTCATACGCAACTACAGTGCCATCAACCGTACACACGAAGACCGAAGAAGTGAAAAACGACTCCTTGTTTCGGACTGTGTACACTATTCCGAAGAGCAATGTTTGTGGCAAGCCCCTGAGCCACGGTCGGCGACCTGGTGCTCATCTCCAAGTAGAAAGGCAGCTTCGAGAAAGGATTCATGGCAAAGTTGAGTCGAGAATCCATGCGAAGTTTAAGAGAGGATAATCCGAGAACACAATAACACGAAGATCTGAACAATGTTCCTTTCCATGGCGGTTTCTGTGCGGAGGATCTCCAAATGCAAAGTGGTGAAACAGCGTAATGTATGGTCGTATGTCAAGTGATGAGGTTTCCCAGCATGCTACAATTACTGTCACCGATGCGGATATTGGGAGGTGAAAACTAGAGAATGCAAATATGCAGTGTTTGTGTCTCATTTATGTTGTATGTTGTACTTCGCCTAATAAAATAAGATTGAAAGAAATGCTGTAAGCATTTACTATATAGCATGTTTAAATAAAGATATTTAATGTTGAAAACAAATAAATGTGAATTTGCTTATTGTAGGTATGAGCCTCGTCGCCATTCGATACAGGACATTCCATCGTCAACTAGATACAAGATGGCCGCAGCCAAATGTCACTGAACAAGTCCCCACACGGATCCTATTGCTTGAACGAATTGCTGTATTCTACTGGTGAGCAGCGGGAGAAACTAGCATCAAGGTGTTGAACCATTGTGCTGTGAGCAACAATTAGTCTTGAACTGCTGGTATAATTTTACTGGCGGAAAGATTACATTTAAGTTCTCCAGCTTTAGGTATATTTGTTAAGATATTTCAACATATGCAAAAGGTCTCACTCAAACATCCCAAAGAGAACATTAACAAGTTAAATTAGGCCTAGTTTGCATAACTCGGTAATTGAAAACCAACTTTTCTAAAATATTACTTGTAATATGGTTAAATACACAATTTGTCAGCTACACGAGCACACAATAACCACAAAAATGGCACCAAGGCACCAAATTCGAAATAGTTCAAAATTTTCTGCGTTATGATTAAGCCCTGCCCTCGTGACGCAGCCATTAGGAGAAACAGTCATGCATATGCGGAGATGGACGACATCGACGTCACGGTCTACCACGGCCTCACAATAAGAACCCGACACACAGCGTACAAACACGCCACGCAACAACCATTAATTACTCGCGTATCGACCGGCCCGCAGTTCGCAGCAGCTAGCAACTGCAAACACGCCACGCCAATGGCGAGCAGAGGGAGGTGTCTACCCAAACACACACAGGTGCGTGTCCGGAGCAAAGTAATTGGAGTAGGGGCGTGGCCCCTGCGCAGAGCACCCTTTGACAGGTTATGTAAACTCGTAAACGATAAGAGGAGAATGAGGGGGGGGGGGGGTCGAAATCGCACGTGCCAAATTCTGTTCATTCGTTACCTACTCCGTCAAGAGCAGGGACATATTCTTTACAGGCTGTTCGGGATTGACGATTACAGCAAACGAAAGAGAAAGCAAGTGTTGGCATTCACTCCCACGGTACTAACGCCTAGCCACATGCAGAAATTTCCATATAAACACGAAGTTTACATTTGCAATTCGTAACGGAGAAGCGGGGTGAATCAATGAAAGAAAAACACAAAATGTAAAAACCCATAACGAATGAATATATGTATATTTAAGGAAAGATGGCAGTACATATGTTGAAGATTATAAAACAGCGAGTGTGCTAAGTTCTTCTCCAGGAGGATCTCAACAGCAATGCATAACGACGACCTCTCGTTACCATGCTCGCGCTCAAGGAGAATTGAAACGGTTTTTACGACTCTCGGGAACAATGCATTCCTTCCCAGTAGAGCGACTCTCCTACCACGAAAACATTCATGAACGGCATGTCGCTACAATAGTCACTCTAGTGGGCACAATTCCATACTTTTCTGATAGCTAGGAATGCCAATTTACATCTAAAATTTCCAAAAAATTAAGCAGACTTTCTTTTAGTTGAGGCGCCAAGCAAATTACGCATACAGGTCTACCTCAACTGAAGATGGTGCGTCTAACTGTAGATTTATGACTGGACTTTAACATCGATGGAGGTGGGCCCAAGGAAATTTTCAGGCAGGCTGTATGCGGTCCTTAACGCATTCTGCACATCCAGTGTCTTTTAAGTTGCCTTTAGTTGCAAATTCATCGCCATTAACTTAAATTATCAGCGGTACTTCGTTTTCGTTGCACTTTTATTACTTTGAAAATATTTGACTAAGTGAGATGAACATGGTTTAGCGTATGCGATGAGTATTTGCAAGCTATAATGGATACTTTCGATTGGCCCTTTCTCACCTGTGTTGCACAGATTCGTTCTCGATAAGCGGCAAAGAGGAGAGCTTTTTATTAAAGTGACCGTGGTTGCAAGGAGTTAATCGTTTCGAGGGTAAAGAGTTACAGAATTTGAGACATTCGCTGTCCGGGGCTTCGGGTAAATATTAAGGCCATATTACATAGTAGAACATTGTGCCAGGTCTGCCGTAGCAACTATTATACCAGCTAGTACGACACCTGTCGAGGCCTTTTGTCGCTTTGTACTGCCAGATTTCCTGCCAGGTTTGGTAACAGGACCTATGCTATTTCCTTTGGCGGTTTCCATAGACGCATTCGTACCTGGCCAATCACATTGCAGTCCCAGAACGTAGGGCGCTACCTGCGAGGTTGAAATTGAAACTCATTCGAAAATAATTTTACAATATGAAAAAGACAAATAACACTATCGATAACCTCTTTTGATTGAACACTGCCCAAATAAATTAAAATAAATTCGGGTGATATTTGAAATACGAATTTATTAGTTTTTAAATACACATTTTGGACATAAACTGATAGCGCAGTGGTAGGGTCTCCACTCAACGTAAGGTTTTGGTTAGTTTAAAACTCTGTAAGACAGACTTTTTACTACTGCATACACTGTAAAAAATTATGGGAAAATTTCCTGAAAGTTTAAGGTAATATTCGCAAAATTGTGAGGGAAACCTAGTTTTCCTTACGGGTCAGGTATAATTACCACACTCTGGAGTAAAATTCACGTACATGGTACTGGAAAATCCCATACAACATGGATGGGAAAATTACCTTACGACGTGTGGATCTCCTCGTCCATTGGTAACTATTTGATGATTGTAAAAATACTAATATTCCAGGGTATTTTAAAAAACAATTATACAATGTTAAAATTCCCTTACTTGTATGGGATTCCCCCTCCCCTTTTTTTTCCAAGTACTTTTTCCGTACGATGACGTAATAGTGCTTTACTTATTATGTAAATTTAGTCTAAATTTAAAAGGTAATTTTACCACAATTTTTTACAGAGTACTAATTACAATTTAAAGTTCAGAAATAACTATGAAACTGAAAATATTTTTTTGAACAGCATTGACCTGTTCTAACGGTCTATTGTAATAAAGCAACACTAATGTGTGCTAGTTTTAATTCGCATAAAAAAATTACTGGTTAGCAGCAATTATACGAGTGGGCTTCATATCCATGACGAATCTTAGGTTTTAAATGCGCGCCTGCAGAGTATGAATCACAATGCTGAAACGTCAAGAGCTGTTGTGTAAGAGGAATATTCTATGCCGACTCGCATAGCTCCTGGCTTACCAACATTCACAGTCAGCCTTATAGATGTAGCCAGTACAAAAGCAACGCCGGTAGCAAGTATCGTGCAATACTGTTCTGTCCGTCGCTTAGTCTGCATTTTTCGCAAAGCACAAATGGTCTTTTCTGATGTCAAGCCGCAACGATGGAAGTACGGCCAACTAAGATACAGATGACAACACCTATGGGGGCGTAAGCTGCTACCTACGAAACATTTACAACTACTATTATACAAAATAAATTTGTTGATTTGCAAATATTTACACACTGCACACCTTCGCTAGGATAGATAATTTTCCGAACTACGGCAACTAAATGAAAGATATTTTATAAATAGTTTTCACTTATTCTAGTTAGAAATTCTGTTCTTAAGGAACATTGATTATTATCACTCGCAGTGAAGAGCGACTTCCTCAATGCGCGCGATGATTGGAATGCCACTGGTTTCCCACGAGTAATATGTAATTGAGTACACAAATTTGATGTTTGTCACAGGTGTAGCGGTACTGTGATAACTTCCTTCACTACTGCATACCGGAGGGTAACAGCCAGAGCGGAACTTAAAAAAACTACTATACTTCCATAAAAACTCGAGCGCTTTATGCAAGATCTGAACAAAGGATTCTTCGAACGGTAGAGAGAACAAAACAACACCCCATCGACAGTCAGTTTCAAATCAAAATGAAAAAATAATATAAATAAAAAACTTATGCAATATAAATGAAGAACGCAACAGCGTGCTTACAACAACATGGAAATAAGCACACCGCGCTGACCGACATCTAGATTGACCTGTGAAGGATGCTATATTAGGAGTTGCTGCTGCCTGCCCGAGGACAGTACAGCAATATGGGTCGTCTACCGCGGACGTGTTTAGGTTGGACACTCTCGGTCATCAGTCAACGCTCACGACAGGCAGGCTAGAATAGACTAGACTGGCCAGCAATACACGCTTCTGCAAGTTGGTCGCCGCCAATTTCCCCGGGCAATAATTACCGGCCTACTTCCGCCCACCTACAACACCCCGTTTCCTAGAGAAACACATAACGCAATTTATACGCAAAATTATTTCGCAAACATATTATATTTACAGGTAATTGTGCTAACAATAAATCTCTGTTGATAACTAAACCGTTAACTGTAGAGGTATAATGGTGTTTTTCCACACAATACACTAAGCACTCCTCTTGCTTAGGTCCAAGCCATAAACTCACCGCAAGTCGATCGCAGGATGGTTGAGGCAAAAGTAAATCACGCGTTACAATCAACGATAAGGGTTGCTTACGTTTAAACACCCGTCGCTCCATCCAATCAGGTTACAACAAAATTATAACTCAAGCCTTCTTCGCAAATTAAGCTCAATCACATCACACTTTCATCAATCTCTTTTTAATAGGCAATTGTCTTGGTCTGGATCTCATTTCCCCCCTCTGTTATCCCGGAAAAGTGTATTCCCTTACAGTGACAATTGAAGTGCAATGAGAAATTGACAAAAACCGATCGAATTACTGTCGGTTGGTATTCTATACTTGCCCGTGACATCATAAATCTGGACTTTTTCCATTACCGATGACGTCGACTAAATTTGTGAGTATAGTCGTCCATACCGGTGCCACAAGATTGTGTTTCTCCGCCGTGCACAGACGGAGTGGGCAGGCCGTGTCGAAGAACAAGACAACCATACGAAATGGTTCCGCAAAATCGCTGAACCCTCCTGAACGCGACTATAATAGTGTAGTTAGATTTGACCCAAACATAAGTTACATATTTTTTCTCAAAAATAGACGAAAAACAATATGGCCGCTTTATTTTTCAAAATGGTGGAAAACTCGACGCTGGATTTTTGGGGCTTTTTGGGGACACTCAGGAGATGTGACCTAACACATTTGTGAAGGTTTGGTCTCGTTTTTTTTTTTAATGTGTGGTTTCTAGTCTAGTTTTGCCTAAATGCATGTAATACTAAAATACACAATCAAGATCAGGCACATTGTGGGCGGTAAAATTAGCTGCCCCAATATTTGTAGCCGCCGACTACAGAGACTCCAGAAAAGACCATCTATAACATGTCAAAGTCGCTGACAATACGTTTACAATCCATAAAAGCAGTATCTTATTCAAGGAAGCCCTGAAAGCATTAAATAACAAGATTACACACACTTGAACGTCTGAAACTAATCGGTTACGCACTGGTTTAAGATATACTTTGCTGGTATAGTTTATTTTCTCAGGAACTTATTATTAATTTATGAGTGGGCAGGTTTTGGACATGCTCTTATTGTTCCTTCTGAAAGAAAGGCAAATACGTATAATTTCATGTTAAGACTGAACCTCGACACACCAAAGCTTGTCACAGCCCAGTGAAAGCCGGGATCCACTGAACTTTCTAATGGAACTATGCATTAGGCAGACCACAAAGGCGCCTCCACGGAATGACACTGCCAGCTTATCGTTCTTGCAACAAGGCGAGGCACGCTCGCAAACATCAGCACTGAGACTAGGATGGCTCACAAAAAAATTCATGAAAAGTTTTAAAAATCACACAATTACCGAGAGTAACCTCAGTCTGGCTCCGCTGTACGGTGACGCCAGACTATAAACACGAAATCCGTAGTTTGCCGAAAGCTGTACTTTTCCTAAAGAAAACTTGCATACATAATAAACCGTTTATAGTCACAAATACAGAGGAACGCTTGACTTGAACCTGAATTTTTACAGTAAAATTCGCTAAACATGTTAGTTGAAATACGGTGTTAAAAACCGCAAATGAGACAAAGCTATTCATCAGAGGATGTTCCGCTAATTAGGCTAGCCAACCGAATGGTTAAATGTATGGCACATGACATAACGAACACTCGCGTGTGACAATACCTTCTTCCTATCCCAAAACCCAAGCCTGATTCACATGCGACCCCGTTCCCAACAGATCGGCGAAACATTATTCCTACGGATAATCAATTTTCGAGAGGAAAAAAAAAAAAAAAAAAAAAAAAAAAACACCTAGGTTACTAGTTCAGTGCGCCGCGCCGCGAAGCCCGCTCAAATGATGTCGCAGCGACTATCTAACCAGTCTGCCGCCTAAGGGAAGATGACAAGATGTGGAGAGGGTTGGAGGGCTGCAAGATGAGGATGGCATGAGTTTTGAGATGTTTGTTGTAGCTGCAGCTCGAAGCATTAAGAGAAGTTCGCTATCCTGGACTGCAATAAAGGGCAGAGTGAGAACGAGGAGGGTGATGGTTTGCAGAGACGTCTGTTCGAGACTTTCCAAGAGAGCTACTAAACCAATCCTTCCTTCCATCCTTCCTCTCATCACCCCCCCCCCCCCCCAAGAAATCACCGCGAAAAACAGGCAATGTGGCTAGAACTTGCAGCTTGAATTCCTTCTTAATTAGCAACTTATTTTCCAGCTGCAAACGAAAAAATGCCCGCACTTCGGCATGTTTAACACAGTCGCCAAGACTTCAAGTCATCCGTAAATATTTTTTCAATAGGTACTACCCGGATCGTGTCCACAGAATCGCTTAATTTTTCACAAGTACAGTAACTAACACCTTGGAACTAAATCCCAGTAAAACCATCAGTGAATTTTAATAGTCAGAACGTGGGCAGTCATCTACATTAAAATTCCAAAACAATTTTTCAAACCAAGCAAATTTAAATTAATTTCCACGATACCGTCTGGTTTGAAAATTTTATGCTCAAGTCGATGCAGTTCTATAAAAACAAAAGGGGGTACAACAATAAGAGGAGCTCTGACAAAAATGGTTTAGGTAAGCAAGAAAACCGTGGGCACTGTAGCTACAAGAAAAGAGTAAAAGCAAGCAACTAGACCGGAGAAGTCGGGTCCCGCGTCAGGATTACCGAGGTTCTGAACCACTTTCCTGGCGCAATAATTAGAGCTGTAATTACTAACCACCGAGGAAACAGGGCAACACAAAGTCGCAAATTGCAGCCAAACTTGCACCGCAGAGCAAGATAAGCGACGCGGAAAAATGTCCTACAATTCATGAGCGAGACGCAGTGGGCAGGCTACAAAGGTTCCACAATCTCGTGGCACAGGTGGTGTAGGTGGATTGGAGCTCAAGAACAAGCAGTCCAGCACACGTGCATGCCGTGGGAATAGCATCCACAATACATGGTAGAGGGCATGGCGGACATAGCCTCATATCCTGGGCAACAAATACAACTTCTCGAGAGCCGATGGACGGGCTAGGTAGCACAACATGTTTTCTAAATAACATTGCAGCGGAAGGATATATGTAGGCTCCGAATTATGGGATGTCGAATGTAATGATTGTAGTGTGTCGACTGTGCATCAAAATAGTTCTAATGCAATGGCATTCCTAAGCATGATTACTCATTCCAATTATTACTACAATTTATTAACTTGTGAATTTTCACAACAGAACTTGAAAAATTTTTTACACGTAAAACTAATTATTATACCAAGAACATTTTTGGACACGATGAATGTACCAAAATATTTATTTGCTGATCCACAACACATTATCTATACCAGACTGTTACAAACCTTTTGAATCAGCCACATTACAAAGCCAACAAAATAAAAATACACACATAAAATTCATAAACAGAGATTCTGCAAAAAAAAAAAAAAAATTTAAAGTGGGGACATTTTAATTACTGCGACACGACTACAGCTGCTGTGCTATGTACCACTAAAAATAAATAACAAGTCACCGAACAGCATACAGTCGTCCTGGATTTGAACCTAATGGAACCGACGAGCTTAATTTCTCACACAGCCTTGTCAGAGAAAACTTACATATTCAAGGAACCTGAATGGTTATGACGGAATTAATTTCTAGCTTCAAAAATCTGGGACAAGAACACTGTGAAACGCCTGCTGTAGTGAAAAGCTGACCCGTGGAAGGAAGGCGTGCACAGCACCTCTCCGCGTGCTGGAGGTAGGTACCTGGACCAGAGCTAACAAGTCACGGTGCGTTAACCTCGCGCTGGGGCAGAGGAGCGTCACACACTGAACAAGCACAGACCATGTGTTTAGACTAGAGGAAGAGAGGAGGTTATAACTCGATGTTGAACGCGACATCTCCGTCACATCATGCCTACTGCGCCGATCACCCTCTTGCTGGTCTTCCCAGCAAGATTCCAACAACGCTTCCAGCATTAATAGGTCATTCCATGGAACATTACTTAAGGGTCGTTGCTGTCCCATTTTGAAAGAATTTCAAATTTTGTCACATGGAAAGTACATATTCCAACAGCGCAAACCCGAAGTTATAGATTTTTATCTGCCACCATATTGCTTTTACAGACCAACATTGCCGCCGCCGCGTAGTAAAATAGACATTTTCGGGTCTTAAATTTTTGTTTCATATCTTAACTATAAAAGCTACAAACTCATATGAGATGTCACTGCAAAGAGGAGAAATAGGGCTATTAAGAAAGTCACCAAAAATAAACACAAATGTTATTTTGTGTGTCTTCTACATAGACATGAAAGTCGACCTTGAAACTGACTCTTTCTATTTTCAATCCCTCCTACTTTCTTCCCAAATTAAAACAAAAACACAATGAAACCTTGAGGCAAGTAAGTCTATATGGAGTACTTAGCAATGATGTATTGTCAAAAGATTTTACTCAAACCCTTCTGGGTGAAAAAATTTCTTAAAGTTGGTGATTTGAAGAAAAAAATAATTTTTTCAGAAGCTATAAAAAAAAGGGCACGTGCAAAAATTCTGAAAGCAACTAAGGTCAAGTTACGAAACTTACTCCAGCCCGATACTTACCGAACACGGCACGAAACCGCTACTTGTCACAATGTCGCCTGTAATAATTAGCGACTACTAGAAAGTACAGACACGCGTCTTGTCGCTGCTCTTTTCACTTTGCCACAATGACGACACAATTGGTAGAATCGCCGCGCTGATACAAAAACTACTCTCGGTTAAAGGTTATTATTGGGCCGTCAGTTTATAAATGTAACTGGAGACTGTGATACTGGTAATGTTCACCCTTGTTTTACACGTTTTTTTGCTTGAAATGTCTGAATAATATTCAACTGAAAAAGTTTGCCATTCATGAAGGCCATCTTAAGCTAACCGCTGTTGCAACTACTGCTCAGGCTCCTGTAATTTATAATCGTAAATAAGTTAAATTTGAGACACGGGGGTTGAAATATAGTTTTTTGTAAACTGCTGGTACTACTACTGTAAGTATTCTGGACCATTTAAAGCTCATGTGTAATGCACAACAGTCAAGTTTTGTCCGAAAAAATAAGTTCAGTAGTATATCTTATCGAAAGTTATCTCTCTGTAGGTTGTTTGCAAGTTTTATGCTCACCGACACGTCTCGATGCAGAACATATTCAACTAGCAAGGAACTCAAAAACAAGCGACATCATGTATCGTGATTCAGGGACGATGCAATGATACAGAATGCTAATGATGGTTTTTCAAAACTGCCACATTTACTGCACACCACACAAGTTTGTAATAGTTTTGGGGCAAAACTTACACCAATGTCTAAACAATGATCCAATACACATTGCGTTAATTATAAATCTCACACATTAAATTCCATTACGTATACATTGTTTTTGAAATAAATAAATTATTATTATAACTCAATATTAATCACATGCTACAAATTTATGTTTAAAAGAACTACTGGCTGGCATCAGAAATTGTATCAAGTAGAACGATTCATTCCAACCATAAAATAATTACAGAAGGAAAACAATGGCGTCGATTAAATCGAAACCAGGTAATTTGCTCCATACGTTGGTGAACTATGGAATCCAACCAGTTCCTCACAATTTAGAGTGAAATGATTCTAATTCACGACTGCTGACACGAATACTACTAGAAAATACGGCGCAAGTCAAACACGATGTGCTCCATACGTTGGTGAACTATGGAATCCAACCAGTTCCTCACAATTTAGAGTGAAATGATTCTAATTCACGACTGCTGACACGAATACTACTAGAAAATACGGCGCAAGTCAAACACGATGGTTACCAACTGTCCTTATCCCCAGCACTATGCAAGTAGTGTCGAAACATACTAGACATATCCCAAAACTACAAATACATCGTTCTGGATTGTATTTTTCAAACTATATGAAGAACTTTGTAGTATTGATGCATTTATTACACATTATATTCTGCGCAGCGGTAACATCCAATCTCCTGCAAGCAAGCGACCTGGGCACGCGAACAGACTCTGCTACCCGCCTACACAAACAACCAGGCCAGGCATCTTTCAAGGGTTCAGGCCAAGTCAGACGAAGAACGAAGACATAAAAGAGGAATCTGTATTTCCACTCCTGGCGTTGATATATATATATATATATATATATATATATATATATGCATGTATGTGTGTGTGTGTGTGTGTGTGCGCGCACGCGCGTATGTATGTATATGAAATTTCGGCACTGGTGTAACCAAAGAACATCTTTATTTGTTGGTTTGGAGAAATTTGGGGTATATCTGGGCGCCAAGGCGAGAGTGGGTTGCTGCCGCAAGTAATATTTGGAATCAACAGACATATAAGTCCCAGGTGAGCAATGAAGAAAACTATAACTAGACCTGCATCATTTTTAGGATATCCGTGTATAAGATTTTTTGAATGATGTTCCTTTCTACAGTTGTCGAGTTCGATAAGGAACGATCACATATTCATACAAAACGAATCGCTGATAAATACTGCAAAATTCACGCCATATTGTGGTGGCATTTCAAAATATCTCCTCCGCCTAGTTGAAGCACGAGCTGGTTGGTCGTTTATACCAGAATTATACGACGCCAAATTTATAAATCACACCATATGATGACGCAGCTAAGTACTTTCTAACCGAGGAATGCAGAAAAAAGACGTGGATTCCACACGAGTTCACCGGCTTGAACAAGGAACATTATGTTGGATCGTACGCGAACTTTCAGAATACTATACATATACACGAAGAGAGAAGTATGCGCATGTGTCAACATCATACACTGTAAATTTTTTTAAAAATCTTAACTGATAAATTCTTTGTAATTTTACAGCCATGTATGTAATATACCTCAAGAAATGCTTGTACTGTACCGACCCGTATCCACGAGCTCAAGCAAAATGGCGAATACTCAACAACATAAAACCGTATATAGTAATTTGTGTATTGACTATTCACGGTAAAGTGAGTACTTTTGAAACCCCTCTCATTTGTCAATAAGTACGTTTTATTTTGGTCTTGGATGTTAACTTTCAGTTACGGTAGAATATACGCCCTGCGTTTATTACTTACATGTCAATATTTATTTTAAAAATTGTTAAATGATAAAAAAAATTTACTGAAAAAAGTAACAAGGTCCTCAAAAGTGTTCACTTTATCGTGAACAGACTATACATGTGTGGGAAAATAAATTTGTTTCAGTACACCTAACGTAAAACAAATAAATCGTACTACAAAACAATTTTAAAAACACGCAATTATGATTAATTATTAGTTGTTAACGTTTCACATCTACACAGAATTCTCAAAATGAAATAAAAGCATTCTATTTTTAACGAATAACTTCACTAATATTTTGTTGATATTACTATATCAAGCACAAATATAATTCTAAAGTTTGTAAGTCAAGTTGTTCTTGTGGTTAAGGGTACGAGACTCCAGTTCTAGTACGCATACTGCCAAGATGCAGCTGGTTATTTTTTTCGTGAAATATATTTTGAAATAATGACTTAAGCTTTTCTTTGATATTATTTCATTACATTTTTTTCTACGAGAAGAACGAGATAATTCTATGTCTACTTCTCAATAACTTAACTTTTAATACAAGACTAGCATTTAATGTATTACAAATATATGTTTTGCAGATTTACAAAAACTGTTTGTAAATCGCCAAAGAATTTTCCTGTAAGTACAAAATAACGTATTGAATGCGACAATACCTCCGAAGAAAGAACCAGCAGACATCGAGCTCATTCACACCCAACGAAATGTCAAACATGAGAAACAAACCTGAGTACGCCCTCGATACCTGCCGTACGACCACCAACTCGCATCTCGACGGTTCAGACAGTGAATGACTTCATTGTTGCAAACGCATGCCCTCGCAATAACGTAGGAAGCAAATTTCATTAGTTTGATGAAATAACGAGTTAAAAACTGTAGGATAAGATAGACAGTGGCAAATCCACTCAAAGATAATTGAAAATGGGAACGAACAGAAGACAAGCAAGCTCGTCTTGCATTATTTTAACGATTATTTCAAGGCTCGCGACAGTCAAACCGCTACAGTGTTCCTAATAAAAATTATAAACGCTAAATAGGATACTTTTCATTATATATTGTACAAAACTGTCACAATTATTTTTTAGTCAACATTCAATTATACAAAATAAATGTTTAACAACTAGCCTGAACTTAATCTGAGGTATGCGAAGCTGCCCCCAAAATACGGGCCATTTTATTTTTAAAAGTCTACGTGCTACCTAGAGTTTTCAGATATTTTTGCACGGTACTCGTGGCATACATGCTTAACGAAATGTCACGTACGGGTGTTCTGTTTGTTTAATCGACGAGACGTTTCACTACTATCATTAACTTAATTTCCTAAGCATCACGTACTGTCTGCCGTATTCACGAAGAAAACGGCATGCATCTTGCAAGATATGCCATATCAAAGAGGCAAAGAATCCGTGATTTAAAAGGACATGGGACATAAATTTATGCTATAGAGATTAATCATATTTTACCAATTTTATAGAAGCCGATGGACAAAAACTGAGACAGATGTAACCTAAATAATTGTTTTTACTACATATGGAAATAATTTTACCAGAGTGGTGTATTTCTGCCGAACTATTTCTAACGCAGTAAATCTTGATGTTATCGCAGCGCAAGATATTTTGCGAAATAAATGCACCAACAACACAAAATAGTTGATCACATAATTGGCAAATATTCTTTTCTATGATTGCTCTTTAGTTTTTCTATGTTTGGTCAAATTGAAATATTTTGAATTAATTTGTGTCCCAGACACTATAAAAGATTGGAATGTTCAGCCTATGAAAGACCAAACGTACAACTTACGAATAACAACGTACGTATCAATGGGACAAGAAGCAACCACCTCCAACGGGCAAGGAGACAGAGGCAACTATAGAGAGTCCTCCTAAGGCGACTAAGGGCCATAATTATAAACAACATCAGGCGGTCAGCCGGCAAGCTGTTGGCAGACATTAGTTCGGCGGCTTGCTGGCGGTCCTCCACCCTTCATACATTATAGTTGTCAACCAGCACATTGCTAGACGAATGGGATGTGGATGCCTCTCCGCTACGAAATCTGGCAACGCGGCCAAGATTTTTATGATAGAACCATGGTTGAGGCGTTGTTAAGAAAATACCCATGAAAAACGCGTCTGTTTTGTCGCATGTTTGCATACAAATTTTATTAATGTTGTGTGTGCGCTTTGAATTTGTGGAGGAACAGTGTTGCTGTATTTTTTTTTTGAGATGGCGAGTAAAATAAGCGATACCCTACAGTCCGAAAGAGAAGGCGATTCTGTTTGATTTGATAAAGAAGCTTTTGGTCGTCTCAATTCGTCCGAGAGAGAATGTAGAATTTTAAATACTGCCAGCTAGCTGGAATTGCCATTTCTAAGATGTTAACGAAAGTTGATGAAAAAATATATATAATTACGAGATTTTTTTAAGGGATTTATGAGGGAAGGCACTAATTAACTATTACTAATACTGCACAAACAGCTAAAGCGCCTAACATAGTTGTTTTATTTGATACTGTTGTAACTAATTGATAAATTCCAAAATCAGTGAGAGGGGCAATTTTGTAAATATACTTAGCAAAAATATTATACTCGGGCAATACGCTTAAAGTTAAGGAAAAGTACTTTGTTTTTTTTTTAAATCTGGACACTGTTAGCCTTTCCATTTTTCATTAATTATCGCGTATACATTTAAATAATTTATACTTGCATACTACAACAAATAACAATCTAAAGTAATGAATAGACTTTATTAATGTTAGCGCTATCTAGTTGGTAGTAAAGTGTAACTATGACTTTTGTATTCGAATTACAAGTTACGACTGAAAAACGAAACACAACGGAAAATTAAAATATAATTCTATATGTAGTGTTCCAGTTCCATAAATTCATTATCTGAACAGGAATGAGTGAATACGCAGCCCCATTCAAATTGAATTCTTTAACTTCGTCATGAAAATTAATTACTTCATCCATGTACCGCCTAAAGTCGTCTAGATCCCGCGTCATTTCGACGCAACTGGATACTGGTTGCCTGCTGGCTGACCGCTAGACCTAATTCACCAGAAAGGTGGACAGTTGTTTGCTGGCAGTTAACCGTCCTCCGGAAGACGACTATATACAACAAAAACATCAATTTTGGTGGAGGGAGGTTAGTTGACATTCGAAAAGCGTTTATACCTACAGCCCTAATTCACACTCGCCAATACTGTAAGTACCATTCTGGTTTGTTTGTAACCTTCCTGCAACCAGCACAAATTTATGCGGCAAGGGAACCTTTAGTTTTCATTGTACCATGGTGAGTCATAATGTGCCTCGACTTTTTTTTATTTGCCACCTAGTGCTCCAAAGCTCCCTGCGAAACGACGGCTACTACCCTTACATACGCTATGATACGCTATGAAGGGGGACGATTTTATGAACCAAAATTACACAGATTTACGATCTCCGATTCGTGAATCACCATTACGATTTTATTCGCGCCATCTCAAGTAGGGCCTACGTCATGCAATATTTAGATTTATGCATTTCGAAATTATATTTTCAATATCGCGTGCATCCCTTAATGTTCAGAACAAGATGGTGTGAGAAAACACACACACCACCTTATTTGCGGAGAAACAACACGCCTTATAAGGTAACAGTGACAAAGAATACGATCACGCTCGTCAACTGTGCGTAATTCAGCACAAGATACTCCCAATATGTAGGTGGCGTGTGAAGGACAGTCGTCGCGGCTGATATATGCGTATGCTAGCCGTTTCAAGGACATGCCCACGCTTCCGCCAGCACTCTTGGGCGATGCCCTGTTCCGTAAGTCGCCCACACGCAGTTCCACCTAGCGTGGACGTAATATAAAGCCCGCACGACCGGCGAATCCTGGGAAGAAAAAAGCCTTATCGCCTCCGTACCACCGAACGCCGACAGACTTTTTTCCCCCCAACATTTATGATAATTTCAGTCGCAGAAGAGTGTTTGCTCCGAGGGACTATTAAAGGAAGTAAACTTAATGTGTAAGTCGGTAAGCATTTTACCAACACGGAACACACACGAACACGGAACACACACACATTACAGCTTGGATAATAGAAAACAAACACATTTAGTGACCAGCACTGTACAGTAACACGGCAAATTAGGCATAGTCATTTTGATAAAAGCAGATGTTACAGAACACACACTTACTGAGAATGTAATTATAGGCAATGTCAAGGGGAGTGAACGTGTACCCAAGCCACGATAATATATGGGAAGTCAGTAAACCGGAATTCCCTCAGTAACTGCATAAAACTACAGAAAGAACATGTGCATTTAAACTTCGCCGGCACTCACTCATGGTCCACAGAATTGTGGAAATAAAGCAGAAGTTCTATAAACTACAGCCTCAACTCATTACAAATAATTACGACTAATATTCAAGTGGGGATATGATGACTCTGGCAGTAAATGTATCTACAAACATAACAGTAAAGATAAGCTTTCTCTTACACACGTGTCTATAACATTCATCTTTCTACTTCAGTTATGAGGCACTAAAAACGGACATCAAATAATAATTGGCAGAAGCCTAGGCCTTAAACAGATTTAGTCGGTACACTTAATTGCAGCTTGCAAAAGGGACTCCCGTACTAGAACAAACCCACAAATATGGCTGAACAAATATCTGCCATAGAAGTCCACAAACAATAGTTCCTTCTTTAGTATGTGTTCCTGTACATCACGATAAATTTACGATCATGATAGACGGCAAAACGTTTAATACACACAGTAGAACGAACAAGGCTCAGGAATGGGAACAACTGCGATGGTACACCTGCGATAATGAAATGATAAACACGTTGTTGGAGAGACACATGCATACAAAATCTTACGATAATGGTTTGTTAACAGAGCATGGATACATAAGCTGTTTTGAATAGTTCCATTGATGCTGCAGCTCGACGAAAAGAATAAAGTGGTAGGAAAAAAGAACGCGAAGATCAAGTGTGTGTCCAGGGAAATAAAAAATTCACAAGATAGTAAAACTCTATTAAGACGTTTCTGAAGGGAAAGAAAAAATGCTTATTAACCAGGAAAATTTCTTAAAAGGGTCAAATTACACATGTGCAGATATAAAAGGTGTTAAATTACTTAACTTATTAAGCAGGAAAATTTCTTACCTGGGAACTTCTTAGCAGGATTTCACTGTAAATTTAGGCCTAGGTCACAAATTGGCACATTGCTTTGGAGTACAGAGACGACATGCAGGGAACACTGCTCGCAGTTTTTCTTAAATCCATTTGTAAGCAAAAACAACAGGTCTCCACGAATGTCTCATTCACTAGTACGTCATATTGAGAGCATTGTCCAGTGGTTATAGCGTTAGTGTGGAGGCATTTCGTACCTACGCATTAAAATCTGATATGTAAAACGAATTTCCTATTTTTCGGATTTTTTACAGGTCAAGCAGATGTGCTAACATTCCGTGCAAATTTGCCAGAAACTCCCAATAAGAAATGTATTAATATTTGATAATAAACTAGCTATTCCCTGCATGGCTAAAATTATGACTATATTCCTTATATATCATCAATGTCTCGCCCTTAGTAAATAAACTCTTAGAACACTGCGTATTGCATTTGTAAGCTGTTTCTTGTAAATTTGTCTTTCTTTTTCGATGAAATTATACCAGAAAAGCTATTTTATGGTACAAAAAATTCTTCCTCCAGCAAACCAGGAAAATCTTTGATTTGCCGATCGCCACTATTAAAAAAATGTATACATTTCGTGATGAACCACTTAGAATATTCACTGCATAATTTGTTTTCAATACTCACTACCTTGAGAATTGTGACAAAAAGTGTCGCAATGTTAGAAATCTTCCTCCTTGTTCACATGTTACTGTATCTGTAACATACATGGGGGGAAAATTGCAGGACTCGTTTACACCCACGTACTTAAGGACATTTTTAGACATTTAACTGCACACACAATTACTTACTATAACACTTCTTAAAGAAAGTGCGAATGCACTTTACAGCCAATGCAAAATACATATGTCCTTGACAACGCTAGCCGCAGACGGCTATTTCACTCCGCTGTCAATAAATCAAGCCCAATTGGGAACACATGCTTTAAAAGGTCAAGATCCTACATCGGAAGGGGCAAGCTCCAAACTACAACTGTCACACCAGATTTGAGACTTGCGTCAACATCTCCCTGATCTAAATACCATAGCGTTAGTCAATTTCATATGAACAGTTATTTTCCACATGGCCGGTTTACTCCAATGAGGGTTTAAAGAAAATGAAAAATATTAAAGTATGTACCATGACGTAGAGTCGAATATCAGACTTGTGGAGTCTCCCATTACCCAGTCATCTGTTTCACTGTACTGTTGGGGTATCGCAATGTCGGTTATTCAAATCACCGTGCTTCACTCAAATATCCCACCCCTTAACCACACAAGCATCAGTCGCACAGCACTGCACGGACTCCCCACGTGAATGAATCGAAAGTCCGAAAGAATCGCATCGTGGCTTCACTTTTCACACATCATATGCAAGACGTAACCAAGCTACTTAATGCCGCTGTAAATAA
This sequence comes from Dryococelus australis, assembly GCA_029891345.1. Classification (NCBI taxonomy): domain Eukaryota; kingdom Metazoa; phylum Arthropoda; class Insecta; order Phasmatodea; family Phasmatidae; genus Dryococelus; species Dryococelus australis. The sequence goes on from CM056994.1 coordinate 198,926,348, forward strand.
TTACCAAGATATGGAACAAGAACAGTCTAACGAGTGAAGTAAACGGTAGAACTCTGCATACTTCCACCTGCTGGGATGCAACTCCAAACTGCCCCCCGTAATTTCGGTTCGCTGGTTACGGCTCTATTTAAAGCAGGCTACACAAGTTTTTGCCTTTAACCAACCCGTACACGAAGAGTGAATGTGGTTTGTATCAGACTAGAAAGGCCTGCCCTACGGTACAAATTTGCGCTACGTAGAGAAAATTAATCTAATCGAAGGAACTTGCTCATCAAAACTATACCTTCGCATGAATGGACGAAAATGACATTCGGTTACGACCAAAATTAGTTTTCAGACATCAACTAATGTACCAGATTACGAAGCACCTGCAGACAACTTCAAATATTTCGTGTGAAGTTTCCCGATGCCGAGAGTTGGAAGAGACGGCACCGGCACCATCGGTGCTGATCCACCTGTGCCGATATAACTTTTTCTCCTAAATACGATAAAAACGTAGCGAGTTTTTAAATATGTATCAAGCAAGGACTATACCAAGTTTGTAAGAATGACTTGACAAGCATTTTAGTAAATAATGTAAACTGCATAAACTACGGTATTCGTTAAAAAGGGGTACCAAAAGAGAAGCTCCAATAAGTAACAATATCATCATTGAAGATGTCTGCTGAAGATAGTATAAATATACGTATATTAGTGACGTGCCTAATGCTAATAATGAAAACTACGTTGCGCGTGAAAGCAGCCTCTTTTATAGACAGGACAAATGTACAAAAACAAGCGCAGAATCAGTGGCGAAATACAAAGGTGCCATTAGCTCAAATTCGTGGCAGGAGTTAGGTAGTGTAAGAGCACTAGTTTGGACGGAAGCTGGGTGGATGCGCCAAGGACGTCGGTCGAGGCGATGTGGCACAGGGCAGCTAGCCGCTCCCATATAGAGGCAGGCTAGCAGGGCGCGTGGGATAACCGACCGCCAGTAGACACGCCCCTCGCCAAGGTAACGGCGGGTCGCAGCTAACCCAGCACATCCCACTACTGTGCGAGTGACCCGCTTCGCTACCAACACTTTCTCATGCAAATTAAATTTCTTTGCAATTGTCACTACCCCCTACCAGTCACAAACCGTGTGCCATACCTTCGCTCAAACCATCTATTGCGCGCGCACACAGGCACAGTAACCCAACTCAAAGTTGGCGTAAATACAACTGACATCATCAATTCCAAAGGACATTCACACAGTATTTAACCAATATATGTAGGAGTACCAAACGACGACACTGCCGCTCTCAGGAACTCGCAAGCCGCCTGGGTAGACCGCCGAGCGGTGTGCAGAGCTTCAGCAGAAACCGTTAAAAAAAACCCAACGTGTCTGAGCGACGTCTGCTTACGAATTGCATTTCAAAAACGTTACGCGTCTGCATAGTTTTTCAGTTCCTCCATTTCTCTCTACAGCATGATTTTGTGATAATGCATCAGACGGATATTTTCGCGGTCATTTTTAGATATGAACATTCTGGTACAAAACATTACAAAAGGGATAGGAACGTGCACCAAGCACTTATTAATATTATTACGCCATAAAATTGTAGGGTATGCGCTGCAAGATTCATAGATGCTCGTTATCGACGGCAATACTGCATGCCAGTTCAGTGCTTTGCGCAGAGGCGATGAGAGCGTTGGTGCGCATATCTCAGTCGCCCCTAACGCTCCCACGCTTCCAAAACTCAACTAGCACAAAAGACAACTAACACAATGCATCACATGAAGTCTCAGCAATCAAATGACTTATATTTACGGCATCGAATGCAATACACGTTCAAAGGATACCTTAATTTAGGCGTTTGACTTTAGAGGTTAGATGAACTACGAAAACTCTACAAAAGTAACCAAAATATCAGCAGATTTTAATACATTACTGGCATATTTAGCTAAATGTGTGAAAATTAAAAACACAGTTGAACTCCTATTGAAGGTGCCTATTTCAACACTTATGATTAAATACTTCCATAATTGTTCCTAAACGAATTACAGTGCAGTGAGCGTACACCTCGACGTGAGTCGGGGTGTGTGGCGGCAGCACGAATAGCTAAGATAGGCACAAAACGAATTTCTTATTTCAATAAATAACCCCACGAACACACACAGTAAAATCGAATTTCGTTATGTAATGGTGATTTACCAGCTGTCTGGTATAGAGCAGGCCTATCTGTCAGAGAAATCGCTGTAATCTGCCTTAACACGTGCTGTAAACTGAGTTTAATGTTCAAGTGATGAGTAAGGTTATAAAACTAAAATAAACATAATAATTGGCCACGAATTTATTTGATGGTTTCGACATATTTAGCTTATAAAGTGTCAAAAAAATATGATTAATTTTGACCACTGCTTCAATCATTTTTGGTCATTGAAGAGGTAGCGCATTTTTAAGTTGGTACTTTAAATTGTACATAAACATTGCGTGCACTAAAACAATCATATCTCTGACAGTAAAATGGTCGACAAGTCGCCAATATTCACGCAAAATTGTTAACCCATTCATCCCCGGGATCGAGCATACATTTTCAAAGTAGTCGATTTGGTAACTATAGGTTTTAAAAAGTGACAAATTTAGTTACTAATTTTCAATCATACATATTAGACGGAAGTTTCTATACATCCTCCAAAAATCTAGTAATAATGAAGAGTTGGTAAATATTATATGTTGGACACCATTCCCCTTAAACAGTTATTACAATTTTCACTCTGAAGTGTTAAACTATTATTCTCAATACTTATACATTTCTTTTTACGAACATGCGAGATTAGTGTCCGGAAATCGATTAAATCCAACGCACATATAAATATAGAGTTATTCGATGCAGCGATGTTGCTTTGTAAATTCTGTGTAGTTCAATAACATTTACTCCCAACTTTTGTGAAGCCCAGATAAAGTTCTACATCCAAGATATTCCTCCACCTCAAACTAACAAAGCTTAAATAAGCCTTAGAAAATTACACCACAGGGACAACGCACAGTACTTGAGCGCACTCAATTTCATAGCATTTTTTCTTAATAGCCATTACTAACACACTTATTTGCTCCCTAATTTAACTTCATATTAATTACAAATGAAATATAATTTGTAGATAAATTATAGGTAAAAATTGAATGAACCAAAAATAAGATACTATTATTTTAATGGTAGTATATAATGCTAGTGATGCATAACTCGTTTAGGAAATAATCAGGCACGTCATACATGGGATGATGTTTCAAAGGGCTGATTCAACAAGTGTGAAGAAACTGTGAAGAGACTATATTTGAAGAGATTGGCATTTGAAAACAAAAACCAGATTGATTCGCACTTGTTGCCAGTTGCACAATTGAAGTACATCGCTCGATCCGAGATCGTCACAGAATAATGTTACACCATTTGGGTTCAGAACATGATAGGTGATAGTTGAAATTTATTGAAATTGCCGAATATGATAGTTCAAAGCCTTAATCCAAGATCAGAATAATCAGAATAGTATCTAAAATCACTGTTACGTATATTTATTTACCAGAAAGAAACTTCCAAAAATATCAATCTTTTATATGAGGATTTTGTTATTTACTTGTAAAATATAAATTGGGACATAAAATTTTATGCATTTTTAAATTAAGTAAGTATGTTTTGTAAAGAGATAACGAAATTTACGCTTATAAGTGGAACAGCCATTCAGAATATGATAAACTGTCATAATATTCCGCACGAACGACGTCGAAATTTCTGCTCGCAAGAGATCTTTCTGTCCACTAACCTCTTAAGAATAACGGCATTAAAAAAATAACTAAAAAAAGTGATTGTAAATAGCTGCAAAAAAACCGAAAACTACAATTGCCAAAAAAACCGAAAACTACAGCGGAAATTTTGTAGTGCATGCAACCAGATTATATAGAAAAATAAACAGCTTACGAGATATTGTCCACACAAACTCATTGACTCCTAACATTAAAAAAAAAACAAGTTACATCATCATAACGACGTAACGAAATGAGAATCAGAAACAGTGTATCATCTCGACACTAGTTACGAACTGAGACTAGGAGATCTACGATCGCAATTCGGGCAGTCGCGTTCGTGTAACGCTTGTATATAAGAACTCTGATCCAACTGAAGATCATGTTTGAACCAAGATCTTTGGCTCTCGGTGCAGGGCAGTTATTGATGCAACCGGACCTTAGTCGTTATAATACAGATATTCCATATAGGCTTGAAGAGAATTCTGAATTGTTTGCATTGCTGTATTTTGATACTGTCAGTACTTCGAAGTATGTTAAGTAGAGTGCAATAAATTATTAGGCTAATGCGAAGTTTAGTGACAAACATGCAGAAAAAAATAAATTTCTGTAACTTGCTCCAAGCCATAGCATTACTCTACTTCCAACAACATATATGTAGAACAAAAAGACAATTACTCATTAGGATGTAGATATTATATAATATTACGCGGATATCGAATATATTAACAACCCGGCAAAACATTTTTTTAAATACAGATATAGAACGCCAATTTACTAAATATAACAGTAGCGGGCCACCCCCTCCCACCAAACTAGGAGGGCGAGGTAAGTCTACAAATTTTCCGTATTTCGTTAACACGGTCGTGTTCAGACTCTCCAGCACTAAAACACTACTCAAGAGCACCGGCGAACCCACTTTCTAAGCTGCTACAGGCCGTCGCGTGCTGACCCCGGCGGGACGATAATGTTCACTACGAGTTCTCACAACATAGACACGCTCAGCAGTTACACTGCGCTAACTGTGGGCAGTATCAAGGTCGGCCCACTCTACACGCCTTCACGGGTTATTGCCACGGCCGTACAAGTACTCGGCGAAGGTACGTCTCAGTACTGAGACAAAATACGATGTTAAAGGCAAAATGAAAATTACTCACTTTAGATAAATGGGTGGGGCAGCCTGTATCTAACATTTTACTGTTTATAAGTGTCGATAAGCCGAAAGAAATAAGTGCGGAAGTAAGAACTCAGCGCCAGAAATAATAATTGTGCGTGTGCACCCCAGCATTTTATTTCCACTTAGGAAAACTGTATTGATCTAATGTTTTTGTTGTAACTGAAAATCCACGCAGCTTACTCCGCGTTATTATTACAGAGAAAAAAAAGAATAAATAGCATGATTACGGGCTGGTACAGTCTATTCGCAGTGTTAAACATTTTTGAACGAGTTTGGCTCCACGATATCCGGCTGAACGGAATGCAAAATAACACTGAGTTTCACTTCCACCAGAGTACGCCATTGGACAATACGGCGGCGAACGCAATAAATAAACAAACAAAACGGTGGCAGTGAAAAATAATCTCACGCACACAAAATTAATCCAACAAAAAATATATATATAAAAAAAAACTGTTTGCAAATAACTGTAAGCTCTGACACAACCTAACATACCGCCCACCAAAATTTCAAATTTTCCACACTACTAAGTCGATCACTGTACACAAATTTCAGTTGATGGGAAGGCGACACAGCTTGACCGCAAACTGTCCCTGGTGCAAGTTGGTAGTCGCTACCCTACGCACACCATTGCTGCTCGGATGCAGCATGCTGACCCGTCCCATCTGCCACTGAGTGGAGAAGTTTATCCTCCTCCAGTAGCATCAGGTCGCTCATCTTGAGCTCACCACGACTCTTGGACCACCTTCCACGTGGCTGCAGGATGTGCAGGTACTCCTTGTACCACCGCTGTCAGAAGTGCTGTGCTGCTTGCTGCACCAGCTGCCACTTGCCCAGTAGCTTCATTGGTAGGTCTGCAAAATTATCTCATGGAGGAGAAATCAGTCATGAACCACTAAGAAAGTGTGCAGGGATAAGGGTTTATAGATAGTTCGAGTCTGTGTAAAGTGCGCACAATGGTCTCGAGTTCAGCACTGCTTCAATCTGAGTACAGATAATAGTCAGATCTTCAAATGTGAGGACTCGCTGGCCAACAACTCGTTTCCAGTGATCTTCTATTGACCTTATACCAGCTTCCCATAATCCACCAAAATGTGGTGCTGATGGAGGGTTTAAATGCCACTGTGTTCCCTTTTCAGCCGAGCTATCCGCAATTTGGAGTTTATGTGGAGAAGGTTATGATGTGTTAATACAACTCAGAATGCAACATACGCCCACAAGTTGAAGCCACAACCGTTATAGACGTCCTTGCACAATCCCCATCTGGACATTAACCTATGGAAATCATTGAGAAAGGCATTTGTACTGACAGCAGTTACAACTTCTAGGTGAACTGCATTGGTACTCAGACATACAAACACAAATAGGCATGTCACATTAGCATTATGATGGTTAGATGCCTTGACTGCAAATAGACATCCGAAATCAATACCGACGGCAAGAAAAGGTCTAGCTGGCCGTACTTTTCTGGTGCGAAGATCCCCCATAACAGGCTGAGTTGGAGTAACACTGAATCGAAAACATAGTATGCATTTGAACACTCTTACTTTCACAGAATTTTTTCTTGACAAAATCCAATACTCCTTGTGAATTGCAGACAGAGTAGCGTAGGCACAAGCGTGTAGGGATGAGATACGGTAGAAGTCTAACACCAGCTTCGTATTAACACTTTTCTTACGCAGCAGCACTGGATGTTTTGTACTGAAACTGTAAACGTCCTCCCACATGCATGTCATTCTTAAACGAATCTTTTCGAACTTGCTTCAAACAAAGCCCTCGTGAATGCTCCAACTCTGCTGTGCTTAGTGGTCCGACACATCGCATATCAGCTGACGTCTTCAGTTTCGTAATAAATCTAACTACATACGCCACGACTCCCTGAACCTTGGACCAACAGGAGAACTTCTCAATACAATCCTGAACACCAAGGCCTTGAAATTGACATACAAATGAAATTACACTCGTAACCATCTCCACTTCATGTTCTTGTTGGTGCGGTGCATGGTCCTCATTCGGCCAGTGACTCTTTTCTGATGTCAGCCATTCCAGTCCTTGCCACCACTACAAATGCCCAACAAGATCACTAGGTGCCAAGCCCCTGGAAGCACATTCGCCGGATTGTCTTGCGATTGAATTTATCGCCTGTGAATCGCAACTTTACTTTCCTCAATGTGTACCCCTGGTTGCCACAAAGGTCTTCGGTGTGTGCGGAGCAATCCTGATACAAGCTAAAGTAATAGTTGAGTCACACAGTGCTGTAATCTTTTCAACTGTAATTTGCATCGAAGGAATACCCTCTGCTGTCTCAATCAATTTCAAGAGGAGACGTGCTCTGAACAACTCTAAATGAGGAAGAGTGGCAGTTTTTGTGTGCTACTAGAGACTTTCCCAAGTAAAATATGTACCCTTGCCTCACTATTACCCGAGCTTCCTAGATATACGACCGCTACATAGCCATGAGAGGCATCACTGAATACATGAATCTGGTAGACTATTTTGTTTGCTGGAGATAAAAGGCGGGGAATGCAGACCTGGCTGAGAACTGCAATCTGGGTAATGAATCGTTGCCATTCCTCCTCCACTTCATCAGGTGGAACTGCATCCCAGTAAATACCCAGGAGCCATAGTTTCTGATGGAATAGCTTCGCACGAAACACAATCGGTGTAATCCAGCCCAAAGGGTCGTAGACTTTTGCAATTTCAGAGAAGATGGCGCACTTGGTTAAGATTGCTGTTGCTTGGTAAATGTGCTACGAGAATGCATCAGCGATTGCATCCCACTCAAGACTTGGCGCCTTGATCACTTCCTTGTTTTCCTGAAGATTAACCGGACACACACTGTGACACTTGGGTACGATTTCCATAACAGATTTAAGAGTTGCTTGTCCATTTCCTTCACTCAAAAGCTCCCTGCTTAAGTAAGTCAAATAGTTCTCTCTGCAAGGTAAGGGCTTCTGAAACTGGGGATGCACAAGTTATGTTATCCATTAAAACTCTTACAGCATTTGGATATTTCGACCTGTTCAACTATGGCAAGCTGCTGCAGAGTTCTCATGGCGAGAAAAAATAAGGGGGCAGAAGAGATTCCATGCATCACAGTATCGAGTTGGTATGTATGGATTGGTAGTTGTGGATTTTCTCGCCACAGAATCACTTGATATGATTTGTCTTCTGAATGTACAAATACCTGGTGGTACATCTTACAGATATCCATGGTAAATACTACTGGACCGAGATGGAAATGAGTTAAGTTTTAAACTGCATCCCTTTTTAGTTTCGACCCGGCCATTAGCACGTAATTGAGTGAGCTTCCAGGCGTAGTATGAGCAGAGGCATCAAATACAACCTGTAACTTTTCTGGAGCATCTTTCCTTGATGACAATGATGAGAAATGTAATATACTGTCTGTGACTCTGGAACTGCCTCCAAGCAGTGCATGCGACCCAATACCTCTTATTCCTTCAGGAATGCATTATAATCCTTCTGATTTCTGGCTGGCTGCTGAGGCGATGTCTAAACGGTGTAGTCTGGTTACTGCCTGATGACAAGAGTCATCTAGGTCATGAGGATGCTTGAACACACTCATCATCCTCTGGATTAACAATCTTCTCTGCAGGCAATTCCTCAGGCTCCGAAAACCTTTGTAGGGTGTCTGTAAGACTCTGCTTTCCCCGGCGAAAAAGGAGGCAACACTATTGGTGGCAGCAACCGCTACATGGTCAATCCTCCCCATAAGAACACAGTCAAACACAGTATGCAAAGCAGTAGAAAATACATGTGGGGCTTGATGCTGCCCACCTACCACTAAGTCCGGGTAAACATCTGCTCCAAACAGCATGTCAATTGGCCCATAAACATCAAAAATAGGGCCGGCCAGATCTAAACCCTAATATTCTTGCTGCATTTCATAGGGTTACTGTACACCAAGCAACTCAGATGCAATGTCCTTTAAAACCAATGCTTCTATTATAACACTGGGTTCAGTCCTCAGAAAAGGCAATTAACAACTGAGTGGGCAAGCCCAAATACTGGAACATGAGCAATGCATTGACACAATCTCAACCTCGGGTCACACCTTTCTGAAATGGATGATTGCGACACAGACTCTAAAAGAGCACGAACTTGAACTAAAGCACTATTAGCATCATTAATGCGAACCGGAATTTTCCTGACACAACAGTACTTGAACAGTCACTGCGAGAGGTCGTTTACATAATGGCGAGTGGGACCTCAACTTGCTCCTCTGTCACTATTAGCCATACTGGAGGGGTGGTTTCATCTTCTCGACCAGCTATAGGTGCTGGGCTATGAAGTAGAGTATGGTGGCTTCTGTGGCAATGCATGCATTTATTTTATGAGGTACAATCATTTACATAATGCGAACCTATGCAGTTTAAACAGAGATTGTTATTCATACCACCTCTTGCCTTACTAATGATCTTGCAAGAAATTCAGAATATGGATAAATTGAATGGGTCCCTTGTCATACAGCACGTACACAGCTAACAGAAGTGGCCATAAATGCACTCTTACCCCTTGAAATAGGTCCAGACACTGTACTCTTGGTGGCAGAATGTAACCCATAGACTATCGACATGTCACTGCTGGCTAACAGCAGAGTCTTGCAATGTGACTCAAGAAACTGTATAGTCCGTTCACTGTTTCTTCGGCCTTTTGAATCAAAACGTTGAGAAATTTCCCAATATATGATGTGTTTAGTTATTTCCTAAATACACCCTGTATCACAAGCGTGCTATACTTGTGTTCATAAAAGTTTTTTTTTTACCTGTTAAATTGAAATGTTATTAATAACTTATCTATAAATTATAATGCTTCATTGATAAATAATTTGAATAAAAACAGGGAGAAAATAGGTACGTTTGTAACATCTAGTGAGAAACAGTTCTTATACAAAATATAATTACAGCTGAGTGTGCAGGAATGTGGTGCATTGTCCCTCTGATGTAATTCTCCACGCTTGTTAAACTCAGTTTGCACGAGGCGGAGAAATATCCGCAAAGTAGAATATTAGCAGCGTTTCATATAAGGCTGAAGTAACCATGAATGGATTATATTAACTGATCAAAGGTAGGTATGGTGAAATTCTTATGAGCCAGCTCGAATTGGTTGAGTGTCCCGATTCAATTTTAGTAATACAATATTTAACAAAATAAAGCTCCACTCACTTACTGGAAATCTGAGAATCCTAAGAACACCCAGATTCTCATTGATCACATCTACCATGTTATGTAGTTTCTCAGGTGCACTGGCAATGCGTTTTGGAAGCTGCATTATGTTAGCCCAATGTATGGTTACAATGGTTCGCATATCTTGATATCGCTTGATTACAGTTTCTCAAGCTAGTTCATAATTCTCGCAAGAAAGTGGAAGTGATTTATAGAATTTAAGGGTTCCCCTGATAACAATGTCAGCATATACTGGTGTTTCTCAACTGCCGAAAGGTGAGCTGTTATTGTGTACAAGTGATGTAAGCAGGTCATAGAAACTAGTACACTCGGTGACACTGCCATTAAATGTTGGGAGTTCTAATTTTCGGAAGCTTTAAATTGTAAGGTTTTTCATGGTTGGACACATCCCGTCGCTCTGTTCGAGTGACATAAAGCTTAGAAAAACTTTTCCTGTATCATTTAATATGCACATCAAATTCTTCCAATTCCTGTTCGCTGGAGTCTCATTCTGCCACCGAATCAGTTTCAGATACTTGTGCCGCTAGCAGAAGATTCTCTTCAAATTCACGTTTTTGTTGTTGCCAGTCTATGCAGTGAGCCTGGAATAAACCTCCATGACTTGAATCCACTTCAACTTGCTCGGCGAGAGTAAGAAGTCTTTTTATACTGCACTTTACTAGGCACAACCGAATTCGAACTTTTTTTGAACCATTATCAAACTTGTTTTCCGCGATTACGACACACGAAACGAAGGATTATAACCGATAAAACTTATAACGAACACTGCTGCAGTACAAAGGCGTCAAAACCTAGCCCAATCAGCAAGTAAATTTACTGTCGCGAATACATGGAAATATACAAATGTACCAGTGTTACCGCATTAACAATGCGCGACTGCTGACTGTATTTATCATCTATATCACTTATCCCGCTCGGAGGACCAAAATGTAAACCACACATACTACAAAACAACACAGAGTTTCACTTCGAACACCAGAGCGTTAGTAATAACCACCTACGAATTAATTCTTATGCAAAATATTAGTACACTAAGCGAGCAGAAATATGGCGTGTTACGCTTTCGGATAGCATTCTTAGCTAATCTTTTCACATGAGACAGAGGAATATCCTGATAGCAAAACTTGGCAGAGCCTAATAAAATTTAGAAGTAACCATCAAGTGTGTGGGACCAGTTGAAACTCGAGCTGCCATCGTGCTTCAGTATCCGGGATTTAGAACAAACTGTGGAATAATTGTGGGTCCGGTTGCGTCAGGACAACACCTGGCATCTGCTGGATTCCACGCCAGACGGTGTTGCAGCGTGTATCACAGTGTTAGAGGCTGCAACGCACTACTCGAGATGACTGGACGGCCTACCACAGACCAATATATAATTGTCCCGCTGCTCCATTTTTCTGATCACGTGTACTACTACTCTTTATACCTACATCTATAAAGTTTCAGTACCATCTGGTTATTCCTTCTCCATGCGTATTTTTTCTGTCCATCAGTGCATGTGTGCATGCGGAACGAATATTGTGTGTATTGTATTAACGGTGCCGTCAATACTGTCGAAGTACGAGGGGAAATAATTACATGCCCAAACTTAGGAAATAGTAATTTATAATGTCTTGTTTATGGAGAACGAAAGCTAGGATTTAGAGATGTCAATTCCCACGGAATCCAAAGCGTCTCGTAGCAGAGTGCAGAAAATAAAACTGGAAGCGAAGAGAATCCGCAATGGCGAAGGATTTGTTACACCTGATAAGAGACAAAAAACTTTTAAATACCAGCTAGATAATTTTGATAAACCAATCGTTCATAGGATTGTGTAACAATTTAATGTAATCGAAAAGTGCGTCCCGACAAAATTAAGAGAAAAAATCTCCAAGAGGAAATAAATGTTCAAGTTTGCAATACACCTTTGCGAACATTTCTTTAAAAGTTGGGTTTTCGATAGCAGAAAACAAAATCGCAGCTTTTAGTTCTGAGAAATCTGACAAACGACACAAGCGAATCGATTAGTAAAAAATAGTATGCAACGTTTCAGAAACTATAGTATTAATATCGTGCAAATGGACGGGTCGTAGCTATATTTTGTCGCCTCATGTGCAACAGAAATCTTGAGCTTGTTAATTTGACACATGGCGGCTGATAATAGTTCACGCCGGGGGTGAAAATTGTTCAAGGCTCAGCACGCTACAGGAGACTACCATCACATCATGAACCAACAAATTATGAGAACTGTAGGAGGAAAACTTATCAACCTTCCTTTCAACAGTGTTGTTGTATTAGACAATGCGCTGTATCAAAATGTTAACCCTTTCAGTCACAGACAACTCTATAATGTTAGGCTTTGCAACAGAAAATTTTTGTTCGGAATTGTATTGATACATCGTTTTGTCAAACATCGGAACCAATAAAAATCTGTCAGTGCTTTATCTTACTGGCAACAGCGGTTTATACATACAGCTACGCATATAGTTCAACGGCGAATGACGTTTCCCACAGTAGGGAACTTATCTCATTAGCAAGGCATGTTCTACTGTGTACAGTGCAGACCATTAAAGCCACTTCATATGCAACGTCCCATATACAGGACACTGTGACAAAGGGTTATGACAAACTAGTCGCCAACACCCAACTATACAAAACACGACGTCCAACAATCGCTGCGACAGAAGACCATTCAATTTGCAGAAGACATACTTAAGCCTACAGTTTACTAGCTTACTAAGCCGCGTAAGCCTCAAGAAAAGATTTATTCACTGGATGAAATAATGGAAAGCTATGGATAGAACAATTGGGATTTAAATACAATGCTAAATATTTGCGATCATGTAAAGGGTCAAGTTGCATCATGAAATATCACCTGCAAATTAGGCGACGTGAAACGACTCTGTGAAAAAGCATTTAATAATTTTAAAGCATATAACTTGAAACCGTTTTGTGAGCAAGTAAAAAACTTTAAAATGACTACTAGGTCATGGATGTTCCATTTCGATATTGAAATTAATTCCATTATAATTACGCTCTGTGGTGTAGACAGTGAAAGTGGTATTAATGGGGGAAGACAAAAACACAGTACGGTATCTTCGGATGATGAAATGGAAAGCATCGTTGTGCTGGAAGGGAGCAGTGAATGAGTATAGCCTATTCGTGGTTCCTGAAACTTTGTGAAGAATCCCCCACGTACGACGTGCCTCGTCATGTTTCACAAGCTAAAACTTGTGTTAACGTAAGTACTTTATTTTTTGTTCAACTGGACTCTTACTTATAAATGAAATTAATAGTATAATGTATAGGTAGACTATAATTAATAATATTAAAAATGGTGAGAAAGGTGTTGGTTATGAATGGTAAGACATATTTATTATCAACAATATTATTACACTTAGTGTGCACGAATTCGATGCGTTGTCCCTTGTGATATTTCCTGTACCTATATTAAGCTTTGTTTGCATGGAGCGGAGGAAAAACATGGAAGTAGAACTCCAGCAGGGCTTCAGTTACAATGTACACGTGGCAGTTGCGGCTCCTACTGGTTCTCACCCTCCTCAGACATTGCCGCCACTGCTAGTTCCCTCCCTCCTCAGTAATTGCCACCCCTACTGGTTCCCTCCCTCCTCTGCTGTTGCCGACACTACTCGTTCCCTACCACATCAGCCGGACCCAGCGATACTAAATCTGCGACGTGTAACAAGCTTTCAGATATCCTGCGCCCAGTGTAATCTGTTTCCTGTCTTTAAGTTACTTGTAGATGTGCGTAAATTGAGACCGCCATCTTGGGAAGAATGTTTTTATCTGTGCATGGCAAAATATGTACGAAGTGTTACGGCAAGGGTGACCGGCACATCTAAATCTACACTACTTGAAAGTGAAGGGGGGAAAATAGGCCATGATGGAAGTGATTGAGAAATACCAAATTAGCACAAGATATTACTGGAGGGCAGCACACATTAAGTGATAGTGTGATCGTAAACGCAGAGCTGGGGACGACTACGCAGTTGAAGTGAAACAGCCAACGTACACAACCAGTTAACCATCGGGAGAAGGGTGTAGTTGCTACGGCTTCACTGTGCTCTGGAGGTCGTTTGGAGATTGTTAGCATCAGGATGGCGAAAGCGAGTCTTTGTCTTACAGTTAAACGAGTGTTAAAGGGGTCGAATAGTGGAACTAAGGGAAGCTGGATGGTCATACCGCAGAATTGCGGAACATGTTAGACGAGAGTGTCAGCAGTGCATCGATGGTGCTGCCGTTGTTCAATGGAAGCTGCGCAAACTCGTAATATTGGTTCCAGAAGTCAGCAAAGTACGGATGCACGCCAAGACCGTAGCATTTACAATCGGCCATAGCGGATCGAACGGAGAACACAAAATCGATTTAACATTATGTTGCCCAAGGTGTATCTGTTAGGACTAGGACCGTCTGCAATAGTTTCCATGAATTTTTCCACCATCGCGCCTGCCATTCGCCAGACTAGACTTCCCCACACACAACAGCATCGTGCAACCCAGCCCGCATCTGAAGGAACACCTGGACAGAAGGCTAGCGAAGCGTTGTGTTCTGTGATGCTTTGGGGCTAATGTTGGTGAAGTGTGAATTCGACGTCAACCTAATAAACGGCATCTTCCACAGCGTAAATGGCAGCTTCACTCGGGACCAACTCTGGAATACACGTAATGGTTTGGGGAGCTATATCCTCCTACAGCCGTTTGCCTCTGGTATTAATACAGGGAATACTGACCAGTGAACACTATATCCTGAACGTCATCCACATTCCGCTCCTGAAACCCAACATACTCATCGTGCTGGCCAGGGACGTTTACGAACATCTCGAACACCAAATCTTTTACCCATTGAGCATGCGCAGGTCTGTGTTAGACAGCGTCTGGCCCATCTCCTGCACCATTGACGACTCTCGTCAGCTGAGCCATCTAGTGCAATGTGCATGGAATTTCATTCCAGGGGGACGATATTCGTCACTTCTATGATCGTTTACATGCACGAAGGATGCAGACGCAGCATAACGGAGAATGTCGGGCGCGGTATTTCAAGATGGACAAATAGTGTGGTGGTATAATACCAGAAAGTTACAGGGTTCTGAAAGTCTAATGATGCGGTCTTAGGATTGGTAGTAAAGGATCTCTGATAAAACCGAAAGTTATCCACATCGATTAACTCTTTACGAAGGTCCGGATGTTGCAGAGTCTGTTCCGGAAGAACAGAATTGAAGAGGGCACAGTGTTCTTTCTGTCGCCGCGCCCGTTCGAGCGAGCGGAGTGTGTAAGGGCCAGGCTATTATTAACCCACTGTGATTAGCCAATGTGACTCGTGCCATCTACTGTCCTTAAGCGGGTCGAGTTTCTGGGATTATCTTTGCAAGAATGTTCTGGTCAGTCTCTCAAGGCGTGACTGTGGGTGCGGGGAACCTTATAGATCGGGCCAGTGAAACTACTTATGCCACGAGGGGCCGCCGAGCCGACAGTCTAGAGGGAGTGAGTCTGACGGGCGAACTATTGAACTGGATGCGTGAGTGGTAGACATTTGGAATGATGGCAATAGACAGATTGGGTATGTGTAAAATAACGAGTGTGAATAAATGACTAACCAATAAAAATGAATGATAAGGGAATTTAATTGGAAATTAGACAGACAAATATTGCACTAACTGAGAATAACAAGCCCCTTTCAACATTATTTACTACCACACTTCCGAAATAACAGATGGACCAAAAAAATTAATCCTGCAGATGGTGCAACTATTCTTTAATAATGTCGCTGTGGTACCCTTTTAATTACATGTGTTTTAAGTTTTATATTTGTTCTCTAAAACGAACAATCAACGGATTAATTTACAAACTAACTAAAATCCCCAAATATGATGATCGTTCTAACACATTGTTTTCATGTTAAATTAGTATAATAGGTTCCTAAATAATTTGTATTCCTAAAAATGAGTGTTAGGAATCACCCGATACGGTTTATTATGTCCCTATATGCACATTTATTTTCCGCTCCCGTTACTTGTTCTTGAATTAGCCCAAAAATATATTTTCGGTCCCACTCAACCGATGTTGTTACTCTGTTCACACATTCCTTCAATAATTTCAACAAACCATATGAAATATAACCTCATAAGACTAAACGCACTCATGTTATATACACAACAAATAGGAAAACTACACTTAACTGCCATGGCAACCGATATATTGGCGATGCTGCCAAGCCTTTTTCAAAGCTTAAAATGCGACTAGTGAATTACAGTTAAAACATAGTCTAAAGACGTTGGGAAGTTGCTTCGGAATACGAAATGTTAGTCAGCCATAATCACAGGCTTGGACAGACCTTGAAGAGTTAACCCATGAGTGATGTGCCTTTTGACATGGTTGTACTGTTATGTCATGAGGGTTACTTAATGAATGTAATTACACTAGGCAAATTAATCACCTGTATATACATATGGAGAGATAAAAGTTTCGAGCATTAAGTCCCAGCGCCATAAACCTTTGAAACGCTCGTTAGCTCTGCGAAACACCAAAGATAACATACTCCAGCCAGTAAAAGTGTGGTCGAACGCACGGTCTAAGCTCGAGCCTGACACCGGCTGGAACCCACTCAAGTGCCGCTACGTTTTTACAGTCGCCGATCGATCACGTGGTAATCGGGCTCACTTGCCGCCGACAGCAGTTTCCGCACGTACATACCACCCACCATACAAATTCGAGCGAACAGCTCGTTCCGTTAACTCAGCCCGTCGGAGATTTCATAATTACACAACGGAGCATTTTATATTTCTTCACACAGTTAAGATTAATAGTACGGCGTTTTCAGTCAGCGCCATACAACCAGGATAAAACGTGCATAAAATGAACAACTAACTTAACCGAGAGGGCCAAAAACACACACGCACGCGCGCACGCACACTATGGTCCCCAACACAAAATTTGCAGAAAATGCCATTCCCAAAACACTACAATAGACAGTTCTCTCGCTACTGCCTCAGGCTTGTTAGAATCGATGTTGCGCAACAAGGTTGTATTTATGGTGTATCTGCGGTGTAGTAACGTCAAGTACCCGCGTCTGCCGAACGCAGAGTCCAGTGATCAAACTGGCATAGTGAAAATACGCAGAGTTCCATTATCATGTCTACGGTAGACACCAAATTACCCACCAGCGTAGCAAGCAGAGGACGAGCAACGACAAAAGAAAGGAAAGAAAACAGGGACGGGATGATAAAACAGGTCCACTCTTAATTTATATCCTTTCGCCGTTTCACAAAGTGTCAAATTACGAGGACCGCCATAAAACACCGCGCTTCCACGCGTATACTTAGATTATTGTATACGACCGAATACCAACAAAGATACAGTAATTCTGTAATTTTTAATAACCCAAATAATAACTAGTACCGCCAACCAACGACCCACGTAGAAGAGCGATATCTGCAAATTTTCAACACAGTTCTCAATAGAAAGTACAATACTTACCACACACACGTAGCATTAAAGAATAATGCTAACAATTTGTAATAAAAGAAAGACTGATCTACGGTACAAAATTAAAAATAACAGTACATCCACCTGGAATATTTGCATGAAACAAAGCCGGAAACTCATTGCTGCGAACTTTTTATCACACATATAGTTACGGCAATTGTCATATCGTACAGGTGTATGCGTGAGTTGTGACCTTACTAATTATTCTCAAATACAATATAATCACGTTTTTGTTTGAAAATGGAGGCAGATCAAGTTAATGCGATAAGAAAAGCATACCTATCTACACAAGTCGGGCAAACTTTAAAGTTTTCATTGCAATAACATTTAAAAAAAAGATTCGTACATTGTTTACGACAGAAAACCTTGACAATAGTGAGTGATAGGAGCAGCCACTATGCGTCGTTTCCCTTGCACGCACTCACCACGCTTCACAAGTACGACGTGCAGTGTCTCAAGGGTATCACTGCCGATAACTAGTGAGCACGCGACGCATCTGCATACGTGCTGGCATCACTAGTAAGCTACAGACAAGCCAGCCGCCCGCCCGACCCCGGAAGATTGGCGTGTGCCCCAACAAGCTTATCACTAGTGCATTTTCCCGTCCTTGAGTTTTCAATGTCTGGGGATATACCTGCAAGAATGTCCCAATCATTGCCCTCGCCTCAGTAGGCATCCGAGTCGACAGTCTATGAGCCTTTTAGACCTCCTTCCTCTTTCGAAACGCCCCTGGCGACTTGTACACGAATGTATTTTTACAAATTTGCCTAAGGCGTATCCAGGTGCGTACGGGATGGAATTCTTAATAAAATATTAACTTTAATTACTAACCAAGGTATGCAATACATACAGCAATTATTACAAAATACAACTGCCTAAGGTCCATATTAACACTACCTTTTTTATAAGTGACAGCAATTGTTACACTAATTTCAATTATGCGTCCTAATCACTTTCCTCGCACTCTGTAAATCTTCAATAGAATGCAAATCTACCAACAAAATGACCATTACCATGCATCTACATCGCCAGAAAGTACGTCACACACGAAATCTCCCAGTCCGGCCGATCAATCAGTACCAGCTGCCCATGACCTGGCCTACGACATTCTTCGGCCTCGAGTCGCGTTCATGATGAAGGTAATGAACAGAAAATTTGCGCTATGACTAAGTCACCGAATGCAGGTTATGCGAAATTATTTTATTGCACGACGAACCACATACTGAACACCTGTATCTTATCTTAGTCGTAAGCAAATCGCGCGTCGTTGAAAGCTGTGAAACTACTGTATATAATTAGTGGTCCTCGCTCTGCGCTCATATGAGACATTCCCACATCGAAGGCTGCAACTACTCGTGCAGCACAGGGCCGGAGTTCAACTTCCGGCGACATCGTGTAAACGCGGTATTTATTTCTCAAGCTAGTAACAAAACAACCACCGCTTCTTGGCCGAGGGCCAGGGCAGTATTACACGTCCAGTCCCGATACCAAACGCCACCGACTGTATTAATGAGCTTGCTCGCTCAGATGCGTCTACGGGTCTCGCTTATCCCGCTGTTTTATAGACATTGCGCAAAGATGGCGCTAAGCAGATTTATAGTGATCGTATTGTATGCCATCACTTGATACGCCTTCTCATCAACAATTGTCCGGCTGGGAACGTATAATAGCTGAATGAACGAAACATTCTGATAACCCTGTGAATAGCGATATTTTGCATTAAAATTGCACAGAGCGTTAATTTAAATACGTCCACCTATCGCAGATTCCGAAATTTTAAAATGTTCAATTCGTTCGTTGTGTGGCTTGAAGTAGCGGCGAGGTGCGTGTGACGAAGCAGGGCGTACAACGCCGCAGCATCCCGCGGCCGCCGGAAGCCGCGGCTAGGCGATAGCAGTGCACCAACAGGAAGTCGCGCCAGGCGATAAGGCGAACCTCGCAGTTCCTGCCGCCAGAGCCAAGTCGGCACCGCTGGTGACATGCGCCTCTGTGCGACATGCGTCTCTATCACCAGCTCGTAAAGCCGACCCTACGCGAGTCCGCGCATTTTACTTTATACGTGGATGCTTTCCAAATAATTACTACTGGGGGTTGTTACTTAATAAAAACTTTCGACTAAGTGGTATTATTATTAACAGTCAAACGAGGCAATACGGGTGCTCCCATGATATTTCAAAAGACGTTAAAATGTCGAAATAAACTGACAGAAAAAAATGACAAACACGCAAAGATTGGGCGATGTTTGAAGGTGGTGATGATGTACAATCAATCGAGTAGGATATAGAATACAATAAACTATAGGCTATTCACGGTAAAGTAAGCACTTTTTAAGGCCATGCTAAATTTTTTCATTCAATTAACTCCTACTTTTCCGCCAAATCTTATTGTAAACATTGCAATATTACTAATAAAAGAGGATATACAATTCATCACTCTCAAAAGTTAACGTCTGATACTGCAATAAATATATTTATTAGGGGTGAGAGCCATTTGTGAGGGCCTTAAAAGTGCTCACTTTACCGTGAACAGGCCATATTGGTAAAATAAATGCCCCCAATGCCAAACCACAAAATGAACTACAAACCCCTTCATCTGATGCTACTGTTTGTAAAAGTGTTTGATGGTGACTGATCCATCGCCAACCTCGTCACTCAGGTCCGCAGCATCACGGTGGCCATACAAGGTCGCTAGCAGCTCGACGCAGGCAGTTACCAACATGTGGCCCGTACATGCGCACACGTGTAACGCCTCACTGTCACATGTCAACTAAACTGCGTATCCGTCATCTCGCACGCACGCTGCAAGCTGTCGTCGCAAAAAAAACTGCATACCAGTCGAAAAAGTTAGAGACTACAGCTACTTGTACAGTTTTCAACAGCTCTCTTCCCTTAGTTAAAACTTTCGCTGCTTCCTTCAACGCTTGCACGTATCTTACTGCAGAAATTTCAACAACGAAATATAATATGTAGTGCGTAGATATTTTGAACACTATGACGGCCCCTCCGTCATCACAAGGCGCGCTCAGAGAAAGATACCTCGGTAATACTGCCTAGGAAAGGTCGCGCGTTACACACTAAACATAACGCACATAAATCAAATTTAAGGGTGTTTACTATTTCACAAATGAAAACTGTAGTTCAATATATTTTTCTCCTGCAGTATTGCTTTTCCTTAGTAGCTACCAGCTTTGTGAAGCGCTGGTAATTTACACCAATACACACACACACACACACACACACACACACACACACACATATATATATATATATATATATATAAACATAGTTTCGGGCCCGAGAAAAACACTTCGTCAATTTACAATCGACTTTGCGGTGCAGTGTTAGAAAACACAAACCACTAAAAGAAGACCTGGCAACGGCGCGACAAAAGTCACCGCCAGGAGAGGAAGAAAACACTGAAGCTTTCACCGTCACACTTCCACATTGCCAATTTTATATCATCAACACAATGAAGTAAGTCACGCGCGACTTTTATTTTCAATAACAGTATGTTTCAGAAAACAATCGCAGCACAGTTTCCATTTAGAACAAATACTCGACGAAATATTCTTAGTAGGCATCCATGTCATATCTATCAAACAACCGAAAGCAAAAATAATTCTGCAGGGCATATCTTCTGTCTATATTGACTGATTCAAATATACAAAGAAGTTTATTTCAGAGGGAAAGGCAATTAAGGACACAATGCTAGCAGAGTGGATCCAAGAAGCAAGTTTCAAAGCGACGCGGCCTACCACACTTCCTCGCTACAAACACGCGGAGATATCCCCTAACCCCATGCCATGTACAGTACAGGTACAGCAAGGTATGTGTTCCTGCCACAACAGCCATTCTGTTAATCAACTGAAAATAATTTCATTCTTGTGCAAGTCTTCAAATTCTACAAAAAAAATATCAGCCCAGATAGTTATTTTTAACTTATCGCCGTACATAGCGAGTCTGTAATCATCTTCTCATGTTTAGAAACTAGTTTAATCTAATAATAGATTTCTTCTGACGACTCCTCTTTAGATTTACAAACAGCAATGCTACAATACAAAAATGTATAAGTTGAGTTTCTGCTGGATATGCAGTTGGTAAAATGCCTGAGTGACAAACACTGGCAAGGTTACGTCTTTCTTTGAGCAAAAAATATTTAAAATAATTAATTCCCGGTTAGTTTAGGAGAAAGTGTATTAGACTTTGAATATACCAGTAGCCTTTTCGATACAGCATGGTATGAACGTTATGTCCCACTAACACCTTTGGTTTATGGCCTTACTGAACAGAATATTTCCTCATAATTATTGATACCACTAACGACATCGCTAACTCTGAAATTGACGCACCAATTAATCACTTCTCTTAGAAATTGGAAACGTTTAATAAGTTTCAGACCACATAACTGCACGACTCTTGGTGCGCCACAAATGCTTTTACCAAGTCACGTAGTAGAGATCGAATGACTGAGGGTATCGCAGTTCTTACACCTATTCCCAGTTCATGTGTCTTGTGATTGATATGAGGGTAGAAGTAACCAACGTAAGGGTTCGATAATCATGTATGCCAGGAGTCTCTATTCACAAGCACCAAGTCGGTAATTACGTAGTCTTTAACCTTTCTGTGCAGACCGCACGGGAAAAAATATTTTGTGGTAACCATAAAAAAAAATTTAGTCCGTATTCGCTCTGCTAAATTTTTTTTTGGTGAACATAAGATTTTTAGTTGTCACCACTAAACTTTTGTAGCCAATAAAAACTTATTTTCTGGCGGCTACAAAATTTTTTGTGCACCACAAAACATTTGGCAGGGTAAATACCAACAAAATATTTTGTGGCCGCCATTCAATTTTTTTTCAGTGCGATATTGCAAAAACACATTCGGCTACATCAATAATAAGGTGACCGATGTATCCACAGACAGCAAACGCATATTCCAAGGCAAATCTTACACAAAATACACCTTGGCGACTACACTGCCTAGGTAATACGATACATCCAAGAAGGCCTGGGGTCAATCGCCGCTAAATGGCCTGCTCGCGGGCAAGACAGTTGATGATGCCAGCGCTATCGATTCGCTTCGATAAACCCGACAGTGAGGTACCGTGGCGGGTGAACCAGAGCGCATGGCTACGCCCACGACACTCACCTGGCACCTGGCTCGGCTCGACACGTGTACGTCACTCGTGTGGCGAGGAGGACACGCCCACGGCCCTACACTGTCTCAGTAACCTGCACTCTCGTCGTGGACAATCATGCCAAGCAAAATCAATTTTACACTTGTCAAGCGCAAATGTTCCGACTTTTAACAGCATTTTAATTGAGGGTAACCTAAACTTTTTTTTTGTTTACAGCGAAACACTGCGCGTTTTATCACGATTCAAACAATGGCTTAAAAGGTGACATGAAAAAATGGAAATTATGCTTATATCATATGAAATAATACGGCTAAGAATTCGTTAACCAGATTATGCGATGCTCCTAAATATCCGAACAGATAAACACTCAATTTTCCTCTAAAACTTTTTTCTAATGCATACGGATTTCTGGACACCGGATAACTCTTGTCCGTTTCGATAACAATACTAGTACCTACTTAATCAGGATATCCGTTCCAGAGTCCATTATTTATATTTCGTTTTGCTATCCCATACTGAATTAATGTGTAGGAAACTAATGTGCCATGACTAAATATTTCGTTCATAATTTCAATACTGACGCAAATTTTACGGTCAATTAAAAGTAGGCTACATGAAGTAAGTCACCATCATTAGTATAAAGAACATATTTTTGCAAAAATGTTCACTGTCAGTTTCTTACATTTCCTCTTTTCTGTACTATACGTGAAGCTAAAAATCCAAGACTTAGGCAATTATTAATGAACAGTTTGATGGATATCATTATACAGTAATAAACATGTGTATCGGTAGTATCGGACGCCAACAAAAAAAAATTGATTTAATAACAAAGTAAGGAATAGTTTTGTTCACTCGACTCGTTGCTACACGATTAAACTTGCTGCATCGCTGGACAAAGTATTACTTTTCACAAGACTATTCGAGGAATCACATCACAATTTAAGGTTTTCTTTAACGCAACTTATGGGAATGACGAAATAAATGCATGGCTATGACATGACGACAACGACGATAAGTGATTTCCCAATGTTCACCAGTATATAAACGGCAAACCAAATCTGAAACAGAGTACTATCTGCGGGGAATTACTTCGACAAAGAACACTTACTGTTCAAAGCCTAACCAAACGTAACACAAGTTTTCACACACACGAAGTCGAAAATGGCTCGTCTTCAAAACACGCCCCTGCAAACTCGCATTTTGCAATAGTGCACGGCCAGAATCTGATACTAGCGTTTCGTTAGGAAATTTTACAATTTCACAAACCACGTACAGTGGACAGTGAAAATGATGCTTATAACTTATACTATGATCCAATTCTCACACCAGAGTAACAGATGTAAAATTATTTACTGTACGCAGCTGGTGCAGATACTAATAATAATGTTTATTTCTAACGTACGTACAAAAACGTACGCTATTGTTACGCGCGCACCTACGGCGCCAGTTATGCGTGGCCAGGCTCGGTCGAGTTATATGATGAGGGGGGTCACAAAAGTGGGTCCGCTACATAGCAAGGAAGGTAGACAGGTGGGATGAATGTCAGCTGATATGAATTAGCCTACCGCGACGTCACCAACCTTATGGAGGTGTCGGCGGCTGCGCGCTATTGCACGACTTTCTGGTCGGCTCCAGTGTTGTCAACATGGATAGAGGCGATTTCTCTACAGATCTAGTAAAATTCCACTACATTTCGATAGACAACAATATATATATTTTTTACTTTACTCTAAATTCGGCGTGAAATGCGCCTGACCTAAGACTGTACAACCAGAAATACAATAAATCTCGAAAAACAACGAAAAGGGTGAACAAACACGACTACAAAATCTCCAAAATACCTAGTATCCAAAAATCGTAAGTCAAGAAACTCGTCAGACGGTCAAACAGCACACACACAAATTGACGTTAGAACGCCAACGCCGAGGTCCAAAAATCCGAACTGTCACGGACGGCAGCTACAGAAGAACTACTACACCACTATTAATGGGAGAATAAAACTTACCTTTTAGCAATAAAACCAGTAGAGTGAAGACATCGGGCATTCATTGCATAATACAGAAAAATTCTTAACATTCTGCTGTCTTCAGTGCGGTGGTGGTGGTAACAACAGTGAGTAGTTAGTGACGCGCTGAATTACGCGGTCGTCGCACAAATTATATGTTCTCAAAATTAGATTAATATTAAAACTAGAACTAATTAAAAATAATGTTTAAGCTTTAAAAATAAAACCTTACTCTAATGCGATAAGTTTTAAAGCACCAAATACTTTTTTTTTGTGGATGCCAGTGGTATGCTAGAAAGTCGATACATCATCCGTGTTTGTCACTTTTCGCCGCTTTGTCTCCCCAGGGTTTAAATTTCGCTATACGTAGAGGAATACCGCTACTGTTGGCAACACTGGTCGGCTCCTCAGCGCTAGCCCTTTATTAATACCGCCGTACCCCGATGGTCGGCAATCTGGGATAGTCATCTGGCGAAGTGCGGCTTAGGGTGAACTGAGATAGGCTATCGAAGAGGACCAGCGACCGACGAACACTTGCAGCGGCTGACAGTGCGAGATATACAAGTGGAGTGCGGCTATCCGGGAGCGCCCAGGAAATATTGCTATAGGTTAGTCACGGTAAAATGAGCACTTTTGAAAACCCTGCTTAAAATCTACTTGTATACACGCTGCGTATTCATCCGCCTTATGTAAACTTAACATAGCCATGAGCCTCTTCACTTTATTCATGCGTCTGTCAAGTGAAACAGTGAAATTATTACAAAAGTATATATTTTAATAATCTGCTAATTTTTACTCTTCGATGCATGTAAAAAACAGAAACAGAAAGAAATCATTTAAGTTAAAACAAATGGTTATCTAATACTTTTTATTCTAAGCTAAGATATGGAACTACTTTCCATCCCACGTTACCAACTTTACTGGACGCATGTCACTCAGTGCGTCCGTTAAAATATGTATTGCAGGTAGAGGCAGCGACTTTTTTCTAAGGTTGATTTTAAAAGTACTCACTTTATCGTGAAAAGCCTTTAATAATTAGACCGAAACAACGTCAGACTAAATTAATGAGTGATAGTTCGATAAATATTAGTTGTAAATAGCAAGTGATATCCATTATTGCAAGTTACTCAGCGTAAGAGTGTTTTTGATTGTTTATAAATTAATTATTTACTATTATTTTATTATGAC
Source organism: Dryococelus australis (assembly GCA_029891345.1). Lineage (NCBI taxonomy): Eukaryota > Metazoa > Arthropoda > Insecta > Phasmatodea > Phasmatidae > Dryococelus > Dryococelus australis. Next base: position 198,952,302 of record CM056994.1, read on the forward strand.
TACCATCCCTTAAAGACCTTGGTTAGGTTAACATTATGAATGTTAGTGTATGTAAATTACAGATAGATAATATAGGAAGAGCGCAGAAGTCGCCGTGCAAAGGCGACCAGCAGTAGAAGCCGCGTGTGATGAAGCTCCGCTGGCAGCGAGCAGGAATGTAATTACAGGTCAGAGTGGCGACTGCCTTGGTCACAGCGGTACATACACTCATGTATGACAGTAAAAAAAATTTCTTGGCAGTTTTTTTGTGCAATAATTATTCTAGGTGCCTTAATATTAGACTACTTTGGGTCTGCAAATCTTTTTTAAAAGGCTTTTGGCAGGAAAACATATCCAATTACAATAAATTTATTTATATTTATTATCTATGGCCAAAGCTGCTGAACACGTGAACTCAACTGAGCATGGATAAACAAATGTAGAATAAAAAGATGTACGACTCCGCGAAAATAGACAACTATGGCGAATGATCAGCTACATAATAGTATAGGTTGTTCACGGTAACGTGAGCACTTTTGAAAGCCCTCTCATTAAGAATAATGGCCAAAAATGTGTTTTATTTTAGCACTAGACGTTAAATTCAGAGTGCGGTGGAATACGCACAAACTGTTTATTACTTACAGGGTAATATTTATTTAGAAATGTGGTTAAAGGATAAGAGATGGCTGAAAGAAAACTAGGGCCTCAAATGTGCTTACTTTGCCGTGAACGGCCTATACAGTGATTCTTGGACTGGGAGAAATCTGGAAGAATAGCGCTGGAGTACCATGGGGAATTAAATGAGGTTGTACCCCAGCAATGCAGAATACAGAAGTCGCAGTAGCAGAACGGCACTCCCAAAACGAAGGTTCTGATTACACTATGGACTGCAAGCAAAGCAACCAAGTATCGAATCCGGATTGAAGCAGGGAGATACCTGCCAACACACGTCACTAGACCAACACCAACAGCGCTGCTAAAGAAAATCGCCAGATTAAAATAAAGAAATTAAACGCTTATTACAAAAAATGACGTTAATTTCCAAAATAACACAAGACTGCGGAAGGAAAAACTCACGGTCCAAGGTGCCACAAAAATCTAAAAATTCTTCCCAAAATGTCCAAATTTTACTCGAACAATTACAGTCCATCAGTAATTATACTTCAGCAAACATAGTAAACGTCGATATAGTTAACATTTCTGAATTGCACCGTACTCGTCCTGAGGAGGCATTACACGTCTCTTTGTCCAAGTTTCGACGCAGCCCGACAACCCAAGTCGCGGAGGGATTACTCTACGAACGAACAGAAAATACATCCGCTACATGGTCAACGTGCATGACGAGGTGCAGGCAGCGAGCGCCCCTGGCGGGCGAGGTTCGAACCCGTGGGCGGGCGAGGTTCGAACCCGTGGGCGGGTCAACGTCCCCTCCCCTCCCTGACGCCTCGCGGTCGCACAGTGCTAGGCACTCCTGCAGGGGCCCCTCTCTGTTCCCGCTGGAGCAAACCTGGACAACAGCCGCCCGCTATTTCCTCGCCCGATTACTACCCACGTAATATTTCAAACTGTTCTTGTCGAAAGTTCTGCAGACAATAGTTCCTATATGAGCTTTCGTAAAATAATACATAGCATTATATTTTACTCTCGGAATTACGACAAAACCAGTAATTTATGGCATATCTTAAGTTATACACTTTGATTACTAACTTTACTTTTGGCCATTTATCATATTTAAATATAATCAAACAAATTTTTTTTGTAATTTCTTCAAAACCCTGCTTGAATTCATCAAGGAATACAATATTTTGTCACTAAAGCGCTGAAAACCCTATTTCATTTATAAATTCATACATAGCAGCATACTCTCAAGTTGTATGTGGGAATAATAAGTTTGCAATCAGTGAAATAAATGGTCGTTCGCCACAGTCATTTTCCTTTATAGTGGTAAGTTTGTAGGCTTCATAAATAAGAAAAAGTCACACAGTTAAAATCAAACTAGTTTCGAATTGTTAACATTATAAGACTCGCTTGAATTAATTGCATGTTTCATGTGTTTTCTATTCCCCACGCAGCCGGAGAGTACGGGAGATGAAATACGATTATAATAATTGTTTACCGAGAGCAGGATAATTAAACATGAACATGACACAAAGACAAATTCCCCTCTCCCACCATTTTCCATAAAGATATTTGTCGTGGCCGCAGATGCTGCGATACAATATACGGGACCTCGGCACGTCTTTGCCGGTACAAAACATTAGACAGGCTGAAACACGGGGCGGCTACATTCTAGGAAGGCTTAGCGAACGAGAAATGCACCCCAAAACTAAGGAGCAATGTGCGGGAAGGATGACTGTTGAATATATCAATGAGCCCAGCCCAGGACATTCGTACCTTAGTGCGCAGGGAGATACAGACGTCCTACCGCCAACACGCTTCCGCCAACCAAGTGTAGGTGTAACGCGATAGACTATTGTGCCATACAACCAACCATACATGGTCCCGAGCTATGTCGTAACTGTCTCGTCTGATCTGAAAATAATACAACAGAAACAAAAAAAAAATACGAGGTAGGGTACAGTTGAGTTAACAGTTACTACAGAAACATCCTGTTTAAAAAAAAAAAACACTGCTGATTGTTTGAAACACGTCATTTAGCAACTAAACTATGCATGTACTTACATTATTACTGAATTTTGCTATATCTATACGAAAAGCCTCCATAGATCTTACAATGTCATTAACGTGAGAACACAAAATTAGAAGGGGACACCAATATTTTGTAGACAGAAAAATTCCCCGTCTGCTACCATGTTTCTTGTATTGTCAGCCACATGTGAATAGAAATTAAATAATAACCACGCAAACGTAAATTTGTTAAGTCTGTTTTACATGTGTCAACTGATTAAACTTCGAACTTACCGCCATGTGACATCACCTGATCCGCTTCATCTGATCCGCGGCGACATGGAAATCTTCGAACGTTATTAAATTTACTTCTGGGCGAATAGTGTATATTCCTGTTTTCACCTAATCGTTAATGATTCCAATATTTTCATGAAAATGGGTGTATGCTATTTTCCCGGGCAAAAAATATAATAAACTTGCACCATTCAGCATAATTGTCCAGAACACGTTAAAGGGAAATTCAGATTTATTGCCACGATCACAGGCGATTGCTGGACGAACACTTCCACAATGTGTGTTGCCTCAACGTGAAGATAGTACGCGTGTAGGGGCGGACAACACCAGGGTTGGGCGTTGGAAACTCCACTGAGTGTCCAAGTCCCTTGCAACCAGAGGCGCCTGCAAGTAATAGCAGGGATAAACAAACGAAATAAAAATCCTTTTCAGGTTTAAATTCTAATATTTTCCCAACGTTATCCCATACCCTTTGACCTCCCGGCAGCTACACACCTGAAAACCCATTAAAATAATAACGATAATTATGATAATAAATCATAAAGTCTAGATTTACCACCAATTCCGATGGAGGCCCACATCCCTGAAATCCGCATCTGTGTGCCTAAACCAACTTTGTTTGTTTGCAATTTATCAACGAAAACGAACTTCTGCACGAACTTTTCCGTTTTTTTTTTTGCATTGCTATTACTAGAAGCGTTGTAAAGCTCGTGAATTCTTCACACGAATACTTATAACTACTCAAGTTACTGTGTCTAGTACGGGTACCGCCTCGTGCAAGTTCAAATGAAAGCTTGTATGCCTATACCAACACACACTTCAAATGACAAGCTATCCTGAACTTGCACAGTTTTGGGGCACAACAAACCAGATGCGATACTTCAGTATTACTACACCTCAAACAAATTAAATAAAACCACTGTAGGGGAAACTGCACTGAAATCCAGTAGGTTTTATCTAGTAAATTAACCACGTAGATTATATCAAATGTCATTCACCCCCAAGGGTCGACCAAGAATCCGAACTTCACCTCATCTCCTTCATTGAGAAATTTTCAACTTGTGGGAAATGAGTTGCTTTGTTTTGTAATAAAATTACGATGAGTAATAGATAGGAGTATATAGTTTAACATAAACCTACATAAATAAGAAACTAACCCCATTCCTAATAGAAGTACCGCCCGACTCTCGGGACAAACACACTGGCTCTGACGTCACAGCTCACACACCCTAATGACAGCGGCACTTGTAGGCGTGAGAACTCATTAGCAAAGCCCTCACGTGCTCGCCCGAGGGTGGAGGTGGCCTGCCCGGTAAGACGCCGCCCGCAGTCGACAAGGCGGCCTCCTCTCAAACACAAAGCTGCGTGTACTGCACAACTACTGGACACCAAACGTCATGTCACAAATCCATTACGTTCCGTAGGTTGTATCACGGTTTGCCAGTGCTGTAATGTGAACGCAGGGAGCCATAAGTGCAAGAACGTCATTGACTCATTACTGTTGTTTTCGACTTGGTAGGTGGATTATGTTACGCTGACACCTGTATAATTGAAGCCCATTTGGCTATAACTGACGCGAGAATTATAAATGTAAATGCAATCATATAATTTTGCTATACACGCGGTTTTGTCCACTATGTATCCGTCTACTTGATAAATGTTACCCACGAGACACACACCTTTCAAATTGTATATCCTAAGCTCTCTGGATGGACCACTAGGTATTTCAGTTAGGGCGGTATTTGCCCAGATATCAAAGTACTGTTCAGAACATAAAGTGCGATGTTATAGCACAAAATAAGTTGGCGATGTTTTATCATAATTGCATAATTTCCAGTGGCTTTTACCAGATGTAGGAACTGCGAAAGATGCGAAGACAAGTGCCAGCAATTCGTCCGAGTTCTCGAAAGCTCAGAATCTCATCAAAATGCATGCTTAAAACAATCTAGGTGGGAAATGTGTTCTCGGCACAGGAATTTCAACACAAGTTTCCACGCCGCTTCTCTGCCAACTCTAACCGAACACTTCTACCAAGCAAGTCAAATGTCTGAGAAGGAGAATTCCAAGCTCAAAATTGACACGGAGATAGTATTTTCTTTATAGTTTTCACTCCAGACAAATTTACGTATCGATTTTGAATATCCCAGTTCATTAACGCGATAAGTGCATCAGGCACAAAGAATCTCTTGACTCACTATTACCCGGACTTGGCAACTGGGAGCGGGCGCCAAGCTACCTGGTTGTGTGCTGTCTCCACCCCCCCCCCCCTTTCCAATCCGGTGTAATCATTACCCCATCGCTCAGAGGTCGAGGGAATGATCGACAGCTGACCTGGCACCTCCTACACCCCAGCAAAAGAAGCAGACAACTTGGGATCGATGAGAAAAATTATTCTGATATGATGTCCCTCGGCGCAACGCGGCATTTGGAGAAATTTCTGGACTAAGTCCAACGACACTATTAATACCGCCGCGACCTGAGGATTAGACAGTCATTGTGATAAGATCGAAGGATAGGCAGTAATTTTGATAACCATATCGCTGAAGTGCAGTGATCTGGCAAGTCTGGTGCAGCGAGGGACGTCTGCTAAGAGGACGGACGACGGGAGACGAGAGCGCGTGTAACCGAAGAGTAGAGGGCCAATTGTGCATGAGGGCGTTCATATCTCTAGAATACTTCGGACTTTATTGTAAATATTGGAGGTTTCAAATATGGGCACGTAGGTATAATAGTATAATTCAATGCATAGTTTACTGGGACTGACCTTGGTTATTTGATTGCATTAATTTCCTTTAGGTGGTTTTAAATTGTATTGTTTACATTGATTGTAAATAGCAAGGGACAGCCATTTATTGGGAGATATTAAGTCAAGACCATTCTATGTGTAGTGTTTGTAAATAAATCAGGAAATTATTAACTCTTTTATTTAATTAAGAGTTTCATCGCTTAAAGAAGGTGGTTAAACCCACAGACGTCCAGATAATGTAATCTATTCACAATAGCTTCACACTTTCTGAATCAAACCTTTGCAAAATTGCCCCAAGTACGACGTGTTCGGTTGTTTCCGAAATATGTCACATCACAAATATGTTATATTCATGTTAACATAAAATTATTGGTGTTAGTTTCTCGACTAACTAAGCTTTGTTTGCACCAGTAGGACGACTAGTCTGAAACTAGATCTTTAGCAGGGCTTCAGAAAAGATGGAAGAAACCATGAATGGAATACACCTGAAATATCAATGCAAAATAAATCCTCGAGACGACTCAAGTGTGTCACGTCTCCAGCAGAGTTAAATTAATAAGGACAAAATCCGAGTAGGTCCGTCGTCACTTTGCTTTCTGGGCAAAATTTTAAGATTAGATTGGAAATGAGGTTAACGCACAACAAATTCAATTGTTTTCGTATTGATGAAACAGAGAATCATTTTTAAAATGCAATCAATTATATGAATAAAATAAAAATTTCCTCCATTAGGTACGAAATTTTAAGAAATCCTCTTTCTCCGCCCCCGATTAAAAAACTTCTATTAAAAGCTGTCCAATTGTAAACATTTCATTAACATCAAAACTAAAAAGCGTTTTGTAGACTGTATATGCGGCACTTGAAAGGCATGATAAATTTGCAAATTTACTGCGAACAGAGTTCTTAGAATAGAAATTCGACTAGCTACCACGGACTAAAATTTGTAGTTCGCCAAAAATGAAATTTACGGATAGCACATTAGAACTGAATTCTACGAAAAATGCTGTAAACTCGACTAGTGCAAACTTCCAATGATTTCCACACCTAAAAGCATTTGCCTACTTTTCAGGGCTCGGAGGCACGGTAACAAGCAATGGGGGCACATGCACTCAACAGTTCTGTACGCAGTAGGCAGTGGACTGACCTCATATTTCCAATGTTCATGCAGTAATATTTCAGGGTCGAATCCGTGCCCTTCTGAATGAGAGACTATCATGCAGTTTCGCTCGAGCACCGGCCAACACACTCGTCTCTCATCTCTGACAGTTTTTATCGTTCCAATGCTTTAACAGGCTATCAAGGCCACAGGCTCCTGCAGTCGCACGCGGCAGCACTGGATCACTTCCCACTACACGTTGGACTACCAGCAAGTACTTGCTGCAGCCGACCCAGTACAACGGACCAGTGAATCGCCATCCACGATACAAAAAACCAACCAATCTAACAAATTTAAGTGGGATCTCATTTATTAATAAAACACATTTTTCAGAACGCGATTTAACAATACTTAGACCATGGTGGTATAAAGGGTAGAATACATTTTTAACATAAAAATAGTTTCCGCCTCTTTTCCATTATCTTACCTACATTTACAATAACGTTATTGTGTTTTCTGTATGTGGATGTCAAAAATATGTCAAGCATAATAATTCAGAAAGAAGCTCCGCTTACTTAAATGTAACAAAAAACTAAGTAAACTGAATTCGTTCAAATTTGAGGGGAAAGTGGCTCTTAATATGGAGGTATTGAGAGCAGACGGGAGATAAGTGAGGTGTAGATCACAGCAGGAATGCAAGATGGAGATATTTAAAAAACCCACCAACCACCGGCATCGTCCGGCACAATTCCCACGTGTGAAAATCCGGACGCCGGGAATATTACCCAGTTCGCCTTGGAAAGAGACCAGCACTAGCTGCTTAGGGACTGTGGCCAAACGCACTAAATCGAAGGGTGCAAGATACACAAGTTGCTTCTTGTGTTCTCGCCCACTGAACTATAGGATTTGGGTTGCGAGAGCTTGCGTATCATACCTTATGATTTGAACGGAGTCAAGATTTTCCTTTCGAAAACACTGTCAAAATTAACCCCGTTACTACAGCAGCCCCATGCTTCTTACTTCCTGTAGATACCACGAATAAAACTGTTTCGCGTGTGAACACAAACGTGTGACCACAGTTTACATCTAATGAAGAGTGTGTGTGACATTACAGCCCATTATACGTTAACTGTCACACCCGCGAGTACAGAGTCGTGCCCGACACAGCAATACTTCTCCCCAGCATACAGACCTGCTGCTAACCATGCCACGAATAGTCTGAAATTCGATGTGTAGCAGTTCCCAGCAGCCAGTTTATTTATAAAATAGTGTTTTTGTAACTTAACATCAACAACGGGTATCCAAAACAACTGAAATTATATCACCCCAATGCAGTACAGATGGTTTAGGTAATTTTAAATTATTTATTTTCCAAAGAAATCCGTGGCATTAACTACGTATACGCGCTCTCTCTCTCTCTCTCTCTCTCTCTCTATATATATATATATATATATATATATATATATATATATATATATATATATATATATATGTATATATATAATATAAACCGCTTACTGCTGAAAGGCAACATGCTCACTTTTCCTAATTTTACAGTAGACAAAAAACTGCATAAAACCGGTTTAAAGCAATTTCTTTCCATGCACCAATTTTTCTCTGTTAAATATAAGTATACTTGTTTAATTTATACAATCAAAAGTATTTTATGATGCGCGGGGAAAGGTAGACAAATTTTTTTTCGGTTCTGGAAATGTTCGTTTCTGCAGTAAATTGGGTTGTAAAATGAACTGTTGGGGTCAATTAATTGTTAAAGAAGATAATGTTACCTATAAACATATTTTAATGTAATACACATTGTTTGTTACATACGTCTATATAATATTTGACGTTTAGGAATGTTGAATTACTCAGTTATCTTCATGTTAATCACGAGATGCCATTGTTACAGGCAATGATGTGATTGGATTCCAAAACTGCAGCTTGTCCTGAGGGATATAGACCACAATTTTCTTGATGTCATCTATTTTATTGTGGTTTGTAGGCGGTACAAAGTAGGCTTTCTTTGAATTGAAGGGATTTCTCCAAGGGTTGTGCAGTATTACTCAGTCTAAAAGTGTCCATCGTCAAGCCAGTAATGTTCATGTTGCACGTAACAGTATGCGGAGTTTCAGCTGAAAAGGTCATCTCATCTCATGGTATTTTGAAACTGTGAAAGACATTTTTAGGTCTCTAGAAACAGCTTTACCAGATGGATCATCGCTCAGGCAGGTTCGTTTGTAGAATTTAGGCCACCAGGAACTGTAGTCGATGAAATACTCCACCTTCATTTTAACAATGGAAAACTTGTTAAGATTTTTTGAGGAATGTTTTACGCGTTCAGCAACTTCATCCACTGTATAGCACCTTTCTTCCTTCCTCAACTTCCTCCTAATTATCCCGAAATCCCTATCAAACGGCATGAATGAGTGACCTCTATCGAGGAAAGTAACTTTAATGTCATTGAATCTTTTGCTCTCACATAGTCCAATCATCATCCTAACCCCAGAGTATTGTTTTTGTTTTGGCCCGCACAGTTGTCCCCAAAAATGTATAAAGTTCTTACATCCTTGTCGATTTTATTTTCGTTTTACCAATTCAAAATCGTACACACTTCATTTGCGACCTTCCCTCTCTCACCATAATGGTAGATGGAAACTGTCACTTCCCGCGAAGCTAGGTTATGAAAACCGAAAAATTTCACGGTAAATTGCCTAAAATAGTAGGTGTCCTGAACCGGAATGCAAGGTAGGGAGACATTGGCCATGAAATCAATACAGATCCCAACCATTTTTGTAGGCTACTTCACAAATTTTGGCGGTGATTTCCTTAAGTGAGATGCAACATTTTCTGGCTATGCGTTTATGTACAAGAAGTCCGGCGACGGCCACTCGTTCGCATTCTCATTGAGAGAGGGACTTTTAATTTTTATATTGAGCTCCTCGCATGTTACACAGCTATCCTTCACAGGTTGGCCAAAACCAAGTGAATAATTTTCATTTAAATACTGCCAGAAAAATTTGTACGAAAGCCTCTTCTCACTTCCTAGTGTTGTGATATGAAATTCGTGTTCTTTTTTCCTAAACATTTCAAGCATAATGTGTACATTAAGGTTGGCTGTTAAATTACAACACAAATCACAGTAATATTAGAGCAAAACACTGCAACAAATCACAACACGGAGCGGTTGAGCTCAACTGTCAAACAACAGACTGTAGTTCGACAACCAGCCACATAGTGCCATTTTTTGTTTACTGCAGAAATGGATCTTGTCCTGAGCTAGTTTCCAATCTGCAGTACACGGACAATTGAAGGCGTTGCAAGGCCTCTGCTATCGTGCGGACAAATTTCCTTCCTGTGGTAAATGATCCGTTGACCCACTCAAAAACCGCAATCGTCCAAAAAAAGGAAATGTGTAAATGTTGGACTAGTTGCCTTTCTGCAGTAAGCAGTTTGCGTGTGTGTGTGTGTGTGTGTGTGTGTTTGTATCGATAAAGGTGTACTCAAAGCACTGATTGGAATTTCTTTCTTCTTTTCTTTTACGACATAGAGTTGAAACAATTGGGCGAACTACCACATTAGAATAAAATTATTCGTTGCATCTACCCGCATCTCAGTCATAAATGTTCGGAATCGAGCTATAGGTTAATCACGGTAAAGGAAGCACTTTTGAAAACCCTCTCATTACTTAGGAGTGCAGTGGAATACACACATTGAGTTTATTACTTACATTGAAATATTTATTTTAAAATGTAGTTATTGGATGAAAAATGGCTAAAGAGAAAAAATAACTAGAGCCTCAAAAATGCTTACTTTACCGTGAACAGCCTATAGTAGCCAGATGCTCGTCACAATTTACTGCACATCACCTACAGTAGATTTCAATTTTCTACCTTCAAAGCATTTTGTTAACTACCATCATAATTTTATTTAGTAATGCTATGCACTTCTAAAAGACAAATATATCAAAGTACTCTCTAAACTGAAGGCCCTATTGCAGAGTAAATAATTAAAATACTAATATTATAATAACGACCACTGCTGTTGTGACTTTGCAGCCAATATACCAACCAAAAAAAGCCATGTCAAGCTACACCTCCAAAACAAAATGAACATTCATTCTCTGCATTAAAATCAGAGGAATAAGTTAAGGAATATATAAGCGGGATATCACCAAAGCCCAGTAAAGACATAAAAACTCAATTATTCAAAACGTCACCCAACTAAGAGAAATAGTACACACATGCAAATTGTCTAGGTATGCCAAAGAGACATTTGTCCTTTCAATTTTTATCTTATTTCTTGGAATTTTTTATTTAAAATCTGCGACGTGCCAGGGCAATTCAGTACAGCTCTGCGAATGTGCGGCGCTTTCGCCATCACCGTGAGTTGAGAATAACTCCAGCAAGCCTGGCGGAAATAACGAGCAGCAGATAAGAATCAGCGCGTGCTGGAGAATAAATTAAGCAATTTCCACGCCAGTGCGCCATCTACATCCTCATTCCCTTACGATTGACATAATTAGAGTGGCGAGTAACCCCACTTAGGAGACAAAGCGCAGGAGGTGCGCAGACTGCACACTATTGCTGCGGAAAGCCAGTTGTTGGCGAGATGTGGTGTCAGTACACTGGTATGACCTTGCCGGGCGATGTGCGCCGACCACAAGCAAAACAGTCCACTCCAACTAGTCTCATCGATAATCCTTAAGACAGCTACGTTCACTGTAACTGGTGCTCGTAACCTTGGGAAAGGTAATAACACACTACATATAATCACGACCGCGGCGCGGTCTATATAACGAGCCCCCCGCCACAGTGATCCAGCTTCTATTCTCAGCGGCGGGTTCCAGAAAGTATTTCCGCATTTGCACAAAGACGGCATGAATAAGTTATTCTCCAGGCACACACAATACCTAAGTATTTCGCCGTCGCTTAGTACACAAATGATCTCCTTTATTTGATTTCAAGTATAAGAATTTCTGCGGGTCCCACTTATTGGAGGGTACTCGAATACTCAGAACTCAGCATTTATAATTAAATGCTTTATTTAAAATAAAATTAAGTGAAATCACACTTGCACGGTAAAGCAGATTTTCTCTGCAAAGTCTCAACGAGTTCCACACCCTCGCACTGACTTCGATATTATACAAACGGGAAATAGTTCTGTGTGCCCTCCAGCATGCATGTTAGTAGCTAAGTCGGTTGGAGAATGGGATGCGTCTCAGGTCAAGGCCTATACGCCTTAAATCGGGTTTAGTTATTATAATGGGCGTATGCATCGCGGCTAAACATGGTTGTAGTGCCATGACCGCATTTGTACACATATGCACACCCCGAAAAAAGAGGGGTATTGAAGGAAGAGCATACAAAATCAGACAAAGCGGAGAGGACCCTGGAAAGTTTTAATGCTGTTCTGCTAAGAATTGAATTTTTTTTAATATCAACATTTTAAGAGATGTGATAGAAAATGCAAATATATATAAATTTTATACATTACTTATCAAACGAAATTGCGAATCACAATGTGTCCTTTACAAGAGAGTATTCAATCAGTATTTCAATTTTTTTTTAATATCAACATTTTAAGTTTTAAGAGATGTGATAGAAAATGCAAATATATATAAATTTTATACATTACTTATCAAACGAAATTGCGAATCACAATGTGTCCTTTACAAGAGAGTATTCAATCAGTATTTCAATTTTTTTTTAATATCAACATTTTAAGAGATGTGATAGAAAATGCAAATATATATAAATTTTATACATTACTTATCAAACGAAATTGCGAATCACAATGTGTCCTTTACAAGAGAGTATTCAATCAGTATTTCCATCAAATATGTGCCTGGTTCATGCAAATGGACTGTAGTATATGTAGTATTTCTCAATATATTTCAGTATTCCTGTTGTATTTTGGTTTAAGCCATAATGATTGTAACTTTCATCATAAACTATAGTGAACCATTTCAAAGAGTTTGTGTGTGTGTGTGTGTGTGTGTGTCGTAGCTTTGCAACCAATGTCCACTTCAAAATGGAGGTGTTTTGATGTACGACAGATTGGTCGTAGTTCTTTTGGAAAAGAGACCTTGTGTCGCCCTACAGTGTAGGACGAGGGAAAAAGCTCATTTTTGGTGACCATTTTTTAAAAGATATATGAGTTATGATCACGACGTATACTGTTGTACTGGTGTAAACGTAATGCTTTCTATATGCTAAGTTTATTTTTCAATACATCACGCAATGGCCCGAAACGTACCTAGTGCAGTACTTTTACCCGCGCCAAATGTTTTCATAACGGTTAGTAGCTTAGCTGTCAGACGAGCGCCGGGCCGTGACGCGCAACGGCCCCATCACGAGTGTACTGGCCAGTCCGTGCTGAAAGCAGCAACTAGGGACGGCAAATGTCAAGACGTTTGAAACCAACAGTACTGTAACCGCGCGCGATGCGATATGACGTCACACCGAACTAGCCAGTCGTAAATCATATAGCTCACGACGAGCGACAAGCTAGCTAGCGATAGGTCTGACCTGGCGTGGAGGCGACATCACTGATGTCAGAGAAAATGGCCAATCAGCAGTAAGAGTGATGAGAAGACAAATAAATATTGACATGTTTTTAAACAACATACATATACATTTTTTGTCTTCAAGACGGAATGTATGCGTGAAATTGTATGCAAATTGAAAAATAAAGTATTCCAAATTATACATAAGTATTACAAATACATTAAAACGAAATTGTTTTCCTTGCTTAGGATAAATTTTGCGGACCAGTGTAAAATGAGATTGTAAAGAAAATGGCACGAGTAATGTTATTTGCTTACGCGAGTAGGCAAAAAATAACTTGGCAATCTAACGACAGCATCACTTTTGAACTGAAATATTCAAATTCTAATGCAAAGCCAATACATTTTATATAACCTTTATAGTTAAAACTTTCCGTATACAAAATATTTATATTTTTAAAATGTTTACTTTTATTTTCAATATAACACACAGTATTATTTAATATATTTTTGTTTCAAGTTATGTTTGTATACGCTTATTGTAAATCACTACCTATTACATTTGAAAAGAAACAATATATTTTTTTTATGAGTTGTATTGAGGGTAGCGCTTTCTAGCTTATACTTTGTAATTAGTGGAACTTAAGTTCTACTATACGGATTACATTAAAAAATTTTACGGCATGTGTACGATTATAGTTTTGTGAAAAATTTCTCAGAGCAGAACAAATTATATTTTGGTCCAAATTAGTAAAATCAATCTCAATCTCTTAATGTATATATATATATATATATATATATATATATATATAATTATATTACATTATTTTTAATATATACTGGTGGGATAGTGTTTACTTAATTTTCTGGTAGGAAATACTGTAATTAGATGCAAAACTGTAAGGCCTGGATGCAGGTATCGAACAGTCACGGCGTCTAAGATTTGGTTTACAGTTCCTAAAAAAAAACCCAAAACAGTGTTTATTTGTGTGTTGTCAAATATCACTCGGCAGAAGGTACGCTAATTTTTAGCCCCCACCAGTTGTGTCTCGTCGCGCTATTGTGAATGGCACTGCCGGCGATATTTGGTGTCATCCCTGCCTATCGCTTCATCGCGTCGCGGCATTGTGAAGAGGGTTTTAAGTCAAATGTGCGTCGCGACGATAAGGTGGAAGGTAGCGCGGCACATCACCGAGAAACAAGTGGTTATGGCGGTCCGCGGCCATTGGCAATTAGCAGATTCTCATTCTGGATTTTAGAAACAAGTATACCCTGTCGTGTTGCTAGGTACGTTATTACGAGACAATACGGAACAGATAAAAACAACTACTACCTATTAATTGACTGTTCGAGTGTGTAACGAACTAGTAAAGGCATTAACACATTTAAACAACAGTAAATGAACTTATTAATACACTTTTTAAAGAATTGCTAAACGGTAATACCTATACATACACTATCGACCAAAAAGTAATTGAGCATCTGTCCATAATGTTTGCTAGGTGGTTGTCACTCCGTTAGAATCTCGTAGGGCCACCTATTGCGGTTATAACAGTAGCCACCCTGTCTGGTATGATTTTCTAAAAGTGTTTGCAGGGCATCCACGGGGATTCGTCGCCGTTCCTCTTGCCGCCATTCCAAGAGTTGAGCAATGGATTTTGGCCGCGCCTGACGAGCCTTCACCCGGCGATCCAATTCGTCCCAAAGATGTTCTATAAGGTTGAAGACGGGGCTCAGGGCGCGCCAGTCCAATCGGCGAACATTTTTGTCGGCGTACCACTGCATAGTAGCCCTTGAAACATAGCACTTGGCATAGTCATCCTGGAAGTAACACGGCCCCATTCCATAAAACCGACACAATGTTGGGAGCATTTCACTATCCAGAATGTTACAGAAGGCCTCTGTTCATGCAACCACAGAAAAACAACAGCGGTCCTACGTCGAAGGCCGTGAAACAGCCCCACACCATCACTCCACCACTGCCAAATTTCCTAGTTGACACTATACACTCCGGCAGAAGCTTTTCCCGCGTAGACGCCACACCCATACACGTCCATCGGACCGGAATAATGTAAACCTTGACTCATCACTCCACAGAACCGATTTCCACTGTTCCAGTGTCCAATTACGAAGGTCCAAACACCACCTAGTCGCCGAGCTTTATTGCTTGTCGTGATATGGGGCTTACGTGCAGCTGCTCTTCCGAAATATCCAAGTCGGTGGGCATCTGTATGCAATGTTCCAACAGAAACCGATACTCCTATACCTGCACGCAACTCCTGTCGGATGGTAGCCATGGGTTGTGCCCTATTTTCGACAATTTCACGTTTCAGGGTTCTGCGATTTCTGTCGGTCAAGATTGGAGGTCGCCCAGAACATGCAGCATTGGCACAATGCCCATGGACCTTCCACTTACGCAGGGCGAATGCGACCGTTGATTTGAGCCTGTTTACCTTCCGTGCAATCGCGCGACTAGACAGCCCACTGAGATGGCAGCCCGCAATCACGCCCTTATCGAAGTCCGATAGCTCTGTACCTCGTGCCATCTCCTTGTCAACTGGTTCTACACCGGCCTGCAGCGTATGGTGGCCACACAAGTCAACTGACGTACTGAATTACCTATCTTCATGGGTACCCAATTACTTTCTGGTGGATAGTGTAGTATTTATATGTTATAATATATAAGGTTGCAAATATAGGAATGTTTGGCAATGCTACTATACAAAGATGGGAATTTCCCTACGCATTAGACTCTTTCCAGAGTAAATGTAGCAACACAATACTCTGCTTCATATAACTTCAATAATTTTGACAATTCTCGGAAGGAAGTGCGGGCACGATGTATCCCTCGACCACAGCTGTTCTGTCGGTGAAGAAACCGATCTTTGTAAACAAACTACGTATCTAATGGCAAGCATTGAAAGACTGACACTTCAGTCCAGTAATTAGGTAACTATAGCTGGTTACCATTCCCAACTGTTTTATTTTTATACCCAAATAATATACTAGTTAGGTTCTGTTTTATTTTATTGGTGGCGTGGGGAACTATAGTTTTACGTCTTTCGGGAGACGTGATTTTTTTTTGTGGTGGTTCTTATAAGAGAGTGGCGCTTGGAACTTGCATTGTTTTGAAGATGCATTGGAAAATGTTGTTCGTGCGGAAATAGCAATCAATTTACTATAACTCAAAAGTTTTAACTTTCTCGCAAGAACTAAATGCGATAAATGTGACGCTGTTCGTACAGATGCGAAAAATGCTCAACAGATAAATATCATTGCATTTTTCATATAATGAACGTACATTTGAAAACCTCCCGCAAAGAACAAAACGTAATAAATACGTCAATGTTAACACCGATGTGCGAAATGCACATTGTAAACATGTTAGGCAAGTTTAAATTCTACGTAAAAATCGGTAAGAGTTTCAATCAAATAAAAGTCCAAATACATTTCAAATATTTTAAAAACTATTTAAGAAAACATTGTTTACGAAACACACAAACTTACTGTTCACTTCGTATTTCCTAAATACGTACCGAACTTTGGATGATTAATCACGTGTCGGCTACTGATACGAAATAATTTATTTGCTGACTCATGCAATTAACAAAACACGTGGAACTATTTCTTGAAACTAACAAATTCGCATGTCACAAAGCCACCTAAGACGAACTACACTTAATGAAATACGCAAATAGAAAATTAATTAACTGCATATATAATATTCCGACGTCACCAGCACATAATTCTCACATATTGACAAATTATGACGGAAGGGAGCACAATGGCAACAACGGCTTTTCACCGGAAGTGTGGAGACCATAGACAACAGACTCAACGAAGATTGGTGGAAACCTTTCACATTACCGTGATGATCGCATGCTCCACCTTAATATTTATAAATATTTTTAAAGCCCTTGCTCTATAACTCAGAAAAATTGCGTATTAGTCTATGAGCGTAATTTTAACCATAACTGTTGTAATTATCATTAATTTTCCACATTATAATTTTTAATTCCGAGTGCTATTTTCTTTTGCAATATCGCCAAGAGCGCCGACATAATAACACGCATCCTGCAACCACCATCAGCTGCCACAATACTTTGAAAATGGGGGCATTTACTGTTTACATGCTGTGTAAGTTCGTCACAACGCCTGTCAAATGTTATTGAAGTTATATGAAACAGAGTATACCATAGATATATGTGGATCACTTCACCACTCGCGCTTTCTTCATATACACTGCTGTGGCAAATTTGATAATAATTTATACGAGTGAAGACAATATCGCTAATACCGGGCGTGAGCAGATTCTACACAACCGGAAGGGACATTGAGAATGTTAACAGTGAATGGCCATTAGTACAGGGCAATTTCAACATGGGCGGGATGATACACCACGGGTACAAACTGTACACATTCTAATAACAAAATAATGAAAAGGAGAGCAGCGAGGTAGGCCGGTTTTTACTAGGCTACAGTTTATCAACCCTATAGTTTTTGCTTTTATGTAATTGTAAAACAAAGTCAAGAACCAGAGCGCAGTGAAAACATGAAAAATTACACAAATATAATTCCTTTCCACCACATCAAATGTTTTTAGAATGAGCTGACGAATCGAACACGTTTGCTGATGTTCCTGTAACGCATTGGGAATAGAGGTAACATCAATTTGCTCTTGTCCATTTCATTTAAGTGGGGTAAATTTTGACAGTTCTATAAAAGTAGCAGACACGATGTATCCTTCCACCGCAGCTGTTTTGTCACTGAAGAAAATAACGTTTGTAAACAAATGTTTTGAGTCCAATGCACACTTGCATTTTCCTCATACCTTGTGTTCCATGTCATGGCAGTCACTGAAAATGTGACAGTAGCTAACTTCCGCCCAGTAATTGATGTAGGATATTATAGTTAGGTTGGCATGCCAACTTGTTTAATTTTTGTAATTACCGTGTTAAATTTGTTGGGGTTCTATTAATTTATTTCTAGAGGAAAAGAAAACAAAGAAGGGGGGGGGGGGGCTTTAGTTTTACGTCTTTCGTGAAACGGCATTATTTTGATGTTCTTATGAGTGTGTGGCATTTTGAGTTTGCATATTGTTTGAATGTAGCAATGGAAAATTTCGCTCTTATGGAAATGACATGTTAACTTCTAAAATTTTAACTTTAATGAAAAAACAAAACGCGATACATAACGTCGCTGTTCGTATTAGTTCAGATGCAGCTATATATACACGCGCACACTTTGACCGAAGTTAACCTTACACTCGTTGAATTTACGATATAGACAAACAATTATTATTCACGCACTACAAAAGTGTGGAAAATGCAGATTTTTCAGGCTACGTCCATTTCAATAATTGATTTAACAATTTACAAATACATTTTTCAAACACTCAAACTTACTGTTTGTAAAATTTGCAACCTCCTGGACACGTGTTTTTTTTACTGCAATACTGGTCAAGTTTACATCTTAAAATCACGTTTATTCGTCACTAGCATTACCTAAATAATTTATTCGCAGAATCATTCAGAAAAATGAACACTGCGCACTTTTCCCGATACAAACAAACTTAAACTTAGATACATAAATTATATTCGTGTCGCTTCATTGTGAAAGGCGGTAAGGAATATGGCGGAAGGGATGCGGTAAAAATGTACCGATAATGTTACGTTTCACTCAAGAAAACACACAACGGTACCTACAAGCAACTGTGATTGAAAAATGCAAATAAAAAATAATTAACACCGATTAAATATATATATGACGTTTACTGCTCGTACGTGTCGACATACTCTGCCAAAAATGCTAAACATGTTTTTAAAGTCCAATTACTAATAGCCAATAAGATGTAATATTGCTTTAAAAACATAAATGTTGCAAGTATAATTAAGACTTTAAATTACAACTTTTAATTTTGAATACTATGATTTACTGTTTACATAGTGTGTAAGTTGATCACATTGTCAGATTTTATTCCACTTATAAGAAATGGACAATACTGCATTATAGTGGAGGAAGGGGGGAGGGCTCCGGGGTTTGTAACGGTCTCGAATTTAATTATTTCTGAATCCGTGTGATGGGCTTTGTGCCATTTCTAGTTCCCCTTCCTCATCACATCGATTCAGCGATTATGGAGTGGGCAGGCAGGTTTGTGGTGGTAGTATTCAACATGCCAAAAAAAGTTACGAAACATACACGTATATAATAAAAAATTTACATTAAGAAGGTGAACCTTACATACGTCGTTTACGAAGATTTCAATTGCGGAAGTTCGACATTCTTTTGTTTGTTCCCTCTAGGAAATGAAATCTCTGTGAGAATGTATGCGTGTCACAACAGCTGGTGCCCTCTTCCTCCGCGGCTACAACATTCAGCACACATACTCCCGGGATGGAAAGCTAGCCTATCTCCGGAGCGTAATTTTGCGACGTCTCCACTCCCGCGAGTCAATTGTTGCAGCGGCCAGCTTTCCCCGACGTTCCAGAGCTTTAGACCAACGTGTTTTGTAACGTGAATTACCCGGACATGTTCTCGCTGTAACCGCGCGGGTGGAACGTCCTCGTGTCACTGCTCCCAAGTTTTAAACAAACTCAAACATGCGCAAACTTGTTACATATTACGATTTTTAACAGTACTCTCTCTATACCTCAGGTATTCTACTCGACTAGGCAATATATTGCAATTTGGCCTATTTTCTCAAGACCTCAAAATGAATTACGTAACCACGCAGTTCTTACCTGTCAGTTTTAAAGAGCGCCTATGGAAATACCGAGAGATTAAGACAGTCACGTCACTTGCATAGTCTTGGGGTCAATTTTTACTAACTTACGCAATTTTGGATTAATTGAGATGGCTAACAGGAGATCCAGTTACATGGTTTTTTTACAACGCTGCAAAATATCACACTGCAACGTTAAAAGGTGTAAAGTAGACGAACAGGGATGCAAGTTTTGATAGCCGACTCGAGATATTAAGTCAATGGAATTAACACCCAATATTTCCACTGGGCAGAAACATCTCACAATCATACCAATGAAATTTTCAAGTGCATTCTGAACAGGCACCATATTGATTTATTAACCACAAGTTCCTAATAATTTACTGTAGCAACGTCATTATCATATTCTACTTCGAAATATAATCAGTTTGTACAAAAGTCAACAAAAAGATTACGAAAACTGATACCAGAAACATCACGCAAGTTCAAATGCTGTGGATGAAGCGCCAAGCTACAAGGCATATACAAAATATACGTTGGGGACAAGGAGCACGATTTTGTCGAGGGGATGTTTGTTGGAAGACGCACGTAGCTGCCAGCAGTTATTTATCACAACCGTAAAAAAATTCTGGCGAGCGACAAGCGTAGTAAGGCAAACGCACCTAAAAGAAATGTCCTGACATGCCATCCCGAGAGTCTTGTTAATGACGTCTAAGCTAATTAATTCAGATGTAGGTACAACAAAACCTGGCATGGATTTAAAAAAATCCCTACGCCAATAAAAAGTTACGATAGCGTATATAATTAACTACGTATGTTTCATTTTGCTTTTTGAATCTCAAATATACCATGCTATCTTATAATTGGCGTACACTTTTTACAATCCCCATAATGTCAATACACACGAAAAGAGCCACATGAAGTGAAATTCAGGCTAGCTTATATTAACATGCAACTTTATTCTTAACCAGCGATACAGATTGTGAACGATTTTCCTACAACACAAAATTTTTGGATTCAAACAAATTGAAAGTAAAAAAAAAAAAAAAATCAACAATATTTACACATATACGGTATTCGTTTTGGGATGAATTTTCCTCTGCACGGGCCGGACACCCGTTAAAATACAGTTACTAAAGGAACTATATATCTACATGCACTAACAAATAAATACACAAATATTATATATAAATAAAATCAAAGACCGAAAGTCACATTTTAAAGCAATCGTGAATTTACTGCATGGTACCGAGAAGTAAAAAAGTTTGTAAAATGACCAAAAAAACTATTACCTTACGTCTGCACTGCCTGAAACAGGACGTTACATTATTTCACACGCTTTGTGAAACTTCCTCTCACACACTACAAACATAATATTTCAGAGATGACGCACTACCGGGTGGGACGTGTCGTGTATCACCAGATAAAGTCATCGCCGGAAACTCAACTTCTTGGGCAACCAGGGCGCCTGCGTTACGTATGTGCATTCAAACTAACTGCGCACACGTCATAAACAACTCCAAAAAAATATTTAAAACGTTCGGTACGTTAAAAAAAAGTGCATTCTTTACACATCCAAGCAACTCTTTGAATCGTAACTTTATCAATGTCTGTGTAATTATGAAATTTCATTACTGTGTATGTTGCTAAGAAGTGGTTTTAACAAATGGTGAAACTTTTAAAGACAATTAAGATAAAAGAGAATTACGAATGTAAAGTATAACATTTTTATACGCTTGGAGTATAAAGGCGAAGTGACGTTTGTAGTGCTTTAGATTTTGTTTCATAATATGCAAATTTAGATGTGCGCTTTAATGAAACCAAAGTGAAAGATGTTAACATTCACTTTAATGACGAGCTACAGGAAGGAATGAGGGGAAAAAATTATTGTGGAGAGACCTCATCGATAATAATCATCCAGAGCCGCCGTACATGGTGCTAGTAGACATGCATTTCAAGCTATTCAAATGTTTTAATCTAAATCCACAGCTTTGGAACCAATAAACTGAAACTAGTTTCCCCTGTACGCTTACTTAATTTTATTTTTTAAGGTTTTAAGATATTCGTTTTAAAACCATCAACTATTCCTAGAGCTAGCCTACTAGTTTCCTTTCCAGCAAAAACAGTTGGGTGTTCGCATGGGTTCCTCACAATAAGGGAACATGAAAGCTTAGAAGAATCTCCTGGCAAACGTGCAAATTAGGTTGCAACACACGCACACTTTTTCAACAAAGCATTGGAAGCAAATTTCAAATGAACCGAGATCAAATTTATGAGACTATGGGACAAACTATATCATCCAAGTGCCCTCTATGGACCACACCTATCGATTCACGTTCCACGTTACGAAGAATCATCTTCTGGTAAGGTGCCCGACCCTACATCGGTAGAAAGGCGAATATGACAAAAATCCAGTGTTCACTTCCGTTCTACAAAGTCTGCCTCTAATTTCCAAGTAGTTTCTTACAGTTAACAATTTTAAACGGAATGTCTTGAATAATAAGAGATTTATAGATAATAATTGCACAGACCGCAAAGTCTCAGACAACTTTCTTTCATTAATTCAAAGGGAAGGCCCAACGACGTAGGTCTGCTAGTCGCTACTCCAGTTCGAGTTGAGAGCCTCCCACAGCTGACGCCGAGACGCGTGAACTCCGGTCGTTGGCCACGTCACGACCTGCTAAAGGAAATTCAGCAGCACGCCTAGCCGCAGGCACAGTGGCGACATTGAGCCGCCTCTGCACTTCACTTTCAACACTCGCCATCGCCCAACAGTCTAAGGCTTCCCGTCCTCAGTGTTTCATGACGGTCGCTCTTAACAAACCGCAACGTCGCACAAAATTAACCGAAAACTGTCAATTTAGGGTACTGTAGACATACATCCATGACGAAGAAGAGATTAGTAAGTAAGCCCGTTAATTCTGGACAAATGCACTGACCGAGAAATGCCATTATTCATAGGCATACATTACTTTAGAACATAGAATCATTTATAAACCTGTTTTACTTTGCAAGGCCCATATAGACATATAGCACAAAAACATCTGAAGGAACGAAATATTTTTATCTGAAGAGAAAGCTGCAAACGTAGAAGATAAAAGTTTTTTGAAGTTAAAATGTTCTGACAAAGACGTAAACTGAGATTGCCCGTTTACTTGGACCCTGTTTACATGCATAGTAAACTACCGTGGATTCTGTGTATTAACTCAAAGCGTCGAGTACTCCGTACTGTGGAGTGAAAAAGAGGGGCAGCGGCGACACTTTACACAAAGGACGTTCGGGGACAAACAGAAACATTACAACGTGGCAAATATTTATTATAACAAACCAGTGGCCGCCGATAAAACATTGTTGGGTTCTAGAGTCAGTGGATACATAAATAAGGCGCTGCAGAGGGGCCATGGAAAATGAGTAACACTGCCATATGGAGAAGCCGACATGGCACATACCAGTCCATCCTTGATCTGTTTAACAGAGAGAGGGCTCAGCCACTGATGCAGACTAATGAACCTCTTGGGGACAAGCTTCATGGTGCAGCGAGGTAGCGGCTCGGGGCTGATGGGGTCCTCCAGGACCACCATTGTCCGTCCACAGAATGGCGAGAGGGTACTACAGACTGACAGCTCTACTCAAAGAGGCAGCACCATGCCGCGAGATCGCGCGCACCGCACTCACGCTGGCGCCGACACACCGCTACAGCACCGCGAACATCGCAGACTCGCAACACAACACATGCGGCCGTCCACACGCCTCGACGCTCTGCTGACAACTGAGGAGCGCGCGCAGCTAGGGGGCGGAGTCACGGTGGCAAGAGCCGCAAGTGGGGGGGAAAACACCTACTGCCTCGAGGGGACGGGTCCGGCCCGAGAAAGCCAAACCTGACCGAGGAACACCTCTTTTGTTCGCCCTCCTCAAGAGACTAACTACAACACTGGATTAACTCTAACGAAGAAGGGAGGGGACGAGTCAAATATTCCGTGACAGACGCGGTGACACAAACAAATTAATCCACCTGGGATTGCAGCACCCTGCACATAACGGCAAAACAATGTCTTGGTTTGTCACGCAAATGATTCCCACTTCCCATATATTACCTTACCACGCTGGGCACTTGCGTGATGGCTTCGGAATTCGCATCCATAATTTATACCGAACTGACATGGCTCGACGGACAATAGAACTAAGAGAATTGCATGTCGAATTGTGTCGAAAGGTGTTAAAAATTTATGAAAATCTCTCTTCACGAGCACAGCATATTTTCTACGCTTACCAGTTAAATATTTTTTTTATTTCGACAACGAGCGTTTTTGGTAGTGGACAGCTGCCGCCTACAGTAATTCTATTACAAGGGTAGCATCTTTATACACACACGGAAAATTGGAAACGGGATAGCAGTAACAGTAATGTAGGCCACTAGCTGTAATAAGCACTTTTTAGAACCCTGCATTTTATTTTCGGGAAACATCTTATTGCAGTCAAGCTTTTTAATGCGAAAATTCATAAAACACATAACATTTCTGCTACTTCTATTACACCTTCCTCTTAAACATACAGTAAGTCACAACCAATTCGACTGAAGCTTAGACCACCACAATGGAAAAAAGGCAGCCAAAGCAGTTTCGTGAAATATCGGAATTGACACTCGATTGCCCTACTTTTCCAAATTTTTTCCCCAGAGTACATCGTGAACGTACTACAGCCGGGGGTATTCATAAAGTCTTTTGAACAAGGCCGGCCAAATTTTCGTTTAGTTTGTCGTGAGGCCTGCGCGTTTATTCCAGTTTCTCGGCTAGTCTAAGTTTCGATATCCCGATAGACGACGTTCCTGTCGATAGGAAACGAAGAATGTTACCGGTAAGTGTTTAAAAACTATATTCTCATTGTACTATAAAAGATACCTCACTCCCTCAGCATTTCACGGATTTCAGGTGCGCCCTACCGCAGCTCTTTTCTCCTCTTTATCATGTATTCAAGGAGGCAGTATGACTAATTTGAAAAGACGCTGTTCCTGCAATGAAGTATATAATGTCATTAAAGCTGTCCGTATAAACTGCGCCTTTTAAAACGCAGAAATGTGCATTTAAACGTATTTATTCCTTATACAGTGTCTTCTATGAGAAACTCTGTTTCATTTATTCAATAAGGGGTATTTACCGTGAAATATATCTCCATGTGCCACAGTAACAATATATATTCGTGTCGTTATCGGCAAAACACCACGATTTTGACCCGAGAACGATATATTTGGGCTTTATGCAGATGAACTCTGTTTTATTGTATATTCTGGTGTTTTTATTCAGATCAAAGTGGAAACACTACGTTCCATCACCAGTAGCAACTATAAAACGTCACTACATTCTCCAAAATGTAGGATGAAATCTACCCTTATTTACTACACATCAAGATTCGAGGCACGCCTTGGCTTATATATTTCCCTTACGAAATAGCAATAGTGTATCAATAATTCCCAGATCGTGTTAAATTCTTCTGTCATCATTCGTGCTCTCAATCTTCGCACTTCGTCCATGTGAGTAACCGCCCTTTGTTCTTTGCCGCAATCTTCTTGCGTCGTCAGAATATTCTCCTCCTACTGATGGTCTGCGACCCAGGTGAGCACAAGTTAGAACATATCAGAACACATTCAAGTGCAAATGGCTAAGAGACTCGCTATCGTAGTACTATACCGCAGGTATTAAGAAAATTAAATATTCACATTATTCGGTTTAGATCAACTAAACTAAATGCATAAGATAAAAAGGTGCATACATTTATACTTTTAAAGTAATGAAAATTAAAACACATTTTTTGAAAAATCTGCAGTTTAGTGTCATGATAGGGAAGCAGTGTGAGCGCGCGGGTTCCACATACAACATGCAAGAGTGGCACAATTACCATCTATTTACATAAAATTCGCGAGGTGTTCCCTCGCCCCGGCGGTAGGGGTAACCACTCCTCAACTCCACCCTCACCGGTGCTGAATACGTAAAACCTCAGCGGCAGAAGAAAGCAGTTGAGAGGCTAAGGCCTTATATGAATTTGTGATTTTTTTTTTAACTTCTCTAAAAATTGCGTCTTTTTTCTGTGATTGTTACAAATTTTGTACAGAGGAGTCAGCGGTGATTAAATCAACAATGAGGAGTTGGTAACTAAGGTTAAGATCCTATGATTTCACCCAAGGTTGTAGTTTAAATTTTTTTTTTTTTTAACACTGTGATTTTAAAAATTTCTAAAAATTACGATTATTTTTGTTTTAAACAGTCGAACTTACACAAGAGTATCGAGCGTCTGCAAGTATTGTGACAAAACATTCACGGATAGCTCTAGCGCCAGATGACGAAGTTAGTAACTGTATGCTCAGCACGTCATACAAGATGCATCCATGTGATAATTGTGGTGTGGTGTACGCAAATCGGAGTAATTGGACTGTCAACAGCAGGATTTGTTCTATAAAATTAAACTAAATCTAAAATGTTTTTGTTGAATGAAGAAAGGGGATGGTAATCTTCGACATTGGAAACATCTGAATGTTGTTGCTGGTGCTTTCTGCTGGATGCTGGCACACATTTTTCTGATTTGTTCCGAGTTTGGAGCTGGAGACTGGATGCTGCAAAACTGGTAGTCTGCCTGGCGAACAGATCTGGGGCCTGTGCCGAGTCTGGCCAACTCGACAGAGATACTGACTGATCTCTGGGTTCTCACTTCGGAGGCGTAGGAGGGGAGGAGGGAAGGGGGGGAATGGGATGGGCATATCAAATTTTAAGCATTTATTTTCCACCCCACCAATTTCTACTAGATCGATATGACGCTGTTTCTTGTCTGGCCTGGGTGAGCCTAACTGCAAAGCACACCAGCTAAACTCAATGCATTATGGAAAATTCGAAGGAAATCATAGTCCAAATCTGTATGAAATCAATGTGTGTTTCTACAAAGACGATAAATCTCTACCTTAATTATCCACTGAACCCTCTGCAGTAGTATTTTCCTACGGCAAGATGTCGACCGTCGCAGCAGCGGTCAGCAATCCATCCGGCAACGACAGAAGCTACCTCAAGACTGAGTATGTCGGCTGGCAGGGTTACCCTATTCGCCGCTAGGAGAGCTGCGGTAGCAGCGAATTGGAGCACTGCGTTTGGGACACGTGGCGCATTGGACTCTGACATCAGCTCCGACAGGAATGTTGTTTCCACAGAACTTTTGAAGTATATACAAGGTGGCACATTGTTCTCTGCACGCCCATTGGCTGTTATTTCAAATACCCCTGTTATGGAAGGGACTAACTGCCAAATATTGACCATATAAGCCCGGGGATCGCTCATTCTTGGTGTATAACAGCTCCTGGGTTTCTTCAGATAAAAGGTACGTATCATGCTTTGACATAATGTAAACATCAGTAATTACCCTTCTGGTCCGTAAGAAAGGGTATATTTCAAGTCTGATAGGTTAGACAGAGGTATCATGTTGTTGTGCAAATAAAATGAAAGAAATTGTATTTTTCTTTGCAAGCTGGCTAATGTGCAAAATGAAGTTTGCTGTGCAGCCAAGCTAAAAGAAACTTTAAAATGCACTATGAAGCTATACCAGCATTTTGAAACTGACATGACAATTCCATTGTTTATAGAAATAATGTTGTAATATCAAGAAATTACAAACACAAACAAACAAACAAACACACATTCATATATATATATATACGAGGCATATCAGAAAATTGCTTAACTAGCTTACAGTTTTGAGCCTAGCAATGTGGTATAAAATACACTTATTTTGCTAGGTTTCCTGACTAAGGAATATCACATAGTGGCTTATAGCCATGTTCCGCATAGTACATTTGTATTTAGTTTGAATTCATGATAGTACCTGAAAATGGCTTACAACTGTCGCCCAGCCATGAGCTGTAAAATAAATGTTAAATATTTCAGTATTCATGATAGGGAATTCTATAAAATGGTGGTGTGATAGCCATGTGGAGTAAAACAAAATTTCATTTTGTCAATTGTCAAATTTTTAAAGATTCCATTCTTTAATGGTGGTAAAGGAAAAAAGAAAATTTACGAGACATTTTAAAGGCTTTGCAAAGAAACCAAAAGTAATTAAAAAGGCATTAATATGAGAAACTATCCAGAATGTCATATTATGATTTGCGCTTTTAAATATTTTGTATGGCGCCATATTAGTTAATGTGCTTATTAAAGAAATCATATAGTTTTACCCTTTCCAATGTATATGTTGAAATAAAATGAACATAATTGTTTGTGCAGCATTTATAGGATTGATATTACATATTTTTGTACATCGTAAGTGAATTTAGCTGGTGTATTGAAATTTCACATAATTTAAATGAATTAAAGACAATATTTCTGCAGAACAACTCTGTGATTTTTTCTTTTTCGGTTAATCTTAAATTACGGTTTTTTGTGTGTTGCGGGCTGGTATCAAGCCCCTTTGCCACGGCCTTGGGAAAAAGGGCATCACAATATTTCAACTTTAGCTGTCTTTGAAGCAATAACTAATCCATTACAAAATGTAGCTACACAAAACGCAAGTCTTGTATGAAGCAATCCTTAGGACAGTATTTTAAATATAAAAAAAAAATTCACACACACACCCTTGTTGAGTTCTGGACAGTCACCTAAAAAGGACAATCCTTAACGAACATTCTTTTGTTCTGGGATTTAGTTTTCTGAAATAAACAAACCCTGTTTGGTGTATGTAGTAAAGATTACGTTAAAATTAAAAATATTTACTTTTAGGAAAACACGATAATGACCATTGGTGTTCGTACTTCAATCAAATCAGGAAACCTTGTGTTGAGTATATGTAATGGGTTTTAATTAATCTTAAATGTTATTATGTAGAACGATAGATCAATTAATATTGAAAATATTTTTATAATAATATAGTGCAGTGCAATTCAGGCTCTTTTATTTGTGTAATCATAAACGCGGAGTGTGTTGATGGTGTAACCATTGTGGACTATTGCGACGAAATGAAAGTGTAACGAGCATTAAATTTGCTGTTTGATAAGATTCAGAGTTTCTGCTTTTGGCTTGCGAGACGACTGTGGTGTGTCTTGGAGGGGTGTCAGAGGAACGATGATAATCCCGGCGGCACATCCTCTTTTGGCCAGAAACTAACCTCGTCCCTCTGCTTACTCGCCGCCATCCCTTACTCATTCTCCCGGTGTGAATGCCCTGGTCGCATGTGTTGTAGCACTGCTGGTGGGCCCCTGCATCTGGAGCAAATTCTAAGCTATTCTCTGTCGTTTGGGGGCAGTGTTCTCTGCTAGATACACTAGCAAGTGTCTCTTGTTGTAAAGTATTCTACCCAACATCGCCATGACTGTTATTACACTATATTAAATTTTACATCTCTTAATCAGAATGATTTATAAAGAGTACATTACCTAAAAAATAAATATTATTTCTCTAGAGGAGGGTCGCATGGGACTGTGATATGTACTGGAAAAGAGTATCGTTTGCCTCCCGACATGCAATTCTCTCCATAGTTACAGCCTGGTTTGTTTATATTAC
Organism: Dryococelus australis; assembly: GCA_029891345.1. NCBI lineage: Eukaryota > Metazoa > Arthropoda > Insecta > Phasmatodea > Phasmatidae > Dryococelus > Dryococelus australis. The sequence continues at coordinate 198,981,801 of CM056994.1, forward strand.
AACATATTAGCAAATCTTGGGTCAGTTGAAATGAGCATTGGTCTGGGAAGGATATCTAATTACCCATGCTAGTTATACAACATGTAAATATTCTTGATAACTATTCATTCTTATTACCCTAATAAAATATAAATATCTTTGACGAGTTTCAAATCAATAAGAAAATACTACTTCGTGTAGATATTCACTACTTATTAAGCAAATACACAAATCTATTTACCATCTTGAGTATCGCTTGTTGTTCACTGATCAACTTTCAAACTATTAAGAGCTGAATAACTCAGATTGCATCACACAACTGTCAATCATTACATATTAAGACTGATAGCTAAAGATCGCGGGAGCAGCACTCGTCAGTGACTATCAGCTTCCAAAAATATACTAAGAAATTTTTAAAATAAATTCTCACTTTATATATAATCATGAGATCTATCGTAGTTTGTAGCACTCGGATCAAATTTGACTGGTTCCAAAGTTATTGCAACTTATTTTAAAAGATTTTTAAAAATAAATTTCTATCTTATTTATATGTTGGTTAACCGTTCAGGTTTTTCTACAGTATTCTGTGACACGCCGTCTGTTTTTGACTCAAATAAATATCTTTTTTAATTTGATGGTTTTTTTTTTTACTAACAATTATACAATTTGTGAGAAGATGTAAAATGTTGAAAACCTGAATCGTAATTTGTAAAACTTAGTGGAATCAAAGTGCATGTTTGTGCAAAACGAATATATGGGAATGGTTTTCAACGCTAGAAACACTGACGGCAGATGTGCGTTCCTGGGGCCCCAGGGAAGATATCGGAGCGGCTATGAGGGAGAGACCAAGGGTGAGAGAAAGAGTGTATGTGTTCCGTCTGGTGCGGCCCCCGGCGGAGATTTTCGAATTACCCATTACAGTGCAGCAGAGCCGGCAGAGCGTGTGTCACAAGTGTCTTCATACAGGAAGTCGGGTGTGCGAGGACGAAAAGAGCATATTGCGTGTAATAAGTCCTTTTTGGAGCCCTGAGTTTTATTTCCAGGCAATATCTTAGTCCAGTAAAGATTTTTTAATGCGAAAAATTCATAAACCAATTGTTCTGTTGTGAAAACAGTATATAAGCATGTGTCCTATATGTATGTTTTCACTTCTTCAATGGTTGTAATGGAAGGCAGATTGTCACAAATGGAATCATCTAGTGATATTGTAAGATTTTGTAATATGAAGATCGTAACAATGGATGAAGACACCATCTGTAACACCATCCAAAAGGGTTTCTGAAGAGTCTCTAGAAGCATTACAGAAACAATATTGTTATTGTGGAAATACTTTTACAAGTTGTCATGCACATTGACCCGAATGTATTCATTGTTTGTTCAGTCCAGCATATCAGTCATTCCAATGTGATAAGTGTGATACAGAGTTTACTCATAATGATATCCTATATAGACAAGTGTAAAGGTAGTGTTTGTCGATCATCGGGAAGCAATTGCAAGTATTGAAGCAAGACATTTCCGACTAGGTTTAGCACCAGACAACATGAATATAGTAACTGTCCATTTGCCATTAGTTATAAGACCTATACATGTGTTAACTGTAATGAAGTATGTGCAAGTAGGCGAACCTTGAGCGTACACTACAGGAAATGTTCTATAAATTTAGAGTAAAGCATAAACACTTTTGTTGAAATGAGAATATGATAGAGTGTATGAAAGTAATACTACGCATTTTTAAAACAATTATGTGAAATAAAGATAAAGTGTATGAGAGACCATTGTTTTATTCATTTGATATTTTCAAATTTAAGGGTTGCTATGAGCAAACACTTATAAAAGTTAAGGGAATAATAATAAAGACTTCAATATAAAAATGTATGGATAGTTGAATGCCTACATAAACATTCATTCTAACTATAAATATTAATATTTGGAGGCAATAGGTAAAACATTTTTATTATATATATATATGGATAGAGAGATCCTACAAATCTTGGATTGGTAAATATTGCTAATGATTGATGTTATGGATTGTTGGAAGGATTGGTACGGATTGTTGGAAAGATTGGTACGGATTGTTGGAAAGATTGGTATGGATTGTTGGAAAGATTGGTAAGGAATGGTGGAAAGATTGGTAAAGATTGATGGAAAGAATGGTAAAGAGTGATGGAAAAATTGTTAAGGATTGATGGGACAGATTGATAAAGATTGAGAAATATTGATGGAAAGATTGTTAAAAAAGGATTGACGGAAAGAATGTTAAAGATTCTTGTGTGTGTGTTTTGGAGTAGATTTTGGTCATTTTGGGATTTGGATCATTTTGGGGCAATTTGGTTCATAAGGAGCAAGTCTTGGGTGGAATGAGTGTGCCAATTGGAATATTTTAGGTTCTTTGTGTAAGAGTTTGTGTTATTCTGTGTGTGTGTGTGCATTGTCTATGAACTGTGATAGATTGGTGTAGAGAGATGATGAATGCTGTATGGGAGTTGAATATACTGAGATAGTTAATGGAAAGGCATATTGTTTAGGTGTTTGTTGTGTAGTGTGTTGCAAGCTGTCATGTATATAATTTTTGCATAATATCAAACATATGTTATTCGGATGTTTGTGTTGTTTATGTTAAGATGTACACTTAGAGTCAAATTAATCATGTTAATTATTCACTATGAAGCAGAGTATGAAATGAAAACTATAGTTGTATTCCTTTCTTGTTTTTTTTTTTCATCGATTGATGGGTATTTGGTTTCATCACATTACATCCATACTACTTGCAGTTGGATACCCATTATGCCAATACTTTGTTTAATTTACTTGATACATGATTAAAAGAAATATCTACTTAGCCTGTATATTTCTTGAATCGCTGCATACATAGTACATTTGTGTATCCTGTCCCCCTACATATTTATTATTTTTACATGATTAGATATATTTTATGCTTGATAATTGATCATGTGTGTGCTCAATTCTCCCGATGTACACCTAACCTATTATGATCTATACAATTTTTTACAGTTTCTCAAAATGTTAAGCTGCATAGATAACATTCCACATGGTGTTCTTTGGAAGTTTGCGAGAATTGTAAGCCATTCTCAAAACCGTCTTCCTAGAATAATTAAAAAGATTAAAATTTGGTCATGATAGGGTATGTTAGGCAATTCATCGACTTGCATTATGTAAAGTTGATGTTTGTTGTATAATGAGTACTTAGTGTGTATGTTATTACACTATATTAAATTAGCATGTCTAACTTAATGATGGATAAAAATATCACTAATTTTAAAGATTTATTTAATATTTAATGTATAAGATGAGTGGGTTTGAACAAATATCGCACATAGTAATTCATATATGCATATTTACTTCGGGAATTGAAACAAAGAATTAGTTGAATCGTCCCAAAGAGAAAGGGCCTAAGTACAATTTTTTGAACAATGAGTTATCACGGGATATAGCTTCCTTGTGTATAGGCGCACCATTCTGCATTGAAAAGGCCTATGTCCCACATATACAAGCCAAGAAATTGGAGCGCCTCTGTAAGTGTTCCAAAGAGAAAGGTTCTATGTCCTGGACTTAGAACCTTTCTCTCTGATTTGTTAGTTGGTAATCCTGGCTCAACAATTTTATTTGCAAGAGGTGGCTTTACCTATGGGTAAACATGGGAAAACCTTTTTTTTTTTGACACACAAAACATTGAAAAAAAAAGAAAATGATATTTAGCTATTAAAGTTCCTGTGCAACTGTAAACATTCTACACTAACCTGTAAACCTGAAATCAGTTTTGCTTTCTGTATCAGTGTCATACACAAACGAAATACCTTTATTTTCATTGTTTTAAACATCACAATATGGTGAGGGCAACTTTAATAACATCACTACAAGCCATCGCCTTTATATTACTGTCTGTATGCTTATTGGTCTTCAGTCAGTTGTTTGTTACTAACTGTCTTGTATTGTTGTTTAGTTGACGTTGGCTGCATGGTTTGTGTTTGTACCCACTTATACAGGTTGCATTGCTGTTTTTGCTCATTATATAATGGGAAGTGATGACAAAACATGTAGAAGAGGAAAGGAAAGAATTGCTCAACCGTCAAACTGGAAAAGTAATAAACGAAACATTGCAAGGTTAAAAGGACTGGAATACACAAATTCTCGAAGCGTGTTAGTAGTTGCAGAAAAAACTGGACCATCTTACAGGTAAACACGCAATCATATGTTACAAGCGAAACGAATACGTGTTGGCTATATGTTCAACATTCAATTTATCCCCTGAAACCATTTAAGTTATGTTACATGTTAATATGATTTCACTACCATTATTGTTGTTTATACACCAAAGAATATTACTATTAAGTATGTAAATGTGAATATGACAGCGAAAATTACACTGTGAAAAAACACTTCTTTATTGTAGATGCAAACACCAGTGCTTCGAGAAAGCTGCAGACGACACAGACAATATTTTCGTGCAACTTTGTAGTATCGAGACAAAAGATGCACAAGATGTCTACGTACAAAGTCTTATTAATGTTTATGATGTGAAACGACACAAACCTCATAAAACAGTTGACTCATACGAAAAAAACTAAATCCTTCAAGTACCATGTTATAGTAAGAAACAACAAAAAGATCAATGTGTATCTTACTGCTTTTTTGTCACTCCATGGAGTATTGAGGTTAAGGAGATTCATTATGGAACGAGCAAGTATCAGTACTTTGATGCAAGACTGAACATAAAGATGTTCACCTTATTCTAAGAACTACACGCCAATGATAAATCAGTTACCAGTCATACACAACCATTTTTAATGAGAACTACAACTTTGCATTTGGCCGGCCTTAGATGTATGTGTGTGGGGTATGTGAGGAACTCAAAACCAAAGTTCATAAACCTCACTTGAGCGATTCTGCATAACAACTCATTCATAAGCGGAAGGCAAATAAGTTTTATGATAAACTAAGATTTTAAAAACAAAATCTTCCAAAATTGATTGTTGCAATTAGAGTAGATTTCATGTAAAATATTTCACTAACTTGCATCCCAGTTCAATAAACATTTTACATACACCAGTTGACTGTAAAACTGTTCGCTGCTCACAACATTCAAAAAGAGAGGTTGTGATTTTATGTTTATCATGAAGGAGTACCACGAAAAGGCCCTAATGAAGTATGTTCTTTCATTTTCGATTAGCCTATCTTACCAATGTTCCCCCTGATGTGACAGAGATTCATTTATATTCTGATAACTGTGATGGTCAAAACAAAACCCACAATTTGTAACACACTTTGCTAACCCTGACGGACACAAAACAGTTTCAGAAAATTAAACATTTTTTTCCACTTCGTGAACATTCTTTTCTCCCAAGTTACAAGGATTTCGGTATTACAAAAATAAACCTAAAATGCCATGATCGAATCTATAACCATCAAGTTACTTCAATCAATATACAGTTATCCAAAAATCCAAGAAGGTTTACAGTGAAAAAGGTGGCTATGACATTCTTGATTTCAAGACGTGGTGGCAAGTTTACTACAAACGACATTGCATATTGGAGGAAACAGCATTGCGAAGTGTGCCCCGGGACAGCAAAGTTACTTTTGGGATAAGCAACTTTAAGCATTTTCGACGATTCAGAGATGTCAAGGTGCATTGTAGCATCTCAATTCATCAATGGTTTAGTCACACATACCTTTAGTGTAAATCAACCCGGAAGGAAGATTCCTGTGCTCCTTAAAACTATGGCTTATCCCAAGGGAAACGTGCCAATCAAAACTGCCAAAATTACAGACATTCAAAAACTTCTTTGCTACATACCCCTAGAATTTCAAGACTTTTATGGTGACATCTTTGCATGGCCTAAAGCAGAATGCCATGGACCAGATATAGACTCAGAGTAAACATCCAATGTAGGGACATCTTCAATACTATAGGATGATCTATTTATTTCTACGGTTCTTCAGCCTTATTACTCAAGAGTGGGTATTTTCTATTGTACTGTATGTCATTATGACATTGAATAGTGCTCATATCCATAGAAGAAATAAATTGTGTCAAACAGACAGCTATTGTGTGTAACAGACAGCACTGCATGTTGATTTCTTACGATATAAACTATTTAATTTTACAGTTCTTTGTTATATCGCTCAGTGTATTTTTTTGCTAACGTTGTGTATGTCATTATGACAGTGAACCATTGATGTTATTCATACAAGTAATACTTTGTGTTAACAGACAGCAATTGTGTGTCTAGAAACACTATTTTTCATCACAAATGAAGAGAAAGGTTCTAAGTCCTCAAGAGTTTTTAATTTTTAATAACTGTGAAAAACATTCCGCAATTAATTTTATACACCTACTAGGAAGGCTACCTTTGATACTAACCACAATACTTTTTTTTTCTTCAGAATTCTTCATACATGCAGTTATGAGGAAATGTGTATTGTTATTTCCCAAAAATTTTGTTTCCTGGACATAGGCCCTTTCTCCTTGGGACGATTCCTGTACATAACTGCATTTTGGTTGATGCATTTAGTAGATAGGTATTAATGCTTGAATTTTTTATGCTTTTTGGAATAGATAAATATAATTACATTTAAACAACACTTAAGTTTCTTGTGAAAAAAGAAGGGTTAAATTGTCTAAATACTTGTTACTAAGATAAGATATAAATATCCTACAAGGGTTGAATCAACTGTTAAAAAGAGCAGATCTTAACAAACATTCTTTGATTATGGAGTTTTTATGTAATAAACATGTTCTGATTACTATATATAGTATGGGATAGCACAATTTGAGTCTGATGAGTGTTTTATTTGGATCTTAAGTTGGTTTCAAATGATGTTATATAGCAAGTTAGAAAACGGAATCTTGGTAAGGCTTTGTTGTGTGGTATGGCATGTGCAAATAAGTAGTATGAGTGTGTGTGTGTCTGTCTATACATGCCTGTGAGTTTTGCTATTACATGATGAAATGGTTTATCAGAGTAATTCATTGAAATATTCTGTGTTGGTGTTCGTACATGTCGAAACTGCGTACACAATTCTTTTTCCTGCTAGGGTTCGTTGATGTGACAGGAATAAAGCATGAAGTGTTCTCTCCTGAAGATATACGATGGACAACATGTTTACAGTAAGGCTTTAGTCTTGAGCTGTCGTTTATCGGGGGTATATGTATGTTTCGCTGCATATAATATGCATACTTACTAAGTATGTATTGTGAATGCTAGCATAGTGTAAGTATAAAATACCTCCCACCCCTAATAACAATAATACTAATTACAATTTCCGAAAAAAATGAAAACGTATATGACAGAAGTAGTTTGGCTGTTTTGCTGAGAGGATATTACTTTGGTGAATGTTTAGTTGTTAATTATTCATGTGTGTGTAAGTGCATACCTAGTAAATATTCATTGCATGTTTATGCAAGTATGCATTTTCACGATTATGTTATTTACACTATTACATCACATAACTAACTGCATTCCTCTCCACCATTCTCAACCTTTGACAGTTAACATTGAACATGCAAGACACTATTTGAGCAGTAGACACCAATCAGGTAATATGATAGTCAGCGAGCATAAATGAATGAGTAAGAAAGCATTTCCCTGAATTAAAAAATATTAAGTTTCTTGCCAGGGAACCAAAGGCTGTAAACCAAGAAAATAACAATACATTAATAATTATAAGCAGGAATAGAAAGTAACAATTAATGTTTGTTAAATTCAAAATTAAAATAAGTGTTCTGACTGGGACTCGAACTCATTATCCGAAATCAACTTTACATTAGGTAAGCCTGAAATTAACATTACATTAGTAAGCCTGGCACGTATGCAACTCATAAATAAAATCTGGTTAAATTCGGAAATAAAATAATATTGCATGTACTGACCGAGAAAAGAACCCAAATCCAATGTTAACATTATATTAGGTAAACCTAGTACCTAGCAAACTCACAAATAAAATTGGGTTACAAATGTAAATGAAATAATATTACGTGCCCTCACCCAGTGTCGAACCCAAATCCAATATTAACGTTACATTATTTACCCCTAGCACCTACCCAAATCACAAATAAAATTAGGTTAAAATCGGAAATGAAATAATATCACGTACCCTGACCAAGAATCAAACCCAAATTCAAAATTAACATTACATTAGCAGCTACCCAAGGCACCAAATAATATGCTTAAAATAGGAAATGAAATAATTTTGTGTCTCCTGAGCAAGAATCGAACCCACATCCAATAACAACATTACATTAATTATCACTATCAAGTAGTGAACACACAAATAAAATTTGATTAAAATCGAAAATAAAATAGTATTATGTGGGTAAATATGTATGATTAACTATGCATACAGATTTTAAGTTGTTTTTGACCTTGCAGCCTTGTTTGTTGGGGTTGATGGGTATGTTATGAATTTAATGACTACAGCATCAACTGTTCGGAGATTATGAGTACCTATGCTTATAAAAGGACATAACTCATTATTAACTTTGCAAGAAAGGGTTTAGGGTATAAATAGCCTTACCATTGTGTTGGATCTCGGGTGTGATGCCTATGTTATGAATTTGATCCCTATAGCTCTAACACTTCGGAAATTATTACATTTATAAAACAGCTTATACGCATAATTAAAATTGGCAGAAAGGTTTTAAGACCTAAATAACCTTAGCAATACGGTGTATGTTGGATATGGTATCCATGTTATGAATTTGATGACCAGAGCATTAATGGCTACGAAATTATGACTACATTTATATAAGGGCTTAATTCAAAATTGACCTTGCTGGAAAGGGCATAAGGCAAAAATAACGTTTTGTAAGGTAATCTATGTGTTGTAGTTGATGTTATGAGTAGTAACATAATTAATTTAAAAAAAAAATAAAGATTGCTTCTATGCTTACTAAAATTCAAGATGGCGACAGTTCTAGTTACATAATCATTTTTTCTGATGACATAATCTTAACTGCCTAAAAAATATGAATATTTAGAAAAGTTACTCGATACACTTATTTGTAAACAGTTTAATAACTAAATTTATAATTTAAAAATATTACATTTCTGTTAAAAAGTACATCTGGAATGGTTGGCTGTTGTGAAGCCATTAACGAAATTTCATTTAAATACGAGTTTGTATACATATTACTTCATACATTTGTGTTTGAAAATATTTAAGTGTTAAATACATGAATATTACTCAAATACCTAACTTTTTTTATCAAATTTAGTTTTAACTAATTGATTGTTCAATCATGATATATACTATAAATTTGTTTTGAATGTGCGAGTTTGTAGGTGTTCCTTTTTATTTATACCATATTATAACTTACATTTCAACTCATGTCTTGATGACTCAGATGGAAGCTCTGAGCGTCAGTTAATCTGGTGATCTATGGGTCTGTGGTTCAAAACCACCAGAGAGCAAAGTTTTGTATAGTGTACTAACACATTACATAATTATAGTACGCAGAAAATTGTTGTAAGCTTCCAGCCAGGTTCAGAGCTCCTAATAACAAATAACATTAAACAACATTGGCTGTGGCGGGCAGGAGACTCGCACGCTCTATGGCAGGCAAAGTAAGAAAACAACGTAATTGATTCATCGAGCTTGGTGCCACCTAGTGGCTGATGATGGCATCAAGAGACATCAGTGCCCCTGGCAGTCAACTCTACAACTAAGATGGTGGGCGATGGCTACAAGCAGTGCCGTCCAACAAGCAAGTTTGGAACTGAACACAGCCTACCTCGTTGGGAAAATGAATGGATGATGGTAGGTTTTTTTTTCGGCAAGGGGGGTGTGATGAGAGGGGTTGAGTAATCACAGCAGAGGGGAGGGTGGGTTGATAGTGTACCATGTATCAGGTGTAGATAGCCCTATGAAAGGTGGTTGGAGAGCCTACAGTCTCGGATTCATAACAGAGTTCAATGTCAAACGGGGTTTTGAGGGGAGGGGTGGTACAGTAGGTAGCTGAAGAGGTTGGAGCATGCAGAGCCAATTGTGGATATGGATGTGAAGGGGATGTGTTTGCAGGTTTCAGAGCTAAAGGGTCTTCTAAGTGAGATGAAATCCTTCCCATTGATACGGGTTATCATTGCAAGATTGTCCAGTAAATCATCCCTCGCTTCTGTATCTAGAACGTACCAAGTTCACACTACTACAGGTTCTGTACAACTGCTACAAAAAAATACAAAATATTTAAGGCGGGGAAAGGTGTTGCACTTAGATAATTTAATAAAGTTAGTGTGTGCAGGTTTAACTTTCACATTTACAGGTCTTCGATAACTCGCAGAAATTATGTAATAACGAGTTGTTTCGGGTGGTTTTGTTGTTAAAAGAAAGCATACATTACTATATTTCATTACTTGTTTCCAAAAAGAAAATAAGACTCGGAAAATGACAATGTTTACCAAAAAGAGAGTTAGATAGCATTAATCGTGATTACTAACATTAGTGATATTTATTACAGATTTACTTGAAATGCATTTTAGGTTATAGTCTTATTTTTTCTTTAAACATTATGTATGTATTAATGAACACATATAAAGTCTCCATATGTTAGTAACAACTTGTCAAGAAAAACTAAAATTAAAGAAATTCTCTAAGTCCGTATACTAAAACTTAACAAAATTTTGCTTCTGGAAATATAATTTAGTTTATGATCAAAAAGGCTTTTATTTACACAAGCATGTGGGTGAATACATTTTTCCAGTAGTGGAGCATTCCAATATATGACAAACTCACAACATGTTTTAATGTTTAAACAGCTGCTTAGTTTGTGTTAAGTCTAATTAAATGCTTTTGACAAGAGATTTGTAGCAAAGTTAAAATGACTCGTTTTACATTTTAGTTGTTTCGTGTTATGATTTACTGTACGATCACAACTCTTATCAGTATTCTTGTGCCAACTAACATAACATTTATAGGAATTTTTCTCATCCTTTAGAAGCAATTATAATTTTATGTGAAGGGGCATGGTCATAGATTTATTCTACTTCGTCAATTATAATTATATTTAACCATTAGAGCTTGCATATTTTCATATTTCCTTCATCGCACAAAATATACATACACACACATACGTACACACATTATATATATATATATATATATATATATATATATATATATATATATATATATATATATATATACATGCATACATATACATACATGCATACATATACATACATGCATACATATACACACATCCATGCATGCACATTATATGCAAGCATACACACATATCCAGGCATACACATTCACACATACATACATACATACATATATACATACACATTATTATACACAAAAGATATATACACATATACATATAATTACTGACTGGAAGCAAATTATGAAAATCAACATTTTAAAAAACACTCCTGGCATAACATGTCAACCTGTTTTGTATTCCACAAATATATAACACTGTGGTTAACTTTAGAGTACTGCAGTATTGAATAAATGAAATTTTACCATAATAGCTTCTATAAATAATAATATTTATTTATTTTTAAATATGAATTAACAACAGTGAGAACGGCGACGTATTGGCAACGGCCGGTAAGAAATAGTTCACAGTTAAATTATATTTTAACCTAGTTTTTTAGTATACTGTTTGTAAATTAAATGGTGCCGATTGAAATAATTAAATATTTAGGTAGCCCCGATGGCAACGTATCTCATTTTTACAGTTTTAAATAACAGCGGAAAATATACTGAGTAGGCCTTAATGTCACAGTTTTATAAAGAGAGAGCAATTTTCTGTTGAGCGAGGCTTGGCACTCTCTCTGTCTTTGTCTCTTTCTGACTCGGGAAGTTTCACTTCGCTAGTACGCAATAAAATTGTACATGTTTTCAATGGTAGCATATTTCATACTTATTACAGCAAAATAGTGATTTTTGAATTTGTAATTTAAACTAAAAAGAGATTTTAATATTTGAATACTTGTATTAATATATTTAGATACGATGGCGGGGCAGAAACACAGTGAAGTTGGCAGACGTGGCGAGCCATGACATGGCGTGTTGCTATTTTACCAAACGAAGCGTAAATTATACTTACTCAGAAAAATACATCAAATTGCCACATCACGTTTGTAGACGTGTTTTTTAAACCTACTTAGGCAAGTTACGATGTTGTGATAAATCTGTGTTTCCACAGCAGTAATAAATATACTGTGAAGTGTGTTTTGATAATCATTGCGTCTGTGAAATGGCGTGGCTTTCTGCATCGTGGTCGATACATTGGCCCTGTGTGTGCGTGATTTCAAATATTTGAAATTAAATATTTATACGCTGTAAATGTGAACTGTTTTTATGGGGAAGTTATTTATTTACATCCACATCTGTTTATTTATCACAGCGTTGTAACTTTGCCCTGGTGGGTGATTGAAACAGTCGTGTAACGTGATTTACCACCAATCAACAAAATAACCAAGCACAGCCCCAATCAATTTCAATAAACCTAACACACAGTAAGTAGCAATACATATAAATATGAGCAGAATAAAAATTACGGTAGGCTTATCTGTGTGCATGTTCACCACTATATTTTAATTTTCTATAACAAAAAATGAGGGGCACGAGTTGCGTGCTTGATTTTAATGTCGCTTTTTCGTTGGAATGGCTATTCCTTCGTTATTCGAACTGAGGCCGTCCTTTTAAAGAAATAATCCAAGACATATGAATAACAAAAAGTTAAATACTACAGTTCATTACCCAGCAGTTGTAACAGTGTTTAACACAGTCGTGGCAAAATATTAACATGCATTACATGTAATGCGCTATGTCGTGGAAAACAAATATGTTACTGTAACGTAACCGTTAGAACTATAGTTAATTCTGGCATTTTTAAAACATCATAAAGCTGACCTAAATAATGTTGAGGCCTAAACTGTGAATATTCGTACGAAATGGCTTTTGAAATAGACCAAGACAGAATTCTTTGAAAAGCTCTAAACAGTAAACAACACTTTTGACAGGTATAAAAGTAGAAGTCACATTTCAGTGTTTATATTTCTAGGTGTAGCGAAAGTATACGAACACGTGTACACACACAATGGCAAGTAAACATTGATTTTGACAGATGCTATATTCCAGTCAAATGGCAATGTTTGTTTACATTTGGCGGAAGGATACGAAACGGGCCTGCAAGTAGTTATTTAGAAGGGCTCCGAGAAAGTTGCTTCCAATGGGGAATGGAATACATATATATATTATAGACACACACATTTATTCATACATATGTGGGTAAGAGACAAGAGAAAAAAATAATTTAATAGTGTGTGTTACTATAACGTAATATACAAAACTGAATCGTTATAATGTGCTGTGATACGATGTGTTTACTTTTTATTTTATGAAATGACAGACTGCTGCAGAGTTATGATCTATTTATTACAAAGAGACTGGTGAATGTGGTAGCAGCTCGACCTACATGAGCAGACAAAATTGAGGCCATTATAGACCGATTTGCAGACTATTTTATCACTCCAGAAGTGGCATTAAAATGGAAGAATAACAAGATATGAGAATAGATGAAATACTGCTTTTGCCACTGCAAAAAACTACCACCATATGAATAAGTGTGTAAGTATTTTTATTTCTACATTTCAGTTTTGTGTGTATAGTCTAGACCAATATTACTACATTAACTCTAATTACGATTATTTAACAATAAAATAGGAACCCAGTCGGAGATGCGAGATAATTAGGCAAATGAGTACGCTAACCCTGTGGTACATACAAGGTATCCTACTATATAAGTGATGATCTTTGTATGTCTTTAATACCTCTAAGTCCCTTGAAACTCAACAGAAGTTCTTCAAATTTTGTAGAGCGAATACCCAGGGTAAAATACAGGTCAAGTTGGAATTTCAGCAAGATCAGATTACGCAATCATTAACTTTTACCATAAAAACACATTTTTTAATTACTTTTTTCCTATGAAAATTGTAGTATTAATCCATAGAAATCATTGCACAGAGATATAAAAGAAATGGAATATCATTTTTGTTACCTTAAATGTCTCTCTTCAATGTTTGGGGCCTTAGTGGCTCAGTGGATAGAATGATTTCAAGAGGGGCCTTAGTGGCTCAGTGAATAGAGTGATTTCAAGAGGGGCCTTAGTGGCTCAGTGGATAGAACTATCAAGTGGGGCCGCAGCGGCAAAGTGGATAAATATATATCAAATGGGGCCTTACTAGCTCAGTGGATAGATTCCAAGTGGAGCCGTAGTGGCTCAGTAGATAGAGGAATATCTAATGGGGCAGTCGCTTCAGTGCTGAGTTAATTTCACATCATTTCATTATTACCTAGCTATAACTATGTGAAGCGTTTTTTTCCCAGTCTTTCGTATCATAACCAAATTTTTTAACATGGTAACTGTTCTAGCCCCGTGACAATACAAAAAAAAGTCATGGGCTGGGTCCTTTAGTAAATTAATATAAAAATTTGGATACATGCGGAACTTGAAGATATTCTGAACGACTCGCATTATAAATTAGTACTGTCCATTTCATATAAGTGGGGTAAAATCTGACCGGCAATGTGACCAACTTACATACTATGTAAACAGTAAATGCATTCGCTCGTACAGTATTGTATCAGCTGATGACCTATTGCGGGATCCGCATTGTTAAGTTGGCTATTTTTATGATGGCTTTGAAAGAAAATAGTACTCCGAACTAACAGTAAGTTTGCGTGTTTTTAAAAAGTATTTGTAAATTGTTGACACCATTATTTAAATGCACGTGGCCTGAAAAAGCCGCACTTTCCACACTTTTGTCGTGAGTGAATTATATTTGTTTATTTGTCTATATCGTAAATTCAACGCATGTAAGGTTAACTTCGGTCAAAGTGTGTGCGTATATATATTGCTGCATCTGTACAAATACGAACAGCGACGTATGTATCGCGTTTTGTTTTCTCATTAAAGTTAAAATTTTCGAAATTAAATTAGTCAAATGTTATTTCTACACGAGCAAAAATTTTCCAGAGCTTCATCAAAACAATGTGCAACTCAAAACCACACACTCATAAGAACATCAAATTAATGCAGTCTAACGAAAGACATTAATCTAAAGGGTTCCCAATCCCCTTCCTCTAATTCTTTCCTTTTTACCACAAAATAAATAAACAGAACCCCAACAAATTTAACTTGGTAATTACAAAAATAAAACAAGTTGAAATGCCAACCTAGCTATAATATCCTACATTGATTACTGGATATAAGTTAGCTACAGTCAGATTTTGTGACTGCCATGACATGAAACACAAGGAATGAGGAAAATGCAAGTGTGCATTTGACTCAAAACATTTGTTTACAAACATCTTTTTCTTCAGTGACAAAACAGCTGCGGTGGAAGGACAAATTGTGGCCGTGCTACTTTTCTAGAAATGTCCAAATTTACCCCACTTACATGAAATGGTCAATACACACATATTCAGTGTATTTAGCATATGTAAGTTTCCACCAACTATATATTCTAATATCCTTTATTGCTCGTGCCAGTCACAAGATGTGAGAAATACATTATTACTATGAGTCAAATATTTGTTATTATGAACAATATTTGTATAAAGGTTTTGTGCAAGCTACATTTCAACATTTCCTATCATCTGTGGAATTGGTATTTTCTACAGACATACTGTAAGTAAAGTTATAAGGCAAGAACAAAATAGTAAAGTGCAACGACAAAGAACACCTATTAAAACATTCACTTCAGCATATTTATTCTTATTTGTTCTTTCCTCTCCGTGTAATTAAATTCAGGTTTCAAAGAAGCGCACACTTCAAGCCATGCTATCTGCTCCTCTGCACAATCTTTCAAAAGAATTACTGATACTGCCCCAGGAACATGATTTCATCAACACAATCGGCGTTACAAAGTCATGCCCGAACTAGCTCATCTCACAGTTCGAATGCATATTGTATTGTGTGATGATGGAAAAAACCGATGTGACTGCATTCCCGGAAGATAGTGTGCACGTGGCGATAAGGAGGCATTGGTTCCAGCCTGGCCGGCGCTGGTCCGACAGCCGGCATGTCGAGGTCACCACCGGCTGCTCTCCGGCATGCCGGTAGCCGGCCCGGCTTCCTTGCCATCCCTCACGCGTGTGCGCTCCATTAATATCAATTGACTTGTGAGGCCCCTTTCGGACGTTACGGTTTTTCGCCGTGCGCCGTGCTTAGTAACCATGGGTGCATATGGAAGCGTTCAGACGCAACGTTTTGCGCCGTCGACAACATGAAGTCGTGGACGACCGCCGTTGCACGTACACACCCATTTCAAGCCGGGCGGCGTTAAATGTACACACAGTTAAATAGGCGCGTTCTGACCTGCCCCAGCTTACTGCCGCCCTGTGCCACCTCCTGGTCAGCAGGCAATACAATAAGCGCGACGAGGGGCAGCGCAGTGTAACGTTTATTGCGGTTCAGATTTATTTTGAATTTGTGGTAATAGTCTGCTGTGATGTAGACTTGCTAATTACCTTGGTATTAAGTCGCCCAATCATTTGGGATAAGAGTTTGGTCACTTATAAGTCACGTGCGGAAAATACTGCAGGGTGGATATAAGTTTTCAAGGAACTGAACAAAAATTTCAACAACTTGAGCGACGATGAAAAAAATTAATATGATGCGTATTGCATAACTATATGTTTGAAAATATTACTGCAGATGTAGAAAAAAAAAATCCTAAATGTTTATCATATTGGCCTATATAGCAGCATACAGGGGCCGCCTGTCTCGGTCGCAGCCTATGTACAGAGCTTTAGCACAAAACATAATATAACAAAAGTGTTCAACATTGTTTCTTAATTAATAATAGCGTTTAAGAATCGTCATAACACGTTGTATACAGTTTTAAAATTATATAGTGTTTTATCAAATGTATTCATTTTATGTTGAAAATTACTATAATAGGTGTTTGCGCCATCGTTTTTAGTTATTAACACTACAGTTCACAATATTTGAAGTTGTACTGGCAAGGGTGATACATGTTTTAGAAATCATTAATATGACACCATAGAGTGATGTGGTTCCCAATGAAAATCCCATAGAGGTAAAGTGCCTGCACGTCAGTTGACCACTGTGCGCGTGGAGACGATGGGCGCTCACCTGTGTCGCCCGTATGTCTTCCGCGTTTCTGGACCTGAAACACGAAAAATTACCCCGACCAGGCGGCCACCTTTCGAATGTCTGGCACAATTCCATTTGAGGTAGCCATGAGTATAAGTATCATGTGACATGTTCTGATACATAGCACACCAAGCGCATTTATCGTGTTTACGGTAATAACTCCTCCTAAATTCATACATGTACAGTACCTTAGCAGAGTTATATGTGTATATTAAGGTTGTGTTAAAGTATTATATGTGAGCGTGTGCGTCACCATAATAGCTATTGAACCCTTAGGGTGAAACTCCACCAAACAAAAACAATCCATAGTTACTGATGCTCGAGAACTATCAATCCGATTGTAACACAATACAATTAGGTGTAACAAATATCCATATCAATATTAATATTTGAGGGACTGTATGGCACAGGTATTTATTGTAAAAATGGATACCCTCTTTTTTATTTGTCGTATTTTCATGCGGGAAGTTTGGAAATAAGCTATTACGTGAATAAGCTTCATTTTTTGTTATACCACTGAGCTGCTCCAATAACGTAAATTTTAAAAAATGTTATACAGTTACATTGTTTGAAACCAAAAGAAGAAAAGTAATCATCCTAATTTATTTAATATTTTTATCATACAAGTTCAATTGTTCTTTACAACATTTAGATTAAAATAAAATACATGTCCTGGGCTACAAGCGAAAAAGATTACACACTTAATAATATATCATCAGAGTATGTCACGAATTCAGACCCTCCTCACAACATAGTGCAATATAAAATCCTGAGATTGTATAACAATTAATTATGATATAAGCTAATGACAGTGATGCCCCTATATTATTCTAGAAAAGGACACTTGAGTCTCCTGAACTAAATTTTCCACTGCCAGTACAGTCGACCTTCGTGGGTAATGAAGTATTTGTACATCATTTCCTAATGTCATTAGCAGACACATTACCACGCTCAGCCCTAGCGTCAAGAATGTCTAAGACCTACTACTGTGAGAGTTTCATCAAAGGCGTACCCATCCCTTTCCCTCACAAAGTTATGCAGAATGCAGCATGCTTGTACTATTTTCGTCGCCACGTCCATTAAGACGTTCAGCGGTCGATGAAATATTATCCACTTATTTGACAAAAGTCCGAACGCGCATTTTACATACCTTCTTGCCCTACTAAAACGATAGTTAAATATTCTTTTACGTTGATTCCGAAGTTTTGCTGTGTAGGGCCGCATGAGATGGTGAATTCCAAATCCTTCATCCCCAACAAACACAAATGGAATGTGTTTTTCACCACATGCTGGCAAGGGTTTTGGCTTGGGAAGGGGAACGTTCTTGTCAATGATGCTCTTCCATGGCGACGAGTTCTTAGATATTGTCGAATCGCAGTCTGTACCATATGCTCCGACATTAACAAAAATGAAACGATACTATCAGCCACAGCAAGCAGCACTATTGCAAAATAGTCATTGTAGTTAAAAAAAAAAACAAGGAGCCACTGTTTTCAGGTTTTAAGATTCTGATTATGTTTACCGTCCACTGCACCTACACAAAGGCGAAACAGTGTTTTGTTTTGAAAGCCGTTGGCAACAGACATGAGTTTTTCTTCCCTCAATTGGGGGATACACTCATTAAGCAACTTGTCCCATAATGCTTCACAGACCTCTTTCACAATTTCTGAGATGGTAAATACTCCACGTCGATAAACGTAGTGAAGGTCTGTAGAACAATTACCACTTGCAATTTAGACGAGGCGCATGCACACACAAACATGCGACAATGCATATGCATACTCATTGATATTCTTCTAGTAAATGAAAAGGGTGAATTCTTACATTAAATAAGGTGTTCATAACTTATTTCAAGCAAAGCTATCATCTCTAAGTGGACAAACATTCGTGACCGACAAACAAAATATTTAAAGAAAATTCCTGATGATAAAATTACAGGATCTGAAGTAAAACAAGTACGCAAATACATTTACAGTGACCAGTTGGGATTTCTACAAAAAAAAAAAAACACAGACACATACAACAACTTCAAGTGTGGCTTATGAGGAAGAACACACTGCTGGAAAATATTCAGACACTGAAAACACTGAAGTATTCGCAGAGACAAAGTAGATATCCGTAACCCATAATCTGTTACCAATATTAAGAAGCGGAAAAACAAAAACCTGAGCTGACGGATATAGAAACGTCTACTCTTCGCACTTCAGGAGCCAAAGGATAGACATCTTAACTAAAGGTATTCTACCAAGCCTACAAAAACTTGATGAAGCAAAAACAATAAAATTCCACGTTTATGAATGTTCTTCATAATATTCATCAGGCTCGAGCTGCTCCCAAGATTATTTCGTGGCCTGTGTATCAGCAGACAAATCAACCTGCGCATCATCTCCATGGATTACAGCAAGTTGAGCAGCTCCCTCCAACGTGGGGAAACCAACCATCGCCTTCAGAACCATTACGACAAACTTGTTCCATTCCGACTGCACCATGTATGACACAGTTTCGACATACAAATGTTTTAGGGTAGTTGGGTGGCAGTCAGCAATGCAAAGTCGCCATTTCACCCATAACCGTGCAACCGCCAGCAACAGAAGAGCCACGCACGTCTCCACATTCTACCGTCTCTACCTATTCTCAATTATCCATTGACTCCTCAACAAATAATGAAGAAATGTGGGACTTCTCAAACCGTACATGATGTGATTATATTTCACAGTTTTCTTTTTGTACACAGAATAAATTATAAAGGAAAGAAACATTACTGAGGATTCAGTATACCAATGAGGGCAGTGGGTCAATTATATATAGCATGTGCTGTTATTGCAAGACACAAGGACTGTTTATATTGCATGTGTAAATTACCATGGAAATGGTTTGTCATATGTAATTTATAGCGATAATTATGTTTAATTTGTGCACTTCATTAACAATATATTGTTTTTGGCTGTAACAGCACTCTTTTAATCACATATATGTTCCCCCTCCGGGGGCAGGGGGAACATATACGTATACCTGTTCTTTTACATACATTCTAAAATACATTATTTGTAGACATTTCTGGTACCTTACAAATTAATGCAATGTGTTTCGCATACATCTACTGGTAGGTGGTTTGTCATCCTTCATGAGAATGTTACCTCCAGTAATTTAGTAGAAAAATGAGTTGTGGGGAATTGTGGCTACTGGAGTACTGAAAACTAGAAGGTGGCGGGAAGTTCCTTTACATATTAATTCGGTCACTTAAACACATTTAGCAAAATTATCCTGTACAATCCAAAAGAAATAGGATAATCATGTTTGCACAGATTAAAAGACGCATCTGTGGCAAGATTATTAACCGCTGTTACAGTGCATCAGTAGTTCGGGTTTATAATGAGTGTACTATGCTACAGGTACTTCACCTAGAGCAGTTCGAATAGTACACACACAAACACACGCACACCCACACGCTCGCTCGCTCGCTCTCTCTCTGTCTCTCTCTCTCTCTCTCTCTCTCTAAAAACTTGGAGCCACTCTTCAATTTACATAGCATGTGTAAAGAATCAGAAATATTGGTATAAAAACCAAACAGGCGGCAAATTGACTTCATATCACAATGACCCAGTATTTATATGGGTTACTAACATCATCTGGCTCACCTCCCTAGATGTTGCGAGCTAAATCATTAATGATACCAAGTTCTTGAAGATATTTTTACACCAAGCGACTTTTAGTACCACCCTTTCGTAAAGTGTCATATCACACAAAGCAATGCTATTCTAGCATACTTTAGAAAGTGGAGGTTCCTCGCACATTGACGTGAACACAAGTGCCTCTCGACAACGGTTCCTCATTCACAGATCGTCGAAAATAGCCTTGGAAAAAAATGGCTGAGCCCTTGGAAATTATTCGGTTTGTCTCTCGGGTGTAAGCCCGTTCACGTAGGCGCAAGCCAGTCCTGCACCTGCAACTCTTTAGTTTCCTGTTGTCACTGCTATGGACCTGATGATTCTTGTCCATTCATCCGTGCATTAAAACGTGTAGTTCATACAAGACCGCAGAAAAAGAGCAATATTGATACAATAGATGAATATCAGTAGCAAAACACCACTTCTGGTAGTTTACACAATATACAAATTAAAACATTTCAATAGACACCTTTTTTTTTTGTAATGGACGACATCTTACTTTTCCAATCTTACTGTAGCCATAAATTAAAAGCTTGCGATATTTATGAGCAGACCGTTTTCAAACGTCGATTCCAAAAGCAATCCGATCACCGCAGATGCAATGTACTGTGATTATTTGAATTCCCTAGAGTAACAGCAAGTCAAAATATAGCAGATATGGTACAAGCGTTCATCTCGCGCAAAATTCTTCTTACGCGGAAATACGATTTAGCAGGCATTCCGCATCAATTTTGAGATGAATCACGAAACTTAATACATGTATAACATAAGATGGTCAAGTTTCAGCAGTTAGAACAAAGTGCATATATAAATCTCAAGAGTTTTTGTTTGTTTTGCTCGACATATTTACAACAAAAACATAATTCCGAAGTACTAAACAATGAATACGTATTCCAACCACACACACAAGTGTATGTATTGCAATAATGCTGAAACATTTCACAAATCAATCTTAAAACCGACTCAGGTTTGCCACTTTTTTCTTTTGAAAATTCCCTGACGTTTACCTGTTTTCCAGAAGAATGGAAAAATCGTGACTACTTCTGTTTGTCCTAAAATGTTAAGTAAAATAATGTACAACAGGAGAAATGGCATGCGACATTCTGATGTATTACAGACGTTCTGGTTTATATTTGAAAGGAAATAAAACTTAACGTCACAATTTGTTTGATCGACAGATACGATTTTTCTTTTTTCTGGCAAGTACGGAAATGGAACGAAATACTCTTTTGGAACGGCCTCCTTCATTAAGACAGGTATATCGAATTGCAATTTTGAACTGCAGTTATGCATTAAATAAATACTTAGTGAAATGGTGGCCATCAAATAATATCAAAGTGGCTGGCTTGCACAGCACCGCAGAAGACTTGGATGGTGTCCGCCACGGATCGGTAGAGCGCAGGTCGATCACCCCCAAGACGCGAACTGGAACCAGCGCGGCGGCCTGCCGACCACAACACCGTGACGACACTCCAGAACTTCCTCCGCGCAAGAAACTGCTCTCGCGAAATCACCACCTTCTAATACTCTCTTTCCTCCATAACGAAGCGACCAATCCCGTCAAAGAAAGGCGTTTCTAACACCTTTCACAGCTATAGCATCGTTATAAAAGCAGCGAAACCTTGCTTCTCGAGAACTTGTTCCGGATGAAATATATTTTAGGACAATTAGCACGACGCACTACTCAAATATGAATAGCGAGTTGACGAGTACAGTAACTCTTCCATGTGTAAGAGTATAAACTACACAGTTCAAGTTTATGGAAACAGTGAGAGCTCAAACACTACAACACTGAAATGTCTGTTTCAGCCAGCAAACTGAAATGTCTGTATAAGGACAAACGTAGTATCCCCCCAACTCCGTTGGCAAAAAAAAAAAATTTATTAGGTCAACAAAACTCTAAAAGCAATTAAATTGATTTTGTTGATATAACAAAATACACGCTTGAATAAAGAAAACCTATGTTGCACAAAACCTATGTTGCACCCTCCCCCCTCAAAAATGACGACTGCCAACAAAATGTTTAGCTTACTCAACTGTGCGACCGACAGGCTGGCTGTACTCAGACTATCCAATATCAATGTTCAATTAAATACTATTTATTATTATGGTTACTTTAATTATTAGCTGCCAACCTAACAATTACAATATGTCCACACAAACACATTCTAGTTCATTTTATTATTTTATCGTAACTGAATCGCAGACCTTGCCGCCTCTAATTCCTTCCAATATTTCGGCTGAGATTCCTCTCAAACAAAACCAAAAAACAAGTCACAAATTGCTCCGGATTTCGCAACGGTTTCTCGGCAAGTCCTGCATTTTAAAATTCCGGGTTTTTAGGGACCATTCCTCTCCTCGCCCCCGCAGGCAGGGAAGGAGGGAAACAGTTAATGGGCACTAGGTCCCCTGACACTACACAGGTATCAATTTTATCGACAGCCAGATAGGCTGAGTTAGCCGTCCCCAATCTTGGCTCTAGATTTGATATACCAATGGGAGGGCAAGAGACCTCACCCCTAGCTGAAGGAGTAGCGTCCCAGCGATGATAAACGGCGGCGGCTGCACACAGTACACTTCCTGCTGTGATGTGTAACAGAAGCGAATAAACGGAGTTGCAAAAAGGGATGATCATCGGCTTTCGGGCCTTGGGGGGCACCATTTCGGAAACAGCGACATTTGTGAACTGTTCACGTGCCTCTGTGATAAAGGTGTATCGTGAGTGGACGGATGGCACCATTGGGACATAACTGTCGTAGAAACTGCGGAGATACATCGCCATTGATGTTTGAGAATAACATCGATTACGATGGTGCGTTAGGACTACCTGAAAAGCTAGAGTGGAACAGCTTACCGTCCAAATGAACCAGGGGGTATCCAGACACGTGTCTCCCGCAACATTTCAGCGAACCATTATGCGAATGGGGATCCGGAGTAGATGGAGGGTGACTGTACCCATGCTAACACAGGTTCATCGACGAAAACGACTGGAATTTGCTCGACAGTATGGCGACTGGAACGATGCTGATAGGCTACGGGTAGCATTCTCCGACGAGTCACGGCTCCAGGTGCATAGAATCCGGCGTATCCGGCGAGAAACGTCGGAGAACAGACACCCTGCGTCCATTGCTGGACCAACACAAGGCGGTGGGGGCAGTATTATGGTCCGGGGAATGTACTCGTCGTATTTTCTAGGTCCCATTATTCACGTGGAACGCACTCTTGATCGATTTGGTTATCAATTCATCCTCGGCGATCACGTCCACACTTACATGATGATTGCCTTTCCTCAGGAGTATGGGGTCTTCCAGCACGATAATGCGCCTTGACACACAAGTAGAAGTGTCCGTACGTGGTTCCAAGAGAACGATCAAGACTTAAAAATCTTCCCTGGCTACCAAACAGCCCCGATCTCAATCTAATTGAACATCTGTGTGACCACCTCGATCGTCATGTTCGCCATCTGTCTCCTCCGCTACGCACCCTTCAACAGTTGTGGAATGCACTGCAGACAGCACGGCTCCAGGTACCTGTGGAGACCATCAGCACCTCACCGAGTCACTGCCAGCACGTCTGGGCGCTGTCCGTGCTGCGAAAGGCAGTTAGTTTGGATACTAGCAGGTGGCCATAATAATGTGATTCGACTGTGCATATTATTAGCTTGCAAAGTATTATTCATAGCCTAAAAACTAAATGGAATTTACGTTCATAATCGCAAAGAACTTTATTATCATTTTGATGGTAAAAAATATTTTGTATTACTTAATTTATGCAATATATTATTTACTCACCTGCAAAAACATTACGTATCATTTACAACACTGCAGCACAACGTCAACATCTGTTGCACAGATATTTCAACAAAGTGAAAAAAAAAACCCACACCATACCTTACTGCCAGCTAACCCAATTTATTCCTTTATAAACCACGAAAAAATATCGTCCAAGTCGAGATGTCTTCCGAGTCTAGTCACTTGGACTACAATCACTAGTTTAAAGCCCATTATTTCCATGGCTGGTTTTTAGGCAGCAATCTAATCAGCATGGTTTAATACGCCATGAATACTTTCCACAATTACATGACTTCTTTTAGCATATGATATTCATGTCTGAACTAAAATAATGAAACGCCCGCTCAGCAATGATTCATTAACAGACTGTTGTGGAACTAATTAACTCCGCCACGATCATTCCCAGCAACATGTGTACGATATTAATAAACTTCAAACAATTTTCTACAGTCGACTCGTGAATACCATCCACAAAATGCCATCAACAACTGTTGCGGTGACAGAATTATTAAGATAACACAGTACAAATGTTAACTAAACTTAAAAACATGGAAGTATTTTTACACACTAACAAGGTGTCCTAAAGAAAATTATTTTTACACTGGACGTTAAGGGCAAGACAAAAAAAAACTAGGAATAAGAAGCGGTAAGGAGACAATGGACTATTGCCAGTCGGTGGAAAAATAACTTGGCAGAGTAGGCTTAAACCAAAATCATTAAGTACACCGTAATAGTGTAATAAGTGCACAGCAGACCGCTGTTCCATGTCTACCAACATGAACTTACCGATATGATTAATGAGCCTACTTTCCTCTACATGGATGCAAATAATTTTGATGAAGTTTTTATAAGTGTAGTTTGTAGGTAGGTCTTGATATATTCTTGACAGATAGCATTAAATATGGAATAAGAAACACACACAATGCAAGAGAGAGAATTACAAATACGCAATTGCCTTACCTGGGACTCGAACCAGAACCCCTCGGACTGTAAGCTGGCATGCAAACAACTACATTTAGACAATAGGATTAGAAGAATTAATTTCGGTTGTAATTCGTCTAACATTGTATGCACTGTAATAGATACTACCAGTATAACTAATTAAGTTGAATTTGTAACCGTTTCATAGATAAAAATTACTAAACTTAAGTGTTTAAATGACCACCACTTTGAAAATTAATGTCTAACCCACTTAAAATGTACCAGTTTACAAGGCCTACACTACTTGAATGCTTAATTTGGTAGGAATTGGAAGATTGTTTCTTGAGATATAAGAAAAAAATTGTGTTATTCATGTGGCACTGAAAATGGTGCACAAAAGAGGCTCCGTAAAACCACAATTGATTATTTCAATAGAAACTGACAGCACACAAAGTTAAGTTTAAATTCCCTGCATAGTTTAAAATATATGGCACACTAAGCTAAAAATGTGTGTATAGCCACCATTTTGAAAATAAAATTCTGACTTACTAAAAACATACAAGCTTATATAGCCAACCATAGCGATACTTGTTTGTTAAATTACGTAGTAATGAGCTGATTGTTCCCGAGATATGAAATAAGTTATTTTTAATATGGCATTTTTTTACAAAATGGCGGTCAAAAGAAGACTATTTATTTGCACATTCTGTGTTTTAGATACAGCATACAAGTTAGGTCGAAATTGACCAAACTGTATGATACAGCAAATTAACGCTTGCGGAAATGTCGCCAAGCAGTCGGGAATGATAAGACAGCTGACCTGGCTGGCGTCACGATCCGACCTCGCCTTCCAGGAAAGCCGACACTTAAAGAGGATGCGCAAGAATATTCTGGGAACTAGGACCCTTGGCGCAATGCAGCATTTAGAGACATTTCTGGGCGATGGCCTACGACCCTATAAATATCGCAACGACGCGACGCTCGGCAGTCTCTGATAAAAGTTAACTGGTTGAGTGCGGTAACAGAGCGACGATGGGAGACGAGGCATTTGTGTGGCGAACGCGAGGGCGTGAAACGCACGAGTAAAGGCTACTGTGCATTAGGGCGCTCGCAGAACTCTTAACATTGCGGACTGGCGGAACTGGTCTGAATTGAGGTGGGACTGAATTAACATGTGATAAAGTATTTTATTGTAAATAATGGAACTGTCAAATATGGACGTATAATTTGACAGGTTCTGATTACTTTTTATTAAGATTGAATTTTTATTTCATTACATTAACTTCTTTGGGGTAATTGTAGATTGTACTGATTGTATTTATTCATTGTAAACAGCACCAGATCATCAATTTACTCTGAGATATTGAGCCGAGAATATTTTTACCTGTTGTAAAAAATTAGGAAATTATAATTACCTCTTTTATTTAATTAGGACCTCTATACCTTAACGAACCAGGTTTAGCCCACTAACTTAGAAAGAAATTGTAACATTTAACATAAAATGGTGTACCATAGTACTACTTCCATGTCAGATTTGGTGGGAATCGGTTGAGGAGTTTCAAAGATATTATGTAAAATCTTTACTTTCCAAGTAGTGCTGTCTTCCAAAATGGCGAACCGATAACAATATCCCTATTTTCAATGCTTGCATTATGTACTGACAACATACCAAATTTGATTTTAATCGGTTAAATGGTCACTGAGATGACACCGCCTTAAATATTAAAATACCTGCCATTTTAAAAATAAGCATCCAAGAGAGTCGGATGTATGGACTACGTACTGTGTACCAAGTTTGGTAAAATTCGGTATCTGGTGAAATTACGTACGCGCGCGCACACACACACACGCGCGCACGCACGCCAATGTTTCCTGCGAAAAGTAGGCTAAAAATGCTTTGCGGGTGTCTACTAATCCAAGTCATTCTCAATTATCTCTTACAACGTTAATTTCCATATCTTTTATAACGAGTGAGTGAAGAGATTTGGGCGGCTCAACACCGAGTCCTGGAGAGACGATGAGAGAGAAGCGAGGTGAGGTGAGTATGGATCAGCGCCGAAATGAGGAGACAAGGGAAACTGGAGATCCCGAGAAAACCCGCCGTCCCCTGCGGCATTGTCCGGCACGATTCCCAGATGTGAAATACTAGAAGCTACACCGCCGGGAATCGAGCTCCGTTCGCCTTAGATGAGAGGAGAGTAGTCTAACCACTAGACCACCACCCTCCCCCTTTAAATTGATATACTATTCACTCTGCTAAAATGTTATTTGTGGCCAAACACATTATGTAAACTATATTCTTAACATTTCCTTATAAACTAGGAAAGCACATTAATATGCTGTGCATGTGAGAACCTCTGCACAACCGATCGTGATGAACTACAACACACTCATGTGAATTGATATAAATTTCAGGTTTTGAGTTCTTATTACAAAACACCGAAATGAAAAACCTTGAAAAGTTGCTGCATAAGTTTCTGTGTCTAGGACAGAAGTTTTCTGCAGCACAAATTTTAAATGCAGTTGACTAGCTGAGTTAAATTGTGGACGTACTGTGGTAGCGGAGACCGACACCTGGCAAGGATCCCAGGCGCTAGCGAGTGCATATTTTAAGTTTCTTGGACGGCAGTGGGGTCCTATCACAATGCGTACGACAGTTCTCTCGCTGCAGGAGTCGGGCACCCAACCTCTTCATTCGCACCTCAGTTCCCCAAAATATATTACGCTAACGGATTTTGTGGAATCAGATGCCTTCATAAAATAATATAGTATTCAACTAAGCCTATATTTTCAATGTAGATAGACAGTATGTAATTTTTTGTTAAAAAAAATTCCTTGCAAATAGGCTGTACGTGTTATGGAAACATCACTGTAGGGAACTTTTAATAAATTCGCGAAAAATACATTTTGTTTGAAACGCCTATCTTTAAAACTAACGCACTGAGGCGAAATGTCCTTAACGTGGGATTTCCTATTTAAATTTCGCAGCTGCCAGCTGGTAGGAAGCACCCTCAAGTTTTCCGGCTTCGCCTGTAACATACATTGTTCTAGAATTATTTGGCATTATCAGTAGCCTAACAGGGGGAGACTGTCCCTTCTCGCCAAACATTGAAAGGGCGCCAGGATTCCCTAAAAAGGACAGTAAATGGATGGCCGAAGTTTCCTTTGTTAACAGAGATGTACTCGGACAACGTACAAAATAAATTTCCGAAGTTGTAAAAATACTGATCCTGCTAAACCTGGTGTATCGGGCCACTGCACAGCAGATTTTCTATGCCGAGGATTATCACTTACCACTAGGAAGTCCTGTGTCCACAGCACCTTGAAACAACAGACACGGGGCGCACAGATTTCGCCCCAATACCTGACAGTTAAACCTTGCCCCGGTTTACCCGTACACTGCCAGTGGTTAGCATAATGCCTCCCTACGCCATTATTGAACCAACACCATATGGTCTCTCCACAATGTTTGACGGCCGAAATCATGTTCCAGGTTATTTCTCGATGCGAACCCTTCGAAAATCACTCTCAAGACGTAATCTGCACTCAATCATAAAGAGAACATTGGCCCACTGTTCGACTCCCGAGTCTTCGTTTGTGAACACGCGTCAGAGGTACATATACGATACAGCAGGTCTCCAGCTGCAGTATTATTGAGGCACCGTCTTGCCCTCATGGCCAAATAACGGTTCTCTTTTTTCGATGTCACGAGTCATTCTTATAGCCAGTTGCACCAATGACGTTCATCTCTCGATCCGAGATCATGCCCGAACTTGATCTGAGATCGGCATAGAAAATTGTTGCACTATTCGAATTCATAGCATGACTGGAGATCGAGATAAACATCATTTTGAACCGCCGAATATAGCGGTTCGAAATCTCAATCCAAGATCAGAGAGGTGTCTAATAGTCAAGGAATCTTACTAGAAATAAAGTTAGTAGGCCATAATATTTAAATAGTTTAAATATGGATTCCTATTTTTTTAACTGCTGTAAAATGTAACTTTAGAAACACTACAAAGGCTTAAAATCAAATGCACTTATTTAATTACAAATGTATTAATGTTTTGTAAAGATAGAACAAAATTCGCGCTAATCCGAGCAAGTATAACTGAAAACCGGAAAAGCCATTCAAAATATCAGAAACTGTACTAATTTTCTGCACGAGGTACGCCTTAAAAATAAATCTCAAGTAGAAATTTTTGCTTGCGAAAGAGCAGCCGTCACAGACAAATTAAGTTGAAAATACGCATAAAAGCAATGTTTTTTTGGGAATATAAAACATTTTACAAACTTGAATATTATTCAGTAAAATTCGTCAACCAATCATTTTACTGATAAGAGATCAAACATCGCATCATCTAGTTTTATGTACGCTATCGTGTTCATAATTATCGTATTAAAAAAAAGTTCATACAGTGTCTTTCCAATCAAACAAAACAGAAACGAAAATCTTGCATTGCATTCAACCAGATTATATACTAAGGAATCCTAGTCCTAAGAGATAAAGTCGACAAAAACTCATTGTCTGCGAATTTCAAAACAGTAGACGCTAAAAACTGCAGCCACATTTGAGAAACAACAGAACCATGCTGGCCACATCAGCTGACTGTCCAGCTTCCATTCTTCCTAGCGCACTCCAGCCCAGAGGTCTTCAGACGTCTTATTTTTGCCATAGCTGAATGTGTACACAATGAACGTTGCAGTTGGACTAATACAGCAGTAAACATTACGCACACCGCTCGAGGCACTGACGACCTCATTTTCATGGTTGTAAGAGGACAGCAATGCAATATGCTATTCAGAATATGGCTGTATCTTCATTTGTTTTCATTTTACTATAGGTTGTTCACGGTAGTGAGAAATTTTGAGAATGAGGTTAATTTTTTCTTTCTAAATAAATATTGCAATGTAAATAATAAACAGTGTATATATTCCACCGCACTCCAAATGCACGTCTAAGGCCAAAATAAAATACATTTCTTAACTATTATTCCAAACGAGAAGACTTTCAAAAGTGCTCACGAATAGCCTGTATCATCTGATACTATCTCGTGGCACGATGATCACGGGATGGAAGGGTGTCTGTCGCTTCCATTTTGGAAACCAGCGTAGATTACATATATTTTATATCAAGTGTTATGTGGAGGTCACGCAAAAACGAAATTCGTAAAGGGAGTAAACAATTTTTATGACGTGTTTTTTTTTTTTGCCACTAAGTATCGCGTTGCCCTTCGCAGCGAGGGCGAGAACGCGTCGCGCTGCAAAGGCTTTCTGGTCGGAACTTCCGAAGCACGCTACTTTAGGGAGCTCGTACATCAAATATTCGCTCGCACTTGAAAAACTTATTTCAACCTGGATGGCTTAAGTTTCATTAATTGCACTGTGAGTAATGTGGGCTGCACCAAAAACCTGATATAACCGAGCTCCTTAGTCGTGTCCTGAATTTTTTAAATACAGCAGCAAGAAGAAGGCAGAAATCTCCCTACACTTTTAGCGAATATAACAGCCGGTTTTCAACGTAATATTGTCCATTTCATATATGTGGGGTAAAATCTGACAATGTGCACAACCTAAACTCCATGTAAACAGTAAATGCCCTCGTTCGTACAGTATTGAATCAGTTGATGAACTGTTGTGGGATCCGTGTTGTTAAGTTGGCTATTTGTATGATGGTTTTGGAAGAAAATAGTACTCAAAACTAAAAGTTATAATTTAAAATTTCAATTATACTTACAACATTTATGGTTTAAATTATGTTTTTAAAGCAAGATTACATTTTCTCCGCTATTACTGACTGAACTTTAAAAACATTTTTACCATTTATGACAGCGTTGTCAACACATACGAACAGTAAACGTTTCCAGCCAATAGCTAGCCATGTTTATGTTTGCAATTTCCAGACCAATGAACGGCCGTTGTGAGTGCGCTTTATTTCTGATCGTGTTTATTACACGAATACGTATTTTGTTGGTGTTGTCGGAATATTTAATCGGTAGTTAATATTTTTTTAGTTGCTTTTTTTTAAACATGGTTGTAGGAACCGTTGAGCGTTTTCTTGGGTGAAATGTAATATTAATCGTCACGTGTTTACCGCGTCCCTTCCGCCATTTTCCTTACCGCCTTCCACAATGAAGTGACACGAATATAATTTACGTATATAAGTTAAAGTTTGTTTGTATCAGGAAAAGTGCGCGGTAAAGTAAACTTGGCAAGTATTGCCATTAAAAAAAACACGTGTTCAAAAGGCTACAAATTTTACAAACAGTAAATTTGGCGTGTTTTAAAAATATATTTGTAAATTGTTAACACCATTATTTAAATTCAAATGGCCTGAAAAAGTCGTACTTTCCACACTTTCGTAGGGAGTGAATAATATTTGTTTATTTGTCTACATCGTAAATTCAAAGAGTGTAAGTTTTAACTTCGGTCGAAGTGTGTGCGTGTATATACTGCTGCGTCTGCACGAATACGAACAGTGACGTATGTATCTCGTTTTGAGTTTTCATTAAAGGTAAAATTTTCGAAGTTAAATAATTAAAATGATATTTCCATACGAGCAAAATTTTCCATCGCTCCATCAAAACAATATGCAACTCAAAATGCTGCATACTTGTAAGAACATCAAAACAATGTTGTCTCGCGAAATGACGTTAAACTAAAGCCGCACCCCCCCCCCCCACACACACACACACACGCGCACACGCACACTTCCGAGCTAAAAACTGTTTTCTTTTTCCCTCGAATTAAATAAACAGAATCCCAACAAATTTAACTCCGCAATTACAAAAATAAAACTAGCTGGAATGCCAACCTAGCTATAATATGCTACATTAATTACTGGACGGAAGTTAGCTACCGTCAGATTTTAAGTACCTGACATGACATGAAACAGATGCGGTGGAAGGATACATTGTGACCAGTGCTAGTTTTCTAGAACTGTCAAAATTCACACCACATACATGAAATGGACAATAGAGATGACTGAGTGGCTTGTAGTATTTGTCATAGAGCGTCGTCTTCCCAAGAGATACACGAGGTCACGGCGGCTCACAGACAACCGGACAGTTATTTGCGGGGCGTCTCGTTGGAGGGGAGGTGACCTTGCTACAGGTGAAGATCCCGCTGACGCGACGCGGAGAGCGAGTCCTGACGTTCCGGTCTGCCTGCGAGGCAACACCGCACATCCGCTCCTTCGCAAGCAGGCGTCGCTCAGCACTATGCCTGAATATTCCCATACCGCAAACTGTACACGTGGCACTACATCCGCGTTAACTGCTACTGTATTGCATGCGCAGTACACTGTCTGGAGTGTCACTAATGCTCAGGAAATTTTTCGTCACCTTGTTTTAATATGCAATTAAACATGCTAACAAACACTCCAATAATTCGAATGCTCGGACCTTTCGCAGAATTTTTTTTTCGGCACCATATTAACAGAACAACCTATTTTCTAGTTGGTGAAATACTAAAGCTTGTTATCCACAAAAACATGCATTTGCGCTGCAAATTGTTCTGAAGACATTCCTGTCAGGGCAATACCATGAGTCGTATGTCACGATAAAAATACAACACATCGGCCATAACATTTCCACATAATAACAACAATGCAGCTGCAGCCGCAGAACACAATGTGTGGCCTGCGAAGGGAAATACCTTGCTTTCAGATTTCGCACAGTGGCGCCACACTTTCCTTACATTTCAATTACAGTAAATATGTACGATATATATGTACAATTGTCCGTTGAGACTCATCTTTTCGGAAAACAATTATGTACACACACGACATTGTACGCCATTAGATGTATTTTACCCTTTACTAACAAAAGGCCGTATCATCAAAATGTTTATTTACGGACACACGTACGCGCACAAACTATTTCTCGGAACATGTTTTAGAATTATTACACGCAGACTCCCCCTCTACCCAGGCAGATCCGCTAACCTATACGTCGCTAGACGGCAGGGAATGATTGACAGCCGACCTAACTGGCTTCACAGCCCCTCCACCTCCCTGCAGCAATCCAGACTTCAAAAGATGAGCAAGACTATTTTGGTAACCATTTTTGCTCTGCGAAATAGCGCATTTGGAGAAGATTCTGGAACAGAGACGACGCTACTGTAAATACCTTCGGCAGACGGAGAGGAGCCAGTCTTTGTGATGGTAGTCATTTGGCTGAAGTGCGGCAAACGGGCGAAATGAGGAGCAGCGTGAGTCATCGGCGGAGATTACCAAACGACGGCAGCAAGTATTTTTACAGTGCGAGAGGGCGTATTACCCAACGAGTAGAGGACTACTGTGCATGGAGGCGCTCTGCGCATTAAACAACATTCCGGACTAGTGGAAACTGGGCTGAATTAAGGTGGAACTGTACGAAAGTATGATATGGACATTGTAAATATTGGAACTGTTAAACATGGACATATAATTTGAACGATAACTCAATGTGTTTTGAAACAGTGGATATTGGGGCTGATTATTAGTAATTTGAATGCATTAATTTTTTTGAGATGACAATTTTATTGATTACTAGTAAATAGCAAGTGACGATCTGCGAGATATTAAGTCACGAGTGTTTACTTCGTAGTGGTTGTGTATAAATTAGGCAATTGTAATTAACTCATATTTAATAAAAACCAGACACCCGGCTAAGCTTACCGATTTCCTAAAGTCCTTTTGAGACGGTCGCCTAGCTAGTAAGTGAAATGCGTTGCAATATATTTATAAAAAAAAAGTGTGTTTCTTGACTAAAATATTAAACGTGACTCCAATACATTTACCCACGAAAAGAAATGCATATAATAATAAGGTCAATTAAGTGCCTTGCGCGTATAGGCGATACAGATTTACATAATATGCCAGTCTACGACGTCCGTAGCGCTTTATCGATTTTCATCTCTCACAAACATACCACTCACCAGGCAACCGCATTACGAAAAACTGTGAAATAAACGGCGAGTAAGTGGAAAACAAATTATACGATATCTATAAATATTCGGACTTTCACCAACCACCAATAATCTTATATTTAACGGAGATATTTATTACTCGGTTTGCCCGGTGGTCTGGGCGATACGCTTGCATGGAGGCCGTGGAGGGTAAAGGAATGTGGATGGCAGAGTAAGTGGGAGTGCTGAGTGGACTTGCAGAGGGCTAGAAGCAGGCGAAGACTAGACAGGGGGGGATCATATAAATTTTCTCCCAAAATCCTCATATGCACAGATAAACTCGGTCACGTGGCGGATTCAACAAATTCTGAAAATGGTGAAACGTATGTGCAAAGAATAAGTTCTATTCGAAACCATTTGTAGAAAAGAATCTATTCCAGTTTGCCGTACTCTATGCAATCGCCATTAACTGTGCATTCGCGTACCAACCTTACTCACACGACATGCTGAGCTGAGGCCTTTGCTCATTCAAGCCGACAGAACACTGCATACAGGGATCCGAAACGTAGTTTCTTTAAAGGCATGCTTACGTTCTACGCTTGTAAACTTGACCCAGGATGGCCTCCTTTAAAAATTAATCCCTGAAGATTAAGCAGTGCTCGAATGTAGTTCAACAACGACTAACAAATTCACATACCTGAAGTTAGCGTTCTGGCACGCTAAAGCCAAGGATTACAGGTGGTAATTTAAAGTCGTGACATACCTCCGGCGCAGCCTCTGTCCATAATTAATGAGGCAGGTCAAACCGACGCAGGCGATGTAGGGACGCACTCGATATCAATACGGCGCCTTTAACGGGTGGACGACTACTCTCCAGCGAGGCAAACCACCCGTACCGCGGGACGGGTTGAACGACTTGTGCGGGAGACTAAGAACACACTAATTGCGCGGAGTTACAAGGTCACGGTGAGCGCAAGACCGCTGGAGCGTCAGGTCGGTCTGCCCTGCATTTGCCACCAACTGAACTCTCGCCTGATATAGACACAACTGCCAACACCAGCTGCACAAGAATAAAGAAAACTACCACAAATTGCTGATTTACTATAAATAAAACACTCATGTCAATAGGGTTTTCTGAAATCTAATATTATTACACGAATACCTGAGGGGCGTATCAGAGATAGTGAGGGATGGTGGTCTTAAGGCCGTGTCAGTCTGCCTTGGCTTGGAATATCATGCCTCGCGAGTACTCTTTATGGCAGTGAGATGTAGTGCCTTATTATACTAAAAGAGCGTCGCTCTCGAAGCATTTCTCATCATGCTTAAAATTTTAATAGTAATGTTTACTTTGACTGGGGTAGTACAAAGTTTATCTGACCTGGCTATAGTTCAACAAATGCAGAAAATTCCATCTTCAGCCATTACAGTTCATTTACATGAACAAGTATCTGTTAAATTTAAGATGAAAACCAATTATTTGTAACTAAGACTGAGGTCACAGAGGATAGAGAACTACAACATTCTAATATATCCAGTCTGTAAGTAGTTACATTGTCTCCTAACTTTTTCCGGTAGCAGATTCTTTCTGATCAAAGTAAACCAGAATGGTTTTTTTTTTTTCTGTTTTGCACTCAGACTGCCTACTTGTGAAGTAAATGAATAGTGATGAATGAAGATGGGATTTTCTGCATTCGTTGAACTATATTAAAAGCCAGGTCAGATAGTGATATACTTTGTAATAACCCCGTCAAAGTAAACATAACTGTATTAAAATTTAAAAAATTCAACAAAAATAAGGAATGTAAGTGATTATATATAATTACAAATGTGTGTTAAGGTGTCTTATTGTAATTATTATATATATATAATTATATTAAAATAAGACACAAATGTGTCTTATTTTAGTAATACTTTACAGAGGTGTAGAAACATATTTCACTTTGATAATAATTTAATTGAATAATTTTAAATATGGCTACCATAACATATTGATAATCATAAGTTCTTTCGGTTTTGTGTGTAACTGCTCTTCTAAGATTACGCAGAAGTGTATAGCTGCTGCTGCCATGAGCGGCTGAAAATTTTCTCGCCGCCAATACATAAGCACAAGAAGAAATGCTTTGAAAGAGGCATATAAATAAAATTTGTAGATTCCTCTCCATTTTAGACACAACTTTTCCCCACTTATATATAAAAACAAAATAGTTCCCATGATGCTACTTTTTCCTTTGTGCATTTGCCAAAATTATCGCAGAATAATAATTGACAAGTTATTAAGATAAAAATATTTAAAAGAATAACTATGCAATCATTCGCAGATAGGTTCAAAGAATTGCCAGAAATTTTTTTTAAGTGATTTTGGTGAATAGTTTTTAATTGGTGGCAAGTTAAGTTTTAAAGATTTTTCGATAGCACGAGGCCAATTATGACCGTTTTCGCTTTCTTCCAGCATAGGAACCGTTTTGCAGCCTACCCTATACCATGACCTCTCTAGATGTGCAACTATATATATCCTCCTTGGTACAGGGTGGCAACTCAACAAGCCAGTCCCCTAATGTTCTTTTAGTTGAATAAGCCACTATTTCTCACTGCCAGAGAGACGCCTCGCGAGGCATGATATTCCAAAACAAGACCGACTGACACTGCCTCTTAAGGGATTACCTTGGATAAATGAAATTCCAGGAACACTCATGTCAGATTACAACGGTGCATATACATTAACTAGAAGTGTTGCGCAAAATTAGGCAACGCTAAAGGTTTTCTCCATAAAAACCACTAAATTACTAACTATCGCATGGGTTTTGTTACCTTTCGATATTCACATTACTTATAATATTTCCGTTTCTTAACATTTTTATCACACAACAGCTTTCTATCCTGTTCTCCAAGTTGTATCAAGCTACATTCTACAAGCAGAAAGTCTTCATTGTGACATCTCCCCTTCGGAGCAAACTTTCGATAGTAATAAGGTAATTGACAGTATCACTGAAACAATGTGTTTTTAACAATCATTAAATGTCATAAGAATTAAGTTTAATATCATTTTCCATTAAAGAAATTCTTATTTTGTTTATGTGCTTCCAATAAGATGCATTTAAGCCTACTTTCCGAAGGGAAGAAAGGCATACGAGGTGTGTGTGTGTATGTGCACGTGCATGTGTCCATTTATTAATTTTTGAATGCATGAACCGAATTTCACCATAATTGGTACACATTTTAGTAGTTAGAGATGACACCCAACTTTTACAGTTTTCGAACAAGCTGGACACTTTGAAAATGAAGGCAATTTTAATATTTAGGGTGGTATGTCATTTCGGAAACCATTTTACCTTCTTAAACCATTTTTGTATGCTGGTAGAGCATCGTAAAAGCATTAAATTTTGAAATGGATATTTTTGTTAGCTCGCCAATTTGTAAGATAACACCTAATGAAAAAGTTAAGATTTCACATTACATATCAAAAACTATCAAACCAATTCTCACACAAATTGGCATGTAAGTAATACTACGACAGAACAGGTAAACAAAGTGACGGGAAGGAAACTTGATTATGTAATTATTTTCAAAACTACGGCAATACAGACATTTTAGGATTATGTAGTATATACACCATCTACCAAAAAGTAGTTGGGTACCCCTGAAGATCGTTAATTCAGTACGTCAGTTGACTTGTGTTTCACTGCCTTCGGCGTAGGACCGCTGGTGTTTGTCCATGGTAGCATGAACACAGAGGCCTATAACAAAATTCTGGATAATGAAATGCCCTCAACATTGACGCGTTTGTACGGAATGGACCCGTGTTACTTCCAGGATGACAATGCCAGATGCCATGTTTCAAAGGCTACTATGCAATGGTACGCCAACAAGAATGTTCGCTGATTGGACCGGCCTGCCCAGAGCCCTGACCTCAACACTATAGAACACTTTTGGGATGAGTTGGATTGCAGCGTGAGCACTTGTCAGCTGCGGAAAAATCCATTGCTCAACTAATGGAATGGTATCAAGAGGAATGGCGACAAATCCCCGTGGATGTCCTGCAAACACTTGTAGACAGCATGCCAGACAGAATGGCCGCTGTCATAACAGCAAGAGGTAGCCCTACGAGATTCTAACGGGGTGACAACCACCAAGCAAACATTGTGGACAGGTGACCAATTACTTTTTGGTAGGTAGTGTATATCATACCATCTAACCAATTCCGACCAAATATTATATGCTGATAGTATCTATTGCAAGCATCATATATGCTAACACAGCCACTTTTTCAGCCGTTTTGTAAAATAGCACCACGTGAATCAAAAAAGTTTTTCTCATATCTCAGGAAACAAACGACCAAATTCCACCAAAATTTAACAAAGAATTAGTACCGTGCCAGACGTTGTAAATCTGCATGTTTTAAGTGTCAGGCTTATTTTCAATATGGTGATCCCATAACCATCTTAGCTTAGAATGCTAAGTTATATCATCAAAACCATGTAATCTATTCCAACTTTATATGCTGGCATTACATATTACAACCATCAATTTTATCCACACGAAGCATATTTGTCTGCCATTAAGATAGCAACTTACCCATACCGATTTCCACCCAAATTCTTCACACAAGTGGTGCTACAGTAGGCCACATAAACTTGCATGTTTTGAGTGGCTCAGTCACATATTTTCAAAACGATGGCCATGTAAATATTTTAAGTTGGTAAACACAACCATTCCCAACATTAAACTGATTAAATCCGTAGTTGGTGCTCTTAATCCGATCTCTGTAATACAGTTTATTACACACTAGCTTATGGTACAAGGTTTTCTGGGTTTAAGAATGTGTGCATTCGTAATTGTCGTACTACTGCTGGAAGTGTTTCTGGTTTCATCTCTATTGATATTGGTTTGAAGAAGATGACAAATCCTGCCTACCAACACATCTTTTAAGAACTTGTTTAAAAATTGCACACATGTTGACGAAAACAGACCCATTAGTTATAACAAAAATTTTTTTTTTTAAAGTTCAATTTGCGACGGTGCTGCAACGGTGTCACATTTAGTTAGGCATATTTACCACACACAGTGCCGATTGATTTCGCTTCTCGCCGCTCACCACTCACCCCCAACCCTAAAGTGTGAGGAGTGTCGGAAGGGGTGCTAAGGTCAGCTGGGTGCGAGCTATCACCCCTCTGGCACCACTCTACCTTCGGCGACTCCAAGAAGCACCTCGTCTCCTGCAACTTGTTCTGCTAGATCGTGCGAGACATCCAACACCACCATGGAACGCGACATCATTCTCAAGTTGTAATGCCGGAGCAGCGATTTTAGTTCGAAGTAAAAATGTGGTGCAATTTAATCAATGTTTGATAGGGTTTAGGAACATCACGATGGGAGATTACCAGTGAGTTGTGGACAGCACTTATTAATTGGGCTAGTTTTTGGCACGTTTGTAGTGCGTAATCGTAGTTGGGTGCAAGATCCTTGTTGTACATATTGCACTCTAATACTCTGATAGTAATTTGCATATATTCAATATTGTATTATGTAGTTGCCATGCGTACTTGGGTGTTTTACGAGTGTAGGATAGTGTTTGAATTGTTGCCCCATTCGACTTGCCCGGCTGTATTGTTTGCTATGTCCTACGTCCACAGCTCATGCCTAGGTAGAGGAAGTACGGTAACAGTAATTTAGAAGTCTTCATCATGTTTTTTTATATATATATTCAGGTGCTTTGATGGCCAGTCCCCTTTTTACAAGGTGCCACCTAAATACCAGCTATGGATTTTAGTGAAGTTTTTACAGTAAATTTTAAACTGTTTATCTCTTAGAGTTGCACCCTCTAATTGGCCCTCTCAGGTAGTGGTGCGCTCGTATAATGAATATAATGTTAAGCCTTGTGCGCGTCCTGTTTAAAGTGATATTTTATAATGATTTGTAGTATGCTCAAATAATTGCGCTGTAGAATGGTACGTCGATGCTTCAATAATAATTAACTGTTTTTTTTTTTTTGTGTAATTTTCTTGAATTGCTGCATGTCCTTTAGGAGGCATTTAATGAAAGTTGTAACTTCTAATAAACTGCCTGATGGCAACATATTTGGCTAGTGGTCAACGGTGTACATTGCTAAAATTATATGCTCTGGTTGTGCCTTAATGATAGAGAAAATAATTAATGGCAGTAAGTGCTTTAATTGTGCGACACGTTTTTTGGTGTCCTTGTTGAAAGCGACTTTCTTAATGCACCTGTAGCCGGTGCTTGGTTTTTGTGTCATTGTAAACCAGGAGCTGGAATTATCAGCATTATACAGAATAGTGTCTTTTTCTAGTCAAGCGACTTTTCATAAATGTTTTATTGCTGGCCACTGCCTTTTAATTTTTAATCTATTGTCACCTATGCCATTTCTGATCTTTAAATGATTTACATTGAGGCTAATAAACTTATAAAAGATAGAATTGGTATGTTTATTTTTTTTGTATCTATTCTCTGCTTTGTAATTTACAATTACGCTAAAAGTACAGTGAAAATTTTACAAAATCTCATTTTCCATTGGTATTATTGTGAATGTAGACATTCTCGAAAACCACTGAAATTCATACTGAAATACCCTACAACTTGTAGCACCAATACCTAACCACGCACCAGCAAATGGGGGCAGTATGTCATGAAATACCAAAATATGTCTTATGAAAACACTGTGGATGAATTGAAATGATGCAATTTTTCCCACATACTTTCACAATAATATTCATCACAGATTCATTAGTAATTAAAATCTATCCAGACACTAACTTCTAAAATTAAAGCAACACAAAATAGATATTCCATACAGAACAAAACTGACAAAAAAAGGAGAGATTATTGGTGACTACAGGAAGTGCAACATTCTTGTGCAAAGCAAATAATAGAATCGTAAATGTTATTTATACCTACATGGCTTACAAGAAACTACCCACCCCACCCCCCTGGATTTCCGCAATTGTCCCCGCTGTTTGCTACCTGCACACTCTCGGCCACCACCTCCTCCTCACCCCTAGGAATTCTTACAAGCAAGACCTTTGCCGAGTTCAGACAATGGCCACAGAGTGAGGAGGGCAACACATTCCACTTGCGTTTTGCTAAAAACCTGTTTTTCCATTATATTTCCACCAGCTATACACAATTAATTAATTGAATCTATGAGTTTTCCCTAGTGATTTGACATCCTTAATTTCTTTGTGCTACCTTTTGTTTGTCTATAGTAGTAATTTCAAATGTGCGTCAAAATTTTCAGTTTCGAGGAGAACAGAAAGAAGCCATTTTCGGAGGGTTACAAAAGGAAAACAAAAAGATAAGGCATGTCAAAGCATAGAATACAATCAAGTTAGTTTAAAAAAGGGAAGTTTCGCATGTGAAATTATCCTCAGATCATGGAGAAACTGAAAACTAATAGATAATAAAAACTTAATTATTCGTTAATAACTTATTTAAGAAATAAATTACAAAACTGATATGTACTCAGTCATGATCTTATAAAAGTAAGATTGAGAACGAAAATGCACAACAATTTGCACATTTATTAAGGATATTACTTTCACATTGGACACACGTTTTATAGTTTTGTATAAAAAAACCTGCAGGTCAAACACTGTGCGAAGCACTTTGAGTACCCGGCAGGTGGGCCACTTGCATAAAGCACTGCATTGCGCACTGTCTAAAAGATTCTCCAAGATGGAATTTAATGTTTCGCAAGTTTCGCTCCAGGTAAATATCTAACATCCTATAACGTATCCCTGTTTGTACCATGACGAATTTACATCAATTCCTTTATGTGAAATATTTATTTTCTTGGAGCTGAAGAAGAAATCTGCAAGTTACTTCGCTGAAAAATAAATTTAATGAAAAATATTTGAGGCAAAAAAATTAATTTCTGGACATGGACAATGTTAAAGATGATGACACGATAAAATCTCACAACTGACATAAGAAATCCTCCAGAAATCCAGTATGGGAAAATGCAAAGTGGTGCATACTTCAATAGCACATTATGCAGTTCCATATTTTTCTGGACAGATTGCGACTTCAGTCACCTCATTGGGTGCTCAATGTCAAAAATCTACTACTTTAATAATATGCAAAATTATAGGAAAATAATACATACATTTTTTTAAAAATGCAATACCTGGCAAATGTACTACTTTAACAGCACCCACACATTTAATGCACAATATGATTTTCTCACAGACTATGTTACATACATGTTAGTTGTTGGATGGGAGCTAGAAGTATGCACCTGTTATACTGGGACATATAAATTGAACAGTTCAGCCACATGTTGTACCACTGTGTTAACATGTTAATAACACTGATGAGTGTTTAATGCACAGTATACATTGTTTTCAAGGCATTGTCATTTCATTTGCATTGATAGATAGCACTGACGGAAATACATTTCATTACTGCCTACTGTGTGTAGGCTGGTGTTTTTTTCTCTATCCAGAATAAAGGTTCATTAAGTGAAGCAGAGCGTATTGCTCTCTCTTGTTCTCTCTCTCGGGAAGATCGTATCATGTGTGTAGGAAAGGTATACATTTTGGTATTTCTAATTTCAGCACATTTCATACTAATTACAGCAACAATACTGATGTTTGAGATTGTAATTTACAACTGAAATGAGATTTCATAGTTTAAATGCCTATTAATTGTTATTTAAATGCAACGACATATTTTAGATGTGATGGTGCGACACTTACAAATCCTGCAGGCTGACAGATGTGGTGCGGAATGGGGAATCTAGAATTTGGTCAGCGTTCCCAATATGGTGGTGGCGGGCGATTGTACCTACTGCATACGACTGGCAGTGGTGTGACAACATGTCAATGACACTGCGTGTTTCTAAATAGAGCGTCAAGTTTGTACTCGTGTTTTTTAAACATCTTAGGTGAAGTTACAATGTTGTGATAAATATGTTTCCATAGCACGGCAGGATTAATTAATATGCTGAAAAGAGTGACATGATAGCTGCGTCTGCAAGGGCATAGCCACCATTTCCGTCTATCGTGGCTGCATTCTAATCATTACACAGGCGTGTGGATTTCAAATATGTGCAAAGTTTATACGTTTTAACCATGAACTGATGTTATGACGAAGTTAATTATTTATATTCATGTATATTTATCAAAATGTTGTACCTTTACGCTAGGCGTTTGAAACACAGTTGTGTAACGAGCTTACGTTTCTGTATTTTGAATGTCTGCCACAATCCCAACGAAATACTAAGCCCACCCAGATAAATTTAATTAAATAAATAATCAAATTAACCAACAAACCAATAA
Organism: Dryococelus australis; assembly: GCA_029891345.1. Lineage (NCBI taxonomy): Eukaryota > Metazoa > Arthropoda > Insecta > Phasmatodea > Phasmatidae > Dryococelus > Dryococelus australis. Next base: position 199,025,488 of record CM056994.1, read on the forward strand.
GTACCAATGCGTGTAAATATTAACGGAATAAATGTTATGGTAGGGTTACAGTAAGCCTATGTGTTTGCATGTTCACCACTATCTTTTACGCTTGTCGATGCTATGTAGTACAATATATATGCAACACAAGTTGTGTGCTTGAATTTACTGGGTTGTTTCGTAGAACTGGTTGTCCCGTCGTTTTAATTTTTATTCCAAACACATATTAATAACAACAGGTTAAATACTACTGTTGTTTCCGCCACAGTTGTAACAAACACAGCCATGGCAAAATATTGTGTATTATGTATAACCTATATCGTGTGTAACAAATAGTTATAAAGCTGACCTAAATATTGTTATAGGCCTAAATAGTGAACATTCATAGGAAATTGTTTCTGCAATATGACATAATTCTTTGAACAGCTGTAAACACAACCAACGCATATGACAGTTCTAAAAGTAGAAGTCACATGGCAGTGTTTATGTTTACTTTTAGCGGAAGGATACGTAATCTGTAATCAAAAGTAGAAATTTTGCAAGGCTTCAGAAAAGGCCTAAGTTATTGCGAATCAACTACACAAGGCTTACCTTCACTGACTTTAGCTCAACTTCCCTTCAGAAATTAATGTCGGATATTAGCTAGATTGGCATTCCAACCTGTTATATTTTTGTATTTGCCAAGTTACCTTTGTTGGAGTTGTGTTTTGAGGGAGAAAAGGAAACAGTAACAAGTCGGGGGGTTTAAAGTCTTAAGCGAGACTGCATTGTTTTGATGTTTTTACGAGAGAGTGCTATTTTGAGATCCATGTTTGCAGAATCATTCCGTAAAATCAACACTGTGCACATTTCCTAAAACTTAAACTTGTTGTTTCATTGTGGACGGCAGATAAGGAAAGATGGAACGAGCAGTTTTACGAAGCTGTAAATACGTGCCGATTAATATTACATTTCACTCAAGAAAACGCACTACAGGTACCTACAAGCACCTCTCCTTAAAGAAAGCAAATAAAAAAATAATTAACTACCGATTAAATATTCAGATAACATCAATAAGATACTCTTATAAACAAGATGAGAAAAACACACAGACACAACGGAATTCACCGGGCTCGAAACTGAAAACATGGCTAGCCATTTACACACAGAAATTCTCTGGTGTACTCTTTCCTAAAAATTAGTAAATAGGTTTTCTTATGATTTCCACTCATTTTGCCAATTACTACTCATAACATTGCAAAAGTACAGAACTACAACATGGGCATGGCCGACCAGTACACAGTAACACAGGCACACTGTGTGATGCAAACATGGTGAGATGCCAATTCATGAACACTACACGAAAATATGACTTCACCATTGTCTACAACTTCAATCAGCCAATAAACATGCCGCAATTAGCTACCAGATTCTTTGTTACAGTGACACGTATCTATCAAGCTATCTTTGGCGATCATATTAAAAATACGTTGATGAGCGCAAGGGACTCTCTTGCCTGGTGGGCAAGCGGTTAAGGCGCTGACTGCCCTCTCGGACCTTACAATGTGGAGGGGAATCAAACCCCAGAGTGAGCCAGAACGTTAGACTGTCCCTTCCAGGCAGACTTATTCTCCTTACCACTAGGGATGTCAATAGCCTGGATGCAAGCTGTCCCTAAAGGGTGAAATACTCAGTCAGTTACGAGTTATGGATGTGTGTGGTGGTGAGCGATCTGGCAAGGGCTTACAGGATTTATCCGTTGCGGCCTCATTGACTGTTGAGCGGGGACAAAGTTGACCGGGGATTGTTCTCAGAACGACATGGGAACAGCATCTGATTGTTCTTCCGGAGGCCAAATTCACCAAGCAGAAGCTGAGGACTGCTTCTGCATTCGGGTGTGGAACCCGAACTACCTGGCCGGATGTTAACTTTACAATACTAACTCTGATGGGTGTCTTAAGAGAGGGGTAGTACGTGTTTCACTGGAATTCAACGAAAGTTTAGGGTTTAGAGGTTGGTTCGGCGGGCTTTTCGTCCGGCTCTGACTCCTCATCGGGGGTACACCAAGAAGCCAACGTTTTAATGGTGTCTCGTGGTCTGGGGGGTGTTATTAAGTTGAAACCTATGGGTATGCTTTTAGGCTCATGGGTCTCTCACGTCGCCTCTAATGGCTACCTGTATCTCCATGTTGTTTGCGCATTTGACCAGGCACAGAACAAGATAAAAGCTGTCTGCCGGGGTTGCGGACATGCACTCCTAGGCGGGGTGAATTCTGCAATCAATCCCGCTGACCTGCCGTGTAACGGGCAACCCAAGAATCGAGACCTTATGCCCTGTACCAGAAGGTGAATAGACACGTGAGATTGAAATATACTATTGCGCAATTTTTTTAACATACCCTACTGAATTTCAATGAAAGATAGTAATGCAAAAATGAACAAGGATCTTAAACTAAAATTACGGTAGTCAACACAAAAATTTAAATGGCACGTAATTTTTATTACATCTAATGATATACGTTGGAAAGTCCCGGCTGACTTATACACTCTAAAACTAAGCTAGAAAATATTTTTAAAATATCTGAAAATCAAACTCGATATTCAACAGGCAAAGGCAGGCCTGGGAAAAATAAATTAAAACATTTAATTAAGCAAATTTTCTAACCAAACGCTATTTACAGCATGAAATTTTAGAGGGGCTCATATCCAAGGGGACGTAATAGCGCAACTACCTGTTACCGCGGGAGTTATAGGAAGTTGACTGAGGTGAGAGTAGCGGGCAGAGGCGTGAGATTTACCATAGACAAGGTGAGCTGTCCTTGGGCGGTTAGCTGTGGGAAGAGACTTGTCCAAGCTGAGGTAGAGCACTGCTAATTCCTATGCAGTAGGAGGTTCGAGCACTGCTACAGGCTTCGGAGGAGAGGAGAGGAGATAGAGTCTTGCGCAGATTAGGGGGTTGAGTTCGCGAAACTTGTCGGCCAGCGAGCCCCGGCATCTCTGCTGGGCCTCGTTCCTTGTCTAATATTTATACAAAAATTGCCCAATGACTGCAGTTTTCCGGGGGGGGGTTAGCATAACCTTCCAACACAGGAGCGGGTTTATCGGGTGTAGTAGCGCAGCTCACATTCTTGTCACCCGGGTGGAGACATAGATATTTTCTTGCGCCTCAGACTGGGGCCAGCAAGCCGTGACGTCACAAGGCCACGGGGGTGCTGCTATCCCTGGGGTTGTTTCGAACTTCTTTGTTGGTTAAAGTAGCATAGTGGAATTAAAATAAATGTCATTTCTTCGTTGGGCTGGCGCTTGAATGCTAATTCTTGAGCAAGCGTAGAATTTCATAATTACACATGTGAATTATGATTACGTTGTCAAATGACCAATGCATGGAGTGTCTTTTCTTCACCAATACAAAATCATAACGGCCATTGAATTTTACTTTTCCCCGCGGGTAGCACACTTTTAGATGAGGCAAAGTTGACCATAGAGTGTGACTCTCTGCGACGCAGCATACTGGCATGCGTCACCGTAAACAAAAAAAAATAAAAATGTTATAATGAACCAAAAAAAGGTAAAACTAAAGCCTTTTTAAATGAACCCGTAAACACACTATACAGACCATTCCCCATTGGAAGCAACTTTCTTGGAGCCCTGCTAAATATCTACTTGCAGGCCCATTTCGTATCCTTCCGCCAAATGTAAACAAACAGTACCATGTGACTGCCATGTAGCAACTGTCAAAATCAATGTGTACATTCCTCTGTGTGTGTACATATTTTCGTATACTGTAGCTATACCTAAAAATAAACATTGAAATGTGACTTCTACTATTATACCTGTCAAATGTATTGTTTACAGCTTTTCAAAGAATTCTGTCTTTGTCAATTTCAAAAGCCATTTCGTATGAATATTCACAGTTTAGGCCTCTAACATTATTTAGGTCATCTTTATGACGTTTTGAAAATGCCTGAATTGATGCCAGTTCGTATGGTTATTTTACATTAACATATTTGTTTCCCACGATATAGCTCAATACATGTAATGCACGTTAGTATTTTGCCGTGACTGTGAATAACACTATTACAACTGTGAGGTAAAGGGCTGTACTAATTATACTTTTGTTATTGATATGTGTTGGGTTATTTCTTTAAAAGGATGGCCTCAGTTGGAATAAATATTAAAACAAAGAAACTACCAGTCAAACGAAAAAGGCACATTAAATTCAAGCACGCAACTCGTGTTGCTCATTTTCGTCATGCAAACTTTAAAAGATAGCGGTGAACATGCACACAAATAAGCCTACGATAACTTTTATTCCTCTCATATTTCCATGTATTGCTACTTACTGTTTATTAGGGTTATTGAAATTTATCAGACTGGAAGTATTTTTCTTCCGGGATTGTGGCAAATTACATTACATGACTTATGACAAAGGTACAACGTTGTGATAAATAAACAGACGTGGATGTAAATAAATAACTTTGTCATAAAAACACTTCACATTTAAAACGTATAAATAGTTCACATCAAATATTTTAAATCACGCACACACAGAGCCAGTGTATCGACCATGATGCACAAAGGCACACCATTTCACAGATGCAATGATTAACGAAACACACGTCACAGTATATCTATTACTGCCGTGGAAACAGAGATTTATCACATCTTCATAACTTGCCTAGGTAGGTTTCAAAAACACGTCTACAAACATGATGTATTAATTTGAAGAATTTTTGGAGTAAGAATAATTTACGCTTCGTTTGGCAAAAAGCAACACACCATGTCATGGCTTGCCACGTCTGCCTACTTCACTTTGTAACTGACCCACTATCATATCTAAATATATTAAAACAAGTATTCAAACACTAAAATCTCTTTTCAATTGTAAATTAGAAATTCAAAAATCATTATTTTGTTGTAATAAGTATGAAATATGATACAATTGAAAACATCTACAATTTTTCAAATATTAGCGAAGTGAAACTTCCCTAGTGTGAAAGAAACAAAGACAGAGAGAGCGCGACAAATCTCGCTCAGCAGACAGTTAGTTTGAGTTGCCATCTAGCTCGATAAAACAACACCGTACCATTACGGCCAACTCATGATATTTTCCGCTGTTATATTAAACTGTAAAAATGAGATATGTTGCCATCGGGGCTACATAACTATTTAAATATTTCAATGGGCATCGTTTGATTTGCATATAGTACACTAAAAAACTAGGTTAAAATAATATTTTAACTGTGAACTATTTCGTACCGGTCACAGCCAACACGTCGCTGCACTCACTGTTCTTAATTCATATTTATATAAGAAATAAATATTACAAGTTATAGAAGATATTAAGGTAAAGTTTCATTTATTCAATAATACAGTACTCTAAAGTTAACCATAATGTTATATATTTGTGAAATACAGGTTATTAAAATAACAGGTGGCATGTTATGCCTAAAGTGTTTTTCAAAGGTTGATTTTCATAAGTCACCTCCAATCGGGAATGGACTATAAATTCTGTACATTTTAAGGGCAAACCATAAAAGTTGGTAGGTATGATATTTTATTGCTATGGGTCAGTGAATGTTTTTTATTATATTTTTATTGCAATTTATTTAATTTTAGCAAGGATATACTATTCTTTTCACACACACACACATGCATGCACACACACACACGCACGCGTGCACACACAGACACACATATAAAATTAGTTCCTGAAAACCTTTACTTTAGATCAACATTTTCTTACCTACACGTTCGTTACATCAGGACTCGACTGTATATGTTAATTTTACGTAATCTCTAAAAAGGGTTGCCTATATGTATTTTGTACTAAGATTTTACTGTATTTGATAGAATCAACAGTGTATTTAAAATTGATCAGTAAATTATTTACTAAAGCCCACCAAGTTATGGTGCAATTTCACTTAGATTCAAAATCCACAAACAGATTACAATAAATATGTTACTTTGATCTATAGTAACTGTGTGTATAAAAATGTACAAGGTTCGCACAGAACCTAAGAAAGGTTTTTCATTAAGAGTAATGGTGAGAAAACCAGCAATACTATCCAGGCGAGAGAACTCACCTGCACATCAAAGGAGTGGGGCAGTACACCCGGAGAGTCCATCCCCGCCTGAGTGCTTTGTTGCTGTTGCTGAGGTGCATAACCAACAGCCGTCTGGTCGAACTGTCCCGGGGCCTCCAGGGCCATAACGTGCTCAAAGCTGACGGGGTCAAGACTCAGTGGTGGGTGCTGAGGCTGCAGTGTGTGCTGGTGGGGCCCCACAAGGTGCTGGTGAACATGATGAGGATCCACTGATTCTGACACAGCTTTGCTGCCCCCCAGCACCACGCCATTTTTTCCAGGATCCTCCTCTGCAGGCGACGGCTGCCGACTGCCCGGTGTCCGGCTGAAACAGCCAATTTCACATTGTGCTCTACAAAAACAAACACAGATATAAATAAGTGAATTCAAAAGTATGTAAACATTTTGATTACATGAGGTCAACACTGAATCACTCACATCCTTACTTGATGATAACCAATTTGATTCTCTCAGATGCCAGTGATTGCCACCCCTCTTCTCATAATCATACGCTGACCACATCACACCACCAAAATTACCAAACTGGGGCATTGCATGATACTACTAGCACCAATAAAAACAAACCTGCTACTGTGTGTATGTATCCTTCAAGAAACCAGTGCAAACTAGGGCTGGTTGATATTACATAAAAATGTAATATTGATATTTTTCCAAACAGTTACTCAGTATTTTCGGTATATCGATAATACTGAAATAAGCAATAATATTGAAATACAGTAACTGGTAATACCAAAATACATATCCGAAAATACCAATATACATATTCGATAATAGCAAATTTGATGAACCAAAACTGTTGTTTACTATTGAAATAATTTATGTTATTGTTAATACCGTTGTCAGTATCAGTATCATTTAAATTTCAGTATCGTTGAAAATGTTGGCATCTTCTGACTTCTGGTATTACTGAAAACGTGCTCATGATTATGTATTATTACTATCAACAATTAGAAACTACTAGCGACATTAATATAACAAGTATAACACAAAATTATACTGTTAGAGACTAAGTACATATCAGAAAAATAAATTATATTATCAATAGTACAATTATATTAAATAAAAACATTTATAACATATACATCATTGGTGTTTTCAATAGTACTGGTAGAGCAGAGCAGACTGTTACGGGTTGAAGGTTCTTGAACAAGAGCATAACAATGACAATGTATCCATTCCAACAACCACTGGTATAAGTTGCCGAAACATGTTGACGTGTGTCGCGTAACTGTTTTCATACACGTGTCTTTTGGGATGGCGCTAGGTCAGTCTCGCACTGTCCTAGGTAACTTAATTAGACCTCTTACTGAACACTAATGCTGGCCACGTTGGCTGTCTACTAGGTACAAAGTCTGGTTCCACCGGTCTGGCAATATAGCGAACCATAACACTAGCCCTCTTGGGTTTCTGCGGAGCAGTAGAGGTGGTGTAAGATGGTTGTTGATCTCTGTCGTCTTCCGGGTCTCGTTGGTTGTAGAGCTGCGGTAGTGGTCAGGTGCTGGCGCTTTCCCAGCTGCATGTCCTTGTAAGGTTTGAGAAGTACACAAAGTTCCCGACGGGAGAAGTCTGTCTCCCCATGTGATGAGCGGCTTGAGCTTGACCCAGTCGGATTTCGATAGTCGGAGCGATGAGGTTGGTGGCAGATCCCTGCTTCGCAATAACAAACTCAGCCTTCTTTACATCTCTCTCAAGTCTCGTGCCTGGCGTTGAATGGCATAGAGGCAGAACACTCAATATCCCCTGCCTAGAGTGTAAGCAGACAGTGGCTGACAATGCGTTCCCTAACTCCAATCAGTGTAGGAGTAGTCCACAGAAGTAGGGCCTCCAGACCCCTGGCAAATACCCCTGCCAGTACCTTAACTAGGCGCTCCAGTCAGTGATACAACCTGAGGTGGCTGTCCCACCTCGGGGGGGGGGGGGGGTGTATACTTGGTTGAGACTCTGCAGTTCTGTATACCGAGGTATACAGAATGGGTGGCCATCGAAAGATGAGGTTGTGTGTGTGGAGACGGGCAGGCTCCTGAAGGGAGGTCAGCCATCCTACTCTGAGTTTGCAATAATAAATAGCCCAGTCCCTTGCTTGCCCCTTCCGAAGTCAGAAGTCAGTGAAAGAAATGTTTTACTTCTGGGAGAAAAGTACTCACGGATAAAGCCACATAACTAGTATTTGTGGTAATAAATACTAAAACCAAGCAGAGCGTATACGCAAGTTTTAACGGGTGGAGGTGTCCCGCTCCTAAAGCTACATAAGATACAAGGGATAATTGAAAGTAGGTACTACATAACTAAACATATCGGGTTGTCTACAGAGACACTAACTTACGGAGGCCACTGCCAGCAAGTAGTGGTTGTTGTCGACCACGCAGGATTGGCAACGAAGTCTTAAATAAAAGCCAATGTCTTCTAATAGACGAAAGCCTCTGGTCGCTGGTGATTCCAGAAGCTGTTAAAGCCGCTGGAAGGTGGTGGCCATAGCCAATGGTGGTTGTCTAAGAACTAGAAGCTTTTGGAGAGGACAGTGAGGGCCTACGTCAGTGGAGCGCCCCAGTACACAAAGTGTTGAGGCGAACTACTGGAAACGATTAACTCCCGACCTCTGCTGTGTACTGCCTTACATATGGCTCAATGACAGGTGCATAATGGGCAGGGGTGGGAGGCGTGACGAAAAATTAACCTTAAGAACTACTCAGACCATTTCACCCAAATTTCTACTTTTATTAACACTGTCACACACTGCATATTCAGACTGCAAAGCAGTGGTATAAGCTAAAGTCGGTGAATGGATAAACATTAGTAAGTTTGTTCCTGAAGCAAACAAAGAATATTTCTGATACAATGCTTGCATCATTTCTTGGCAATGTATTTACTGGTTTTTGGTGAATTTGTGCCGATTCTGGTTGTTTTACTCTTATACATAAAATATTTTTATATATTTATTATTTCAAATGTATTATTACAAAACTTAATATATTTTTTAATTCATGCATTGTTTCATAATTGTTCAGAATATTGTCTAATGTACAGAATTCTTTGGACTTGATTAAAACAGTATAGATATTACATGAAACCAAAAATGTGTTTTTTCAAAGAATTTCCACAAATTAATTTACAATATTATATTTCTAACATTTGTTAATGTCCTTTAATACAAATCAGAAATTATTTAATATGCTAAGAAACTATTACAGTAGATCACCACTTTAACGAACTTCAAGTTAACAAACACTTCACTATAACAAACTTATTATTTGGTCCCGGCAAAACACTATGCATTTATATGCAAATAACTTTCAGTTATACAAAATTTTTTGGGGGGGTTTATTCAATATTCACGTTAACGAACACTTTGTAATCAGAATAAAATGTAAAAAGTGGCAAAATTACATTAATTTTTATAATTTTTCTATGTTAAAAACATAAACAAACCGCAACACAATAGATGATTCAATACATTGGTGTGGCAATATGAGACAAAAATCGTAAAGCGTAGTGCTACTAGTGTTTATCGCTGCAACTAATGTGCTACATCATTGGGTAGGCACAGATAAGAAGCCTCTGACTTCGCCAAAATTTTACATACAACAAAATGCTGTCGCAATATCTCTTGCCTGTTCTCGCATCAGCGTATTTTACCGTGAATTGCAAATGAGGTTACCTAAACCTCTAAACATATTTTTCACTGAATTGCAAATAAATTTTACCTTTTTATTACAAGTAAGTTCTGGATTATTTGCTATAATTAATGCTGTAGATAATGGAAGGGGAAAAAAAAAAAAAAAAAAAAAAAAAGAAATCGCCAAGGAATTTGGCATAGCGAAATCTACATTGTCAACGATAACAGGTCAACAATCTGAAATAGAGAAAATTGATTTTTTATCACCCGACCAAAAACGTGACACACCTCAAACAAAGTGACAAGTTCATAGGCAAATATTTAAGAATCCTGCGACTGCAGGTAAAACATACCATATGCATGTTGCTCACAAGTGCCTTTAGTATCAAGATATGCAGAAAAGTCCGGGTTGCGAGATTTCTTTTTTATGCTGCGAACCTTTGAAGTTCGCAATTTGAACACACATCTCGAACAAAGGCTCACAGCATAAAAACTAAATCTCAGAACCTGGACTTTTCTGCATATCTTGAGAGTAAAGGCACTTGTGACCTACATGTGGCATGTTTTATTAATTTATTATGCTTAGTTTTCATTTTATAAGCTTCTGAACATGCTACTTTCAAGCACCCCTGTGAGCATTCACAATGCAACCGTGTTGCAAATGTGCGGTTCTTCCGCTGAGCGCGACCTGTTATCCTCCCATATGTGGCGTGAGTCACAGTTACTTTCTCGGCCAGAGGTTGGCAATACAGATTCAAAGCTAACTTCACCTCAGTAACATTTTGCCATGTCTAATTTTACCTCAAGAAATTTTTTTTGTGCACTTCACTATAAATAACTTCACTATAACAAACTAGCCATATTTTTGGCCCCTTGAGGTTTGTTATAGTGAAGCTCTACTGTAGTTCTGAATTGTAGGAGGTTTGTGTGAGTAGACTGATCATTATTCCCTGAACTGACAAAATAAACTACATAGTTATCGTACACTCACAATGAAATCCATTTTTAAACTCCTGAAATCTTGTCATTTCAGTAACTGTGCAAATGCTTATTGTGACAAAGAACATAACTTCATAATCACATTTTATGATTACACATACTATAACAGTCAAAGGATGCTTATATGCCCTAAGGATGGGAGTCAATTTAATCTCTAACACAATGTTTTACTGAACTGTTTCTAATGACTCCGCTGTACTGTTAGTAGTCAAATATGTCTAACATATGGCCCACGGGCAGCATCAAGTTTCCTTCAACGCAATGACTTAATGTCGCAGAACTCTAGACAACCCTGCAATACCACATTGTATTACAGAATATTGTATATTCGGAAAGTCCGAACTAGCTCATGCATACAGTCTAACTCTCTTAAGATGTTTTCTGGGGGACCATGCATTAAAAACTTCTTAAGCAGGAAAACATCTTTCTGGGACATCAGGTACACTGCTTTGATAACGAGAATAGGCTTCCAAGTGCTGCAGTGCTGCATGGCTTCTTAACATATCACTAGCTTCGGAGCATCATCATTTTCATTGTGTTCACTGTCATTTCCATTTGCATCACAGGGTTGTCCAAATTGCTCCATGGATGAATTTTCACTAGACTTACAGAAGTTCTCAATCTCCTGCAATTCACAAGGGAGCAAGTTTTCATCTTCTTTCACATAATCATTAAATGTTGAAGTAACACCCAATTTTTCCTTCACTTCGGCCCATATGCTGACACTTTCTTCCAATGTGTCCAATGAAACTACAGGCAGTTCTTCTGGCATGGTGCTGAAACCTGCCTTCCCAAAACAGTTTGTAAATGTTTCTTGGCTAACGGAATCCCATGATGCGGTCAACATGTGTATGGCATCCAACAAGGAAACTGAGTAAACAGTTTTGGTTGTCATTCTTTACAAACAATCTGGACACCAGGCACTTTCGATACATGTGCTTCACAGTTCGGATAATGCCCTGGTCGAGTGGTTGTAACACTGATGTTGAGTTGGCTGGCAGGAACTCAACGTGCACATTTTTCAGTGTGTGTAAATTTTTAGGGGATGCTGCACATTGGTCCATGGAAAAAAGAATTTTTCTGTTTTTGAATACCATTTTTCTGTCAAAACAAAAACACAGAAAATATTTTGCATGCCATCCAAGAAGACATGTTTCTTTTGTACACACAAGGCAGCGACTTCACGTTTTTGAAGCAACGAGATTTTTGTGACTTGCCTATCACAAGAAGAGGCAACTCTTCAGAACCATCCACATTTGTACAAAAGAGCACTGTCACTCATTCTTTTTTCTTTTTGTTACCATGACATTATCTCCCTTGAAGGCAAATGTTGAGTCAGGTAACAAATTTAAAAAGATACCACATTCCTCTGCATTAAAGACATCTTGTGCATTATACTCAGTCAACAGTGGAGGTAAGCTTATATTTTTCAATGCACTCACAGTTTCTTCACTTCAACTTGCAGATTTCCCACAAACAGTTTTGTATAAAATTCCTGCACGTTTTCTAAATCTGCCAAGCCACCAATTTGATGCTGTGAATTATATATTCAATCACAACGCAATTTCTTCTGCTTTTTGTCTGATTACTCTACCATGGATAAGAATGTTCAAAGCTCGTTTCTGTTGAAACCACGCCAAAAGAATTTCAAGTTTGGAATATTTTGAAATTTTTAACTTCTTTCGGTGAGGTTGTCCTGCTACAGAATGCTGAACAAACTGGACTCGTTTGGCCACAATACTGTTTAAAGTATAAACTGGCAACTGAAATTGTTTGGCAATTGTCACACGAGCCAGGTTGGAATTACTGCTTCCATAGTTAATGATGTCCAGTTTTACAGACATGTTTATTACACAAAGAAACTGTAAAATACAATTTCAGTTAGTTTGACCATAGAACACGCCTGACAAGATCGAAGGAAGTTTTGATGAAACCTAAACCGCACACCACATTTCTCACTAATGTTCAACCAAACATCTGCTCACGCTCGTATTGATCCAGAGACACTGTTCTAACCTGTGCCCATATAACGGCCATCTTGTTTAGAACCAGAGGGGAAAATGTGATGCAGGCGGCCGAACCACTGGCTATCATTCATTGGCGGATGCCTGATGTTTACATTGGTAGTTGTTTTAGATAAAATTATGGTTAGGAAGCATAAATTCTACAATCAACATGTTATTTTGCCTCGTTGAGAGAAATGAGCTATGTGAAATATAAAAGCTAAAGTTTTTTTGCAAATTCGGCATCATAAAATTAAGGTGCGTGAATTATGCCAGAAAATACATATTTAAAATTTATAATCTTAAAAACGGGCAAGGTTTTAAACAAATAATGTACTTTTAAAGAGGAAAATTTTTATAGGCAGAAACATTTTAAGCAGGATAAATATGCATTACATGTACAGGTTATTGTTTTCGGACTTATACAACACAGCTTCTTAAGGGGGATACTATCTTAAGTGGGAACTTCTTAAACGAATTTGACTGTATATGTACTGAAACGCCTCTATTTACCTCCATACATGGAAATTCACCATGCAATGAATCCTGCCGCTGTTATAAATATGACTGCAATTGAACGTTTATCAAGTCCACAACATATACCTTGACACATGCCACACTGCCACGCAGCGTGACTGCGCACACTACAAGACGACTTCGCCCCATCAGCGTGTAGCCCGGTACGCTGAGATAATCAGCCCTTGCAGAGAAAGGCTAGCATTCCCCGCACCCCTGCGAGAGCCACAAAGCGTAGATTCTGGACTATATAAGCAAGCTCAAAAACGCTCTGGCCAGAGTCCGTCAGCCCGTCGACCGCAATGGTTGGGGGCCTCTCCTGGGTCTGGAGAAGACCTCCTCCTCTCCCAGCTTGCAAAGACTCTTAACAGTTCCAGTAGCTTGAAAAAGACTCAGCAGAGGTAACCTTGACGTCCTCACCCTGCACCCTTAACCCAAAGTCTTTTCCTTGACTCCACGGTAGCAGGCCATCGCGACGTCCCCTCTAGACAACCACCCCTTTAAGAAAGTAACTCGCTGTCAATTGCAACCTTACCAGGAATAGCTAACTGTGACGTTCTGGTTTGCCTTCCCCTGTAGTAACTACATAAATTAAAATACATTTGAGATTATAAAAGAACCAGGAGTCCCCAGTGTTTTCCTTGGCTTGGTTCTTTGGTTGAATTTGTTCTTGCTTACCCATCACAATAATATATAGCTTAAAGTGTTTACAGGGGGCTCATATATCGTAATTAAATTCCACACTGCGGAATAGGTGTGAATGGGCCAAACCCTCATGATCCAGGACCTGAAGAAGACGGCAGTCCAATAGAACATACCAACATTCCTGGGAGCGCCCAGTACGCCCACGCTTGTCTACAACTTCACTCCAACTCTCGCTTGCCATTTCTTCCCATCAGTACCTCTTTAGTGTCTGAATATGACATTTCCAGCCGGACTGAATGTCGGCAGCATAAGGGGAAGAGTACAAACAGTAAATAGATCTATTATAGAAAATAGATCTATTATAGAGCCCCTTTTTGAGAAGGTCTATTTCTTTTTGAATATTAACATGGTATTATATACCAAAGCTTCAGATGACTACGAAAGGAGGTGGGCTACCTAGTAGAAATAGACAAAAAGCACGACAAGCCCTTCAGCGTGTATTATTGCAACCTATTATCATGCTAGTTGACTCCCTTCGCGATGCACCACCATCCCCAGTACCTAAAGTCATGGTTCCAGCACCACGTCCCATTTTGTAGATTGCTGAGCGTGAAAACGAATCAGAAGTAGACATTCAATTTGGTATCTGTTGGCAGTGGTCCAACTACGAGTACACGAGGTACTACGAAACAACTACACCTGTACGTGTCGCAACACTGTCTACCGTAACCCAGTTATCGACACAAAGTCACCCAGTAGGTACATGTACGATCTGAACACCAACAGGGAAGGTGATAAAAACTGCTTCACCTCCCAAAATCACCTTTAAAGTCTGGATAGCTGCCCCGCAACTTAACTTTGTTCCCAGTCGTAATCCTACTCGAACACCTTCTTTTGGTCGCCCGTGTAATGAAAGAAAACCTGAGTTAGACCAATCCAGCAGAGCACGATCCACATCCATTTCATTATCATATTTGCCACCACACACAGCAACCTAATAACTTCTTAATTAATTGGGACAGCTGGCGTCCTACTTATTCGGCAGTCATCACTGTGAGTAAGAGAGTACTCCCTGGGTGGGAGACATTTGAAATCAGACTCACCTTGGGGTTTGATTCCCCTCCACACCAATATAGCCCTTCCACTAGGCGGTATCCAAATATTGACCCCAATGTAAGCAAACCACAACCTGCCAGGAAGAAAGGAACCCCACGTGAAGCGAATATGCCGCTGAAGGGTTGTAATTAATATTCAGGAGGGTAATCTGCACTCTCATTGTCTCGTGTTGGATAGAAGTACCTTCCCCGCCATGACAACACAAGATCTAGAATTGAAAGTAACACCTTAACAGAAAATATTAAAAAAAACGAAAGAAAGAGGGATTGCGCCAACCTTTTTATTACGAACTAACATTAACTCAATCAATAGTGAATCACAAGTCAACTGTTGATTAACCATTTTAATTAAAGAAACTCATTCATATCATGATCCCTGGAACTTGATATTTAAATGTTACCTCATAGAAGACATCTCATTATAACATACAAATTCAGTGTTCTCTTTTAATATAACTAGTTTAGTGACAGTAAAACAACAAAGCTACACGAACCCAAACTGATAACTAATATTAAGATTATAATATCATGAACTATTAAAGAACCATAGTTGATTCAATCAGAAAACAAATTATGGGACATTCACTAAGCAAATACTATAATTTTCTTTAACGAATATATTAACAGAAACAAAATTATGATAGTATTTGCACCAATCAGCAAAAATAACCGACACTAGTAGCGTGACTATTATGTCTATCATTAAGATGGTTTGGACCAAATATTAATACAAGTACTCCTCTCTTAAATGAGAATAATAATTGGGTAACAAAAGAATTATCATGAATATTTATCTAGTTACCACTTTTGAATAACAAATAATTTCTAGTACATAGCTGTAATGGAACATATTCATTGTAACAACATTGTAGCCTGGATTCCATCATAATCCTTTTTTGTCTCCACATAAACCAAAACCAGGTGAATATCACAAGCTACCCGTAAAACCTGGAAGACTAGTTGGAAGCATCAAAGTCTGTAGATCTCCTGTAGACCTGACAAACTTGCTAACATCAAATCCTAGCATTCTCTCGTTGCGATATCATTCTGTCCAGAATTCATACTTCGAGATTGCAGAATAATAATTAATAATAAATTAATGGCTCAGCAACACACACTTGTTATTTTATTATTTCTTGACTGCCCTTCAACATTCCATCTTCTTAACAGAACATTTTTTTATAACTATTAAATTGTTTGTAATAGTATAAGGAAATAATTATGATATATGTGGCTATAATATCCCTAACCACTTCACTAAATAGAGTGGGAATAGTCAAATTAAATTATATTGTTGTGTTAAGAAATATTAGACACCTTCAAATTTTTTATTAACAAAAAATAATAATTAATCAAGTTAATTATAATACTAAAGCAAAATTGAAAATATGTAAACGAGAGAATTCAAAACCCTTGAAATAAAAAGTTATCCTACAATATGAACAAAACCCTACTGTCAGAAAATATAATATAACAATTTCAAATTAATAGTGAAATCAGAATATTATCTCTCGAATATTACATTGCAGACACAGCAGTGGAGGTTTTCATAATGTGATTGTAGAATAGGGTTCTAATTAATTCTTGTAATTAATAGTAAGTTCAACGATAGGATATTCCAGCCAACCTTCAATTCGGGAGCACATGAGATTTTCTACACTTAGACAACTGGGATCGCAGATAACTGTCCAGGAAAATCTTGAAAATTATATTAATTAATTTTGAATATTGTATGTTTATATTGTTTGATGGATTGCACAAAGTAATACGAAAAACACTGGATTGAAAATCACCACAAACATGATCTTAATTACACATCAGCAATCTTGTTACACCACCATCACCAACCTTACAAAATAAAAACAAACAAGAATACAGTTACAGCCACCAGCAACCTACTAGGCACAAAATATCCCAAACATACCGCCCACTGGAAAATGGTACATTTTCCAACTGAGACCCACACTACAATAATTAACACACTAAGACATTAGACAAAAAACAACAACTTTATAACAGCAAAAAAAGTAAATGTGACTAACACAAATTCTTGATGACAACAAGGAACACTGTTGCAAACACAACAAAAAAGGTAATCATCAAAACAATAAATTCTTGCCAATAAGTCAATTGCCCTCGCCAATATGTAGAGAGATACTTTTGTAACTGGTTTTTCAAATTCACCATTCAGAGTTCTCACAGTCACCACTCTTATCACACCATCTTTACACGCATTAAGTTTCACAATCCTAACCATCTTCCACCTCAGCGGGGGTAGATTACTATCTTTCACTAGCAGCAAAGCTTCGGGTTTCAAGTTGGGTACTGCATCACTCTACGTAGTTCTCTGATGCAAAGCATGGAGATCTTGCAAACTCCAACGTTTCCAAATGCTTTGCTTCAGCTTGGTGACCAGCTACCAACGACCCAGCCGGCTGTCTACATCATTGCACAAGTCTTGCTCAGGCAGACTGACGTGGGGCGCACCCACAAGAAAATATCTTGGAGTAAGGACATCAATTTCTAATGGATCTCATGACAAGGAACACAAAGGTCAGGAGGTCAGCCCCGCAGAGATTTCAGCAAAACGGGTCATAATCTCTTCAAATGTGTATTTGCTCTCCAATGACCCCCTTCATGTGGAATTTGACCGATTTCACAGCTGCCTCCCACAGGCCACCAAAATGAGGTGCAGCTAGCGGGTTGAAATGATGCCAAACAATGCTGAGCTCATGTAAGTGGTTCTGCAAACTCTGCCATGAGGGTTCAGTGAAGAGTGTTCAATGAACTTCTTTGAAGTGTCTACTTGCCCCAATGAAGTTGGCACCTTGGTCTGACAGAATGTCTGACGGGATTCCCCTCACTGACACGAATTGTGTAAGAGCAGCCAAGAATGCTTCGGTACACAGTGATGATTCAGCTTACAGGTGGACAGCCTTCGTCGACATGCACACAAAAATACACAGGTAACTTTTTTCCACTGGAGCCTTCCGTGCATTTTGTCCGCTTTGTTGCGAATGGCCCTGCAAAATCGACACCAACTTTCACAAAGTGACGCGTTTGTGAGAATCTCACAGCAGGTAACCAATCATAAGAGCGGTGGAGGTTTTCGCTCAAAATCTGAAAAACCTAACACACTGGTGCACACAATGTCAAATGACATGGCGAGCATTCAATATCCAAAATTGCCACTGGATAAGGGAATGTACTGCCTGGAATCCTGCATCGAGATACTCTTCATGATAATGTTTCACAATAACATGAATATATTCCATTCCCGATTGGAAGTGACTTATGAAAATCAACCTTTGAAAAACACTTTAGGCATAACATGCCACCTGTTATTTTAATAACCTGTATTTCACAAATATATAACATTATGGTTAACTTTAGAGTACTGTATTATTGAATAAATGAAACTTTACCTTAATATCTTCTATAACTTGTAATATTTATTTCTTATATAAATATGAATTAAGAACAGTGAGTGCAGCGACGTGTTGGCTGTGACCGGTACGAAATAGTTCACAGTTAAAATATTATTTTAACCTAGTTTTTTAGTGTACTATATGCAAATCAAACGATGCCCATTGAAATATTTAAATAGTTATGTAGCCCCGATGGCAACATATCTCATTTTTACAGTTTAATATAACAGCGGAAAATATCATGAGTTGGCCGTAATGGTACGGTGTTGTTTTATCGAGCTAGATGGCAACTCAAACTAACTGTCTGCTGAGCGAGATTTGTCGCGCTCTCTCTGTCTTTGTTTCTTTCACACTAGGGAAGTTTCACTTCGCTAATATTTGAAAAATTGTAGATGTTTTCAATTGTATCATATTTCATACTTATTACAACAAAATAATGATTTTTGAATTTCTAATTTACAATTGAAAAGAGATTTTAGTGTTTGAATACTTGTTTTAATATATTTAGATATGATAGTGGGTCAGTTACAAAGTGAAGTAGGCAGACGTGGCAAGCCATGACATGGTGTGTTGCTTTTTGCCAAACGAAGCGTAAATTATTCTTACTCCAAAAATTCTTCAAATTAATACATCATGTTTGTAGACGTGTTTTTGAAACCTACCTAGGCAAGTTATGAAGATGTGATAAATCTCTGTTTCCACGGCAGTAATAGATATACTGTGACGTGTGTTTCGTTAATCATTGCATCTGTGAAATGGTGTGCCTTTGTGCATCATGGTCGATACACTGGCTCTGTGTGTGCGTGATTTAAAATATTTGATGTGAACTATTTATACGTTTTAAATGTGAAGTGTTTTTATGACAAAGTTATTTATTTACATCCACGTCTGTTTATTTATCACAACGTTGTACCTTTGTCATAAGTCATGTAATGTAATTTGCCACAATCCCGGAAGAAAAATACTTCCAGTCTGATAAATTTCAATAACCCTAATAAACAGTAAGTAGCAATACATGGAAATATGAGAGGAATAAAAGTTATCGTAGGCTTATTTGTGTGCATGTTCACCGCTATCTTTTAAAGTTTGCATGACGAAAATGAGCAACACGAGTTGCGTGCTTGAATTTAATGTGCCTTTTTCGTTTGACTGGTAGTTTCTTTGTTTTAATATTTATTCCAACTGAGGCCATCCTTTTAAAGAAATAACCCAACACATATCAATAACAAAAGTATAATTAGTACAGCCCTTTACCTCACAGTTGTAATAGTGTTATTCACAGTCACGGCAAAATACTAACGTGCATTACATGTATTGAGCTATATCGTGGGAAACAAATATGTTAATGTAAAATAACCATACGAACTGGCATCAATTCAGGCATTTTCAAAACGTCATAAAGATGACCTAAATAATGTTAGAGGCCTAAACTGTGAATATTCATACGAAATGGCTTTTGAAATTGACAAAGACAGAATTCTTTGAAAAGCTGTAAACAATACATTTGACAGGTATAATAGTAGAAGTCACATTTCAATGTTTATTTTTAGGTATAGCTACAGTATACGAAAATATGTACACACACAGAGGAATGTACACATTGATTTTGACAGTTGCTACATGGCAGTCACATGGTACTGTTTGTTTACATTTGGCGGAAGGATACGAAATGGGCCTGCAAGTAGATATTTAGCAGGGCTCCAAGAAAGTTGCTTCCAATGGGGAATGGCCTATAGATGACATTTTCCTGGAAGGAGTATTGGGTGTTTCTCTTCCGGCAACGATGAGTGCTGCAAGCGGCCGCCCACCCTGATGACACCCAGAGCATAAAGGAAATGATGCAATTTCCTCAGCTTTCTGAAGCACTATTTATTATGGAGCAAATTTAAGTCCTCTGAAAGCAAGTTATGTTGCACCACTCAAACCCATTCAGCACACAACAACGTCGATTCACAGTGAGGTTGTTTCATAAATCCCATCCGAACTCTAAGCATACACGCTGTTACCGTCTTGAGAGTTACGAAAAGCCTTCTAACAATGTCCACATGGTATCAACACCTTCTTGGACTACTAGAACTTGTGCTCTCTGAGATTTATATTCAGGCATATCCTTTGTATCGGTCATCTTGAACTTATTTACAGGCCACATGTCTTCAGAATCTATCAACCATTCAGGTCCATGGAACCACACAAGACTGTTCACCAGCTGGTCAGGAGAAACACCGCACAATCAGAGGTCTGCTGGGTTACAGCTTGACAGGACATAACGACACGACCTAAGTGGCACAATTTGCTGCATTTCAGTGACTCAATTAGCAACAAAGGTCTAGAACCTGTGAAGTAATGACCGGAGCCATGACAGGACAGTGGAAGAATCTGACCACATGTACACACTGAAGGTATGAGCCATTTTGCTGAACATTTTGCTCACCCATTGCCACAATCTTGAGAGAAGCAAGGCACCCAACAACTCAAGCCTCGGAATTGATAGTGTCTTCAGTGGCGCAATCTTTGATTTTGCTGTGATTAGGCAAGTTGAAACGACTCCAATGTTGTTGACAATGAGAGCATAAATCACAGCAGCGTAAGCTTTCTCAGAAGCATCGCAGAACCCATGAATTTCAATACTGCAGGCACTAGTCCACTCAATGTGTCGTGGGATTCTCACCTTGGTCAGAGCACGCAGTGTTTTCTTGAAATGTAACCACTGCTGAGCAATATCTATAGGAACAGGTTGATCCCACTCTAACCCCATCGTCCACAGTTTCTGCAACAAGATTTTTCCCCCCACAACAACTGGGGCTACCCACACACATGGGGCGTAAAGGCGGGCAATATTTGACAAGATGCCTTGTTTGGTTATTGACAATTGGGGTACATTGATGTGGAATGTAAAATCATCAGTCTCTGGACACCAGTGTACAACAAGCACTTTGATACCTGGACTGGTCTCTTGATCTAGGCTATTCAAAACTTCTCGGTGTGATGTAGGCACATCCTCAGGTAGAGTGGTGCTGCTGGAGGACCATTTTCGAAGCTTAAATCCTCCTCATTGAAGCAGTGACACAAGTTCAGATTTCAGTTTGATTGCTTCTTCCAACGATTCAGCCCCTGTAACCACGTCATCAACAAACACGTCTCGCAAGAGTACTTGTGCTGCCTGCGAAAAGTTTTGAGCTTCATCAGTAACGAACTGCCTTAATATTCACAGTGCTTGAAAAGGAGATGATGCCAGTCCATACGTAACAGTGTTGAGTCTATATAGCTGCACATAGCCTCTTTAATTATAACATGGTGAGGAATAACATATGCTAGCTCCGAGATCTCTAATGCACCCACCAGAGGCTTGCCACCAGAGGTACAAGCAACTGAGATGAGTGTCATGTGGCCCAGTTCTTTATATTCCTTGCAAAACTGGTGGTACGCGGTTGCGAACGCCGGTGATTTATCAAATTTCTTCTCCAGATGTTCATACCTTAAACGTGCTTGTTGTAGCGACTCTCCTAACTCAGGCTGATTTTGTTTGCATGGCAGTCACCGCACATATCTACTATACATCTCTCGTGTGTGTTTCGCTGTAGTGCTCTTCACATTTTTCCTCATCAGTTGACAATACCTTTCTTGTCAGCACCTCTTTGACCACCTAGAATCATTGTAGTTGTACATCCAGACTGTTGTCTCGTATCAATAATGACACAGATGGCCTCCAAGGTGATTCACACGCAACCCTGCCACTCACAATCCAGCCAAACACTTTGTGAAGAGCATTGGGCTCAACTACAATATTCCTGCCAATCATATCATCACTCACTATGTTGACTGCCAAGCTGTCAATAGGCCTAGGAACATTGAAGATTGAATCCGCTAGCTTCAAATCATTCAAATGACCTATGGTACTGTGAGCTACCCTTGACGCAGGCATATTATACGTGATCTCCTTCAAGATTGTAGCTCTAACATCAAAATATATGTCCTGAGAGTTAATAAGTTTAACACAATAATAAAGAACTCCTCTTAATGTCTGAAAAGGTCCACTACAATCTCTCACTTGAACCAGAGCTGTCGAGAGCAGAATTGCGCGATTTGCATTTCAGTCTCATTAGACAAATGTTTGGACCTTAGTTATAGCACTCTCATGAGAAGAACCATCACGTTTTGCATTTTCTGTATCAACACTCTCACATGATGCGCCATGAGAAAAGTACCGCAACGATCGGTGACTCTTTTAACATTGTCTACAAGTGAATTTAGAAATTCTTGTGCACTGTGATTGGGTTTCAAACAATTGAAACATATGGATTGTTCTTTCAGAAACTTGACTTTCTGGAAAAAGATTTTGTCAAGAACTGCTCACATTTACTCAATGGATGTTTCTCCTTACACACTGGAAATACTGTATAATTTTCTACTGCAACAAGTAAAGTGCTTCTATGACCTTGTTTTGAATTGTCCTTCGTACTGGGTGCTGAATACTTATTCTTTAAAAATGTACTACTGTTGTCTGAGACTTTATGGTTGGTCACAATCTGAACATTCTCATTCGCCATAGCATATCTCTAGGAATATCAACAGATGGTCACAAGTCGGCAGGTCGTATATGGATAATTCAAACTCTTGGTGAAGAAAAGAATCTATCTTTTCTGGAAGAATGTTCAAAAGCAAAAAACTCCATTCAGAAACTGAAAAGTTTTCAGCACGCAGAGCATTAAGTTTTCACGCACTACACTAACAAAGCATGACAAAGATTCTGGCGAATTGGTATACACTTTTGAAAGTTGCAATATTTTTTGAACATGCAGTGTAGCAGTAACATGCAAGTTTTTGTACTTCTCCAGCAATGACCAGACAACACTGTAGTTCTCATTAGTGATCGGTAGATTACTTAGAGTTCCCTTAGGTTCATGCTTTAGACATCCAATCAGATAATGTAACTTCTGGACATCGGAAAGCAATATATCTTTATGCACCATAAATTTTTAGAGCTCTGCGAATGCTGCCCACTTGGCGTGGTTGCCCAAAAACACTGGAAGCAGTAGCGGCAGCAGCACTGCACGTGTACTGATAACTGTATCCCAACAGGTAATATTGGTTATCTTTATAGTACCATACCTGCCAACTTTTCAATTCCTCAGAGAGTAAAACATTTTGAAAATGTCAATTTTTTCGTGAACGGGACGCAACATTTTTCGAAAAACCTACAGTACTTTAAAGAAAATTTCTTCCATACACAACTATTTTCTAACATGCTAATCCTAAATTACAAAATAAATACGAAGTAGAAGTTAAAAATTTGTAAGGTCACGACTTCTTTAAAATTGCAGAAAATGCAGTTTTCACA
Organism: Dryococelus australis; assembly: GCA_029891345.1. NCBI lineage: Eukaryota > Metazoa > Arthropoda > Insecta > Phasmatodea > Phasmatidae > Dryococelus > Dryococelus australis. Next base: position 199,049,209 of record CM056994.1, read on the forward strand.
ATTATAGCTTAACTGTGTAAGAAAGGGAGTATGCCAACCTAAAGTTTAAAGGAAAAATCTTTGCAAGAAAGTGAAAATTGTTTACTTAACAACGCCTACTTATTAATAATATGTATACTTTAAGTTATAAAAAAAATGCTTAATGTACAATGAGAAGTAATACTAACAGTAAACATTAACAAATTACAAGCCTTACCTTCAAACCAACTTTCCTTTCAATCAACTTCAGTTATTCACATTTACACTAAAGCTATTGTGTTGCATGTTATTTGCAACACACTGTAACACATATTATTTAAAAAAACCAAAATTAAAACAATAGTTCAAACTTCAATCCTGATTAATACTCTTGACTGGCCATCATATACTTTTTTAACACTTCCGAATCAGGAAACGTCTTTTTGAACATAGGCCCGGCATGGTACACTACAATTATCGGAATGTTCTGTTCAACTAGAAAAGATGTGAAATAGCATTCCACTCCTGTAAAACGTTATCCACATCAGAATTTTTGACAAATTATTAAAACCGCCTTTCACATTTTAAGTGTGTTTTTCGCACTTCACGTGGTTGAAAAAATATGTTCTACCGTCTTGTACAATGTTTATTTACATTGCGCCTACAAAGACTGTAAAATGCAAACTTGTCTCCTTTGTTACATTTAATATACATGGAAATTCTTCAGTGTACTCTTTCCAAAATAATCAGAAAATAGGTTTTCTTATGTTTTCCACTCATTTCATCAATTACTTCGCGACACAACATCGTAAAAAATATGCAGTTACAGCATGAATATGGCCGACCAGAAAACACAAGCACTCTGTGTGATGCAAAGATGGTGAGATACGAGTATTGAACACTTCATAAAAATACGCTTCAGCAGCGCTGTCTAAAACTTCAATCAGCCAATAACATTACACAATTAGCTACCAGTTTCTTTGTTACAATAACATGTCTCTATCGTGCTATCTATGGCGATCATAAGGAAAATACGTAAACAAACAAAAGTGTTATGAACTTATGATTAACAAATACAACCGTAAAAGTTTAGCCTTTTTCTGTAACCCCGTAAACACACTATAAAATCCATACATTTTACAGACAAACCGTAAAAGTTGGTAGGTATGTAGTACATCTATTATACTGTACGCACAAAAGCCGGAAAACCTTTTCAATGTTCACAAACACATCCTTAATCTCGTTTAGAGGTCTCGATTCAGTTTTTGGCGGGACAGTATACAAGGCAAAATTGTTTGCTAATAACTCTGCCCATTTTGCCACTACTTCATCAAAATCCTCCACGAATTCTAAGTTTCTCTGCATCTTGCACCACTGCATTTAACAACTCGTTTGCTTCTTCTATTTTAGCTAAAAGATAATCAAACACAATTAATTGTAGCTCACTATTTTGCTGCACCATGGCCATGGTCAACTTTAATACGCACATGCACCAGACCGTTTGATTTAGTTTCACGGTAAAAACAAGAGTCTGGTTGCTAAAATCTCGATCCTGCCCGGAGGACCAAAAATGTTTACATTGTTTGATGGATTGCACAAAGTAACACGAAAACACAGGATTGAAAAACATCACAAACACTATCTTTACTACACATCAGCCATCTTGTTACAACACCTCCTACAACCTTAAAAAATAAAAACAAACCAGAATACAGTTGCAGCCACCAGCAACCTACTAGACACAAATATCCCAAACATTGTATGAATAAAGAGAATTTTTTCTCTGAGAAAGTTCAACTTTAAAGTTTTCAATAAATGATTTCACCATCTATTATCTTCGAAAGGTTAAATCTCGACGATAATATTAGACGGCAGGACTAAACTGGCAAAACGCTGATCTTACTTGAAACCAATCGTAGGTGCAGATGGCGGGTGGCTGGTACCCAGACGACATGAGAGTTGCGAAGTCCGCAATTAAGTTGGGATCCTTTCCAGACTCTGCATGCTCCTGTAGTGGATGATTGTACAGTACTTCTGCAACACTGGGATGAGGCCTCCTCTTGATCCTGGGGTGATGCAAGCTGTCCCGTCAAAGTCACTGCGTCAACAGACTTCCTCGTTCAATGGCTTCCTTCGCAAGACTACTAAACGTTCGCAAACATTCTTGCTGAAAGTTCTTTTTTAACAGAAAGTTTCTGAGACGTTCTTGTGTTCGTAACAAAAGAATTTCAGTAAGACAAAATAATCATCTTCTTTGCCTGAATGTCACAGATTTGTATAACAATTGTGCACAACCTTGATAAATTAATCATGCAGAATTTTACATATGATTATTTGTTTCACTGCCATTAAAAATAATATAACTATCATATATAACACATTATTAAATGTAATAACTCATATTGCGGTAGCGAAGGAAGCGTTCAATAGGAAGAGGAAATTGCTATGCGGAAAACTAGATAAAGCACTAAGGAAAAGACTTGTCAAGTGTTTAGTATGGAGTGTGGCACTTTATGGGGCAGAGACGTGAGGACGAAAAAAGGCTAGAAGCATTTGAGATGTGGGTGTGGAGGAGAATGGAGAGGATACGCTGGGTGGAAAGAGTGAGTAATGAAGAAGTGCTGGGAAGAGTTTATGAGAGGAAAAAACTGCTGAAAGTCATAAGAGAAAGGAAGAAGAACTGGATGGGACACTCGAGACGGGAGTGCTTACTAACTGACGCTATGAAAGGAATAGTTTGTGGAAAAAGATTGAAAGGAAGGAAAAGATACAAGTTGTTAGATGACATCAAGGGAAGTGGTAAGTATATGGACCTGAAGAGGTTGACAGGAGAGCATGGAGAGATACCACGTGAAAACTTGCCTCTGGGTAGAACACAAATTATGACGACGATATTTGACACAAATGGAAATTATTACGATTAAAAGACATTAAACAAAAACATTGACAAATTTTCCACAGATATTCTGGCATCAAATTAAGCAATAAAATTTTGAAACAATTTTGGGTAACCTCTGGTAAGGCTACTTCTTACAGAGTGAAAACAAAATGTGCATATCAAACAAAATCTCCAAGTTTCCCTATTATGATTGGTATGATTAGTGTCACTCCTTTTTCAAGTAAACAAGTAGTTTCCTTTCAAAAAAAATACCACAGAGAATGATATAGTTCGTTAAACATAGATTCTTAGTATAAAAATTATCTCCAACCATTACCATATAACATAATTTGGAAACAGTTTCACTGGCAAGGAGAAAGTTAGCAAAATGGAAATATTCACATAAACTAAAGTATTTTCAGAAATGCAAATGCGCTGGCAACACATATTCTGAAATATTAATTTGAATTGCTTAGTTGACCAGAAAGGACACAAAATAAATCTAATTAACATTGGTGGTACATCAAAAGAAACAAGTCTATCTCAAAACAAACTAAAGTCTATCTGAGTCTATCAACATCCAATCATGTTCATCTGGGATTCAAATAAATTGTGTTTGTTTATTTAACTCTGGTATCATTCAAAAATTTGTCTGTAGGTTACTGAACTGATATGAGTAAAAAAAACTCAACCATCCATTATTGACTTCTCATGAGACCCTAGTACTTCTTACTGCTGCACTCTACTCCTGCACATCCTGGTTGGGGTCTAACTTGTCAGCTTGGCTGTTTGTTCCCTGGACAGCTGACTTCCTCGGGATGACTGCTGCGTAGTGTCGTCTTTCCTTCAAAAGAGTCTCCCTGACTTATGTTCTCGTTGCTATGACAAAACGTTAAATTACACATTTGGTTCACCTGTTTCACAGTTGAGCATGATTTCCTTGGTGCAATATGTAATGTCAATGGCACAATTTACACAAAAAAAAATGTTCACTTAAGCGTCTCATTCATAGAAGAAATCTTTGTTCGCTATTAAACTGCAGCAGTAGTGTCCTAGTCCATTTTACTGATTGAAACTTCCTTATATGTTTTTTTTTATTCACACTTAATTTAACACCACTCACTTATCAATTACAGCTAAGAACGTGTAATTGTCCCCTAACCCTAACATGTAGTAGTGTCCTTTTGTTGGTAATTCTACTTGAAACTGGGAAACTTTTGTGTTTGTAGAAACAAGAAACTACAAGAAAGAAACACCAGATATGGTACTATGGTAGATAACAAAGATCACATCTCCATAGTATATGTAGAAGATCAAGACATATTCTTGCTTTGAAATTGTGCCGTATTGGCACAATTTCTTAATTTTCTAGGTAACACTTCTATTTTTAAATGCACCAAAATAGTTTGTTTTATGTGTCACTGAGTATTTTGTAATATGTCCTTGTGAGTTTGATATTTGCTACTATTGAATTTTATAGGTTGTCACTGAGATGAGCTAATTTTCAGCTACTTAATATTTTGAACAGTTATTGAGATGGCGAATTTTATAACCACTTACGTCCTTAATAATTATATTAATTTTTATTGACTTCAAGTATATGATATCTGTTTATCTCTTTAGATAGAATGTTTTATATATTAATAAATATTTTATTACAAATTTCTTAATCATTTGGTTATATTGATATTTTGATTAATGCAGTAATTAATTGCTTTATGCCCATTTGGAATCACCCGAGTCATTAAATTTATATTTAAAGTCAATTTGTCTGGTAAAAAAAAACCTTTGTTTTCAGTTTGAACTATTTGAAATTTAATTAATTTTAGTTGTGGTCCAGTGGCCAGACATTCATATTTGTTTTATTTGGCCATGTGACTAAACTTTTATTGAAACATTTTGCGCTAATTATTTATTGGCTACTAATCTTCCCTCAGTTTTATTTCCCCTGCGATTTCAATTTGACTCAGAATTGGTACTCTGAAAGAGAGTTCTTAAAGCTCGCTAAAGCCTTCCAGGCTGCTGTTTCATCCACTCGTTACCAGTCAGAAAGGATGTAAGCTGCGCCATTCGCAAATTCTGTAGTCACGACAGCCATCGCTACCCCCTTCCACGCTTCATGTAGCCAGTCTTGCCTATCTATTTCTTGCTCGCATCCCTTTGGGACCGTCTGTGATATCTAGCGGCGGTTCCGGAACTATCTGTACCTGGGTTTGCTGAAACGGCATCCCCTGGCATCACACACTTTCTTCCTAGGCTCGCTGTCGTCATTATGTTTTTACGACATGTGGCGGCCATGAGGCGGTTTGTGGGGACTTAAGCCCCTTTGGTGTTTTACACCAAATTTTTATATCACGTAGTGGAATCTGGTAGTTTTGTGGTGATGTGTAGATTAAATTTTTTATTTATTTTTGTGCTTTTCTCCATGATTTCGGCATTCTTCCGAATAATGTAGTAATTTTTGTCTCTACCCCCCTCTGGTGAGTACCGGTTTTGGTTATTTTCGCTTTGACACGTGCTTTAGTAATATTTTTAACTCACTATTGTGTACCTTCTGTATGTTTCAGTGAGGGTAAGCGAGTTTCTGTGATTTCCGTCTGCATGGGATTAACTTCAGTTGCGTGATCTACACAAACTCTGTGCTTTTCTCAGCTCTACTCTTTGTACGAGTTCACATTCTCAAGCAACTTTAATTCTCCTTCATGTTTCTCTGCTGAGCCTTCGACTTACTCAACAGGCCTTTCAACCAACGTTGTTTATTCTATGCATTACGATGACATGATAAGTCCTACAAACTCATATTTCTATGTTTTTGCTACTGCATTCATAAACATTTTAGACACAATGACACTAATTCACAATAAGTTTTTTTTAAATAATTATTTTACTTTATTGTTTTGTTGCAATTAATCTTCTGTAGTAGGCCTAATACTCATTATGATTTAATATGTATGGATGCATCCCGATACCATTAAGAGGTAGTGATAATTTAATTGTTTTATCATATTTTATTCCCTCGTTAATGTAAACATGAATTTTGAGTCAGTTGCTGGATTGATGTGTCCTCCAGTTTGATAATTTCATTTATCTGATGTTTCAAGTGAACTTTTGAAGCATCATAACTAAATGAAAAGGAACCTTATTACTGAAATTTCTCATTAGTTCAACAACGAACTAAAGCATTTTTATATTAAATTTTTTAATACTGTTTTTCATATTATCGAGTGTTATCACGTCCTTTTCTGAACAACTTAAATTTCTTGTTTTGATAATAATTGTATTTACTTTAACTGAAATAATCAATAAATTTACAAAAATATTTTATTTAGCACACCACCACAATTAATAAGTTTTCATTTATTTAACTTAATATACTTTCACCTCTGGACTAAATATTTCTTAAGATCTGATAAGCCAGTAATAAGTCTTGTTTATTATTTTTGAAGGAAATTTATCATCCATTTGTGCCTTGTACAATTCCCAGCATGAGTGATGGTTTGTTTATGCCACTTCTTATATAATTATATAATATGGTATCTGATTTCCATTCAGTCCCTGTCTTATGTTTTCAGTAGCCACTTTATTTCAACGTGTTTATGTGGTGCTTTCTTTACATAAAGCGCTGGTCTTCTTTATTTATGAAGCGGGGTTATAGTGTATTGCATTATATTATATATTTCTTAATAAACGTACAGCAGCCATCAACAATCAACATGATAAAAAAAATCAATTTGGCGATGGTTTACCAGGATACTTCCGGAATACTCTAGCCAATTGGATATCAACCTGCATGCTATTGGTATGCCATTTAAATTTAACAATGATGTTTTTCCTTTTTGATTCTTGTTAGTTTTTTCTCCCTGTCTTCCTTCTATTAAGAGTAGGCAGGGTAAACATTTTGTTTACTATATAATCAATAGTTACATCCTCATCACGTTTCATTAAACATTTCAGTAGGAGTTAAAATTTTTCTGCTAATATTCTTAAGTCTCCTCTTCCTTAAGGTGATAACGTAATGGAATCCATACACGTGCCATATCCAAAAACCGCGGAATTTTTTTTTAAACATTTTCTCTTGAAGCAATCTTGAAAAGTTTAATAAGAAATATCTGTAACTCATGGTAGGGCAAAACAAACAAAATAATACGCAGAATCATCTAAGATGCTTCACTCTACTCACATTACATTAACCACAGTAATAATAGTGACACAACATCTCTTCTTTCCTCTTCGAGCTAAACAAATAACTTATTTATCACACAGCATGATCAGTATTGGAGAGAGTATTTTTCCCACATTATACCATTGTAGGAGGTGGCAAATACTCTTTTAGAGCACTTATATTGTATTTTCCTACAGTCTCCCCTTAGTCTATAGAAACTAGTTCATAACAATTACTGTTCACCACTTGTACAATTCCGTACAGCCCTACATATAATGGCATGAGTTTACTGGTAAGAAAATCCCTAGATCTACTTGCAGAATGTGCTCTTAAAAGAACCAATGTCCCAATGCCCAAGCTATTCTACTTGGACCTTTTCACATACTTGTGACGATGTTCGGTAGCTAATAACAAATCCTTCCTGGCAAAATCTTCCGACTCTTTCTTCCAGCCCTCCCTAGTTATATGGTAGTCTTCACTTGGGTTAGGAGGAACAGGTAACTTACTTGGTGTGACAATTTCATCGTCACTATTGTGATTTGGTTGTAAAATGTGATGGTTTGCAACACTTTTGGGTGTCATTTATTTACTTCGACACTCTTTGTAACTTTTATCAATTATATTATATAAACTTTTATCATCATTAGATACAATATAAATCACTGTCATGTGTATTAACTATTTTATTTCTTCTTCTGCCATTGATTATTTCATCTTCAAGTTTATATGAAAATTAAAACGTACACTGACTAATTGCATAAAGCAGCACATTTTCCAGGTTGGCATACTATGTGAAAGTTGAAAATTTTCTGGGACAAGAAACTACATTTAAACAAAGCAGTAAGAAATTACGAACAATGTCACTGCACTCAGAACATGTATAAAAAAGTTTCTTTAATTATGTTAATGAATACTTTATTTCAAGACATAGAAACTGACACATTTGTTGGCCGTGCACCGCTATTCGTTTACACAAGAGCATGGACCATTAAAAAAAAACTGAAAACATCAATGTATAAGCTAACTTGAACGTTGCATAAGATAGGCGATGATATAAGAGAGTTATGAATATATAAATGTGTTATAATCATTACAGATTTTCTTTGAATTGCAGGCGACAAAAATGTTTAAACTTTGCAACTATAGTCCATTCCCCATTGGAAGCAACTTTCTCGGAGCCCTGCTAAATATCTACTTGCAGGCGTGTTTCGTATCCTTCCACCAAATGTAAACAAACATTGCCATGTGACTGCCATGCAGCATCTGTCAAAATCAATGCTTACATTCCATTGTGTGTCAGTACATATATTCATATACTTTCACTACACCTAAAAATAAACATTGAAATGCGACTTCCACTTTTATACCTGTCAAATGTGTTGTTTACTGTTTACAGCCTTTCAAAGAATTCTGTATTAGGTGTATTTCAAAAACCATTTTGTACGAATATTCACAGTGTAAGCCTATAACATTATTAAGGTCAACTTTACGTTTTAAAAATGCCTGAATTAAAGACAGTTTGTACGGTTATTTTTCATTAACATATTTGTTTTCCACGACATAGCACATTACACGTAACGCATGTTAATATTTTGCCACGACTTTGTTAAACACTGTTACAACTGCGAGGTAATGAAATGTAGTATTTAACTTTTTGTTATTTATATATGTTGGGTTATTTCTTTAAAAGGATGGCTTCAGTTCGAATAACAAAGGAATAGACATTCCAACGAAAAAGCGACATTAAAAAAAAAAAAACGCAACTCGTGTCGCTCATTTTTTGTTATAGAAACATAAAATATAGCAGTGAAAATGCACTCAAATAAGCCTACCATAACTTTTATTTCACTCATATTTATATGTATTTCTACTTACTGTGTATTAGTTTTATTGAAATTTATTGGGACTGGACTTGGTTATTTTGTTGGGATCGGTGGTACATCACGTTACACGAATGTGTTTCAAACATCCAGGGCAAAGGTACAACGTTGTGATAAATAAACATACGTGGACAAAAATAGTCATAAAAACAGTTCACATTTACAACGTATAAATAGTTCACGTCAAATATTTGAAATCACACACAGATCCAGCGAAACTATCACCAAACAGCCACACCACGCTATTTCACACGCAGCAGTTAACAAAACACACTGAACAGTATATTTATTACTGCCGCGGAAGCACAGATTTATCACAACCTTGTAGCTTCCTTAGGTAGGTTTACAAAACACAACGTCTGCAAACGTGATGTGGTAATTTGAAGTAATTTTCTGAGTAAGTATAATTTACATTTTGTTTGGTAAAACGGCAACACGCCATGTCGTGGCTCACCACGTCTGCCAACTTCACTTTTTTTCTGCCCCACCATCATATCTAAATATATTAAAATAAGTATTCAAACATTAAAATCTCTTTTCAGTTGTAAATTACAAATTCAAAAATCATTATTTTGCAGTAATAAGTAAGAAATATCCTACAATTGAAAACGTATACAATTTTATTGCATACTAGTGAAGTGAAACTTTCCGAGTGTGAAAGAGAGAAAGACAGAGAGAGAACGACCAACCTCGCTTAGCAGACAGTTGCTTCAAAATTGCTCTCGCTCGATGATACAACACCGTACCATTGCGACCTACTCACAATATTTTCTGCTGTTATATTAAACTGTAAAAATGAGATATGTTACCATCGGGGCTACCTAAATATTTCAATAGGTACCGTTTAATTTACAAATAGTATGCTAAAAAACCAGGTTTAAATAATATTTTAACTATGAACTATTTCTTACTGGCCGTTGCCAACACGTCGCTGCTCTCGCTGTTGTTAATTCATATTTAAAAAGAAATAAAATATTACAGGTTATAAAAGATATTAAGATAAAGATTAATTTATTCAATAATACAGTACTATGAAGTTAACCATAGTGTTATATATTTGTGGAATACTTGTTATTGAAAAAACAGGTTCACATGTTTTGCCTAGTGTGTTTTTTCAAAGGTTGATTTTCATAAGTCTCTTCCAATCGGGAATGGATGATAGTAAGACGTTAAAACGTGGAACTACTGCTTGTAGTGCGCTATAAACGTAAATGCGAGCAATGTGGTCATTGCTTACGTTAAAATATGTGCAGTTATAGGCAGAAATTTTTTTTTTCAAAGGTTAATTTTAAGAGCTCTCACTTTATCGTGAACCACCTATTACACTAAATGCCTTCACAATGATCTGGTGGTCCTGAGGTATGCGTGTGGACACACTGATATCTGTGTTTATTTGTGGACGAGTGCACATGTTGTGAACTGTAGCCTTCATAGACTGCCGGTCATGTACACAGTACATCAGTACATTAAATTAGTTTAAGTCCTGTAAGTTGTATTAAACTGTAATAGGCATCTCAACACTGTTTTGGTTGTAACGTTCGCCGGAGGCGTTTCCGGACCCGGGTTCCCTATCTCAAATGGATGCTGACACCCTTCGTCATCCCTGGAAGTTCGTAACTGACCCCTGATCTATCCTGTATAATATTTGTTACTTCGTAATACGAGTGTCACCGATAATGTCAGCTCTATTATATAATATATATATATATATATATATAATATATATATATATATATATATATATATATATATATATATATATATATATATATATATATATATATGTAGAGCTGACATTATGATCTGTCGTGTCTCTCTTTTCATGTAGGGGATGGATTAGTGCACACTTATATTCTTTATATATATATATATATAAAGAATATAAGTGTGCACTAATCCATCCCCTACATGAAAAGAGAGACACGACAGATCATAACAATTACAGAGGATCTCACTGCTGCCAGTCTCACATAAAATTCTGTCCATAGCACGCCTTAACAGGCTAGAACCTCGGGCAGATCCACAATTAGGTGAATACCAGGCAGGTTTTAGAAAAGGAAGATCATGCGTCTAACAGATCTGGAACCTGAGAACACTCCTGAAAATAAGACAAATGAACAACACTGTCTGACCTTGTTGCATCCTAAACCAAGGGCGTGGCAAGGCGGGATTTGCATAAAAATTTAACAAAACCAATCAGAACACTAATAATGGGAAATGCCAAGCAAAAAAAAACTTTTTCTGTACAGTGTAAGGGTAGTTAAATGCTTTAATCGATTTGTAAACAAAAACAGAACAGAAACAAAGAAGTGTCATCATGTTCTTTTATTTTAAGTATATTTTTCAATTTTGATACTTAAAAACATTTATATAAAACCCAGGTTACCAAAATATAGAATAAAATGCAACCAAATTCAGGTACTAATAGTTCCGCTGGTATTCAGCTAATACTTATACATATTATAGTTATGCTGCTTACTGGCCATATTAATAAGTAAATACAAACTGCAAAAGGCCATCACAAAATATATTGAGCAGGTGACCCCAATTTACCATAGTTACAAATGGCTACTATATTTCTGTTACTCCTACATTTACCATTGATATTATTACATCATGTTTAATTCCTTCACTAGGAAAACCCCATTTTGTTAACACATTACTGGTCATCAAACAACAATTATGTTTTAATTTACTCGCAATCCCAAGTGGATGGGAGCAACTGCTAAGCAATGCCAGCCTTAACTCCAACGAGTATATTGGATTTTTGAGCAAGCCATAAACTTCGTGAAGTTTCACTAAAAAAAGTCCTAAAAACAAGGAGTTTCGCATAACTCCTACTTAATACCAGAGACAGAGACCATAATCAAAGATTATTGGCAAGTGTTCATAACAATTTACAATTTGTTTACAAAGGTTTGCAATAGTTTACAAATGTTTGAAAAAATGTATACGAGTGGTCGCAAAAGTGGTTCCTAGTGGTTACAACCACTTTACGTCCTGGCGACGACATATCCACTAAAACTTGGTACCAAAAAGTAACAGTATTGAATTTTTGGTTAAAAGGCCATCAGTTAGCAAGTTAAAACATTGAATTATTTTATGGCCATCATGGCCCCTGCCTAACGTCAAAGTGACGTAAGTGACCTCTTCGCTTTAGGAGCCTACATTTGGTGTTTCAAATAAACTACTACTTATCTCATGGTAGACGCTTGTCCCCTTGGTGTCCCTTTACTGACCCCGAGCAGCGTGTGACGACATTAAATACACTGCTCTGCACACTTGTGCTACCATTTATGGTGACCAACGCAGCGGACACCAATATCTCTTAGGTGGTATAATACAATGAAATTCAAAACATCCAATCAGATTACAAATATGCCCTCAACTTCCGTCCCCTTGACCAAGATGCCGCAAGTAACGTAACAAAACATCACGTTTTTTGCTATACACGCACCTACCCAAGCTAGTCGTCAACTGTGCTGCGCTCCCATGGCGAATCACAGAAACATCAGTAGGCTGGACACATCTTTGCCAGGCCTTGGTGTTGCTGCATGTAAAAATTAGGCACTTACATTTACAGCTATTTTCCCGGTACCTCAGATGTTTTTAAGTATTTTGTACTGACGTGAACCTGGCAAGAACATCACAGTTCCATTTTGTTAGTGTTTTAAAATACATCAGAAAGTTTTAAACCTCGAAACAATGTGTAGAAAGCTCGTGCATAACAGGTAGTACGCTGCACAATTCAACCGGTTACCAGGCAGACACAGTAAGTACTTTTTTGTGCTACATGGTCACAGCCCTGTAATTTTAAAAGTGTTTTTAAATTGTTTTGCAAGTTGAAAATTATTCACAGACGTTGCGGTGACGGGTCGCCCGTCATAACTGTAATCACATTTGTTGATTTCAAGAAGGCATACAACTACATAGGCAAACACTCGTTGACATAATGAAAAAATACGGCATAGACAAGAAAACAATAGCTGTCATACAACAGACACTGATGGATACCACATCTAAAATACAATTTATGGGATAAACCTTAGAAACATTCCAATTCGCACAGGACTCAGGCAAGGAGACTGACTATCACTTCTTTTATTCAACATGGTATTGGACAAGTTATCACACAATGGGAAAAACAGGTCAAAGGAATACAGTAAGGAAGAATGCGTGATACCAAAACAATCATAAGATGCCTGGAATTTGCGTATGACCTAGCGATACTCAACAACAATAGACAAGAAGTACTGGAACATTTGCATCAAATTGCCGCCAAAACAGGTCTACAAATTTTGTAAGAAAAAACGTGGTACATGGAATAATGAAACAACAATATACAAACAAACAATACACGCAAAATATGGAAACATACAAAGAGTCGAGACATTCAAATATCTAGGGGAATATATACAAATAGGAGGATCGAACAAGGCATTAAATAAGGAAAGATCAGAAAACTTTGAAAGGCATACAAACTCACAAGGGTGCATTATAACAAAAGAAATATATAAAGACAGGCCAAACTCAGACATTACAACACATTTGTACTGCCAGAAGCACTAAATGCATCAAAAACTGCCATAATTGGGGCTTCAGGCATCACAGAAGTTGAAAAATTTGAACACAAAATCCTTAGAAAATTTTGGGAGCAATACATAAAGAAAGTACATGGATGAAAAGACCAACCAAAGAATTATATGAACATACAGATAGACACAGATATGATCAGAAGATGCAGATTACAATTCTACGGACATATACAGAGAATGATATAACACTAGACTCACAAAGAGGATCTTTGATGTGGTGAATAGTTCTATCACGAGAACCAATTGGTTCCATGAAATAGAACAAGACCTAAATCTTGCAGGGATCAGTAAGAAAATGACAAGAAAAAGGGGACCATTCAGAAACAAAGTGGACAGAACAAAGGAAACACGGACACAGTGAACGAATGAAGAGGTTTTGGGAAGAGAAAAGGAAGAAGCCAAGTAAAAACTGAATAATCATGAATAATTTGAGTAAACACTGTCCTAAAGGCCAATAAAGAGTAATAATAATGATAATTAATATTTATTTATTTATCAGAGATAATTGTGCCACCCAACAATGAGAAAGCATTACCATGGTGGCACATACATAACATTCAAACACACAGACAAATACAACAAAAAACATACATACGAGGACAGAAAACAAAAAGAGAAATTATGAAAAAACAAAAAACTTAAGAAATACAAAGAGTGACAAAAAAAATACAGGACATTTGTGTTGAAATTATTTAAGTGTTAACCTGTGGGTTACAAAATGTTTATAAAGATCCTGAAAAAGAATCATTTTACCAAAGAAGGGGTCAAAATTTTAAAAATATTTATTAAAATTTACTTACACATCTACTCACTAAATCTTTTTTGTGACATAAAACTGAAATTTTTTTTTGACATTCTGAGTATACAGAGGTGCTTTTAACCAAACTTTTTTTTACTTATACGTACACATGATAGGTAATTTAAAAACACACTGATTAAAAAAAGACAATCCTTAAAGGCTCCAGGATCAATTAAAGATTGTTTTATATTTAACTAATTCATTGTTATAATCATAATCTATTTGTGATGAATATCTATGAAACAATAATCTAAAAACATTATTTTGTATGTTCTGTATTCTACTTGCACCACAGTAACATAGTTAAATACTACAGAGCAATATTCTAATTTTTATCTAATTAAAGCATTATATAAACAAAGCAATGAGTCTGGTGATCTAGCAGAGAAACTTATAAAATTAATTAAACCTAATGTTATTTATTAAGCTATCAGTATATACATGAAAAAACAATTTAGAGTCTAACATCGTATCAAAATCTTGTACACGTTCCACTCTTTTTATAGGAGTATTATCAACATAATATGTAGCATCTCTACAGGACTGGTGCCAATGTGCCAGATATCGAGGTCTAGTAACAATAGCTTGCCCCAGGCGAGGATGCAACTAAAGTCCATTCCGGACCAAATTGACGTGTTTTTTGTGAATGTTACTTATATTCATTGTTTGGTTTTTTTTTTTAAATTTAATCTGTGTTTAAATAGACTTTACTAACGAAAGACTAAAGAAGTCACACAAAACTTTGTCAGACATAAGAAATGCAGTCTTCACAGGCATCACCTATAAACAGAGAAGCCTGCACAGATATTCAGGACCGCAGCTTTTGTCTCTGTGCTATTCATATTTCCCTCCTTGTGTGCATGCTGATATTACAGGTAAACAGAGAAACGCACAGTTACAAACAAGCTGCCCGCGAAAGATTGACAAGTGCCCAAATAAGCTTATTAGGACTCGTGCCACTTTCTGGCCTTGAGGTTTGAATGACCAGAATTATTGTTACAAAAATATTCTGGTAGTTGTCACTGTCTCCCTCAGCGCAAACTATGGGTGTGGGGAACCTTCTGGATTGCGAAAACCTGTCTATAAAAGCACAGCGGGCCTCTGGTCTGGAGTCTTGTTCATCCTTAAGTGATAGTTGACAGAGCCAGTGAGGCCACCAGCAATGACGAGGACAGTCATCAATGAGAATGACCTCTACAGATTTTAATCACTGGAATTTTGTATGCTAACATCTGTCAACATTTTAGCAGCTGTTGCACCTTTGGTTATTTTGTAAATGCAGTTGGGTTGAGAATTAAGGAAGGTTACAGTTTGGTAGTTATGTAACAGACGTGTGAAAGGCAAAAAATGAAATGAATTATTTGAGAAGCTTTTTCTTTAGTGACATTGTAAAACTTAGCTCTCCAGTTTTCTGTGTACCAATGGGAAATAAACTTTTGAATGATTTTATAACTTACAATAAGTTCAGTGTTTCTCACTTTTATTTATTTGGTTAGCATTTAATTTGCAACTACTCATGTATTTTTATAAAACATGCAACTCTTTGTGTTCTTGAATTCTCCTGTCAAATTTCCATTTTCGGTTCTTAAATTACAATCACAAACAAAATACTGCAAACACACATCTAAAATACTGAACAGATTATAAACCTCCACATGCAAACAAATTAAATGGATTCTGTAGACAATTTCATTAATGTGTTGTAAAACTGTTACTATGAAATCATTAACCCTACATATTGTGCATATTTTGTAACCTGAATGACAACATATGTAGATACTACACAACTAATGTGGGTGGTTAACTGTGAATTTTCTTTTCTATTGCAGTACTGTATTTAATTTTAGGTTGCATGGTCATGAGCCATTACAACACTGATTTGGCAAGTAAACATTATTTTAGTAATGCTGAAGTGTGGTTTAAAAATGTCATCAGCTCGAATTTGCCACAAGGGCGTAACGCTTCAGCAAATCTTATTTTAAAATAAAATTTCTACATAAATAATGTTTTTGTTTTATGTAATATTAAAAACACTTTAAAATAACAGCAATTTTATTATGAGGATGTGTGATCTACAATGTTGAGAATTATGTAATTATAAGTAACTGAATTACCTGTAACAACTACACAACATAAGAGAAGTAAACATTACATATTTGGATTGTGTAATTTTTACATGTAATCTACTTAGCTTATTTAAAAAGTAATCATCACTTGATAATAGTTTCATATTTTCTGTATGGCGTGGCAAAAATAATAACTCTATTTGGCCTGAATTATATCTTCATATGTTTCAAAGTCAAGCTCTTGTACTGGAGCATTTACACTACTAGTGCATTGTGTAGGTATATTCTATATGTGTAACAGTAATTAATTACTTCTAGAATTTTTTAATTAGCAACTAAACCAATTACATTTCTTTAAATACATTTAAAATTGAGCTTAGTAACATTTTACCAATAATTTACCTATCACTGGTAATCTACTACATGTAAGCCTATAATTCTGAATCTGTTTCTAGTTTTCATCTGCTACATATTATTCTCCGGTTCATATAACCACTGAGTAATAGATATACCTAGCATGGACTTCCACAGGTTAAAATTTCTGACTACTCCAGCAGGTAGGAATCTGTAGTTCTTGGTATGAACACCACATAGCGCCAGTCCATTTTTTGGTGACTGTGTGGGGAAGTCTGCAGCCTTGCCACTGTGACATCTACACCCTATCCAACTCATACTCCCTCTCACTCATTCCCAGACCCAATTCCTTAACAGTAGAACATGTTATGAATGTCTGCTATACCCACGAAGCTGGGATAAACAAGATGGCGGACACCCAAGTAACCAACTCAAGTAGTGTATGTTCATTTACGAAAATATTACGGGTTCTGCAAAACTTATGTACAAAATGAAACTTAATGTAATAATACGTAAAAAGAAATGTTGCAAAATACTCACAAGGTAATAATAAAACAATAAACACAACTTTATAAAATATGTGATAACTGTGGAGTTAGGTAATGTATACACACTCTCACACGGACGCTCTGTACGCTGTGTGTATCTCAGTGGGTTGGTGCGCAGGTCTTCACCACATAATGTTAGGCATTAGCATTCAATTCTCAGCTGTGTAACAAATTTTTTTTTGTGATACATTATTGCTGTTTGTTTATAACTTATGCTATTATTAGAAAAAGTTTATTTCCACAATTACTTTGTTTAAAAGCAAAAAATGCATAAGTAACAGCAAGTTTGACTGACTAACTGTGGTTGATTACTAATAAAATTTATTGGTTTCTAAAGTACATAATTTGAGCTGTGTAGCATGAGTAATGTTAACAGGCACACATAAAAGCCTCAAGTTTAATGTTGTGATAGTTTTGCATTCTTTTGGCCTTCTAAATATAAAAGCTTGTTTAATTACGGAAGGCACAAGTTTGAATGACACTCATTAAAGATTGAAGTGTAAATACAGTGATGGAGGGTGGGGATGATATCGAGATATATTCCCCCACCAAAATGAAAATAAAAAAATTAAAAAAATTATTCTGACAACTTTTATTTCATTTCAATATAAGAAATATGTGATCCCCATTGAACATGAAGGATGTTTATAGCATTTTATGGTTCCATATCTGTATATTAGCCAACTGAATATAAATAATATTTGCTAATGTTTGAATGAGTGGCGTTAATGTCCGTCATATATACATGTGAATACATACCTTGTTTTCCATACGTAAGCAGTACCATTACTGCCGTTACTCATACAATTAATAGTACTTGTACGTAGAAACCTACATATATGCAATTTTCAGGGAAAGGAAACCATCATCATACTTTTGGATGCACAACAGAGCACATCCATATAACATTTGATTGCATTTGAACCCCTGCCTCCCTGCAAGTTGTTTAGCCTACCAATTACAATTTTCTGTTAGCACTTTAGGTAACCTGTGAGTAAGAACTGATTCATTCCTTCTCCTCTGCTATAGAAATTTTTATGTCCTTTGTGGTGCTCATGAGTATAACAGAAAGTGCCAGAAATTGTCTATCGTGTAGTGCCAGCTTAAACGACTCAAGCCTCACGCCTCTCGCAGAATTTAGGCACTGTAAACCAAATAAAATCCTTATTAAATATTGGAAGAAATACTGTATTCAAAATATGATACAATACATACTGCTAGTATCTCACGAACATAATAGTTAAGTGGCAATGAAATGCTAGTAAAGAGGGTAAATTACTCACAATAAACTAATGTAAACCAAATTTGCTGTATGAATTAACACTCCTCATTCGATGACCTTACATATTACAAAATATATTTTGTTTATATAGTATAATTGTTCAAACAAAATGGGTAGTCGTTAACGGAAAAAAGTATTTATTAATTCTATGTAACATGGGCAAAGAGAAATCACAGTATTTTGTAAATATGCCACAAAGTTAACACATCAGGATGTCCTATTTGCAGACAATAAGTTTACTCCTTTGGATGCCTATCCTTTTCCAAGAATTAGTGATATTGTCAATAAAGTAGCAAATTATAATGAGTATAGGAAAATCAACCTATGAAGTAGATATCACCAAGTATCCATCCAGGAAGATGACAGAGAATATACTCCTTTTGAAGCCTATGGCAGTCTGTACCAATTTTCCGTATACGTTTGAAGTTAAAAATGGTGTGGCAGCTTTTCAAAGAGTCATTGATGATATATCCTAACAGAAAATCAGAAAAATACATTTGCTTACTTGGATGATGTTACTATATGCGGGAAAAATCAACAAGAGCACCAAGAAAATCCTAGCAAGTTCATGGAAGCAGCTAAGACCATCAACAATGAAAAGAGAATATTCTCTGTTCGCTCTCTTAACTTGCTTGGCTACCTATGTTATGAGAAAATTCAACCAGACCCAGAGCATAATCAACCTCTTCGTGAACTTTCTCCTCCTCCTGACAATGCTTCATTAAAAAGGGCTCTAGGAATGTTTTCACATCAGATTCCCAATTTCTCAGACAAGATACTTCCTCTCACTCGCTGCAAATTCCCTTTGTCAGCTGTAACACTGAGTGCATTCAATAATCTAAAAACTGAAATAGAAAATGCTACTCTTGCATCCATTGACCCTGAAGAAATGTTCACAGCAGAAACTGATGCTTCTGAGAATGCAAATGCTACCACCCCTTCCCAGTCTGGTCGTCCAGGCACATTATTTTCCAGACTTCTTTCATACACCGAGAGACGTTATTCCTCTGTTGAGAAAGAAGCTCAAACAATCATCAAATATTTTCGGAAGTGGAGGCATTTTCTTTTGGGAAGAAACGTTGAATTAATTGCAGATTAACAATCACTCTCCTTCATGTGATACCAAGCACTCTGACAAAATCGAGAACAAAAAGATCATGCGTTGGCATTTGGAGATGGCATGTTTTCATTACAAGATTATATATTATTCAGGAAAAGATAACCATGCAGCCGATTTACTCTCGAGAATATGCTCAGCACATAAAAATACTGACAGTAAATTGGAAAATTTGCACAAGACACTCTGTCATCCTGGGGTTACATGCCTGAATCACTGGGTGAAGAGCAAAAACCTACCTTACTCTCTTGAAAACATTTGTAATACTATTGCTGGATGCAGAACATGTGCAAAAATAAAACCTAAATTCAACAAAAATCAATCCATTCTCAATAAGGCTACTTTGCATTTCAAGAGACATAATCTTGATTTCAAAGGACCTCTCTTCCATATTCAACTAGAAATAATCATCTTAACATTGTTGTTGAATGTTCACGATCTCCCTTTGCTATTCTATGTCAGGAGACACAGTCTGCAACAGTGATAGAAAAACTTAGAGAAATCTTCACTGTATTTGGTACTCCAGCTTACATACACAGAGATCACGAGAAATACTATATATCTAAGGAGTTAAAGGAGATCTTGTTAAAAAAAAAAAATTTCAACCAGTCACAGTACACCATACAACCCTCGGGGAAATGGCCAAGCAGAAAGATATGTTGGCATAATTTGGAAGACCATAAAACTTGCTCTGAAATATAGAGCTTTCAGTATCAGTAGCTGGAATGAAGTTATTGATGATGCCCTAGATGCCATTCGCTCGCTCGTGTACAGCAATTAATTATATTCCTCACGAGCGAATGCTCAAACATCCTCGCCGCTCCGGCTATGGACCATCTGCTCCAAACTGGCTCCTTCAGCCTGAGCCAGTGTTTTTACGACGACACAACAGATCCTATAAATATGATCCTATTGTCATGGAAGTGCCATTAATCCAAGCAAATGCTGATTACACACATATTAAATTTTATGACGGGCGCAAAGTTACAGTTTCAACTAGACACCTGGCACCAGCACTTTATGCCAATAAATATCTTCCTCCTCGAGCAGAACAGGTAGCAAGCACTACCTGCTCTAACAGCTGAACCAGCACATTATGCAAAAACTGGTAGTGAAGATGTGTCTCTACAAGCAGAACAGGAAGCACTATCCATTCTAGAAGATCAAAAACTATGGGGAGAACTTTGATAACAGGACTCAGAGGACAGGCTAAAATTCTGAATATATAGGGAAAAAAGGCACCAGAAGAAACTGCACCGTAGATCAAAAACTAAAAAACTGCCAGTTTACCTTGAGGACTTGAGACTCAAGGATATTTCAAAGGATGAGAGAGGGAGAGGGGGAGAGAGAGAGAGAGATATTATATATATATATATATCTCTCATGGCAGGGTTGCCAAACGCAGCGCCCATTGCACCGTTGCTACATCATTTGTTTCGGCATAATGCAACTGACAGCACGCTAAATGAATGTCATGATGGTACAGCAATTACGGCAATTATTACATGCAGTTTACATGTAGTATATTTACTCTAATCTGTAATTTTTCTAAGGCAAATAACTTGTATCTACGAATGTGCACATGAAAATACCACTCGTAAATACGTAACACTTTTACTATAAATAGCATATACAAACTGACAGTGCATTACAAAACGCTCGCAACTATGAAAGCCTCATTAAGGCCTGTACTCACACTTGCGAGGTTCTACTGTAGTTCCAAAGTTACAACTTTGTGTTATGGTAAATTAAATGTTATTTTCTGATTAACAACATTTTTCACTGCATCACCAAAACTATGCAAGTTCAATTGCCACACTTATTAGAAGAACAGCAAAATAATTTGTCTCGCGAAAGACTATAACTAGTTACTCACCCGACCAATAAAATAAACAAAACCGTTGTTGACTGTAATGGTGACTACAAACACTGATAAACCATTAGTGATATCGGTGACAAGCTGGCGATTTGTCCATTCATTTTAACAAAATCTCAAATCCGTACAAAAAGTGCAGGTCGTCAAAAATCAATCACAACATGAAGCCAAGAACTGTACCAAATAAGTGCCAAAAAAAAAACAACTAAGCATAAGTGTAATAGTAGGCCTAATAAAAAACTAAGAGAAATCAAAGTCATAGTAATACACAGAAAGTAAGAAGAGAAGAGAACTAGCACACAGGTAGGATCTGTCGCGCACAGTATTATTCAGTAACCTGAAAGATAGAAGATGGATGGAATAAATACTTATTGGCTGGTATAGCCAACATGTGGAAGGGGTTATTCTTTTAAGATATGTGCTACATCCAATACACTATACAAAATTCACAGGGGCTACTAATTTAAGTTTATGCCAATTTACCCTCAACTTTTATGCCTTCTTTCACTCAAATTCATTACAGTTCCTCAAAAACAAGTAGCCATAGAAAGACTGATGCTATGAATACGCTCAGTATAAAGAGGATATACTGCAAATGATTTTATAGGCCATTTATTATTACTTCACACTTTTCTCAAGTCCTGCTAGAGTTCTACTTTCGGTTACTGATTACCTATCCTTCCGCTACATGTAAACATAAACACTGCCATGTTACTTCTACATTTTAACTGCCAAATACTTTGTTTACTTTCTTCAGCTGATCAAAGATTGTCATATTTCAAAAACCATTTCGTACGAATGTTCACAATTTAGGCCAATAAATATGTTTAGGTCAACTTTACAACTTTTTAAGAATGTCTGTATTAACGATACTTCTTACAGTTATTAATTTACATTGTTAATATATTTGTTACACATAACATAGCATGTTAATATTTAGCCCCTGTTACCATAGCAGGTGGAAAAACTGTAATATTTGACCTCTTGTTATTGATGTGTGTTCGGTTATTTCGTTAAAAGGCCGGCCTCAGTTGGAATACAAATTCAAATGAAGGAGCAACCAGTACAATGAAAACAGACAGTGAATTCAAGCATGCAACTCATATAGCTTATTTTTTGTACACAGCAGCGACAAACTTAAAAGATAGTGTAAAAATGTAACAATTAAATGTTTCCATCAGTGCTATCTACAAACTAATTACTGTATGTCAATAGGCAATGTTTAATATACTAGTAACATAACAAATACTAAGGTAAAAACAATATGTTAACTGTAAAGTGATGCACTCCACTCTCACTCACCTATTCAAAGGGTAGGCAATGTACGTCGCACACTGGACGCAAATTGCCACACTCCTGCCCCCTCTTATTCTAAACAGTTAATTGGGAGCTAATAAAGGTAGATACGAGTGCTGATTCCCTCCGGGGTGTGACTGGACATTTGTAGTGGGCTGACATGGTAGGTTTGCACACGGGGACAAAATCAATTGAGGCGGTCACTGCCTTACGTGCACGCACAGGCTTTGGGGAAAAGACTATATTTCTTGCGACGGTGCACATTTGACAAGTTGTAAGGGGTGTATTAATGACGGGGCATGGTTGCGGCAAGATCTTCACTTCTGGTCTGGGTTCAGGGGGTGTCAAATAGCTGAGGTGTTCCAGGTCTATCTACGGCTAACAAGTCCCTAGTAAAGAATATAAGAATGAGATACAGTCCTCTGAAATGGGAGGAATTTCCGTTCCCTGACTGAGCTGACTAACTACGCTAGTGGCCAAGAACGGGGTGGAGTAGGGTCACTGTGATGATCGGAGGTCGTAACAACAGCGGGCTGATTTCACTCTCTTTGAAGTACCCGTCGGGCTAGACGTCTTAACTGGCTATTACACCCACCTCATTTCTTGCGTTGCCTTTTTCTAACTTTCCGGATATATTTATCAGTGTTACATTTTTATACATAATGCATTGATAATTTTCATTAAAAATATATTCAAGTAAAAAACTAACATCGTAGCGGGAATACATATCTCAAAAATATGGCACCGCTGCTTCTTGCTCGTTGTTACCAACATGGCTGCCGGTCAAAAACATTGGAATTGTTTGTTGATAATCTAATAAAATTCCACAGTACATATTTCTTATGTATATGTACTCTATTCCCACATTTTTCATATTATTTTTGTATTTCATGCACTCTATATACATTATGTGTAGTCCAAAACATCTGTTGTTATTTATTATTTTTTGTTACGAAGTACGAGTTAAGTGTGACATCGCGACTCAACAGGTTATTTCGGAAGTAGTAAATTACATAAATACGACTACATGCACAGCAGCCAGACGTAAGCAAAACGATGTGTGTTGAAAATTTATTTTATTTCCGATTTCTATTAGCATTACTTGTGCATGTTGACATACTTTTTATTAATACGTGGTTGTTTAATGATCGGAGCATATCATTTTCGGCGAAGCTACAGACATTTTTGTTTGATAGATGCGGATTAAATTCAATTTCGAGTTTGGCAAAAACTGGTTTTTGTAGCGTTATTAACATAGGAATTTGGTCAGGACCACAGAAAATGCTTCTTGGACACACGACTCTCGGTTCAAGTTGGTTCAATGGTTTGAGTTTCGACTGTAACGCCAAAATTCCTAATCGCAATTCACTTGCATGTAGTGAGGGGTGGTTGTCCAGAGGGGACGACGTATACGGCCTGCTACGGCAGAGTGCAGAGGATTGACTCTGCCATTGAGGATGCAGGGATAGGGACGTCGTGATACCTGGAGTCCCCAGTAATTTTCTCAGTGTACTGCGGGGCTGGAGTTGGAGCTTCCGACAGGTTGTAGGAGAGCCGTCTTCAGACTGTTGGAGAGCCTTCGCAGGCTAGGAGAGCCTTCCGACCTTATTCAGGTCAGCGGGTCGACGTAACTGGCGAGAGCGGTGTTCCTTCTCCTTATGTAGTGAAAATTGCAATTTGGGTGGCTGTCACAGGGGCACTGGGGTTGCTAGCCCCACATTTCCAAGAGGCTCGGGCAGTAGTGACATCTGCCACAATGGTGATGCTCTCTTATGGTATTCCTGTTAACTATCTTCTTCCTCTCTGCCATATCGGTGTGTAAAACAAGCTTCAACTTCAGGGGTGGCGACTGTATGTCTGTGTATGGGTGGGCAGTACAATCATAATTGAATATTCACGTGGCTGTAGTCGTCCGTAATGCATGGATCAACCCTGTAGCCACGAAATTGTCTGCCGGAGTGTGACTTGCCCTGAATTGCTTTCAGCACTTGATGATGGGGCAAAGTCGTAGTGTGTGCATGCTCACTGCGCAATAGAATGACATGCGTCAAAACTATTTCTCACTAGCCATTGCCAACAGATTGCTGCTCTCACTGTTTTTAACTCTTACTGAATACAAAAATATTTCAAGTAATAGAAGGTACTAAGTTAGAGTTTCATTTATTCAAGAATACAATACTTTAAAGTTAATCACTATGTTATATATTTGTGATACACAAGTTATTGGGGAAAAAAAAAGGGTGGGGGGGCTGAGATGTTACTCTGAGGTTTTAAAACATTTGAAGAAATCATGACAAGACTATGTATAAAAATAATTTTAATAACTCCTTCTGTACAATCAAATTGTATGTTTTTCTCTACTGACCCACATACCAATAGAGGTGACACATGAGAAACAAATGGGTTATAATTGAGACTGTACTTACTTGAAACTTTTGTCATCATCCCCAAGGCCATTCTGAACAATGCCATTTTGTTGTGCTGTTTGATTCACATCGACATCCTTTTTGCTGCCAGTGCTAGCTTCAAATGGAGATGGAGCTTTCTCTTTTCCTTCCTTGTCACAGTCACTCGCATTCTAAACAATCAAAACACATTTCATATGAGAAAACCATTTGGAGGCAATATATGGTATTAAAAAAATACATCACATTTTCAGGTATTATTCCTTAACATTTTTTTGTAATAGTTTTGGTACTGCTTATATCTAGGACTGAACTGTGGTAATAGTCCAGAAAATTATAAACAAAGATAGTCAATACCTTACTTAAGCCCAGGCCTATTTCTTAATTACACGGAACACATTTTGGTGATTTATATGCTATTTGAACACTACACAAGCACAGAACACGCATCATTACACAAACAGCATGACAATCTTCAAGTCTTAAATATTGCATATATCACTCGTAGGGCACAATTGAATTATGTGAAAGATTAAGAATGACAAAGTTAGCATGCACCACTGGCACCAAATACATTGTTTGTGAAAATTGCAATACTCAGAAAGAATGGCCCAAATAAATCCAAACTCGGAGGATATGTAGAATATTGGACTAGCAGTAAGTGATATACAATTACAGAGAGATGGTGCACACGTAGGACCAGCAGCACCCCCTCGTGTGACCGGAAAGGTCCATGTTACGCCAACACTCACTCAGCGAAGAGCCGTAAAATGAAGTGAAAGCAAGTGCCAGTATGCCTCTTTGATTTCAAAAGGCACCATATAAGCATGTAAGTGGGTTCGAACAGGACAGAATGACCAGTCTCCAGGAAACTGGTTTTACATACTGTGACATTTCGGCTCATACAGGGCATGCTACTACGACAGTGATGCTTGTGTGGCACCAGTGAATAGAATAGGATTGTAGGCAATGATGGCCAGGTACTGGGCCATGCAATGTGACCACAGCACAGGATGACTGCCATCTTGTCCACATGGTTATAACGGACCCTACAGCCTCGTATACAGTGATGGCTCAACACGGGAACCCTGTAATGGATGTGAAACCGTCTGCATCAATGGTTCGTACCATCTGATGCATGCTGGACTGGTGGCATGTATGCCAATGTGTCAGCTTCCATTATCCAGGAAACATGAATGCCTCATACTTCCATGTGAATGCCATCGCTGGCCTGCTGAGTGACAAAATGTACTGTTTCAGATGAACCCCGCTTCAACTTGTCCTACAGTGATGGCCACATAGTGGACAAACACCAAATGTGATCTCGACTGCTACCTTTTAATGGCAATTTGAACAGCAACTGCTACATCAGGGTGGTTCTGTAGCCCGAGGTATTGCCCCTCCTTCAGGCAACTCGACATGCCATATTTCAGCACGACAATGCCGGCCACATGATGTGAGAAAAGTGCAAGCCTTCTTCAATGATCGACTGGTACCACTGCTTCCCTGGCCTGCATGTCCACCTGACATGTCACCCAATGAAAATGTCTGGGATATAGTTGGTCGGCAACTTGTTCATCACTGTGCTTTAGCAACCAATGTTGATGCTTTGTGGAATCGCATACGAATCACATGGAAAAGATTCCCCAGCAACATATCCAGGCCTTCTGATTCCATGATACGATGTTTAGGGAGTCTGATTGCAGCCATTGGCACAGGTTGTAAGGGTGCCACCTACCTGGAGGTGGTTAGTGCCTTTGAGGCCAAGAAGCCAGTTATTGATAAGAGCTACACTGTACATGTCAATTGCATTAAATGCTCCATTGCCAATACACACAAGCTCTGAACTGGCCTATGGGACTAAATGGTGACCCTATAATTTTATTGGTGAGAAGTACAGTGGAAGCCAGGAATACCGTGGCCCGGTATACCGCGGATTTGGTTATACCGCAGGGCAATTTATGTCCCCCGGCCTGAAAAAATAAATAAGTGGAAAGTGTGTGGTCAGGTAGGCTTCTGGTCTGTCCGCAGACGGTCGTGAGTCGGGGACATTGATGGATAAGCGCCAAGATCTATTTTACAGATTCTTTACAATCAATATTGTATCTTTTTCTGTATTCTATTTTGTTGGCGTAGTGCAAGCTTTGATGTAAGAATTCCTAGTGGTCCTTTTTTTATGTGACCTTATTATACCTGATCTGCCGTTTGGTTGTAAACAGACAAAAAAAAAAGATACTGTGGCAATCTTTCCATCTTATCTGGGCGTTGGATCAGTATTGGGAGATGGCACAACCACATTCCAAACCATATATCATGCTTGCAAGTGACACCCATTTACTAGCTGTCACCCATTTACTAGCACTTACAAGTTAAAATGAAATATGCGTGTGTTGTATAGTGCAATATGTAATCATTATAATAATGATGTAGACACTTTAATTATAATGTGTATATAGCAGCTATAACAGTAGGTCTTCCCATTTTTTGAAAAATAAATTCCCAAATTTGATGCAAGCCTCGAAATTCGTGCTTCTAAGTCATTTCCAGGGCTATAATTAATTTCCTATGGGGTAGTGTTCTATGTAATCATTACAATTATGATGTAGACACTTGGATTATAATGTGTATATAGCGGCCATTCAGTGTGTCTTCCCATTTACGAAAATAATAATTCTGAACTTTGAGGCACGTCTCAAAATTCGTGTTATGTAATTTACAGGCATATAATTAATATCCTACGGGGTATAGCTCTACGTAATCATTATAATTATGATCTAGACACTTTGGTTATAATGTGTATATAGCGACTGTTCACTATGTCATCCCATTCCGGGAAAATTTTTTTGAGCGCACCAGCTATTGTGCACAAGGCTTAATGCAGAAAAGCGGCCGTTCACTGCATGCCCCAAATTAATCACTTTTTTTTTGTTTTAGTTTTCTTTTTGAAAATGCAAATCAGATGAGCAAGTAACATGTTTCACATCACGTGAGGCACTGATGGATCTCATCTATAGTGCAAGCGTGCATTTGACCTTTGGACGCGAGCTTCCTTTCTAATTCTCACTTCCTCCCAACCAGGCCCAGCAGGTGGTGTAAAAGGTGAACTCCCTTCTCCAACCTGCATGACAAACAACTCGCAGTAAACACCGCCCTTGGTGGAATACGTACATCCTTTGCCTACAAAATGTGGTATTTTTTAGTTATTCTTGCTTGAATATATGTGACCCCCCTTCATCGCAACGCATTTCTCTTCTTCTGTTTCCCTCCCTTAGGTGCCGTCAAGTCCAGTGAAGCAGATTAAAAAAAAATAAAGTTCGGATAGCAAGTGGCTAAACATTTCACGAGTTACGACAGTAAATAACAACACTTGCCCTGTGTGTGACAGATAGGTGCCACACCCCATTAGAACACTGGCTTTTTTTTTTTTTTTTTTTTTTTGCTACTGTACTCTGCCACTCCCGGAATAGGGCGAAAAGCCATAACATGGGTATGAGTTATATCCCCCAACAGCCACATTACATCTGACTTTTACTGTATGTATACTGTGTTTCATTTAACATCTGTACATTTTAACAGACATTGTGACCAACTTGTACAGCACGTAAACAGCCTTAATTTGCAAAATATTGTGTTAGGTGATGGTTGTCTTGAAATGTATGTTATATTGACAATCTTTGCTATGATTACGAAGAAAAATAGTACTCCCCATTAAAAAGTATAATTTAGAATTTTAAAAATAAATACAATAGTGATGGGATGATTGTAGGTTTTTAATACAGATTCCCATTTCAATTCCAAAATTTTTGTTTCATTCACAATTCTAGACTATTTGACTATCAACAAATGATAAATAAATTGCAACATTTTGTATACAGTTTTACAGTTCTACATTTCACACAACTTACAGCAGGAACTACAACAAGTGCGAGAGAAAATTATATGTCTTTGTTGAATTAGCAACTTTAGTGGCGTTAACTATTTCATCCCATACTCTGCGGAAGAAATTTATAGTTTTGTTACGTAGAAATGGCTCTGCTAGGTAACACGAATGTATCAACATTGTGTGATTTCAAGAATACTGCACACTTCCCTAAACAAAATACCATGAAAAATCTATCCATCAAATTTCAGGGGACTGACACAAAAATTCTATAGATGTCGGCATTCTGTAGATATATATTTGACATATTAGTCACACAAAAAAAACCTCATTAAACTTTATGTTTAACATATCGATAAGTCTATATTAGGTATTTGTCACGCTTGACTAAAATAAAATAATGGCAATGGGAATATTAAAGAAAATTTTTCCCATACACACACTCCTTAATAAAAACTGTATTTAAACACCTATTTTGAAATCACTTGCTCATAAATACATACTTTGGCATCTATAGGGTGCACTGAAGTTTTGTAATCCTGTAAATATGAAATTACGATTCTGTAAAAACATAATAAATTCCCACTTAATTTCTCCCCTACAAAACATCTGCGACAAAACTTGTATTACGTTACAATGTTTACAAATAAACGTCACAAAATTACTATTCGACAGATGGTAATGTGACTTGAGAAAGCAAAACTACAGCAACATGTAACACAAAATTGTATTTATCAATGTGTACGTGTGCGGCGGCGGTGGCTGTGCGAACTACGTAAGATAGCCTTCTCCTGTACAGCAATAAAATTTTCTCATGTACGACCTGAATATTGTTATTGATAAAGTGCAGTGAATAGGGTTTCCTTAATTTTGCATTGTCTTTTTCTAACTTTCCGGGCATATTTATTACAGTTACAATTTTATACACAATGCACTAGTAATTTTCATGAAAAAGTATTCACATAAAAAACTAGCGAGTGTTGGTAACATCGCATAGCAAATAAATATCTTGAGAAAATGGCACCACTGCTTCTTACTTGTCGTTACCAGAATAGCTGGTGCCAAAAAACATTGGAATTGTTTGTTAATAATCTAATAAAATTCTACAGTACATATTTCTTATGAATATATACTATATTCCTACATTTTTTTTCATTTTTTCTTTGTATTTTGTGCTCTATAAATAAACTATGTCTAGTATGAGACATCTGTTATTTATTATTTTTTGTTAGAAAGTACAAGTTAAGTGCGACATTGTGACTCAACAGGTTATTTTGGGAATGGTAAATTACATAAATAGGACTAAATGCAGGGCAGCAAGACGTAAGCAAATCAACGTGGGTTGAAAATTAATTTTATATGCGATTTCTATTAGTAATAACTTGTGCATGTTGACATAATGTACTGTATACCGACTTTGTATGCCTTGGCGGGTACAGTTGACTTGTACTTTTTTGTTAATACTTTGTTATTTAATGATTGGGCCATGTAACTTTCGGCGATGCAACTGAAATTTTTGTTCAATCAATATGAATTAAATTAAATTTTAAGTTAGGCAAAAATATACTTTTTTTTAGCATTATTAACATACCAATTTGGTTGGAACCACAGAAAATGCTCGTCGGGCACACTTTCAGTTCATGGGGTTTGATGAGTCGAGTTTCAACTGTAATTTCAAGGATATACAGTAGACATTAAGGCAAGTCGCCCATATGAATATTCTTTTAGTACATTTTTCAGCATGACATTTACAACTTTTGATTTTGTTGCAGCTAGCTGTGTTTAATAACACAGCTGAAAGTATAAACACAAAACAATCTCCATGTAAAATCCATAACAATTAGTTTTGTGGGTCTGAGTCTCCTTCAAAAAAAGCAGTTATTCTTAAGAATTGGAATGTTAAGACATTTTATTGTCTTTTACATCAGCTGCAGCATTTTCCATAATTTATGAGACTAGATATTTTATGAAAACAGTCCATTTATTAACGTATCATTGAAATATTGCACTTTTGTTTCACGCAATTAGGCACAGCTGTCAATGTAAACAAACATGCAGTGCTGCGACCATGGATTACTGCACACCTTCTAGTTGCAAGTGTTCACATTGCACCATTGTTATTAGCGATTGGAGGCAGTTTGTTGTTAAACTAATGTAGCTTATTTCAAAGTGCATGTTTTACTACTTGTGTAATCTTTGGAATGTGTGTGTTTACATTTTGCCACGCAAAAAAAATATACTTAACTTATTTATGTGCATGTGTTGCATGTAGAACTATGATTACAAAGATTTAAAAATTGTCTCAAGACAAAATCTAGAATTTTTTTCACCTGGAGTGTTTCTCGATAATGCAGACACTCCCACGTGTCTAGATTTTTATAGTGCCGAAGTATATTTGTGACATAGCAGAAGAAACCTTTCCTTGTGGAAAAAGCTAATTTCATGAGATATCGTGCATTAGTCTGCATTTCGTGTTATTTCACATTTTAACTTGTATTTTTTTTTTGTTATTTTGTTTTACAGAAATTTTCAACAAAATCATGCTTCTAATTATGCCTGATTAAACACAAATGATGATGAATTAAACATTTAAGGCTGAAAACTTAAGTGTTCACTCGAAGATCAAATCAAAGAAACAGAAATCTTCTATTCGACATAGCATTAGCGAAACATTGCACATCTGATCACTGCATTCTGGATTAACCTATACAGTGATTATGACCTTCAAAATCATTTTTGAACGAGTTAGAAAATGTTATTGCTGTAACATACCTAATGGCTTAGGTAGTACAGAAACTGCAAACGCATACAAGCTATAATCTATTTCATATAATTGGGGTCAAATCTGACAAGACAATGTGACCAACCTACACATTATGTAAACAGTAAATTATTTCATTTGTATTGTATCAGCTGATGATTTGCCGCAGGATGCATGTCGTTAAGTTGGAAATTTTGATGATGCCTTTAGAAGAAAGTAGTACTCAGAACAAAGCTGTAATTTTAAATTTTAATTATACTAACAACATTTATGGTTTAAATGTTATTCTCAAAGAACCTTACACTTTGGTTTGTGAATTGAAAGGCACTGTTTCCCAGTGAGTCCTTATTTGTGTAGGATAATTGGTATAATGCTTAAAAAACAGTTTGCAGAAATGAACTTTGTGCATGTTTTTAAAAGCAACATTCAATTTTCTTAGATTTTAGTGACTGGACTTTAAAAACATGTTTAGCAGTTATGACAGAGTGAGTATGTTGACACGTAAGAAGAGTAAACATTTACAGCCAATGGCTAGCCATTTCCAACCAGTTTGGTAAAAGCCGTTATAGGTGTACCTTTTCCATTATGTTTATTATATGAATGTATTGTTGGTGTTGTTGGAATATTTAATCTGTAGTTAATTATTTTATTTGCTTTTTTTAAGCATAGTTGGTTGTAGGTACCGTTGTGCGCTTTCTTGAGTGAAATGTAATGTTAATCGCCCAGTGCTTACAACTTCATTACAACTGCTCGTTCCGCCACCTTCCTTGCCGCCATCAGCAATGAAGTGAGATTAATATAATTTACGTACCTAAATTTAAGTTTGTTGGTTTCAGGAAACATGTGCAGTGTTGATTTTACTGAATGATTATGCAAATCTATTATTTAATGCTAGTGATAAACATGATTTTAGTGAAGTAAACTTCCAAGGATTGCCATACAAAAACACGTGTCCAAGAGGTTGCAAATTTTACAAATGGTAAGTTTGCATATTTTGTAAATGTATTTGTAAACCATTAATATAATATGTGTGTGTGTGTGTGTGTGTGTGTGTGTGTGAGAGAGAGAGAGAGAGAGAGAGAGAGAGAGAGAGAGAGAGAGAGAGAGAGAGAGTGTGTGTGTGTGTGTATATATCCATCTATACAAATACGAACAGCATCATATGCATCACGTTATGTTAATTTAATAAAAGACAAAATTTTCGAAGTTAAATAATTTAAATGTTATTTCCATGCACGCCAAATTTTCCAGTGCTCCATCAAAACAATATGCAAATCAAAATGCCACTCACTCATAAGAACATCAAAATAATGCAATCTCGAATGACAAACTAAAGTCCTCCACTGCCTCACTGTTTCCTTTTTGCCTCAAAAAATATATAAATAATCCCAACAAATTTACCTTGGTAATTACAAAAATGAAACATGTTGAAATGCCAACCTAGCTATAATATACATTAATTACTGGATGGAAGTTAGCCAACTTTAGTCTTTAAATGCCTGTTACGACAGGAAAAAGGGAAATGCAAGTGTGCACATTGAACTCAAACATTTGTTTACAGACGTCTTTTCCTTCAGTGACAAACAACTGTGGTGGAACGATACATTGTGGCTGTGCTACTTTTTTAGAAATGACAAAAGTTACCCCACTTATATGAAATACACTATATTTGCAATGCATTTGCAAGCACCACCAGGTTTGCAGAATATGCCACCTAGTAAGAATATTTTGCAGAATCAAATCGAAGTTGTGAATGCTGAAAATGCGTTGATTCTTCAATTCAGGCAAGAATCTGTAGAATCAAAGAATCAATAATTGAATAATCCCATCACTAAATTACAACATTTACTATTCAAACTATGCTTTTACAGAAAGGTACAAATTTTGAGCTATAGAGCATGGGCTTTAACTATTGAAAATTTATGTTTACACAAAATATTTCATTGTGAAAGCCATCGAGATCTCTTTTATCATGATGTACCTACATGCAAGAACTCCTTACCGGTGGTGTTTGAATATTATATTTTCAGTTAATTGAATTTGTATTGGCATTATTTCATTAAATGTAGTTCGCTGTAGGTGCCATTTTATAATACACTCCTCAGTGAAATTAATACCAACACATGTATGCCAGTTCCTAAAAGGTTGCTTCGTTGCTTGTGTGTTTTGGTCCACCACTTTCCTTAACCATCATGAAGTGTCATGCAATTGACAATGCATTTACATTCTGAAGTTTAAATTTGTTTCTCTCATGAAGCAGCTGAAGTGTTTCGCTCATTGAGCAAGTTGCAAATAAATTATTTTGTATCGTGGCCAACAACCAAAACTACCATCCAAGACTCGCCATGTATTTAACATTAAGTTTAAAAGGTTTTTAATAATAACTATTTTTAAAAGTGTTGTTAGAATATTTGAAATGTATGTGGTCTTTAAGAAATGGCTTTTTATAAACAACTTTACTTTATTAAAAATTCAACCATTTTTATAAGTGAATTAAATTAAATTTGCAATTTTTACAGTCCGCATTTTTCACATCAGTTTGAACAGGTACATTTATCATATTTTACTCTTTGAAGGTAATTTGAATTTTATTTCCATATCATTAAAACCACAGATAGTTCAAATTGCTACTCACAACAAACGCTGCAAAACAATATTGTCTCATGAAAGATGATAAAACTACGGTTCTTTGCTCTACCAATAAAATAAACAGACCCTTATCTAGTGCATAGCTTGGTCATAATGAATATAAAACAGGTGGGAATGATAACCAGTTATAGTAGCATTAGTACAGGATAGAAGTTGTCAGTCTTTAAGGCAGTGGATGCCACTAAATTCGCTTCATAGAGTTTGTTTACAAACATAGTTTTCCTAACAAAGTTCTCAAAGAGTATGACCACAATGTATTACTCCACTACAGCTGTTCTGTAACAATTTAATCAAGCTACATGAAACAGAATATCAAGGTTCAGTGCATGCACCTTGACACATTGACGCTTACTGGCTATTAAGAATAACAACTTCACTTCATCTACATACAACAATGAATGGGGTTTGGAAGCATAGAATTTCTACCAGAGTGCCTACAGAACTTTCCCTGGACCGGGGATAATTACAGACGTGTGAGAATTCTACGTTTGAACAATACTGCTCGTCAGTAAATCATGCATAGTCCAGCCTACCCTTGAGAAGATGCCAACAATTGATTATCAGCGATAGACTCTTTGCCACACCCCGAGGAAGTTCAAGGGAACACAGAGAGAGGTCGCATGCCAACAATGGCCACCCTTAGTTCCGCCCAAGATACATGCATCATAACTCCCCGCATCTACGGGCTGGGGAGCCCTCAGCCGAAGCAGAATATATTCCCGCGAAGAAACTGGAATCTTCAGTTGTTACGACAGCTCTCTTGACAGCCACATCACCAGCTGCACAGTCTGAGGCACAGCGCTTGTTTGTTGGAGCTTTGTGACCACCACCGCCTACACTGCATAGAGATCTTCAGCTCACTGCCGCCTACTGCAGAACTTCAGAAATCCTTTCCCTGGGAAACCTTCCAGAAGTCAACTGTCACCCTAGTCACGTGCCCTGGCAACAGCTAACACCATGCGCCCTTCAGGACCTGACCACCCTAAGCAAGGCAACACTAACATTTCAGTATATTATATAGGAATGCAGATAATTTATTATGATGGGACACCCAGCAACTTCCTATGTAGCATGAAAGAAAAATTCCTATTGATAACCTGCCATGTATTTTTACAAGTTACCTGATTCAAGAAATAAACAATTTTAAATTTACTAACGCCTGTTGCTGAAAACTGTGTATCTCTGCAGCAAGAAGTAGTGTGATGTACATCAGCTGTTGCCTGCTTGCCCCAAGAAAATAAGTCATTGTATCATCTCCAAGTAGCATCAAGGCCTCCATTCAACACACTGCAAGTTTCCAAATACAAATGCTGAATGCCAAAGTGCTTATATTTTGCCAGGTTGGTGGCTGCAGATGGAACGTGAGTAGTGATAGGCGGCAAGGTTGGTGTGGTGGGATGAATTTGAAGATGATGCAGGTGTAGCAGGTTTCACACCTATTATGCGGACCCAAATCCCATTTTCTGGCTGCCCTGAAAATGGCAGAATTCATGCATGCCATCTGTGGTCTGAACAGCTGTTGCCAAATGCGTTTCACTTACCAAAGCCTCTGAACAATTATTGAAAATTAAGTAAGTTTTTTACTATTTCCAAAAAAACTAATAATTTCTGTCAAGTACGTAATATGTATCCGGCCTTGGCCTAATAACTGAAATATTAACCTGTGCATGATGTGACAATGTGTCAACCATCTGAACCAAGCTGTTCAGATACTTTCTTAGCACAGATGGGAAACTCCTACATCAACTCAATTAGCCAGACATATTCCACCGAGGACGGAATAATATAGTCTATTAACGCCACGCATACCTTTTACGTCCAGGCATTCACTGTAAAATGAGCACTTTTGAAAGACCTCTCATTTGGAATAACAGTCTTATATACACACACACACACACACACACACACACACACACGCGCACGCGCGCGCACACACACACACATAATATTAGCCTTAGTAAACTTCCGAGTGTGGTGGAATATAATACACACTGTGTATTACTTACATGGCAATATTTATTTAAAAAGGTTGTTAAAGGATAATAAGTAGCTGAAAGGAAACAGTAACTAGGGCCTCAAAAGTACTCACTTTACCATGAACAGCATATAGCTGTGGAGTATCTCTAGAGGAATCCAAATTACCGGAATGTAGCTCATATGTACATCTATACTTGAGCATATACTCTGCAACAATAACACTGTTCATGTTAATCTTAAATGAAGAAAAAATACACCAGTCACCTAACGAGCTAAGAAAACAAGTGCATGTTTTGTTTTCCACGCAAAAATCACACAACACATACAAGCTCAAGATACAATTAATTAATAGTATGTAATCTTCACCACAATACTTTTATATTACGCTATTCCCGTAAAAGCTTAACACAGCATAGAAATTCTCTATGATTGTAATTACAATCTCTCAAACAAATTGCTGTGCACATAATAAATAAACAACACTGAGTCCAGCAAGGTGGCCACACAACCCGCCAATGAAATGTAAAAGTAGTATAGGGGATTAATGTTGAAGTTTTCACACAGACACAAAAACAAGCAACACACAAATACTAAATTAAAATTAAAATACCTTTTTGTTACCGTTGACATAGGATGCCTCAATACACGTAACGCAGATATGAAAATAAAATGTTGGGTATACGAAATTCAATTTAAAAAAACCTGTGATTGCAATTGTGGTAGCAATTATTTTGTACTCTAACCATGCGGATCCCACCATTTGCATTGACTGTGTGGGTTATAAACACACTTTGAACTACCATTTGATTTGTGCCACTACTTAAAACTATAAAGTGCTACCATTTGTTGCATTAAGAAATTAATTTAAATTGTGTGCTGGGAAAACTGTAGCACAAATCATTATAACTGCGGTTTGCTGAAATTTGTTACACATGTAATTATTTATCAAAGTTAATCGGAGGAACACTCCTACAATTCTATCACAAGGAATATAATTAGTTAAAAGATCTTTAGCAGATTTTTGTGACTTTGTATTTGCAATCATAAGTTTATATATTGTAACATAGAAAATGACTCATTTAATATTTCTTTTGGAAAAAACAATTAAATGAATACAATACAATACTAGAATATCTCAAACATTGCAATAGCTAATCTCATTCAGATTCAATAAATTTTAACATTAAACCAAATTGATTCAAAAATAAAAATTGGTAACATGGGCCCTCACATTATTTGTTTAGAGGTCAAACAAAAATAGAATTTCTATTAACAAGTTACTGTATTAAATATCACATTTTAGTTGCTAAGTTGCTCAGAAATTACATAATTAAATCTTCGGTTGGAAAATGAGTCGGTCGTGCGACTTATAAAAAAAAAGTAATTACTCAAAATAAAACTAAGAAATTATTTTCGCTATGTTCAGTTCTGTTATCGGAGCCACATCCAAGTACATCCGGACCCCAACATGAGCCACGCTAGCCGGTGAACTCCATTCTCTGAGCACCGCCATCCCCACACTTAAGCAGACGGGAAGAACATTTGGTCATTTCAAACCAAAATGAAGACCTACATTTATGGTCACGGAATTATGACTAAATTCTAAACAAATCTCCATCCAGAATTAATACAGAGAATTCGATCAAACTGGAATTATAAACCCAACCTAGCACTCAAAAAAAAAAAAATTACAAAAATCCAATGTAGGAAAATTTACCCAATAAGGAGGGTTCAGAAGATGTTATTTGAAGGTGCGCATACCTGCACACTGAATACAAAACAGCTCCTGCTGTCGAGGTACGCGTCTAGTAGTCGCCAAGTCCTGTATTCAAGTGTCCTGGTAGACGGAGTAATACAAGGAACAGTGCATACCCCGCGGAAAGATACATTAAATTTCAGTTTCAGAACTGTCGATAGATGATACGGGACAGATGGAGCAAATTACACTTTTTCTGTGGGGACGTATACAGACTGTGAACACAGTGCAAAATTTTACTGTGCTGGGAACGGAACTGCAAGCATGAAGAAACAGCGCGAAAGAGAGATGCTGTAAGATAAACTGCCATGCCAACATCTGGGCATACAATAACGAACATGAGGTGAAACTGCGTTCTCGAGACAGCGATGGGCTGTGTGAAGATTTTCTTACCTGCCTGTGCAACTAGGTGGGCTGTAACACAAAATATAAAGCTCCAGAAAAATTAACAAAGTCACCAGAAATCCATAAATTTATAATCCCCAAATATTAAATTAATTCAATATCGTACTTCCAAAACAACTGCACACAAACAAAATTCAATATCACACAAAAAATTTTTTAAACATGTTGTTTTTTTTATTATTATTTAGAAA
Organism: Dryococelus australis; assembly: GCA_029891345.1. Lineage (NCBI taxonomy): Eukaryota > Metazoa > Arthropoda > Insecta > Phasmatodea > Phasmatidae > Dryococelus > Dryococelus australis. Next base: position 199,088,044 of record CM056994.1, read on the forward strand.
TAGCTATTCCATAAGAGCAATGTACAAATGAACAACATTTTCCCCTTCTATAATATAACTAAAATATGTCTCACTCAAATCGTAGAAATTCACAATATAGAATGTATACCTCATTTGCTCAAGTGTAGTAAGCAGCTTGCGTAACACTCATTAACATTCGCACAAAACTTTTATATAATAACTACAAATTTATACAAAATATAAATTTGTAGGTAAAGTTTATTACGGCTGTTCGGCCATGTCTTACAAGTTCTGTGAAATCTGCAACTACTATAACTATTTTTCTCTGTTTATTGTATTTATAAATAAAAGGTTGGTTTTAAAATGTTATTTACAACTATATTTTTCACTTTTAAGAGTCAAAACTTTTTTTGTTATTATTATATAGGCAGACTATTTATACATTCACGGACTCATGACAGACTTTGACAGTTGACACGTCGCGTGGCCAAAGTGACTTGATTGGGTGTTAGGCTAGACGCACCCTAACGGCCGTTGTTCCTAGTCTCTGGGCGGAACAGGAGTTTGACCAGTGGGCAGTACTGGAGTCGATTGCAGGCAAGGAACAAATTTGGGCTTTGCAAGTACTACTCTCCACCTCGGCCGGACCACTTGTTCCGACAAACTTGGACTATGTACGATCTGCGCTTGCGGCTGTGCCGACTGGGTGTGCTGGTCGGCCTAGTTGTGCAAGTTTTGGTAGCTGGTGAGGATCTGAATTTTCGTGGTGTCTCAGGTGTCTGATGGCTGAAGAGATCTAGGCTGATGTCCTGGCTACTGAGGTAAGCCTGCACAACTTAGTGGTAACCAACTCTAAGCAATTCTGGTCAGTGGTTCAAACATAGCTGGTATGTAGGCTTGCGGAGTTCAGCTGCCTGTTCTTGTAGACTGAGATATGCAAACCTTGCTGGGAGGCGGTAAAGCTCCAGTGGAGATTTAGAGGCAGCCTTTACCAGTTTCACTCTCTTATTAACACTGCCGCTATGGTTAAAGGGCACAAGGAGAGAGAAAATTCTACAATCAGACTTTGTAGAAAAACAGCAGTTGATATGATGGCGTGTAATGAATGTTCGTAATTTGGCAGCCAGCCAAAGTCGTACCTCACCTTCCAACTCCAACACCAGGGGTGTGGAGTTGGATGAGCTGCGTAGCACTGGTATTTGTCCCAACATGGAGATGATGTCCTGATAAGGTTGGTGTTCCCAGAACTGGAAAAATACTCCTCTCAGCACCACCAGTTCGCGATGAGAAGAGCAACCTCCAAGTTGACAAGTTGACCCTAAGAGGACCGTGTACCTAGTGTCTTTGCTCTACCATTCACTACACTAGGTGCAGAGAACAGGTGGCCTTCCAACTTTGGTGTGGTTAGTGTCCCAGAACTGGTCCTCCCAGTTCGAAGGAAGTACTCCTCTCTGCACCACTAGTGCGTGATGAGAAGAACAAACCTCAGACTGCCAGTCCAATCCCTAAGGAAGCAGTATCCTAATGTCGTGGCTCTACCGTTCATCACACAGTGCAAGGAATGGGTGGGCCTTCCAAGATTGTGCTGTTGTTTGGTGTTAAGTGTCTGAACACAGAGAGAATCAAATCCCGACCACCTTTCCATTACCTCGTACGGGCCTGAAGTTTACAAGGAGAGGTGCTACGACTACGGAAATCAGTGATGATGAAGTACTACCACCTATCCGCGTGATTTTACAGAAGTAGAATTCCCTACGTGAACACAGATGAAGGCAACCTGCTTGTAGACTAACAGAGTAGGCAATGAAGTAGTTATCAAAACAACTCTGACTAAGATACACTACAGCTGTTGTCCCGAAGGTGTAAGCTGTGAAGCAAGACTGGTGAAGAGAAGAATCTTCGGCCCCCAAAAGTGTTGTGAAGTCTTGAGGAGCGGAATTGTCTTCTGCACAACAAGTGTGTAATAAAAAATAAGGTAGGAGAGCTGATGGTTCACGCGGCACCAGAGGTGCGGTGAAGGAACAAGACAGACGTCAATTGCTTGAAGACTAGTCAGGAGCATTGGTGCGACCCTCTATTTATACTCCCTCAACAGTAGGCCCCTTACTCAGCTGGCATAGGGGGTTGTTCTGGAGAGGGGGTAGCAACTGTGAAGAGTGTGACATAGGTCCTCAGCGAGTGACAGTGGCAGGTGCTGCATCCAGACTGATGCCTTTGAGAGGGTACTGGTAGTGGCATCTAGCATCGTGCTGCTGTACTAGGTTGATCCCGTTGGATGGCTTCGGTGGCTCAGCCAGTGAATAGTTATATCTGGCACTGAGCGTACATCCTTTGCCTTGGTAGGTAAAGCAGTTTTTAACATCTTGTTGCTGGTGGCGGCAACTCACACTACATTGAAGGTGTTCCCAGTTCATTGTTTTAATTATACAGTAGAGCAGCGATTATCCGAAACAAATGGGGACTGGGTGTGAGCAGATAACTAATTTTCCGGATAACAGATTATAAGGGACCCCAGAAAATGGTGAAATACGAAATACCACGACATTGGACGTTATTTCACTGTTTTTTGCAAAATCTACCAATTTTTTTAAAACAGAAAATTTTGCACAAAGAGAAATTAAAATAAATATTTACATTCTTCGGAAACTGTAAATAATTGTTTACAATCAATTCTGTGTCGGCAATCAATTGTAGCACCCACACTATATTCTGCCGCTCTTCGTAGTATTTTGAAGTGTTAATTTTTCTGTTGAGATGCCGAAAAATACCTACTATATATTATTGTTAATGCGTAATGAAGCATGTTTCTACAATTTTGACATAAAGAATAATATAATGATGTCCAAGTTCTGTAACATGCGTGCTGACTGAGTTGTGAAAAAGTACTTCGCTGTTCTAGTTTTTGAGGTTAAGTGGAAACAAAGACATAATGTTACACAAATTTAATTCTTGTATCAAATTTAAATTTGTTGCTTTCAAGAAATGTACACAGTGTTGATTTTATTGAATGATGCTGCAAATACATTTAATGATAGTGACAAACAAACGAGATATTAGTGTCATAAACTTACAAGGATTACAATAGAAAACACATGTTCAAGAGGTGTGCATTTTACAAACAGCAAGTTTGTGTGTTTTGTAAATACATAATGTATTTGTAAACCTTTACTATAATTATTGAAATGCGCGTGGCCTGAAAAAGCAACACTTTCAAGTAGTGTGTGAATATTATTTGTTTATTTGTCTATATAGTAAATTAGACTGTAAGGTTAACCTCGGCCAAACTCTGCCTGTGTGCCTGCGTGTCTGTCTCTATATATCTCTCTATCTCTATATCTATCTCTCTATCTCTATCTCTCTATCTGTGTGTGTGTGTTTGTGCGCACGTGTGTATTGCTGCATCTGTACAAATATGAACAGTGATGTATATATTGCGTATTGTTTTTTCATTGAAGTTAAAATTTTTGATGTTATTTCCATATGAACAATATTTTCCACTGCTCCATCAAAACAATTTGCAACTAAAAAAGGCAACACACCAGCAAGAACCTCAAAAAAGAGCAGTCTCACAAAAGACTTTAAACTAAAGCCCCCTCCCTCACTGTTTCCTTATTGGCCTCAAAATAAAATAAACAGTACCCCAACAATTTACAAAAATAAAACGGTTTGGAATGCCAACCTAGCTATAATATCCTACATTAATAATTGGAGCGACCCTATTCTTTTATTGGTTGAAAGTCTGTTGGAAATTTCACTGCAGGCCACTTGAGTAGTTTTGTATGTATCTGATGCATATATTTTTGATATACACCACTTTGAAAATGCAGTTTTTAGCCACATTGGAGTACACTGAAATGTTGTTTATAGCATGTGTGACATTTCAAAAGTACTCAACAGTCCTTATCTGAAGCGTGTGTTCCCTTTGTAGAGCAACACTGGATGCACGTTTAATAGTTTTATGGGGAAATATGTATTTCAAACACACTGTGGGATGTAGTTCCAACGCATGGTAGACGGGCGGGAGCCTTAAAACAATAAGTTTGTATTTTCACAAAGTGTTTGCTTATTTTAAGTTTTCAAATAACCAAAGAAAATCTTGTGGAAATTGTGTGCAGAATTTGACCAATTAACTTCTCGAGGGAAGTCCTTATGCAAAATCATGTGGGGAATATGTTGGGCACTTTAGACCTATTCTGAGTATTGAGGGAGATACAAGCTCTTGAAAATTGAGATTTTGAAATGTTTTTATGCAAAATATAGGAAACGAAGTGAGATTGAATTATGATTCTTCAGACTTTGTTTTATGTTATCGGAATCGTCAACCTAAGAAAAAAAAACTTTAATAGCTTGCCTCGAAAACAAAAAACCAGTTGCCACCCTCTTATTGCAGGCAACTTTTCTACTGTCAGATATTATGAATGTTTGATGCTGGTTTATTGAACAGTAAGACGAGGACAATTTTAACACATAGGCCTACTGTAAATGTGTACCATACATTAATAATCTGACAAAACGTAAGCCACCATTTCCTTTGTGGCAACAGTCTGTGTGCGATTTCATGCAGGATGTAACGTTAATTGGTACAGCCTACATGCCTGGAACTGTATCACTGCTGCTGCTGCTGCTACTGCTGGGTACTGTACGGGACATTGATTGTTAAAACATGTAGTGCAGCAGTGCAAAGCAATGTCATTTGTACACATCACCACATGACGGTAGCAGGTAAGATCTCAACTGAGCGCACAGCTATGGAATTCCTTGGTTTAATAGCAAACATGTTACACAAACACATTTAGAGGAAAGACTCAATGGTATGACCTCCATATTGGACACAATTCACATCACTGCACCAACAAGTGTATGATATGTTGAAATACACCCTCATTGGATTCAACTGCAGTCTCATACACCAGGATGTGCATGTACTCCCAGAACAAATAGACGAATGGATTAAGATTGGGGGATCGCTAGAGGCCAGGGAACATAACCACAATGGCCTATACATCGTGAAGGAATGCCTGAGCCAGGTGATCGCAAACCATTCGCGAACTGTGGGTTGGGGAAACATCATGCTGGAACCACATAGCCACTGTTGTTTCTAACTGCAACTGTTTGAGTAATGTCAAAAGAGTTTCCTGTAGGAAAAAATAAAACATATGGCCGGTCAGATGAATTGGTAACAGGTAGGGACAAACTAACACGTATGGTTCCTGCACAGACGATGACACTGAAATGTTCTAGATGACTGCAAACAAACGGGGCGTGAGGATTCACATCTGCAGACACGAGTATTTTGACTAGTCGACATAAAATCATGTTGAAAGGAAGCCACATCTGTGAAGAGAAAGTATGTGTCAAGGTCAGGGTATGATCTGTGTTGTTCCAGAAACCATGCTGTAAACTCCACACATGTAAGATAATCCACAGGATCCACAGCATGCACACATTGTAAATGGAATGGATGTAGCAAGAATTGCTCAAGAAGAACTCAATGGTAAGACGGCTTCCGTTGAGTACTCATGCTACCGCACACGTACTCGTTCCCATGCCACACTGCTGCACAGCGTGACTGCGCACACTACTGGTCAATGTCGCCCCATCAACAAGTGCTGAGAGCCTTGGGGCAAGAATAAAGAAGCGTACATTTATTCTAGTGGCTACAGGGTTGATTCCATTTGTTGGACAACTACCAATACGGAAAATAATTAACATGTTTAATTATAGAAACTGTACAGCGCACCCAGAATTCAACACGTGGTCGCCACCCCCTCCACCTGAGATTGTTTTACCCAAAGAGCCACGGACCAGCTGACACAGATAAGGAAATTGAAAGAGTCACCACAGGATCACTGCACCCCTGCGCCCAGTGACGTCACAGCAGTCAAGCTTCAAGAAGAGACGGTAAACTATCAGCCTCCACCCAGAGCGATAAAAAAAGTGTGGTGCTGCCTGCTACCCTGAGATACTCTAACCCTGCGGTGGAAGGCTACCAACATCCGCACCCCTGAGAGAGCCGCGAAGCTAAGATTTCAACTATATAAGGAATCCTAAAAACGCTCTTGCCAGAGTTCATCGGCCCGCCAGCCGCAATGGTTGGAGGGCTCTCCTGGGTCTGGACAAAACCTCCACCTTTCCCAGTCTGAAGAAGAACTGCCCTCCTCTACCAGCAGCCTGCAAAGGCTCATACACCAGCTTCCAGAGGGTCTCCGGAGGTAACTTCATCGTCTGCAACCCTGTACCCCTTACCACAGTCATTCCTTGACTTTCGCAGTAGCAGACTGTCACAACGTCCCATCTGGACAACCACCCCTCCGATACCTAACTCACTGATAATTGCAACATTTAGTATTCTTGGAGTTAGTTTGTTTGGAGAGAATTCATCCAGGTTCCCCTTTACCTGGAGTAAAATTAAATAATTAATAATTATTATTAGTTTTAAATTATAAAATAACCAGATCCCCAGCGTTTTCTCAAGTGTCAATAAAACACTACGACAAACTAACCTTGGTGAGGTAAGTCATTTTTGCATCCTTAATCATTTTAATTTTAATTTCATTTGGGGCTCAACAGTATACCTAACCTTTCACTGCAGAGTAAGTGAGAGTAGGCCGAACCCCTCAGGATCACAGCGCCTGCAAAGGCTTTAGTCTGGAAAGACACTGAGATTCCTGGGAAGTGTCCGGTACGCCCGCGCTTGCCTGCGTTACCATTCTGACTCTAGCAATATAACATTAGCTGGTAAAGTAAATTTTCATAAATTTAGATGATTAGAAAGGGAGAAGGACCGCTTAGCATAAATAGTCGCCGAGCTCAACGGGTCCTACAGAGGGACCTATCTCAGTCTGGTGGCATACCACCAGTCGACTTCACTCGCGACACCGCACCCCCGTCCCCCTTTACAGAAGTCACTGCACCCACACCACATCCAATTTCACCCTGTACAGCTTGCGGACACGAATCCGAACTAGATTCTGAACTAGGCATCTGTTGGCCGTGGCCACGCTACGAATATGTTAACATTTTGAGCCCGTCTAACTCCGCACCGATTGCGAAGCTACCTGCCCTATCCCAAGTTAGCGACACTACACCACCAAAGACGTGTATAATCCAAACTGCATCCGGGAAGGTAATTTAACTTGCCTTCCTCCTAAAGCGACACCAAAATTCCGGATAGATTCCCCTTCTGCATAACTTTGTTCCTTCTCATAACCCTACGAGGCCGGCTCCTTTCAGACATCCCGGAAGTGAACAAGACCCCAAGTAGGAACTATGTGAGTAAAGTCAGACTCATTCCCATTCCATTATTATAACCAACTCCACTCACAGTATTTCATTCTTTTGGACAGCTGGCATCCCATATTTTGGAAACTTTCGCGGTGAGCAAGGTCGCACACCCTGGGAGTCATTTTTAACTAGGCTCACCCTGGGGTTTGATTCCCCACCCGTCAAACACAACCATTCCACAAGGTGGTATCCCCGTAAGGATCCCAACATGGGACCAACCCCCAACCACCAGGCAAAGGAACACCTGTTACAAACCACTATGCTACCGAAGGGCCCCCTTATAACCACCTAGATGGATATCAGCACTCCTAACGATCCACCCCAACAATAGGTGCACCTCCAGTGAGGTGCCTGTAACGAGGTGGGGGACTCGTGCCGGTAGGGAGTATCAAGGTATAGGTCGGGTACCTGCTGCCCGCCCAAGAGCCAGGGTGCGTCAACGTCTTGTTCAAACCTTACTACTCTCACTGTCAGTCAGCTCCCTCCATTCGGTCGTGACACCGAAGACTTCCATTCTCTCAAACGTCGCTCCACATTCGCAAATGAAGTGTGAGGTGGTTGTAGTCCGTTTGGAAATTGGTCCCTATACATTCTTTGTTTTTCTCGTCCATTGGCCTCTACTGCCCCGTATACCAGTAGCATGTCTGCAAGTTCCGGCCATATGAAGTGTTGTATTATTTGAACACAGCATACATCTTGACAAACAAAAAGATAAGTTGTAATGGGCAGCTGTTTTATACAATTTGTCTTGGCATTTAATGGACCACGGTTCCATAAGCGGTGTTATTGGAATAACTGTCCTGCCAGGCTTGCAGTGGGACAAGTCAAATTGTACAGAACATCCTAATGTTAGAGTAGTGTCAGAAGTGTTTACTACCCATTCCAGCAGTAGATACTTCAACAGTACACATGCCCATGTTGTTATTGTTACAGCATTGAGTGACTACCTGACGTGTTTAAATGTTCCCATTAATATTTCACCCATGCAAAGAAACATTTTGTATGCCAACCATGGCAAGGGTTCACTCCTCATTGGGGTGTGTAACATACATACTTATGGTATGCAAATGTGACATAAGTTATCTCACAGTATATAGTGTTCATGGGAACTCTTCGGTATTGTCCATTATGTTGTTAGTTTCCTCTTAACATGTGCATGAATAACATCACTATGCCCATGGCAATGTAAAGATTCAACCCATGTTGAACAGGTTAACAGGTAGTTTTTAAGCAGGGCTTCCACATGTGCTCAATTAATATAGAGAAACGTCTCTACCACCATATGCAGGGAACCACACACTGAATGTTACTACCAACAAACAGGTGACTTACATTTGGTTAGGTAATTAATGTATGGTATATGCATGGATGTGGTATTGCCTACGTACTAGGCACTGTATCGCTGCAGCTGAATATTTGTGTCTGTTGTACACGAAACCGGTGGGTCCTGGCCATTTGCAACAAGAGGACCAATTTTGTTTCTTAGGTCTTCTGTGTGTGTGTGCGTGCACGCGTGATAAAGGAAATAAACACGTGATGAATGCACTCTAGGTCCTGGTCAACTCCGTAAATATAAGCTGGAAAACTACAAGTACAAGTTACGATGGCCGGTAGAGGTGACCGGCATACAACCAAGGAAATGAATGCTGTGTATGATGCTGAAAATCTAAGCAACAAACTCTTGCATTGTTGTACGTACTGACGCGTAGGAGAACGACGTGACATAATTTCCGACACGTAGCAGGGTGACTAAGTCAGGACATGTCAGGATTTAGCTTTGAAAAAGTCTTTTAAGAATGGGACCACTACAGAAATGTCTGTAACTGCAGGGCGAGACAGGGTTTGCAGGGTATGTAGAAGGGAGAGCTCCTAACTATCGTAAACTAACCCTATCGCAAGCGTAGCTTAAGCGATGTGAATGAGGTGTCGTATCTGAACGAGTGCTGGAACTAACGTAGCAGGGTCATTTACTGAGAGGCGAGCGCTAGAAAGAGGTAACATCAATCTGGCAAAATTTGAGCGTCGAGCGCTAGAAATGAAGACTCCTGAGACAATCAGGTCACTTCCAGAGCAGCAGGCGCTAGGAATTAAGAATGCTGTGGAGACACGGAAAATCTCCATTGTTGTATTAATTTTGGGCGTTGCCCACTGCTGATTGGCTCGTGCAACTAGGGTGAGGGGTGGTCACAGAGCAGGGAGTGAAAATATATGGCTTGTCTCTGTGATGTTACCAGTCGGCTGGAAGAGGATGCAAAACAAAAGACAAGCGATAATTACTACTAGAGTTATATAGCGACGAGAAAAAGAACTCATTGCCTTTACGCAATTGTTACGTTGGGCCGGCGAATAAGACAATCTGAAAAGCAGACAGTACAATCTCATATTAATGGCACAATTTTAACTTCCAACTCCGCAACAACTGACATAGGAATGGAGAGGAAATCGTTAAATCTCCATTATTGAATAGGACGTCATGCATCAATTTGCCCCCTCTACGCTGTGACTCAAGCTCATCAGTGAGGTCGTAAATAGACATAGTCTATAGTGGACTACATAGCACTTTCTCTATGACCTCCGTTTGAACAAAGGAGATTAAAGAGTTCATCTATGAGGAGAAATGGAATACGGTCTGGCTAGGAGAACTCTGCCTTTCATTCAGTAGCCCAAGCTACAAAGAGATGAAGATGATTGGATCTGATCAGATGGTATTAGCCGGCCTTTGCTGGCACTGCCTTACTCCATTTACCTCTAACACTCCACTCTACTGGCGTATCTGCAAAATAGGAAAAAGGCTGATCCCCCCTCCCCCCATAAACCCATGGAGAGGAAGAGCTTATCCTCCTCTACTAGCCAACATCACAGGCAATCAAACAGTCATCCGAGTGCAAAGTCAGAACATATTCCCAGTCTGAAGATACCATAGCTGTGTAGAGGAATAGTGTTCCGCTCGACTTTTCCTGTCTAGCAGCCTGAAACGAAAGCATGTTTTCTCAGGTCACGATCATCCTTCCTCTCAACCACCCCTCAGAGATGGTAGAATGGGAATAAAATTCCTTTGCGGGAATGCAGGGCTAGCCCCTCAATAGCAATTTTGTACGAAGCACCTCTACCCTGTGCGTTGTGACATTGTGTGCCGCTCCCCTCGTGACAAACTTGACCTTAATTCCTAACAACTGGGACGGGGTGGTCGTTCACAACACAGGTGGCACCTAAACGCACTTTTACTTACCCACCGCAAAACAAGGATAAAAAAAGGGAACACTCACTGTTTCGCTCGGACATGCATAGTTATTCCTAGCTCGCTCACTCGCTCGCTCCAAGGAATAACAGAGAGAAGGATAGCTTAACATCAAACTAGCATCAGGAAATGGTCTGTTTTTCCTTTTGTAGCACGCTCAAATTACAGCACATATTTTTTTTTCTGTATTTTTACACTGGGAAATCCGGCGGGGTGACTCGCTGGCCTCTTTTATCACTGTGTGCATTCAAAAACTAATTATTACTTGTTCACTCACTATATACAGCTGAACTGCACGCAAAAAGAATCGACTGAGAGGAAATATCATTCACGGACTATCCCAAAACAATTGTCACCATTTTAAGCACTTCACTCTCTAATAACCTGCAGCACTGCTGTGGTTCGCTACAACAGAGGATTTATATTGTTACTAGTGTTGCACAACATGCTATTTTAACATCTGTTCTGTTCACAAGTCTAAGAGTTTTCAGAGAGTAGGGCGCTTTCAGACCCATCTCCTGGCTAGGGGTTTATACATACAAAAATTCATGAATGCATTCACCACATGAGAAATAGACAGCAGACTTATAAGGGGAAAAGAACACAATCCCTTGTGAAAATCTTACAACATTGAAATTCATACTGTATTTCTTCTGACAGCTTTATTCTTATAAAGGCCATGGCTACTTGCTGAAAGTCTCTAGCACATCTTTTAGAACAATGATTACCCTTATGTAATCGGCAAAACATAGCACTAAAAAAAGAACAATTGTTTGTTAAGTAATGGCTTTCTTCTCGATGGTGCTCTCACAACTTCAGTCTTTGGTTGCTTTCTTATTAGCCTGCCCTACTCACTTATGTTAATTTACTTAGATTATCAAGAGCAAAAAAAAACTAAGGCAAATTTATATCCAGGTTACCCCTAGAGTGTGCTGCAAATAATGTTAAAATAAGCACGTGACACACCAACCTGTTAAAAGATTCATCGTTTTGAGAGCTTTAGTGAACATCACACTGATTTGCCTTGTGGCTCCCCTACCTAACAGTAACTTCTGTATCACTAAGGTCAAGTGCAGATATGCACTGCAATATTCGTAGCACTGGGGTTAGCTAACTATAGTCCATTCCCAATTGGAAGCAACTTTCTTGGAGCCCTGCTAAATATCTACTTGCAGGCGTGTTTCGTATCCTTCCACCAAATGTAAACAAACATTGCCATGTGACTGCCATGCAGCATCTGTCAAAATCAATGCTTACATTCCATTGTGTGTCAGTACATATATTCATATACTTTCACTACACCTAAAAATAAACATTGAAATGTGACTTCTACTTTTATACCTGTCAAATGTATTGTTTACTGTTTACAGCCTTTCAAAGAATTCTGTATTAGGTGTATTTCAAAAACAATTTTGTACGAATATTCACAGTGTAAGCCTATAACATTATTAAGGTCAACTTTACGTTTTAAAAATGCCTGAATTAAAGACAGTTTGTACGGTTATTTTTCATTAACATATTTGTTTTCCACGACATAGCACATTACACGTAACGCATGTTAATATTTTGCCACGACTTTGTTAAACACTGTTACAACTGCGAGGTAATGAAATGTAGTATTTAACTTTTTGTTATTTATACATGTTGGGTTATTTCTTTAAAAGGATGGCTTCAGTTCGAATAACAAAGGAATAGACATTCCAACGAAAAAGCGACATTAAAAAAAAAGAACGCAACTCGTGTCGCTCATTTTTTGTTATAGAAACATAAAATATAGCAGTGAAAATGCACTCAAATAAGCCTACCATAACTTTTATTTCACTCATATTTATATGTATTTCTACTTACTGTGTATTAGTTTTATTGAAATTTATTGGGACTGGACTTGGTTATTTTGTTGGGATCGGTGGTACATCACGTTACACGAATGTGTTTCAAACATCCAGGGCAAAGGTACAACGTTGTGATAAATAAACATACGTGGATAAAAATAGTCATAAAAACAGTTCACATTTACAACGTATAAATAGTTCACGTCAAATATTTGAAATCACACACAGATCCAGCGAAACTATCACCAAACAGCCACACCACGCTATTTCACACGCAGCAGTTAACAAAACACACTGAACAGTATATTTATTACTGCCGCGGAAGCACAGATTTATCACAACCTTGTAGCTTCCTTAGGTAGGTTTACAAAACACAACGTCTGCAAACGTGATGTGGTAATTTGAAGTAATTTTCTGAGTAAGTATAATTTACATTTTGTTTGGTAAAACGGCAACACGCCATGTCGTGGCTCACCACGTCTGCCAACTTCACTTTTTTTCTGCCCCACCATCATATCTAAATATATTAAAATAAGTATTCAAACATTAAAATCTCTTTTCAGTTGTAAATTACAAATTCAAAAATCATTATTTTGCAGTAATAAGTAAGAAATATCCTACAATTGAAAACGTATACAATTTTATTGCATACTAGTGAAGTGAAACTTTCCGAGTGTGAAAGAGAGAAAGACAGAGAGAGAACGACCAACCTCGCTTAGCAGACAGTTGCTTCAAAATTGCTCTCGCTCGATGATACAACACCGTACCATTGCGACCTACTCACAATATTTTCTGCTGTTATATTAAACTGTAAAAATGAGATATGTTACCATCGGGGCTACCTAAATATTTCAATAGGTACCGTTTAATTTACAAATAGTATGCTAAAAAACCAGGTTTAAATAATATTTTAACTATGAACTATTTCTTACTGGCCGTTGCCAACACGTCGCTGCTCTCGCTGTTGTTAATTCATATTTAAAAAGAAATAAAATATTACAGGTTATAAAAGATATTAAGATAAAGATTAATTTATTCAATAATACAGTACTATGAAGTTAACCATAGTGTTATATATTTGTGGAATACTTGTTATTGAAAAAACAGGTTGATATGTTTTGCCTAGAGTATTTTTTCAAAGGTTGATTTTCAAAAGTTGTTTCCAATCGGGAATAGACTATAGTTACACTGACACAGGGGTGTAGACATAGACAGCTAGGGGTGTTGCCTTGTGCTTCCTGCTATGGGTGTTGCCAGCAGACTTCGTCTCCCTTACAAGCAGCAATTGACAACTGCAAAGTGCCCCCTGGCACTGGGTGTCGCTGGCATGGTGTTTGACTGTATTTACTGGGGCACCACCACTACTTTAGAGGTGCGTGCCGGGGTTGAGCCACTGGAACCTCGCAGACGGCCGCCAAGGCGTTTCTCCATAGTGCCCCACTGGGATAATGGCTCTGCAGACACGGGGCGGTTGAACACGTACCAAAGGCCAGCTGGGTTCTCTATAGTCGTCTCACTGTGGGTGACTGCTGGTGTCAGTAGCCAACTGACTGGTAGTGCTGCTTGTTCCAAGTAACAGCGTGCAAGATGCTCGATCCAGAGTTGGCTGGCTATCCACAGCAGTAGGTCGGGACAGCTGGATGAAGGGTGAATTAGATTGAGCCCCACCAGCTGACGTCAAAACCACGTCAACGTTGTGGTTGGCAGCTTCCCCTCGGCTGGAGTGGGCAGTCTCCTCTGCTAACTGGGCTACAACTGTACATCCGGGTGCTCAATTGAGCTGTAAGGATGGCATCTCAGGACTGCACTGCCCTGCTAAGGGGGAAAAGCCTCAACTCCACATGATCAAATTTTACAGGAAAGCAAAAAGTTTGTTTTTCCTTTGCCCACTCGCACTTTTGTAGATAATTTCAACGTTTTACTTTAATCATGACATTTAAATATTTTAAATTATTTGGTATGGCTTTTAAACATGTTTTACATGTGTAACAATATAAAAGAGGAATTCAGGTCTTCATACGTATTAAGTTTAATCTATTTCATTACCCTTTTAAGAAAGAAAATATTAACTCTCCTGAAACAAAGATTGTCAAGAAACGTAACGTTATTTTCTCCATAAAAACTTATTTATAAGGATTGCTAGTTTATTTGATTTGTATATTTTCTTTTTAAATTAACATAAACATGTCAGAACCAAACTTTCAGTGCAAAATGACCCCAAGAAAAATCTTATTGCTTAAGTCAATTTAGCATTTATATTACATTTGCACAGACACATAAACAATGAGATAACATATTTCCTTGATCTTTAATATGTTAAGTGCTAATGTTATAAGACAGCAGATTATTCGAGAAACAATAGAGTATTTATATCTGTTTGTTCATCATAAGGACAAAAAAAAAAAAAACAATCTCCTATTTTAGGGGAAAAAAAAACAACATTTATATAAACTATTAAACCACAAAATGTTTGCAAATGTCTGTAAACGTTCATAGAAATGTAGCATTGTTAAACATGACATTTGTAGTTTCTACTTCATAGTTATCGTCAAATACACACAGATCTGGAACATTGTTCACAGGTAAGTCCCTCCAAAATTGCCTACGGCTCTCTGGCATGAGCTGTTCAAGTTTCTGAAGAATATCTTCTTTCTTCTCCAGACAGACCCCTCTTAGACGTCTTGAATGCCGGCGGTTTCAAAGCAGTCACAATACCTTTTTTGGTCATAAAATCGAGATCTTGTGTAGGGCACAACTCATAACATGGCTTGATGTACACAATGTCACTTAAAAGTGGACTGCTTCCAAACTTTTTTAGTTTGTGGAATGACACGCAAGAAGGCCATTGTGCAAAATTTACATACCTCATAGATTTCACAACTGTTTTTCCAGAGTACGCATTTGCTCCAGATTCTTCAAAAATCAGAGAAATCTTATACCTTGCCATGGCGGTTGAGAGACTGCGCCACTTTGTGGTGGAAAGAAGTGGCTGACATAAATGTATGACCTGGCTCAAAATAATACAGTTCAATGTTTGCATAAACACATTCAGAGTTGACAATATACACAAGATATGTTAGCCAGCACCTTGTTTTGCCCGGAGCAGTTGTCCAACCATAAAACTATGTGATTTGTTTCTACAATGTAGAAAAAAAGCATTAAAAGCACTTACTATGTCTTTTTTCCTACCAGTTGTTGCTTCATGCCAAGAGGAACAAAACTCTCCTTGACTGCACTTATACACTTTGTAAAAACTGCACACTTGAATCCTTCCAATCTTGGTAACATGACCACTTTTTGCAAGTTGGCTGAAAAATCAATATGGTTCTGCTTCTACGTGTTGTTTGTACAGAGTTCTGGCTTAATTACATTTTTCAATGCGGTCTGTCCATTTGGTACATTGTTCACATCCTGCCACCAAATTACATTTACTATGATCTGCATTACGGTTACTGAACACCTCACGTGTATCACACTCTTCATTGCCTAGCTTAGTAAATGATATATTCATTTCTTTCACTACTGACCTATATAAATCATACGAACACTTTATTTCAGGGTGAGTGGACACAAAGGTCTTATGCATTTCATTAACGATTATGTCACTTGGCAAATACCGCCTTTTGGGTACATGACACAGATGGTAATGGGCAATAAAAGGGTTATATGATTCAATATGAGCTTTTAAGAAACTTGATCAACTTTTGTTGGGGGCACACTTTGGCCCCACCAATCTGGTAAAATGTCTGTGGGATTCTCCACGCACAAAACATTGTGTAAAACTGTGTCATTTTCCCTGTATCCCAATGTTGTTAAAAAGAATGTCTAGCACACACATACTTCTTCATTTTCGTCTGTTAAGTAATATTTGAATGAAAACATACGTTTTGAACCCTCACTTCCCCGTTTTCTTTCAACACCTTGCCTGGTTGTTGATATTAGGATAAAATGTCTCCGATCAACCCAGTTCTTCTTGTTATACATCTCATTAATAACTTTTCTTGTTACAGAAATATGACCTGTACACTGTAGGCGGCATTCATCACACAGAGGGCGCAAAGGATGCTTATTAATGAACTTTTCAACACTCACTGCAGTTTTTACTTCTTTTGACATAAGTTTTTGTTTACGTTTACGGGGATTTCCCTTTTTAGTTAGCTGAATTTATTTGTTACTTTGATTTGTCAGAATTATTTCATTGCCAAAGTGTGCCAATCTTTCTTTGCCATTGTTATCAGTTTCCTCTTTCCCGTGTTCTTCCTCATCATTTATTACAACATTCTGAGAGTTTCCTTTACTGCTGTTATTTTTCTGTTGAACTCATCTCCTACACTCTCATTTCCTTCAGTATTTTCTTCTCTAGACAGGTGACTTTCTGTTTCTTGAATATTTGCATCATGATTTTCCTCAATAGGCACGGCAGGTCTGTTATAAACTTTCACAGGTGACAATTCAGTTAGGATATATTCATTGTTATAGGTAACTACTTCTTCACATGGAATTCTACCTACACAGACAACTGAGGCATTAGGCCAATACACAATCACTTGTGTCATTCGTGTTGTTTTCTGTAGCAAACTAACAATATACTTCCGTTTGGACACCTTTGGACACCATTTCTCATAAGTGTTTAATTTTTAACAATCACATAAATTAACAGCTTCAAAAACACAATCTAACATCACTGTACTTACATTGTTCGCACTTAACTTCCAAACTTGGTTTTAGAAGGAAAAATCTCACTTGATACTAAACAACCACCAGCCAACTTGAAATTAAACACACAGATCACTGTTTCAATGTTGGGATGTCACTCGTATCCAAGGCATGTACTATACCTTGCATGGTGCTGCCATTATGTTAGAGAAAGCACAGAGGTCGTGAAGTGACTACTTCATGTTGGCTAGAACTGCGAGTTACTGCACATTGCACGTTGACACATTGTTATGTGAATACAGGTCGCAAATAGACAGTGTTCTGTTTGGATTAGAGGGTACATTTAATTGTATTATACTTAAGGTGGCCCAATTGTTGTAAAACTATTGATGTTATAAGAAAAAAGCCTTATGTACAGAAGGTGATGTACTTAAGGCTTTCTTTCTTCAAAACAACAACTTAAGGCTTTTATTCATAGTATTATGCTACATTTTGGGATTGAGGAATATTTTACTAATGATTTACACAGGCAACGACTGGTTATAAAGTATTTATCCTTTGTAGAGATATGTATGTTGGTATCAGCTATTATAAAAAAAAAAATAATAATTTTTTTGTAAATTTGGGGAGTTACTGCTTTCCTCCTTAGTATGGCAGTGCAAACTGTGTTGGCGATGTTCTTGAACCAGGTCCGGAACTGGGAGACGATGTGTCGTCTAACTGGATCCCCCTTACCTTTGTGTTTGTTCTCGTACATAGAACTGTCGCAACAAGTCAGAGCACAGATTATTGATTCACTACAAGGGCCAACTCACAAGAATTTGTAATCAAAATCACGGTGGTGTCCCCCTCTGATTTACCCTGGTTACCATCCTGAGAGTTACACATTACCACTTGATGCACTTGTTACTCAAAAGACGGCAACCTCCGCATTGCGCATCGACTGCACTGCGAGGTTGGCCACACAATCAGAGGTGACCGTGGCTATGGTGGTCAGTGAGCCAGATGTAGGAGATTGGACCATGTGGACACTGGCTGCTCGGGATGCTGCCATCATGGAGGTCAGCGATTGCTCCACAGGTACTGCCGGGATGATGTCCGTCATCGCTGGTAATGCAGGCTTCGTAGGTGCTAGCGATCTGGCGGTGCTGACTGAAGGGGTTCTCCTGGTGCTGGCAGTCTGTTGCAGGCGCTGATGGCTAGACTTCCAATCTGCTGGACTTATCCAGGAAATCTTCGTAGCACTCTGAGTCCATTTCCCAAGATGTTGGGTAAACTTCAGTCGAAACTCAGGACATAGACGGTACAGTCCTCTCAGAGATGTATACTCTGCTGACGTTAGGTGCCCTTATCCTAACTGGCTCGGAGCAGTAGCTCTTCGTTACTCTATTTTCTCCTTTACTTGACTTGTTGGTGAGAGACTTCCATTCTTCCTGCCAGGCGGACATAAGACACTGGTTCCTTAGCATCCTCCGATGTGTCTGGAGGAAACGAAGGTGGTGAATACTGGACAGGTTCCAGGACAGATTCAGGGTATGGGCATATCTGGCCTCTCTTAACTTTCCTTATCCTTACACGATGATTTTCCGCCCAGTAAACATTTTCCTTGCATGGTCCTTCCCACTTGCTAGCCAATCCTCCTTTGAACTGATTACACCCCTTGCTCAGTGGGTGGCTGCAGACTAATACTGTTTCCCACAAGGCGAAAAGGACGGACTCAAGTGCAGGGTTGCAGATACTTCTGACTTACATATTCGTAATACTTCTCTCTGACTCGTTCAAAGCATAACTCATCAGCTTGACGAATAGCTTCGGGTTGCAGCACTGTTGTGGGGAACTATCTTACACGCTGAAAGCCAGAGACGTCTACTTGCGTACAGCCTCAGATCCCCTTATTGTCGTCAAATAGAATGTGATCAGCCCATGACACACCTCCTCCGCTCCACGTCATGGTGCTTGGTAGCTCTCTTCTGCAGACTGCACACTAACTCCGGGGCACACTCGCATTCTTGAATACTTAAGCACTCAATATAAAATACTTTAGGCACATCCAATACCAAAGTCATTTCCTGTCCGCCAGTGAAATTTTGCACAAAACATCTAACTTTTGTACCTGAAATGTTAAGCAACATGTCCTTGGTAAACGGGCAGCAATCACAAATTCTATGCATGTAATAATTTTCTGTTCAGGTATCCGTATTCGCAAACAATTAAGTGATTTAATCACGAGAAGTGGCATGCTTGAATATAAAGTAAATTTCCGTTTCTCAGGAACAAGCGAGTATTTCGATCTAGCCCGAAACTTTACGCAATCATCCCTCAAAAATAGATTGGCTATCAATACTGTTCATTGACAAGACAGCACACTTATAGCTGTGTATAAGTTATAACCTGGGTCCAATTCACATAATATTTAGCAGCCTCAAATTAGAGTCTTGGCGATGTTTGCATTTTACAGCCCGGTACTCTCGCCGCAGTTTCTGCAAAACCACTGCAAAAACTGCATGTTGCTCAGAATCATACTGAACATACAACTCTGTTCATGTCTCGGCCGCAAAAAACGCACTGCATTCGACTAAAATGGACTACCATACAACTGCAAGCCAACATACTACATTGTTAGATTCGACTCACGCACTGTTCCGAACCAACTGCCACACTGGCCAGCTGCAGCCCCAGCACACCTGGCCAGGTGAGACGTCACGCACCTGCCAGTGGCGGGATACAGCGGCGACCTTTCACACCACGTATGAAAAATGCCCACAAAATGTACCGCAAATAAAGTACCAAAACTATTACATAATATTTAATAGAATACATTTAAAAAATGTCACTCAAATACGCAACTACTAAAGTGGAAAATATAACCACGATATACGGCCGGCCGTTAAAAACACACATATTAAAACTGATTATTAAATTAGTGACATACAATGAAACTAACTATTACATTTAATGCCCAAGAAACAAAATACACCAGGTGACGATCATGTTGTCACAACATGACAATGTCGCACATTTTATACTGTTGCTGGTATTGTTGGAGCGGATCCTTAACTTCTGGATCAAGTTACTGCTGCTGTTCGATTTAACTACATGAAAGCAGTAGCTACCGTAATCGCATCTGTTCTTCAGGCTGAAGCTATGTGGATTCCAGAAGGTAACCACGATCCACTTCTTTGTCCGGTTTGGCATCTTCAATTGAGCTTGGCTGCCGGGACAAAACGTCTGGTAGGTTGTTCTGAGCCCCAGGGCAGTGCTGTACTTCAAAACAAAATTCTGATAGTAGGAGATCCCAATGTCCCAATTTTGCTTTGTTGTGCCAGGCTTCCCTAAGCCACTTGAATGCCTTACTGTCTGTTCAGAGAATGAAGTGGTACCCTTCCAGATGATACACAAACTTGCATATTGCCCATGACTGCAAAACATTCCTGTTTGTTTATGTGGTATCTCTGTTCAATCTGGTTCAGCCTTGTACTGGCTAAGCTATTACAAGTAGCTGCCTTCCAAGGGCCTCCTGGTATAGAACAGCTCCCAATCCATTCTGGCAGACGTCTGTCTGAAGGATGAGAGGTCCCTTTCCTTGTGGATGGGGCAAATGGCAATGTGCTAGAAGCTTCCTTTCAAGGCCTCGAAAGCCGCTTGGTGTTCGGATGTCCACTTCCATCTAACGTCCTTTCCGAGCAGAGTATGAAGGGGTTCTATTATTTTGGCAATGTTCGGATCAAAACCTTGAGCCAGCTGCAGAGTCCCAAAAATCGGAGAAGCTTCTTCTTTGTGTGAGGACCTCGGCTTCTTGTATGCCTTGAAATGAACGGACTTGCGAGTAATTCCCTTCCATGGACACAGCATGGCCTAAGTATTCTATGGAAGTTCTTCGAAAATAGGAGAGCTTACCGTGAGTCCGTGTAGTTCTAAACATTCCAATACTATCCGGAGGTGAGAAAGATGATCCTCCCAAGTTTCGAAGTAGGTTATTATGTCGTCCAGGTAAGCGAAACAAAACCGGCCCAAATATTTGGTTCAAACTTTGGAAGACATTAGGTGCTGGAACGTAGCTGGTGCGTTCTTCAGTCCGAATGGTATTACCCAGGACAGTAATGTTTCTCCCTCTGGCAACATGAAGGCAGTATACGGACTGCTATTCGGATGTATGGAAATCTGCCAATAGCTGGATTGCATGTCCAATGTGCTGAATATCCGGACCTAACCAATGTTGCACAGTGTGTTCGCCACGTTAAGAGCAGGTGGGGGAGTGGGAAAGGTGGCATCATTCTGCACTTTTTAATTTACACAAAAGTGTAGTAGCCCATCCTTTATGGGCACCCATATTACACGAGAATTGTAAGGCAAAGTTGAGGGCTCGACGATCCATTGTTGCTTCATCTCTTCACTCTGCTCCACGATTACTTTCCTGCGACTCGCTGAGATCTTGTATGGCCGGTTGTAAATAGGCATGCAGTTGTTGAGCAATATCTTGTGTTGTAAAGTGCACGTCTGGTGCAAATTTCCACTGGTTCCGATGGCGGCCGAATGTTCCGAGAACTTCTTGTTATTCAGCCGATTAATCCCAGTGTAAAGTAACTCATCTCTCGTCGCCCAGGTATACCTTTTACTTCCCGTGGTCCATAATGCAATGCTGCTCGTGAAGCCATGGATATCCGGGGATGTCTTCTTCGATATCCGGAGTGACGACTAAGTCAGTGTGGGTCTTCAGGGTTTGCAGTTTAAACGGCAAGGAGCTACAACCATGGACGGCGAAGGTGCAATCTAGCTTGGCTATTCGTACTGCCTTACTCTGGGCTTCCAACTGGCTGGTGTTCCAGGAGTAGGTCGCTGCGAATGAAGTTTCCTGATGCAGCAGAGTGCTAAGGCGTTTCTACAGTTTATAGTGATCTCAATATAAGGGGCTGCAGACGCTACTGCCTTCTCATCTAGGAACTTGATGGTGGGTTCCATTTGACCAGCTGAAATGCTTCTTTCTTTCTGCCTGGGTTGCTGTATCACTTTGACAATTTGGTAGGCGGTACCCCTTTGTTCTGGTGGGCCGCAGCACCGGGTAGCATCCTGTGTCTCAGTGTGTTTCGGAGGTTGTGATGCTAGCTTTTGATGGCAGTCCCTAATTAAATGGTTTCCGGGCAAAACCAGAATTTTGGCACTCATGAGGGTTGTGGTGGAGGTGGCTTAACATGTCGTTCCCATTTCGTCTTCGAGGGGTTTGACTGGCTTAGGCTGATCGAGCAGAGCTTGCGCCTAGAATTCTTCTCTGCTTCACGGGCTCTGTCCATTAACTCATCAATTGTTGTGGGCTTCGGCAGCAGCAAGATGTTTCGCATCCGTGGCAACAAAAGGCGTGTGATTTGGCGGATACGCGCATCTTCGTCCGTTAGGCAATATTGGGTGATACATCTGCACTTTTCTGCGAACGAACATCTCTACCTCATCTCCAGACTTTTGGAGTAGGTTACTACTTTTCTGGTGAAACATTGGGCCAGACGAGCGCTGATTTGCTGTCCGTCTGCAATGAATTCGCAGTATACATTCCACCAGTTAAGTGGCTTCCTCTCCAACTTAAGATACGAACGAGGAATCGGTGCTTCGAGAATTTCATGAAGGAAAAATTTTCGGCCACAGTCGTTGATGAAAGTACAAGAACCTTCATGTGGCTGTACAGCGAACTCCGCAAGTTGGGGTTCTCCCATGCATGTTATGTGGCTATGTGTTGAGGTCGGTCCTTAGTTCGCAGGTCTACACTCCGCGGTTCATTTACACACCTCACACCGATAAGATTATGCCCAGTCTATTTACTGGCCTCTCAGTCGATACAATACTCACATGGTAAAAGCTATCCCCGCAGAGGATGCAGCACACTGTATGGATCCCTCGTCCAAGGCAAAACAGTATGCCATCTACCTGGTACGACAATATTCACATCGGTATTCCAACCAGTCGATGCACCGTGGTGAGTCCTCCCAGCCAAGGCAAGCGTTGAAGTGTCTAAGGCGGCAGTGGGCGCATTCCCCTTCCGAGACAGCTTTAACATGAACAGTGGTTTTGTCCAGTTGTGACAGAGTTGATCCTTCAATCTCGGGGTCACTGCGGGCTTCGTTCGACATTCTAGTTATGTGTGCAGGCGCCACTGTGTGTTTTCTGATACTCCCTGAAGTCTGACTGTTCTGGACTCCGTAATGTGGAAAGGACGGTCGTGGCTGGCTCGTCCGCACTGTCTTGTGCAATTACGGCAGCCTTCACGGCCGACGTTGGGCGCCAGAAAACGAGTGATCCAGCAGCTCTTCTACTCGACGTGTGACGTACAGGGAATAAATACTCACCATATCGTCTTCGTAGATCACGTTCAGGTCTTTTGGCTAGACAATGAGCCAGGTGGTTCTGTGTGTTCAGAGGTACAGTTCTGTTTGATTGCTGGCGCCTTCCCGTTGTATAAAAATGACCATTTGGCTATGGAGCAGGGCATCAAATCCGGTATGGGCAACACAATACGGTGTCTATAGTCTATTCCCGATTGGAAGCGACTTATGAAAATTAACCTTCGAAAAAACACTTTAGGCATAACACTTCAACCTGTTTTTGCAATCAATAACCTGTATTCCAGAAATATGACAATGTGGTTAACTTTAGAGTACTGTATTATTGAATAAATGAAACTTTACCTTAGTATCTTCTATAATTTGTAATACTTATTTCTTTTTTAAATTATTTAACGAGAGCAGCAAAGTGTTGGCAAGGAATGGTAAGAACTATTTCACTGTTTAAATATTATTTTAACCTAGTTTTTTTAGTATACTATTTGTAAATTAAACAGTGCATATTGAAATATTAAAATATTTAGGTAGCCCCGTTAGCAACATCTCATTTTTACAGTTTAAAATAACAGCGGAAAATATCATGAATAGCCCGTAATGGTACGGTGTTGTTTTATCGAGCGAGATGGCAACTGAAACCAACTGTCTGCTGGGCGAGGCTTGTCGCTCTCTCTCTTTCTTTTATCTCTTTCACACTCGGGAAGTTTCACTTCGCTACTGAGCGAGGAAATTATACATGTTTTCAATTGTATCATACTTCATACCTATTACAACAAAATAATGATTTTTGTATTTCTAATTTACAACTGAAAAGAGATTTTAATGTTTGAATACTTATTTTAATATATTTAGATATGATGGCGGGGCAGTTACCAAATGAAGTTGGCAGACGTGGCAAGTCATGACATGGCGTGTTGCTTTTTGCCAAACGAAGCGTAAATTTTTTTCATCCGAAAAATACTTCAAAATACCACATCACGTTTGTAGACGTGTTTTTAAACCTACCTAAGCAAGTTACGATGTTGTGATGAATGTATGTTTCCATGGCAGTAATAAATATACTGTGACGTGTGGTTCGTTAATCATTGGGTCTGTGAAATGGCGTGCCTTTGTGCATTGTGGTAGATATGTGTGTGTGCGTGATTTCAAATATTAGATTACCACTATTTATACGTTTTAACTGAGTACTGTTTTTATGATGAAGTTAATTATTTACATCCACATCTGTTTATTTATCACAATATACCTTTGCCTAAGGGGTTTAAAATACAGTTGTGTAACTTAATTTGTCACAATCCCGGAAGAAAAATACTAAGTCAAGCCCGATAAATTCCAATAAACCTAAAAAAGAGTAAGTAGCAATACATAGAAACATTAGCAGAATAAAAATTACTGTAGGCTTATTTGTGTGCATGTTCACCACTATCTTTTAAGTTTGTATGACAAAAATGAGCAACACTAGTTGCGTGCTTGAATTTAATGAGCTTTTTTTTTCATTTGACTGGTGTCTTCGTTTTAATATTTATTCCAACTGAGGCCATCCTTTTAAAGATATAACCCAACACATATCAATAACAAAAGGATAATTAGTACAGTCCTTTACCTCGTAGTTGTAACATTGTTAAACACAGTCGCAGCAAAATACTAACCTGCAATACATGACTTGTGCTACGTCGTTGAAAACAAATATGGTAATGTAAAATGACCGTAAGAACTGTCATCAATGAAGGCATTTTTTTAAAACGTCATAAAGCTGACCTAAATAATGTTATAGGCCTAAACAGTGAATCTTCATACGGAATGGTTTTTGGAATATAGCAGAATACTTTGAAAAGCTGTAAACAGTAAACACATTTTAAAGTTATAAAAGTAGAATTCACATTTCAATGTTATTGTTTAAGTGTAGCAAAAGTATACGAACCCACGTACACACACACAATGGCATGTAAACATTGATTTTGACAAATGCTACATGGCAGTCACGTGGCAATGTTTGTTTACATTTGGCAGAAGGATACGAAACGGGCCTGCAAGTAGATATTAGCAGGGCTCTGAGAAAGTTGTTTCCAGTGAGGAATAGACTATAGGTGCCTTTACTGCCTTTGACATACAGGGGCGACGGAGTTTAGGAGCAGTACTAGAGTAAGGCGTGACATGTGGATGTAGCTTGGTGATGAACTGAGATCTGAGGCTTTGGCGGAGGTGTGGGATTAATAAGAACAGCTGATACTAGATACGCCAACTACTGGTGTTGGTGGTTGATTAGGTTGACTGAGATGCTCTGCGATTCACTAGAATACTCCGTTGGGCCAGTCTTCTCAGGCGGGTTGAAGAGATCTCTGGTTATCTAGACTTCCACTGGGTCTTGTACCTGAGCTCTAGGTGTTAAGCTAGATACTCGTGTGTTCTACCAGATGCTGAGCGTATTTGTCACACCTTCTCTTTTATACTTTTCCTATGGGAGTAGGGCATTGGAAAATGGTCTTTACACTACTGCTACCGTACCACGTCTGTAGGATTCTTGTGTGGCATCTCGTGCAGGCAGAGAACGGGCGGACACCCTATTCCCAAGTCTGGGAAAGACTGCGGTACACGAGGGAAGCCGGCCTTACCTTGTCCTAAGGCACACACAGGCGTGTGGCCCAGTCGCAGTCTTCCCAACCAAGGGGACGACAGACTCTCCAGGCGCTGTCCGTGAAGGAGAGGCCAGCAAACACCAGGCTGACAAACTGTTTCCAGGACAGTGTACATGTGTGGCTCCTCCTTTCCTTCAATTCCAAGGGGTAGATGGGAAAGGTACCAGAAAGAAAGAAAGAGAGTGAGCGCATCTGTGTGTCTGTGCACGTAAATGTGTGTGTGCACGCATGAAAATGGTGTTTGGCTGGTTGAGTGAAATTCCCCGGGCTCCCCTGCAAACCAGTTATGTGAGGGTAACCACGGAAGGGCGGTAAGCCTACAGGAAAAGGACTAAAAATTGCAGGTTGTCCCAAGTTTTATTTTGGTAAAGGAAATAAACACGTGGTGAATGTACTCCAGCTCCTGGTCGATGCAAATATCAGCTTGAAAGCTACAAGTACAAGTTAGGATGGCCAGTAGAGGTGACCGGCATACAACTAAAGAAATGTGGCGTATGATACTGAAAGTCTAAGCAACAAACTCTTGCATTGTACATACTGACGCGTAGAACAACGTAACGTAATCGTCAACACATAGCAGTGTGACTAACCAACGTCGTAGCAGGAATTAAATTTGAAAAAGACTAAGGATGGGACCACTACAGTTACGTCCGTAACGGCAGGGTGAGAGAGGATGGGACCACTACAGTTACGTCCGTAACGGCAGGGTGAGAGAGGATTTGCTAGGTACATAGTAGGGAGAGCTCCAACTATTGTAATCTAACCCTATCGCAAGCATAGCTTAAGCGATGTGAACTGGGTGTAGTATCCGAACAAAGGGTAAAGGAACTAATGTAGCAGGGTCGATTTCTGAGCTGCGAGCACTAGGAAGAAAGGAGATCAATCTGGTCGAGCGGTAAAGACTGTTCACGATAAAGTGAACACTTTAGAAATGAACCTTTGAAAAAAAATCATTGCCTGCAACTACATATGTATAACTATGTGTGTCACCGCAAAGATTGGGGATGAACACTCCCAGTTAAGTTGGCAGTGAAATTTGAAAATTAGTTCAAGAAATAATGTTATATTGCAATTGTAATATTTAAACGTTTACTAAGTTGTTTGAGGTTTATTAAAAACACTTTAAAGTAATTATTGACGTAAATATAATGTACTTATTGTTAACTTATAATAATATTGCATCGCGTGATCGGCGTAATGGTATAAACCAAAAGTCCACTGTTGTTGTGGTTCCTTCATGCCTGGCTTTGCGTGTGTGGAATGGCTGCAATGCAAACTGCAAATTTGGAAGCTGGCCGTTGTGTTTTAATATTCCTCATATCTGTTCCAGATTATCTGCAATCAGCTTTTTATAGGGTATATAATGTTTATGAGCAAGCATTTAATAAGGCCAAGGCTACAATTGACATATACCTAACACATTCACAATTATATAGATAAGCACATACAGATCACAACACGATCACAGTGGCCTGGCTATAATTGATATAACTATAATAATATTTGATTGTTTATGTAGCTATATTTGTACCAAAGAAATTAAGTTCTGTATAGTTAGTAGCGGGTTTTAAAGACATAAATCCTTTTGATTAATCCGAGACGTTTTAAAATGATAGATTATTTACATTTCAACTTTTACGATGAAGTATAATATTGGTAGTGCCACAGAGAGAGGTACTAGGCTGTTCTACTACTGTACAGTAGGTGTTGGATGGTCAGTGGCGGTAAGATTTGTAAGATCAGGTAAAAGTATTTGCATTTTGCAGCTGCTTGTTTGTAAGAGACATACTATTTGCTTGTTATTGTGTGTAATATTTGTAAATAGAGTCCACATATGTTTAATGTATTTTACATGTTGTTTGTTAAAATATATTATTTGCATTTTATGTCTCGTACTAAAAAATATTAGTCATATCATTTACATAATATATACAGTCCTTGCATAATTTGTTCTAAAATATTCAGATGTGTGTTGCATGTTACGATAAGGTCATGTATATTGACTGACTTGTTAACATAAATGTCATTGTAACATGTTAACATGTTTGGAATCTTGTTAATATAAGTGTAATATAAGTTTTTACATTTTATAAATTAAGTTATATATTAATATGTACGTTTGTTGTGTGTGTCGGTCATACACATGATAAAATAACTTGCATGTTAGTATTACTTTTATAATTAGTCCTTTACATTACCAATTTGCAGTCATTTGTGGATATGTATTGATTTTACATTGAACAATAGGACATTTCTTTCAGCTTTGTATGCGCATGCATGCATACATACATAATTTTTTGCAAGTATAGTAATTATTTTTAAAATACTTTTCTCATTTATGTTGTCAGTTTTGCTGCAGTCCTTGCAATGAAGGAATCACAACAATGATGAGAGTCCATCTGCTTGGCATGTAAAACTGGTCTCTTGATATCTGTGTGGGTTTGACAAAAAGGAAATTTTGCATCCATTTGGGCCACAAGAGACACCAGAAAAGATTTTTAGAATTCTTTTACCATTACAAATAAAGGTGATGCCAAATTACAAGCCTGGTATACCATTCCGTTACTTCAATTCACAATATAGTATGTGATCAGTTCTTTTGTTTTGGGGTGAAAAAGGAGAGGGCAGGGTGTCTCAGCAGGGTACTAATGCAAAGTAACTATGCCATAAAAATATGTACGTATACAGACATGCATTTCTTGATATGTCTATATTTTTGGTGTAAAGTATTTTTTTTATACATATACGTCCATTTATAAAGGTACATTTATAATTATCCTTAAAATGTACATATACATGCATATATTTTTTGTGTGGCAAGTGGTGTTGTACTTTGGGTGTGCAACAATGCTAGTATATTACAAAATTAGGTTTTGGCTGTCCTACGAAATTATTTTTGGCTTATCTATGGTGTCACATTACTGTGTGTCCTATTTTTTACACGCCGTGTTCGTCCTTGTTTGCCGCCCAAGTTTAATTAAAGTTTGCTATTTCACTGTTTCCACAACTTCATTGTAAGGGCATTACATTTTTTTAAACGTTCGTTTTGTAAAGTTTTTATTGGTCAGAGCTTTGACGAGACACAACGATTATATACATTACATATTTTACATGCTTCATGTTTTATATATAATATGTATATAAATATAAATACATTTACACACTTCATGGGTATTGTGTACTACAATTATTATATAATTAGTTATAAACGCTCATCACTTAGGGTCCAAAACATTTTGCAGTCCTGGAATGCAAACATTGATTTTAAAATGTGGCAATCACATGGAAATCACATGGCAATATTTGTTTACATGTGGCGGAACAATACGTGATGGGCAAGAAAATATAACTTTAGCAGGGCTTTCAATAGTGCTCATTAACAGCCTATAGAAACAAAGACTCCTGAGACAATCTGGTTACTTCATGGACGACGGGCGCTGCGAATAAGGACTGCTGTTGAAGTGCAGGCCGTCACCAATTTTATGCTAATTTTGGGCGCTACCCGCTGCTGATTGGCTCGTGCCACTAGGGTGAATGGTGGTTGCAGAGAGGGCGGGTGAGAATGCATGGCTTGCCTCTGTGATGTCACCGGCCGGTTGGATGAGGATGCAAAACAAAAGACAAACGAAATAATTACTACTACCGGAAAGTAAAAGAACTTGTTGCCTTTCAGCATTGTTACTGTGGGCCGGCGAATAAGACAATCTGCAAGGCAGACAGTACAATGCCACATATTAAAGGGACAAATTTAACTTCCAACTTCGCAACAACCTAGGGATGGAGCGGAAGTAAAGCTCCATTATTGAAAAAGACGTCATGCATCAACTTTCATGTGTTTTTTTTTTTAGTAATAAATACGTCTTTTCTCAGTCAAGAGTATTTTCATGGTGAGGGTTGTAGGTTTATATAGTTGGTGCCATAATGGATTTAGAGCTTCACAGATTAGGGTTACTCACGTTAACAACAATGGTCAGGAGTCACAATTAGGGATGGGACAGTCAAATTAAAGATTGGTTGAATCCCTTGAATTCACAGGATTCGAGATAGGATTCAGCATAGCTATTGAGGTTAACTTGCCTTTAACAACTTATTGGAATTACCCACTCTTCATCACGGCAGATTAAAAAAACAAAGTTTCACAAAATCTAACTGAAAAATTTACTAATAACTTGGTATTTACAGTACAGGAGAGAGATGTTTATTTATGGTGTAATTATCCGAACACGGGAGCAGCACATGTTACACAGAAAGCCATGATTAGCGACACCTGTTTTTTGAGACGTGCGAAATGATGAAATAAACGTGAAAGAGAAATATAGTTTCTTGTGAAAACTGACATACCTCACGAAAAAACACAAAACACACAAAAAATATGTGAAAAATATATATTTCCGTTCATGTTTATGATGATAATTCAGGGTGGCCACTTAATTTCTGTTTCAAAATTCCCTCACTTTTCCACGTTTTTTACCAGAACAAATTTGTTTTTTTTTTTTACCCTGGCCCATCATTTTCGCTTTATTTTTGCTTAAAGCAAATATCATATAAATAAATTATACTATTATCGTATAATAAGATGAGAACAGGAAAACTGTTACCTTGGTGCAGCAGTCATAATAATATAATTCTACAGTCAGTATTCTAATTGTCACCAAATAATGCAGTAATGTTGTTTGGTGAACAAAACCCCCGCAAGTCAGAAACTCATGTACACAATGTTAGGTTTAGCAATGGATATGGCGTAAAAGAGTTTGCGATACAGTTTTATCCCAAATAAATTGTAAGATTCAAACATTTCTTATTTGTATCATAATTAACATATGACTACATTTTTTGAGAAAACTGCATAAAATATTACACTTGCTATTACTGTGATTTATAAGAAAAATTGCATTGAAATTTGATTTTACACTGAAATTTGCCTTTATGAAACTAAAAATAGTGTGAAAACATTTTGAAACACAGATTTGGGCATCAGAATTTAATATAAATTCATAAAAACATAGATGATTGCTACTAAATAATTGAAAAAAAAAAAAATGGATAAATGAACATGAGTAGAATTTTTTGTTTAAATATTGTGAATATCTACTGGATACATGCAGTTTATTTATATTTTCCAACAAGAGTGGTTAAAAAAAAATTAGGTTATGGAGGAGCCCCACTGTGATCAACTGTCCAAATTGACATGAAATGTCACACATCACATGAGAGAACACAGGAAGCTGTCCCAGAGGAGTTGCAACACCAAAGTCATTTCCTCTTAGTGGCCAACCAGAGTTCTTCTGTGTACATGTATGTAGGCTAGCTAAGCACAAAGGATAAAAAATCAGCGAGGTGGGAGCTAGTAGTATAGGATGCTTGGAAAACATGAACCAGAAATTATAAAATGAATCTTAACACTGGATAGATACAAGCACTGACATTTTAACTGAGATATGATTGGTAAATAAATATGTGAAAGATGTTTTCCAGAATAGAATGGCATATTTGATGTATAAAGACACTAACCAATACTAAGGCTCTCATCCTTGGCTCGAGATCTTTGCTGGTAGGGGAAGACCCAAGCACGTATTCAACCATTTTGACACCGAGGCCACCTGTTTCGGAAGACCGCGGTGACAATATGTTGGCTGCCTCACCACCAGGAAAACTTCCTGGTCTTCGTGCCACCATACTGATCGGCTGCGAGACAGTGTGATCTGCAACATAGCAACCAATGTGCTCATATACGTACGTATTATCACAAAATAAATTATGCACATGCCCTACTAACCATTATCTAATGATTAATATATCATACTCAGTATAGTAAATGTGTAAAACATTATTTATTCTGTATAATTTATACTGACATAACTTATTTCAGAACTCAATATTAAAAAGAAAAATAATACAGCATGAATCAGTAATCCTTGCTTCTGACACAATATGGTTCGGTTATAGCAATGCTATAATATACAGCAAAAAAATTGTATTTCAGGTATACTTTTGCAGCCAAATACAATTAACTAGACAGTGTAGAGTACATACATACTGTTTAGCAGTGGTGGTGCGTGACTCCGTTCTCTCATGCTCCAGAACTAAACAAATTTTCACAATTTTTGCAGAATATTTTATTTAATCAAAGTTTAAACTCTCAATCAATACTGGTTCAAAATAACTGTTATTATTTAACAATGCAATATTACTTAACTTGAGGTCAATTTTGTTGCTAGAGATAATTTTTTTACTGGTTTTCAGCCTTGCTCAGTGCTCTACTGTGGCTGAGCACGGTTGCCGCTCTTTCACCCAGTCCCTTGCACCAGCCTGAGCTGCAGAGAAACGTGAGACTGTTGTCATTATCTGCACCTCATCTGTGCATAGACAGGTTCTGAAAGTGGGCAGGTATGCTGGATGGTGCAGTGTGCCAGACTCGTGGGGCCAAAATTAGTTCAAACTGAACTAGTCACTCAAAAACTATCGGCTCAAAGTTTCAAAATTTTACTGGTATATCACAGATGTAATCTAACCACGATGTAATCATATTTTCTTTACAAAAATATTTTTTAATGTAAAAAATGGTAAAACAAAAATGGTCTCTTGATTATTTTTCTGGACGTGAATAGAACAAATATTGCGAGAAACTTTTGTTTCTAGATATAGATGGGTGGTATGCATATGAAATGAGAAGCTGCACAAAGTTTATTTACATGCTTCTCAAAGCATTACATCTCATGATTTCCTTGTTACAATGTATAGAACATTGAAAATATATTTCAGCCATATAAGAAAACAGCAACTTTATCCTTTCTTTTATATTCATTACATTTCTGTAATTTTGTATCTGCATACAGTGACAATAATATTGCTAACAATAATATTGCTAATTATTCGTTAAATGGTGTTTGCGTAGCGTACATTAACATTAAATGCAAGAATTACAAGACAAAAAGAGTGAGTATATTGTGATGACGTGAAATTTAACCTCATATATAGAGTTCAGATACTATTATATTTTGAAAGGAGGTTTCTTTTTTTTTTTTTTTTATTATGAAGAGTTATTGTTTTCTGTTAGGATTAAATACATTTTATTTATTAATTATTATTTTAAAAGAAGTTATGGATTTTCTGAATGTTGTTTTCGAGATTTTTTAATTTTAACTAATATGTGCAGTATAGAATTCTAGAGATGCTTCGTTAAGTGTTGTCTTTTGCACTTTTTTTCTCCTTTCCGAATTGCTGAGCTAAGGGGTTAGCTTCAAGTTTCCATTTTTTCTGTGAATTAATGATTTTTCAAAGTAAAAGTGCAGTTTTATTTTCGTCACTGCATTTCCGGGAGTTTCGAAACATTTTTTTGCAAGACTGTGTACAGAAAGGTTTACTTCGTAAGTTCCGGAGCTGTCCCCGATGGAGTTTTGTTATGCTATGACAGTCGTGAGGTTGGTGGTGTTGCCAGGGTTGAGAGGAAGGCACCATGCTGAAAGCAGCAGAGATAGTGTAGGCCACTGAGGGGAAAAGGGAGTATCGCAGCAAGGAATTTTTGCCAACCAACTGTTGCTAGGGGAGCATCGTGCATTTTGATTGGTGGAGGTAGGTGGCATGGAGAGTGAGGTAAAGCACGGCCAGACGTGGCATGGCGGTAGTCGTTCAAATAGCAGGCTAAGAGGACGTGTGTAGGCGTTGCGGCCAGGAGGAGGCCGTCCAGAATCTCCTATAAGCTGAGTATCTGCAATTTGGTTTGTTTTGATTGATCGGGACATTCTTTCATGAGGTCAAGCCTTTTTTGGGGTAGCAGTAGTGTGTAGTCTAGGGTGAGATGCAGAAAAAGGCACCAGTACTCTTGAGTTGTTAATTTTGAGGTAAGACAATAAGTTTTATGTACAGCTAGTAGTAAGTTGAAGCCATTTTAAGTATTGCTGACTATTTCAGTCGTGAAAAATTAAGAAGTACCTAGGAGTAAATGTGAACGAAGTCTTATTCATTTGGTTTTTTTTCTTTAGTTCAATTTATTCATGATTAAGGTCATGAAGGTTGGTACTTGGCTCCGACGTTAACTTGTTATGGTAGCCATCCTTTAGTGATTGCAGATTGTTTTGTATAGAGCTTGGAGTCACGTAACTTTTAGTCTTTAGTTATTTTTACCATTTTAGAGCAGTTTTCAGATAATTTCAGGCCAACCATTGAAATTTTTATTCTTTTACTGTCTAGAGTAAAGTAAATCTGGATTAGTGGCTAAGAACAGTGAATGCTTAAAATTAAGATATATTAATATTTTTGTCGAGGTTTACTCTGGTGTTTATATTGACTAACTTCTAACGAAGACATCCCTTTAAAATAAAAAGAGCATCAAGATAGCTTTCCCAGTTGTTGTCCATTTGAGATTTGGAATCTCCTATACACTTCTCAGTTCATTTAATGACAGTGTTTTGTCACAACTGAATTTTGCTTTGAATTGTGATTTAAGGTTATGGTGAATTAAAGTTCAAATTTAATTGTTTTAACTTTTAAAGAGATTTGATGTCTCCAGTTGTCATATAATTCTTATTTTTTATTTTTTTTAAAGATATAAGGTTAATTCATAAAGTGTCTAACCTGCTTTGCTAAGGCAGGTTGACCAAATATACAATACATTTTTTGAAAACAAGAAAACTACTACTCTAGAAATCACAGTTAATGATATAATGCCTTTAAATACGCCTTGTTTTTAATTTTCCCATAGTTTCTTTACTTTTAAATAGCCATTTACTAATATTTTATAATTGTTGTTTACATATATAGACTGCTTACGGTAAATTGAGCACTTTTGAAAGGCCTGCTTAAGATCTGCTCATATACACACTGTTTATTTATTCTTCTGTCTTATGTAGCCTAAACGTAACACTGCCAAGGGCCTCATCACTTTATTCATGCATCTGTCAGATGAAACTGTGAAATTATTAAGAACGTAAACACTTTACAAATCTGCTCATTTCTACACTTCGACACAAAAAATAAAAAAATAAGGAAATAATTTTATGTTATTGTGACGCCCTTATCTCAAGGACGTGGCAAAGGGGCATATAAACACTGCCCAAAATTCAATAAGAAAAACTGTGTATTTAAAACCTTTTTCAATCCATACTTTAAGGAGTGTTAAACTGTAATCCTTTATCTACCATTACTGAAAAGCAGAAAGAACACAAGACTTGGATTAATACTTTTCTTTATATACCAAAATTTGTATCAAAACATAGTTCAAAATTCCTCCAGACACAAATACTAAATACATGCACAATATTTTGGAATACAAGTTCAAATTACTGGCACAACATGTGGCCACCTTTAAGTTAAAGAAATTCATGACACATGTAAAGTTTTAGAATTATCAAGTCCCGCGTGGACAAATTTAAAGCTACCAAGTTCAAATTTATTTGCATGACAACACGTGGCCAACCTTAGAAATCGTTACAAAAAACAATATTTATTATACATTTAGCAAAATTGACTGGTGTACCAAAGAGTAGACAACATTAAAATTGTCAACTTTACAAGAGTTGCATTTTTCCATTTTTCATGACTTATGTTTTCTTTCTCCACAATTATTTTCTGCATAACTAGGGTTAACTATTTTAAAATGCTGGTTAATTAGATAATGTAAAAATTTCCATTAAAATGTGCTATGATTAAAGATGCCTACACCCACGACATAAAATATGTCTTTATTTTCTGGTCGGATGGGCCACGACTCTAGTTATTTACATTAAAAATGTTTTTCATACTTATCTCAGGTGTAGACCCCAGGTTGTTCTTGTCTGGTCCGCTAAGGCAGTCTGCCAACTATTGCTAATTCTTCAACCAATCAAAGACCGTGGAATATTCCACTCTATTTTAAAGTTTTGGTTAAAAACTGTCAATAATAGGAAATGGTTTCATGGTACACCTATTCTTTGCTTGCCAACTACCAACAGCAATGGCAGTGCTACACAGTGTTAATAGCGTGAAACACCAGAGCCCTCGATTTCCAGTGCTAAGCAGACCACCGAGCGGGCGTGACATGGTTTTAGTGATAAAACCAGCATCGGACATCTTGTGTTCCCTGTCGAAAACGGGGAACCACTTTTCAACGCAGTCTGCTATGGTCTGATTTTAGGTTAATCTTATTATGTATTGCAGGTAAAAAGTCTTGTTTCTTGCCAAATGTTTATGAATGTTTTAAGCTCTTTTAAAAATGTTTTTGAAGTGGTGAAAAGTCCAGTTTACTAGGTGAACATACAGTCGTTAACTTGCGCACGCAATACGTGATTGGG
This sequence comes from Dryococelus australis, assembly GCA_029891345.1. Classification (NCBI taxonomy): domain Eukaryota; kingdom Metazoa; phylum Arthropoda; class Insecta; order Phasmatodea; family Phasmatidae; genus Dryococelus; species Dryococelus australis. The sequence continues at coordinate 199,124,242 of CM056994.1, forward strand.
GGGGGGGGGGGGGAAAGCAATAAATTGAAACTCCTGTCCCATTATCACAAATGGTTACCTAACACTTTTTATTCTACATTAAGATATGGAACTACTTTCCATCCGTCGTTTCCAACTTTACACGGCGAATGCCACTCAATGTGACCATTAAAATATATGCATGTGGGTGCAGTGACTTTTTTCTGAGGGTACATTTCTAAAGTGCTCACTTTATCGTGAACAGCCTTTACCACAGTTTATTATTTGTTATTTTCAATTGTCATTTTTTTGAATTGATTGGTTGTTGACTTTACTTTCATATAATAAAACATCTTGTTTTCTTTTATTCACATTTCTATTTGACTCCAATATATCTCATATATTTGTTTTATGTTAACGATCTGGCCATGTTTCTCTGGTATCACACCCATGGGGATTAAGAATACATGCAATGGGACAATAGCTACATGAGTAAGAGCTGGTATAGGCTATTCATGGAAAAGTGAGAACTTTTGAAAGCCTTCTCATTTGGAATAATAGTCAACAAATATATTTAATTTTTGCCTTAGACGTTACCTTTAGAGTGCGGTGGCATACACACACACAGTTTATTTCTTACATTGTAAAATTTATATTAAATGGTGATGAAAGGATAAACATGGCTAAAAAGAAAAATTAACTAGGGGCCTATAGTTGACAGCACATCATTTTATTTTCCTCCGCAGCAGCTGAAAAACCACGAAGCAATCCCTTCCCCTTTAACCTGTTGCTGAGTTGAGTGTTATTCCCACCGCACTTTTTCCCTTACTTCTTGTTCCGAATTTTTTATATAGAAATGTTTTTTTTTTTTTGGTGCTATAGTTCGGATCGGTTCATCACAACATAAAAAAAACAGTTTTACAAACAATTTAGTACAAAAAACTATTAAGTGGAAAATGCTGACTCAGTTAACTGATCATCAATACTTATTTCACAAAATAATATAATAGAGACATGTTTAATTGATGTGATAAAATTAATAATGAAATAATTTTAATGGAAAAATAAAATAAAAAATATAATAGCTATTTTGAGTTAGTTAAACGAAAGAGTCCAAAATAATGATTATTATTACATAGATGCTAAATGAGAAGGTTTAAATTTTTCAATATTAAATATATGCAAATATTATAACTCAGATTTTTTCAAAACAAGAGTTTAAATATTAATATTTATACTCATATATGAAATACTAGGTATTTATATTATTAGTTTTTAAGTGATATGGTTTCTGCTTGGTACAAAAATTTTGTTTGTCTTTCTGATATAAATTGAATGAATGGCTATAAGCAGTGAAGTAGCTAGTAATGGAATCACACTTTCTTATGGAACGTAACATTTGCAGGTATTTTGTTCCAGCGATTACTGAGGCAGTACGCACCAAATTAAATCGACTTCATTCCCACCCCAACTTACCTCTCCATATGTATAATGTACATAACCTCTTTGATAAAGACGTAGCTAGCAGAAAATTTGCGTTTACAGAAAATAATGGGTAGAAGAAAACTTATTGTCACAGTAAAATATCTTTAGCAATTGCTTTATTGTGGCGAAAAAGAAGGCGCTACAACACAGGATGAAAAACTACTTATGCAAAATACTTCGTACAAAATTTTAACTGACAAAAAAAAAAACAACACTTATTGTAAACAATGTTATTTAAAAATTCGAAAATGATGTGATGTGCTTTCCACAATTCTTTTTTTCCAATACAGGATGGCTTGCACTATCCTTATAGCAAATTCTGTGACATTTTCATGATTTTTCCAGGTATCCTATTACATTACCATGACTTTTCCAGGTAACCTGTTACATTTCCCTGACATTTCCAGGTGTCCTATTACATTCCCCTGGCTAACTTATGCGGCAAAAATTTGAAATATTTTAATGTTTTTCCAAAAATAGTGTACCAATTTTTTATGGGTATCAATAACATAGACTTCATTTATGGATGCTATTCTATTAAAAAGAAATGTTTATTTTTTTTTTTTAAAGTAGGTAAAAAGATGGCAAATACAATACAAAAACAAGACAATACAATGTACGAATTCAACGAGAACCACTGAAAGTGTCTGAAATATTTTTAAAACTTTAAAATACTATTTACTTGCAAAATCTTACACGTACACCGGTAAACATATTTTCCACAATGACAATGCTTGCTGCATAAAAAAAAAACCCCAGATAAAAAATGTGTGTAATAATAGTTTTAATTAAACATACAATCCAATTGTTCGCAGGGTAAAAAAAAACCTTCCTATTAAGGTTGAATAAACTAAAGTAACATTACAATTCATAAGACGGCATGCAGCAGAAGTGCTAGAATCCAATATTAATTTTCTTATTAAATACATTTTAAACTATTTTATCTCAATTCCAAGACCTCACACAAATTTGGATAACATTTCACCGACTTTTTCAGAAATGTAAAATTCTTTGACTTTTAAAGGGTCTCCCTGTTTTCCCTGATACTAGCCCTCCTGCTATAGTTACAAATTGTACTGGATATTTCTGTGGCTAAGTGTGCGAGTCGGTGTGTGTAATTATGTATGTAGATAAGTCTGAAAAATAGGAAAATGTTTTTACTGACCAGCAAAGACCACATCTTACTACTCTTAGGCAATTTTGCAAGCCAGCAAAAATTTTAAATAATTTTTTTTTTTTTTTAAAGAATACAGAAATGTATACATATACACTAAACATGTGCGCAAAGCATATGACAATAACAGCACTATTACAGTAAACTATCAATAAAAGAGCAGTTTAAAAAGAGGTAAAATAAATACATGCAAAAATTTTAAGGTAACGGTTAGCCATCAAATTATTTTATCATAGAAAAAGCTAATATTTCTTTTAATGTGAACGCAACTAAAAATAAACATACGATTTTATATAAAAACAATTGAATGCACTGATTAGTGACCAATGAAAATGGCCATTAAAATGTTTACCTGAATTTGTGTTGTTACGAGGTGCTGCAGAGACCTCAGGGAAGCAGCCGAGGTTGCAGTGTTTGGAATCATGAGATAAAATGCACAGCTGTTGAAAAGTAAATTAGGACAGCAGGGTGATATATAAGGCAGGGAACAAGCCATCTCCCCCTCCCACAATTCGTTCCGGGTCGTCTGAGCCAGCGATCCAGGTGTATGTGAGAACGGCATTGGCGGAGCCCATCAATCGTGCTGCATAACGAAATCTCAGTGGTGAGTAAAATGCCTAATTGAATGCGAGATGAGGCATAGGAAACATCAGCCGCAGTCAGTATTGTAATCAATTAGGCTGCTAACAATATTAAGGAGTCTCGGTACAGTACTTTTCTCATATAGGTATTGTTTGATTGTATAGGAAATGTTAACTTGTATGTTTTATAATGAAAAGATAAGTAAAGTAGCATATAAATTGATGATCTAGTGTATCTCTTGAGTTAACGTCCCAGTCATAAAAGTAAAATACCAGATTTTACAAGTTCTACCATCTTAGAATTCAACCTTAAACTAAGGGAGGTAACAGTATGTAGGCCTAAAGCTTTTATACAAGTTTATTGTTCAAAATATACTTCAAAATTTACAATTTTTTTCCGAAGTAGACCTAGTAGATTATTTGTATGACATGGTCTCGCAAAACCAACATTCCAAAGAGTTACCTACTTTATTCCAGTAAAAAAGGTTCCGATGTCTCATTCCTCCTCAAAGCAATCATTTATGCAAGTTAATTGGAAAATTGTAATTATTGGACAGAAGGTTGCAGAGAGATGCAAAGTATTTTAATGGGACCATGCTTGTTCCTCTTTCGGATCCTCCATCCACAACCGGGATCACAGTGTGAAGTCACGTGACCTTAAAGCAATATTGACATCACAGTGACCTTGTTCTTAAAAAAGAAATAAAAAAGTAAACTGAATTTCTTTCTCCACAACTGTCATTTATAGTTACAGTAAAGTCTTTGGTTTCAAAATACTTTTAAATAACAAGCATTACTGTATCCTACAATTCCTGATGTAGTCACTGTATCGAGTTTTGTTTCCTTCAGAAAATTTTTATAAATTTTTGTAATTTTAGTAAATGAAATTTTAGAGTTTTCAAAAAATTAATGAATTTAACTTTGCTAGTAATTCATAATTTGCTGACATTTATTTCATGGGGCTGGAGTAGTAACCAATGTTAACACAGGTGGCGCATTGACGAAAATAACTGGAATTTCCTCGCCAGTATGGTGACTCCGCCGCTTCTGATTGGCGACAGGTAGCCTTCTCAGACGAGTCACTGTTTCAGGTGCATAGAACGGATGGACGTCGGTGTGTCCAGCGATAAACGTCTGAGAACCAACATCCTGCATCCATTGCTGGATGAACACAAGGCGGTGAGGGCAGTGTCGGTATGGGGAATGTTCTCATGGTATTCTCTAGGCCCCATCATCCAGGTGGAAGGCACTCTTGATTGATTTGGTTATGAATCACTCCTCAACGATCACATCCACCTGTACATGATGATTATCTTTCTTTCCTCGGGAAAATGGGATCTTCCAGCACGATAATGCGCCTTGACACATGGCTGGAACAGCCAGATCAAGACTTCACAGTTCTTTCCAGACCCCTAAACACCCATGATCTCAATCCAATTGAAAATCTATGGGACCATCTAGATTGTAGTGTTAGCAGTGTCTCCTCTGTCACGCACCCTTCAACAGTTGTGGAACAAATTGCAGACAGCATAGCTCAAGATACCTGTGGAGACCAATCAGCACCTGACTGAGTGACTGGCAGCTCGTCTTTCTGCTGTCCATGCTGCGAAGGGCGATTACTCTGGATACTAGCAGGTGGTCATAATAATGTGATTCGACTGTGTATATTTACTATTACTAAGCAACACCATGACTCTTAGGAGTGGCAAGCAATAGAGGTTGAAACATACGTGACTGAGGAGACGGGGGTGACATGTATGTGTTACATAATGTTAAAGTTATAAGTTTTTATCGTGTTGGTTGGAGTCAACAGTAGCGCTTATCGCCAAAAATGTGCACTTGCCAGTAGTCTAGTAGAGAATTACAAGTAGTTTAGTTTCAATCATTTTGTACAACATTATTTGTAAACTTTTATTGAACAATTTGTTTTTAGTTCAATATTTTAGAAGGTTTATTTGAAGGGTTACGAAAAATGAAACAGAATGCCATACACTAAATGTTTTTTATGTGAATAACTACAGAAATTTTTTGGTTTAACGTATTACACAAACTCTTGTCACAGTTAAAATGCCATAACAAAAACTGAAATGGCAGGTGTATAAAAAGAATTGTAAAAAAAAATACTTCAATTGTTGTGTTGGGCTGAAATTGTTGTTTTTTTCTAGTATAAAGCGACAGGTAAATGTTCAGGAGGGTATGTGACAAGGCCAACTTGTTCTTCACCAACAGCTCCCACATTAATAACGAGAAGTTAAATACCTTCTGTAGAGTTTTCCCCAAGATTTAAACATAGTTAAAACTAAATATTAACTCGTAATGTGCATAATGTGCTATATTGTAACAATAATTTTAATAACATGAGAAATGATTACCAATCATGCCATTATCAATATGCAGTTAAGTTATAAATTAGATCTAAGTACGGTCAAAAATTGTAAACACTTATGTCAGGCTTTCTGAAATACAACACTGATAGAAAGTTGAATAAATTTAGTTTAAGAAAAGCATTTGACAGGTTAAACAGAGAAGCCACGCGGCATGTTTTTGTTTACAAGTAGAACTTTAGCAGATATTCACAAAAATGTGTAGAATCCCTGACACTACCATAATTAGGCAGCTCTACTATGAGAAAAAGTTTTGTGGAGACAGTGCGGTTGAGTGTCAGAGGTCGTCAGACATGAAGCCAGCCTACCTGAGTGGGTGGCAGAAGGGCGAAAGTCAGGGTCAGGTAAGTATGGTAACATTGCTGCAGCAAACTAACAGCTCTGGATGTGAGGGTTGGGGAGAGGCTCTCACTCGCGTGAGTGCAGAGGTCCTGTCACGGAGCAGGGTGACATATTCTCCCCGTTCCAAAGATCTCTCACAACTGAAAACTACCTGTAAGTCGCCCAGTCGCCCGGTTTATATACAGGCCTGTGGAGTGGTGGGGGATATAATTTTGATACCCTCTACCATTTTATATCAGCAGAATACTGATTTGTAACAATGACAATTTTTATGCACGAACCACCCTCTTAAAAAAAGCCCTCAGTTAGAATAAATATTAAAACGAAGGAGCAACCAGTCCAACAAAAATACTGTAAATTCAATAATGCAACTCGTGTCGCTTATTTAGTGTAGCAGCGACAAATTTGAAAGAAACTGGTAAACATGCACACAAATAGGCCAACTGAAATATTATTCCGCCTGCATTTATTTGTATAGGTACTTGCTATTTACTACGGTTATTTAACCTTTTTTTTTTCTGGCTGGGCTTAGGATTTTGTTGAAATTGTAGCAAAAATTTAAATCGTATAAGCATGTTCCACAATACTGTTTCACACACGTACGGGAAAGTTACAAAGTTGTGATAAATAAACAGACTTTCAAATAATTAATTTCATCATAATAAGAGTTCATGGTTGAAATATATAAATTTTACAAGTCCAATGTTTGGCCCAGCATACCGCAAAGGCAACAATACTCTTTCACATGTAGCGGTCATGGGTGTATATTTATTTTTGCCATGACAACAAATTTACCACATCATCATAACTTGCCTAGGTAGGTTTAAAAATCACAACGTGTACAAACTTTATGTAGTAATTTTAAGTATTTTTCACTTTTTCACAGGAAGAAAGCTGCCAACCACAGATTTGTAAATACTCCGCTATCACATTTAAATACATAAGTATTCAATAATTAAAAATTTTGTTTCAGTTTTAAATTATAAATTTAAAAATAATGTGTGTGTGCTGTAATAAATATGAAATACACTAAAATTGAAAATGTGTAGGTATAATTTTCCTGGTTCTTATATCAGTGCTAAATTTCCCTGAGCGAGAGACAGACAACAATAAGCTCCGTTCCACCCATTCAAGTTTCATCCTTAGACAGGAAAAAAACCACGTCACTAGGGTCTGCACTGTAATTTGTGCTGATATTTTCAACTGTAAAAATGAAATATTTTCCATCCGTGCTACCTAAAAATTTTAATATTTCAATAGGCAACAGGTAATATACAAATAGCATACCAAAATACTAGCTCAAAACAATATTAAACTGCAAATTATTTCTTACTAGCCATTGCCAACATTTGGCTGCTCTTGCTGTTTTTAATAAGCATTGAATATGGAATATATATATATATATATATATATATATATATATATATATATATATATATATATATATATATATATATATATATATATATATATAATGACCTAGTTTAATTTATTCAAGAGTTCAATACTTTAAAGTCAATTCCAATGTTTTATATTTGTGTTATCTAAGTTATTTAAGACATGTTGACATGTTACTCCTAAGGTGATTTTTTAAAGGTTTGTTTCAAAACATTCAAAGAAACTATAATGAACTATACCACTAAATCAGGCAGAATGGAATAATTCTGTGACAAAGAGAACTAATAGGAATACTAGACTGTACAAGTATTTCGTCAATACCTATTACATATATACTTTTCTTGGAGAATTTCATAACGCCACAATTAGACTATACCAAGGGTAAAACGAGATGTTGCGCAATTGTCTGGCCTTTACCAGAAAACCAAGAGAGGTAATAAATGTCTTAATAACATGTTACGACGAGTTGTCTATATATGTTGGCAATTCCTATCTTGTGACAGGATGAGGAATCGGTAGCTAAGGCATTTGAGGCACACGTGATATCAAAATTCAGTATCCCATAATCCAACTTAATTTTGCCAAGTGATTTATTAAAAGGATTCTAAGCATGTTAAATGTAACGAAAATAACCACAACCAGCTAACTTACCACCCAGGATCAAATTTTAATGGAAGGTATCACTGAACAATTGAGGAATACTTGCATTATTATGTAGCAACAGAACTAGGGATCTGGCATGAAGGGTAAAGTTCACCATATTTACTGTAGGGACCACGAAAGTCGCGAGCTGCGATCCCCCCTGTTCCAACAACAGACATTGCTTGCCATAGATCGGCAGAACGAAGAGGGCGAAAGAACACGGACCGAGTTTCTGATGGCCCGGCAGTATATTACGTGTTCTAAAAATATGCAGTGCAGTGATGAAAGTGCAGCATTTACTTTATTGTGTGTGCGTGCATGCGTGTTAAAACATGAAAATGTATATGTTAACACGTAAATGGTAACACTATATAAATATACATAAAAACTGCAACATGTAGAGATTGTAAAGAAAATGCAATTAAAGTTATGAAAATCACCACAGAGAAGGCAGTGTTGGTTTAATTCACAGCTCACATTAACAAAGAGAGGCAAAAGCACATCTCGCAAAACAAGATGATACGATAATATTAACATAGTACCAGATGATGTAGCACCGTCACAATCACTACATTCATCACTGTGGTCCGTTACACTGTTACTTGATGATGAAAGAAACTCGTCATAATCACTATCGTCACATAAATTTATTACGAACTGGTCCATTGCCATGTTAATTTATGCAGTCCCTCTTCCAGTATTCATTTTCTAATTTCTCAACAGGGTTGCAGTAGCCTACTCAGTCATCCTTTGTTACAGAGTTCACAGCTTCCAGTGTGTGCGTGTGAAGTGCTTGCACAGAAAACTCTCCCATGGTATTACATTCCCGAATACACCTCTTTTTGCCCATGCAAGTTCAATAGCGTTGAACTCACACATGTATGGCGGGAGTGGAATGATATGATGTCCCGCATCTTGTAAAAGTCGATCAGCCCGAATTTTTTTTCTTTTGCTTTGTATTTTTCAATTAGTTCCGCCAACATACATTTCAACCCCTTTTCATAACACTGTACGCCACTTCATTTTAGCCATGAAATAATTTCGTTCTTGGTACTGTACTACGAAGGAGGTTTATCGTCCTGATTTGAGTGGTATGACGGGTTATCCATCACTACAACAGAAGACGGCCGCAAGTTTGAACAAACACATTCGGACAGCCACTTTTCAAAATTAGTCAAATTCATCTCGCCATGATAATCTCCTTCCTGCCAATATGTACCAGCATTAGCCTCTTGGTTGCATTTCCTTTAGTTATTCCCGTTACGTTATGTTTGCGTTGCCAGCATTTCGCGGATGTGAGATTTGCATCCACCCACGACTTATCACGGTAAAACACGTCCTTACCTTCCGACCTACACTGTCTACTTTGTGTGAGGTACTTTGAGCGCCACGCCACAATATCAGCTCGTTCAATCAACAAACGTGGCTTATCTTCACACCGTTTCCAGATGAAACCCATACTGCGCAATAATCTCTTGTGTGATGAAGGACTGCACTGCTAATCTACTTTATCCTTTAAAATGGGAATCAGTTTGCACAATGTGGGAACAACTTTCTTTACTGCATAGAATTCTTGGATAGTATCTCTTATGCCACATTTATCGAAGCTGTCAATCTCAGTTTTGCAATTTTTTCGTGGCCTGCACAAACAAAAAGAACTATTGCAATCTTAATTAGCAGAAATAAATAAACATATGCATGTCCTATTGTGTACAACTTACGTAAACAACGTTAAACACTAGTTTTCCTGCATCACTGATGCACATTACACCTGTCTAAAATGCATGGCTTATCTCTTTTTCCCTGGTGGTGTATGTGGTTCACTTGGCATTGCAATTTGTTTCTTCAGAATACGCATCACTATTACTTTGCTTATATCTGTATAATTTGCAGCACGTGCCGTTCCTTCGTGAATAGAAATAGAAAGCATTTATCACGAGCTTCTTCATCACAAATTGATATTACTTAACCAATTATTTCTCTGTCTTTGCTGTGAAGCACCTTGTTGCTTTTCCTACACTTTACTTTCCGCTCCATTATCAGTCGCCAATATACTTTAAACTGTTTGTAGTGCAGGAAGGGAGGCGGAATACCCCACTGCAAGACACTCCCTTCCCCTACGTACCCTACTGCCCCTGTCCACCTCTTCACCACCCCGTTCTGATAGCGCGCTACATTCCTGGCCCCCACAGTATGTACATCACTACTCCCCGAAATGTTGCAGGCTACAACCTTCATGAACTGATGTTCAGAAGGCCGCTAATAGATAGATAATGTAGGTTCGGGCACAAGGGGATCAAGGAGTGGTTTGAACGCCATCTTGGATTCCTGACATCCATCTCTGTCAATCCGGTCACACGAATGCCATTTCTGATTCCTCCGTGCTGACAGCCACTATGTCGCCATCTTTGTAGCCAGTGCATACCATCTTTGTAAACTGTAAGTCAACATCTCGGATACGCCATTCTCGGACCCGCCATTTTGGTAGCCAGTATGTATTTTTCATACTGTATCATGCCATGCTCTATCATTGTTTTATTTTTTCATGTTCTTGCATCCTGGGGGTTTTCCCCAAGTGCCCCCATGTTTCCCTTTCTCTTTTCTTCCTTTCTTTACTTTCAATTTTTCCTTTCTCTTTCCCCAACATTCGTTAGTCATTTGTTTCAGACTGCCATATTTCTTTACATTGGCTGTTGCTGGAGAATGTCATATTGGTTCTAGAGTTGACTGCTAGGAGCACTGGTGTCACTTTCGTTCTATTAGTCACTACACCGCGATATTGGTTCTAAAGTCGGCTGCTAGGGGTGCTGCTTTTTTGAACTGAAAGTACCATCTGAAAGAGTGCCGGATCGAACTGCCAATGTGGACGAATAAATATCTAATTGTGATTTTATTTCATTCCATTTTTAGTGTTTATTTTTCAGATTTTAACTTATATATAATTTTTCAGCATTTTTCCATTTAAGTATTTATTTTTATTTTTTAAGTATATTTTTAAGTTTTATATATGTTTTTTTTAATATAGTTATAGACACGGATAATATGACTTCTTTTTCATATAGGAATAATTATCATTGTCTAAGTATTTTATTTACACGTAGGGACTTGTTACACTGAACTTAGAAAAAATTTTATACACCCTATGTTAAATGTGGAATATATTTTCCTAACCCTAGGTAATGTACTGCAAGGACTTGTAAATCCCCCCCCCCCCCCCCCGGCCACAAACATAACACACGTGTACAAAATCCCTTAACCTAACTTCACTTAACTAAACCTAATATAACTAAACCTAATATAACTTATCCAACATATAGTCACCTTCACTGTCCACTTTTTATCGTATGTGCTCCACACACTTGTTTAGGACTTTGAATATTTTTTTAAAATTTAATAATTAACTTCCCATATTTATTCCAGGTACATATGAAATATTGCCAATTGTCTTTAAAGCTAATATTACATGATACCTGCAGCCATACTTGGTTCTTGTAAATGATTCTACAAGCTCTAGTGCATGAGCTGGTATACCAGCCGCTATATGAGCCACCTTGGAAGATTCATAATTCATATTACACGATAGCAGTTTGCGTACTAGCATTTGGCACCCTCGGTGGGTCCGCAGTGTGTGGTTTATAGTAAATATGAACCCCATTCATAAAACAACTTGCGCAGGTCTATGAAAAAACTAGCTAGCAAATCTTAATATTGCTATATTACTGTTCCCCTTTTACATAAACTGATTGCTTACTAGTATAGTTTCGTTCATTTTCTTGGAAATAATGTGAAGTCACTAGAGTATGAATGTGCCATTTTCAATTTTGACTAAAATTACTGACCGATTGCAAAATATAGTACTTTCTTTAAGTACCAAAATTACCAGCACGTAAAATGTAATGATAAAAAAAGTTGGATCCGGCGGAGTTTTGAACTAACATCCAAAAGTTACATGTCAATAGCACTTTACCACTGTACTACCAGTTCACAGGTTTATATACTGTAAATATAGTAAAAGAGCTTGAATCAATTTTTCCATACAGTAGGTAATGTTTTTTAAGTATTCAGAACGGTTTAAAAAGATAATTAAAAGTTGTCATAGCCAATATTATTTGTAGTCTTATTTTAAATCTATTTGAAAGTGTTTCAACCTTATCAATGTAAAATCAAGATGGAGGCATCCTTTACGCACCAACTCATTTCAAGTAGTAGCCATGGGGAGCACCCTACACACTGAAACTGCACTGTGATTGGCGAAGTACGAGAGCCGGTATGGAGCCTGCCACGAAAAATAGGACGTGTCCAATATGATACAAAATCTGGCTGTAAAAGGCAGGAAATGACACGATATGTTCTATGCTAGCCCGTATACTGCCCTCTATGGCGGACCTTGCACAAGCTTTTACGGAATCTGGTATCATGTAATATTGCCTTAAGGGTCTATCAAAAATGGCATAATGCTGGCATTAAACACATCTTAAGGAAAAAATCCACTGTTTTACACCAAGCCGCATTGTGAAAAAATCACTTGAAATGCTGAACATGGTTCATTTGTATTTGCTTTTATAGAGTAATGCTGTCGTTTTGAAAACGCCTGTCTCGTATACAGGAAACAGAAAAAAAAAGTACTTTATATACTTCGAGCATTAATTTCCATGCCTCTCTGAATGACGAGTATAATATATATTTTAACGTCGCATTTCGTACACACACGAGCTACAGGTATTAAAAATGCCATGGTTGATGTTGACAAGCGTTAGTTACTTTATATGAACAGTCCTTAGTGCAAGACATTCACGCGCAGCTATCTGAGCGTACCAGTGTGTCACAGCCAGCCCATGAACACACTCCACTGTGCTCGTGGAAGTAGCAAATGTGCCTAGTTCTTGAGATAATAGTAAAGCGTGCATGCCAACGCCCAAGTTCGGCATTGCGATACGACAATGCAAATGACATCTGAGCTAGTTGAAATTTTTTTTGTAACACCAAGTAACCATTTTTACAAGGTGCATGTCTACTAAAAACTAATTCAATTTAACTTAAGCAGGAAACAAGGTTATAATTTAGGTACTCGGGCATGTCTAATAAAAGTTGTTATTTACGCACATACATGTCATTCAATAGATAGATCTCTACATTTTTGCAGGTCAATCAATTACTCTACCAACAGTTATCAGAATAAATATACTCATCACTCATACCTCTTACTATAATTCCAGCATACCTCAGCCCACACCCACTAAAATACCCCCAAAAATCTTAACTCCAACATGCCTGTCATAGCGTCATTACCATCCGACACCAGACAAATATCATACCAGACATTAATATAAATCACTCTATCAACCATCCACACCAATAAAAAATGCTGACAACCACACCTCCAACATACAAAACAAAATGTGAGTAACCCTGCTGACCAGAAGTACTGGATACTGTACCTACTATAACCCCAGTAAACTCAGTCATGACACACACATCACATTGTAGTTATACAATGCTACACAAATCAGATTTTACACATTTTAGATTTCAACTTTATTTATTTGAGGCCAAAAAAAGTTTACAGTTAACGTACACATAAATAACGAAAAAACTCCCAGTGGGGCATCACTGTATAGGGCTGACCAGTAAAGCCCACATAGACTTAAGTAGCAGCAGTTCACAACTCACCTGTAAAAAAGACGGCACCCTCAAAGCAGCAAATAAAGACAGAAGAATAAGCCAGAGTACTGGGTTCAAATTCAACTTCAAATTGTCATTATATTCAGCAACATGTTTATGCTTTTTTGCTTTGCAGATTTCGCCAATACATCAACTGTAATAAAATACTTAATCCGTTCAGACTCAGAACATATATGACATATTACTGAATCCAAACAGTGGCACCGAAACTAAAAAATTAAGTGTTAGCAAAAGCCATTAATAATTAGAAAATTTGTATGAAGAGGTTACGCGGCTGCTCTTAACGAGGTCTTGAGAGCTGACGAATATAGATCATTGCCAAAATGCAAGGGCGGGGGAAAGCAGGAGATTACCAAGAAAACCTGGCAGCTATTCAAATAAGAATTAGCAAATATGTTAAATTTTTACTTTGCTAAGACTGTCCTTCTTTAATTTGACTGGCGCATGAATGAAGTGACAGGGCCATTGCAGTTTTAATTATAAATTTGGCAGAATAATACACAATGTGCATACAAGTAGATCTTAAGCAGGGCACTCAAAAGTCTTCATCGTAAACCGCCTATAATAAATATATTAAGCTAATAGGCCAAGGGATTTTAACATCACACGTCAACTAATTGCACCAGCAATCACTCGCTTAGGAGGATAACAACACTTTACCTATCCTGTTCTTTTTTGCCGGCTAGTCAGAGAAATTGGAATACTAGATAATTTTATAAGCTGTAACACTAAGCATAAACTTGATCAGGGGGCCGAATAAATACACGCTTCAATGGGTGAAACACAAATTTGCACTTGCATTGCACCAAAATTGAATTAAATATGAAAAAACAGAGGCGCAAGTAGTTGCGTACTGATGCAAAATGCAGAGAAATCTGCACCCAGAGAAATACTCCGGCGCAAGTGCAACTGCTCTCGCTGTGCATGCGCAGTTGACATGTAGCTAACAAGCAACATGGCTATAATTTTGTAATTGTCAAAAAATACATTCAGGTTAATTATTGTCTGTGGCAAATTCTGTAAATTACTAAATAAGATTGGTTTCAACAACAAATTGAAGTGGGTAGTATGGAGAAAGAATGTTTTCCGAGTGAGCTTCTAGCTTAATTTTTTAGATAAAAAAACCTATTTCCATCGCAACAGTCAAAAAATAAATTATTATTGAAGTGCTTAAAATTTTTTGCTTCATATTTTGGAGGGGGGTTTGTTATGAAACACGAGGAGTCTTGTTTCATTATCTGTCAAAGGGTGCGGCGATGATTGGTAATAGACATACTTATGCCACATTCAACACTAATATCACTAGAAGTCTGTGAATGTAACATAAACTTCAAACAACTTACATAAACCTAAGTATTCAACATGAGCACTGCACAAATTGCGTTTACGGAGAATATATCAGCCATATGGAAATTCAAAATGAACTGAAGAAAAAAAAAACACCATGAAGAATAGCATGTGTTGTAAACAAAAAAAGCAAACACAATATTAGGTTGGTTACACTTTGAACACAGTCACAAATCGTATTAACACTTATAATATACAATATCACATCTCTTCTTTAACGTAAATAACATCAAACACACAATCTCTAACGTATCTGATATGTTGCATCATTAACATTTTATTTTCTTTTCTGCTAAAAATACGTAGTTGTCCACATAATAATCACCAATCGTCACCCTTCATCAATTAGTGAAATAAGCTGGACTCCACGTCCAAACATTGCAGTATAAACATAACACCCGCCAGTTGTGGTTTAAGTTATAACTACTACAAAATATCAACATCCATTCGACGCAATAAAAACATAATTCACTGCCACTTGAAAATACAGTCGTGCATGTAAAATCCTTTGCAGCTTATGTATCCAAGTGACAGTGAAGACCTTGTAACAAATTATTTCATTGGCCACTGTAGTTCTGGTAGTGGGAGTGAAAATATGTGGCCAAAACATCCCCACCAATTTGTGTTCAATGTATTTAAATGCACCCGTTGTTATGGGTGCAAGTGCAGCAGTCACCACTGTTGCTAGCATAGCCACTGCTGCTGGAGTACATAAACTGTTTCATGGTTCGTGAACAAACATATCTGCGTTAGTTCAGCTTGAATTTATATGCATGTTTTTGGGAAAATCTAGCTTCTCAAAGCAATTTTTGCCTATATACAGAGCACAAAACTGATGCACATATATCCATTGTTAGTAAATGACCAAGTATGTCTTTCTTAATACTTCTGTAATGATGTTTACCATTGCACGATTCTCTGTATTTGATGTCCTTGGGGTCCCCGGACATCGCATAAGATGGTGCTGGCTTTGAAGCACAGACATGAAAGATGCAATTACTATCTTTGCATGCAAAGCTGGATACTACCCTGGAGGTTTTGTATGGTGACAATTCATTCCACTTTAGATAGAAATGTATGCTCTCACTACACATTTCTAAGTATATCAAGCTGTAACTGTCACCACATTCAATTTTAAAAGTAATACCATACTGCACACAACGTAAACCTTCACACACGTAGTCATAGCAAGTGCTGGGGTTGTAATTATGCATGATTCCGACTCTGAATCAATCAGAGTGCCTTCCACACGGATGATGGGACAGAGAATAACACGAGAACATACCCCAGACCTAAACACTGCCCCCACCAACTTGTTCGTCCAGTAATGGATGTAGGGTGTAGGTTCTCAGTTTCTTGCCGAACATGCTGACGTCCATCCATTCTATGCAGCTGAAACATGACTCGGAGAAGGGTACCAGTCGCCAATCAGCAGCAATTCAGTTGCCATACTGTCAAGCAAATTCCAGTCATTTTTGGTGATACCTGTGTTAGCGTGAGTGCAGTCACACTCCGTCTACTACGGAGCCCCATTTGCAGAAGGGTTCATTTAACTGTAGTGGTAGACACATCTTGATGCCCCCAATTTAATTTGGACGGTGAGCAGTTCCACTGTAGCCTGTTGGTTGGTATTCACGTACTGTCCTAGTCTACATTCACGTCGGATATCAATGGCATGTGAAGCTCTGCAGTTTTAACGACAATTATTTCCAATTATGCAATTCGGCCGCTCATGATACACCTTTACCATAGAGGCACATAACCAGTTCACAAACATTGCTGTTTCCAAAATGCCTCTCATGGCCTGAAAACAGATGATCATCCCTCTTTGCAACACTGTTAAGCACCTTCTCTTAGCCATGACAGCAGAAAGCGCAATGTGTACAGCCAGCCTGTCCGTCACATTATATACCCACTTCACCAGCCACGTCATGGTCTATACATAATGTGCTATGCACTGCAGATGGCAATTCCAGCAAGTAGTGATAATAATGTGATTGGCTGTGTAATGTATTGTTACCAGATGCCTGAGGGGCATATCCAAATTTGTGAGGGATGGAGATCTTAATAAAAATAAAAGAACTAAATTTGGTTTTAAATTTATTCCAACGGCTATTATTTTCAGCATAATCAATCAATCTCAACTATTACTCTTTCATTTATCAGTGAGCCCAATATTTAATGTCCTTTCTAACTCTAATTAATGACTTTCATAATGTCTCCGGTTATAGTCAACTTGTACTCATCATTAACACACATTCAATTTGTCGGTTATCATCATTGATAATGTCTTTCATTCATGCATTCAGTTCACTAGTACAGCCTGCCAGTCTTACTATTCACTGCACCGATGCTAGCAGTCACATGAATTTTCTTCCTGCTGGTCACTTCTCTCGCAGCTCGTTTCTCTTCTCGCTCATTGCCTATTGCTAAAACTCCAGCCACTCATCTACTCTCAGCTTGTAGGACCGTTATACTTTTATACTCGCTGTCCTTGACCTGGAAAGTTTGATGCACCCCGAGTCACACTAAGAGAACCTACAGCAGCAAACAAACAGAAAATTCTTAAGATAAACACAGAATTTCAATATGCTGAAGGTCAGGAACGTAAGCAGCAAAAGATTTATCACGAGGTCACGCGTGGCAGAAATCCTTTGTAAGCTGATTTTAGTGTTCACCACCTGATCTTGGGTTACATTCATGACCTTCACACATTTCTGCTACTCAAGGGATGTGAAACAGCAAGTGCGTAGCAGTATTTATTTTTATTTCAAATCACAGCACTGAAACTATACTCCATTCTCAATTTGGTGTCACCACACTAGCACTTAAGCTACTGGTATTGCACAATTAATAAAAACCAGCAATACTATTTATCCAATAAATATGCCATTCAATTATGATTTTTTTTATAAAATCACAAAATTTTAGTGAAATTCTTTTTTATGGTATCTTAGCAACCATTTGTTTTAGCGTATAAAGTGATTTTTAAAACTCAAATTCTTTTTAAAAAAAATGAGATCTTGTAAGTTAATATCCACCTATAAATAACAGACTTGGCATATTTAACTTTCTGAGGCAGCCATTTTGATTATGTCACAGAAGAAACAATGGAGTGTGGAGTGCCACCACTGAAATTATTCATCCAAAGGTACTTTATGATGAAACAAAATAATTCCCAACATTTCTTCACGAAAACTGCCATGGAGCAAATTTTTTTATACCTATGATCCACTACTACAGGCTGTTCATGGTAAAGTGAGCACTTTGAGGTGCTAATTACTTCTTCCTTTCAGCCAAATTTTATCCTATAACCACATTTTAACACACATATTGCCTTGTAAGTAAAAAAAAATGGTGTATATATTCCACTGCACTCTTGTTGAAGTTAAGGTCTAAGGCTAAAATGAAATTAATTTATTGAATATTATTCCAAATGAGAGGGCTTTCAAAAGTACTCACTTTACCGTAAATAGCCTATATCAGTCTTACTACATGACAAATCCACAAGAAGGGATATAACAAAGAAACGTTATAGTCGATGGATTGAATTTTACACTATAATCAAAGTATACTGCGTGAACTGCGCTTGGAGTTAATAACAGGCAACATCTTAAAAGTACACACAAACCAGCTGAAACCATTATTTTGATTCGTTCTGTTTTACATATGCAGCGAAGCAAGAGTATCCCGTCGGTCTGCATTATATGGCAAGTCACCTGGCTTTTTTTTATGAGAAAACTAGAAAAATTCAAGACCCCTAACACTAACAAGGTGTAGCGACTATGCCCCGTTCCACTTGGCACTGACAGCAACTAAAATTACTGACGAACATTCCTTTACATACTGATTCTGCTGATCAATAACAGACTGTTGTGGCGTCTGGGTTGGAGGCTATACTTCTGGCTGACGATACTGACGTGAAGGTCAGGCAGTATCAGTAAAAGAAGGCGATGGCAGCGATGAATAACGAGCAAGTTACATTGTTGTAATCTGCAGAAGATGGAGGTGGAAAATATATTTTCACATTCTTTAATTGCACCAATTGATGTATCTGAATCGGATGAAAATGAAAAAAATAATTTTATCCATACCTGTTAACATGTTTAGGCATGATGCTGTCAGTACCAAGTGGAATGTGGTATATACAACTCAGACTAGAAACTTATGAATTATCATGTCGTAAACGAACAGTAAAATATTACAAAAAAAATTATGTAAGCCAAATAATTATCTTTCACAGAAAGGAACAGGACATAATGTAAATCTTACATTATGAACTGAGTGAATAAGGTAAACGAAATAAATAGAAACAGGTCAACTATAAAAGAATTGGTAGTACATGAAAGGGAGAACCATAAGAAAATATGTGTTAACTTTATAGGAGAGATCAGTACGATACTCTTTAGAACACTAGCTGAGGATGGTATTAATCAAGTATAATGAGCACATGAAGTGATTTGAGTAGGAACAACTAGATTTTCTAAATATAGCAAACCAATAAATGCTAGTCATGAAACCTACTTTACCAACAATGAATAAGACACTGCAAAATGCAGCTTCAAATGAAGAATTGCTAGCAAAATGAATACAAATAATAACTGACCAAAGACATTCAAATGAGAGTTCTTAAGGTTCCTAATTCTTATTCAAATGGAACACATTAATACATTAGAGCAAATCATTGATGATGTAAGTAGACTCTAGGACCCAATACTAAAGAAAGGAGTGTAGCCACCCCATATAATTTAACCATCCCAAATAATCCTGAATTTCAAACAGATACAACCCAATCTACCCAATTACTTATCCCTACCTATACCATCAATTGTGTATGACATAGACATTTATTATGTAAGATATTAGACTTAAAAGATTTATTAGATTATGTAGAAACATTGCCATTAACAGCATATGGGAACTTTAATTTTTATTGAATGTTACCATTACCAGTAAAAGTAGAAGGTAGAAAAAATATAGTCCATTCCCGATTGGAAGCGACTTATGAAATTCAACCTTTGAAAAAACACTCCCAGACATAATTTGTCAACCTGTTTTTTCGATAATTTGTATTCCACAAATATATAACAATGTGGTTAACTTTAGAGTACTGTATTATTGAATAAGTGAAACATTACCTTAACATCTTCTAAAACTTGTAATATTTATTTCTTT
Organism: Dryococelus australis; assembly: GCA_029891345.1. NCBI lineage: Eukaryota > Metazoa > Arthropoda > Insecta > Phasmatodea > Phasmatidae > Dryococelus > Dryococelus australis. The sequence goes on from CM056994.1 coordinate 199,144,410, forward strand.
TCAAATATGAATTAACAACAGCGAGAGCAGTGACGTGTTGGCAACGGCTGGTAAGAAATAGTTCACAATTATAATATTATTTTAAAACAGTTATTTTTAGTATACTATTTGTAAATTAAACGGTGCCTATTGAAATATTGAGGTAGCCCCGATATCAACCTATCTCATTTTTAGGGTTTAAAATAACAGCGGAAAATATCGTGAGTAGGCAGTAATGGTACTGTGTTTTTTTAATGAGCAAAATGGCAACTCAAACCAACTGTCTGCTCGGCGAGCTTTGTCACTCTCTCTGTCTTTGTCTCTTTCACACTCGGGAAGTTTCACTTCGCTAGTACGCGATAAAGTTGTACATGTTTTCAATTGTAGCATATTTCATACTTATTACAGCAAAATAATGATTTTTGAATTTGTAATTTACAACTGAAAAGAGATTTTAAAGTTTGAATACTTATTTTAATATATTTAGATATGATGGTGGGGCAGAAAAAAAGTGAAGTTGGCAGACGTGGCAAGCCATGACATAGCGTGTTGCTGTTTTACCAAACGAAGTGTACATTATACTTACTCCGAAAAATACTTCAAATTACATCACGTTTGTAGACGTTGTGGTTTTTAAACTTACCTAAGCAAGTTACGATGTTGTAATAAATCTGTGTTTCTGCGGCAGTAATAAATATATAGTTACGGTATGTGTCGTTAACCGATGCGTGTGAAATAGCATGGCGTGGCTGTTTGGTGATAGTGACGCTGGATCTGTATTTGCGCGATTTCAAAAATTTGATGTGAACTATTTATTCGTTGTAAATGTGAACTGTTTGTATGACAAAGTTATTTATTTACATCCACGTCTCTTCATTTATCACAACATTGTACCTTTGCCCTGGGTGGAATAAAAATTATGGTAGGCTTATTTGTGTGTATGTTAACCACTATGTTTTAAGTTTCTTTAACAAAAAATGAGCGACACGAGTTGCGTTCTTGATTTTAATGTTGCTTTTTCGTTGGACTGTCTATTCCTTCGTTATTCGAACTGAGGCTGTCCTTTTAAAGAAATAACCCAATAACAAAATGTTAAATACTACAGTTCATTACACCGCAGTTGTAACAGTGTTTAACAAAGTCGCGACAAAATATAAACGTGCAATAAATGTGCTATGTTATGGAAAACAAATATGTTAAAACATAACCGTAAGAACTATCGTTAATTCAGTCATTTTAAAAATGTCATAAAGCTGACCTAAATAATGTTATAGGCCTAAACTGTGAATATTCATAAGAAATGGCTTTTGAAATAGACCAAGACAGAATTCTTTGAAATGCTGTAAACAGTAAACAACACATATGACAGGTATAAAAGTAGAAGTTACATTTCAATGTTTATTTTTAAGTGCAGTGAAAGTATACGAACACATGTACACACATAATGGCATGTAAACATTGATTTTGACAGATGCTAAATGGCAGTCACATGGCAATGTTTGTTTACATTTGGCGGAAGGATGTGAAACGGGCCTGCAAGTAGATAATTATCAGGGCTCCAAGAAAGTTGCTTCCAATGGGGAATGGACTATAAGTATGTATTAATTTTACCTGACAATGAATATATTTTAATGGATCACAGTTTTATGCTAAAATTAATCAATTAGCGTTTGTTACTTGTAAAAGCCTAAATAAATTAGTGGATGGTCTGCAGAAAGTCATTGCCGACGAGTATACATTTTTGGAAAGAATGCCAAGCTAAAATATTGCAATATGCTCAATAAATACTACAGTGGGCAACTTCCTGCGTGTGCCAGGGAAGAGAGGAGCAATGTCGTGCACACAGTAACCAGAGATATGAGGGGCCATGTGCACACATACATCAGGGTGGAGAGGGGGGCCACATTGCGCACATGAGTACCAGGGAGTTGAGGGGGACATTGTGCTTATAAGAACCAGGGAGGGGGAGACAATGTTGTGCATGCCGGCACCAGGAGTGAAGGGAACAACGTTGTGCGCGTGCTCCAGGGAGGGGAAGGGGCAACATTGTGCACGTGCACCAAGGAGGGGAAGGCAGCAACATTATTTTGTAAGGGTGCTTGGGAGGGGAAGGAGGCAGTGTAGTGTACACAGGTGGCAGAGAGGGAAAGGTGGCAACATTTGTGCCTGTAGGTGCAAGGGAGTGAAGGGAGACATCATGTGCGTGAGCACCAGGGAGGGGATGGGGGCAACATTGTGTGTGTGGTACCAAGGAGGCAGGGGCAACGTTGTGCATGCAGGTCCCAAGGAGGGACGGGGCAACGTCGTGTATGCAGATGGCAAGAGAAGGGGGCAACGTCGTGCGCACAACACCAGGGAAATAAGGAGAACATCATGTGCACAGGCACCAGGGAAAGGAGGAAAACATCATGTACATGCCAGGATGGAGACCATGTGCGCCTGCCAGGATGGAGGGGAGAAGGGCATGTGAACCTGCCAGAATATAATGGGAGCATGCCAAGGATGGGAAGGGGCAATGTCATGCATGCATTCCAAAGAGGGGAGGGATGCAACATCGTGTGCACGTGCCAAGGAGGCAACATCGTGTGCATGTGCCAAGGAGGCAACATCGTGCATGAGCCAAGGAGGGGAGAGAGGCAATGTGAGTCCATGCCAGAGAAGAGACATGTGCACGTGCCAGCATGGAGGAAGATATGTGCATCTGCCAGAATGGAGGGGGAGTGTGCATACGAGTGAGAGGATGGGCATGCTAGTGAGAGGGTGAACATGTGCGTGCGAGTGAGAGGGTGGGCGTGTGTGTGCAGGTGAGAGGGTGGGTAGATGCGTACCAGTGAGAGGGTGGGACTATGTGAGTGACCTTCACCCCTAAGATCAGTGTTTACAAGTTTTCCCAATGAGCTGTATTCTCACCTGTCTATCGCTGCCTCTTTTCGCTGCTGCTGCAGGCGGTAGGCTCTCAGCTGCACTGGCTGTCCACATGAACAACACTTCGACAATTTTAGTGGAGGGCAGCGAAGCTATGTAGCGTGAACCCTGGAAGTGATGGCCCACATAAACGTCTACATTTCCTTCAATGTCTTCAATATTCTGTCTTCGTCATCTTTGTTCAGCATCACTGCTCGTACCGGACATCAGGGCATGGCCCCCTGTCTGGCTGACTCCTCCAGTGCTCGGGCCAGGACACCCTGCATGTTATGGGGTTCAATCAGACGTACTATTTGCCGTACCTTTTTGACAGTGACGGCATCGATGAAGAAGCAAACTGCGATGATGTCGTGCACCACCTCCGAGCACCCTTCCAGAGGTAGTGGAGACAGTGCCGCACAATGTCTTGCTATAGCTTCTGCGGTGGCTCTCCTGATCGCAGAGTGAAGCTTGCAGTTCGGCATGGTGGGCATGTCGCAGTATCTATCTCCAAAATGTAGCTCCTAGGCCGACAACAGTATGGTCTACTCCAATTGATGTCACTCTGGCAGAGATTGTAGTATGCTCAGTAAGGGGCTGCTCCGTATAGCTGCCAGGTAGTAAGACAGTTGTTCAGCTGACCAGCCATTAAGGGTGGCGACTATTTCAAACTGGTATTAATACTCTCACCATTGCTGCAGAGCTGCTAACACCACAGGTTGCAGAATTGGTAATGACTTTCACCGCTTGCCCATTTTTGTCCAATATCCCTTGTGACCAGCCGCTTGCTACCATATCACAACTCTGGCTTCCTCTTCGGCTCTCGCAGTGAGTGCGTAACAACTTTTGAAACCCTACCATGACTGTAAAGAAAATTTCTCTTACATTTTACTCATACACACACACAAAGTACACTTAAAAATATATCAGTTCGTGAAAAGTTAACTAATATAGGAAAAAACTAGGCTGTCCATAGTGTTTCTATTATGTGTGCATGCATAATTTATTACAAACTGCAAAAAAGATAACATGAAAGAAGAAATCACATTTAATCTCAGTGATAACTCCCACCATAATATTTATTGCAGAAGTTTCTTCATAATTTAGTTAAATATGACTATATAGGTCAACAGCAACTAATAACAATATTGATATGACAAATTTACAGAATGCCCCACTCAAAAAAAAATTTGAATGTTGAACCCACTGCACTGGAAAGCAGAAATAAAAGTACTAGCTACATTTGAAGCAACAACAGTAAATCATCTGACAGCAAAATGGGAGCCAACGCTAAGACTGCAGAACAGAGAAACCACACGCTGTCTGAACGGTGACTCCCATCCAGATGCCTTTACGGAAGTACTCCGTTTAGAGCCCATTATTTATTTACACTCACTTAGAATTTTGCTGATTCTTTCTTCTGCAGAGCGTTGATCAACCACTGATGATTCTGAACAACCAGACGGGAGCACATGCTAAGACTACAGAATTTGAATAAACTGTTGTCTTAGCAGTGACTCCTATCCAGATGCCCTTTCCTGAGTGACCACCTCTGGGAATATAGTGCTGACATTGGGATGCCAAAATGCAAACAACTGACAATTGAGGACATTTAATCCATTTGATAAAGATTCTTGTGGTATATTAGTGCACTCAATTTTTATAAAATTTACATTGTAACAGAACAAAAATGTATTTATTTACGTTTTTGATTAACCAAAAGATATATCAAGTCAATTATGTTGTGATACTTTGTTTAGACTGGTTTCTTTTTTTAATACCAGCAAAGGTTTTGTATTCTTTTAATTATTTTAAATATTACTAGCAATAAAATATTGAACAGAATGCATTTGGAACGTACTTAACAAGCAGATAATACAGTCCTTTTATCAAGGTACATTTGTTTCAAGACCAGACTGAAATTCAAAAATTCTTATGTCTCATGTAATAGCTATAAAGTCCATTCACCATCAGTTATGTTACACTTACCTAAAGCCTGCTGAAGTTATACTTTCAGGTGTGAGAGTGAGATGACTTACAGAATATACATATTTTGAAATGAATTATACTTGAAACAAAATAAATGCACAGAGATTGTGAAAGGTTCGTACAGTAGATAAGGAAAAAGAAAACTTATGACGAAGTGAAAAACTAGGATACCATTGCGAGACTACTTCCAAATAGCAAGATAAGTGGTAAATCGAAAGATTTAGCTAGTTTGGACTGTCGCGTATAAATAAAAGTGATTAAATTTAAGCAAAATCAGAGTAAACATATTGCACACAACACAGTATAAGCCAAACACAAATACTCATTGCACAAGAACCTCCCACCATTAAACATAAACAAATACTGTTGGCAAAACCTTACTATATATCTTGGCTGTATTAGACTGAAAATAACATATTACCAGAAACAGAACATAAAATGTATCCCTTGGAAGAGACAGAAATAATCAAATCATTAATTAACAAAAAACCATTAAAACAAAACTGCTTTGGCATAAGACATAATAGATGCTGTCCGCTAAAGAAAGACAAAGCTGTCCGCTAAAGAAAGACAAAATATAATGCAGGGCTCATAACGGGCTATGACATCGGAAATAGTTTATATCATGACAAAAAAAAGTGGCCAATAGTGACTTCCAACAGTGGCAGGTGGTGACCTTTTCCTCCACACATCCCAAAATTTGTAACATTAAAAAAATATTTTTCCATTTACGCACTATCTAAATACATAATAGGCTATATTACATACACACGTCAAAGTGACAAAGAACAAATAAAATTAGTCTGAGGCAATATTTCCAATTGATCAGAAATGTATACACGTACATTTTCTATTGGTAACAATATTATTTATAACAATAATTTTAAAGCTAATAATCTTGAATATAATCAGTAACAGTTTTACAAAGAGCAGAGAAATTGTCTGTAACTGATTGTCAAAATTGTAGATTTAATTATGAGGATTTGTAATTATACTCAATACTGTTAACACCTGCAAATATTAAAAATGCAAAGTACAAACACTTAAACATACTAGCCAATTTTCCACAATTCAAATTAGGAAGAAATTTTGAAATTCTAAAACTTTGTGTAAATGATATGAGGCAATTCTGATGAAAAGTAACTTTGACATAAATTCACTTCTAGTCCTGTGGTTACATTATCTAGCACACTGCTACATTGTTCTGTTTGTTTATTAAAAACTACTGAAACACAAAATTTTAATTCAAACATATGAAAACACGGAAAAATTGGTTGTATACTCAAAAAAAAAGTTTCTCATTCACTTTTATGTCCACAATAAATCACAATAAGAAAAAATTCACTGCTGTTCCCAGAAACCAAGTCATATTGGTACCTAGGTCCTATATAGAGAATCACAGTTTTAAATTAATATTCAGTCATTCTGGCTTGTTAGGGATCTAACAGTTGCTTTTTTTTGGCTTTGTGTAAAAATGTGTTGCTGAAAGTCTGTTCATAAGATACCTTGTAAACAAACTACGAATCCAATGGCAGGCATTGAAAGACTGACCAGTTCTGTCCAGTACTTAGGCTACTATAACTGGTTGCCATTCCCAACTGTTTTATTTTTGTTATAATCACATAATATACTATTTAGGGTTTTGTTTATTTTATTGGTGGTGTGGGGAACTATAGTTTTATGGTAACATCTTTCGTGAGACGTGATTGTTTAGTGGTTCTTCTAATGAAAGAGTGGTGATTGGAAGTTACATTGTTTTCGTAATGAAGTGGAAAATTTTGTTTGTACGGAAGTAACATTCGGTTCTACAACCTCTCAATTTTAACTTCATCGAAAGAACTAAATACATAAATGTGTAGCTGTTCGTAAGTTAATGATGCGAGAAATACTCAACACAAATAGCATGGCATTTTTTTATATAATGAACTATGCTAAAAGGGTGTTTATATAGGACATGTACATTTTAAAACCTCCTGCAAGAACAAAATGGAATAATTATGCCGCTGGTAATACCGATATACGAAATGCACAATGTAAACAAGTTCAGCAAATTTAAGTTTTCACATAAAAATCGTTAGAAATTCAATAAAATAAATTAGGTTAAAACAAGGTTTCTAAGTGTATTTCAAATATTCTAACAAGAATTTAAGAAAAAGATTTATAAAACACACAAACTTACTATTCACTTCGTAATTCCAAAACACATGCTGAACTTTGGAAGATTACTTCACTAAAATCACTTTTGTCTGCCACTGATACAAAATAATTTATTTGCTGACTTATTCTTTTACCATAACACTTGAGCTATTTCATGAAAACAAAAAATTTAAACTTTACAAAGTACAAACTTTTACACTCACGCTTTTCGCGAAAGTCAAAGAAAATGGCAGACTTCAGCACACAATAACTTTTACAAAGGCAAACTCTTGTAAATTAATTTCACTCAGTCGACTGTTGGGAAAAGGCACCTACGACGATACACACTTATTGAATTAAGCAAATACAAACATAATGAACTGCATATATAATATTACGACACCGCCAGCAAGAAATTCTCGCATATAGATAAATATTGACAGAAGAGAAAACTATGGCAACTGCATTTCACTGTGTGAGGTGGTAATGATGCTCATGTCAGGGCCGGCTAAGTGCCGCTGCCACTATTGCACAGAGTGCCACTAGATACATTGGGATACACTCTGGTTGGCTGGCCGGTCCGATGGAAGGAGTCAGTCTGGGAGGCCACGCCTCTCTGGCACCTCCCTCCTGCAACTGTCGGACATTGCAGTACCCTAATACAAAAAAAGGTTTTCGCACAATGAAGATACAGAAATTCAAAAGATATTTACGCCTATCGTAAAATTGTACAGTAGGATCAATTTTCTTACATCTTCCGGAAAAATTGTACAAGTTGGCAAGTATGCTTAAGCCATATACAGGCTTTTGATAGTGTCATAGCCAGCAGATTGGATTATAACACCTGAAAGATGTCTCACTTCTTGTATGCTTAAACTCCAATTCAGATAGGGTTGGGCTATTTGTGGGCTATTATAATCACTGATACGACTGATGAGTGACAGAATAGTACCTAATAGATTATTACTTACAAATAGAAAAATTTTTCATGCTAAGTGTTATAACTTTCTACTTGTCCTTCACAAGGAATTGGGTTATAAGGTTTTGTTTTCGTTTTATCAATTTGATTTTGAATCTCAAGTGTCTTTTTTCTCTTCTTCAAAGTCTTTCCACACCTTTTTCAGTCCTTCAAGCATCCCTTGCGCTACGTGTACTTGGCCATATAGTTATGTTTGATGGCGGTATTTAACTGCTTTAGACATAAAAATTCTTCTTCAGCTTTCCTTTTTTACTACTTCCCCTTTCTTTTTCTTTTGAAGATTCTTTTCCATGTTTTGTATTCCAGTTTTTTCTGCATCAAGTTTCTTCTTTGCTTGTTCATTAGTCAGTTTCTCATCCTCTTCTAGCTGTTTCTCTATCTCTTTTTCAACTTCTTTCCTTTTCATTTCTAAATATGTCATAGGTATGACCAGCACATTTTTCTTATTTGAAGAGCTCGAAAGTTATAGGTACCAACTCTGGTTTGTTCCCATATTTCTTCATACATGACAAGATGGTCAATTTAGCATCTAGCATTTTTGATCTCATTCAGGTACTCAATTTTTCCTGCAGACATAGGAAAATTCTTAGGAACTGCCCCAGGAAACATTGCTCGAAATGTATCTGTAATACCATCAGACGAAGAAGCCGAATAATTTGAGGTTAAACATTTCAAAGTCCAAATTATTTCTGCTCCTGTGGCAGTGTTCTTAACACTGTACACTGCTATTGTACCAGCACCAGGGCAAGATGAAACTGGTTTCACACAGGAAAGAGATGATATGTCACAAGAATTTATCCCCGATACTGTATTGAATGTACTGGAAATACTAGGGCTGATGGCAGAAAGGCAAAGTTGACAAGGTTATAGCTTAATTCGAGCATTTTCCTTGTGTCTACTTGTTACAGCATGTTGAGACAAACCTTGCATTCCTTTGATTACACTAATCTTTGTTTCACAAACTATGCAAAATCATTCAGTGTCACTAAATTTATTCACCCAACTTGAATAAAGATGATATTTAATTCTGAAAGGAAAGACTATTGTGAGATAAATTGTGATATTGTTAATGTATATTTACATGCCCGTCTGTTAGAGGCATGCACTTACTTGGCACACTAAACATATGGACAAAATAAAAATAACGCAATCCACGCACAAATAAATACTGCATACACAAAAAAAATAACACCTGCACCTACAACAAGAACACTTTTAGAATAGCATGAAATTTTATCAACATAAACAGACACACAGGACTTCCAATACTGGTAACTGCATTTCATACTTCACAGACCTGCGAAATAAAATACTGCAACAACCTGGGTTATAAACAGGCTGGAGCATATCCTGGACTCCAAGATATGCTTCATACGGACTCAACAGTAACGTAAAATCTAAAATAAATCAAATAATTGAGACCTATAAGATCAAACCTAATGATATAAAGGCCTGAACTTTACTTTTTTTTATTATTTAAACAAACGAAAAACAAAACCCAAGAAAAAGTGACCTTTACTTGATTGTTTGGGGGAAAAAAAGGACTTTTAGTGACTTACTTTAAAAAAGTGACAGCATTAAAAAAGTTGACCTGTTACGAGCGCTGATAACGGATAACCAGAATTAACAATCTTTATGGTGTATATTTCCACCTCTCATTTAGACCCATCAGCCATGCAGAAAGAGAATGTAATGCATTAGTGTCATGACTTCCTTGCATAGCATTAATTATTCTGTGAAACAGTAGAGTAAAGCATTTGTGAACACTTATCCCAATGTCCCCTGGGTTTGAATGTATTGCATTTGAACAATCAATAATGTGAAATTTCAAGACTGCCAAACAAATGAAAAGAGATTAATTGAGATGAAATTGCAAGAAAGGAAACAGGAAGATAGTGTAACAGGTGTATATTGTCTGCAGGACGGCTGGATTAATGGCACCATTCCAGGCACCTGCATCATTCCAACCGTCAAATGCCTCTTTTACATATGTCAGCTATTAGAACAATGCTGACGTATTAAAAAAACCAACAATGTTTACAATTTTTGACCATACTTAGGTAGGCCTTGTGACTTAAGTATATTTATTGATGATTAATTCTATCGATGATTATAGAATACAATGTATATTACAAATTAATGTTTTGTGTCAATGTGTTTAATTGTTCAGCTCTGTGTGTGTGCATGCACATGTGCGTGTGTAATGGAGGGAGATAGATAGGGGGGAGCCATTGTATAAGGCATTTAATCTTGTTATTGGAGGCCCTGGTAAATTGTTTTGCCCCAAGCTCAGTCGGTCTTCAACCTACACTACAGTATATAAATGCTGATTCGAGCGCGGCCCCCAGTTATCAGAAAACAAACGGTAAATGAAATGCTCGAGCTATCAGAAAACATCAAACAACAATTTGAGCGCAACCTCAAAAAGTTGCGTTTGGGAGCAACCGCAAAAATGTGACTCAAAAAGTTGCGTTTGGGGACAGTTGCAAAAAAAGTGGCTCAAAAAGTTGCATTTGGGAGCAGATGCAAAAAAGTTGGGTTAAACCTTGCGTTTGGTTAGATCGTAGTCATTAGAAAAAAAGTTGTGTTAAACATTGCGTTTGAGTGCAACCCCAAAAATACGCGTAAAAAGTTGCGTTTGGACACAGTTGCAAAACAAAAGTGGCTCAGAAAATTTGAATACGTAAAAATAAAATGATGTATATAATAAAGATGGTTCAGTTGCTAAATGTATTAAATGGAACCAAACAATTTAAGAAACTTTCCGAACTACAATTGGAAAATCCTATCCCATAGACCATGCTGAAATAAATAATACATGGTATTAAATAATACCTGGTATGGATACAAAGTGATAAATACTTCTGGAAATTTTAAAGTAACCTTACCAGACAGATATGTTCAGATTTTCAGTGAAAGAGTTTTAAATGAGGTTTATCATGGAGGTATAAGTTTTGCATATGATGGAATGGTGGATTGCGGTGTTAAACAAATGAATTCTATTCTGTTTTTTAAAAGAGTAAATGATCGTCGTCGTATAATTAGACATCAGTTGATTTTTATTTGTGCTCATATCTCCATTAAGTTTTAATGGTTATCCAATAATTACAACACAATTATCGCTCTAACTTCAGCAATGTGCTACAACATAGTCTTATTAAAAATTTAGATATGCATCTTCAAATTCGACATATCACAGTAGCCGAAACATTGAATTCTTTTTCTAAATCTTTCATTGCACTTTCTATAGAAATATTATTTATCTTTATCACATGAAACACTAATAGTTTAAAAACTATTAACGTCATTATATATAGAATATGACTACTTCCAAACCTAAAAAATTTCTACGGTCTCATCTCTAATACCACTGTTATTTCGAACAAATCAAAGTTAATTAACTTACCTTTTTCATCCCTAATTTCAACTATTATTTCATTAACTTGATTTGTTTGCACTGGAAAAAATAATGGATAAGCTGGTTCGTAATAGATTGTGTCGTCAAAAACCCAAATGTTGTTCTTGGTTTAAAAGTGGTAATTATGTTAGTTTCTCTATGATTATATTCATCATGTTTTAATATCATACCATTTACTATATTACAGTGAATAATTATTGTTTCAAATGGAGCAAATTTTGGAATTGTATCGCCATAGTGGTCCACATTTTCTTTCGGAGTTTAATTTTCTAAGAAACCCAAAAGTTTTACTATTGAACCCCATTTCCCAAACTGTAATTTAAGCTTACATTTTACTTGCACTCTGTTATTTTATCCAGCTTGAAAGATATATCATTTTCTTTCCCACCCATTAAATCTACACTAAATGAAAAAATTGCTTTTATAGTTTTTCCAAGATCTTTTAAGCTATATTGACCAGCTGGAATATCAACTGTTGATTCCATATCATTCTGAACAATCAAATTTAGATTATTTCTCCCAGAGATAATGTTATGCGTTAGTTAAGTAGTAGAGAGCTTAATAAAGCCAATGAGCGTCCCTCTATCTCAAATTCGGTAACTCAGTAACTCTTCTTCAACACTGATTTGTTATCTGTTAGATTGAATACTTTACTCATTTATTATATTATTTTTAAAAAAATCTATTGATAAATGAGCAATAAAATCATGAAACATGTAGACTGGGATATTAAAATAAGAATACCAGACAAGACTGTATCTACAAAATGTCATGGTGAATTATTACCTAATAATAATAGATGTTTGATAGTGAGTCCTAGTAACTGTGGAAAAACTACAATTATGATAGATAATTTTATATATGCTCAGGGATGGTTGGACTTTGGTACTCTCTATGTATGTTCAAAAAGTCTGGACCAACCAAAATATATCAATTTAAAGAAAGATATAGACGTAGCATCAAAATTATTTAATGAACCAATAGCATACTTCTTTCCATCAAATGAAGAAATGGTTGATGTAAATGAATGTCATAAAGAGTCTGTAGTTCTTTTCAATGATATCATACTTGAAAACCAAAATATGGTAAGGGATTACTTTACTCGTGGTAGACACAAAGCTATTGATTGTTTCTATTTAGCACAGACATACTCAAAAGTACCTAAGCAGCTTATAATAGACAATGCCAATTGTCTTTGCATATTCAGACAAGATGATACTAATCATAAACATATTCATAGTGATTTTGTCGGAGGTGATATGCCATTTGAGAAATTTAGGGAGACTTGTTCAAAATGTTGGAATAATGAATATGGTTTTGTTACAATAGATATGGCTTGTAAGTTAAATAATGGTAAGAACTGTAATAAAATTAAAGCCTTTTTAAATTCTTAGATTATAAGTATGTTTTTAATGGAAGTGTTTCCATTAAAAACCAACATAATCTGATCTTTTTAAATGTATTGGTATACCATAACTATTACCATAAACACAATTGTACCTTCGGGTACATTGTGTGCTTTTGGTATTTTAAAATATATCATATTATCCGGGAATCCTTCAAAAGTTTTATACATGTCGAATTTTTTCAATTGAAGGTATAAGATAATAACACTTTTAAAATTTTTCTGGTTTTATTATTATTATTTCAATTATAGTTCCATCTCTCATAAAAAAATATTCCATTCGATTATAAAAATTAAAATTCTTTTTCTTTTGAAATCCCAACTAAACGAATAATGTTAATTCTGTTTTTCTGATAGTACTAAAATGATTGCATCCATCGGTGCAATGGGATCTCCCACATATCTTAGTCTTTTTTTGTTCAAAATCTATATTATTATCTACTTCCAAGTAAGTAAGATAGGCTTTATCCAATGATATTTTATTTCTTGTCAGTGTGACTATAAAGTCGTTGAACTGTGTGTAGGAAACAAAATCATTAGGATTGATCTTCTCAGTAGTTGTATCATTGCCATTGCCCGTGTGTTCTTTAATTTGATCTTCAATCCAAGAGCTCATTAATACATTTCCACATATATCCATTGTTTATTAATAGTGAAATAATTTTTGGAAATTTAAAACTTTGTGAAAAGAGATTTAGCACAATTACACACAAATGACCACAAGTTACTTGATTGAAATTTTGAATTCTATCATCCTTATAAAAAATATTACTTCCGAGATATGCTATTAATTGTCGCGGTAGATTTCCACCCAAATTAATTAAAATAATATTTGATGTTCGCTTTTTTTCCAATAGCATACCCAGTGTGTACCAGAGTTTGTCGAAACATCTAGATTAACAACCCCACATTCATTATCGAGTGGCGTGTTAAGTACCTCATCAATCATAAATACACCCCGAAAATTTATAATGTTAAATTTTTTAACCATTTGATCAATATCAATGTTACTGAGGGGAATCACTTTTTTAACATTCTTACTCCACTTAACATTCTTCAATCCCTTGCCGTATTCCTCCATAACTAAATTATGTCTGCATTGTTCTTCCAATTCTTGGCTTTTCTTCTTGGCATTAATTACTGATGTAGCGATAGATGATGCACCACCAGCTAACGCTCCTAGAGCTCCCAATGCTGCGAAAATTAAGAGTAAAAATCCACCATTGTGAACTATCAAACCATTTCCAGTCTTCATTTCTTTGGACATTTTCTTAAGCTGTGGAACTGAAATTGTGATAGTCATCCCTTTGTCCTCCTATAATTTCTTGTTTTTTACAATTTGGTCTTTCGTTAGGAAAGAATCAATATTCAAACCCTTCAACTCATCGTTAGGAACTTGAAACACAAAGTTTTTTACTTTCATTTATTATAACAAATATTTTATAGTTTTATTTTAATTCCCCAACCAAGCTTACGATTAATGTACATCGCAGATCCAGTAACACCAGCCCACAATCTCTCATTGAGACCAGCATCTGAACTTGACAATCTTTTGAACGCTTTCTTTTCTAGTTCTTTGTCAGCTACATGTCTTTCAGCTAGATCTTTATGATGATGATAGGCGATATCATGTTCCAATGCAGCCGCATCTAGTGGATTAATGGGTTTATCACCACGCTCAATTCTCTCTTTTAGTCTAGTACCCTGACCTAAGTACTATTAACCGGGTGCATGCAACTCAAAAGGTAGTGAATTTATTATATCATTGAGTAACCCTTTTCCGTAATGCTCCGACTCCCGAAAAGTATGTGGTATTGTGTTTAACATTCGTATCAGATATGGTATGCCTTTTAGATTACTCACAACAAAGTCACTAAACTTGCTGTTGAGCATATTCATTATTCCAATTTTTTCATTGTAATAGTTATCATTTCCAGCATTCTCTTCGCCATAAATAACGAGAAGTCGATCAATAAACATCCTAACATCACCCATCCATATGTATTCTTTAGGATAGTCTGTATACTTCTTTATACCTTTCCCTTTTTTAGGTGAGGGACATTTCTTTTTAATTGAATCATAAATAGGTTGAACAATAATTTTCCATTTATACCCGTTACTCGATTTTTGCGTTCCCAAGTTTGGATCATTGCTTTGAAAATCTGCATCTGTATATGCTAGGATACGACTACAGTGTTCATAGTCAGTTGCAGTGTAGTCACTTTCTGTTACTTTCTTACTAGTTAGTAATTTCATCAAACCATCAGTTCCAGTGTATGTTCGGCCTTTTACAGTAAATTTATCATTGAATAATGTTACTTCGATCCCCAATCTACCTTTATCAACCTTTAGTCCAAAAATATTGTCTTTCCAGTCAATTAAGAAATCGGCCACTTTCTTATCAATAAATGTTGTTTAGTAGTTAGTTAACAGTGAGATATCAGTTTTCAACACCCCAACGCTTCGTCATAGCGTTCGTCATCATCGTCAATGTGTTTAACACCATCATCATAGTGTTCATTGTCATCACCAATTCATTTAATGCCATCGTCATAGCGTTCATCGGTGCCTGTTTTACCAAACAGTTTTCTTTCAAAACATGTTTCTGTTGGTGTCTATGGGTAGTCTAAAATCCTAACAGCAAATGGAACAAGTTCTTCTATTAAGTTCTTATTCTAATTTGTTACGTGTCCAATTTTTTGACCCAAATCTTCTATCACATCTATCAATGGTTGATCTTTTTTTTATTTTTGTCATATTCATATTGGCGAAATTTTCTAAAAGTTTTAACTTTTCAATTAGCTGTATTCTTCTCTATATTGTTTGCAAATTATTTGTTGTCTCATTTATTATAAAAATAAACAAAATGAACAATGATAACTTAAATGTATACTGTCTCAAATGTTTGAAAAATACACTAAGTTCATATGAACTTAGAAATAAAAACACAGTAAGAATTAAATGTGTTCAAGATGTAGTGTTACCTATAACTCAATATTCACTGGTGGGAGTATAAAAAAACTATATTGTAAATGAAATTCATAAACCAATACAAAAAAACTTCCCCAGAAGAACTGTTCTATCTTTTGGTATCAATGATCTTTGGCAAGCTGATTTAGTTGAGATGAATTCTGGGTCTTTAAAAGGTATACATAGAATTAACAAAGGGTTTACATATATGCTAACCCTGATAGATGTTTTTTTCCTAATATGCATGGGAAATACCAATCAAAGATAAAACTGGTGAAAATGTTATCTTAGCATTTAAAACTACTTTGAATGATCGCAATCCCATGCATTTACAAACAGACAAAGAGCAAGAATTTTACAATAAATCATTTAAGGCATTAATGACCAATAACAACATAACACACTATTCAACATACAGTGAAAAGAAAGCCAGTGCTGTAGAACGATTTAATAGATCATTGAAGGAGAAATAAATGGGTGGCTATATTACATAAATTAATACGTGAATACAATAACACTGTTCACAGTACAATCGGAATGAAACCCACCAATGTAAATGCAAAGACCGAAAATTCTATTCTAATCAACCTGTATGGAGGAGAACGAAAAATGGTTAAACCAAAGTTTGCAATAGGAGATAAAGTTCGTATAAGTAAAAGTAAAAATTTGTTTGAAAAAGGATATACACCAAATCGGTCCACTGAAGTATTTGAGGTATGTGAAGTATTGCACAAAAACCCCACGACATATAGAATACAAGATTCAAATATAAACTTATTAAAGATATTTTTTATGAGCCAGAGCTGCTTAAGACCAAATATCATAAAGACTACTTAGTGGAAAAAGTTTTACGAAGAAAATTAAGTAAGCTGCAAATTAAATGATTAGGTTTTTGATAGCAGTCATAATTCTCGGGTTGATAAGAAAAGCGTAGTTGTTTAAGAAATTTTTTTTCTATATAATAAATGGATCAACAAAAAATTGAAAGTTATGAGCGTCAGTCGTTTCCACCAAACAATCAAACGAAAAATAATTTGAATGAATACAACAAGCGCACTGAGTTTTATATTCGTATTGGCGATGCATTTTCACATCCGAATGAAGCTTATGTATACCAACAGTAAAAGCTAACTAAAAGAGATACAAATGCAGATTATGAAAAAACTTCAACTATTGATCTTTGTGAGAATTTCTTCCCAATTAAGTTCTCAAGAATAGATAGCTCTAAACATGGTTGTATAATCGAAAGTATTGACAACCCTGGCATCACTTCAACAATGATGCATACATTGCTAGGTTCGGAATCAGAATCAGCATACTTCCAAAAGTCGGGGATAGAACTAGGCAAATATGTTAGGAAAGATAAGTATAACAAAATTACCTATCAATTAAGATATTTGTTTGGGTTTATGAGAGACTGTAATGAAATATTCTGGAAAGGTGAGTAAAAGATCACATTCATTCAAAATTCTAATGATGATGTTTTCTATGTACAGAAGACCCCCAAATAAAGCAGATGGATCTGATGATGCAGATAATATAGCAGATGCTGGTAAAATTGTTATTGAGAAAATATAAATTCTGTGGCCAATTGTTGAATACGATCCTATTTATGGAGCCGAAATTAAAGCAAAATTATACAAACACCCCAAAATTCCAATTGGTTTTAATTATTGGCAATGTGTTGAAAAACCAGTACCTACTAATGCAAACTCATTTCAGTTTGATATAAAAGATCAGTTCAATTCAATCTGATTTGATATGCCAGACTTTGTCATTGTAGGTTTTCAGCAAAAAAGAAATGAAGATCCTGGACAATTCACACATGGTTCAATATTTACTCTTGTTTTGTCAAAAATATTTCTATTAAGAATTGACGGAATGAAGTGTTTCCCAAAGAGAATTGGAATTTAAACATTGATGATAAAATTTTCGATAAGATGTATATTGTTTACAATGATTTTAGAAATTCAAAGACTAAACTAGATACTCCTTATCGTAATAATGAACTGTGCTTCAACTCTGCATCATTTATTGGGAGAAGACCATTGTATGTTATTAAGTGTTCTTACAGAAAACCGCTATTGTAAAAGATCAAACTAATCTGAAACTTACAGTTGATTTTAATAAACCAATATCAGCTACAACTATTTGTAATGTGGTACTAGTAGCCCGAAGAAATCAAATTTATGATGTTAAAAGTGAAAGACTCACCGAAGTCCAATAGTGTGCAAACATGTATGGTTATTAGTTTTTAATGGATGGTTATCCATTAAAAACATTTACTGTTATATAAAAATTTTCATAGTGTCACTCTTTTTCTCAATTTTGTAGAGCCCCCATGGTAGTGTATTAATGCCATCTTTAAGAATAAAGCTTTTATCATCTTCGGGACTTCATGCTTTTTTTCTCATCTCAATCGTATAGAGTTCATGTTTCTTACTTTTAATAAGATTCATACTTTTGTTCAACACTATTTTTCCAAACCAACACTTTTCGTAGTCGCCAAAACTAATCTCATTTCTGACTACAGTGTTTTTCACACCCTTTGCTCTTTTCTTTACACCACCTTCCACATTTATTGCATACATTTTCGATTTCAATCCAATAAATTCTTCCATTATTTTTCCATTACATTCATCTTTCATTTTGACAATAATCTTTTTTTTAACTAATGGTATACCATATGGATAATCTTTTCTATAGTCAGAAGTATCAAAATGATTGACCATTTCTTTCATGTCACTGTAGAAGTCTGGTGTTTTTATATAATAGATGTATGAATCAGTATCTTGGTAGCACAGTTCAATATTTTCCCCATACTTTGGTTTCAATATATTATAGTGAAAATTGTACATTAAGACTTTCGATAGATCAAGTATACTCATTCCAACATAAATGGGTTTGTTAAAGCACAGTTTTGTTTTAATCATATGAACATCAACCAAAGAGTTAGTAAATATAGTTCTATCTTTAAAGTCTGGTTTAGCCACTAGTTTATCCATTTGCTTAGAACTTGTGCACAACCGTATATCCACTCTGTTTCTAATATTATCCATTATTTTTCCAAAAACGGAATTGTTCATTAGCTTGTAGAAATCTTTTTCAAAGTCATTTGAAGACTTTGTTCGCATATTTGTGTTTAGATTAATATAGGACTTGAGCCAATCTGATTGATCAAACTCCAGAACTCTATGGATCTTTATCAACTTCATTCCGAGAGATAGATATTGCTTAAGATTTACATAGTGTAATACATATTTTTCTTTATCATACAGAGTAGTCAAGAGTTTGGGATTTTAAGAACCTTCCGGTATTTTATTCTCTGGTGCCAATGGCAGATCTTTGTGGAGATTGTGTAGTTCATGTGGGTATTCCAAATCAACTTCCAATATATAACCTTTGCTAGAATCATCATCTACTTTTGTTACATCTATATTTGTATTTGCCCACTTAAACCTACCATAGGGTAAATACTGGCTCATAGCCCATCCATATACGTTATTGGCGTCCAGATATGTAAGATAAAAGATTTCCTTTGTACTATCATAAGCATTCATATATTTATTATTTGCTTTAGCATATCACTTACAACATT
Source organism: Dryococelus australis (assembly GCA_029891345.1). Lineage (NCBI taxonomy): Eukaryota > Metazoa > Arthropoda > Insecta > Phasmatodea > Phasmatidae > Dryococelus > Dryococelus australis. The sequence continues at coordinate 199,163,788 of CM056994.1, forward strand.
GTGAGATTCCACCACGAACACCTTTTTCTATCATCAAAATCATGTCGTACTCTCTTAATAATTCTGGTTCTATTTTAGTATGTTTGAGCATAGCATCCCACACTAACCCTGGGGCTGTGAAATACCATGCTGGATCTAGCTTACATGTTTTGAGACACACATCTCTCAAATTTTCCATTATATCAGACAATATCAACACATCAGATTTGTTATAGAGTTCTGTGTACTCAAGAGATTTTATGTTGAATTTTTCCCACACCTTTCTCGCAAATACGTAATCTTCGTCTGTAATGTCACATTTATTGCGTTTGTTGTAAAATGCATCTTTGGATGAAAGTGAAGTCTCACAAAATCATTCAGCACTATCCATGTAGTCATATAGGTAGCCACCTTTTCTTGTAACAAAGTCAAGAAGTTCATTTTGGAAAAAATGGTTTCAACTTTTCTCGGAATTGACTTCTGGAAAGGTTGCTAGAGAATTTATCCATACTACTAGCCATAAATTTAAACGAGTCAATAAATCTAAGATTTACAATTACACATACATGTTTCGTAAAAAAAAATATATATTTTTCTTTGTTGTTGGGAATTAGATCAATTTTATTTTCATTGATGCCAAGATCTCTTATGAATAAATGTGTATCATAACCAGATAGATTGTGTTATAAACACTGGGACAAAACATGGATTTCTATACGATAAGTAACAATCTCTGTGTGCAGCTCCCTTAAATTTCCCCGTAAGATTATCATGATCTCTCACAGAATCACCATTCAAAGGCTTTTCACATATATGACAATGGGTAGCTGTATCATAAACTATTTGTTCTTTCTGAGTTAGTGGAAGCATTGGTTTTTCATTTGTGTATATATCACCAATAGACTTTGCTTCTTCCATTAGCATTTTAATGAATACAGTAGATGCATCAGATCCTTCATAAGTTACTGGTGGTTTATAGTATCCATGTTCGTATTTTACATAGTAACAGAAGCTAATAGGCTCGTGTTTTTGGTATGGTTTCATGTAACATTCGTCGGGTTTGGTTGGCAAGTGTCAATTTTAGTCAACAAACATCCAAAATCAACATATATCACAAACGGAACTCATAAAGAATGATTTTGGTTTTTAAATCTCAATATGTCATTTTTTCCTTTAGATGGTAGTTCAACTCTAACACCATCGTGATCTCGGCAGTATTGTTCGTGATCTTTTAGCTTACTTACAGAGTAGAAATGTTGCAAACATCTATCGCATATATATACATTTTTTGTGACTATTATTTCTTACTTGTGATGTGATAAGTCTCGAAAGACTTTTTATCCAGCAGTAGTGGTTGTTCTTTTTGTCTTTGACATAGAGTAGGTTTATGTGCTTAACCGTCTTATTTTTGTTGTTTTTAATGGACCGATTATATATTTCTTACCACCATCTTCTTCATCTTATGTGTATACATTAATATAAATTCCACTTCTCTTCTCAAAGGTTGGTATGCTAACAAATTTCATTGGAAATTCCAAACCCTTAAGTGCATCATCAAACTCATGTTCACAAGCTATGTATTTATTCACTCTTTAATGGTCTTTTTGTACTTGATGCAATGCAGATAGAACAGACCACAAAAAACATTTTTGATCATTGTTCTTAACATTAATTACCGCCTGCTTAGCTTTGATTTTTTCTGGGAGATCAACATAAGAACTGCCCTGGAATGGTACGTACTTATTTATTAGCACTTCTAATTTAAATATTCTGCTGAGTACCCACTGAGATCCCGAAAGCCCCCATCTCAGCTATGATTTTCGATATGCTGTTGGTAAAATATTCTTCCACATTAGTTGATTTCAGTATAATTTCATTCTTTGTTTTAAAGGAGCTTTCTACATATTCAATATTCTCATTAATTCCCCTTTTGTACTCAGTGATGAATTTCATGTTCACTTTGAGTAATTTTAAATGTTTACTAATTAGTCCCGTGACAGTTTCTTTTACATAGTTTAGGAAATGATTTGGGTATTTGCATGCATTCACATTCTTTACAGCGTAAGTCATGATCCTACTTTGAAATGCTGTTTCGATTTCTTCTACACTGAATCTGGGTGTGTACTTATGAATTTTACTTCTCAAGTGACTTCTTATGAGAGACGGTTTGTAATAGTGACTACACGTTTCACACTTTGACGTACTTCTCTTGAGATTTATTCTTCTTCTTTTTTTCTGCAAAAACATTTTTCTTAAATTTATATTCTTTCCAGATATTACTAGTTGCGTGGGCCTTTTTCATTGCCATGGTCATCATATTAGACATCAGTTGATTTTTATTTGCGCCCATTTATTATATACATTTTATTTTTAAGTATTAAAATTTTTTGAGCCACTCTTTTTCTTTTGCAACTGAGTCCAAACGCAACTTATTACGCGTCTTTTTGCAGATGCACTCAAACGCAAAGTTTAACACAACTTTTTGCAACTGCTCCCAAACACAACTTTTTAAGCCACTTTTTTTGCAACTGCTCCCAAATGCAACTTTTTACGCGTATTTTTTCAACTGCTCCCAAACGCAACTTTTTGAGTCACTTTTTTGCAGTTGCTCCCAAACGCAACTTTTTGAGTCACTTTTTTGCAGTTGCTCCCAAACGCAACTTTTTGAGCCACTTTTTTGAGGCTGCGCTCGAATCGTCATTTGATGTTTTCTGATGGCTCGAGCATTTCATTTACCGTTGGTTTTCTGATAACTGGGGGCAGCGCTTGAATCGGCACTTATATACTACTCACTACCAATATTTACAATATAGTAGTTTTAACTCTCATATTCGCTCACCAATGCACAGCCCAAACCACTGGACATAATATAAATACATTCATGTCAAAATCCCAATTTTACTGTTTAGGAAATATACAAACAATGAAAACTAACTTAAGTACAGAAATGAAATAATTAACACTAAAATAATATACTAAGAGAGGGTGTCTACAAAATCAGCTGTGAAAAATTCCCAGACTTTTCCTTGTTTTCCAAACAAGTTATTTTTCCTGACCTTTCTACTAGACCTGGTTTATAGTATGTATGCATACGTGTGTACATTGACATGCATGCGTTACTGCATGAGCTATTTAAAAAAAAACACAATTGTTAAGTTCTAATGAAACATGTTCATAAATTTCTGGATTTCATGTAGCAATATCTATTTGACGAGTACGGTATATGTTCATTAATTTAACTAATTATCATCATTGTGAAAGTGTACCTTTATTGTTTTTTAGGTCAAATTGGGTGTTTCAAGCAAATATGCAGCAATATATGCAACTATTTTACTGCGGCAGAGAATTCCACAAATTATGTAACTTATAATAATTTTTACCGGGCAAAGAATTTAAAAGGGACAGAGTACACCAAACCACCGCAAACATGCTAGCACACTTTCGCAATATTCTAAAAGCCCGAGAAGAAAATTAAACTCTGAAATTATAGGTACCAATTTCAGGATCGAGATTTGAGACCAGAATATTACAACAATCTAGAATCAACACACACATCTGTCATATGTTTTGGTTAAGACATGTAGTGATTCTTAGCAGAAATATGTGAAATTTTCCAACTTATCCAGAGTAAAATAATTCCCAGATTTTTCCTTGTTTTCCAGATTTGTACACCTCCCGCAAGAGCTACTTCAAGACTTCTATAAAACTGCACAAGGAAATTTTTTTTGCAATGTCAAAAAAATGGCTGAAAATAAGGAAATTCTTGTATATTGACAAGACCTTATAATGCAATTTGTTAAATTTTCTGTAGATAGTTTGGTTTATATTATTTATACATTTGTACATTTAGCTAAACCCATTATAAGAGTTAGTACATACAAGATTCGTTATCTTTCAGTGCTGGATAGTTTTTATTATGTCTAGAATGGTTGAAAAAACCAAATTAACTCTTAAGGCCATAATTCATCCGGAGGCTTGTTTCGCAAATAAGATATACTTCATGAAGTAGTACTTCAGGCACTATTTATCTGATGAATGAATTCATAAATCATGATGAAGTAATTATTGTACAAGCACTACTTATTTGGGCCAAGTTGCGCTTGGTGAAGTATGGAAATAAATATCTATATAATATCAATACCAACATAAAATAGATAAATTTGCCACTCTATTTACAGCAGTCGCACAGACGAAATGAATTTGTATATTAGTTTTGTTATTTTTAAAATTTTTTCACTGCTGTTTAGAATAATTTTTATTTGTTTTATCGCACATTTGAGACTAAAATAATTGTGTGTGCAATAAAAATGTTTTTGTTTCACGTGATATGTAATAATTTTTTCAGAAATTTGTTAGACGTGCTAAAAAAAAAACTTTGCCAATGTGCACACTAGACGCATATATACAGGCTGTGTGTGTATGTTTTGACGAAATCTCAATTAATATAAAAATTACGATAACTTATAATATAATTCTGGAAATTTGCATCCAGCGCCGATAACTGCCATTCTGCGAACGACATCATCAATCGTAAAAGTGCTTGCACACAATTCATGCTATCGTCCAGAGAGCATTACCTCACATTACAAACACGTTGTGCGAATATTTGAATTTTCGAATACCTTTTCTAATAATGGAAGAAAATATTACTTTGTATGTGCTTTACAGTAAGTTAGCGTGTTTTGTAGATAATGTATTTTGAAACAGGTACTAATTTGTTTGAAATGCAGTGCTATAAAAGGCAGCAGTTTCAACTCTTTTGTCTTGTAAAAATAATATTTGTATATTACACAGGTGTTGTACAGCCAACGAGTGTAAGGTCAATTTCGGTAAAAGTCTTCATTGATGGATCATTGTGTAATACAAAATGACACACTCTTAAGAACGGCAAAACATGCAGTCTTATAAAAAAAATGTTCAACTAAAGGCTCACGCACCCCCCCCCCCCCCCACATAATTCTCACGAAATATAAAATTAATAGAACTCCAACAACAAAAATAGACTGTCCAACCAACATAACCTCTTTCAGTACTCGTTCCACAAACGCGTTCGGTTATGCAATAGAAATGATACAGTGGCCCAGTTTTGTGTAATAAAATTTATGTTCTGATTTTTTTAACTAGTCTTTTGTTAGTATCAAAGCTAAAATGTTAACAAAATATTTGTTAGGTATAAAAATTGGTTCGCTTCAGTGTAATGAATAATGTCGGTTTTCGTAATTCGTATTAATTTGCAATTGTCTTTGTTTGAAAACTAAAAGCTGTTTTCATGCTGAATCTGAATGTGCCAAGTTTTTATCTAAAAACATTACGTTGTTTTCTTGTTATATACCAGACCCCTAAAATATTATATTACAAATAAGAAATATTCAAAATTATTTGATGCTCACACTTAGTGCCGCAAAGTACTTCATATACAAATTGTTAAAAATCGTCCTAGTAACCAAAATCCATTGTACATAAAGGTTAAGAAAAGAGGTTGTGATTTCATATAAAAGTGTAGGATTTTAATTTTCCTATCTGTCTCTTATAATTATCTAAATTATATTTCTGTTTCCATCAAATATCTTAAGGAAACATCATTAGTAATAAAAATATTTTGTGAATAACCTAGTCCTATTATAAATATTCAGTATTTAAGTTCACAATGAAGACGACTTGATGAAGTTCTACTTATATATGTAAATAAGCAATGTTTCTTTGACTATGAATACTTGAGAAATAATTAAATCTTATTTAGTGACTTTAAGTACATGATAAGCAGTGCTTCAAGCATTACATGAAGCTATCAAAATTAGCAATACTTGTATACAGCACTACGAATTGAAAATCATACTTCAGCACTAGTATAATAATTTTTGTTTGAAGTATTGCTCATATTGTTACGACGCTGATTTTTTTTTTTTTTTTTTTTTGATGCCAGTATTGGTATTTATGATTGCTCTCTCTCTTTTTTTGTTTGAAAACCCTAAATTTTTTGTTCAGGGATGTTTTCTATGCCTTTGTTTTTTTTTTTTGTGATGTGCTAGGCCTACTACTTTAAAATTAATTTTCTTTATTATTTTCAATTGACATTTTCTTCATTGGAGGTTAGGGAATTAGGCTGTTTTAGTTGGGTTAAGCCCTCATTTGTTTTTTTTTTGTTTAGAGACAAGTGTTTTTTTTGTTTCTTTAATAATAATGTGGTGATAAATAATTTAATGATTTTATTTCAAAATTGGTACTGGGAAGATAGGTTTGAAAGTCGTTTTGTTATTGTGTTATGTTTTGGGCATTTTTGACCTTAAACTAGAATGTCGAGGTTTTAGTTGAAATTTAACTGATAGTGTCTCCTTAAAAATTATTTTTTTTTTTTTTAAAGTTTGAGCAAATGTGCCAAGTATTTTATGTGTTTCGTTTTTATTTATTTTTGTGGTTAGGTCGTTTAAGTTATGGTAGAATTGGAATAGGAATCAGTTCCTTTGCCGATTTTTAGTATTTTTTCTTCTTTAAATAAAGGCTTCTTACTTGACAGGCAAGGTTCTTAGTAATTGAGGCAATGCGCAATTTTAATTACAAAGAGTTTCATCACCACTGGCATTAGCAGACTTCCTTTGAAGCGACTACAGCTGGCAGTATTTTTCTCGGCACACGTGTTCATTAAAGTTCCCCTTCAGCAGTTCAGAGGAACTATTATGTTCCTTCATGAGATACAGAGCACCAGCTGTGAGCTGAGCCAGAGTTTTCCCTGGTGTAGTAGGGCTGTTGTGATGAACACAGTATTTTGCCGCTAGGCTAGTCTGGGGAACGGGGGCCGTTTGCCATCGATCGCAGCAGTGGCTGGCTCTGATTGGCCAGCCATGACATCATATGCGGGCAGGTGGTGTTTTGGATGTAAATGACGAGGTCGCGGGAGTCATGATCGATCGGCTGGAGTGAGCGGACGTAGATTGGCACCGGTGTCCTGGAGGAGGCTGCAACATGACCATGTTAAGTACACATTGAAATCTTTGGTGTTGTGCACGGTCGGGACATCGATCCCTGCTTAGCAGGAAGAATGGCCCCACCCATGCCTTTCAGTAGGTTGGTTTTTAGTATATATGGGGCAGATTGAAGCAGACTGTCAGTACATAACATGTGTAGAGAGTTGATGTAGGAAGGAGTCGAGAGAACATGGTGTCAGTGTGACAAGTAATTATGTCCTGCTCATCAGCTCTGACTGAGGAGCTAATGAGGTTATACTATATATTATTTAAGCAAACACAATCAGTAGTAAGACAAGTTGAGAGAGATCAACAGGAAGTTAGCTTTGTAAATTTTCATTTAAGCCAGTTTTGAAACGAATATTCCAACACATTGATCCATATTAATTCTGTTTAGTAGTCTCACTTTTGTGAAGAATAATATTTACTGTTAATTAATACTTTTGTTGTCTAATCCACTTGGTGTGTGGATTAAAGGGGGCAGTCTACCCCTATCCTGTTTTTTGCTGTCAGTAACTTAAATACCTGTGTTTGACTTTTTTTTCTTTCTGAATTTATACTCGCATCTTGGTGTAATAGTGAGAAGGGCATGCCCTTAGCCATACAGTAATATTATTTATCTTCTCCTATAGAACACTGGTAAGGCCAGTGGGTTTCCTGGTTTTAGATTGTTTGTTCGTTAACGGCGAAATCTTAATTAAAATTTAGAAGCTAGTCTGCAGTGGACTAATGGAAATTAGATTGACTTTATAAGTTTTCTTGTGATAATTGTAATTTTTTTGGCTAATCAATAAAACAATGCTGTGTTACAGTTTTGCTCTTGGTAAACCCATCTATTTCAATACTAATTTACATTGTTTACTGAAAATTAACTTAATTTAAATATATAATATATATTTGTTTACAATATTATTTGTTTCATTACACACACACACACACACACACACACACACACACACACACACACACACACACACACACACACACACACACACACACACACACACACACACACACACACACACACACACACACACACACACACACACACACACACACACACACACACACACACACACACACACACACACACACACACACACACACACACACACACACACACACACACACACACACACGCACGTTGGAATGAATAACACACTTTTTATATTACTTTAATTTGTTATATTTTAAGTAACCATCCTCTTGTTTAATGATATGAGCGGATAATTCGTTTATTGTTATTTACTGAAACCATCTCGCGGCCCTCACAACTTGTGGGATCTGTAGTATGGTATACCTGTACTTTGTACAAGGTAATAAGTAGTTTAAGTGAACACATTGCTGTATTACTTCATCAGTGTCAGACCCATGAAGTGATTTTGGTATCTTTTGTTGCAACACTAGTAAACCCCTCCCCCCCCCCCCCCAAATTTCTTAATATTTTTGCTTTTGGGTTAAATGGGCCTTTTCTATTGTTATCAAGTAAGTATTTAGGGTACAGGTTATCCTGCTGGCCCTGCTGTTTTTAAAGTTACAGCACGTGATAGAGACTTGGCAGCTTAGATTTTGGCGTTGGCTCATTATCTTTCACTGTAATTCTAAATGTTATTTCCCTCTCTCCCTACCTCATAACAATATTCTCACTATGAATTCCACCCTAAATGTGAAATTTAGTGAAAAATTGAGGCAAAGAATAATAAGTGGACATGGTAGACAGCCTGCAACTACCCACGAGAGTATTACATCAAATCAGGATAAGATGAATTTGCACAGGCTACTTCAATTATATCAAGAACTCAGTACTCATGCTAAACATACAATGTGTTAAGCACCAGTACACAAAGGAAGATAGCTGTCATGACTAACATTATAATTTTTCTCATACATAAGCTTCGCAGCCAAAACGAGGTACCACACCCTGAGACATTAAAAAATACATCACTATGTTCCAACTTTTGCTATAAAAATATATTTTATCTTGAAAATACTTGAGTTGTACAAGTAACATGTGGCTAAAATACATAAAGGAACACTACTGTTAAAATATAAATATTTTACATGAAATAATACTATATCCCACAAAAAGTTCACATTTTGCAAATTATAGACAGTGAAGTATTTCACAAACAAATTATAGACAATGTGGTATTTCACAAAGAGCCTTCTTTTAAAAATAGGTTTGAAATGCCACACAAACTCCAACTTACCAGCAGATGTTCCATGAAAATCGAGTGCAATATGGTAGAGGATAGGCACAAAGAAAGTATAATAGAATGTAATTTTTTTTGTAATAATCTAAATATAACATTTATCATGTATAGGAGGGTAAAAATGTGAAGCAGGGAAGCCAGAACAAGGGGTAAATTACTACGAGCACTGAAGCCACTGTGGACAAATAACAATTTTTTTTATGAAAATGTATTTGATTGAAAACTGAGGTATAGAGCTAGAGCGCTATAGCTGGAGGGATAGAGAGAGAGAAACAAACAGAGAGATAGAGAGAGAGACAGGCACAGACAGGTGCACACACATGCACGTGCACACATGCGCATGCACACACATATGCACACACACCTGAAAATGCAATTTCATCAAGATCTTCCTCCTCGCATTTTCACCCAATGTTTCCAATGAAAACTCATGTTTGCTTTATCGTTAATAAACCAACTGGAAGATTAAAAATTATTGTATATACGTGAATTAGGGACAGTGTATATATAAATTAATTATAAATCTACATTCGCATTGTACATACTGCAAAGTATGTTGCTATAGTGAAATAGGCCATATACTAGGTGTCACTTAGCAATCTTTCGGTCCTACCAAAATGTTGGGTAACGTTTACAATGAGACTGAGACATACAATATTTTCTAAAATTCAACATTACTGAAAATGGGAACAGTGGTGTTTAGGATGTGTAAGGGGTCCTAGCTTGTAAAGGCAGCCAATCCACTGCCAGCTGCATGCTATTTGTCTTAGGGACCCACCCTGCTCTGGGATGCTAGCTCAAAGCTATAAGAAACTAAAGACCAATCCACTACTTGCTCGCTTCCAGCACGCTACGACGGAATTTGACCTGTGCTGGAACAGTTTCTTAACATACATTTTAATACAGAAAGTTTATTTAAAATTAGTCGGCAGCTGATGTAACCTCTGAAACCAAACATTGACACACACACACAACATAATTTTTTATTCTTGTTTGGTATGAACCCTAGATGCATATACCTGTAACTAAGGAGCATAATGTAGTGAGTGTTGATTGCATCATACCATTGCTAAAGCTTCTGCCATTTGTGGCACTTTAAAAGATGAAATTGTGGGTACGGTATTGCAATATTAACATATACGTGCATCATAGGTGATTGCTATTCTGTTTGTTAATGTCCACATTAATGAAAATAAATACTTTGATTTATAATTTGCATAAAATGGAATGTATGAGGTAGAAAAACATGTTTCTATGATTCATCAAATAAAAACAGCGGAGAGACACAGCTAAAATGCACATTTTAAAGTTGCAGTGGCAAAATACTTTCCTTTTACTGCAGCATGTAGTTACATTAATAGCCATTTAAATTTTTATTCTTCCCTCTGTAAAATAAGGGACCATCATATCGGTGGTCTCCTCATATTTGGGCCAATGCGGAACTTACACACTGAGTTACAGTTAGCACAATGCCTTTGTACTGTTACACTTCCGATAAAGATAATGGCAATGCACATGTTAGCCATTTTATGCACACTTTACTTTTGGTGTAATTTCTTTAGTATAAGTAGAATGCCATCAACTTGACTTTTTTTTTTTTTTTTAAAACTTCCCACATAAAAGTGTGCTGCAACATCCTAAATTCAATACCATTTTTTTAAACCACCTTAATTATCAGTTCACACTCAACTCAGCATAATTTTGTGGTAGCCAAAAGATTTGCCAAGATGGCTATTCACCAGTCAACCTGGTTTGTTGTAAACACTCATGTTTTACAAAACTAAACATCACAAAGCTATACATATACTGTACCGCACTATTACCACAATTAAATGACTTCAAACAAATCTGCTACCTTTCATAAACAGATGTTAAGTATTCAAAAAACAAAATTTACTTTAAAACACTGTGTGCTGAGTCTTGGTAGAGCACAATACTTAAACAGAAAACTAGACCAATACTTAACTGGTCAACAAGTGTAAATTGTAATATTTAAATTAAATTTAAAAAATATTGATAGTATATTATCATTTACAGTACTCCTCGTTTGCAAGACTTATTAATACAAAGTGTCTTTAGATTGCAATAAAGTTCACAAATGCTAAATAAGGTGTTGCCCGTATCTTTTCTGCCCTATGATGGTATGTGTCCACAAATCCTGCCACTGCAGCAGTCATGCTGCCTGTTGACCTGAAACCCCCCATCGCTGCCAAACGCAGCAAGGGATTCAGAACCGGGATGAAACAAAGCATAACCGCTGAGGGTGTCCCAAACGAGTGTAAGAAGACGTTAGAAGTTACATGTAGGTTACACCATATAACTTGGAACTTGGACCCTCTGCAACACATTAACGCACAGAGAAAATAAGTTTATTATGCATCCTACTCCCAAGAGAAATGATGACAAGAACATAAGAAAAACACTTACCCAATAGAGGGATGTATGAAGTTAGTCGCCAACACTACAAATAAATAGATTTTAAAAAATTACTTCTCTTGACTACAGTACTAAACTGCATTGTGGTGATCAAACTTCTAGCTAGTTAAAAGACCATATTAGCAGCCTACATCGCATAGTACAAAGACAAGGTTGGAGTGGCAAACTAGCATGGAGGTCTTCTCAGGAGCTGGGCAATGTGTCTGTGCGTCCGGAGTGAGCTGCGTGGAAGCGTCCTATATCGATAACTCGGTGGCGAGAAAACAAACTAAACATTAGTTAAGAGTGCACTGCTACCTGGCACTGGGATCGCGAAAAGGCACTTTTGTGCGGTCATTATGTCGCTCTTCCATTGAATCTCACACTGAAAACCTGTGTTTCAGCACTGTGTTACCACCTGGGCGTGCTAGAGCTGCCAAACTCAGACAGTGCTGTAATAACACCCGACTTAGTGACTGAAAGTGGGTAGTGCAGCGGCGGCACTCAGATAACACATGTGAGAAAATGTGCTACACTGCTTGTGACAGCCACCTTGCCATGGCCAACCAGATAACGTGCAGTTCCAGGGACAGCCAACACACATGACAAAGTATCAAAAGAAAATTAACTTTTTAGTCCCTGTCAACAATTTCATTAATTAAATTAACATTCCAGTAAAAAATTCAAATGAAATAAATTGGGTGTAAAACCTTTAACTATCTGTACCTTTAAAATATCTTAATTATTACGGTAGTTAGTTTACTAGCGAGTTAAAAAAAACTTCTGTACCAACATGTACTTATTAAATTGCACTAACAAAGATTAAAAATTTTAGTACTGACTCAAAGAGGAATATTGCCTTAGTTGCAACAAAATAATAAAATTACAAGTAACTAGATTGCTCTCAAAAATTAAAATTAAGTAAACTAACAAATTGGAATTCTTAGTAAAAAATATTTTATCTATGGATTTATTGTAATACACAGGCTAGCTTGGGACAGTAAATATCCTTGAAATACTGAATCAACCCTCGCGTATACTTGAGAACGCGAACAGTCAGGACTACAAAAGCTAAAATTAATAGATACAAAATTTACCCGAATGTTCTTAATCTCTTGTCCACATTAATAATATCATAAAAATATGTACAGGAGTGTAGAAAATTTAAAAACTGATGTCTTAAAATTTTAAAACAGCACAATACATGCCTCGATTTGCCTACATATGTGCAGTAAAATATCACAGACTCCTCTCATGGTGGTTTCACTTCAAGTGTTTCTTACATAAAGTTACTCAAGGCTACCACTGAGGCCCAAAACAATATTGTGTAACTTCTTGTTGTAAAAGATTGGTTATTCAGTAATCATTAGATATGATCAACCCATCTCTTCAGAGAAGCAGGAAATATTGTACTCTTAAAACCATAAAAACAATGTAATAGCCAGAAGAACAGTAAGTTAGTGTACAAAACCTCTGTAATTGTACGCTTACTTTATTACATGATAAAAGGTAACTTTTTCAGAAGTATGCAGACCATACATAGTATGTGAAATTTATAGCCCACATTTTGACACGTGTGACTGATGCAGCATTGCAGATTATAAAATTCACAGACACTTCAAAAATCCATTAATGTGAGCTGTCCCTGTAAAATTTTAGGACCTGCATGTTTTCCGAAACGATAAATGTACTAAAGCTGGAGGCATTAAAGCCTATTTTAAAAACAAAATGCAAACCATATCAACACACACACCACACGTGCGAACACTAAGGAGCACACACTTTGATTTACATATGCAAATGTACGTGGGGCTGTTGTACATTTGATGATCTACTCCTTCACCAAAATAAAATTAGTTTCACATAGCAGATATCTTTCATTTGCATTTTTTTTTTTTTTTTTTGCAATGTCTGCAAAAACTTTTACATTTAGAATTAAACTGTTTCAGGACTGTGCCAACTGTCATAATTCAATAGTGAAATATCACAAATATGAATACTTAGCAATAATCCAGGAATAAACTGCCTTAGCTACAAAAAAAAAAAACTACAAAATTTTAAAAATGTAATAAACCTGAGGTACTCCACGTTGGATTTCTTGGCCACATCTGGTCGTTAAGGTTCAGTATCTCTTTTGTGTCGTTTTTTTGCTCTTCTACACCCCATAGTTTCTTCGCAGATGGTGCTATCTGGAAAACAAAACAAAAGGTCTACTTAACCAAAAACAGCATCTAGTTATGCAGAAATCAATTCTGCACGATGTTGCTCAAGTTTATCAGAGAGGATTAGACATACAACACGGCTTCAATGATTTTGTACAGCCACCAGGAAAAAACTAGAAACGTATGTGCCAATAATTTAATTGTTATGATAATTAGAAATGTTCTCACATTTCCAGCACTTTTATATTACTGTATCAGTATTGCATTGTAAGTTTGGCTACATGCACATATGCAAGCAGGCTTGAAATTTTTGTTTAATATACCAAGGTGGGGTCGCGGTGGTGTAGTGGTTCAACTACTCGCCTACTACTTAAGGGAACCAGGTTCAGATCCCTACTGGATATTCACATGTGGGAATCATGCGCCGGATATTGTGGATGATCCTGCTGGTCGGTGGATTTACTCTGGGATCTAATCCCCCACCACCAAACACGCGCGCGCCACACACACACACACATTATATATATATATATATTATATATATTATATATATATATATATATATATATATATATATATATATATATATATATATATATATATACATACATACATATACATACATATATATATGCATATATATACATATACATATGCATATATATGCATATATATACATATATACATATATATACACATATATATGCATATATATACACATATATATGCATATATATACATATATATACATATATATGCATATATATACATATATATACATATATATGCATATATATACATATATATGCATATATATATACATATATATGCATATATATGCATATATATGCATACATATACATATATATACATATATATGCATATATATGCATATATATGCATACATATACATATATATGCATATATATACATACATATACATATATATGCATATATATGCATATATATACATACATATACATATATATGCATATATATGCATATATATACATACATATACATATATATGCATATACATACATATACATATATATATATATATATATATATATATATATATATAAAATTTATTTATATATATCACACACACAAGACTATACTGTACCTTTTCATTAAGCTTACAAATAATAACACAGAACAGACCACAAATCTATTATATGCACGCACCACAAAAAATGATTAACCATGAGATTTGTACAGTTACAAACTTTTGTAAAAATTACACTAATATCACTTTAAAAATTTCTCTATGAAAAATTTACAACAGCCATTTGTAACACATTAGTTAAGAAAAGTTTTTTGTACCGGCCAGGAATCTATTAAGTTCTGTAGTAAGCATTTCACTTAAAAGTGAATGTCTGCAAATAAAATGCTACAAAATAACATCCCCTAGTATCACAAAAAAGTTTCCTTTAACTTTCCAGCACAGAAATCTTTATGGCTATTTTGCATACTTTCTTTAAAAAAAAATTAGTGCAACCATGCAACTTTGTGTGTTCCTCCTAACAATTTTTTACAAACAACTCAAAAGACTGATAATAATATGTAGGATTGTAATGCCAATAAACTGATGTTCCAATATAGGCATTATATAGCAATAAAATATTCTACAATTATATAATGGCCACTTTGTAAGTATGCAACCTGTCTACATACATTTTTAACACAGTTCTGAAGTAAAAAATTCAGTTGTAGCAGAAGGGTTACAAGGCAGGGTATCATGACAGCAAAAGGTATTTTTACTGAGTATAATTTTATGAAGATATTACTTCATGTCTAATTTATTAATCACACTTTTTCCAGGTAATAAAAATATGGTATTTACCTCTTTTAACAACGGGGAGTTCAAGAGTTTGTAAAATTACAATACATGACTAACTTAAAATAATTAAATAATTTTTTCTTCAAGAAAAGTTCTTGTATTACAAAAGTTGTGTTTTGGGAACTAGGTTCCCAAACATTTGTGTGGTTGAGGTACAATAAGATTACATTGTAAGGCTACATAATTCCTGGGTTATTATACATATTCACTGATGGGAACCCTAACCTAAACACATGCAGAGATATGACCTGTTGTTTATGCATAAATCAGGTATTTTCACGCTTGTTGTACATCGGAAGTCAAATAAGTACTTGACTTCCGCATAGCAGACTGCTCATTTTGTATCTTTTGAACGCTGTCATCCCATTAGTTCGTAACAGAAACCACAACAGGACGTTTCTCATCATATGCAGTGATAATAGGGTGCAAAAAAGAAAGAATCCACAGAAGAAGAGAGGCATATTATTGTGAGTATTTCCCAAAGGCAAATCCTTTAAAAATATCTGTGAACCTGTTTCATGAGACACCTGAGGTACGTAAGTTTCCGAGGGATGGAGGTCTTAAAATAAACAAACTACATTTTGCTATGCCCTTGAACTCAAAGACGCAGCAAAAATGTCCATGATTTAACTAGAACCCTCAGGTTCAATATTCCACAATTCATATTTAAATTATTGGCTTTTAAAATACATTTCCATCCATGACATCAATTAAAAGTTTAGAATATTTTCATCTCCAAAATTAGATTTCTAATAAAGGAGTAGCACATTACAACACAAATATAGATTATTTAGCCAAACTCTCAGGTTATGGCAAGCCTCTAAAATAAGAAATAATAAATGATAAAATACTAACAAATAATAGCCATTATAACGCCTATATAACATTAAATAAACAAAAATTATAAAAATATTGAAGAGCTATTCCCCCATAATATTACTATTAATAAATAATATAAAAAATCTTATTAAATAATAATAGCTGGATTAAATTCAATTATAACTACATATATTGATTTTCGAATAACATTTCACACCTACATAACTATAATTAATAAATATACCATTGTAACTAACATAATAATGTAAATAAAATCAATTTGAGATTAATATATAAATAATATAAATTTAATTTACCCTAATACAAAAGTTACAGCAAAAAATTTACTTTAAAAGAAAACAAAATAAACCTTCACAATACTAATCAACTATAACAATTAAAATTAATTTAAATTAAAATACTAAAACAAATAAAAATAATAAAAATTTAATTACAATAAACAAAAATAATTAAAACTAATAATTAAAATCAAAACATAAATTTTGCAATTCAATTCTACTCAATGTAAATTAATTATTTTCTATAAAAAGTCCTGTACATTCCAAACACACTTTCCAGTACATCTACTTTGTTCCGACTTATCTCAAAATATATTGAGAGTGGCGGACAATATGTACTTATTTTAGAGCCAAAATCAAAAAATCACTATTAATAATATTACTAACAAATCCATCTTCATTAAAAATTTCATATTCAAATCCATATATTTCAATAATATTGTAATCCACTTCCACTTAAACATAAACTGCGCCTGGACCTGAAATAAATTTTAATTGGACCGCTACAGCTCATTTTCATTTTACTAAGTTCCATTTTTATTTGAACTTTCCACAATACTTAATGGAAATTACTGGCCGTATGACCGAACAAAGGCCAAAATCTGAGAAAACTGCACACCAGTTTCTAATCAACCTAAAAGGACATAAAAAATGTATCATTTCATTGTTTTCAGGGGAAAACATTAAAATTTATTTTATAAAAGATATGTTAAAATTTTCCGCAGGCAACTTTGATGTTACATTTTATTTTAATTTTGCCAAAATGCTGAATTCAAAGGATTCTCACAATAGTAACAAATTTCGCCATCATGGCCAGTGGGCATCCTGCATTTACGGAGTGCGAAAACTGCATGGTAGCGTGGAACATCATTCACGATTGAGTACCACAAAAACTATTTGTGCGGTTGAGCAGGAGATGGAAAAGGGCATATGTGCATCAACTGTAGGGGAATATCATCCGTAATACTGGATACTGAGGATGAACGTCTTGTAGAAAGCCTTAGATTAACACTAACAAGAAGTATGGGCTCGAGTGGAGTATAAATAAAGGTTCCGAATTCTGGAGGATTCAATGCACCGTAAAAACTGGCGGCGGGTCAATTTTTTGTACGAGGATGTACGAGAGTGGATGATGAAAGTAACAGTTTTTAATGATTGTACTAATTGAATGATAGACCACAGGGTCTATATTAACATCCTGAAGGATGCACCTAACCAAAAGCTTTCCGAGAGATGGGTCTGACCGAGATACATCACCAAAGACAATGACGAGAAGCATACAGCCCTGAACACACTATTTTGGCTGCTATATAATACGCCTAAATGGATGCCGACACATCCTTGGTCATTCGATATCAATCTTATAATTAAAGTGTGGCACACCCTACAAGAAAATGTGCGGAAGTACAAGATTTTTTCCTAGGACATACAAGAAGCACTGCTATTGAAGTGACGGTAAATTTCGATACAGCAGAGAAAACCTTTGATCAAGTTCATGCCAAGGAGGCTGCAAGTTATTATCAAAAGGAAAAGAGGCCCTACAAAATACTGTTACGCGATGTAGCCCGCACTGGCCGCGAGATCCCATTAAGGGAACTTTCCACTGACTCGTGTTCGCTGAACACGATGTCACTCCTGGGATGTGTGCGGGACAGCGGGTTGTGGAAAAGTATTATTTTCTGTGCATCGGACGTGTGCAGGTGGATCCGTCTAGAGACCTTTTTTGAATCCTGTATGACATTTGGACGGCAAAATCTCAGCCATTTTGTCTCTCAAGCCATTGAATAACTCAATTTCCTCCAATGTTTTTCTTTAATAACATGTTCTATGTTTTCATGAATCGAAATTTTCAACTAGCACTCTGAATCATTTAAAAAGTATAAATGTAAAGTGTTCTGCCATTATACAGTAGTTAGTGAGCATTTAAGCAACAAAAGTAGTTGCATATATTTATGTAATGGCTGTTCACGATAAAGTGAGCCCTTTTGAAATCAACCTCAGAAAAAAGTCACTGCTCCTGCTTGCTTATATATTAATAGGTGCCCCGAGTGGCATGCACCCAGTAATATTGGTAACGACGGATGAGAAGTAATTCCGTATCTTAACGTAGAATAAAAAGGGTTAGGTAACAATTTCTGATCATTAAAATTATTTGTTACGCTTTCTGCTTTTTTCAATGCATCGAAGTGTAAAAATGAGCAAACTTGTAAAATACTTACTTTTATAATAATTTCACAGTTTTACTTGATCGACGCATGAATAAAGTGATGAGCACCATGACAATGTTAATCTTAAATAAGGCCGAAAAATACACAATGTGCATACAAGTATATCTTAAGCAGCAGTCTCAAAAGTGTTCATTTTACAGTGAATAAATTACAAATATATCCTGTTACAAAAAGCTTGAAAATTATACGCTATTCTCCTCAAAGGCGCATCGAAGGGGCAGTAGAACCACCGCCCAAAAGATAAACATCACACTTCCAAATATTCAAAAGTAACCTCTTTGTAAGTAACTAAGGGCTGAACATCAATATTAAGGAGGAAACACCACCCATTCCCCAATTTACAACACACGAGATTGCACTTTTTGTTCCTTTATTCTGTTTTGTTTTCACTAATTCAGCAAATTCACTCACACACACTATATATATATATATATATATATATATATATATATATATATATATATATATATATATATATATATCACTTCAAAATGTAATTTATTTATGCCTACATGGCATTTTATTAAACTCTATATCACCACCAACAATTAAAAACAAACATTCTTGTAAAACCAGTGGTTTCCAATTTACCACCCTTAAAACTTTTACTTGACCACATAAAATTGGAATTTTAGGCCACACATGTAACTTTGAATATTTTATCAGAATATGATTTTATATATTACGGCCATGTTCTCAAACAAAAGCTAATTGGCTAGATAACTGACATAAATATATATAAAGCGAATAATATACTGACTGTTCTCAAATACCTAGACCAAAATTTCATTTAAAAATGAATACATTAATTACAACAATTATGACCATTCAAAATACTACAAAGGCCAATTAAAGGAAAACCTTGTAGATATATTTAAAGATTTTATAACTTTACTATATCTGGCCATTCATTAAACTACAAAGGCCAATTAACAAAACTGCTTGGGAAAATTTAATATTTGAAATCTTTTATAACTTTACACACAATGTCTGGCCATTCAAAACTACAAGTACCCATTTGCACAAGTTACTATGATTTTAACCATTACAAAGTCCTGAGTATTATTTTTACTGAAACAATCCCTGAAAATCACACTCATGGTCACTTCACAAGACCAAGACCAATTATGACTTTTCTTTTAAAAATCTGCTAAATTTTTTTTATAAATGTTACCAGAGAAACCTATACTATACTCTTACATTTTTCCTTCAAGGAAACTACTTTCAAAATTACCCTGAAAGGACTTTGAAACCAGATGGACCTACCATTATGACTTGTATTTATTTTTACTTAACTCAGTCAGGGAGGGTCTGAACCTTGGAGCCACCTTACCTCGAATCGCTGCCATGCCCTATCAGGAACCTCCAAGGCCTATTACCCAACCAAAATTACACCCCAGAAGGGGAGTGAAAACCTAAGACCAAACCCCGCACTACTGGGGAAGGGGACATATAATTGCAATACTTCCGCCCAGTAGTACAATTCTTTGAATCAGCCAATCACAGTCCACCAAGAAAATGATTTCCACTTAACAACAGATGAGCGCAAGCTCACACGGGCTACTGGCATCACAATGCAGATGCAAATTCTCGGAAATCATGAGGGCGACACACTGCAGGGCTAAATTCCAGGAAGCAGCAAGCGCTGGCGCTAATTGGCCACATGACAGGTGACAGCTACTATGCTGTCCACTGATGGGATCGCCTGCGACGCGTAGTTAATGCTTTGTCGGCAGTTATGCTGCAGGTTCGCGACGATCTACTGCGCCGAGAGAATAAGTAGCCGACATTTGGCAATGTTCAAAATCTTCCATCGTTCCCAGATATTGCAGGTTGGTGCCAAGGTAGGTAGAGTATAATTATGGCGTAGCTAGCAGAATTCTTAACTCCGGGCTGCCAAAAATTATGTGCTTTGATAAGCAAGCACGGATCTTTTATTTTTCCGGGATCGTGTAGTAGGTCGGGAACAGAAAGACGTAAATTGCCATTTTGAGGCGCTCGGCGTCTCAAAAAAAAGTTCTGAACATATATTTTTGACCTAAAATATTTCTGGAAAAAAAAGTGTAAATTTTAACTTTAATATTTATTGAATGCATCTGCATGTGTGAAAAGATTTTCAAAATTCTAAAGTATTCTATTATATTAAATGCAATAAATTTAACTGCATTGAGTATTCAATAATTTGAATTCAACTGATTGAGTTTAATAAAACACTTTATAGTGTTAAATGGCCTTTAGGGTGTTAACACACAAAAGTTTCCTGATTTTTTTTTTTAAATTTTATTATACATGAACAGTTGTGGAAAAACACAGATTCCTAGGCTTCCCTGCAGTATCTCGATTGTTACAAACTTACCTGAAAGTATATTGTCAAATTGGAGTTATTTGTAGAACTTTAAAGTTGTAACTGAACCATGGTAAATCACTCATTCAGCATACACATGCATGGAAAATGTTTTAAGAGTATTAATTTGTTGATTATTTGTAGTATATTACATATAACATTTCAGAACCCAAACATCTACAAAAATATGTTTTCACTGCTGTTACGAATACTCTGTAAAAGTTGGTTTTTGCATCATTGAGTTGAAATTTGAAAGCACTAAACATGTAAAACATTATTCCTATAGTCCATTCACATCTGGAACAGATTTATGAAAAGCAACATTTGAAAAAATATCCTAGCTATTAGCTGCATGCATAGCTACTAAAAAAAAAAAAAAGTGGTGGGTACTGTACCCGCTCCCGCAAGTGTTTTCAAAATTATTGATTATGTTGCGACCATTTGTATTTCTAACAATTACAAAGACGGTGGTTTGTTAATGTTGTGAATTGCAGTTATGCATAAAAGTGGTTTCGTTTATAGCGCGTCATTTCAGTGGACGTGAGCATATAACAATACCCTACTGTACAGTTGCTACATACAGAAACTTTTCTGAATGTAGATACAGTGGATTACGTTTTCGCAGATTTCCAGCTGATCCTCTTTTGTTCTAGAAGTTGGTATCCAGCTAATAAAACAACATAAGCTGCTCTAATGCCTGCAGATATTTCCACCTCCCAATCCATGTCGCCGACTCTCAAGGATACACGTAGCCTGCCTCCAGTGTATGCCGAGCTCGGACCCACGCACAGTGGAAATGCCCTCTGTGCGTCACTCAAGTATATTTAAATAATATATATATGCGTGTGCACTTTTATGCGTTAACTAACCACTTAAAACACACAGTTTATACTAATAGCTTTACTTTAATCGCTGCTTCGTCCCTTCCGGACAGTCAGGGAGTGATTGATAGCAATGACCTAGCTGTCATCACAGCCCCTCCTCCTCCCCTGCCGTAGAAGCCGATGAGTTTAGAGGATACGCAAAAATGTTCTGGGAACTAGGACACTTGGTGCAACGCGACATTTAGAGAAATTTCTGGGCGATGGCCAACGGCCCTATAAATACAAGCCACAGCTGGATGGTGATCCAGTCTTTCTGTAGGTGCCAATTGACTGAGTGCGGTATCCAAGCGAAGACAGGTGCGGCGAGGGTCATCGTCGAAGAGGACGGACGACGACGGGAGAGTACGAGGCGAAGGCGGACGAGGTGTTTGTGGTGTGAATGGCTGAGAGAGCATGGTATCCGACGAGTGAAGGCTACAGTGCGTGAGGGCTCTCTGAGAACTCTATAACAGTGTAGCTGGTAGGGCATGGACTAAACTGAGGTGGGACTGAATGAACATGTAATACGGATTCTATTTTAAATATTGTAACTGTCAAAACAGACATATAATTTATAAAATGAATAGGTTTTTGATTCGCTGTCTATTGAGACTGATTTATATTATTTAATTACTTTGAGGTAATTGTACCTTGTATTGAATTCATTAATAGCTAGTAATAGCAATTTACTGTGTGAATTTGGGTAGAGAGAATTTTGATTGTAGTTACAGTAAACAAAATTAAGAAATTATAAATTAACTCTTAATTAAGACCTACATCCCTTAACGAACCTAGTTTGGCCCGCTGGCTTTGATAGAAAATTGTAACAATATTAAAAGGCAAAATAAGGACTAAGATGTTGGGTACGTGTGTTCGAGATCAATACATTTTCGAATTGCATTAACAATCAGTAGGGGCCTACTGTATTTTATTTCATTTCTATTTCGTTTTGCAATCATTGTCAGTTGTGTTAACAATTAAATTATTTTCTTGGTAATTGAAAGTATAAAATCAACGAACGTGTTTTCTTTACTATTCCCTTGCAATAAATGTTGAAAGTGCAAAGTAGTAGTGAGACGAATACTTTGTTCTGCCCGTTGTATTACCTTTCTATAGGCTCGCCCAAACCGGCGTAGCAGCGGGGATCGCGCGGGACAGCAGCGCCCTGGCGGGATATGTGAATACACAGACAAAGACGGAAATTTCCCGCGCGTTTTCTGGCGAAAGCGAGAATGCTGCGGGATCCCGCCGGGTGCGCTGCATGCTCTCGAATTTCCTCGGACCGCCTGGCGGGAACTTGTCAGCCTTCACAAAACGACTATGTCTCCGGAGCAGTTAATCGAAACGGTGTACTTGTATCCAGTGTTTATGATCAGAATCACGCGGATTACAAGAACACAAAGAAGGATCGCATATGGACAGAGATTGGGAAAGAAGTACACGAACCCAATAAGTGTAACAGCTTTTATTATTACATGTAAGCAAGCAGTATATAAAAATATCCTCTTTATTACATATAGGCCTAAAACGGCAAATTTAATAATATGACACACTGAAACATGCGTTAGAGCCGAGAAATGACTGTCACTAATATATCCAGTATGAAAAAGCAATAATATTATATCACCATTCTATGTTATTTAGTATGATGTTATGTTGCTGTTGAAGTCCACAAAGCTTTCTCGCACCTGCAATGCAAAACCAGTTGGGGTTAGAACAATATTGTTGAAAACGCTATTTGTGGTATCAGGAGCATCAAGATATTCTAAATATATTGCATCAGAGTGTTTGTGTTTCAGAAAATTGTGCAATATGACGGTTGCCATGAAAATAATTGTAGCTGATTCAACTGAAACTTCCAGTGGCGTGTGGAATAACCTCCACTTTTGTACAAGAATGCCAAAGTCATTCTCAACGACACCCCGAGCTCTCCAAAGCCTAGTTATACTTTCGTAGACGTCTACTTTGTCTAACTTTCCACTGTGGAAAAGGTTTCGTGATAAAAGGCTTCATCATCTATTAAACAATGGGGAGTCCCCAATTTTTGACCTGGTAAAGTCTTCAAAGAGTCCGGTATGTTCAATATTTGCAAAACAAACATAACCATGGATTTGACGACAAAGACAACTTGATGCTCGAATATGCAAAATGTATTAGGAAGTCAGAAGACAGGCAGTCACGAAAATGAAAATCGCACAACTTATTATGGAACAGAAACTAGAAAAATTGACGAAAGCAGTGGACCGAGTACTTCTTCGCCACCAACAGAAGGGGATTGGAGTCCTCACTTGCGTGATCAATCTGACACTTCATGGCAGTATAATTTACTGTCACTTCCGGCGGAAGAATGTAGTATGAGTGTGTTCAACACATACCAGATCTATAAACAAATTTTCCACTCTACAACTTACACTACTCTCAAATATTTAAAATATATCATAAACCAACAAGACTTTTCCCAAATTTTTCTTACCTCAATGCACCAATTAGGCGTCCCTCTGGACCAATCGATTCTCGAAAGTTTGTATCCTGTCTACGAATATCATTAGCGATAAGACTTAATATTTCGCCTACAGTTCCCGCCTCAATCCCGCGCCGGTTTGGAAGAGCTTCAAATCGCGTATGTGTTTTAGCAGCTTGTGTTTTTAATACAGTCAAGTATTCTTTACCAAAATATTTGTAATTTATATTATTTACAATTGCGATTTCACAGCACCAGTTTGATGGCGTAATGGTTATTTAATAAATGTGGCAACAGGTAATGTTCGCCGACAGGTGAATAATGGTCAAATTGTGTCTAGTATAGTTCAAAAATTTAATTCATAGCATGAATAAAGATCCTATAGAAATAAATGTAATCAAACGACAAGAAACTTCTGTGTATGAGTAACTTGCTAACTTAAAAACGAACCCTCAGTACCAGAAAATCATCACACGAGCAAAATAACGCATATAGTTATATAATCATAAAATCGAATTTCTGATATCCTGTCAACCTGTATAATTAGAAGGTAGTTTTCACTTTCTCACAGCACGAACACCCACCCACAAAGAACGAACGAGTGATCACTTCCCCTCCTCACCATAGACGCTGACAGCGGAGACCGGTTTCACCGACCCTGAAGGAGTTACGTCACTAGCTGCTACAAGGTCCACACTATAGCTTTACCATACTTTCTCTCCCACAGCTTACAAGCCAGCGCATTACTACCAGCATGCAACGCGTGGCTTTCTTCTAGAAATTTCGATACCATTTTGAGGGAAGTAAGACAAGAAATAGTTAACGCCATATAGGACTAATAGGCAACTTCGCGAAACTTAACAGCAAAAATTTTAATTCCACTGGGCTGTTGGCAAGCATCCTGCACCAAACTCTGCTTTCCAAGCGTCAAGAATTTCAAAACCTGCTTCACTGTTCTTCTTGGTTACTGATCCTTCCGCATGGAAATTGTAGACAGTTATAATAAAATATAGAAACATTTTTAACTTATACTTGGCAAAACCACTATTTTGAGACTTTCAAAATAACTGTACCAATTCTTTAAACAACGTTTAGACAAGGTGGTCAATTTTTTTAACTCCGCTGTGTCCATTCCACCTCACTGTAAGTTCGAACCGGCCGGCAAGGATCGGACATATTTTATCTTTTCACTTCGACTTATTTCCCGTTGACCTTGATACCAGTGGGAACATACAAATTATTTTCAAAATTGGGCACCCTTCCCCCCCAAATAATTTATGCAAAAAGTTAATCGAGATACCATCACAAACACATACGCTCACTCATACATACCCATGTTTCATACTATTAACATACGACACACACCCTACATACATGTGTTACTTATATTGGATAAATTACCTACATGCATATCCTCGGCGGCCTAGCCGTGCTGTTATTACTTTATTTCCTATAACGTCTATTGTAATAAGAAAGCCATCCCTTTCGTAGTCTTTACGTAAACGTTTCATACTATTTTTTTTTAATTCTTTTCACAACACTTACATATTTGATTTAATTTCAAAACTATCTAGTTCTAAAATAATGCCTTCTCCGCCGGTATTCATTCTCACAAACATGTATCTCAACGTTAGAAATGAATCTCATTCTGCAATTGGGGCCGCAGTGGCTGAGCGGTTAGCCTACTCGCCTCTCACCAAGGTGAACCGGGTTCAATCATCGGCCGGGTCAATCCCGGACTTTTGCTTGTGGAAATAGTGCCTGACGATGCCGCTGGTAGACAGGTTTTCTCGGGGATCTGCCGTTTCCCCAACCCTTTCATTCCAGCGCCGATCCATACATCAATCACTCTCATCGGCTCTCAAGACATCGCTGTTAAGAGCCGCCTAAAACTATTCACCCACTCATTCTGTAATTCCTAACTCATTAACATCGATCACCCCTGCATATCGCCAAATAACTAATGATGCTCCTATCACTACCTCTTCCACGCCATTCCTGATAAAGTGAAACTTCTCAGCTCTTAGTAATATGGTATCCTTCCATTTATCTAGTATTTGATTTGTTAGATACATCTGCAAATCGCTGCCAAACATATTTAGATACATTCACGGAATAAGTTTTTTTTTCTGGTATAACACGCCGATAACGGGTAGTAAGCCGCCAAAATAATTAAAATGAGCACGTGAGATAAATGGCATTATGTAGACATGACTTTCCGCTCGTGCATCACAAACCGAAACCGGCGCAAGCATGCGAGAAAGGGGTTAAACCCATTACCAGTGCAGCCTTTATCGAACCGACGACTGAGCTAAAACTCCCACATTAGTACATTTATTTGTACGAATTACTTTACTGTAAATACATACAAATTTAAAACACCTTTCGAAAGAGACACTCCATCTCGAACCATAAATAATCTTTCAATTCATTTGGTGAACTGTCAAATTTTTCATCCTTTTCTGAATATAATTCGCATTGTTACTCGAAATATTTGGCATTTTCCAACTTCTTCCACGTTTCCTTCCTGTATTTCCTAATTTTCCTATTTTTCTGAATTTAATTATAAATGATCTAACGAATTATTAATTCAATTCTAGAAGAGAGCTTGTTTCTAATCTTACAAAATATGTTTTCAGCTTCAGCGTAGGTATGAACTAATATTAAAATTGATACTTAGTTATTAAAAACACAGTAATCTGTAATGTAGTTGGAAGTATTTTTTTTACTCAACAATTTCAATATCTGAAACATGACTTCTGGCTCTGTCATGTTTGATACAAGTTTAGTCTGATAAACTATCCCCTTTACTTAGTTTATAGTAAACTATGTGTATAATTATCGGGAGACGTCAGGGCACGCAAGTCCCCTCGTAATCACTAGACTGCGACTCGGCACGGACTGGTCTGTAGCAGAGCGGCAAAACTTCAGTCCGGCAGTATACGCGCGGACATAACATTCGGCGAAACCGGACACGACGGAAAAGTTTGACTGGCGACAACAAATGTTGTCCATTTCATATAAGTGATCTCAAATTTGACAGTTCTGGGAAAGTAATGCCGATGGTATCCGGGTGGATATGTATCCTTCCGCCACAGCTGAACAGACATTGAAGGTGACCGTTTGCAAAAAACACCATGTGACTGCTAGTATTTATAAACAAAACACATATGACTACCTGTTTTGTAATTAAAAAAAAATGCATGTGCCTCCTAAATGACTTTTAGAAGCTGTGAAGGACTGTTCAAACAGTTTCAGGTTGGCAACAATCCCTTTTTTTTTTTTAGTTTATAAATATTTTATGTAAATTACTGACAGTCCACGTAATAAGTCTATAAATATAACTTTTTTTACCTTGCAAGAAATTTGTAACCATTATGCACGATAATGAAATTGTATTTTGACTGTCAAATGAATAAAAGACATTTTACTGCTTTGAATACACTCTAAATATATTAATGACAACTAATCTTGCCACACTTACCTGAGGAAAGTTCTTGTAAACATAAGAATTTACATGGTTTCCACCATCACCAAATACCAAGATCACACCCCCTACCCCGCCCCTTTCAAGGAATGCACAAATACTGAAATGCAACCCCACCCCCTCCCACACCTTTTCAAAGACAGTATACACTCTTACATACATGCTATGCCTACTACTGCATTAATAATGCATAATTCAGATTTGTAGTATATGACAAAGAAATATGTACTGTCTGATGCTTTTATGGTGGTTATAGTTCTCAGGATGTTAAAGTATGTAGGTACCCAAAATAATATTTAATCCAACGTTACTTCATTTCAGTAATTTTAATCATTTCCATTTAGTAACTCGAATGTTAAGTGATGCAGGTCTACGTACAAAATACTTAAATAACTTTTCTCAAATACCTACGAGTACAGATTGCCATGCTGCAAATAAAAACATTTTTTCTGACTAACTCAGTGTTGATATTGTTACGTGCTGCAGCTGGCGCCGACTCCACTGCCCCGCGCCGTTATCGAATACCCACCTCGCCGCCCCCTCTTCATTTGAACGATGCGCTCGTGGCTGTCTGCCTCCCTTCTGGGAATCCCATAAATTCCGACAGCGTCGAGAATTGCTGGCATCACAGACCTCCTCTCGCCCGCTAGTGTTTCCGATGCGTTTAGCGACAACGAAAGAATGTTCTGGTGAGACTGGCTGGCGCCTCAATCCTCCGCGACGCATCACGCGAGTTGGGAAGATTCTAGGTGGTGGCCTAAGACACTATATATTCTGTCGCAACCCAGCGACCGGCAGACCTTGACGGAGACCGCTTTGCGAGTGTGCGCGAGCGAAGATAGTGTGGACGACGACTGGAGATTGCGGGACGACATCTGGCGAGGTATTCGTGGCGTGAATGGGCGAGAGGGTGTGAAACCGACGAGTGAAGCCTACTGTGCGTGAGGGCGCTTGGAGGACTATAGAATATTGTGACTGGCGGGACATGGACTAAACTAAGGTGGGCCTGTATGGAAGTATAATACTGATTTTATTGTAAATATTCGAACTGTCAAATGTGGACACATAAATTATAAAATAATTGAATAGGTTGATAGACTGTCTATTAGGACAGATCTTTAATTACTTAATTTCATTGATTTCTTTGTCTTAATTAATAAATTTTATTAATTGGTGTCAATCGTGAACAGTAAGTGATTTCAATTTATTGTGAGAGTATTGTTGTAGTTACTGTAAATAAAATAAGGAAATTATAATTATTTATTTTACTTGATTAAGACCTCCATACATTAACGAAGTTGATATAGCCCATTTAATTTCTAGAAAGAGAAATTATAACAATATTTACACTGAAGTTTAGTCCCACAACCTCCCTCCTCAAAATTGTAAATACAGCCCTAGGCTTGTTCTCGGGTACCTAATGAAAAACTGTATTTCAGTTCAGAGATGTTACAAAGCGCTCTAGAGAAGCAGATATGACCTACATAAACAATGTATAAAACGAACATGTTACTTACACACTAAAAAGATGCTCCACCTACCCAAGATTGAAGACACCATAAAGTTAATTTTCCTTAGCGATAAATTTTGGAATGTCGCAGTTCCTGCTGATGTACGAGACATTTCTTCATGATGTTGGATCACCTTCGTTGGGTGCTCAAATTGAAGGAATTTTGTTTGATAAGCATGTTGTAATTTACTTGATATCAAAAAGTATTCTTTCAAATGTGAATCCTGTTTATGTAAATTACTCTTCTGTTACTCATACACTGTTTTTAACAACATATAATAAAAACATATGAGTGTTTTTAATTTGCAAAAAAAAATGCTTAAAACGTTTATGACAGACTCCAACGTTGAAACTACATGCCAGTATGTTACTTTCAAATACAGCCATTGAAAACAGGAAAAACCTTAAGATTTATTTGCTAACAAGTATCCCTGCGTTACAAACTTGAAAAATTTTATATACGTTCTAAAAAATACAAGTGATACAACTTGCAAGTTTGTATGGCCAGTAAGCTTTACATTTTGAAACACTCCAGAACCAGAGTGTTAGTTTCAATCAATAATAACACAGAAAAATGTTCATAGCAATGAAATGTGGGCTCAGTTAGGGTATCATCTCTATTTTATTTCGAGGTGAAAAAGGAAAATGTGAGAAGAGTGGGCCGGGGGTGGGTCTTTATTTTATCGTCTTTCGTGAGACGGGATTATTTTGATGTTCTTACGATGCCGGAATTACATAGCCCCAATACGCACGACACGACGGCCAACAGTCAATGAAATACAAGCTAGATCGTCGTAAGCCCGACCGATTCTGTTTTCCGACCAGCAGTTATGGATTAGAAATTATTTCTATTATTCTTCGTGTCGTGCGGCACGACGCACAGAATGTACAACATTGCAAAATTAAATTGTATTCCTAGCTTTCCCTATAATGGTAAATGCGCAGCTTAAAAGAAAAATAAATTGAAAACTACTGTATCTAATTTTTAAAAATAATAATTTTACTTTTGCATGCATTAGCGATACCAATTTATCACCATTACGTATTACAAATTTTCCTCTTGTTCACCGACTTTGAGACTAACGTAGCCTATCATCACCTTCTAAATAGTTAGGATAAATGCCGAGAACGTGGGTGTTGGTCGTGCTGTAAATTCAAGTTAGTCACATTGAAATGTGTCGTGGTTGCGTTTTTGGTCGTGTCGTGTCGTGCTGTGTTTGTAGGGTCTATGATTCCGGCATGAGTGTACGGCATTTTGAGTTGCATATTGTTTTGATGGAACTCAGTGGGAAATTTGGTCGTATGGAAAAAAACATTTAAATTATTTAACTTCGAAAATTATAACTTTAATGAAAATACAATACGCGATTCATACGTCGCTGTTCGTATTCGTACAGATGCAGCAATACATACACGCACACACTTTGACCGAAGTTAACCTAACAATCGAATTTACGATGTAGACAAACATATATTATTCACTCACTACAACAGTGTGGAAAGTGCGGCATTTTTCGGGACACGTGCATTTCAAAAATTATATTAAAGGTTTGCATATACATTTACAAAACACGCAAAGTTACTGTTGTAACCTCTTGAACACGTGTTTTTCTATGACAATCCTTGCGAGTTTACTTCACTAAAATCACGCTTGTTCGTCACTAGCATTAAATAATTTATTTGCTAAATTATTCAGTAAAATCAACACTGCGCACGTTTACTGATACAAACAAACTTAAACTTATATACGGAAATTATATTCGTGTCACTTCTTTGTGGAAGGCGGTTAGGAAAATGGCGGAACGAGCAGTTTTAACGACGTGCCGATTAATATTACATTTCACTCAACAAACCGCACTACAACGGTACCCACAACCAACTATGTTTGGAAAAGGCAAATATAAATAATTAACTACCGATTAAATATTCCGACAACACCAATGAGATATTCGTATAGTAACACAAGAAAAAAAGCGCACGCACAACTGCCTTCACCGGGTTGGAAACATAAACATGGTTAGCCATACGCATTGGCTGGAAACGTTTACTTTTAGTATGTGTCGACATACTCTGTCATAAATGCTGAACATGTTTTTGAAGTCCCGTTACTAACATCCAAGAAAATTTAATATTGCTTTAGAAACATAATTTATACCATAAATATTGTAAGTATAATTAAGATTTTAAATTACAACTTTTAGTTCCGAGTATTATTTTCTTCCAAAGACATCATCAAAATAGCCAACCTAACAACACGGATCCCGCAGCAGTTCATTACATGATAGAATACTGTAAGAGCATTTACTGTTTATATAGTGTGTAGGTTGGTTACATTGTCCGTCAAATTTGAGGCCATATTATGAAATGGACAATAGCAGTACTCTTCTGACAGTGTGTGTTGGATGAATTCGTTACCGTCTGCGTGCGCTGTTCGACAGGGGTCAGTTGCTTTTCTTGTATTGGGTGCAAATGTTCTGTTAAAATATTCGCCAATATCAAATTAAAACCACATTAGATAAAAGCAACAACAATGGAGGTGGAATATATTATGTGGCTTGATTCTTCAGCAGATGACGTGTTTCGTTTCCACATTTGCATAACATGAAGACAAAATAAATGTATTACAAACGGGGGGCGGAAGAGGATATAAATATCGGATGTGACCACTTACGGTGCGACGTAGGAAATATCTCGAGGAGAATGGATTACTCAGAAGACAATATATTTTCACACAATATACCAACATTGAGGGGTTTGAGACATGTCAAGCCAACTTAAACATATGTTACAGCACAGCAGTGTTACTTCTAACAAAAATTATGCAAATAATAACACAAATTCGTACAAGAACTGTCACCTATTTAGCCAATGCCAAATGTAATGTCCTAGCAAATTCATAGTTGTTAGCACGATGTTTTTGATGGTATAGAATACGTGAATTGAGTCTCATATTACTCTCTTGTCGAAATCGATCGCAATACAACCTTTAGTTTTGAGACTGCGAATGAATGCGTAGTAAAGAATAATAAATGTAAAACATCTTTAAATATAAGTGTTACATTAAATGACAAACGAATATTTAGAATATTCAGTGCTATAGAACAACACAAAATATAACTGACAAAAGATAAAAACAAATTGTTATTTATATTCCAACAAAAAAAATTATCTATGAAATTCAAGCTAAACTATACATGTTTTAAATCAACGTTCAAAACTCTTCCCCCAGTAACTGCATTTAATTTAGCGCTAATATATGCACGCTAATCCCAACCTACATGGCAGATATTCATAAAATGTGGAACAATCACTTAATATATTACGTAAACTTTAACTTACAAAGTGTCTCCGATGAAATAAATAGTTTGTTGTTAATTTAAAATAAGTTCATATTACCACTGACAGTGTTCTGGTTGACCTATTGGCTGCCCTCTGTGACGCAGTCGGTTGAGTCTTGAGCGTGAATGGTTCTAGTTTCGAATCCCGGGTATTATTTTTATATTACATATAAAAGAAATAGGCAACAAAGCGAAATCGAACCTGCATCTTCTTGACTAAATACGTGTGAACGTAACTTCAACCCCAGCAAACAGATTTACGTATCGATAGTGTTAGTTCTGAAACTGTTTGTCTAGTAATTTGGCAGGTATATAATTTTAACCTGTTAATGTTTTAGATTTTGATATTATTCAAATACACGACTACATATGGGTACATGTTTTGTTTCATAAACGAGAACTTATTTTCTCTTAATAAACGTTGCGTTTGGAATAACATTTACTGGCATAAATCATATACGAAAGTTTATTACGGACTGTTAAGTAATTACAAACAATTATTTTATCACATAGACTACAGAAATATTTTTGTAGCAATTACATCGTGCTGCCCAAGCCAGCATTATTCGCTAGTACGCGATGGCATTGTACATGTTTTCAATTGCACCATATTTCATACTTATTACAGTAAAATTATGATTTTTGAATTTATAATTCACAACTGAAAAGAGATTTCAATGTTTGAATACTTATTTTAATGTATTTAGATTTGATGGCGGGGCAGAAACAAAGTGAAGTTGGCAGACGTGGCGAGGCATGACATGGCGTGTTGCTGTTTTACCAAACGAAGCGTAAATTATACTTACTACCAAAAAATACTTCAAATTACCACATCACGTTTGTAGACGTTGTGTTTTTAAACCCAACCTAAACAAGTTACGATGTGATAAATCTGTGTTTCCGCGGCAGTAATAAATATACTGTTACGGTGTGTTTCGTTAACCGCTGCGTGTGAAATAGCGTGGCGTGGCTGTGTGGTGATCGTTACGCTGGATCTGCGTGTGTTCGTAATTTCAAATATTTGATGTGAACTGTTTTTATGACGAAGTTACTTATTTACATCCACGTCTGTTCATGTATCACAACGTTGTACCTTTGCCCTGGGTGGAATAAAAATTATGGTAGGCTTATTTGTGTGCATGTTAACCGCTATATTTTAAGTTTCTATAACAAAAAATGAGCGACACGAGTTGCGTGCTTGATTTTAAATTCGCTTTTTCGTTGGACTGTCTATTCCTTCGTTATTCGAACTGAGGCCGTCCTTTTATTAAAGTAATAACCCAACACATATCAATAACAAAAAGTTACATGCTACAGTTCATTACCCCGCAGTTGTAACAGTGTTTAACACAGTCACGGCAAAATATTAACGTGCATTATGTGTAATGTGCTATGTCGTGGAAAACGTTAATGTAACGTAACCGTAAGAAATATCGTTAATTCTGGCATTTTTTAAATGTCATAAAGCTGGCCTAAATAATGTTATAGGCCTAAACTGTGAATATTTGTACGAAATGGTTTTTGAAATAGACCTAAGACATAATTCTTTGAAAAGCTGTAAACAGTAAACAACACATTTGACAGGTATAAAAGTAGAAGTCACATTTCAATGTTTATTTTTAGGTGTAGCGAAAGTATACGAACACATGTACACACATAATGGCATGTAAACATTGATTATGACATATGCTACATGGCAGTCACATAGCAATGTTTGTTTACATTTGGCGGAAGGATACGAAACGGGCCTGCAAGTAGATATTTAGCAGGGCTCCGAGAAAGTTGCTTCCAATGGGGAATGGACTATAGTTAAACTTTGTTTAAATGTACGCATAAATGAATTTACGCGACACTGTAGAGCGCTACAAACTACGTAGAATTGAAGTTGTATCATTTTTAAGATATATGGTCGTGTATGGATATTGTGGGTAAGTGCATATTTGTAACACTGGGGATAACTTTTCCGTCCCTCTGAAAACGTCCTACGTCCTCCATTGCCTTACATACAACTGAGCTCGCCGTAACTGATGTTTGTGGAATAGCCGATAGCACGGCCAGACCTGCACGCGTTTGTCTCCCCCCCTCCGCACCGGACACAATCTCTCTTACGCTGAAGACGATATTACGTGGTACCAGAATCCGTAGAAGTTTGTGCCGATTTACCAGCAAGTATGGCACCAATCATGGCATTTCCCGCCTTGTACGGCCAGATTTCGTACCAAGTTTGGTAATTGGACGCGTCCTATTTTTCGTGGCAGTTTCCACGCCGGCTTTCGTACCTGGCCAATCACGTCGCAATCAGAGCGTAGGGCGCTCCCCGTGGTTACTACTACAAACGAGTTGATGAATAAACCGAAAAGGACGGCTTCATTTTGATTTTACATCCGTACGGTTGAAACTCTTCCAAATATATTTAAAATACGACAACCACGAATTATATTGACGATGACAACTTTTAATTACTGTTTAAAACCGTTCCAAATACTTAAAACCATACCTACTTTATGAAAAAAATAAACTCAAAGTGTTTACCGTATCTACAGCATATAAATTTAACCATCCTGTGTACGAAGTGGCGGTTTAGTGGTAACGTTGCGGCGCCAGCTAATAAAATGTAGATTTTGGGAATAAGTTCGAAACTCCCCCAGACCCAATTTTTTATCATTAAATTTTAGATGCGGATAATATCCCGGTACATAAAAAAACATTTTTTTTACAACCGGTCAGTAATTTTCGTCACAGTTAAAAATATACTCTTGCTCTAATGACCGTCATTTTTAAGAAAATTAATGAAACTACACTAGTAAGTAATCAATTTATTTAAAAGGCGAACAGTGATATAGCCATATTAGCTTTTTTTCTCCATAGGCTTACGCAAGTTACTAACTGGTAGCAATTCTACGAGTGGGGTTCATATTGACTACAAACCACACGAATTTGGCACCCACCGAGGGTGTTAAATGCTAATACGCGAACTGCTGTCGTGTAATATGAATCTTAGATGGCGGCTCATATAGCGGCTGGTATACCGGGTCGTGCACCAGGACTTGCAGAAGCTTGTACAGGAATCAAATACGGCTGCAGGGATCGTGTAATATCGGCTTTAGGCATGCCAGGACGTCTCCCGTCTATAGTAGTTCATTGCTGACAAACATAGTCGCATCTAATATCGCCTTCTGAATATGAAATAGTCGCGTGAGTTGACTAACTCTGGCGAAATAAACCGTAACTATAGTCTACAACATGTGCTCTGTCTACCATCAAAAAATTTACCGCGTATTTCATAACATAACCCAATTTTCTGATTGGCTAGTCACCGCGAAAATTAAGTCAGACGGGAGAAACAACTGACTGCCGAAATGAATTCGAATGGTAAATTCGTCAACGGATGATAAGCAGTGGAGCATACCAATTCTAATACACGTATGTTCGTATACGAAAATGACCACTCGAAAATTCCTCGTATACGAACGCTGGAGTGATTTTTCGAGCATAGGCCCCCAGATCTTTCACTGGGGTTGCCTACACAAGTGCCATTAAATGTCCCCGCAGATAGTCAGTGAATTCAAATCAGTGCTCCTCTGGAGCTGGTATAGGAGTGCCAATCACCGCTGGGATGACATTCCACAGTAACATGATCCAGTTAGCGGGCCATACACTGTGCATTATGTATTACGGGCTGTAGTAAAAAAAAAACTAAGAATTAGCGGACCTACATTCATATAACATTTTTTCTTTCTCCAGATGTGAGGAATGTATCCCCGAAGTATCGTCATGCAATTTTACATCCTGTATACATTTACCCCATGAATGTATTGCAATACATTTTAAAATATCCCACAACATGTTTCCTATGTTATTAATTTCTCCCACAATTTAGACAATTAAAAAAAATAAAAGTAGTAAATTTTCGAGATATCTTTTGTTACTTTTTATTAGTTTCCCACTGAATCTAGTTTTTGCTCATTTTGGACAATTAACTAGTGTAGTTATAAACTGTTACTTTTAATCTTTTAATTTCATTTTATTTAGCTAATATAGAATTACATGTATATTATTTGATCTAGACAGCCAATAGATTCTATATTGTGGTTTACGTGTTAAATTTATTAATTACAGGACTTGTTAATTTTTAGGTCCATTATTTTTTTATTACAGCATAGGGTAAGGAATATGATAGTTTTTTTTATAGCAATTCTTCCAATAGAATGTTCTGTTTTACATCTTGAAGCTCGACTTAATTATGAATCAAAATTGGAATCTTCCTTTATAATTTGCTTACTCCATTTACAGTTTTTTACCAGATTCTAATAAATGTGGAATTTCTGATACAAAATAAAATACTCCCATGGATAATGGGTTTTAATTCTTGCTTTTCGCAATCCTTCACATACATTATACATCAAATATTTGTAAGATAATACAAAGAATATTCGTTGTAGTCTGTACAGCGTCCTTCTTTTTACCTTTCATTTACGTAGGAAAAAAAGATTTTAAATATAAGTAGCTAAAATTAAATTATAACAAGTTTTAATGATAAATTAATAAAATAGTTACCCAAATTAAAACATGCAAAAAAAAAACATGAAAATATAGAAAACTCAAACGTAAGTTTTAAAAATAAAAGCCGAAACTTGGCATCCGAAGACATGACAATCGTTACCAGTCAGTGATTCCAGAATAAAACCTGGCGGTTAAATATGTTATATTTCATTTACATGAACTTCATGACAAAACGGTTGCACTTGACATGAATTGTCAGACTGCAAATGAGAAGAACATATTTGTTTTTATTTTTAAAGTGACTTTCTAATTCCTAACCGTGACACAAGTTTTCATTGGTGAAGGTAGGGGCGAACTATTTAGCAGTCGTTCGTACCTCTGAATTGCACTCTACTCACAAATAACCTCTCAATCACGGTATGCATGATAACCTTAGTTTCGTCTCTCTCTGCTCTGCAAAGTGCATAGGTGAATGAATGCATTCGACAGGGTGTCCACTGAAATTCCATTCTGGAATTCTCTGACTTTTCCATGTTTTCCTGGCAGAATATTATATTTGCCCATACCTATTTTCAGGACCAAATCCTTCCAATACCACATTTATTCACCAGTGACATAAAAATACGCTATAAGTGAAGCATAATTAAATTACACTGCAACAGACCAAGCAAGCAGGGCCATCATTTTATTCAGCCCATCTATATTTCTCACGATATATTGTACCGACTTCACACGAGTGCCCATTACAAACACCAAAAAAAAAACTTTATTTTGTACATAAAGGCCCTATGTTACTTGGCAAAAATGGATTATTGCTAGTTCACAAACTTAAAAATTGAAATTTTAAATAGCATATGTGTATAATTACATGATGCTGTATTCACAGAACTAACGCTTTCTGCAGAGCAGAAAATTATTTAGATTTGCCCTGGCCCAGGTGAAATTCCTTCACTTTACCCCATTTTCCTTGTGGGTGGACACCCTGATTCGACTGTAGCTGTGGCGGGTAGGTTGCGTCATCGCTGGGGGATGTTGCATTGGTGTGGACTGTAAAACAGACACGATTGCTAGGTGAATTTATTGTAATAAAGCTATGAACGTCAAATTAAACACATGTTTTATTTAACTGTAACAGCAACACCATCACCAACAACCTTTCGCATGTGTCCTATACCTATGTTACTGTATCACTAGGAAAGCTCCGCTGAACATGCCAGCGGATAACTCAACTACCCCGCCATAGCTACAGTCAAATGCATACATCTAAGAACACCCCCTTAATTCACAAAAAGTGATCGGTGGGTTTTCAAAATAATCACGTCACAGAAATCGCCCCTTAATAACATGTTATGCTATTGGGAGAAATTTGTACATTCCAATTAAAAAGCAAAGTTTACATCGATATCTCGGCACAATACTTAATTACAGTGACTCAAAAAAGTACTCGTACACCCACACATTTAGACCTAGCATGTGTAATTGAGGCAATGTGAAGCCATAAGCCGTACGCAGGCAGAGGAGTGGAATCGCATGCCCCGTTAATAGCACACCAACGTCAGAAGGACGAGCACTCAATTTGAAATAATTAATTGTGATAAGTCAAAAAAAAGTATTCATACAGCGGAGGTGTAACCATGTTTGTCTCGTAACGCCCGTGTTATCCACATCCAGCAGTTGAACGTACAAAGACAGGTTCCCTGCACATGAGTTTCTAGCCTGTTGTGGTAGTGAGAAAGAGTTGTCGGAATGGGGCACAAGAAACGCGAACTGTCTCTGACACAACGCGAAGAAGTTTCTCTCTATCAGCAAGGCAAGCGTTATCGTGAAGTTGCGAGAACCCTCTGCTTTGCTTTTGGAACTGTTAGTTCCATACTAAAGAAGTACAAAGAAAAAGGGACAACAGTAAATAAACGACGATCCGAGCGCCCAAGAGTGCTTACGTGCTGCGAATGACGGCACATTATCACTTTAGCAAGTGAACCAACCCGAAGTGCAGCATCTTGGTGGAAGAGATCGCATCTACATCTACATAAACTGTAAGTACACAAACTGTACGAAATGTATTAAAAAATGCCATTTTATGTGGGACAGCCACATCTCTGCAGTAAACCGACAAAAACGCCTGCTATTTGCCAACGAGCAACCTTGATAGGCCTAACGAATTTTGTGATACTGTGATTTTTTTCCGATCAGTTAAAATTGTATATATTCGGCTCAGACGGCAAACGATGGGTGTGGCGAAGGCCAAACAAGGAATTGCCGTCGCAACACATTTTACCTACAACGAAATATGGAGGAGAATGTGCTATGGTTTGGGGCATGGCGTCTTCAGGGGTTGGAAATTTTGCTTTTATTGAAGGTGCTATGGATGCCACCAAGTATATAAGTGTGTTGCGCCATAATCTAGCAAACAGCGTGCAGAAACTGGGTCTGGCAGGGAACTTTGTGTTCCAACAAGACAATGACTCCAGGCACACTGCCATGAAAGAAACACTACCCTTCAAGCATGCAAACTCCGCAAAGACTGATTTTGGAAGGGTGGTCCAGAATCTCCCCAGCACACACCACAACGTTGGTACAGTCTAAGCCACGACGTCTCGAGGCAATCATCCGAGTTAAGCACACGAAGTATTAAATAATGAATTTTCTGCTAATGTACAAGAGTGTGTTCTGTTTGTGGCTGTATGAATACTTTTTGAGTTGACGACAAATATTTCGGCATTGTTTCATGTATAGTTTTATTATTGCTGGGAAAAACAGTACTGTAATGCGATTTGCAAATGAATGTAACCTTGCAGCTTAGTTGTCCACTATATTGAACCTGGGACACAAACTATGGGCGCATGAATACGTTTGTGTGTTCCTGTACATATCGGAACATGCATAGACTGTCTTAAGAGTCTCGTAGTGCATATAGAAATATAGTACACGCGCTGCCAAATTTGATTGAAAAGTACGACTTAAGATTCAAATGAAAGAAGAATGCATTATTTTTTAGAATTCGCCCCATTTCAAACCCATTTACATGCTATGAAAATCAATGAAACCAGTTTTAAATCAACCTTTAAGAATGTAACGTCATTGTGGCCAATGACTGGTTATATCATTAAACATGTCTTTAGAGCTTCCCAATATACAGGTGTATCTAAATTCGACCGGCAAACTTCGAGTGTAGGTTAATCACGAAAAAACAAATTGAAAAAATATATACGACATATAGCCTAAAATTAATTCTAAGGGGGGGCACACATTTTTGTCGTTTAAGTAGAAGAAAAAAAGGTTATTGCAGTACCACTGTAATATGCCCCTCTCTGGAATCTTCCCCTTCCCATAATAGCAGCAAAACTGTGTTATTGGGGATTGTGCGTGCCCAACCTGCCAGGTATTGTTAAATACTATTTTGAAAGTAAACACGAATTACTGGAAGAATGTGAGATTTAATGTATTTACACAAGGTGGCACTTTTGTTAATTGTTACATGAGGATTAATAATCCATCCTTCAAATTCCGAATGTGCTACCGCGACATGAATACTAGTTCCAAATATAGGTAGAAACGGTGATTATTTACATGAAATAATTTGATGACAGCGACAATATTGTTGTGATGATTAAAGATCTTTGACAAGTTAACCATTATCCAAAAAATCTGTGTTCCATTTGAAATACTATCTCCAATATTTGCAACAAACAAGTGTTCCAGGTCCAACTTCGAAGATGTGTACCATCCTTAGTATTCACTTTAGACCACTGGTCGTATATATGTTTTCAATTTATCTTTTCGTGATTGGCCTATACTCTACAACCGAAGCTTATCGGTCGAATTTACATATATCCTGCAAAAATCATTAGCAATTTGAAATTAGGCTTAAGCATCATATAAATATATATACTGTAGGTCCCCACAAGCTACTGTAAGAGGCAACCACACATCTTATGCAACCGGCAAAAAAAAATGGAATCATGCAGACAATCTGAACCGGAAGTCAATCTCGGTGGTCATAAATATTGCACTTGCAAAAAGGTTTCCGACTACGCTACTCGACCTTATGGCATACACATGTACTAAAATATTTACACGTAGGTCGGCTTGCAAGATAATAGTTTCGCAAACGAGTATGTATGCCGCAAGCATTCCGGTGAATTACGCAAATGGCTAGTTTCATGAGCAGATTGCCTTTTCGGCAGAAGCTCAGACCGGAATCGAGAACGTCGGCAGCGGAGGTGAACCGGGAGCAGAAGTTGCGTCACCCGCGGTGAGCATGGGTTGCGAGGTCTGGACTCGAGACGCCAACAGCTGTTGTCATCCCGCTACTGCGGCTGGCACCCAGCCCGTAGCGTCTGTCGGCCGGCATGAGGCCGAACACTGGCAGAGTATGACCTTGGCATCACTGGTTCAGTGTTCGCTCAGGGACAACGGCCGAGCGTGCGCGCGTGACTCAACAGGCAAAAGACCTGCCAACATTGCGG
The DNA here is from genome assembly GCA_029891345.1 of Dryococelus australis. Classification (NCBI taxonomy): domain Eukaryota; kingdom Metazoa; phylum Arthropoda; class Insecta; order Phasmatodea; family Phasmatidae; genus Dryococelus; species Dryococelus australis. The sequence continues at coordinate 199,205,683 of CM056994.1, forward strand.
CTCGCGAACAGAGGGCACGTGCTCGCGCTGCGCAGTCTAGGCTACGAGAGATGGAGACACGTCTAGAAATGGCCATCTTCATACCGCTTCGCATGGCCAACGACTCAAGGAAATCATCAAGCGCAAGGAACACATTCAAATCTACACACACACACAATTTATACACTCTCTCATTAATGAACTGACAGTTGATCATTCTTTAAAAAAAAAATGTATAGAACCTGTATTTAAACATATTGTGTAGCAAAAAGTAATATTTTCCTAATCAGTAAAGTTTCACAACCAACGGTCCATAAAAATCCGCTATAGAACGCCAAATAGATCAAGTAATTCTTTATTACTTACGACACTGCATACATAAAATGCCACTTTAATTAATCGATAATGGCTACAACTGTGTACTTTTGCTGGAACCACACACCTAAACCAAACACCTAATATTTGGTAGCAAATCCTTTTCGGCCAATTACCACCTGTAAACATGTGCGACATACTTGCAACCAACGTGTGGGTATAATGTGAAGAAATGCCCCCCCCCCCCCCCCCCGTATGTAGTGCCTTCTTTCTTTAAATATTTTTTAGACTTACGAAAGGCATGGTGAGCACTTTATCGTCCAGTTCATCCCATACTTTCTCTATGATATTCAAATTGGGATTCTGGAGGGGGGGGGGGGGCAAATATAAAAGAGCCATTTCCTTACAACACGGGCTTAGTGCTTGGAATAAAATTTTCTTGGTAAAATTCAAAAGTATCTTTTCTCCACACTTTGTACAAAACTGTTACTGTAGGGATGCAGTGGCCTAAGTAATCAACAATTACGCAATGTATTTGACATTCTATTGGTTGTGGACCGTCCGTTGCCATTTAGAAAGATATAATTTTTGTTACACAATAAGTACAGTTTCTATAAAGCTTGTTTTCAAAAAAAAATTCAAGAATATTAATGAGAGTCACTGTATGCTAAATGCGCACTGCGTGTAATACAAATACATGATACATTGTATTAAACGCAGCGCTTACAATAAGGTATTGCATGCATTAATACACACGCCATTCATAAAACACTATAGTTCTAGGAGTAACAATGCAATTAAATAGAAAAAAAATTGAATTTGTTCTTTTCTCCTTTTGCATAAATTCGTCTAAGAAAATTATTTTTTGTATTGTGAATAATATTAAATTCGTTTTGTCCACATTGCTGAAAAAAGACGCCTAGCCACACAAAAACTGTACCTACGTCAGACAAATATGAAACCAGCATCTGGAAACTTTGAAATAAAAATTGGAAAAATTATGACAGTATATGCGAATATTTTGACATTTTCGCAAGCGACCCCAATAACAGTGGGAAAATTGATTGCTATACTGCTTATCTTTGGGGCTACTTTGATTAAACTGGTCACAATTAGAACTGAATTTTTATTGGCATGAGCATATAAAACAATAGCATGTACTTATGGTTTCAGTGTTAGCTGAAAAAAGCCAATTTTATAGGAATTTTATCCATGCAATGATGTTTTAGTTTTTCATACATCTTACAGCTATTATATATGTGCACCAGGCTATGAAGACAAACTCAAGCCAATATTTTTCAGGCAAATCATAATAAAAAAGTTTCTTCACACTTCAAAAATACTCCAAAAGTCCCTCGTATATCCACAACTCACAAGCTCCACAATAAGCTTCACGCCATGTTATTTAACACGTTGGCACATAAAATCGCATACTATTATTTTGTTACTATGTGGGTGCAAGAATTTAACAGTACAACTTCGTGCGAGCGTTTGCAGCTATTTTTTTTATTGATTGTAATACCACTGCTAATAGATGCCTACTAGACCTACAATACAGAAGCAGTAACTTCACATGAAAATTATATAATTATTTTTGCTATACAAGCCAGCCGATGAAACATCAAAGCAAACTGTTTACAAATACACACTGGAGAAACGTGCTGCCTTGGTCATACCTAACCTAGAAATAAACTAAGTAAGATGTGACGAATTTACGTACTAAAATTGTTTTTACTTTGTTTTGTAACACCAGAATGAACGCTCACTCCCAGTTTCATAACCTTGCTACTATCTGTTTAAATTATGGTATACATTAAAATATATTTTCAACATCTAATTCTTCATGACAAATAGAATAGGCTTCATATCAATGAAATTTTCATGCCACGTAATTTAAAAAAAAACACAAATACTGCAGTATGTACTTGAAATATTTTCAATATTTAACACAAATTACTCGCGTGAAGAAACAATATTAATTACTTTCAAACACTGAAACGTAATTGTAGTTTATAAACACAAACAACATACGCATTTGGCTAGCCACAACGGTCTGTAGAGTCACCGTGTTTCGCAGTTTCACATTCGGTTGTCGTATGACTGGATGCATGCTGGGCAAGTTCTTGATCGATGTGCTGAGCCCAGACCAACTCGAGGCTACCATTTTACTTTTTTTGCGGAATGAACTTTTGTACATTTTTGACAGTTACTGACTGGCACCATTGTCAATATAATAATGCATCGTATGAACATAAAAACCACCTTTACATTTTATTTAGTTAAAAACAAGACAAAATTAGACTACGTAAGAATGAATCTTAACAGCTGCTGCATGCGCAACGTATGACTTGCAGCGTGGGCGCATGAAAAATCACTAGCACGTGCACTTTCCCAACTCGAAGAAAAATGCCTGGCATTTTCAAGTTTTCATGGCAATCTTAAGTTCATGGCTTCTCCCTACCTTCCCGATTTCCCAGTTAAGTGGCCATCTTGAACTACTGAAAATACAAGTTATATGGGACACTTTCACAGAAACCAACAGCCAAGAACCCGGCCGCCGCCATATCATGAATTTTGGAATCCGACCGAGAGAAAATCGTAAGGTACGGAAGGTTCCCATAACTTGAGAATTGAAATTTTAAAATGCATATACTAACAAATACATTATCTTGTATCCACACAACTAACAACTTTCGCAGATTATTAATCATATTATACAACGGAATGAAAATTCTACGTATTCCTTGAAAGGGATGGGGTTACAATAAATTTTACCATGTGATACCCCGTCCAAAAAAAATTGTAGTTTTCGAGATACTTTAAGTATTAAGTGGTTTGAATAAAGTAAAAACCCACGATTTGGCAACCTAAAAATACTCGTTTAGGAAAAACCACCCATTTTCTTGCACTTGTTATAGTATTTTCAGATAACTAACAAAGAAGTGATTGTACGACACTTAGTGCACACAGGATGCTGCATGCACACATTGTACATTTCATTCTGAATTCGGTAGTAAATAGTAGGTCATATGAATAACTACAAGCATAAGATACTTGTATTGTTAAAAGTCATCAGGGTGCATCCGAATTTTTGAGGAATGGATGTATTGATAAAAAGTAAATAACCAAATTTAATTTCTTGATTTATTTACCACAGGCTACAGCAATAATAATATACCCGCAATTAGGCTAGCGCCTGGTGGCGAGCTCTCTCACCTCTCCCTTACCCGACTAAACTCCTCTTCTACTCCCTAACTGAACTTTCCAATCCCCCTCAAAGATACAAATTCTTCTCGCAACACATTCCACTCCCTCGCAGACCTCACAAGCATGAACTGCCTACCTCGCTCCGTTCTCCTCCACACCCTCTGAAACTTCTTACCGTTGTTTCTTCTCCCTCTAAAGACCCCATTACTTAGCTTGCAATGTAGCCCTCACTTTCCTCCCTCTTAATTCCCCTTCCAGTACATCCTGTTCAGCTTTTCAACTTTCCTTTTATTTCTTCATCACTGATGGCCTATAGTTCCCTTCTTTCTCACCATCTTGACCATGCCTTCTCCACCCAGCCTTCATCCATCTTGCTGCCCTTCTTTGCACCTTCTCCAGCTCTCGCACTGCATGTGTTATCATGCAGACTGTGTAGAAATTAGAGAGGGGGAGCTGGTCACATTACAGGAGCACGAGTGGAGGTGTGAGAAATGCGACGAGGGAAAGGCGGCGGTAGGAAACAAAATAACAGTAAAAAAGAAACAAATAGGTGGAGGAGGAAACTGGATTTGGGAAATTCTGATAAATTTTGTAGAGGGTGCGGCAGTGACAAGGATGGAAGTGGCTAATGAGAAGAGGTGAAAAGAGGATATGGTACAATTGATGAGCAGGAAAGAGAGGGAAATGATTCACAGGATTGAGAGGATGGAGGAAAAGGTCAGGAATGAGATGCGTAAGTGTAGAGTAGCAATAAAGGTGGAGAAGTTAGAGGAGGAGTTGGAAGGCATAAGGGAGTGAAAATGCAGGCTAGTCTACAGAAGGAAGTGCAGGAGGAAAAACAGGGAAGGGAGGCAGAGAGGGAGGTAGTAAGATTGAGGAGGAAGATATAGAGGAGCAGGAAGCAGTAGAAAGGGATAAGGCAGTATATGACAAGGACGCAAATAAGGTTAGAGGAGCGGTAAATAGTAGCAAGGGATAAGGTGATAGTAGACAACAGGAAATAAACAAGAAACAGTAAGTAGAGAACAGGCAGTGGTGGAAGGCAGGAAGCAGTATGCTGAGACTTGTAGGGGTGGGATTAGCAAATACCAGCAAGCAGGAGAAAGTGGACAGTTCATGACCAGAGGGGGAAAAAGAGGGGGGGGGGGCTGGTCAAAGGGAAGGAAACAGGGGTGTTGCAGGAGGCTGGACACAGGGATCAGGTAAGAGACGAAACAGACACCAGACACGAGGAGGCAGGTAGGTGTAAGGGGCACAAAGCAGATAAGGGTAGTAGGAATTGACCCAGAGGTGGTTTTTCTAGGCAGCTCTATTGTGAAGGGGCTGGAGTTGAGGGAAATAAGGAAAGTAAGTACATATAATGCAGCACAGCACAGGGCCTCAAGGGGTTGTTGAGTAAAGTACAGGAGAAGTTCCCAAGAGCTACAGCAGTAATCAAGTGACGTGTTGGTTAGGAAAGGATTAACCTACAGGAAGGCAGTGGGTGCGAGTGAGGTTTATGAGAGGGTATGTAGGGATATGGGGGCTACATTTATAGGTAGTAGGAAATGGGTAGACTGGGAAAGTGTAGGGAGGGACCAGGTTCACCTGGGAGAGGATATTAGGTGATCTGCTACATAGGGAAGGAGCTGACTGTATGGAGAGGGTCAGGGCCGAGCAGCAAGTGTTGAAATAGCAATTAGAGAGAAACAAGGAAACATATGTAAAGAGATATGGGGGAGGAAAGCACTGATGAGGCCGCACAGGTGGAGATAGGGGGTAAGCAAAGTAGGAAGGTCAAGCAGTGGGTTAGCATAAGGATAATGGTGGTGAACTATAGGAGTGTTACAACAAGTTGGAGGGCTTCTGCGGAAAGGTTGAAGGATATGGGGCGGATATAGTGGTAGTTGTGGAGACTTGGCCCAATGAGAAAGTGCTGGACATTGAACGTAGGCAGGATAAGTTCGCCATCTTTAAAAGAGACACGGATGGGAGAGGAGGAGGATAATGGTGGAAGGATGGGGCTAAAAGGGGCAGTAGAATGGGTAAGTGGAGGTAGTAATAGGAAGATTACTTTGCTGGAAGCATATAGACCACCAGGACAGGGATGGTAGGCAGTTGAGATAATCAAGGAGAGGATCATAGACTGAAGGACAGGCAGTGGGTTGTTGTAGCAGGGGATTTGAATATGCCGGGTGTGAAATGGATAGAGGCTGCAGAAGGAATGGGTAACATGATGCCGAAAATGGCAGCACAGTTAGTCAACAGAGGATTAATCCAGGTAGTTGAAACTCCTACGAGGTGGAATGACGAGGGTGTTGGGTCAGTGCTGGACGTGGTGATGCTATAGTACTGGATGGTATAAGCGACCACCAGATTCCTGCTGTGGAAATTGACGAGGGAAGAGCAAACGGCAGAAAGGTTGGCATGGCAGTATGTGGCGGGAGGCAAGAAGCGGGCAGAAATATTCCTGAGAGATAGGTTTGAAAAGTGATCCATGGAGGAAAGTGTAGGGGAATAATGAAATGAATTTAGATGAATAATAGAGGATATTTTGGAGAAATTTGTGCGAAAGAAAAAATTATGGCATGGGGAACATCCGCCATATTATGGACATGAAATTCTAAAAATTAAGAGGAAGTGTAGAAAATTACATGCCAAGTGGAGAAATGAAGGGATGAAAATGTCTAAGGATATGAAGAAACAGACGGGAAGGGAACTAGAAAGGGTGATCAAACAGGCAAAGAATGTATTTTTAGGGAACATGGTGGGATACGAAAAAGGCAAGGTATTGGGGGAATTGTTTAGGTATGCAAGGATGGTAAGGGGGGGGGAGGAAGGGTTTCCTCTGCTAAAATGAAGGGATAGTAGGTCTGCGACAAATGACCAAGAAAGATCGGAGATGCTGCAAGGACAGTACTTGTCAGTGTTTGAGGCAATGGAGGATTGGAATAAGGTGGCCAATAGTGATCGAAGGCGGTTTAGTAAGTATAAGATGACGGAGTAGGAGATAGAATTGGTAATTAGAGGTTTGAATAACAGTGATGTAGGGGTACCAGATGGGTTACACATATTTTCTTGCGTCATCAGTTAACAAGGTAGAAATGCTGCTAATAATCACTTGACGTTTGGAAAGAAATTGCATTGAAGTAGCGCCTTTCCAAAAAAGCGCGTCACCTGGATCCCGTTATTTAACACTTTGTGTTTGTCTAGATTTATTAGCTAACGAGTTTCATACGACCTCGAAATCATTTGTACACCTTCGTAAGGGTTCGTGAACACAGCCCCTAAGCTCGCCAACCAATTAAAATAAATGATATCAGATTCAACTATCATCGTGTGCGGACATGTCGTTACTCTCTATGACGAAACAATGGCGTAATGTCTATAATGTGTACGCTAAGTGTCATAGAATCAATGCTGTGTTCACTATAAGAAAACACTAAAAAAATTAGTGCCCGAAAATAGGCAGTTCTCTCAATTGGTATTTATAAGTTTGCTAATACAAGTTTCTTCTTGTTTCATTGTTTAAACTACTGAAAACCTAGATTATCTCAGACAACTTCTATTTTTCGGACAGGGTATCACATACTCAAATTTACTTTAAAGTGGCTCCACTATTATCCCTTCCAACAAACAGGTCAAATTTTCAGTCAGCATGTATAATTGAAGGGTAGGTCCATGGAGATAAAATGGTAATCTACGATATATCACAACCGAGTTATGCAAATATAGAGATTTGATCAAATGTGACACTGAAATTAAATTAATGTTAATGTTTGTAGTGTATAATGTTACTATACATTATACAGAAAATGCAAAAAAAATTAAAACACAACAAAAAAAAACATTTTACTGGGGTAATTTACAAATAATGTGTTGGGTATCATTGTTTTTATCGGCAAAGCAAACCAGTACTGAGTGTGGGTATGCAATGATTGAAACTTATGTTAGAACGTGTCGACAAGGAAGCTGCCCATAAGAGAGGAAATTAAAAGTCATACACTATTGTAGTAAAAAATGTCTTAAAATAAAAAATCAATTACTTGTTTTCTATTTTATTGATATGAACTACAATGAAGAATGGCGATGTCAACGCCTCCCATGAATGACATCAATACATTTAATATGTAAAACGTAAAATATAATAGTACTATTAAAAATAAAAAACACGTAGATATTTCAACAATAAAGTTTGCTGGAAAAAAAACAATAAATTATTATTATCCACTGTCTCACTCACCATAAAACTATTTCAAAAGAGGAACTTCGTTGTTACAGTTCAAACATACTATGTAAGTGTTATTACAAAAAAGACCAATTTTTTTTTTTACAGAAAACAATCCCTTCGCCAAGCACTACTGCAACAAATCAACTAGCTGCCTTCTGTTATGAGAACAGACGCATCGCAGTTCAGCATCAGATTCCAAATAATTTGCTGTGTGTGTGCATTCTTTGACAGAATGGCTTTGTAGAAGTCATGGTGCATGGGTTATATAAACTTGAGCGCAGACACAATTCAATGTCTTTGACGTTAAGCCCAACTACCTACTTGCCTATCTTTTTGAGTGAGTCTATTGGAAGAGACCTTGGGCATTTCTCTCCAATGCTAACGCTAACTAAAACCGATATTACACGATACCTGCACCCGCACTAGGTTCTTGTACAATCTACAGGCCCTGGTACACAAGCCGGCATACCAGCCACTATATGAGCCGCCATGAAAGATTAATATTACACGACAGCAGTTTGCGTACTAGCATTTGGCACCCTCAATGGATGCGCAGTGTGTAGTTTGAAATAAATATGAACCCCATTCGTATAACTGCTACCGGTTATTAACTCCTATATGCCTATCAAAAACTAGCTATCACATCTATTGATATATTACCGTTCGCAGTTTACGTAAATAGATATTGCTTACTAATATAGTTTCATTCATTTTCTTGAAAATGAAGTTAAGTCACTAGAATAAGTGTGTGTTGAAGAAAATTATTGACCGGTTGCAAAATGTAGTTTTTTTCCTTTACGCATGTAAAATTTAGTGATAAATAAAAATTGGGTCTGACGGAGTTTGGAACTCACGTCCAAAAGTTTAACGTTAGGAACAGACACGAATTTACCACTGTACTACCAGTTCCCGGCACTAGGTGTTGAGTTTATATACAATAGATGAGGTAAACTGATCGAATTAATATTTTCATAGAGTAGGTAAAGTTTTAAGTATTTAGAACAGTTTTAGACAGTAATTAAAAGTTGTCATTCGCCAATATTATAAGTCGTCGAATTTTAAATCTATCTGACAGAGTTTCAGCCTCACGGATGTATAATCAAGATGAAGGCGTCCTTTTCGGTTTCTTCATCGACTCTTTTTAAGTAGTAGCAGCAATGCATTCTATTTCATGTGAATCGCAAATTGGGCAAGTATCGGATTTAGGCAATTTAAATTACATATTTTACTCTCCAATAAAAATACTGTGGTACTTAAGTGACATTGGTTTAATTTTAAATTCCATGCAGTACCCAGTAGTCACTCTTATAATTATAATATCAGCTCTGGCTAGAGTACTCCATACACGCAGAATTTCTCCCCACTGTCCGTTCGACTATACAGACTTCCGTATTTGGGGATATTATCAATGTGATTTTTCACAAGTTGAATTTCTTCCTTTGAATAATCATGGTGAGGACTTTTGAAAGCCCTCTGAATTGGAATAATAGTCAATAAATATATTTTATTTCAGCCTTAGACGTTAACTTCAAAGTGTGGTGGAATACACAGTTTATTACTTACATGGCAATAATAATTTTTAAAAAGTGATAAGATAAAAATGGCTGAAAGAAAAAAGTAACAAGGGCCTCACAAGTGCTCACTTTACCGTGAACAGCCTATAGCAGTAGTGAGGTTCTCTAAAACAGATGACAAACGCGAGCAGTTTCGTAGTCGATTTCATTTATTTCTCTTTTGGCCCTGAAACTGTACTGTCCACACAGCCAGCTGGCAAAATCGCGGAACACACCCTTCCAATATTGCATCTTGTAACCCCCTGGTGTGAGGGATTTCCCGTTTTTTTTCTAACCTACCCTAATTCTAAGTGTTATAAGTACATCCGTGGTAGGGGCGGGAATTATTGCGTTTCAGGGCTGAGCCCCTTACGCCTACAGGGGAGGAAATTCATGCAAGGAGGCATGCATCGCGGTAGATAGGGATTGGGCAGCCATGGCCACTGTTTCAGGCCACGGTCACCTCCCTTAGTGTACTTATAGTTAAAACTATAACTGAGAAGAGGCTGGGAAAATAATTCAAAATTATTAGAAAATCTCCATGAAACAGATGGGTATGGACCACGATCTTTATTAGTAGGAAGATAAATTATAGAAGAGAGGGGGACGGGATCTGATTTTCCTTGGACTTGTCTGACGCTGGACTAACCATAGAGGAGAGGTGCACTCTGCTCTGGTGGGGGAAAAGGTGCAATGGGGCCTGAGGATTTCCCAGCCACATACCTGCAGGTCCCTCCTTGCTCTTTCAGATGAACAAGCTGCTATATCTCACTGTCAGAAAGAGGGCCCGTGTGGTAGAATATTTCAAACGAGGTTTTACTGACACTGCCACTTACGCATTTATTTATAATGTAGGCGTACAGTTTGTGGTAGCCTACAAAACCTATAGGTTGCCAGCCCTAGGTTTGTTAAACGTCAACAAACTTAAGGGATTACGGATTTAAAACTATGTTCACTCGCCTCAATGTTATGTTCTACTCCAACCTCTCAAGTTTACTGCGAAGCTGTTTTGTCGATCAGAAACTGCATAGATTCGAATGCAAACCACTTACTTTTTATAGACTCTACTCCTAAACCACTTCTCCATTTTTTACACTCTCTCTCTGGTATTGGCCAATCAACTTCATTTTATTATGCACTTCTGCATCGCTTCTTTGCATTTCGTGAGCAATTTCACACCAAGCGTTGTTCTTATGATTTCTATCTTTGAATTGCGCACACGTTTGGTCCCAAAGAACAGCATTTTCGCGAAACAGATCGATAAGGTTAATAACCACATCTTTCGACCATTCCACTTCACTCAATATATATTTTCCATTTGAAACGGAAAGGAAACAACACGTTACACTGAACCGCAAACACTACCACGCCACTCATATTGACAGGAAGACCCTGAGGCGGGAGGTACAAGAGGTCGTGGCAGCCAGTGACCAAGGCGGCAGGGTGGAGGAGGAGTGTTACTAACATCGTAGAGGCGCGGTAACACGTGTTGTTAACAAATGTTATTAACATTCTTTGATATTTACAGACTTCCGGCGGGGAACATAATTCTTGTTACTAACACTGTATTTATGTTGCTAACACAGCTTGTTGGTAACAAATACAGAAGCATTTTTCAAAATGTTACTAACAATTGTTAGCAATACGTATTACTAACACCGGTATAAACGCGCCTTTAGATGACTAATAAACTCCTTACCATTGTCTATTGACTAGAATCCTTGCCAATTATTAGAATTGATATAGACATTGAGAGTAACAATAGAGATAGGTAGTTTAATGTTGTAAATACTAGTTGTGCAAATAAAAATAAAGTGAAATTTATTTTGTTTTATTTAAGACCGCCATCCTTCATGAGCCCTGATACGCCCCTCTGACGTTTTGTAACAATAATATATATCCACTTGACATTGCGCATATTTGGTAACTATTAGCACTCAGATCTCACAAACAGATACACATTCTGTTTTCCGTACTCTACTCTAACAGATTATCAAAATGCACGAAATAGGGATAGGACCTTACGCATCTCAGGGCTGCACCCCAAACTCCAACAAGGGGTGGGAAATGATTACGCAAAAAAAGGGGGGGGGGGGCACTATGGCTGCAATTGGGAAAGTGACATTATACCAACAGCTAGATGGAACCAACAAATAAAATAAAAATTCTTCAAGCCGAAAAATGAGTAATACTCAGCAGTTGCAATCACTACAAACTACACGATACAGAACAAGTCCAGCTACTAGAATGACTAACGTTTTATTAAAATAATTTAGTAGCTCTAAATAACGATTCGTAACTGCCTCTTTTGGCGTTTCTTAATTATAGCTGTTGTCCGTCAACTATGCCGAGGTAAGATAAAGATAACATGCCGTCAGCGGTCTTTGCTTAGTTAAGTCTACGTAAGGTTACTTCCAACTTTTCTGAAACCCTGCTGAAGCTCTACTTCCAGGATATTGCTCCGCCTCATTCAAACAAAGCTTAACTGACACCAAAATGAAAACGAACTGCATTTGTCCGCGCTCAGTTCAACAATATTTTGAATGGGAACTATTTCTTACTAGGCGTTAAACAAAACACAAATTTTCTCTTTGTTTATACTCATATTATTTTGAAATTAAATATTGCAATTTATAAACTATAAAAGTTCAATTTAGCCAAAAATAATCTACTTGGTGTTTAAAAGAAGTATAAAATGGTCGCGAAATATTTGTAAACAAAAACACACGTAATACATAAAGTGATTTTTTAAAGGTTTCATTGAAAAACCTGATGATACCACAAAGAGACATCTAACACTTAGCAGCAGGAAATAAGTATAAAATAACACCGGTTAAAGAGTTAAAAAAGAAAGAAGTTTGGGATATTGCATGTTTAACAATTACAGCGAATTAAAACTAGATTGTCGCATGCACTGCATGTACACCGTTTCAATAGTTAACAGTACTTTTCGCTCACTGCCAATTGCGGACGAAAACAAAAAAGAGCAATTGAACTAAACCGTTTACGATAGTTTGTGAGGAAATACTTTGCCAGATGATGTGTTTCTATTGGGCTTTCTCTCACACCGTGACCTTACACATTTTACGACGATGTAAAACCATGCACTCAAGTAATGTGAAGGAGTGGCCATGTCTAGACAAACCCTCAAATAATAATATTCTCCAATACCCTTTTAAAAGGCCCCATACTAGTGACTATGTGCTAGCTGCGATAAACTGGATTTTCAAGACAGATCTGTTGAACACCAAGAGCAAATAAGTGGAAGGGGAATATTCAATAATTTATCTCATTAAACCACAATTAATGCCAGCAACACTGGTACAGTATCAACTACACACCTCAAAAAAAAGTTTTGCGCCCCCTTTGATTTGTTGGTTCATGAGGGATGTTAGTTTTGAGAGTTGTTTCATTACAAAATTACATCTGAATGAAAAATGTAATGACACCTCTCATGTGTACGTGGACTCCATGCACGCAGTCTCGATACAGTCCGTAAGAGTGCGCTGTTACTGTAACCACTGGATACAACATGTAAAAACAGTGCGTGCCCTGTTCAGCTGTATGAAACATGCCTCGATAGGTCATTACCGCATTTGATCGTACGCGTATAGTGACGTCGCGTCAACAAGGCCTCCCTGTGAGGGAAATTGCCCGCCTCGTCGGTGTACACCGTAGTGACATCGTTTGGTCATGCAGCTGATATTGTGTTACACAATGTTGCACATCGTCCTAGAAGTGGTCGTCCGCAGTCAACAAAAGAAGCCACCGACTGGGAGGGCTGTCTCTATTAAGACAACGTCTTCATAGGGACAACCTACACACAAGAGTTCCTTGGCGATCACCTGCACGTACACCCTAACACCGTGGCACCAGGTACAGATGGGCAAGGAAGCACTTGGACTGGACTAGACCCTGGCAGAATGGCGTCGTATCCTTTCTACTGATCTAGTGCTGAGTGTGTCTGACGCCTGATAATCGTCAGAGGAGAGTTTGGGATGAGCGAGGTATTGCCAGGTGAGTCCCGTACACCATCCCACAGGTCCAGCAGGGAGGAGTATCCGTCATGTTTTGGGGCGGCATTATGTATGGATGTCGGACGCCACTAATCGTCGTCGAGGGCAATATGACAGGTGTACAATACCGGGACAAAATTCTCGGGCCCATTGTACGGCCATACCAACAACATACCGGCGACAGATTCGTTCTGCAAGATGATGGAGCGCGCCCGCACCATGCCCATCTTGTTAGTAACTTCCTCAGGGAGGCCCAAATCAATCGGATTGGATGGCCTGCGGTGTCTGCGGACATGATACAAATTAACGTGCCTGGGACCAGCTGAAACAGACAGTGCGACGATGCAGGAATCCGCATCACTCTAGCCGACCTCCAGACGGCTGCTGTTGAAGACTAGGACAGGACAGAGCTGGACATCCTGGCAGCCGAAGGGTCAGATAATGTTTCACTGCATGGGGTGGCGTGACACCATACTGATAAGCAGAGTCAGAGTTCTATGTTTGATCGGCAGATGCACGTTGACAACGAATATTGTTTGTTTTTCTAATTCCTTAGCTTTTTCATCCAGTCATGCATTATTCTTTCCAGAGAGTGTGTATTTTCATCCCATACTGTCACTAGGGTCGTAAGCTACCTAGTATCTCGGTCCTCCAAGTGGTGCAAAACTTTTTTTGAGGCGTGTATGTGCCATAGTTGGGAAAATAACTCTTAACATACTTTTCGCCTAATCTTGCGTTAACTATGCTATTATACAAGCTGATTCATACGGAGTTACAGCCACTCGCAGGGTTTAATCCTACATCATTTGGAGAACATTATGTTATATAAATGTGGGTCCTTTCCCAATATTTAAAGAGTAATTCGCAATCGGCATACCCACCCTGCAGTGGCAAGGCGTTTTTAACGCCGTTTCAGCATAAATGTGTGGTGTGGCGTCCTAACCTATTAGCTAATTGGACCATTCTTTTTCCCCGGACGCTTGACAGGTGTGGTTATCTAAACTTTTTTCAAGAAGAACTGCCGTTGTTACTTGAGGAAATTCCATTATCAGTGACAAGTCTTATGATCTTCCAGCATGATGGTGCACCTCCTCACTTCCACAGTGCTGTGGTTGAACACTTAAATGCGCATTTATCTGAGACATGGATAGGACTAGGCGGTTGTCAACCCTGACATCCTCGATTGCCGTTTCTATCACTACTAGATTATTGCGTATGGTGATGGATTTGATATTGTTTACCAAAGGTCTGCACAAACACATGAGGAAATACTTGCGCGTATCGTACATGCCGCTACAGAAATCAAAGCCAGCCGTGTGCAGCTATGTAAACCATCACGTGAGGTTCATAAACGTGCGACCAAGTGTATGGAAGTAGACGTAAACATGTTTGAACATCTTTTGTAAGCTAGTTAGATGCAACTATGATGCTCAATTCTAAACAAATTGGTCTGATAATACACCACTGTATATATTTCTGAAAGGGCATATTTTGCTCAAATGATGTAAGGAATTAGTATTTGAGTGGCGATAACTCCTCGTGAATTATCCTGTACAAAATTATTCTGATGGGAGGTAGACGACAACAATATCCGATATATTCAATAACAAAGCCAGTTAATGAACAGAACACCCCAATAGTTAATGGAGGCTGGCCAAAACAAACAAATTTATGAAGACTAAGGAACAATATGCCAATATGTGGGGTAGGATCTTGAAACCTGTAATAAATTTTGTTTCGCGTGGCATTAATTTACGTCACTGTAACTGGCGACAATAAACGACCTTTAGTTCATCTTCAACACCCTCCCGGACGATCCAATCAACGAGAATCATTGCATAAACCAAAGTGTGATTACAGCTCCATGTAACAGTGGCTTATTACTACTTTCAACTTGTTTTGGCAGGCAACTGGACAAGTACAGTGAACCAGATTAAATTTAATTACAGTAAAAATTCGCATTAGTGAATCAGTATAGTGGCAGAAATCGCAAGAAGAAACTGATCCACTGAACATTTTTACGGAAAGTAGCAGCTGGTGTACAGAGTGCTTACATTTTTTGCTTTACAATAAAATTACAGACCGAATGAATCGATTGTGATTTAATTAATTACTTAAGCTGAGTTTGAGTTTAATAAACAAACTCGAAATTATAAAACGTATAGCTACTTGTATTTTAATTCAGCATAGACCACAACATTCTCTCGCCGAAAGAAAAAGAAATGCCAATTTAAACACTTTATTCTTATTCTTTTTCCAACAATCACAGTATCAAAATAAAACTTGTTCCAGTTAGGGCACTGTGTATGCTTCTAGCAAAAGAAAATCGAGATAATCATGAAGACACATTTCAGTAAACAAGCACATCGTATACGAATGTTTTAACTATAAATGTAAAGAACTCGCACTGAAGCCACAAATGTAGTTTTTATTTGTTTGCATACCAAAACGTATACTAATGTAATCTATAAGAACATCGTTCAGTTATGCGAGTACAGTAACGATTGTTAGCGTCCGAATTTTAACACCATAGCACGATATCTAGCCTAGAATCCGAAAATTAAAAGATGAATAGCAGGACAAACCCTCAGCTTAAGAAAAATTATATTTACCCAATAAGGTTATTAATTTTCGTGTATTCCTTCCAGTATAATCAAATCTGTCACAAGTAAATAAAATTAAAACCTAGTTTTATGGCTACCGGTTACTAGGTACTGCGGCAACTAGGTTTTCATTGTTAAAATTTTACTTTTTCATTATCCGTTACTCACTTTGAAATAAATTATAGTAGTAGTTACATAATGTGTAGAAATTGTAAGACGTGGACGAATTGTAGTAATAAACTTTATTACTACAAATTAATATTTTTTATAAATTTATATTTAGTATATAAAAACTTGGCACAAATAAGAGCCTTAAGCAAGATATGTACATATTCTACGCTTACGCAAATGAGGTATACGTTCTGTATTGCGAATAGTTCAGAACTTTACGCATGATATGTGCTTGCTACGCTTACGCAAATAAGGTACATGATCTATATTGTAAATGGTTAAGAACCTTACACAAGATATGTGATTACTATGTTTACGTTAATTAGGTATACATTCTACATTGTGGCAAGCTTTTATATATTACTTAAATATTAATTGATACAAAAATATTAATTTGCTGAAAAGTTTATTACCAAACTTCGTCAACGTATTACAATTTCTACACATTATGAAACTATTACTATAACAATTTTCTCTTTTTAGTGCATTTATAAATAAAAGATTGATAAAAGGTTCTTTACAGTTAATTTATTTATCCCTTTTTAGTCTCACATTAATAAATTTTATTATTATAAATGTAGACTAGTTATATATTAAATGTAGACTATATATTCACAGACTCGTCCATTGTATCGCTTGCGATACCGATAACGGACAAGTCTGTGAATGTATTAATAGTGTACATATATAATACTAAAAATAATTAGCGGGACTAAAAAAACTAGAAATATGCGGTCAAACGCTGGTGGCCGCTTCCACACTTCGGGCTGCAACCCGGCGTACAGTAATGCAAAAAAAATATGCGGGACTAAAAAGATTTAAAAAATATCAGTGTATATCTATTCGGTTAGATTAATTAATAAATTTAATTTGTTTTATTACTATTACAATCTCTATGTCACACTGATTGTAAATTTCTAATGTATTTAGATGTTATAACTTTCACAAGTCACTCTCCATGGATCCTTTTAATTACCATCATAATATTTTAACAGTTTATATAAAAGCTCATTCTTCTTTGCTATTAACGGGTGGCCACTCAATTTCTGTTTCAAAATTCCCTGACTTTTCCAGGTTTTCCAGACCAAATCTGTTTTTCACCCTGACCCAACATTTTGGCTTTATTTCTGCTTACAACAATATTTATTTTAGAATTAATTTATACGATTATTGTATAATGCGGAGAGAACAGTAAAAGTGTTACCTTGGTGTAGCAGCCATAACAATAGAATCCTACAGTCAATAAATCAAATTTTCACCAAATAATGCAGTAATACTGTTTGATGAACCAAAACCGCTGAAGTGAAAAACTCATGTACACAATGTTAGGTTTAATAATGGATATGGCTTAAACGAATTTGCAATACAGTTTTATCCCATATAAATTGTAAGCTTCGAACATTTCTTATTCGTAACATATCTAATGTATCACTACATTACATGAGAAAACTGCATACAATATTACGTTAGCTACCACTGTGATATATAAGAAAAATTGCATAAAAATTTTATTTTATACTGAAGTTTGCCTTTATGAAGCTAAAATTATAGTGTGAAAACATTTTGAAACACAGATTTGGGCATGAGAATTTAATATAAACTCATCAACAATTATATTATGACTGCTAATAAATAATTATAAAAATTGATAAATGAACATTTGTACAGTTTTTTTAAATATCCTGTACATCTACTGGATACAGCCAGAGTTTATTTATATTTTCCAACACGGCTGGTTAAAAAAAATAAGTTGTTCAACTCATCAAAATAAATATATGAACAACTTCACAAAGAAATGCACTATAAAGATGGCAATAGTTTATTCACATTCATATCAATGATAAATACTAAAATTAAGCCTGTCAGCTGAAAATAATTGAAAACTTTTCATACAAGTTTCTTTGCTGAAAAACGATTTCCATAATTTAGAATACAAAATTCACACGTCAAAGGTTTTCTTAAAACATTTCCCCTGATGATTTATCAATTTATACAAATTTCCCTGATTTTTTCCCGACAGAATTCCCCGACTTTTCCTGGTTTTCCCTGTTTTCCAGAAGATTGGCCACCCTGAATTGTAACATCTAAACCTAATAACATTGCATTTTTTACTTTAATAATTAATACACATATTCTTTAAACTCAATTTATTATTTCTACGACACCCTTTATCACCGTTTTCGCGTGAAGTGTTAAGACAAGGTAAATGGTGAGCACCAGACAGACACCGTACAAACAAGTCAATTTAAATAAAATCTTATAAAATACAAATCATTGTATCGACAGCAAGTAACAGAACATACGTTCTGCCAATTGATATGAAAAAACCGCTATAAAAAAAGTAAGAATCAACAATCTGGTTTTCATAAAACTACTTCCATTAAAAAGTTTAAACGACATATGTAGTTTACTCAATATAGTTGTGAAATCTCATTTTTACCAATGTTATGATAATGCTATGAATATCCTCGATTTAATGTAAATTTCGTAATGTTTGATGTGTGAACTGTTTTTCATACGTTTAGTATGCAAGAGGGTTTATTTTGACAGTTTTATTGTTTAATAGTATGCAACATTGTTACCTTGATTCATGACTTTTATTTATGCCAGTGAAAGTGCTTTGTTATTTAAATAGTTGTTATAATGTTCTCGTTTAATCACGCTACACCTGTCGGAAATAGCAAAATTCTGTTTATATTAGGAACATTCAGTAAATTAGTACATTCCAAATGCATTCTAAAAGTAGCTTTCTTGAGAGAATTACGTGAAACACGAAGAGCTCCAGGATTATATGAATCTTCTGTCTACAAATAGTTATATGGAAATAACTTGATACAGCAACGTACTAAAAGAAAAAACGCTAAATAATATTTGATGAACTAACACCTAGACGAAAATATTAGTATCAAGGAAACTATGAGCCCGAAGATCACCTCGTCAGTGGAATTCCACTAAGTTTGACGATAGTACGATGGAAGTTGAGCGGCGGTTTCAAGAGGCCACAGTTTAATGACCAGCTGACGTCCCCATCCAAATCAACGGGATTCTACGCTGTCCAGAGGTCGGAGGAGCATTTGCTTGCATCATCGACGTCCGGCGTCCCAGTCCTGAGTTGGACGCCATATGTCCTGCTTTGCGGAACATCGGGATATCTATCTCCTACTGAATTGGTTTCGACGTCGGCAGTCCTGGTTCGCAGAGCGATGTCAGGACATCTATCGCCCCGTAAGACCACACGCAAAGGAACGGTGGAACTACCCTACAGTTCTACAACACAAGTTTTAGCTTGCACCAACAGCTGATAGTGCTTACTCCTTTTTCATATAGTGCACTATTAATTCTGGTATTTTTTGGCAGATGTGCAGCGGTAGTTTTCTGACTGGTGTAGTTTTGGTTTAAACTTTTATAATTAATTTTAGGATAAGTTCGGTAATTCTAGTGTTCAGAGTTAAAAATATAAATTTATTGTAGGACACTATTTGGATGTTTGGTTCACACACGGATAATGGTTGTTTTGTTCACGGATCTGGAATTTTACTGAATATATTTAACCTAATAGAAATGGATTTTGTGACTTAATAATTTTTCCTAATTGGAATTGCCATATGTAATTTTAAGATGTTTTCCATATATATTCATAATTGTATGGTTTACTCTCTTTTGGAAGATTTTAACAGAAATTCTAATCCTCATAGCCGAGGCATACATACATGTACATATCTTACACACCTTGTTTGTTTGACATTTTTGCATAAACCAACTTTAAAAGAAATTGTGTATCAGTCATTTATGTTACATATATACTTTAATTAACGCCCATACGTGTGGTCATAATGCGTATCACATATATGCTGCTACGCAGTGTAGCATAAACTGAAAAAACTAACAATGTGGCATATCGTCATTATGAAACGGACATTCGAAACAGTTATAGTTCTTACCCTAAGTACAAGGGATTTATCGAAAAGAAAAATATTTATCGAAATATTGAACTACGGACGGCCAAAAACAGCATTGAAAAGGAACTTCTGTCGGCCTTGCTGGTGTCGTTCAAGTTTTAAGGGCCTAACCGTAATTGTTTGCGAATGGCATCGCCGACCACACAGGCGGTTTTGATGTGGTCTGCGACGGTATCACCAATGAAGACGCCGGGATGCTGGTCACAAGTACACCAGTAGCAGGTTGCGCTGAACAGATACTCAATGGTGTGAACGCTGAAAACGTCGCCTCTCGCATCAGACGAAGAACTATAACTTGGCGCACCTTCCTCTACATTAATTATATCCAGAGTAGCGATGTGACCAACAACCAACCTTGAGCAAGCAAATGTGACATCGTTAAATCATCAGTGCAGTCTACTGGCGTGTTTGAGCTGTCGTAGGTAAATGGTGGGTTGGTGCAAGCCAATGACTCGGAGGTGGGTAGGTGGGGATTGGCTTAGATAGCCAACGGAATATAGTAATTAGACGAAGGGAGGGGGTTAGTGTTTGGTATCGGTCATCTGCTGGTCGTGCCGGGAGCTTAGTCACTGCACCCGCCATCTTTGTTTCGAACCTTGGAGCTCTTAAATGCCAGCTTTTTTTTTGTATGTTTTTTGGAATTAAAAAAACACTTTAAGCATATTTTTGGATTCAAATTTGTCCAAAGTTACGGGCGCGAGGTCAAGGTCACCCGCGTCCAGATGGCGGTCGGGTATGTTACACATGGTGGTCAGTTAGCACTTGGCCCCTGTGCCTGAATATATTTTTGTAAGTTTTGTTTGAATGATTCTTGCAATGAGGGTTATTGTTCAAACAATCATATTTTTGTTTTCTAGTTACCTTAAATATGAACGAGTCTCTGGCAAAGCGTAGAATCTCGCAAACTCATTTGAAGACGAATGTATTTTTTTAAATAAACTATTAGGTGTTGTTGGTGTACTTGCAATTCATCCCACCTATTTCTCAATAAATGAAATGCCTACTTTACTATCATATAAATATTTAAAAGACATGAAACACTAACATCCTAAACATGATATTGAATCTACTTGATTGGTATTGATTGCTATATTATGCTATTCTTCATCTACATTATATATATATTTTTTTTAGATTAATTTATTTGTATATTAATCGGTCTACTTTATCGAGTATTATAGAACATGCTGGTTCTGGGTCTCTAGTTTTAATAGATTATTTCCATTGAAAAGTATTCATTTCAAGGTTAAAACATTTAAGCACGGGGGGGGGGGGGGGCTGTATAGACTAATTTTAAGTGAACCGAAAATTAGTGTCGATAAAAATTTTTTGTTCTTTCAGTTAAAATGATTGTTTTAATGAAAATGAGATATTAAAAAAAAAACCTGGGACAGAACCATATTATACATTATTTACTCTGTTACTTTCAAACCAGGTAAATTATGAGTGCCTCTGCAAAACATCAAACTATACGAAACCACGACCCGCCGATTACAATACCTTGTTGACCTGTGGATCAATGGACTTGAATCTCCTGAAAACTTGATTGTCATAGCATGTGTCCGCGATCTGCCGAGCGGTTAGCGATGGTACTCTTTGTAGAAATGGGTTCCTAATGGCTGCGCTGCTCAACAAAAGCCAACGTTACAACCTATCTTAGCAAACACCTGTCACAACCTAAGAACCTTTCGGCAGCCATACTTCTGTCGTATATTCGCCGTTTTACCGAGAACCTAGAACCTACTAGTCGAGATACATCCTTGGCATGGCCGAATGCGAAACACGAACCTTTGCCTGTATCGCTGAAATGCTACGACTTATTACGAGTTCCTACTTTACCACGTCGAAAAATCAGTTAAAATATGATTATGTGTTATTGACAAGAATAGAGCACCTGTGACCTTTCGAGAAATGTTACTTTATTAGCATGGCTAATGGGCAACAACGCGCAAGGGGGGAGTCACTATGTAATTCGCGGAAGGCTCCATCTATCCCAGTTTTTCCCATTTCAATTAACTTTGTTAGTTTTGTAAAGTATCTGTTTTCACTGACGAACCTGACAGCCCTAATGACGTTATAAGTGCCGGACTACGGCGCAGTACTCCGCACGTGGTAGTTTGTCGTTGCATTCCGGCGTACGAAGGAAGGAAAGACACATCAGCCACTTTTAACTGCAAGAGTCGGTGCTGCGAAGCCAAAGTGGAAACAGCACTACTGACTACACCATGGAAGAGATTTGATTTACACTAGCAATTATAACAATGTTTTATGAAATTCTGGATACACTGAGATTATACATGTTTTCACGTCATACAAACGCACAATCTCGTAACTTTTGTGGCGGTGATTCGAGGTACTCGTAATCTTAAATTCTCGACAACCGGAGAAAGCATCCCGAGGGGTGACTAAACATTTGGTAATTTATTCAGAGTAAAAAAATTCTTAGCATAGCATTTTGTACTTCGATATCATGTTTGTTGCAATATTACTAAAAAGCGACAAACAAATTCACAGTAGTTAGGCAATACGTTATTGAGGAAGGGAACCATTTACTTAAATATTGTTTAGTTCACATTCTGCCCTTAAGCACACGGCGGTTGTAAAGTCCACATGCAGCTCTTCAGCACACTACGATGGTATAGTCCACACGCAACCCTTCAGCACTCGAAGGTTGCATAATACACATGCTGCCCTTCAGCACTCAATGGTTGCGTAGTCCACATGCTGCCTTTCAGCACTGTGTCTAATGAGCAAAACAGTTGCATCCAGTCATTAATTTACAAGTACTTCATCTAACTTTCAGATTCATAGGTTTACCAATTATATTTAATGTGATATTTTTAAAAATCCTGTATAATTATAACTTTTCTTTCGGCGACCAGAAATTTTATTTAGACAGTCCTTGTAGTTTCAGCTCCTCTGGCAGGAATTTATATTTGTAATCTAATTAGTTTATGGCAGGCAGAAATTCAACAGAGCTTATGATTTCACCTAACCCCCCCCCCCCCTTCCCCCCCCCCCAAAACCACGGCGAACACCTTTTTTGCAGTGGATGCCTGTACTTTCCTAACGTCAGGGGTGAGTGCGTGTCGAAAAGCTAGGAGTGGAAAAACCTTGTTTGGTGTGTGTCAAGCATGTTCAATAGGCAATCCTATTCACCCATGTGCGTGGAGATTAGGCTGACAATTAACCCTTGTTCGGTACGGGAAGGGACGGGCAGTAGAAACAGCTGCCAGTGCAGTGTGGATTGTTTCCAAAAAATACTTGGAATTCGGGGTTCCTAGAACAATAATTCGCACAATTTTAAGCCACATAGGCATGCCATTGCTGTAGGCTACTCATGGAAACACACTGGCAAAGCCAAAAACATTTCCTTTAATACAGCAACTTATTTTCGTATGTTGTATCAACGTGCAAACATGAAGTATTTTTTACAACAAGAAACGACAACAAGTAACGATAGCAGTATGTCACTCGCTTTGAACAAAAACTTCATTAAACTGCTGGTGTTCATTTTTAGTCCTCTATTAGTATACGGGCAGTTGTGGGGAAATGCATATTCCTAGGCGTCTAGTACCGTAATTTAAGAACTTTGTGTAAATATATTTTTTATTTGTGTGTAAAAACGGTTTGATGATACAACTTAACTATGTAGGCCTAATTAACTGTAAATATTTCAAAGTAAAAATTTTGCGTGTATGGAATGCCACCCTCGACTCTGGTATATTGAACGACTAGGACAGTCGCGTTGCGTGATTTTTCTGATCATCTATCCTTAAGGCACAACGCGAGGTGCGAAAAACCTTCTGGGCCAAGCTGCCGCGTGCTTCTATACGGAATTTGGAGCCTTGTGCGGACAACAGCGCCAGGTGTGTGGTAACATCAGAACGGCGAGCGAAGTGAGCAAACATAGGCCTATCGGCAGAGTAGAGAAACTGGCAGATTGGACTTGTGGAAAGTAGGGCTGGAAGTGTGATTGGCAGACAGCTGAAATTATGTTAACGTACATCAATGAACATTTTCATCATATATCTAATAAGTAAGGATTAAGTAGCTGCAACTAGCATAAATACATTTATAAGGACCTAGATTGATTAAAAGAGATCATCGTTAAATAACGTGTTGGTAGTAAACCTCTGTAATCTAATGTTTTAAATAATAGCTATGATGTTTATTTTTTTAACATTGTAAATAAATTTAAGAAACAGAATTTAGTACTTATTTCTATTAAGACCAACCCTCGCAATTTCTGATACGGCCCAGGCGGCGGCCTGTTAACAGTAATTGTCAAGATTGGAGCTACTTGATAGAGCTTTCAAGTTGTAACCAAGCAATGGTAATTGCACAAAGTACATATGCATGGAAAATTTACGAGCATTAATACGTCCAATATTTCAGTACATATTTTGCCACTTAAAAAAGTTATGCCTTTGAAGTCGGGTTTGGTAATTAGGAATTGAAATTAAATGTCAGTTGATGTAACTTAAGGCACAAAAATGAAAATCATTTTCCTATATCTTACGCACTAATGTTATTAAAATCTATTTTTATTACTTTACTACATCCGTAATACACAGTCCATTATGTAACAGCCTAGAAGCATTGGACAGCTAGAGTAGATTATAATCTTTAGTGTAAACATTTCGTTTAAAAATGCAGTCGCATGGAAATGTTAAACTGTATACGCTACGAACGTACACGTATTTACAGAGATTAAAAACATGAGGGCCCCAAGTGATCACAGATAATTTTAGAGTGCGTGGAAAAACTAACACTAGGTTAGTGACATTTTACAATCTCGTCTACACCTGTAAAGAAAACTAAGAAAGGGAAATCTTAGATAATTGTTTTTACTAACTTTGTAAGCAAGCAGTTTACCTATGATGTGTTTCTGCTAAACTCTATTCTGATACCGTAAGCTTTTATATGTTACTGCAAAGCAACATAATACGAAAAATATATCAAATGCATCAATGTGGCAAAATAGTTGCTCACACAAAGTTGGGAAAACCAGTTATCCAGGATTTACAATTTTAATCCCCCCCCCCCCCCCGGCCGCGTTTTAGCTTCCAAGAACCGGTAGACTTCACTTTATACGTATTTGGAGTTAATTTACGTCCCACTTAAATATTTTCGACCTCTGTATGGGCTGTTCACGATAAAGTGAGCATTCTTGCACTCATTGTTTAAGAAATAAACAAGTGTGTATATTCCACCACACTCGGAGGTTAACGTTTAAGGCTAAAATAAAATTTATTTATTTACTATCGTTCCAAATGAGAGGGGTTTCATAAGTACTCGATTTACCGTATAGCATGTAGTGCGTATTTGAACATGTGGCGGAAAAGGCCGGATCCTGAGAAGATGAACATCATCCGAGTACCCACGAGCACGTGACGTCACCATGCTCGCACGCACCCCGTTACCAGTGGAAAGGCGCGCTCACTAACGTCAAATACAGATAGCATTAGTAAACAAACTATGACCACTTTTCCTTTTTTCATTTTTAGTACAAGGGAAAGATAGCATTTTTCAATCGGCAGTCGAAAGTAGTTAATAGTTTTACAGGTTTTACAAATCCAATGGACATAATTGATCTCTAGGAAAGTATATTGTGGAGCTGTTAGCAACTGATTATTCCTGACTAAAGAAGAAGCGAAGAACCCACGGCTCATCAGATTGGCTCGAACTATGAACCATGGTGCATAAGTTGTTGAATGTATGCGTAGCAGAGGGGGCGACACGCAAGCATAGCACCTCATCGCTACTACGATTAAGGCGTGCTTTGTTTCCGTCGTAACGTTGTAAACGCTACGGCTCTCTCCGGCTCGAAAAGATGAGTATTCGGAGGACTAATCCCTCACATAAATGTCTTGAATTATCGTGGAGTTATTATGCGGGGGGGGGGGGGGTGGTTCTACCCGCTACGCCACTCCTGTGCAGTCTCTTCTACACATACCACAACAGTCAGCAATGTGTATTGTTACGAGCCGCCAGTCGTCGCCTCTCGAGCAGGCGAGATAAGAAGCAGGCGATCAAGCAGTGACTGCGACGTATCAGTTTCAAAGCCCGGCCGACCGATAATATTCTGCGGCAAGACACTGCATGACCTTGGTTGTGGTGTTTTTTCTCGTTTACCAAATAATGCTCTCGATTACTGACCCAGGCTCTCAGCACCACTTTGAGTTTGTGTTGAACTTCCCAAATGGTCGCCCTGCCTGTATTTAAGTGTGATGGGCCTCGTGGACGGAAGTTTTCGAGTTGGAGTGCGTGTATTGATGACTGGCGGGATTCCGAGCGAGCGGCGTGTCAGCTGTGAAGAAGGGAAGGCGAAGATTGCGTGTGTCAACGAAGGACGTGGCTGGAGTCTGGACTATTGGATCAAGTGCGTGAGTGCAATAAATTATAACTGGTGAAAACAGATAGACTGAACACATACTAATAATGGGTACGAGCTAACCGACTGCAATCCAAAGAGACATTAAGTACATTAAAATTGAAATAAACATTAAATAGCGGCTCACTGTTAAACAGAAAGAGTAGAAGTGGAGACAGCTAACTGATGTTTTATTTAGTAGCAGAGAGATCTAATTAATTTGATTTATTTTTATTATTAAAACCTCCATCCCTTACGAACTCAGATACGCCCCCCAGGCGTCATCCTTCACATGTAGGTAAAGATATCATTTGCGGAGAGGACAGTTGACTCGACGCCACGACGTGTGCAGATCAGTTACCGTCGCAGTTCCCGAATTACTAATTACTGTTCTACTTTGGGGTCTTGTACATTTATCAATGTTGCGGTTAGTGAGTGAGAGAGCTGATTTCTCAATTCTGCATATTATACTACGGTTGAAACGGGTCTAAGGTATTTCAATATGAAAACTTGGGTGTCGAAATCATAAGCACGACGGAAAAGGGTAGCCACCAATACCTAGGTCTGATCTTGCGAGACCAGGTGCGTGGAGGCGAAGTGGGCGTGGGGCGTGTGCTCGAGCAGTGGGCCGCGCGACACGATGATAATCGATCGCAGGGAGCGGCGCGCATGCGCAGCGGAGTCGCGAACCGCCACAAGGTCTGTGCCGCTGCCGGTCTCGCCTGCCACAACAACCGGGATACTATGCGTGCGAAGGAGATGAGTAGGAGGGAGTCACCGCACCGACCCAAGTCGCTTTCCCGCGCGTGGCCAGTGTTAGCGCGCCGAAAACCTGCCAACACTTCCTTATTTCAATATATCTTTCCTCGCAAATTTTCGGGTTTTCTTACGGCTGAAGACCAAACGTCTGATCCATTTTTTTAAGTATAGTCCAGTTCATTCGATTAAATTGTTACGTATGCGTTGTAATAACATTAGGTCACAACGTTTTGTTGATAAAACACTTAGCTCTTGCAAGCATCGGTACGGCCCAACTATTATCAAAGTGATCCTCAGACAGGAGAGTATTCAGACCAATCACATGAATGATATTGAAAAAATGCAATAGTTTAGTTACTCTTTTGTAAAACAATACAAAAACACAAGAATACGTTTCTGTAACATTATGGGTACCATAGGGTACGAAATTCAAAGATTACGTTTATATTACTACACTCTTTCAAGTACTGCGAATCAAACTTTTCTCCAAAGGTCTACAGCATTTTGTATGGACACCTAGAAATAAAAGAATAACAATACATTTATATTTATTTCGCGACCTTTCTGATGAAGACACGGGTTTAACTAATCGGGAAACTCTTCAAATCTACTTCTGTACTTTTAAAATACCTTCATTATCAGTATCTGGCAACATCCATTTTTTTTTCAGAGGGACTTTTTCATTTAGGGTGGTTTGTCCAATTATACTTGCAAATTCCTTCAGTAACATTTGCAACCAAACTAAAGTGCAAGCCATCTTACATGGGACCACACGTGGGTATCGAGCTTATATAAAAATGTCTAAATTCTTTAAATACGGTTCCATAAACTCTAACAGCTAAAAATGAAGGGTTTATTTACATGTTCCAAACTCAACTACATAGTACCAAACCGCTGAGAGCTGTTATTAAGACCCTTCGTTCGTGTCATCTCATAACACGATATATGAGTGTGCCCAGGCAGGAACACTGGCCTAACTTGAACAGGTTTCAGTTTTTTTTTCCCCCAGATGAATACGAAGAAATGGACAGTTCAAAATGTGACAAATTGAAGGATAATATACTACTCCATCACTTCTCTTTCCAATCAGTTTTTAACTAGTGTAATCACATTTTCTCAATAAGTGTCAAAGTAACTCGCCCGAGGTAGACCGAAAACACTGATGAACACGTACACCGGCAGCTTACGCATGTAACGAACATTTGTTGTGATTGTTGGACACGGGAGGTTCTGCAGCCACTACTTCACGCGTCTAGCCGTTCTCCTGCGATTCTGAAATTTCTGCTACGTTTTCAAGTGCACTGCATTTTCGATTTCCTTCCTAATTTTATTTCTAGCTTATTTCCAAGTTTTATTGTGCCTTGGTTCGCCACAATAGCCAAACCACTACCTGAACTGACTGAGGCGAAAAAAAAGATTTCAGTGGACCACTGAGTGTGAAAACACTTTTAGTAAATTAAAGAAAATTCTTATATTTACCAGTAATAGGTTTCCCGAAAAGTGAGTGTGTATTCATTTTGGACACTGATGCTAGTGACGTAGGGAGCTGTGTTATCTCAGGTCCAAGATGGAAAGGAAAAACCACTAGAATACATCAATCAGGTATTGCAATAAGCTGGAGAAAAATTACTGTGTTACACGCAGGGAGCTCCTGGCCACGGTAAAGGCACTTTAAATCTTCCTCCCCTACCTTTATAGCAGGCATTTAATTCTAAGAACTGGCAATGCTTCATTATACTGGCTATTAAATTTCAAGAACCTCGATCGTTAAATAGCCCGGCAAATACAGAAACTTGTAGAATACGACTTTGAAATACAGCACAGATCTGGGTGCCTTCACAGCAATGTAGGTGTACTGTCTAGAAGGCTATGTGAAACATTTTGTCGTCATTGCGAACACCGGGAAGAGTAAAGTGGTGAATCACCTAAGGAATAAAGGACAAAAAATCAAGGTTCTCTATCTTGTGATGAGAAGCCTACCTGGAATGATCAGGATATTAAGGAAGATCAATGAAATGATCCTACTTTGCAGCCATTACTAAAGTGAAAAGAAGCTGGCTGTCGGCCAAAATGGGAAGACATATCTAGTCTGGGCAGAACGGAATTCCCTCGTACTGAAGAATGGCATACTTTACAGACACTGGGACAGTATTGATGGAAAACACACAACTTACAGCTGGTCCTTCCAGAATGCAGGATTCCCGAAGTCTGCATAATTCAGCAGCCAGTGGGCACTTTGGTGTTAATATGACCCTCAACAGAGTTAGACTGAGATTCCACTGGCTTCATTGTCGGAAAAACATTGATAAATGGTGCCGAATGTGCGACACCTGTACTGAGAGGATGGGCCCAAAGATCAGAGGAGGAAAAGGCACTTACAGAAATACAATGTTGGAGCCCCATTCGAAGTAATGGCAGCGGATATTCTGGGATCCTTGCCTGTCATAGAGAGAGGTAATCGGTATCTACTGGTGGTTCAAGACTACTTTACTAAGTGGCCTGAGATCATTCCCCTCCCAAACCAAGAAGCATGTACTGTTACCAATGCACTAATAGAGCATGTCTTCTTGAGGTTTGGAGTCCCACTAGAACTCCAATCTGATCAGGGAAGAAACTTTGAAGCTGCGGTCTTCCAGGAGGTGACAAAAATTCTAGGGATGAAAAGACTACGACTACAGCCTTACACCCTCAGTAGGATGGAATGGTCGAGAGGTTTAACAGCACTATTAAGCAATACATCTCTATCTTTGTGGCAAACAACCAAAAAGACTTGGATTCAAAGGTGCCACTGTTCCTTCTTGCTTACCACTCGGCAGATCACGAGTCCACAAGGGTAACACCATTAAGGCTGTCGTTAGGAAGAGAACTATGCCCAACTAGAGACCTACTGTTTGGCCGACCGACAGAAGAGGAAGCTGCACCCCCTGATTATGCCAGAAATGACTTAAGACTTAATGGCAATCACGATTTTGTTCGACAGCACCTCAGAATTAATGACAGGATGAAGAGGTGAAAAGGGTATTGCCCGAAGCTAGAGAAATGTTCAGAGGCCCTTGCAGGATTCCGGAAAAGATCAATGATGTCTTTCGGATTTGTCTCCAAGGCTCTCAGGCAAAGCCGAAGGTTGTCCACATTGACCAACTGGCACTCTACGATTTTCCGGATGTTGCAGCGTCTATTCCGGACAAACAGACTACAGGAGGAAGGATGCAGTGTTACACATTCACTGCGTCGCATCCCGAGCAAGCCAGTGGAGTGAAGGATAGCAGTTTTATGGTAGCGATGGCAGCAAGTCATTGACGTCTTGAAATTACAGGTGCATGCTAAACGATGAGTCATGTATCTATTACCAAAAATGAGCCGACACAATCCTTTAGCGACGTGCGACACTGACTTCGGTTGTGTTAAGTTTCTGTATTTATTTGACGAATGTCCCAGTGGTTTGTTGCCCTAGATCCTCTAAGCATGGCTCGGGGCGCATCGAACTTTCCAAGTTAAGGTCAGCAGAGTATAAATAGTGCGACGACGGACCACCAGGCCGGGAGTTGTTGAATTGGTGAATGGCTGAGTTCCGAGTGATAGAAGATGAGCAGCAAGAGAAGTGACCAGCGGAAGGGTAATCTGCGACTGCGAGTATCAAATAGTGAAAAGTGCGGTTGGCATACTGGACTATAGGACTAGATGCGTGAAAGATATTTTTAAAAAAATGGTAACAGATAGGCTGAAGACATGTTAATGATGAATGAGTTAATTGACTATAACCAAACAGATATTAAGAATGATGTTCGAGTTTAAATAAACATTAAATATTGCACTCACTGTTAAATAAATTAAAGGAGTAATAGCGCAGACAGATAAATTTAATGTTGTAAATAATTGTGGTGTGAATAACTTAGAAATCAAATCAGTTTTTTATTTCTACTAAGAGCCCTCACGAACTCAGATATGCCCCTCAGGTGGCCAAGTAACAATATAAATTTATAGCAAAATTACGCCTAGCCAAACGTTCTCCCACAGAATCCCAAAAATTTGACAAGAAACGAACTGAAAAAGCATGCCCTCCCTCTCCACCCAAAATAAATGAGCTGATTCTTGATAAAACAGTAAAAACTTGCGAACTGTCAATACCAAAGTTACTAAACCGTTTTTAACACACAAAAACAGAACTTGTTTGGGTTAACACCAATAGGCCTACTCTTCCTTTTAATGTGTAAATTTAAAATGTTGGTGTTTTGATACTCTCTTCACTTCATGTTGTGCATTTGGATTACACATCGCAATGTTATACACAGACTAAAACTTGCAGAGAACTAAACGCGAAATGTTGAATCCGGAACTACCGAAAGTTTTACAAGAACACATATTGTCATCGAAAATTTTAATTGCAGGGTACCTTTGTTTTGTGACAATTCGAAATAGTGTAATTTCAACTTGCAGGGTACCTTTGTTTCGTGAAAATTCGCAATAGTGTAACATCTGGGAATTTGTTTATGCTTTGTTTGCTTGTATCAGTAAGGTATGTTAATTTTTGTGTTCTTTCTGGCCAACTGGTTTATTCAAATTAATATTGCATGTGTTACAAGCAAAAGTGCATTTCTGAAAAAAGTTTTGCTTATGTAACATTTTATTTTAGTTGATTTTCTCTTTGTCCATGGAACAATCTTTCGTTTATGTTATATAGTAATTATTAGAGACATTTTATGCTGAATATATATATTTAAAGAAATATGACATTCTCTGGTTTAGATATGTTTTCTTCCAAAATTTCTTGCTTACTTGTACACGAGACGACACTACTCGCACCAATCAGGATTGAGAAACTTACAATTTTTGTCTGATATACATTTGTTTCACTGTTAGGAATGTTTGGAATACTATACGATTTCTTCTGGATTAGAATGTTGGAGGGCTAGGCTGGAAGTCAGAAGTGAGTGGTGCTGATCCACTAGGTTTTAACAAATTAGTATTCTGACTAGGCGAAGAACGAATTCTTGACTGAATAATGCAGCAACAAGAGGAGTGCTGTTTATACACTGCATGAATACTGATCTGGAGCTGATAATAATTGAAGGTTCTGAAAGGATAATGCGCTATCTCATCGGGCTGTGGATGTCCAGGACTGGTTCGAAAAACATTCTGGAGATTTCCAGTGAATGGAGTGGCCAGCACGTCCCCCCCCCCCCCCCGACATAAATCCAAACGAGCATTTTTTGGACCCAAGATCCTGCACCTAGTAATACTAGGGAACTTTGGGCAGTTATTCAGACAGCATGGCGTAACATCTCTTCAGAGGTCTTCCGTCCTTTTGTGGAGTCCATGCCACATCGAGTTACTGCACTTCTTAGGGCTAGCGAGGGCCCTACACATTATTAGATGGGCATCCCATGACTTTTGTCTTGTCAGTGTAATACTTGTATCAGGGCGAAAACTTTCCGCGAGTTTGTTGGCGAACGCGTGAATAAGAACAATGAATACTTATGCTTGTAGATAAAAAAAGTGAAATCACTGTTTTGTCGGCACTTCACAGTTACATTTTTCCCATCGACACTGCCGAAACAGTTGTAAATTGCCAACATACGTAGAAACCTTCAGCAACCTCTTTCCAAATCCTTGAGCAGGGTTAAGGTACGTGTAATGGTTTCTGTTTCGTAACAGCTTCTGAAACTTGTTTCACAATTTGGTTCAACATTTCAAATGTCGCTCTAAAACAATATGGCATATAGTTTTGACTGAATCGCCAGTATCTATTACGTAAATGTTTGTATGTATGTGAAATGTATTTATTATAAAACTTTCTACATTAATTGTCTGAAACCTATATTACATAGACAAATTGTGTTGGTGTGAATGTTTGCCATCGCTATCTTACAATATTTTCGGAGCAGCTCACTAATCCCCCCTCCCCTTTCCTATTTAAACCACAAATCAAGACTCTAGTATATTCGCTGTAATGTGAGCATTTATGAGACTTGCTTAGTTTCTCCATTCACCCCCAAGAGTGTATCCTTCCACCCAATAAACAAATTAACTTTGTCATGAACCTATGGGCTTGTGTTCATACGCCGACCAAGCGACACTTAATGTGGAACTACATTCCCTTATTTGCTGCCAAGTTAACTGGGAGTAAACCTTGTGATGAATGTGTTCAGTTATGTGCAGTTAACTTACAGTGATATTATTTCTGAGGTTAACTTAAGAAGAGCTCACTTTACCACGAAAATACTATTATCAGACTGCTCGAAGTGTTCTCACCAAATTGTATTATATCGTGGCTTTAGAGTAGATATGGTATTACAAGGTATATTTTGAAATGTCAAATTTAACTTGGAATTCGTAGGCTACAAAGGATGGCAATGGGCAGTTGCCGTGAAAAGGTTCAAACCATTTGTAAGTTTTGCTACAACGGAATCTAACATTTCTCGTGGTGATTAATGCACACAAGAAAACGAGGGCAACAATGAATCAGATTCGCCTGATAATGCAGCCTCAACTAACGACTTTGTTCTCAAAGAGGTGGATCTACCTGAAGTTGTAGTGAACTCTGAGAAGCCTCCAAAGAAGAAAAACATAAAACAGCAAAAAAAAAGCAACACAAAGTGATTCAATATTTGCAGAACAAACATCACTATGACTGGACGGTACGGACCACTTTATATTACGATATGCAGAAACAATTAAGAAGTTCTTCCCAGAACACAGGAAGTCACGAAAATGAAAATCCCTCAACTCATCATGCAACAGAAACTCGAATGAATCGACGAAAGCAGTAGCCAAAGTACTTCTTCACCACCAACAGAAGGGGATTGGAGTCATCACTTATATAATCAATCTGAAACTTCATGGTGGTAGAATGTAGTATCCATGAGTTCAACACATACCAGAGACTCGAAGTATTTAATTTCGTAACAGTAGGACTAATTTAATGTGATTTGCCGATATATAAACAAATTTCTACTTCAACTTATCCAACTCCAAATATTTAAAATATATCAACACCAACAAGTATGTTTTCCAAGTTTTTCTTACCCCAATGCAACAATTAACCGTTCGTCAAAACACTCCATTGTCATCCAAAAGTATATATAAAAATGCTTTTCGTCTTTCCTTAGTTCAGGCGCAAGTGTATGATACTCTCGATACAATACTTTTTTTGTTGATTCCATGTGCCCATTGTCGAGCTCCTGTCATCATCTTCCGCTGCAGCAACTAATAGTAATGATTCTTCATCTGAAGACATTGTCAGCACACGAATGCACTCACCGATACACTGACTAGCGAATCTCTCTAGTTCTGGTGTGGGTACCTACAGTTCCCGCCTCATTCCCGCATCGCCAGGGGGAGACTTTATTTTGATGGCGTTGATACATTTATGTACACCCTTTGGGGTATCCTTTCATCACACTATGTTTAAATAGAGTTAAACATAAAATGTTAATGTAAGTTGAGTGCAAAATTAGTATTTTGGCATGCCTGTGCGAATCTTTTAACAAATGCAATAAGTTTGTCTTGTGCTTACTAGAGCCACTGAAGGCATTCGCGCAGGGTTAAGCATGTGTAGAGAAAGAAGAACGAAGCTTTCAAAGAAGAGGACATTAATACAACTGTGAAACATGGAGGAAATTCAGTATGGTTTGAGGTTGTGCGAATGCTAATGGGGTGGTTAACTTTGATGTTATAGAGGGCACTTTACACTGGAAAAAGTTTTTAACTACACTGATGACCAGTCTGAAGGAAAGTGCACAGAAACTTAAAACTGGGTGATAGTTGGATGTTTCAACAAGACAACCATCCCAAAAATAGAGCATATTATGTTCGAGAGTGGACCCTCACTATCAAACAACTGCCTCGAAACGCCACCTCAAACCTAAAACGCATTCGAGCCGTAATTGTATTAAAGGCTATCTGTCCAAGCATTAAAGTGGACATTTGTATTGTTTGTGGGTGTTTATTTGTTTCCTTTTGAGCCCAAATACTTATTTTGTTAAAAAGAGGTTAGTTCTTAAGTCTAATTTTATTTATTTTGGATATACTGGATGTACGGTTAATATGTAAATACACAAATGAAGGACAGGTCACGAACCTAGCAAACTGCATAATGCACAATATGAAATCATGTACTCATTTTGGAAATAGTTTTTATTCTTAAGAGGCATCCTAATACTTGCTTTACTTACTCTATATATTAGGAAAATTATGCCAGTCATGTAAATCAAACATTCTTTAGCAAATAAACAATTTTACAGCAATCAGACTAAAGCATACCAGTTAGCAAAGCATGTGTTGTTTTCATTCAAGGAAGACAGCACTCTGTAACCAACGACCTTTAACACATAAATTGGTGACGTCCCTAGAAAACATCGCCTATTGTATGATCTTAATAACACAACCACGATGCTATCTGCAATCACGCAGAAATGCTTGTCAAACATAACATAGTGTTATATGGACGCCTGAGAGGCGTATCAGAGTTCAAGAGGGATAGAGGTCTTAATAAAAATAAAATAACTAAATTTGATTACTAATTTATTCACACAGCTATTAGTTACAGCATTAAATTATATATCTCCACTATTACTCTATTTCTCAGTGAGAAAAATATTTACTGTCTATTTGAACTCTTAATTAATCTTTATGTGTCTGTTCAGTTATTGTTAATTCACTCATACCATCATTAACATACGTTCAGTCTATGTTGCCTTAATTTGTAACGTCTTTCACTCACGTTTTAGTACAATAGTCCAGCTTGCCAAGCGAACCCATTCACTGCTTGATACTCGCAGTCGCAGATTTCCCTTCCGCTAGTCACTTCTCTCGCCGCTCGGGCACTCATCCATTCAGCAACTACAACTCAACTCAACTAAGGCTGCATCCGATTTGCCAGTATACCTATACGTGAGAGTACGTACATTTGTGTACTAGCTGTGATGTGTACTTGTCGTGTACTTGTTGAAACTATTTTTGGATACCTCGGTATCCTGAGGTTATGTTAATATGTTCAACTCTCGATTTCACGTGTATTCATACCACACCAATAGCCTTGGTATAGTGCTTTATCACATCATTATAAGATTGTAAACAAATTAGGTCAGTTGTTATGAAATGTGTTGCATTTATTTATCGTTAGTAAAGGGGCATTACACAGAAACTGGCATTCTCTTCTCGTCCCTCAAAACACCTTACCATGTGTTTGAAATATACACATTGATAACAAAAGAACGAAAAATACAATTCAATGGGGTTTGCAATAACTTGGAAATATGGATTGCAATTGTAATATTTCTTGTAAACATACACCCGGGAAATATGCTGCAGACGTCTACAAAACGACCATTTTTATTAATAATTGGAAGAACATTTATTGCACTGATTTACACATACAACAGAACATTTTGTAAATACTCATTAACATTTAAAACTTGCGAGCTCTATAACCACAAAACGTACACAATTTTCACACCTGAAATACAATATGGCGACTGTCGTAAGTATGCAAGTACGCCCAGCATGTATACAATTCCAAATACTTGCCAATTATTTGCCAATTATAGAGCCCGTATGTACTACACTGGGAATTCGGATAATGCTAATAATGATGTCACTTCCGGAGACAGGTACACACACACATGCATTTCTCGAGACTCCTGAAACATCCTGAGCTCTTGGCTCGGAGGCCTGTCACACTTTTATATTGTTCGCATTGGCCATCTGGAAGGTTCAGCGTACTCGCGAGTCACGGTGGGAGAACGAGGTCAAACATCCAGAGCATTCTTCCGATAAACGCTTGACCATCTGGATGGTTCAACGCACTCCGAGTCACGCTGGGAAAACGAGGTCAAAAATCCAGAGCATTCTTCAGATAAACGCAGAAATCCTATCCGCCGCATCGCTCGCGCGGTGCGGACCAAGGTCAGTGACGCTTTCCAGCGACCCGTAACAATAGTAACTGTTGCAAATTAAGTTATTGAGTACAATTGATTGATATTTAAAAATAGAGTCGTAAGCACAAAAGGGCGGGGGTGTACAAGCCGTAGAGTCCACCCACAACCTGCCCAAGTCATCGCCTCTATAATTACACAAGAGTCACTAGGTGTACCTAGCAGCAAAGTGATCGTTAGCACACATGCGATAAAACGCGATAACACCGGTCGATGACTTCTATTCAGGCTCGGCATTTCCACGCTCAACTGCGAACATTTATTTCACACACATCTCGTGTTCAGTTCTGTATCTTCCCTGCATGGAGTCTTGGAATGACAAGACAGCCAACAGTTTACAAGCCAGGAGCGAAAACACCAAGAAACTGCTCCACAAAAAACGCGATGAAATGAGTTCGTCTTAGGAATTGTTAACCATTAAACGAACGCAAAATAATACTCCAATCCTTAATTCTGTATGCAAATATTCTCTAAATATACGAAATTTACAAGTTGAATAATTTGGACATGCAGTTCAGTGGTTTAAAACACGAAAGATGCAAAATACCCGGAATGTCCCCAGTGTTCAGAGTCCATAACTAATATAACTACACAAATCAAACTAACTGCACTTCTATTGAAAGCTAAATCATGAAAAGTGGGATACACTCGAAGCAAGGATCTGAGACTGTCAGTGTTGCCACAAGAAGTGAAACAAATATCGCACAATTCGTGTTGCATTTATATCCTAGCAGTTAAAACAACTCGCCAATTTTTTACCTTGCACAACACTTGTGATTCTCTGCTAGACACCACACCTAGTCGAGCTCCACTGTAGTACAGCGGGTCATTGTGTAATTGCACGCACGCGACTATTCCCACTTCTAAGAGAATAGCAATAAAACGTAAAACCCAGAAGGCAATAACACTTATCCACATAACTCATGCGATAAGAATAATGGCAAATGCGACGGCAAAACTTTTCGAAACTCGATAGCAGTACGGCAAAAAGGGATTCGCATACTCGTTACACATTACAGCACATTATAAATCTCGCCCTCTTGTATCACATTAAATAAACGATAGGAATGAAAAATCCCAGCTGAGGGTGGAATGAATTGAAACTATCTCAACTACTATAATTCCGTCACACCTTCCCGTTGTTTTTTATTCGAAAGTGCGACTAAAAGGTGTTCACAACTAATTATCACTATCATCCCTTTCCCACAGAAACCGTATGTTCGTACCAGGGCATTCGGAACACGTAAAGAGAAATTTGCAGCAATACGGACGGCGAAAAACCACTGGCTTTAAGAAAAATCATGGAGTCAAATAGAAGTACTTAAGAACTCACTACACCGAAAGCGGCTTCCATAAAGATACAATAAACATGTAGCCATTGGGTATGGGCTGCGCATAACGGGTCGATTTAGTATTTATGTGAATCATTCGGATAAATTCATCACGTTTGATACACTCGCACCTACGCTTCACTTAAAGCCACGGACTCTTATTCTGATGAAAAAATTCTGTAGATGACGATCTTACTTACGTGTGGCCAGGATGACTGCCAGTTACTGCCTCGCGGGTAAGATACATGGGGCAAGTCAACCGCAAAGCTTCAGCTAATCTAACTCCTCGACCAGATACAACAGATAGTGGCATTATCAATGATGATGTTCACGCTCATTAACTTTCCGAGACATGGCTATTATTGGAACAAACTTGTGTGACAAACGATAAGCACAAACTCCACTGCTTCTCTATAAAACAATGAATACAGCAATTATAATATCTCCAGGAAGCAAGTGGAGGTCCAGGGTGGTCAATCCTTTCCTCCCCCCTCCAC
Organism: Dryococelus australis; assembly: GCA_029891345.1. Taxonomy (NCBI): domain Eukaryota; kingdom Metazoa; phylum Arthropoda; class Insecta; order Phasmatodea; family Phasmatidae; genus Dryococelus; species Dryococelus australis. The sequence goes on from CM056994.1 coordinate 199,244,594, forward strand.
CACTGAGGGAGTATATAGGATTTCGGCGATAAGACGTTTACACAGCTTCCTAACTTCCACCAAGGAGATTTGGGGGGAAGGGGGCCCAATACTGAGTTAAGAGCAAAAATAAAAAGGTTAGAATATTTTTTTAAAAATCTATTCGACGAATAGTCTTATTTCTGTATAAATATAACCTGCAATTAATTTCTTCGTACATATAACCTACTCTGAAATTTGACTGAAGTTTAATTTAAACAGATTTATGAATACTAATATTTACATCGGTATGTAAAACACACGCGTGAAAAAAATTAAAAAATAGTCTGAACTGGCGTGTGCAACTTACTATTTACGATTATTTTATAACGAGAATTCGAAATAATGGTATATTCATGTCCAAAACCAACTTTACATTTCAGAACACGTCCAAAACCAACTTTATATTTCAGAACACCCACGCACACCACAATACTGTAAGACTGCAAGCCCGATACACCTATTGTTGACAATATTGAACCTTAAAATTTAAAACTGCATGCAATTACAACACGTGACTTAAGCCTACAGAGTTGTAGTTACATAATAATCTTATGTATTTGCAATTACCTATGTGTAGAGTAGACTGTCAACATACTTTCCATGTTTAGCATTAGTAAAGGTGTCGCTAGCTGTAAGATGGTTGTTAGTACGAGGTACACACACCGCAGGGCCATTCTTAGAGGCGTGCGGCAGGGCCTCGCACCCGGAAAATAATACGTTTTTTATTTAATAACAAAAATTTTTAATGTTTAGTTTCGTTTGGTTACAAGTTATATATTCCGTGATAAGATTTATATTATTTTAAACATGTTTATTTATCAAATATAAAATGTAAGCAGCGAGGCGCGGGCACTCGAGAGCAGGGCTTACTGCTCAGATGATTGCGTATAGGTTGGAAAAGGGGGGGGGGGGGAGGTAACTACTGTAGTTTGAAAGCACGGGCGTCGCCTGACTTTCGCTAGGGACGTCGCTGCGCACTGCGCCGGACGGACTTCTGTTTTCTCCCATGGTAGAGAACCGTAGAAGTGGAAAGAGTACGTCGAAACAAGGCGGAGAAAGACATGGGGAAATAATGCACGCATTGCACCGCCAGCCGACGACCTCGCACACCCAAGTATCACTCCCATGGCGAGACGAAGCGAGGCGAGGCGAGAGGACGACCTCGGCGACAAAGAGGAAACACCACGGCGCGAGGTCAGTGGCCCGGCTACTGAAGACGACGTCGACCGGTCGATCGCCGGCCGGTGCACATCCCAGGTCGAGCACCACCTACTCTCCAGACCAAAGACGACCACCCTTCCACCACCCAGGCTATGACTCAAAGAGCTGCCAGCATCTCGTCACGACTCAAATAATTTATCACAAGCAGCATCTCGTTACAACCAATTTATATTTGAATTGTGGTGGTGACCGGTTGCTTCCTGCACGACGCCAGTGATAAAAAGTAATGTGGAAACGAGTAGGAAAGCAAACATGGCAACAGCTAAAGGTGGGCGCGCACTTGTTCCGCTCCAAACGGACATTTCGACAAAAATAAAAAGCATGTTTTCATAATAGACTAAAGATATGGTAGACCGCTTATTCGTCTTCTTCGCATGTACCCAACATTGACCTACCATAAAGGAATTTAGTGTTCTAACCTAAAATCCTAACCTCGCCGTTCTCGCTAGACGTTTAGCAGAAAAGCAGTTCAATGTTGGGACACGGATATTGGTTGTGCGCAGCCAGCGAGATAGGTCTACCTCAGCTTAGTCTACGGTTTCCATATGGCAGTCGCACACTACAACGGCTCGGTTCGGTCAGTCTCGGCATTCTACCGACAGCTCTGGCCGGAACCGGCCGACTGCGTGCCTTTGAAAATATTCGAAGGTCCGATCAGTCTGAATGGAAAAAGTGTCAATGTTATATTGAAAATACGTCTTCCTTGAAAAGTAAGGTAAACTACCCAAATAAGAGATAAGCTCCTATGAGACATTGTGTTATCCATTCCGGTAGGTGCTGCCAACTCTCGCCCAGGGGAGACAGGCGAGATCCCTAAGAGATGTGACCAATTAGGATAGTGTCTCGTATTAGGATAGTACCTAAATTTGTTTCAGCAGCTGAAGTAAAATCATGTGTTACTGAAAGTAGTATCGAAGGAAAAAATAACGCGTAGAATATGCTTGAATTTTTATTGTTTGATTCGTTTACACTATGGTTATGGCCAGTAATTTTAATTATAGTTTTAATGTCTGCTTTGACAAACCGCAAAACTACTAACGTAATTTTTATTTAGATCACTAATGTTGTTTTGCATGTTAGGTAGGTAATTTGTTTTGGTTTATTCATAAACTATTTTATTCCTATGAGGTAAAAGTCGGGAACCTCATTTTTTAATATAATTAATGTATGCTGAATTCGATTAGCCCGGTTCCCAAGCTAAACTTTTTCTTTTTGATATTTTAGCAAGCATAAACAAAATTACCTTCAAACTGCATTATACTGGCAATTAAATTATAAGCTTAAGTACATGTACAATATCTCCTATGCCTTAATGTGCAGTCTGAAGCTATGTTGTTTTGCACTTGTGGATGTTCTATGTTTATTTACAAAAATATTATTACTGGTATCATATTATATTGTTTCTTCTCAAACGACGATCTACCCAGTGGTTTTCTTGACGAGGTGTAAGCCTGTAGACTTCAGCTTGTGCATATTTAACCTTACAGTAAGCATAAACAAAATTGCCGGCAAAACTGCATTATAATTACAATATGTTATAACCTTCTGTCCAAGTAATATACGTCATAATACTTAACGTGTAGTTCTGGTGGTATCTACATCTGTTTTATATTGGTTTATTGAAATTGCTACTGTTCTGTGCTTATTATCAAAAATTTTATTGATATTTTTGGAATCCATTGATTCTTCTGAACAGGTGGCGATGGAGCCAGTCGTTTCCTTGAAGAGGGTTTTCTCTGTTGATTATAGCTTGTGTATATTCTGCCAAAGCCATAAAAACAAATTCCCATTAGTACAGCAAGTGGTCATGGACTTAGTACAGTAAACGCTGCTGCATTCGCCAGAAGGAAGTTAAGGCACTCTACGAATATACAAACGATTGACAGTCTTTCAAATGTGTTAAATTATGGCGCATATTTAACACTTGTGTGACAAGTTGTGCTATGCTCACTTCACGGACAAGAGTAAAATCGAACGTTTACGGGTAACTCAAGCACAGTACTCAAAGGGAGAAACACGTTGCAGTAACATTCATGTTGAAGTTGGGGACAGTCCTTCACTGGGCAGCATGCAATTTCTGCCAAATCAGTGACAGTAAACAACTCACTAATAACAAAAGAAATGAGTGAAAGGATTCTTCTGGCTTCTCATCTTTACAACGTTGCCATTCGCTTGGCTGGAATAATATACCTCATAGCAGCAAAAGCCAAATACCATCTCAATTGTCTTAAGAAGACTCACCAGATCGACCTAAAAAAAAAATCATCCGACACAGACATTGCTTTATATGGCTATGTAAGGAGCTACACCAAGCAACTGACAAAAGTCATGTAATTCTTCTGGGGAAGCCTGGGAAAGGTGTATGGGGCAGGCTGGGGAATCATCTACTAGAGTTCAACAGTCCTGCTTTAGTAGAAGCATAACATTCAATTAAAAGTAGCAGTCACAGCTAGATAATCTGTTTACATTCTTCCAGCCTCTTGACTAGTCCCCATCAGAGCGTAAAATTATGTTCATTCCCACAAAATATCAGCCCCCTGTAGTTCTGCAAATGAAAGACGACACCACAGAGGATACTGAGGAATGCTTAAACAGCTTAAATATGAGCCTGAAGACAACATTATTCTATCTTTAATACATGCAGCACAGAAAATTCGTGGGGATTTGATTGCGATCCCTAGTCACCAAGGTTATTCTGTAATTGAATAACATGTAATGCAATAACATGCATTCTAGGTAGTTTATACATGCTATTGAGAATTATATTTGGTGGTCAAGAGTCCATAAACTATAATAGTGATGTAAATGAGGCAAAACATATACGAAGAAAATATCTCTGTGTATCACAAGATATAGTTTATGGTGTCAGTGAGGGCAAAAATGCACTCCTAAACATGTTAGCCTTGCCAATACACTGCACAAAGCTAAGCGGTCGAAATATCTCGTTACACTTTTCAACGTGACTGGACACTGCCTGAGCTATGAGCAGGTCTTGCAATTAAACACCTCATAGGCTAAGAGCACTATGAAAACATTAGAACAAACAATTAGTGTAGTAATTCCACCGAACATTGTGATGAACAAATTGATCCACTACACGTGACAATATTGGTATCTCGGATGAGACATTCGATGGGAAAAAATACTTTTCATGCAACCCAAATGGCTGCTTGGCAACGGGGCCTGACAACAGATGCTGCTCTGCAAGTGCTTCAGCCATCTACCAGGTGTTGCTGCATTGTCCCCAATGTCCTTCGGGAGCTGCATCCTGCCGGCATTACTCCTAACAAATGTGAACCAGTATTCAATGCACCTGTTGATATAACATGGTTTAATGAAGAGGACAATGATTGCTAGAAACTAGCAGAAGCTACAGATCTAGATTTCTTTCGGAGTCGCCAAGATTCCGAGACAAGACCTTCCTAGACAGTATTTAATATATCTATCTTATCAGTAAATCCAGAGCAGACAGCAGCTGGACACTTATCCATAATCCTAGATCCAGCTCATGAATTGGATACTTTAAATACAGCTGTGAAGAGATGCATGTCAATATCTTCATATTTTGGGCAGGAACATGCAGTCATCTCAGTGGATGAAGCATTATACAGCAGACTTATGGAGATAAAGTGGTCTGTTCCAGAATACCTGGAGAAATTAATTCCATGCCTTCGTGGGCTTCATATCTCCATGAATTTCATAAAAGCGATAGGACAACATATGGGTGGATCTGGATTAGCTGAGGTGTAGTTGGAAAGTGGACTGTTGGGGCAAGGTGCAGTTGAATTGGTTCTCGCAAGAAAGGCATACAATATGAATATGAGGGCTCACAAACACACATTACAGGCCTTGTGGAGAATTCTTGTGGCAACATTTCTGTCATATTTTGCTGAAGCAGATAATGACTACCACACAGAGCTTTTCACATTAGGCGATGATGAAACATCTGAACGAATCCCAGAACTGGTATCACTTCTTATGCAGGAAAGGATTCAAAAGCTTCTTGCCGATTTTATCGAAAGTAAATCTGAGGATGTCAACTTCATCTTCTGGTGGCAATATATAGACATGGTGGCAATACTGTTGCAGTTCACTCGATCCCAGTGCGATGGTATGTGAGATCTCCATCTTCACTCTTTCCCTCAGATGTTGCCATACTCAAAGCGGTATGACAAATATATGTAGCTGACAAGCACCAACATCCAGATGAAGTGGCATCAGAGTTTCGAAAGGGCAATTTTGTTGTCAAGGGATCTTCTCAAACCTTCAACCAAGTTGATCCTGGCCAAACTATGGGGTGGATAAATAGCACAGAAAAGAAAGGTGGCAGAATCATTAGTATCGCCAAGACAACATCAGCACTGTGCAGGTGGACATTTTCATGTAACCCGAGATCTCACATTGCAGCTAGCACACAAGCAATGTTCAATCTCCGTCTTGGGAATACCTACCTCCACAATGAAGCAATAGAGTCTCGACAAAAGTGTGAAATGATAGTGAGAGTGCCTTGGTATCGACCTTCAGAGCCTTCAATGTGTTTTCCACTCGAACAAAATATCTGGCAACAAATTCAATCCAGGACTCACTACTTCATGAGAAACAACATGGAAAAGAGGAAGTACATTTACTTCCTCTTTTCCATGACTTAGTCCAAAAGAGATTGATTCTTCCAATGCTACACTACAATTCACATATTTCATTCTGTGCAATTCTCAAGAGGAATAAGCAAACATCTGCACTCTATATGAAGTGGGTGACGACACTAAGAATAAAGGCAAGAAAACCATCTTGAAGACCGACAGAAATGTCTCTCACCGTCTAATTACTGCTTATGAAGCTGGTCGACCGGTTGACTTGGCATATGTTCTAAAACTTGAGAAATAGTTCAGTTCCTTTGTCCCATATGGAAATGAATTGTACACTTTGTACTGGGAACAAATCTATTCTAGCAGATTTGATAACGGAAAGAATTAGTTGTCCTGAAACAATTCAACTTCACGAAATTTCATCTTGTCTAGTCACTGATGGACAAGCACTTGTGGTAGCCCTGGGAAAGCCTGAGAATGCACTAATCTTTGGAAATCTGGCTGACATGTACATTATGACAGTGCTGAAAGTATGCTACAGGTATCAACGGATAGATGTTGTGTTCGACAGGTACAGAGAAGAGACTATCAAGAGTACTACCAGAAAAAGGTGTATCAAATCCACTCGACCGATTAGACGACTTATTGAGGATCGCGATGTACCTCTTCCAAAGACCAGGAACAAATATCTTCCAGTAGCCGAAAATAAAGCACATTTAGCGAACTTTTTGTCAAATGAGTTGTGTGTTCACAAGCACCAGAGGACAAGGAAATTGTGGTCGCAGGAGGGTTCAGGGACGAATTCAAGGGTAGGTCATCTAGAGGAACTACTGATATAAATGCGCTGAAATCAACACATGAAGATGCAGATACGAGACTCGTGTTGCATGTTGTGCAGAGCCAGTTTAGGACAGTGGTTGTCTCATCACGGGCCACAGATGTTCACCTGCTTTTGGTTTCCCACTTACAACCATGCACACTGTGACCATCTTTGGATGATGCCAGGTACATCAAAGAGACGGCATAACATACCGATCAATGCTGTCTTTCAGAATCTACCAAATGATCGGTATGCAACATTGTTACCATTTCATGCTTTAACTGGATGTGACACCACCTCCTACTTTTCCAATCACATCAAACGCTCATCTTGGAACGTTTTCAAAGAGCACCACTAACTGCTGACGAACCTGGGCATTAGTACACTCACTGAGAAGACTCTCAAATCCGCAGAAGCTTTCGTTTGCAGAATGTATAACAACAGACTGTTGATGCTGCAAGACATATCTTGTTCTCGAAGACTGGTAAACCAGAATCAATGCCTCCGACAAGTGATATCCTTCCTTTCCATTTGATGCGAGCACACTATCAAGCTATGGTGTGGAGAAATGCCCACTGTGCTATGCCTAACCTCCCTACGCCTGTGGAGATGAGATGAAAATGTGGTAATTTAGGACTAGAGCCTATTTCCATGTCACTGAGGGTTATCCCTGAAAGTTGTCTGGAAATTATCTCATGTGCGTGTCAGAAGCAGTGAGAGTCGATACTACAAATGTCGGAAATCAGAACTCAAGTGCACGTCAATGTGTGTGTGTCGGCAACAGAGACATAAGGCTCGTATACCTTGTATGAATTCTTATGTAGTCAAGACAAACAGGCTGAAATTTTCCGTAGTGTTTATAATTTACTCAGCTTCATTATTCTTAGACATTATTTTATTTTAAGACATGTTACTTCCCATTTTTCTGTTGTGAACTATTAATAGGCCTATAGGATTGAATATCTGTCTCAATGTGAATGTAACAGTACTACACAATCTAGGGATGTTAGACCAGTGTTGTACTCATTCTGAGACTAAATATGTATGGTAAATGATTATTATGCCCATGCATTTACATTACATTGAAGTACTTGCTTGGTATTGAACAGAAATGATATATATCGGTCATTTTGTTTTTGCTTATTAAATAGTCATACTCTCGGAAATCAGCTTGGAAACTGGGTTGATTGCATTCAGCATGCCCTAATTATGTTAAAAAATAAGGTTCCTGACTTTTACCTCGACGTTTATAGAGAGCCTTCATTCCAAAATCCATCTAGACTAATAAGGTCAGCTTCCAGTTGCTGGGCACCAATAGCTGGTAACACTGATCCTGGTCCATGCTACAAGGTTTTTTCAATTTAATTGTTAAAAAGTTCACGTTTTTGGAATATTACAAGACGAGCGGGCCATATCGGATTTCTCGAGACAGGACCAGAAAAGCTGGACGTGGTCTCCACTGATAGAAAATTCTGGTAAATTTTAGAGTATTTCACGAGGCCGGCTTTGAATGCAGGCCGCCCAATGCGGTAGAAGACATGCCGCGGATGTCTGACGGCATGTATGGGCTACACAGCCACCTAGTTATTTTCATTTAGTGATTCGGCGCACGAGTTGTAATTTTATACCAAGGACTTTAGAAAGCATTTGAGGCCCGAGAGCCTTTATTTAGGGGAAGACTGGAAGTAAAAAATTAATTACCAAAAGATAACATTTAATTTTTGGTCAGAAATCACCAGAAGATTTTACTACGTAGTTCATCAATCTACGTCAGCGATATAATTTATGCCAGATAAGTGAGAAACGAGGTGAGCAGACTCTTGAGCTATTTTTATTCACTTCCATACTCTCTTTGAACCAATATGAGTAATTTTTGTTTTAACACGAAAACCCTAAGTTTGTCTCTATTCTCTTTAACGATTCAATTCTGTCAAGCTTTCAACGTGAACCTTGTAATAAAATGTTACACACTGTTTATATATTTTTTTCTCTGTTTATGATCAAGCCAGACATTGGTCATTTTATTTTGTACATATTTTGAGCCTTTCCAGGAGGTGGCCATCAAAATAGTTACATTTTATTAAGATTTCTTTATGTTATTGACAAAATTAAATATATAAAATAACACTTAACTTAAGATTTGCAAATTACCATACATCAAATCATATCGTGAAATAGTTACATAGGCTTAGTTTGGTAAAAGTATTGCAAAATGTTTCTGAAAAGAAGACTTCTATTTAATGTTAGGTATAAATAACCAAGGAATAATGATATACATGTAAAAGAAAGTTTGTTGAAAATTTAATATGCAGATTTTATAAAAAAAAAAAAAAATTGTTAATCCTTTAAGAACCACGTACTATTGAGTACTTAAAATTTTGTGCTGCTAATGAGTGAATAAATTAGACAAAACGACGCCGAGGATTCCTTATTTGTTTACGAAGGGGCATTTTCAGCACCAGTATGTGTTAAGGAGTTTTTCATAAGGGATTCTGTTAAATTCCTGAAATTTGAGTCTCTCAAATTTGTCGGCAGTTTTACTATTGGATGAATCTCAAGTAAGAACCAACAATTTGCAATAAATTAGTTACCTATATTTTCCAAGTTGTAACTATTGGATACATATATAAAAAAAAAGAAGTTCAATGAATTTAATATTTCTAAGGAATGAATCTTGATGAAGTTTTAAACTTATAAAAATGTTTAAACAGAAAGAAAAAGCTGAATTTTAGTAGTTGAAATCTAAAATGTCAATGGTTAAACTTATGTGGAAAATTGGATTCAACAACATCTTATATTTTGATAATTACACCCAGAAGCCCAAAATATAAATATTTAATATTCTCAAGCAAAAACTAGCCGCAGAGGCAAAAATTAGTTTTTCAACTGTGTTTAAAATTCACTCCAGAACCCAACAAGATTCGTATCATGAGTATTGGGGAATAATACTATTGTTTGTGGTTCAATAGTCATAATTTCTCTACAATTCAGCTAAAGCTGACAGCAGGAGTTAATATTACTTCATGTGTGATGTTATTTTAGTGTGTGTGTGTCTTGTTAAATAGTTATCTTCGTTGTTATTCTTCATTAAAGTTGTAAATAATTACATTAATGTTTAGTTGATGTGTTCTAGTGTTGATTGTGTCCTCTTGTATTTCCTGTTCATAATATGTTGTTCTGATCTAATCAATTGCTTGATGGTAGAGTACACATTTACTTGAAAATAGTATTTGTTTATACCAGGATAAAGTTACACCATACATTTATTAAGTAGTACTTGAACGAATAGGCAAGGTACAAATCATTATATTCCAGTATTTGATTAGAAAAGGAATTATTTAGACGTACAAACAACCCTGAGGTCAACTACCTTTCTTGCAAATAAGAGTGAAATTAAATTTCTGTTGTTACCGATTTACACATTACACTACGACTTAAACCAACTTACATTATATTTGAGCAAGACAAACTATGCCAGCTAACCGAAAAAAAAAAACATTTAAAACTGAGAGCTTAATCAATTAAAAGTATTATCTGGAACTTGCGTAGATTTTGAAACATAACTATTTACAATTTTCTTCAAGTCTTCTGTCATGTGCCCTTAACTAAATTAAATGATATTAAATATTACTCACTCAATCTGTTCTTATTATTTCCGATAAATCAGTGAAGTGTGGTTTTTTTTCTGCGAGTTGTCGACTCGTTTTTCAGTCTTAAGCTGTGCTATCAAACAGGTGACCTTTGGTTCCCAACAGTATCTTATAGCACATCATTTGAATATGTTGTGTGTGTTTGTGTCATGTACTACTACGAAGCCGGGCAAGTTTCACAAACATAGTCGACATTTCATTAGTGTCATTCCGATGTGAGGCTATAACATTTATACACCACACACGCTACACTGTCTCCGCCTACCACCGCACATAGTAAACAGTACTGCTTCACAACATATCTGCAGGTAGGTTGTGAGGTTGTGGTGCATTTAAAGCAATATTCTTTAACAATACCTAATACAGATATATTACGACGGAAGAGAGCACAATGGCAACAACGGCTTTTAACCGGGAGGGTGGAGACCATAGACAACAGACTCAACGGAGATTGGTGGAAACCTTTCACATAACCGTGATGTTCGCATGCTCTACAATTATATTTATAAGTATTTTTAAAGCCCTTGCTCTATAACTTAGAAAAATTGTTCATTAGTCTATGAGCGTAGTTTTGACTATAAATGCTGTAATTATAATAAATTTCCCCCATTATAATTTTTAATTCAGAGTACTATTTTCTTTTACAATCATCGCCAAGAGCACCAACATAATAAAAAACATCCTGCAACAACCATCAGCTGGCACAGTACTATGGAAATGGGGGCATTTACTGTTTACATACTGTATAGGTTGGCACAACGTCTGTCAAATTTTAATGAAATTAAATGAAACAGAGTATAGAATGATTACTCTCGGCACTCTATTTTGCTAGACTTGGCTCATTTGCAAGGGTTTGCAGAACAATTAAGTACTACAATATTTTATATGTGAATGCACATTGCCCATTTTATTTGAAAGAGCTTAGGTATTTTAATTTTTTGTTCAAAATATACAAACACGAATCCATGCATACTAACTTTATTAGCATTATTTTTCTGTTATGGAAGCATACATTTTTTAAAACGACTCGCGCAACATTTAGTTTTCATCCCCTGGTTACGTACAGGTTAGCTAGATGTGACAGAACATCTTGGGCCTTATTCATAATCAGAGCATCGTCCAAGGATGATCCAGAGATGATTTTCCTCGGAGTTGGTCTGGGGTTAGTCCGGACTAAGGGTGGACTAACTGTATCATATTTATAAACCCCGATTAGAGCGAAACTAACTTTAGTCGAAAGATCATAGAAGTACACGCTAAACTCAATATAACTTATTTAAAATAAAAATGTTTTTCCTTTTCAAACTGAACAGTAATTTACAATAAGCGTCAATCTGCGCAAGAACAAATAAACTATTATCAGTTATATTGTGTGCTGAATTGAAAATAAAAGTAGAAGTTTTGTAAATATACATATATCCCACAAAGTAAGCAAAAGGTTATATGGAAGGTCTCGACAATTCTACAGTTTTGATTATTTCTTTTCAAAAGTGATGCTCTCGATAGTATGCAGAGTATTTTCTACCCAGCTTCTGTAAACAAATCAGAATCTCATTATTCATACAGTTTAATTTACAATCTCTTTTTACACTCGTCCACAATATTTTGCTAAGCGAGAATAGCAATTTCGTTATTTTTTACATTAACTTCACTTATATTCCTTTTAACCTTGTTTTAGGACTCTCTATATTGTAATATGGGCTGGTTTCATTTTATTACGCCAATATTGTCTTTATAATGATATTAAGTGAGTATTGTAATGCTAATTAAATTGCAAAAAGACATTTAAAAATTGTTAAAATTCTATAACCCAGACAAGATTCGATCTTGCAACCTTCTGCATATCAACCCACTACATTTGATCAAAGTGTAAATACTTCACTGTATATATTCACAAAAATGGATTTGTATTGAAATTCTCTTTGAGTGTATTAATATCACGTCTCCTAAAAATACGTTTTCAGATAAGGCATTTGATTGACACAAGAATAGAAAGGCATTGTTGTATCTACCAACTCGTGTTTTATTAAGCTTATAAGGTATATTTCCTTTGAATTATTATTCGCGGAACATTTCATTCATTACATCGGCATATTTTTGTACACAGATTGACAGAATCGGCTTTAAACGTAATTTTTGTGTTACATAAACTTTATCTAGCTTCCCTTGGCATATTAACGAAACTGTCATATTTTATATTCGTCATGTTTCTTTTTGACCTTAATACCTCGTTAAATACGGACTAAAAGTTAGGCCGTACTAAAGCAAGATGATCCTCCGAGTAGCAATTAAAATGCTCTCTGAATGCGATAAATATTGGTCGAAGGATAATCTTTCCTTAGTCGGGACTAAAACGACTATAAATAAGGCCCCTTGATTTTACTTACTTTAGTACAGACATAATCACTTGATAGAAAATTATTTGGTAAAGTCACGAGTCACTCTGAGAATGGGTTCCCAGCCATCACTGGTTCGGCTTTCTTTATATTGGAGCTAGTCACTATAAGGAGCACAAAAACTACTGACTCAAGGGAATGAAAAGAAAAATTAAAACTAATTCGTCTGCACAAATATTTAAGTTTACAAACATAATTATGGTTTCTAGTCATAGTCCATTCCTCATTTTTATCGTATTGGAATTTATGTTTTTATTAAACCAATGACTGTGTGCATATATATATATATAATGTGGCGATTAACATGAGTTAAATATTTAGCTCTGTTTATTAACTGGTCAGGTGTTTTATATTAAAAGCGTTTTAATATTTTATAGTTACCGGTTATGTACCTCATAGTGAAAAGATACCTTAATATTTGAATAGTTTCTATTGTACATATGCACCATAAATCCTGGTATAGGCTATAAACCAAACATATTGTTACATGTCACTGGTCTGCTGACGTTGGCTTCGCATCCCGCGCGAGCGAGGACGAAGAGTCGTTATATGATAGCGGCGGCAGCGTGAACGATGGTGACAGCGTATCAGATACACAGAGCGAGCCGATACTTTAATACCTGTAGCGGAGCATTCTGCTGACACTGGTTGTACGATTTCTTCCTTTATCTGAATAATTGTCTGGATTACCGACCCCGTCCTCCCATCACGACTCGGGGTGCGTTGAAAATTCTAAATTGTAAGGCGCACACTTTCAATATTGCGACAGGCCTCGGGGTTGGGAGTGAAGTTGAGTTGGAGTTAATGAATGAATGAGTGGCTGGCTGAGTTCCGAGCGATAGAAGACAAGCAGCGAGAGAAGTGAGTGGCGGAAGGAATGTCTACGATTGAGAGTAGGGCAGTCTGCGAATACTGAGATTATCAAGCAGTGAAGGACGCGGCTGGCAGGCTGACCTTTTTGACTGGATGCGTGAGTGAAATACATTATAAATGATGAACAGATCAATTGAACATGTTTTATTAATTAGCATGAGTTAATTGACTGTAACCAGCAAAGACAATTAGTTAAGTTGAAGGACATCACATACTGCGCTCACTGTTAAATAAAAAGAGTAAAAGTGGCGACGAATAATTTAATGCTGTATATAGTAGCAGAATGAATAAATTAGAAATCAAATTAGTTTCTTTCATTTTTATTAAGCCATTCATCACTCACGAACTTAGATACGCCCCTCAGGCATTCTTCATGTAACAATACTGTGAATTGAGGATGTCCTCTTGCGTGCAAATAATGCATTCTTCCAGTAGTAACCTACGTACTAAAACTACCATAATGATCCTATGTACTGAAACGTTTTCTGTGAAAAGTTCTGGAAATACGAAGTTATGCCAGAAAGGATAAAAACTATTATCTATATCGCTATCTTTTTACTTTTATCATATGTCTATTAATGGAGAAAAAATCGTGAAAGTGGAAAATATCGCATTTTTAAAGATTGCCTATGAAGTTTCTTTAAGCGGTAAGAGAAAAGTACGATTATACGCACGTACTTTGGTCTGTGTACTTTCATCGCGTGTAATAAAACCCCAAAGTTACAGATCTAGTTTACACAGTAAAGCGTTACACTGCACTCCTTGCGCGTAGGAGCGATGAGGCGCTAGGCGTGCGTGTTAGTGTCGCCCGTATCGCGCCCTCGCTTATTGACATTGGACGCGCAGCTACATGGTCCCCTTAAACAGACTACTCAATTCAGGAAAGAGATGCTAAACCTTGCATAAAAAAAGTGATAGATTTTTCTTCCAAATGTAGTAGAACTGTAGCATGAACGATTAGTTTGAATTACTGAGGTAAATATATTAATTTGTATATGATTTATTATGCGTGATGCCAATAGTATCACAGTAGGTCTAACTTTTGCATTATAATAATATGGAGCCAATAATGGTAAACTTCTCTACTGAGGCACAGCCACTTTCAATTTAAAAGAAGGCAGTGGTTCGGCTATGCTCAATACGAATATACTTGCAGAGACATGCAATTTGTACAAACTTTAAAATGAAATGTAGACATTTGCGTGGGCATGTACGTGTGCATATGCTTTAGTATTTAACCTATATGTATATAGACTATTCATTAAACAATTATAAAATTTTAGAAGTGATTTTGTGCATTGAAAGTAAGCATGAAAAACTAATATGTCTCTCGTTACAGATAGGTATCATACAACAGAATGAAAATATAAAATATTCGGCATTTCCTACTGTTTAGCATACTCTAATAGTCCAAAGTCGTCTACAATTCAAGTTCGTGTTCATAAAATTAATAGCATTATCAAATCTTTAACTTCTGCAATTATGTTTGATAATTAACGAATGATCCATCATTTGAGAATGAAGACTATTCAGTTCATAAAATCTGGCATTCTGCATTACTTAATGTTACAAATATTTATTATCACATTGAGTTGGCTTAACAATATGCTGTCTCAAACCCCTCAATGTTTGCAAACTTTGTGAACAAATACTGTCTGAGTACTGTATTCCCGTAGAGATATTTATTACGCCGCGCCGTAAATCTTCACATCAAATATTTATATTCCTCCCTCCACCCCGATTTAGGCCGGGTTCACACTTGCGTTGAAATGACGCGCGACGTCGCGCGATGAGCAGACGCGCGTTATTTCCGACGCGAGCTGTACAGTTCACAGCTGCGTAGAAACATCGCAGTTTGCAGTAGTCGTACCGATGTCATGGCAACAACATGAATCAAGTAATTAAGAAGAAAAAGAAAATTGTTTTCGCGTATGTTGTGTATAAATGGATGTCGAAAAAGAACAGAATGTGGGATCACCCATATGTATATGCGTATTCGTGACACGGTTCATGGAATTGCGAGAAGATGGAAACAAATTTTTCTATTACTTTAGAATGAGCGTAAAATCATTTGATGAAATGGTAGTAAAACTTCAGGGCGGAATCAAAACGGAAGACACCAAATTACGGGTTGCTATTAACACCAGCAGAAATGTTGGCGATTACGTTAAGGTAAGTGTGTTATAAAAACATTGTCAATATACTTTACAACATTATGTATTTATACATGTAACAGATCACAAAGCATACACGTGTGTTCCAAAAACACAATATCTCACTCAAGGTCTACATTTTACCTGTAGAACATAATGTATGAAAACTAACAAAACAGTTCTATGATCCACCGAATATATCGTCACTCGAGGTGTCCGATGGTGAAAAATGTGACTGGGAATAAGACGGGCTCACAACAGCATTCCTAGCAGGAGAAAGTTCTGCCTGTTCGTGTGGCGTTGTATGGAAACCGTCTTGAGATGCTTGTTGTGGGCTGGTTAGGGTAGGCAATGGATTTGGAGTTGAAGTCACCGGGAGAGTTGTCAACAAGGTCCTAGGAGTTGATGGTTGGCATGATGTAGAATGTGATTGTTGAAACAAACCATGTCGGGGTGGCGAGACAAACGTATGTTGTGGATACGTAGATGGAGTAATATAATGTGGATACTGTTGATAATGAACACGCAATGTATGAGCAAATGAATTATTGGTGTGGTTGAATGATAATGATGCAACACTGTGAGTCGGTATGGGAGGTGCTTGTAAGGAAATGCCTGACTGATGTGTAACCTTGCTTCGGATGCACTTCATGACACTTAAAACTTCACTCCGAAATTCCAGTTTTTGATCAATTGAAAACGTATTTCGTGTCAGCAATAAGGATTTGAAAAAATGTAAGTCGTCATTATCTTCGCTGGTCGTTGCAGACGTTGGTAACGGTGTATTAATATAATCCATTAAACATGCTGTAACTTATTTCAGCTGGTGTTTCTGTTTTATGATACTCCGCGGGTTCCTGAATATGACTTGTTCCATCGGAGGGCGTGTCATTGTTGCAGTAGTTATTTCCTGTGTTCTTTCAGGTAATGACGATTGGGTACTATTAGGTTTTGTAACTTTTAGTAAAAAGGACATTTGCTTGCTCAAGTAATTATCCTTCAAGTTCTTCCATTTGGCCATCAGTTTTCTTCCTGAAACCAAATAATGTCACCCATTTGTTTTACTTTAACAATGTATTACAGTTACATCTGTATTAAGAGAAATTTTCAATATGACAATCTTTTTGTTATCTTGATGCATATTCTTTACAGGTATTTGGTGAGTGTATGCAGTTTGGTGGATTTACATTATTTCTACAGAGTCGGCCGTTCAACAGCAAACATGATCGTGCGGAAAGTGTGTAAAAAAATTTGGAACACACTGAAAGACGAATGTCTTTCCTTGCCTACAGAAGAGATGTGGCTGAAAAACGCTGACAGTTTCTTGCAGAAAGAAAATTTCCCTAATTGCATAAATGCGCTCGATACCACCTATGGGCGGCTCTCTACATTTCAATTACAAACACTGCCATTCTATCGTATTGTTAGCTGTGGCTGATTCTAATTACAGGTTTATTTATATTGATGTTGGCAAAATGTTTGCTCACTGTTTACATTTTATAATGTTCCACGACAATGTTTTGTACATATGTAAGTACATTATAAAACTGTACTTTTTATAATAAATACTCGTTATAGTTACAAGTGTATACATACCATATTCAGTTTTCTCCTTCTCTGTTTTGGTATTAAAATTGTCAAAAATAACTTCACGTATCAGCCGCCATGCTGTTATTTCTTCTCTCCTGTCTTTGATTCATTGTTCAAATCCCGAACAGGATGCTTTTGCACTTGGAAAATAAAGTTTTCCACATCGATACTGTCGTCCTCCTCCATACTACTGCGCGACAGTTCAACGTAAGTGTGTACTGCTCCGTAACCGCACGTGTACGGCCTCTGCGCGCGCTGCCTCGCGTTGAGGCGGGCATCGCGCGGCATGATCGTCGCTAGTGTGAATTGTGCCACTGCAACGCAACGCGTGATGAATCACCGCATGGTGACGCGCGTCACTGCAAAGCAACTGTGAACCCGGCCTCAAGGTCCAACCACCCGCGATTTCCACCTCCATCGTTGTTACTTTTATATAATGTGATTTTAATTAGATACTGTTGACTATTTTTACAGGAAAATTGGACTCAATAACAGAAAAATAATAGACCTCTGTTGAAAATCACACGCAGAAGGTAAAGATATCATCCAGCCCAAATTGTCGCAAGAGCACAGTCACTATCTGTGGTCGCCAGTAAAAATTCTCCATGTCCGGTTTTGTTGAATGTATAAAAACATTCGACAAAACCGCTCGTATACTGCAGTGCCACTGTCTTGCCGCTCAGCTACAGACCAGTCCGTGCCGAGCCCAGACGGCTGCCGGTAGTAATACTTGCACAGTGAAACTGAACTGCTGGTTTCCAACGTAAATCTAAAAAGTGTTCCCCTGTCTGCAGCCATGTTGCGCGTTAGGGGCCACAAAAAGCCTGAGCTCTAAAGCCGACTCTTGCACACACACACCACTGGCCTCATCGCATTTACGATCACGGCGCCCAACTAGCATGTAGTCTTTCCGTTGGCGACTCGCCTGAAAGTGACTAACGGTGAACCTAATTTTTGTGGCTCGCTTAATGAAGATAAAAGTATATTTAAAGACAACTCTTTAAATTATGAATATAAAATTTAGCAGCTAAAACTAATTCTGAAGATATCCAACTTAATGTTTTCAAACGCCCCACCCCCGGCCCCCCACCCACACACACACACTCGCCCACCTACCATGGCCACCTCCATTCTTAAAAAAAAAAAAAAAACATTTTTTGTATAAATGAGAACTGTCATTTGTATTCAGGCGCAAAAATGTCAAACCGTTTTTAATCTAATGAAAGTGTTCCCTACCAAACCTCTGCCACACACTATATGCGCCTGTCGCGGACACAAACCGTGCTATTGTCGTCTGGTCTGCATTGAGGAATTCTTGAGAGCACAAGAACTGGTACCGTCGCAGACACACGCCTGGCGGCCAACACAGTCGCTTGTCTGGAGCAGACACAATAAAAACAAAGGCATGGTACATGCTCGCAAGCCACCCTACAGCTCCGCTCTTGACGCGGCTAACAGGAAACCATCAAACGTGCCGCAGATAATGTGGGAATATAATCATTTCCTACTGTTACCAACAGGGGACTGTTTTCATTAGTAAATTACATAACAATTATATGTGCAGTCTACTCCGAAATTGTAATACACTACGCACTACTGTACAAAAACCTTCGGAGTTGCAATGAACTTTGAAAAAGGACAATCTTAAAACCAAAACTCGCTGACAAAGCCAGCTTCTACAACAACGCGTACGGTTGTGTTACCTTTACATTTGGTTCAGCCATTACTTGATACCACCTCGCACTCGAACTCTGGGCCAATTGTGCAGGAACTCGTGGCATCGCGTCGATTACACAAGTGGACGAACACCTGTGGGGAGATGTTGACCTATGAACATCCCCTTATATAACGCGCTCGTCGGGTTTTCAAAATAATCACGTCACTGAACTAGCCCCTTAATATCATGTTATGCAATTGGGAGAAATGGGTATCTTTCCATTTAAAAACCAAAGTTCATATAGATATCTCAGTACTTAATTACACATCGGAAAAGACAAAGACTGTGTCTTATGAGCCCCAATGTGACGAATTCGAAATCAAAATAAAAATTCCGATACCTTCAACGGTTCGGAAGACATTTGGGATGAACATAGCTTATATAACGAGTAAAAATAGTGATGTGGTTTCCGTATCAGCGATACTATCGATTAATTTTCAAATATCTATTGGTTGGACGTATATTTCCTCGGCTACCTCGTTATCCACTCTAACAGTCAATATATAGGTATTAGTCTTATTTGTTTCGTGTTGTCTTGTAATAGCGAATCAACGCAACATAATCGGGTATGCTTGCTATTAGAATCTTAAACGAGTATTTGATACTTGCCTACGACTGCGGTCGCGCGATTATCACTCACTTCTCGGATGACCACCCACGCTCCTCGGGAAGGCCTATAATACGGTATTCCATTCCTATAACGAAAGTGCCCATGCCGTCGACAAAAAACCTCTGACCCCTTTTTTGGCGCAAGAAAATTGCAACTACCTCTCCCTCTCCAGGGCAGTGTAATGACCCCCTCAACATGTCACCCTATTGTTCCATGGCCCGGGAATATTGTGCGGGTCTGTTAATACCGAAGGATACGTATTTATTGCATCAAAATTGCATTTACGAAAAATTATTCTTGAAATCCATTCTACCATACTGATTGCTATTATGTAATAAATCACTCGGGTTACTATTCCTGGATCTAACTTGTAAAACCCGTACATATGCGACACGTGTGGGGGGGGGGGGGCAAAGAGGACCGGAAGTGTGAAGCATCACTGGCTGCCTGGGCAATATGTGCACCGGAAACGGCCAGCCACTCACGCCATGGCACCAACTGTTCAATACTAAAACACCTTACAATTAAAACCTTTGGTAGAATGATAAAATAATGCAATGCCATTAGCTGACGAGATGACTGTTAAAAAGGTTATCAAACTAGTACAATAAATGTAAATTACAAATTATTTGCCTATCATAAATTTAACTTACATAATACAATGTAGGGTCACAACAAAATGGGGAAAACCATCCGCCACACGAACTAGCGATGTATGTGCAAGAGTACTAACAACATCCAGCTTTTCATACTTTTCATTCTGTGCCAGTGGCAGTCATTAACGACTAAAGACAACTATGCCTGGACGAACACAAATTTATATATGGGCGCTCCCTTTTTCGTTAGGGAAAAACATCCGTTCTAACAAAAATTAAAATTTACTAAAACTGCCGGGAAAAGAATTGTATTTATTTCTAATTTTCCCCCTACGTTGCTTGGTTGTCAGTCTATATATTAGCAACAGGAAATTGATATTTTCACTATTTAAATCCAATGTTTCATTTAAAGGCTTATCGTTCCTTGTGTGGCATTATGAAGGCTTCAAAAATTCAGCAGTAAAAACGATTATACTCCTTGAAAAAATGTTTTGCTCGACATAAGATGGCGAGTTACGAGCAAATGCAATGCGTATAAAATGACAGGAACAAAGGCAATGTTGGTGCCATACGCATAGCTGATAAGGCTAGAGCGTTCATTTAGCATAACAAATACGAATAGACTCCTTGTGTCACCCAGTAGCCCGAAACCATATTCAGCCACATTTGTGACTGGTAGTTATCGCGAGTTTGCAACACAACGTCTGCATACACAAATACGTACAACCTTGGGCAGACAGCGAACATCCTACCACCTTCTTCATCCCACAGCAACACACACACCAGAGAGACAGTTTTGCCCAACTGCGAATACGCCAACTATTTCAGTTGACTCCCACCAGGCAGTTACTTCCACTAACCCAGCAGAAAAAATCATTTTAACGCCCCGCATACAGTAGCCACACCTTAAAAATATGATTTGAAACACGCACTAGATTAAAATTAATCTACCATAAAACACCAAACTGCATGGAAGAGTTTCAGAAACAACAAACATTTAAAATCTGCTCAATGATTTCGTAATGGTATCCGTTTATAGATATTTAAGAAACCTTTCACCTTCTCTATGCTGTGCATTTGTTAGAGAGAGTAGGACTATTTTGACAATCATGTATGAATATTCCGAATAGGCTGTTCACGTTTAACTTATTACTCTTAAGAGTTCTGCTTAGGTATACTTACTTTGTATTTACCCCGCACATGTAAAATGATAGAACATCTCACATTATTCATGCATAATTCAAGTGAATATGTGGACATTTTAGGAAAGTAAATGTGTTGATACTACGCGAATTCAGTGCTCATTTATAAAAAAAAATATATAGAAAGGATGAACATCAGTAACCATATATTTTAGCAATATGCTCTCAATAGATCAATTCTTTGAACTACTTTTACTTAACCACTGTCAGCTGGTAACCTGCATATAATATGTTAACGATTATCTGAGCACTTTTGAAATCAACCTTTGAGGAATGTCACAGCTTACTGACAAGCGTCCTGTAAAGTCGGTAGTGACAGTTTGAACATAGTTCCATATCTTAGCGTTGAATAAAAATTGTTAGGTAAACATTTGTAAATACCTAACTTGTTTTTGTTGCTTTGTACATTTTTAAAGCATGTAACTATAATAATTACGAAATTTGTAAAGCCTTTACTTCCCTAACCATTTTGCATAGTTCCACTTGACTGAAACATGAATAAAGCGATCGAGCTCGTAACAATGTTAACTTTACATATGAATACTATGGTTAGCTGGCACGCTGCCTACGTAGAGCAAGATGACCTCCCTGTCTCGTAGACAGGGTGAGGAGGTTGCTGCGAGGAAAAAGATCGTGGAAGGAACTACATCCGAGCATTCACCCGAGTGATTTCGGGGGAAAAAAAGGAAAACCGACATCATGATGGCTGGACCCGGAAGCGAACCCAAATCGTTCCGAATGCGAGTCAAGGTGTTTACCACTGCGCCACCTCGCTCGGTTGTGCGGGAAGGGGATTTGCGCCAACTCATTCGTACCATAATGCCGAAGATTACGTTCCCTTTTAAGAAAACTCTAAATACGATTATATCATATTTGGGCCTGCATAAATGCATAATCAAGACGAGGATAAGCGTTGCATAAATAAACAGCATTGTACTCTCGGCTGGTAGAGGAGTACAAGAGAAAATAGTGTTCGGAGTGTTCGGGGAGGGGGATTGCGCGATAGGCGAGCATTCCTACGGGATCGGCGAGTGACAGAATTATGTTATGGCATAGGAATATGACTAAATATAAATTATTAGAATAACAAAACGATAGGTTTGGTGAGACAAAAAAATACAAACATATTAGCAACAACAGCAAATAATTGAGTGCAACAAATGTAAAATGTCTCTCAAACAAGTTACTAAATGAGAATTTACTATTATATTTATTACGACTAATTAATAATCCCATCATTTCATATTTGACTATTTTAAAACAGAATCATTTCTTACTTTTTCTGGTTTGCTGCAGAAGTTGAAACCACACACCACACACAAGTTACTTGTACATTATTTTCGGACCATCTCTCCACACACACTAAGCACGTTTGGACCCCACTCACCTGAGATGGTATTGCAAATTTTTTCATCCTCCATACTCAATATTTGTATTGTACCTGTAAATTTTCCCTTCAATTCTCGATGTGGATGAAAGCTTTATTTGTTCTTAGCCTGTTTCCTCCACAGACAAGACCTTCGTTTCTTTGAGAAATCGAATGGACCACAATACCTAGTCGGCAAAGGCCGTTTATTTGCACATTAAATTATTTCACTCATACCAGAAGGTGATGAAGTTGGAGAAGAGAGAGGGAAGTGGGGGGAAGGGGAGAGAGGGAGGAAAAGAAAGAGAAAAGGGGAAAAAATAAGAAAGAGAAAAATAAAGAGAAATACGACCAAAGATAACAAAATAGAAATAGGAGAAATAGAAAACACAAGAGAAAGAAACAGAGAAAAGAGAGAGAAAGAGAGAGAAAGAGCAAAATGGGGAGAAAGAGAGCTCGTCGTATGGTGTGGACTCCGAAGAATGACAATCCTTCATTTCTTGGTTTTCTTCGTGACTTCTTTGGACCCCCAACCCATGAAAGAACTATTTTCACTGACGAGTCCGTACTCAAATCAAAAGCAGTATAAGTTTTATCTGGAAAGGTTCTCTCCCCCCCCCCCCCAGTTATTTAAGACGGTTTTTCGCAAAAATTTGTCAAGTTTCGTATTGCTTGCACATAATCCTGTCACGTTAGTATTGATTCAAAAATGACTCAATATACTCTTTCTTAGCATTTTCCGACCCTAACAAATTCAACGCAGTTTAAGAAGTTTTTTTCTTTTACGACTTGTCACAATGCGTCTTTCAAATGTCAAAAATAGTATACCTATTCTGAGACATCGCGAGGGCTGAAATAAAGCCATTATAATTATTACGGTGGCCTTTATTGGCAGCCGATTCGAATCTTTACAAAAGTCTTTGAGGGCAAACAACAAATATAACCGAGTACTGTCGACTTTGTTCTATAATAATCAAACTTTATATATTTAATTATTTTGTGTTGCTCCCATACTGTATAATTTGCAACGCCGCAAATTTAAAAAAAAATAGGTGTGTGCATTACCTTGTCAATTTATAATATCCAGTCGGTTGAAAAACTATTCGCCTGGCTATAGTCAAATTAAATTATCGTAAATACTGCGTGCGAAACTAAGAACTGCCAATACAGGACGTTCAGACGCAGTTTAAAAACCTCCTAAAATAACATTAAAGTAGGTATGTTAATATGTTCTGTTGTTTACAATCGGAACACGAACTTCGAAAAACTTTTAAAGTCAGGAAAGTAAGTACACCAAAACTGGATACTCCAAAGATTACAGCTGAAGTTGAACGGGAATTAGGAACGCACGTCACTGTATAAATAATGATAAAGTCTTACTGGGGACTACTACTTCTCCCTTGATAATTATCAATAAAGCCCTAAACACTGGATGGCAACACCTGCACAGTCGCCGGACATAATCCCGTTGACAATTTGTGGCATATTTTAAAAGCAAGAATACGAAAGCACAGCTAAGTGCTTCATGAAGCTGGATATAATGGCCGAACACCCGAATAAAATCCTACATAAGCCAGACAGACTAAAGCGAATTGCGTAAACTAGGGAACAAAAAACCACAGCAATGAATACTGGAGAAAGGTAGTGTGTAAAGTAAAACTAACCTTTCCAAGTCAGATGGGTGACTAACAGGCGGAGAACTGAAACTCTCACAGCAACAGCGAACATGGTGGAGATTCTGTACTTGATAGGGGATGGGAGGTGAGTGCTAATGATATAAGCTAGCTGTGTTTCATGGACCACAAGGGCCTACATCATTCTGAAGTCTCAACTTCCTAAAATTGTCAATGATATGGGACCTGCTGGGGACTACTCTTTCCTAGATAATGACCAAAAAAAATGCAGTCCTAAACACAAAACTGTGGTTGCTATACAATACGCCAACAGGGATGGCAAGACCTCCATAGTAGCACGGGCATAAATTATATTTAGAATATATGTGGCATATTCTAGAATCGAAACTAGGTGTGTACACCGTATAGAACAAAAATTCTCAAGAAGGCATTATTAGACGAATGAAGGAAGATACCTGCAGAAACAGAAAACTTAAAAGCAATCCTACGACAGTTACAAGCAATCGTGAAGAAGAGGTATAACATGGAGGAGGGGGCACCAGGTATTAAAAACTATAAAGAGACACCCCAAAAAAAATTTTTAAGGTTGCAGACGAATACTTGCTTGGCATTGACAAACTTGAGTAGTGCCTTCCGGTCGCGGCACTCCGTTCATGTTCCGTTTTCAATTCTATCGTCTAGTAATTGTGGTAATACTTTATTTTGTCTAGGCGAGTTATTCCTCGGCTAGCTCAGAGTCAAATAGACACGTTAATTGTCCCGTATTGACTAGTGGTAGCAACGCCACGCACACGACCGGGTATGAATGTCTGCTCTAATTGCCGAAATTAATAAATTATCACAGGTCCGCGATCGACGCACGTTTTTGTGTGATGTAGCCCGCTGCTGTACACCGTGTCTCCGCGGCGGCCAGAATCGCAGGTTCTCTCCCGTGTCTCTCGCCTCCACAAGGAAAACTTTTCACCCCACGTTTTGGAGCGAGAATATCGCCTCTCCGTATCCACGTGTTCCTTTGTTCATTCGGTGCTACAGGGATGTTGTGCGAGTCTGCCAATACTCGTACGCATTTATTTGTGATTCGATCTATTTTACATCAAAATACTGATTGCACACATTCCCTTGCGCCAAATCCATTCGTAAGCCAAAATCCTCCCTCCACGACTCGTGACTGGGAGCAAAAGGTGGGGCAAGAGCCCGCCCCGTTGCCTGGGCCATGGGGCTGACACTATGGAAGCGTTCCACTTGATACGGACGACACTAACCAGTAGCGTACGATAAGGAACGCCATCAGTAAAAATCTGCACTGAGTAGCGCTCAGTATTAGGACAAGGTGGAACACTCATCGAAGTTTTCGGCAAGAATAATGGCGTCTTCTATGCATGGAAAAGCAATGGAAGGCCTAAACATGTTGTCAACGGGGATTGATATTTTTTTCTATTCCATCTTAGTTTCATTCAGGCTCATCAATCGATTATGAGTTCGAAGAATGTGAAAATATACTTTCCATCTGCGTCTTATGCAGATAACAATAACATAACTTGCTCGTATCCATCGCCGCCATGTTGCGTCGCCTGCTTTTACTGAATGTGCCTGACCTGTACGTCAGTAGCATCAGCCGGAAGTATAGCCCCCAACACAGACGCCACAATCCCATTCGTCAGTTACTGATCAGTAGAATAAGTACGTAAAGGATCGCTCGTCAATAATTTCAGCTGCTGTCAGTACCAAATGGAACGCGGCTTATATAGGCCCTTTAGAGTCACTATTTTCTCCGTCCACAGCCGTGTTGCCAACACCAAAAATACAATGCAAACATATTCACGTTTATAAATTATAAACTTAGGAACAACCAAAATACCTTTGTTCAGTTTATGGCTACGAGGTTGTTAGAAATGTAATTTCACTTTTAATATATAGCAAATTACAGAACGACAATTTTGTAATTTCACTCGATAATTTCACAGTTGCTGCCCTGTTCCACTTGATGCTTTTTGACTTGATAATACTGTAAAAGCAGAATGAACATTACTGACAAATAAAAGGAACTGCAGTACCATCAGATCAAGAAGCGAGGGAGCGATACGGGCGACACTAACACACACGTCTATAGACTTTTCACGGTAAAATGAGCACTTTTGACGCCCTAGTTTTTACTTTCAGTCATTGTCTATCCTATAACCACCTTTATAAATAAATATTGCCATGTAAGTAATAAACACAGTGTGTATATTCCACCGCTCTAGGAATTTAACATCTAAGGTTAAAATAAAATGTATGCATTGACTAGTGTTCCAAATAAGAGGGCTTTCAAAAGTGCTCATTTTAGCGTGAATAGCCTGTAGTGCCCCATCGCCCCTACGCGAAAGGCGTGCAGTGTTTCCGTCGTGGCGTTGTACGGTGTAAATTATATCTAAAACAGAAGGGTTTTATTGCACGCGATTAAAGCCCACATATTAAACTACGCCCGTATGTTAACACTTTCCTCTTCTCGCTTAAGGAAACTGCATTGGCAAACTTTAAAAATGCGACTTTAAAAAATTTCCACGAATTTTTTCTCCAAGAACACTTATGACAAAAGAAAAAAATACGTTTTTTTAAATCTTTCCTGACAAAAAGTCGTATTTGCAGGACATTTATTTACTGAGATATATGCGTATTCGCGCCAACTATATCAGAAAAAACGCGCAGGTCCATCCCACTCGGCGCTACGGGATCGCTCTGGCACGGTTGTTCGGCAGTCGCGAGTTGCAAAACACAACTCACCTTCACTGTATCTGCAAGGCCGGTAGGTCAAAACAGTAATGCTTCTTAGAGTTTATTTCGTGATAATTATGTAATAATTCAGTATTTATAGATTTGCATAAAAATAATTTGAGTAAAAGTGGCTTACGAGATCAATTTTTTTGCACTACTCAAATCTTCAAAACAACTTCATAAATTGTACCATTGTAATATCGTCTTTTAAGGCGGTCTACCTGCCCCTTGAAATACGCCGCAGCGCTATTTGAAAAACGTGTATTCAATAAAATATTAACGCGTGTCCACAATCGGTTTACCTTTGAAAATAAAGTACATACCCCAGATGACTTAATGGCACTTTCAAGACATTACGCACACCGGAAACAATTTTCATGCCCTCAAAAGTGGTTAAAAGGCATTTGCTGACTGCTTATCTCAAAAAATACTATCCGGATACATAAGAAACTACGATATATAAGCATGCACTGGACTATGCTATGTAGTTGTGTGCAATAAAATTAAATAGTAACTGCACTGCTTTCTGATAGTGCAAACACGGATATGGAACAAAGATACCGCTCATTACTGTAAAATCACAACCACAACAGACGACAGCCCCAAAAATGAGCCTGTAATTTTTCTAAAATAAGTAACAAAGCCTGATTCAGCATTTGTGTCCGTTTTAAGCGCCAGTCCGTTCCCGATAGTAAACACGAAAATGAGAAATTAGGTAACCGAAACGGTACAATATAACGTAAAAGTAAAATAAAAAATTCAAGTGTCTACTTCTACTGTTGTACTTCTGCTCAACAAAATATTTTATGGGCGCGGCTTTATCACGGAAGGAATTGCCTCCTAACATACAAATAAATAAATTTCTGCATGTGCCGTTACTACGAAGTACTGACGTTAGGATTTCTCAAAATGAGTACACAATCTCGGAATATGTTATGTTGTACACCATATTTTAACAATTTGGTAGATAATCTATTCGTTAAAGATACTGTTGAATGCCGGCGCCTGAGGGGCGTATCTGAGTTCGTGAGGGATGGAAGTTTTAATTTAAAAAATTACATGAAACTATATTTTATTTGTAATTTATTCACTCCGCTATTATTTACAACAAATTATCCGTCTCCACTTTGACTATTTCTATTTAATAGTGAGTGCAATATTTCGTGTATTTCAACTGTAATTAACATCCCTCTTAATTGTCTCTGTTGGTTACATTCAACTAACGCAGACTCATTATCAACACGTGTTCATTCGATCTGTTGCCATAATTTATCATGTATTTCACTCACGCATCTAGTCCAAGTTCAGCCTGACAGCCGCACACTTCAATGCCGAATATCCGCAGTCGCAGACGTCCTTTCCGCTGGTCGCTGCTCGTCTTCTATCGTTAGGAACTCGACCACTAATTCCCTCAACTCCAACTACACACACGCGGCCCGAAGGCCTGTCGCAATATTTATAGTGATACGCCTTAACACTGGAAGGTTCAAAGCACCCGGAGTCGCGTTGAGAGAACGAGGTCAGTAATCCAGAGCATTCTTCAGTGAACGCAGAAAAAAAAGGATCCGCGGCGCGGTTGTAATTCGAAACACTTCATTGTCTCCCCCCCCCCCAACATCAAATTCGCTGTCGCTATCATATAACAACTCTCTATGCTATCTTCACTCGCGCGGGAGGCGAAGCAGCGAGCAGGCAACAATGTGAACCTAAAGTTTATGAAGCTATGTTAAATTTCTTCTGAACTCATAGTAATAAAATTATTTTTATTAGCTTAGGATCGTATTAAAGTTCTTTATTAGTGCAGGTGTAAATATGACACAGTTACGGATATTTAGAAAAGTGCAAGTTAGTACATTATAATTAAACAAATATATTTCTAGTTAAAAAACTTTATATTAGAACTCCTCTCTACACTAATAATTTATTCCATGCATATCGAACACACATGCCCATTTTATTTTTCAAATCGCCGTTCTCAAAAATGTAGTGTAATTTTATCAATTCATTTTCATAATGTACTCAGTTTCTACAAATCTTTATTTAAAAAAAAAACACCCGGGAAATTGTTGTGAAGACCTATGATCATAAAGTTATTGTCACTGCTGAACAAATTGGCATGTTAAACGTGTGTATAAAAGTTTACTTGCATAAAACATTGTAAGTAGTATAATTTCGTCACTCTTGCATCACCGAACCCAAGCGAAAAACATTAAAAAAATACCCGAAGTTTAAAAAAAACTGCTAATTGCTAAAGTAGTAAGCTTGTAGACTCGGTATTGTAAAGCAAGTAAACCACAGACATGTAGATGTGATTAGGAAGCAATTATGATCGAAAGCACTTTCGCGGGACCAACCAAATAATTTTACTTATATGTTAATACTCGCGATGCTAAATAATTCTAAGCAGACTGTCGTTAACAGCAATATCAATAATTTTCATTACATGTTTGAAAGGCTTACGTTTTTTCTATGACTATCAACAAACCGAAGTAGTCAAGAGCGACGAAACGGACACCACTAGTTACCTAGCACAGCGACATGATTACATCTGTGGCGTGGCTTTATTTTTACACCATAAAATGACATCACTTTGAAAGTGCTACGAGACGAGTCGACGAAATACTGCCTTGTACATAAAGGCGACGCGATATTCTATAGGCGTACCTAGGTCACCCTTTGTGCACTCACTCTTCTAAGAGTATCTGCCACACGAAATATCCCCAAAACAGATGGTATCGCGCTGCAATTGATTGGCATACACCAGCATGCGTACAACACAGGCACACCAAAAATGCTCGAAGCTAAAACTAACGCCGCACAATCACAACAGTTCCGGAAGTTACCACTTAAATTACAGGATATGATCTTGGATATTGAATTTGTGTGTGTGCTGGAATCATTGGAAAATATTCCGATGCTCACGTGGCGATTGTTTTCGCAATGTCACGTTAGGTATCAAAAGAGGACGAAAAAAAAAATTTGCTAGGTGCACCACAATCGCTTAAGTCTTAATTCAAAATAACGTGTTCGTTTGTCACCATTTTTCCAAACACTTGTAAAACTCATTACTGTTTAAACAATTCTCTTATTCATGTGAACACTAAGGTATTCACGTTCTTACCGGTCATGCACGGTGCACAGAGCTATCGTAGAATATAGTGTAATTTCCTGTGCGCCCCGACTCTGTGTGTGTGTGTTTCTTTGTGTACTGAACATAAATGGTAACGCTAACGCATGTATCCTACATGCTGTATGCAGCACAGTCTTTTGGCCTACACGGCCGACCCAAGTACGTGTGCTGAAGTAGAAAAATGATACAATTCTACCTCGTCGACCACACTCAGATAGTCGGGTAGCCACTGCACGAGCACCGACATGCCACAGTCCCTGAGTAAGTCCCGTTACACCCGTGCAAACACGCCCTCACCATTGGCCGACCCTCGTGGGCCATGTTGCCGCGTCACGCCTAACCTTTACCGGCAAACGGTACTGCCTGTAGTTGGCATTCCTAGAATACTGCCCACTAGCCATGTCATTTACGGCTCGTAGATAACAGGGCAGTATCGCATGTACATGACTATTATTTGCCGGGATTGTATCATGCGTGGCTTCCTTTTCTTTGCTCTGCCACTTTAAACACGTTCTGGAATTTCATGTAGGAATTATTATTTGCTTTCAAAATTACATTTCCCATATTTTCTATTTGGCTTGTCAATATAGTTTTCGTGGTAGTTAACAATCAAGTGAGCACTTGTGAAAATAAAATAAAAATATTCATTATCGTAATAAATAAAACATTTTTATAAATGTTCCGAGTGAAGTTGCATTGTTTTTTTTCTACGTCATGAAGTTTAGTCAGTATAAATATTGAACCTCTTATTCACTTTATTGTGAGCGGCATTTAAGAAATTATCAATGTCCTCAAGAGATTCAGTAAAATTCAGTGCGGTGTAGTATCTGAGCACGAGGTAACGACTACGACGCAGCCTAGAAACCGTCAGTCATGGAGAGGAAACTTACGCAGATTTACTCCGTCATGATTTTCCGAATTTGCGTGTCTGCAAGTTGCGTGGCCGGATTCATACATTGTCAGATATATGTTGAACCAGAACACGGCAAAGTGATGTCTGTATCCTTGAATATTTTCATCGTATGCGGTGGAAACACCTTTGTTTAAAAACGATGATGTGGTACCGGCGGGCTTGCGGCAGATGGATGTTCTTACAAATGGATACAAACGATGAAGTTACAATAAGTACTATTCGCTTTGAGAGAATATAAATACAGCGAATACAAATAATATTGTGGCAGTATATACTAGTTCATGTTTCTACTTTAATGTGTAACTATCTCGTACATAGAACTAGAATAAATTGTTCTAGGTGTTTATTAGTAGACTTACCATAAATAGAGCCATGACCGTTTTATTTTCTCGAGCTGTAAATGTTCATGGACGGCCAGATTGTGGAATTAAGTCTATTCAATCGTCATCTCTGTATCTCTCGATTATATTTCTCACTGCACGTTTCTTCATTTGAAGTATTTCAGCTATTTCTCTGCAAATTTTACTCTGGTGATTGAAGATAGTTGACTTAGCTCGAACGAAGTTCTCGTACCTCTTCCCAATTACAGCTCGAGAAAATAAAACAAATTGTGAGGAACGTGAAGAAGAATCCCAGGCGAAGTGTTCCGAAATTATGTGTCGAGGTAATTCACCCACAGTCACCGGACTAGCACCCAATGGCGTATTTGTGGCAAGAGCTCAATAGCAAAGTCCGGTCAACACCAGTATTGTCCAATTCATGTAAGTGGGGTAAATTTTGACAGTTCTAGAAAAGTAGCACGGCCACAATGTATCCTTCCACCACAGCTGTTTTACCACAGAAGGTAAAGATATTGAGTCCTTAGGTGGCATGTGTGCGGCGCCTGATTGCCGCTACAGCCTACGTTTTACTATTTCCTAGTGTTTCCTGTTGTGACAGGCACTGAAAGACGGACGTTAGCCGACTTACATCCAGTAATTAATGTAGGATATTACAACCAGGTCGGCATTCCAACCTGTTTTATTTTTTAATTACAGAGTTAAGTTGGTTGGGGTTCTGTTTAGTTTACTTCGGGGGGGGAAAAGGAAACGTAACACGTTGTCGGGGCGGGGGAGGGATTTAGTTTAACGTCTTACGTAAGATATCATTTTGATGTTTAAAAATATTAACCTGGCACAGTTACACTCAGAAGTTCACTGCCAATATGAAATGTAATGATCCGGGACTGAAAAAAAAACCCAGCAGTATGGGAAAATGACAAATACTGGTAAAAGTAATTCCAATACAGCAGCGCGGATAACATGTTGTTACACTGTTACTAGTCCGCGTCACTTCTCTTGTAGAGCAAGCAGAGCATAGGGTAGGGTAGTGGTGCGAGAAGCGGGCGGCGACTTACAAAGGCGAACAGCCACGTGTGCACTCCTCACCTTCAACGGATTGAATTTATTATGTTATCTTTGAAAGAATGTTCTAGTCATCGCTCAACCCGCGAAAGGGCCACCGAGCCGACACTCTGGAGATTGAAAGACAGCGAAGCGACGAGCCAGCAGAGCGTAGAGTGGAGACGAGAGTGAAGAAAGAGACAGGCGGGCGGGACTGTTGAACCATATGCGTCAGTGACAAATATTTAGAATTACAGCAATATACAGATATTAGTGAATTAGGTGACTAATCAATACAGAGACAAAGATACGGACTTAAATTATCATTTAGGCACATAAATATCACGCTCACTGATAATAATATAGGCTATTCGCGGTAAAGTGAGCACTATTTAAGGCCCTCCCAGCGGACATTAACCACTAATAAATATATCTTCTTGCGGCTTTAGGTGTTAAATTCTGAGAGTAGTGAAATGTATACACTGTAGTTATTGGTCACATAGTAAGTATTATATTAATAAGGAACAGGAGGAGAGAAATTGGCTGAAAGACAAAATTTAGAAGAGCCTTAGAAAGAGTTCATTTTACCGTAAACAGCCTATATCAATAGTGGCGATAGCTAGTTTAATGATGTAAATAATAGTAAATCAGATTAAGTTATTTTATTTTTACTGGTACCTCCATCCCTCACGAACTCTGATATAACGTCATATGTTGGCACGGTGGGTTACACACATTTCAAAAATTCCTTCACGGCGCGTGGGTCGGGCCAGTCTGCACATGATTAACCGAAGACATCCCGGCGAGTACAAACACGACGGCTTAGCGGAAACACGCCCGCTTAGCGGAAACACTGCTGGCGCCAACGGCGTCCTGCGCCTACAGCACCGGTGAATTTTGTGCGACAAGATAAAGCAACTAAGCATGACCCCGTGTTATAGGGTATAATCCTTATAGGATATTCAAGGTAAAGAGAGAATTTGTGAAAGTCCTCTCGTTTGTAATAACAGCCGATAAATATATTTTATTATAGCCTTAGACTTTTTAACTTCCAAGAGCGGTGGAATATACACACTGTGTTTATTATTTACATGGCAATATTTATTTAAAAAGACGGTTAAAGGATACAAAATGGCTGGGAAAAAAAGTAAATAGGCCCCTTACAGTGAACAGCCCATAACATGAATCACCTGGGTCTTGCGCGCAGTCCCAGAAACGCGGGAGAGATAAGACGACACTGCCACGCCACATCAAGTGCGCCATCGCCGCTCTGGTGCGCGCGTATTTTGAGCTACAGCACTTTTGAAAAAGTCGTTTTTGGACGTTTTAAATAATCGGAAATTTGTGTTTTTAACGTGCACGACATTTTGAAAATACTCAACAGCCTTCGTCTGACGTGTGTACTCCTTACGTAGATGAGCAAATTGGACGCACATTTAATACGTTCGTAGAAAACGTGTCGCCGCGAAGCAATTCACCACCGTGTATGCGGAAGCCGTAAAAAATATGGTAAAGCCCATAGCAAAAGGTCGAAAGCCTTAACTTCGCCATAACAAAGACAAAACTTCAAGAATTCCCAAGAGACGATGAATTCGTAAATTAGGATCGTATCTATAAAAAACACACACCATAGTCCCGTTCCTCTGTTTATACGTCAAAGCAATGATACAACTAGAAAGCTACAAATGACTTTTGAAACATTTCCTCTCTTGAAAACTACGCACTCATTTACAGATAATGCAACATAGCAGTGCTGGATTAACCCTTACGAAAGTAAGCACGTACTTGGGGCATCGTAGGTGGTTGTGAAGGGGGGGGGGGGGGGTGTAACATTCCACATTTAATATGGACCGACCGCATGGTGCAAAACAGTAACAGGTGCAGGTGAAACATGTTCCACAAAAAATAGATACTTTATATATCTACCAAGTTAGAAGCAGATGTGTTTGGTGTATTCGTGGTTTCTTCGCAGTTTTTGAATCGAAACACTGAGAAATCAGCTCATGCATAACGTGTATGGGTATTTCCTAAATATGTCGAATATCACAAGTGACATACTGCTTTTTACATTTAAGTACCTAATTTGTGGTTAAACTGAACATATCACGTATATTTAATCTATATATTATAATAGTTCATTTATAATGGTAATACCTAGTAAGCAATAGTTCTAATGCAAAACATTGTTACGTGTCGCCGGACAACCCCGCAAGAGCGGGCGGAAGAACACAGTAGTTATATGAAGTGGACCGGTAAGTCAATGCAATGTTTTGAATGAAATGCGAGCGATAATCCTACCAGTGTTTTGAGTTATGAAGGCATTCTGCCGCGATAACCCTCTGCGGCTCGCCGTTCCTAACCTTCGGCGGATACACTGGATTACTGATCTCTTTCTCTCATCGTGACTCGGGGTGCGTTGAAATTTCGAGATGGTCAGGGTCACCGATATAAAAGTGTAACATGCCTCCGAGCCGGGAATTTCTTGTTGAATGGATGAGTGGCGGAGTCCCGAGCGATAGAAGACGAGCGGAAAAAAAAGAGAAGTGACCAGCTGCTGGCAGGCTGGACCGGATGCGCGAGTGAAACACATTACAAATGATTGCAACAGATAGACAGAACACGTGTTAATGATGCGTAGTATGCGTTAATTGACTGTAACCCAACAGAGGCATTAATGAAGACGTTAATTGTAGCTGAATGTAAATATAGCACTCACTGTTAAATTAAAAGCGTAATAATGGAGACGAATGCTGTAAATATGTGTGAATAAATTAGAAATCAAATGCAGATATTTTATTTTTATTATGACCTCCATCCCTAACGAACGCAGATTTGCCTCTCAGGTGTCCCATGTAACAATATTATTTCACTGAGTGGGCGCACGAAAGAGGTGCGCTGTCCCTTTGTTGTAATTTGTGAATGGACTATATAACGTAAGATTAATTTTGATCATCTGGTAAGACTTTACAATTACAAAAAGGAGAAAACTTTTCAATATAAACGAAATAAACACAGTTTTCCATCCTAGTGTATGTTTTGTTGCATTTATCAAAATACAAGATTTATTTGATTTGTTTTTATATTTTTAATTATATGTACACTATAGAGGCGCCAAAATCGCACGTGCTTAGTGCATTTACAGGTCTTTATCCGGCCCTGGAACGTAGCCACTACCGTTCAAGTTATAGACAAATAAATAGAAAGTGAGGCCAACTGTAAGCTTGTTTCTTACTAATAAAACCAACTATATTTTGGTCATATGGTTTCGATACCAAGATAGCCGAAATTGTTCTTCTTCTGTTGGGGATTCTCATAAAAACTCAATGTTACACAACGGCTAGGGAAGACAGCCTGGCTTGGGCAGGACAAGAATTAGACGCTAACCTCAGGACAGAACATTCTGATTTGCATGTAAAGCAAGATGCACGGGCTTAGGTTGGGCAGAAGCAGACAAAGCCCCGTCCTGCCCGCATGCTGGAATGTAGGGACAAAGAAGTGTCTGCAGCGTTGCCAGCTGTTGCCCTTGGAACTGCGCAGCTGGAGGAAGGGAGAGCAGGGCTGAACAAAACCGCGGCGTGGCTAAGTCAGGGATGGCGCGCCCGCACGCGGAGCGGGCTGCCCAAAACGTACGTGACAATGCCTACGAAACTGAAATTGGTGAACATGGGAATCATACGTTTTTTAAACCTGCCGCAGGATAGCACTATGTCACTATTGGGCCCAAATTGAATATAAATTTAAACATTGGGTCGCAATTTTTACGATATTTACTCAAAAGAAAGTGTTTTAAAATGGGAAAAATGAAATGTTTATAAGCATTTCTATTTAAACACTGTTTTATCCAACACTATTTTTGACACGTTCATGTTAGCTGTACACGAAAAAAGTTAAGTATTCACTATGAATTAAGGCACTATTATTTTTATTTTTCAAAGCAATGTTTAGACTTCATGAAGGTTTCTGGCGTGATTTTTTTCCCAGTCTCACTGAGGTGAAATCATCTCTCGTTATTTGTTTATGAATGCATGAATTGTGTCTTTTCAGTTGTATTATTCCACCAATATTCTTGTATAGGCTGTTCACGGTAAAGTGAACACTTTTAAAGCCCTAGTTACTTTTCTCTTTCAACCAATTTATATCCTTCCGTAACTTGTTAATACAACCCTGCCATGTGAGAAATAAATACAGTATATACATTCACCATACCCAAAACCAAAAGTCCGAGGTTTCAATTAAATGTATTTATTGGTTATTATGTCTTATGAAACAGCTTCATAAAGTGCTCACTTTACGGTGAACGGCCTATATATGCTGAGACGGTACTCCCATTTACCAGTAATTTATTTCCTTAC
Source organism: Dryococelus australis (assembly GCA_029891345.1). NCBI lineage: Eukaryota > Metazoa > Arthropoda > Insecta > Phasmatodea > Phasmatidae > Dryococelus > Dryococelus australis. The sequence continues at coordinate 199,281,560 of CM056994.1, forward strand.
AAAGTACTATAAACCCACCAAGTTTCAGATTGTGTAGATATTTTTTAATTCTTTCCAAAAAAAAGTGTTTGTTTTTGTGCTGTGGTGTATCTCTAGGAATGATAAATTTAAACTGTGTGTGTAACGAAAACATGTAACTTAATTATATGAACTAGTGAAGTAGGGTCATATTTAAAAGCGCATAACTTGATTGGATTTTTGGGTAGCAAAATTAATGCGGGGGTTGATTTTAACCCATTTAAGCCCTGGGAATAGTTGCCACCACACTACCAGCTGTACCATGTAAACAGCTTGACAACATTTTAATTATATGACAATATTTCGGCCCAGTGGTATCCAAGTTGGCACGCCAAAAACCAGGTACAAAAGCGAACTATGTACACAATAAGTTTCGTGTCCCTGTGTCCAGATGTACTTATAATACAATGTTCATATAATGTGAATATGTTTTGACTACGGCGAATTATAGAATGTATACCTCTTTTGCATAAGCGTAGTGAGCACACATCTTGCGTAAGGCTCTTAACTATTCGCACCAAGCTTTTATATGCAAAATATACATTGACACAAAAATATTAATATGTAGTAAAGTTTATTACGGCTGTTCGACTACGTTCTACAAGTTCTGTAACTACTCCTATAGTTATATTTATCTTTTAAATTCATTTATAAATACGGCTTGATTTTAAAAGTGTTTTGCAGTTAATTTATATTTCACTTTTAGTCTCACCTACTCAAAAATACAGAATACAATATAATAACAATTCACTATTCCTCAGCCTAGTTACCGAAGAACTTATTAGTCTAATTAAAAACTTTAAGAACACACAAAAGACTTATATGGTATCTCAAGTTATATAATAAAGAAATGCATATTGAACAGCTCTTGCATTTAATAAACAGCTCCATACTATCAGGAATATTCCCCGATAACATGAAAGTAACAAAAGTAATACAGCTATTTAAAAAATGAGATAGATGAAATATAGAGAACTACAGACCAGTTAGTATCCTACCTTCATTCTCAAAACTATTGGAAACGGAAGTTTTTAAAAGACATTAGTTTTAATGATAAAAATAAATGACTAGGTGATGAACAATTTTGTTTTCAATGAAATAAATCCCCTATTACCGCAACATATCATCTCATTAGAAATATACTAAATCTACTGAATAATGGCAAAAAAGATATTGGTATATTTTGTGATTTGTCAAAAGTCTTTGCCTCTATAAATCACTTACAGTTGCTCAACAAACTAGAACACTATGGTATTAGAGGTATCACCTAAACCTTGCTTGCTCCTTATTTAGAAAAACGAAACCAAAGACCACATCTCATAGAAAATAAAAACGAAATAGCTTCAAACTGGGATATAATTAAAGCAGGGGTGCCACAAGGCAGTATACTTGGACCCTTACTTTTCCTACTTCACATAAATGATCTGCCTCTCCACCAGTCAAATTGTAAAATTATACTTTTTGCACATAAAAATGCAATTTTGACAACTGATAACACCTAGGTAGTACCTTTAGACTCAAGGGCCTAGATGACATGAAAAATTGGTTCATAGAAAATAAACTAAAACTAAATAATATAAACAAACCAAATGTAATATTTTTTAACGCAATAATACTCTAAATCGCACTATCAATGCAATACAGTACTGTATAGGCTGTTCACGGTAAAGTGAGCACTTTTTAAGGCCGACACAAAAGGCATTAAACCATAATAAATATATTTCACTGCAGGCTCAGACAACTTCGTGAGTGATGAAATGTATACACTGTGTTTTTAGTCATATTGCAATGTTACATTAAAACGTGGCGGAAAAGCAGAAATTTATTGAAAGGAAAAATTTAGCAGGGCCTTAAAATTAAAAAGTGCTCACTTTACCGTGAATAGCCTATAACGCCAGTGCGTTGCTAGCGCCTTGAATAGTCCGCCATTTCTAATCACTGCCGAAGCTCAGAGCGGGGGTAGCCCGGGCCCTTGTGAGGGCCCTTTACCAACCATGCCCGTCTCATGTGAAATGTAGGAGAAAGGCCTTGAGTAGTACTATTCTTTACCGCCATTATCTAGCGCTCCGAGTAGTATCGTTGTTCGCCGCCACCCGCCGCGCTCTTACCTGTCTATAAACGTCTTCGATACCCCTCCTCCCTCCTGTGGTTTCCACGACACGTTCTCCCAGCCACCCTCATGCGTCGGACTTTGATTTTGAGAAATTGTACAAAGTTTTATACCGGCATTCTGTTCCGAGCTCTCGACGTCTCATCGACTGGATTTGTGGAGGGCATTCTATCAGCAACAACACGGGGCACGACGTGATGTAGTGGCTGGTTCTGTTCACGGAATCTACGACTGCTTGGCGTCGATAAATTGTAATATCCTTTCTTGGTAACTTAATGAATCACAGTTGGAGAGAGAGTGTGAGGGGCAAAACAGTGCGGTGAGTACAGGACGCCCTATCATTTTCTGAATGGGCACTAATGTTTGCTGTTCAATATTTTTCATTCATGTGCGTTTTTTACTTTGCTAGATTTGCCGTGTTGAGTGGTTACCTTCCACTGTCCTTTCTGGACACAGTTTAGTTTTTTAACACTCATTTCTGGTGTAAAGTATTTTTCCTTTGGTTTTGGGAGTGTGTTTGCTACCCAATTTGTCTTGTATAAGTGAGATGTGCGTTTGAGTACGATGCGTCGTCTTCAGCTCGTCACAAATTTCTTATTTAACATTTAGGGCCTTGGCTGGCTGACGTATGTTTCAGCTGCCTCAACATCGATTACGTATTTTAGTGAGAATTTTTTATGGTTATTTTAATCCAAAGGTGATTTAGTTTATTTAAATCCAAAGGTGCTTTACTGGGGCACACGCCACCACCTTTTGGAGCATATGGTATGTTGTGTTAAATTGTTTAATGTCGTGAAATTGTAGCCACGGCGTTATATCGGAAAGGCCTGCTCAAAAAGTACTCTAGCCCGAAACACGTTTTGTACCTCGTTGCACGAATGTGACAGGTCCGTAATAATTCTTGTCAGCCACTTACTCAGTTTAATATTCTCAGCTATTTATGTGATTATTTGGTCAAAGTTAATATTGAGCATACGCTGAATGGTAAACTGGGAACAGTAACTCTTGGTGTCCCACTGGAGGTGCGACGTATTTTGAACTTAAAACTAAGGCCGCCTTCACCAGAGTCTTTTCTTTGCAATGGGTAATTTTGTGAGCACAAACCATATAAGTTTGAAAGGTTATTTTCTTCTGATAGAAGTGAATATTTATGATAGTGGAATTACAGTGTATGCTAAATACGAGGAAATGAATATTTAATGTAGCAGATTGTAGCCAAGCCTTAATGTGCACTAGTCTTTATATACAGTTTTAAGAGTATTAACTACGGCAAAATGTACGCCGTTTTTAATAACGAATTTAAGATTATATCATATATATTGGGTAATTTTTAAGCAAAACGCGTCAGGCCTTCCTTATCTAGTCAACCTGCATTATGCTTGTATTATGGCATTTTGTACGCCGTGTGTACAAACTTTGAAATGGTAATAAGTGATCTCAGTTTTTTTAAGAGTAAACTACAGATGGTGACCTTTTAATCTAGTCAGGCCTTAGCATGGCCTTTTGAATATTGTCTGTTACGTATCGTTCGCACGAAATTTATCATTGTAATATTATTCTCGTGCTGTGAACATAAAATATGAGAGATTTTACTTTTATATAATTTATTTATGTATCTTTTAAATAAACATTTTATTGGGCTGTCAATCATAAAATTTCAAGTTGTAAGATGAGAGATTGCAGTCAAATTGTTAATGGTTATTTGAAAGTCAAAATAAAACTACTACAGAAAAGTTATGTTCTGTATAGCTTTATTTAATAGTTTTAAGCCATCGTAGTTGCGTTTCTTTGTCCCGCATATGTAAATTTGCACCGTGAGAGGTGCAGTAGAACGGGCAACCCACTAAGGAAAAAAGTCAACAAAAGTCCTAGATTTTGAAATACCCTAGACGAACATTTAAATTGGAGCGTACAAATCAGTATGCTGACAAACTTGCAAGAACCTACTATGGCTTAAGGATAACCAGACAGCTAGTGTCAATAGAGTACTTACGATCTGTAAATTTTGCATACTTTCACTCAGTGATGTGTTAATTTAAAATTCTACCCTTTCAATAATAATAACAACAGAAGTAGAAGTAGTAAATCGTCTTTATTTGGCACAGTTAAGGTACATGTGCATTCTCTTACACTGAACCATTTTACAATTTACACTTGTTTATTACAGTTTAGAAAAAATATATAGTTCTTACAAATTACCAAACACTGCAGAAAATCAAAAGTCGTTACTAGACATTAACGGGACAGGTAGTTATACTAAATAGAGACATGCATATTTAAGTACTGAAAAATGTATAAATTTAAGTGGTGGTTATTAAGTTTAAAACTAGTCCATAAAACACTGATGATGAACTGGCAGGTGTTAGGCCAAATTATGCACCATATACACGCAAGAATATAGTATATTTGCACAAACGCATAAATGCACAACAGGCCCACATACACACACAAGTAACAATAGCTCCCCGCGAATAAAATTATAAACTAGAACACTAGTTCGTTACAACAACAAAATTGCAGGAACTTAGGTCCTTATAATTCAAATGCCTATGACAAACTCTGACAATGATAATAATCACAACACATACACTCTAGGATGGAAAAGTGTTTAAGACTTCTACATACATGAGTGTGTCAAACAAAATTACTGATAATAAAAATGAAAGAGTTGGGAGTTTAAACTAAAATCAGTCACACAACCATCCCATTCCACCGTACATTCAAAATGCTCCCACTTTACGGGTCAAGGCAGCGTGACAGCAAGCACTGCACCAACTTCTTTTTGAACAAATGATAACCCTCAACGCATAGGTTCTGGCCACGGCCATCCCAATTTCAAGCTGCTGAAACGCTAAAAGAATTTGAAAGATAATTTGTTCGGTGGAACAGGATTAGAAGTTTACTGTCGGATTTTGTGCGAGTGGTAAAGTTATGAACGCAGGAGAGGTAGCTAAAACGATTGCGTACGTATACTGGAGTATCAGCATGGAAGATTTTATTTAGTAGCAGTAACAGTGCTGTTTCCTTCGGTCATGCAATTTCAACCAGTGCAGTTTATCATACAACACACTGAGATGGTCTATGGATTTAAGATTAAATACAAACGTACACGTGTTTTGTAACCTTTGCAAACGCTTATTGAGGCGATATGCAAGGTCACTACATCACAATACTCAATTATGGGTAGTACAAGTGCACGTACAAGTAGTATCTTAATTCGCTCTGGTAGAAGATTTTTAAAGCACTTAATGGAATGCAATGTTTTATAGACCTTTTTACAAATACTTGTGTGAGCAGCCCAGGATAGTGTTTCCTCCATTACGATACCCTGATTTTTAACACAGCTAGAGAAATGAATAACCATCCCATTTATTAAAATGTTAAGCAACGTAAGTTTCTTAGCAGCAGTAATGAGAGATGGAGAGCGATTATCAAACACTAGGTTTTTACAGGATTAATATGTATACCATTAGCTTCAGGCCATTTCTTAGCCGCATCCAGATCCGAATTAATTTTCTGAAAAGTAGATACATTTCATTTTGAGCTAAAGAGATGTACATCTGAAGATCATCTGCATAAATATGATAGTACACATGTGAATATCATTTTGGAACATCATTTATAAATAGCGAAAACAACAGAGGACCCAATACAGATCCTTGAGGCACTCCTTTAAAAACAGCATGTCATTGAGATGTTGCATTGTTGATTATTACACACTGATACCTGTCGCATAAATATGACTGAATCCATTCCCTTGCGCTCAGAGAAACATTGAAATGGCTTCTTAGTTTAGCTAAGAGTATATCATGGTCGACAGGGTCGAAGGCTTTGCTGAAGTCAATTAACGTTAGAAGAGTAAGCTGCCTAAGAGTCTCCATTGCACGTCTTTCTTCAGTAACGTTTATAAGTCCAGTACAAGTACTGTGCTGTCTCCGGAAACCAGACAAAGTCATCAAGTAAATTGTCTTTGTTTATATACAAGACAATTTTCCCATGAATAATATATTCAAGTGCCTTAGACAAACAACGCAGAATACTTATGGGTCTATAATTGCACAAATCATTTGGAATCGACATTTTAGGAAGAGCATTTTTCCAGCAGGCAGGGAAGGTACACGAAGTTATCGAGGCGTTAAAATATCGATGAGTGTAGGTAAAATAACTGGTAAGATGAACCAAATAAGTTTAATACTGATTTCATCGTTACCCGTAGCTCTGGATTTTATATACTTAATAGCTGTTTGCTTCAAGCGCCGATATCTGTTAGAAAAATGTTTTCAATATCGGCACTTTCGCGAGTAATAGACTTAATTTCATTAATTAATTCAGTTTTCATTACGTTATCAGGTTTTGCAATGCTGCTGAGAAAAATTACAGTTTAGTTCATCAGGAGTAGAAACGGCTTTTGACTCCCAGTGCTTAGCAGGCATCCAGTTTACCATAGTACTTAATTTTGCAATTCCTAATTTGCTGCGTGCATTTATTTCTAGCTGATTTATATTTCTGGTGCAATGTAGCAATCAGAAAAGATTTAGAAATGTTGGCTTTTTTACACTCCCTAAAGGCAGAACCACGCCGTGCCATTAGCGCCCAGATTTCTTGGATCAGCCAAGGAGCTGGAGCGCGTGAGACACGTTTATTAACTACAGTGATCAAGAGGATAGCTATATATCAAATGGGGCCGCAGTGACTCAGTGGATAGAACTATGCCAAGTGGGGCTAGAGTGGCCAAGTGAATACAGAAATATTAAATGGGACCGCAGTCGCTTCAATGTTGAGTTAATTTCACATTATTTCATTATTACCTACATATATCTATGCAATATTCTTTTCAGTATTTGTATGGCAACAACATGGTAACTGTTCTAGCCCCGTGACAATACAAAAAAAAAAGGTCACGGACTAACCCCTAGTATGATATGATTGTTAAACGGTGTGGAAGTTGTAACCTATTGTATTAAGGTGCGATGGTGGTATAGAAGTTGTAACTTTTTGTATTATGGAGCTTTTATTAATTTTTGTATATTATTTATTCTTGACTTGAATTTCGTAAATTGACATCTCATATTTTGTAGAAAGGATCTACGAGATGAAATAAATAAATAAAATAGTGTTCGCCCTACAAATGTAAAAAATTAAGTAAGGAAAACGCTGGCACAAGTAAATTGTAGAGTACTATATATATATATATATAATTAAGTCGCTTTTCAACTGATTGATAACACACACACACACACACACTGTCAAAAATATTGGTTTACACCGTTGGTCATAGAGCGTGAATCCTCCATATATTTGGCTGCCCAAAAGACTTTTGCGAGGGACATGCCCTTGTGGCAGTTCGGTGAAGCCTGAAGACGACTGCGTTGCGCTCACAAGACTGGCAGGCGGAGCGGGAGGACCAGTGGCCTAGCGCGGCCTTGAAGCAGCATAAGTCCGCGCCTCCAACCGCCACCATCACCACTCGCCAGCTCCTGGCGTGATGAGCCTGGCGCCCATCCAGCACAACCGCCCGCTCCACAACTTTTCACCATTAATTATTCTGGGCGCCGCAAAAAATAACCACGGCGGGACCAATTGCCGAAGCTATCAGATACAAACGCCTATCCAAATGAGGCTCCCCGTGCTTTGAATGCCAACTCGCCGGCAACTCCAGGACGAAGGCCCACGACTCAACTGCTTTTGGAAACGAGGCACCCCGATGCCTCACACAGATGGACGTTGATGTAAGTGAAGAGATTTGGGCGGCTCTTAACAGCGAGGTATTGACAGCCAATGAGGACGATTGAAGTGAATATGGAGCGGCGACGGAATGAAGGCGCGGGGGAAACGGGAGATCAGCAAGAAAACCCGCCGACCAATTGCGTCGGCCGGCACGATTCCCACTTGCGAAAACCCAGTGACCCGGCCGGGGATTGAACTCGATTCGCCCTGGTGGGAGGCGAGCGTGCTAATCGCTCAGCCATCGTGGCCCCGATGTTTATGTACGGGCATACCAATTAATTTGTTCATTTTAACTATACCGATTTAATTGAGGGGCTACAAACACAAACACCCTTGCATTAACCAGGATTATGTACGTAACATGTGATGACCCTACAACGGCTTAGTAATGTATGGCAGACTTGTTTCATATCATTTGCATCGTTCTCTTCGCGTGTCATAATACCGCATTATTTTTCAGATTATATCAAGTGTATTAAGCATACAATCCTGTCCTATAGCGAACTGTTGAAACTATATGGGGGTGCCGGCCTTTTTCCGGCTGCACACGCGTGGCATTAGCAGCCAAGGAGACACTCGCGCCCTCACTGCTCCACTTGATCCCGGCCATCTGCGTAGAGCGAGGATTTTGTCTGACAAATTGGAGATTATGTCTATATTTATATAAATTATTTTGATGTATCGCGAACATAATTAATGTAAATGAACTACAATAAATGTGTATCGAGCATTGTCAAATTCACCCAACATTCCCGGAGCTTCGAATAAACGAACATATAGTGGAAAGTATTGCCTCACCTGCGCCCTGAAAAGTGAGAGGCGATAGTTCCGCGGCAAAACGCGCGGTCAGGGCGCTATTTCTTAACTTATTCGTAAATTAACCGTATTCGTTAGGTCTCGAAAGCTCTCGGAACGAAAAAAATCAATGCGAAATAAAAACTTCGTGTGCAAGATGGTAACGCTACTAACATGAACTTTAACTGAAATATGGCAGTTTGTTTATAAAATTATGAATAATTCAGTTTGCAAACATTAATAAACCAAAGCAATAAAGCCTTAAATCATTTATTACATTTGGTGGTTTTAAATGTTAGTATTCTTACAAGACATCTGTACGGCGTACACAAGTTCGTGAGGGCAGGTGGTGTTGATAAAAAAAAATATCTTAATTCGATTTTTAATTTATTCGCACAATATTTACAACATTTAACTACCTATCTCCACTGTTACTCTCGATGAGCGCAATAATTTAAATCCTTATCAAAATCTCTATATATTGGTTAGTCAATTCACACACATTATTCACACATATTCAATATGTCTATATCATCGTTCTAAATGTCTGTCACTCATACATCTAGTTCAATAGTCCCACTAATCTCTTCACTGCACGGATTCTCGCAGTCCGCAAACTTCACTCCTGCTGGTCACTTCCACCGCCACTCGTCGCTCTGCTGACTCGTCTACTTGCTGTCCACAGGAGGCAAAACCCAAAGGCTAGGGAAAAAAGAAATAAAAACCTCCATGGGAGGCAAAACAAAAGGCAGAAATCTCAAGGATGTACAAAGACTATCACAAAAGCAGTAAACAAAACAGGATAAAATACCCCAACAATACTAGAAGAAAAAACAAGTCACGACACATTAAAACAACCCGTCGCACATAAAAAATACGAATACACCGCTCACAGACGTACAACCATCACACAGCATTCGCCGTAGGTCGTCAGGAAGATTAAATCTGAGACGAGCCTGGCCATACCTACGACAATCCACATCTTCCCAGCGGGTAAACGAAACAGGACAAGCACAAACAGGCAAGTCTGAGATGGCCCGTAACTTGTTGGACAGAGGGAGAGAAGTCCATTCATGCCACCAAGCATGCCAAACAAGGCCATGGACTGCATGCCTCCCTAGCCGCCATATCCACTACTTCGTTCCCAGGGATGCCTACATGCCCTGGAACCCACAGGTAGACAACGCGAATACCAATCCGCACAGCCCCCGCCAGCTTCTCCCGGGTCATGGGAAGAAACGGATGAGCTGTGGAGCCAGATCGAATGGCTGTCATGGCACTCATAGAATCGGAGCACACAGGGCATTTATGGTGAAACCCCCTACAGATAAAAAAACAGAGCCTTGAAGATAGCAAAAATCTCTCCAGGTAAAACACTGCAAGACGAATGGAGTCCAAAAATGTACTGAGACGCACCAATCACGAAAGCGCACCCAGATGAGATGACACATTTGGAACCATCCGTAAAAAAAAAAAAATAGAACCGCCGTACACGAAAAATACAAGATCAACAAAATTGCCCTTGTATACAAAAGGAGTGGTCACCTTCGGGAATTCTGCAAGGTCGAGGTGCACCTCAATCTGCATCGTCATCCACGCCGAGGCAAAGACAACTCACACAAAGGCAAATCATACCTTGTCAGGGTATGTCCAAAGCAAACAGACGCCGGCTGAGGAGAACCTGGCTTAGCGGAGTACAATGTTCACTGCACAGACAGAGAAAAGCAGTGTGGTGAATGTACGAAGAGTCCCAAAGAGTCCGAACGCACCTGCACACCATAGGAAATCAACAGTTGGTGACACCTGTAATGGAGGAAAGGTTCACCCGCCACAGCACAAAGGCTGACGACCGGACTTGTAAGAAAAGCCCCAGTCTCAATGCATATACCAGCATGGTGAACACTTGCCAGTTATGCGAGAACAGATGGCCGAGCAGAAGAATAAACGACACTGCCATAGTCAAGTTTGCTGCGGACCAGGGCACAATACAGCCGAAGAAGGGTGATTTGTCAGCACACCAGTCAGGAGGCCCACTCACAAGTTTTCAAGAGATTCAAGTCCCTTAAACAGCGAGATTTCAGGGACTGAATATGACTCGCCCATGTGAGTTTACTATGTGAGATTACTGTCAAACAAAAGGCCGAGAAATTTGACAGTAGTAGAGACAGGCAAAACAGAACCGTACAAATGCACTGCGGGAGAATGAAATATGCCACAATCTTCTACAAAAATGGACGTCTTGTGTCTTGATGGTGGAAAAGTGGAATCCACAGCTGTTTGTCCAATCAGAAAAGCGGTGGACGGAAATCAGCACTTGACATTCTGCCACGTGCAGAGATACAGCACGGCAGAAGATAGTAAAGTCGTCAAAATACAGCACACATCCCACAGGTGGTCGAACGACAGATACAATGTCATTGATGACAATAGCAAATAGGGTAACACTCGAGATGCTACCCTGTGGCACACCATTCTCTTGAACAAACTCCCGAGAATAGGAAACATAATTTTGAACCCTGAAGGTACAGAAGTATATAAATTGCTGTATGAAACCAGGGAGATGTCCACGAAATCCCCAAGTGAACAGCTGTCTCAAGATACCGTATAACCATGTTGTATCGTATGCCTTCTCCAGATCAAAGAAAACAGCAAGGAGGTGCTGCCTTCACAAAAAGGCAGTCTGTGTAGTCCTCCAAGCTGACTAAAAGATCCACCGCAGAACGATTTTGGCGGAAACACACTGAAGAGGTGACAATAGCTGCCAGGTCTCAAGGCAGTATACCAGATGGGCATTAAGACACAGCTGCTGAGGAGAATAGGACGATAGCTGGAAACATCCCCTTTAACTTTCCCTGGTTTCAAGATGGGCACAAGGGTCGCCTCGCACCAACGGAAGGTGACGACACCAGACGTCCAAATATTATTAAAAATGATTAGCAAAAACAATTTCCCATCAAGTGGGAGGTGTTGCAACATAGCATAATGGATATTGTCGGGGCCAACATATGTATGCTTCGCGTGTGATAACGAGTGCTCCAACTCGAGAAGGGTAAAAGGCCGGCTGTAGTCCTCCTCACCTGAACCACCAAAGTGGACACCCACCATCTCGCATGTCTCCTTGATGGCTTGAAATGAGGGAGTGTAATGTACACTGCTTGAAACATCTGCAAAATACTGACCCAATAAATCAGCTATGGTAGTCCCCTCTGAAACAATATTGTTACTGACCCGAAGGAAGGAAACCTGTGTGGCAAGAGATTGCCCACACAACTTCCGAACATTGTCGCAGATAAACTTACTGGTGGCATGTTCCATGAGCGATTAAATGAAGTCGCTCCAGGATGTCCGCCGGTTGTCCTTGATGACAAGTCGAGCGCGAACCCAACAGATGTGGAACAGTTCAAGGTTAGCTTGAGACGGTGAGCACTAAAGCGGCTGAACAAATGTCGTCGAGCACAGACAGCATCCCTGCATTAGTCACTCCACCCCAAGGCACACGCCTATGACCACAAGGTGAAGAGTGGGGGAAATCGGCATCCCCAGTTTACACAACAATAGAGTGTAAGAGTTCCTCTGCCACATTAACGTCAACAGGAACCTCAAGAAGGAAATAGAGGGAATGCTGTAAATGTGTCCAGTCTGCTTTCTTAACTACCGAATGAGGTGGTTTGGGTGGAGCTGCAAACAAAACATGATCTAACACTAGAAAATGGTTACTTCCACATAGATTTGGGTATACAAACCAATCAAAATGAGTGGCCAAAGCTGACTACAGAAAGAAAGATCGCTGCGTAATGAAGTGCCAGTATGGGAGGTGAAGTATCTAGGAGTACCAGTGTTAAACAGGGCAATATGAGAATTGGTGAGCCACGACTTTACCACACAACCCCAGCCGTCTCTGTGGTCGGAAACTCATATCTGATTGTGAGCGATGAAATTGCCAACAATCAGAAATGGAGGTGGAAGCCGAGAGGAAAGGACCTCCAAATCTGCCGACCGTACACGATGGTGTGGAAGTACATATACGCAACAAATAGTGACAAATATACCGAGGAAAACCCTGACTGCCACTGCCTGCAGATCAGTGCGAAGGGCAACAGCTTCATGGTAAACAGAATCCCTCATCACAAGACACGCCGCCGCAAGATCGGTCCACCAACACGTCCTGGCGGTAGAGTGTAGTTGTGTGCTCACAATGTCGTCAGATGAAGAAGAGTTACTGTTAATTGATGCAGCGGAAGATGATGACAAGAGCTCGAAAATGGGTGCATGAAATTAACGAAAAGACTGATGTACGGAGAGTACCATACACGTATGCCTGAATTTTAAGGAAACACAAGGTTTTCATATATATTTTAGAAAGACCATATTTCGAACAAAATATTAAGTCTTATCGGTAATGGTATCATGCTTACATGATATGCTTGCTTACATGTAATAATAAGAGTTGTTACACTTACTGAGTTCGTGTAATTCTTTCCCAATCTCTGTCCGTATGTGGTCCTTATTTCTGTTGTTCTTGTATTCCATGTGATTCTGGTCGTTCAACACTGGGTACAAGTACACAGTTTCGATTAGCTACAAGTTCCTGTCTGGTGGCGCGCAGAAAATGAGACCATGCAACGGACCTAGCGGGATCCTGCAGCATTCCCACTTTCGCCAAAAAATGTGCAGAAAATTTCCGCCCTGGTATGGGTATTCTCATATCTCATTAGTGTCCTGCTGTCCCACACTATTTCCACTGCCACTCCCACGTCAGTTTGGGCGAGCCTTTATGATCTGGGGCTGTATATCTTCAGCAGGTGTTGGAGAGGCAGTACAGGTCGATAGGACAATGAAAAAGGGAGACTATCTCAAGATCCTGAAAGCAAATCTACACAAGAGCGCTGAAAAACTGGGCATTAGGAATAAGTTTACATTCTACCAAGATAATAAACCAAAACACAAGTTGTACATTGTCAGGAACTGGCTTTTGTCAAACTGTCCCACAGTCATTAACTCACCACCTGTATCACCAGACCTGAACACTGTAGAAAATCTGTGAGATGGATTCTAAGACTAATGCCTAATACAATTACGCCCACAAAAGAATGACAGAAAAGGTTCGAGGAAGAATGGAGCAAAATTGGCTCCGAATGTGCAAGGAAAATAATTGTCAATATACCACAATGACTGCGAGAAGTAATTAGAAATAAAGGCCACGCTATCAGGTACTAAAAGACTGTTTAGTTTGCAAAGAGGATGTTTTTGTTTGAATGATGATGGCCGAATATTAAAGTGGCGTACTTATGCAGCATGGGGAGACAAAATCATATTGTTTGAAGAGTTGCATTGCTCATTTCCGTTATTGGCTACCGCTATATATCAGTTAAGGCATGCAAGAATGATTGTGTGCTATGTTTTATGTTTATCTTCATTTCTAACTTAACATAAGACCATGTAACTTCGATAATCATTGATGACCGAATGTTAATGTGAGCCATTGTATACAAAAAAACGAGAGCATGGGCTGATATGCACATGATCCCATGTTGGTGAGTTTTCATTTAACCGAACACCCGGCAGTGGCACTGCAAGCACCTACCAGCAGTCGTAGACACTTGCGTGTTGAAGCCGCATGCCGCATTAAAGTGATACACGCCAGATTATACTAAGCAAGCATATGCCTACATAGAGATTAATACCGGCAAGCTTCCGAATACTTGCTTCACGCAATTGATGGACTTCGAGTGGGGACTAATAATAGGCTGAAAACGTCAGGGTGGTTTTTATGCCATATAGCTCACCAAGTGGATCGTTCGGACCATACTGCCCGATGCTGTTTAAAAGCAGTGTATATGTGAAGGCACCCGCAAATGGAGGGATAGCTCAGGACGGACAAGGTCAATTACCAGTCGCGACGATCGACGGATCGTGCGCCAACGGAGAACCGGTCTATGAGTTAAGCATAACATAGCACGTTGCACATGTCGCAGACATAACACATTGACTGTTTAAAACAGTAAATATTCATTTTCTCGGAAACCATGGTTAGTAGCGTAATAACACAACACAATATTTTTTTCGAAATTAACCATATTGTGTACGTCAGCAAATAAATCTACACATATTCTGGAGGGTCACATTTTGTCATGCACAAAAAGGGTGCCAGACCTTACCTTCTCAGGGTCATTCCATGTCAATTCATTTACATCACCATCTCAGATTTTAATTAAATTTGACACATTAGCTTAAAAAACATAGACTAAGAAAGATACCAAGTTTTACGAAAATGTATCAACCGGTTCTGGGAAGAAAAAAAAAACATGCATGACTAACATGTTCAAGCTGCATTTGTAGCTGTCCTGATTTAACTGCAGAGCTGTGTGTGGCATCATTTGGTAGTTTTTTCCAAGAGCTTTGCATTGATATACAACACAATAGTGGTTGTAAGAATAACATTTTTTTTTCCAAAATCAAAATTTTGAATTTGAATTTTTTAAAAGTGCATTCTTGAAAATTTTCACAAAATTACAGGTAATAGTTTGTAATGTTGTTAATGTATTCGCCAAGTTTAAAGATGGGATGATAATGGGTTCTTAACTCTTTAAATTGTCAAAAAACATCAAATTCAGCAAAAGTGACTAATAGTCAGTACTTTAATTACCGTACTTATTAAAATAGCTTACTAAATTCATTTATTCTTTTGCACTTACTAAGTAATGTAGAACTATATTTCACACAAATTAATATTGTTCAAGTTACGATTACTCAAATGTTAATCTTGAACATAGGCCTGAAAGACTTTTTTAAAAGTTTAGACATAAATCTGGTTATCATCTGAACACTTTGGTATTTAAATTATATTTCTACAATTCTCGTAAGAAAATGTACTGGATTTATCTGTAAAAAGTCTTAAGTAAACCATACTACACTGTGAAATTCAAATTGTGTGTTATAACTGCTATGACAGCTCGGACCTGTTTGAAAAGGATTTCATCTGCTCACTTCTCTTACTGTCTCAGTCTCATAGTAGAGCCTGTGGTGGATATATAAGTATCTTTGAATGTGCGACAAGCGTATTTTTGTGTGAAAAGTAAGATTTGTTATTTATTTTTACATTAAAAAAGGTCTTCAGTGAGTTAGTGAAGTATGATTAATTTTTATGACATGAGGTTTTGTTTTTAAGTGATTACAATCAAAACATTTTTATATGAGGTACATTGACATTACTGCAAAATGGATAAAAGGTATGTGACATTACAGTGTTGTAATTATGAAAATATATATATAAGCATTCTGTAACGACAAAAAGAAAATGAGAAATGTTTCAGAGTAGATGTTGAAAATGTTCCCTGAAATACCAAACAACATTTCCAAAATTTGTGTAATTACAGGAAAGAAATAGGGGGTTTACAAAATAAGCTAGACCAGTTACTTACCTGTAATAAATCTAACCGTTGTAGTTCAGATGACTGTAATTTTTCTGCAGCTTCACAAGCTTTTAGAAACTAATTCTTATTTGCTTGAAATGGGAGAGTCTCCAGTCAATATATGGGAAATAAAATCAAAACCATGTGCAAAGAAAAAGGTTAAAAATTGGTTCTACCATGAGGCGTAAACTTTTTCTTCGAGCTGTAAGCTGCTCAGAGAGTGGTATTGGGCTCATAAGTTTCAATATTGTTAGATAATCTCAAAGTAAATTTTTCTACTGCAACAAGTAGCAAAAAGAAAGTCATGATTTTAACTTACTTGCCACCAACTTTAGAGTGTACAATATGTTATGCGAGAATTTAAAACGCCTAATTACATGGTGGTGCGCCTAGCAAAAAATCTTTGTCTAAAAAAGGAATTTTAGGATGGCCTGGGCAAAAACGGGAAAAACTTGCCACAAGAGGTGGTTGGCGTAGTTAAGGAATTTTATGAAAGTGATGATGTAAGTAGGGCTATGCCAGGTATGAAAGATTGTGTGGTCTGTAAAGCAAACCAATGGAGACAGATTGAAAGTTTCAAAAAGGCTAATTTTATGTAATTTGAATAAGGCATATAAATTATTTAAGGATAAATTTCCTGAAACGAAAATGGGTTTCTCAAAATTTGCAGAACTTAGGCCAAAGCATTGTATTTTGACATATCCGAATGGCGCGCGCGCACACACACAGTGTGTGTTCGTACTGCCCACCAAAACGTTAAACTCATAATTGAGAATGCTAGGTTGGGTTCCTTAACTAATGCGAATTAGCTACATACATACACTGCTTGGCAAAAATGGTTTGCAACCCAAAATCAATTGATTGCAATTTGGGGAAATGCTCTATTTGTCCAGGGGACTGTGAAGTATAGTCCACTCACGGTTTCTTGGCCTTTTTTAATTAAACCTTTGAAAAATCTTCCCATGTATGACGTGTTTAGTTATTTCCAACATACACCCTGTACCACAAGCGTTTGTTATTTGCGTTCATAAAAGATACTATTTTTCCTAATTAAATATTATTAATATTTTCTATAAATTATAATGGTCCATTAATAAATAACTTGAATAAAAAAGCGAGTAAACATGTGTGTTGGTAGCGCCTAGTAAGAAATAGTCCTTACATAAAGTACTGTAACACTTAGTGCGCACTAATTCGGTGCGATGTCCTCTGGTGTAATGTTCCAGACTTGGTTAAGCTTAATTTGTACGAGGCGGAATAATATCCCGGAAGTAGAACTTTAGCAGGGCTTCAGAAAAGGCTGTGTGAATGGATTATAAGAACTATTTTGGACAAAGTTTTTGAGGACAACATTACTGAAAACATTACTTTCCACCAATGGGTGTTAGTTGATTGCTGCAGTCCCTGCAAAAAAAGTCCACAGAATTTGAACTGGCTTAGGCAGCCAATTTGCAGCGGTCATATGATTATCAGATCTTTACTCCACAACAGCTGTTTGATTGGGCCGTGGAAAACATTACTGTAGTCAATTGTACTTTTTCTACTCAAGAAAAATATAGAAACAGACATGTTTTGTAAAAGCGCTTTAGTCACTAAGTTACCATTCGAAGCACACAACAGTCGCATGCCTTTATGCCAGTTTCCTCCAGCACATCAAAAATATTGGTAAAAAAATTTTCAGAAGAAACTGAATAGACGGGTGAATTATTCACGTGACAAACTGGTAATGACAAATGTCAATGGGTACATCACAGCTGTTTATGACAACTGGTGGTTGGCATATGTGTTGGACAAAAACAAAGAATCTGATGAAGTTAAAAACCTTCCTACATCCATCTAGACCATCACCAACATTTTCATTTCCAAGAAAACCTGATATACTGTGGGTTTCAATTCATGTTGTTTTTTGTAAGGTAACACCCGCCACTCCTCCTGGAAGAATATACGTATACACTTGAAGAAGCATAAACTGAAAAGCTTAATGAAACTTTCAGAACATACTGCCAGTAAACATATCTCGGCATACCACAGATTGCAGGTACTTTTTTCTTATGTCTAAACTGTAAAAAAGTCTTTAGGCCTATGTAAAACATTAAAATTTGAGTAATCTTAATCTGAACAATATTAATTTGTGTAAAATATAGTTCTACATTACTTAGTAAGCGAAAAAAAATAAATTTAATTAATAAGCTAATTACTAATTAGTTAGTAAGCTAATTACAGGTGCTGATTATCAGTCATTTTTGCTGAATTTGATGCTTTTGACCATCTAAAAAGTCAAGAACCCATAATCATCCCATCTTCAAACTTAGTGAATACATTAAAAACTGTACAAACTATTATATGCAATTTTTTTTTTTAATTTTCAAAAATGTACTTTTTGAAAAATTCAAAAATGAACTTTTTGAAAAATACAAATGTTTGATTTTGGATAAATAATCTTTTTCTTACCAACACTATCAATGAAAATTTCTTGGGAAAAACAACAAAATGATGCCGCACATAGCTCTATAGTTCAATTAGGACAGCTACAAACGGAGTTTGAAGATGTCAGTCATGCATGTTTTGCCTTTTTTTTTTATTTCACATACCCACATTTTCAAAACCGGTTGATACATTTTCATAAAACTTGGTATTTTTATTTGTCTATGTGAAGGCTAATGAAGTGCCAAATTTCATTCAAATCTCATATGGCGAGGTAAAATTCTTATTAAAACAGTATTGATTTGACTTTGACATTAAATGACCCTCTCATTGAAGGGTTTGAAAACTGCAAACCAAACTATCATGGTTTACACTGTATACCATTGTCTGATATCATATTTATACCACAGTTCGGTGATTAATATCAGATACTGTATGCTTTATTTGCAATAAACATGAACTTTATCTCCACTTTCAAGGGCATGTACACCGTTAAGGAAAGGCCTTTGACTATATGTCAAAGGCCTTTCGCCTTTGACATATAGTTGCGCGCGTGTATATATATATATATATATATATATATATATGTGTGTGTGTCTTACCTATTTTTGATAAGGAACCGCCTCCCGGCGGGGGGGGGGGGGTGAAGAACAAAATATTGTCATAATATAATAACATTTTGCTTTTGCTTTCCGACATTGGAAGTTTCAACCATAAGTAGACACTCGAAAAGCGACTATATTTTATTAACTTTTGTAACCAACATCTACCAAATCAGATCCGAACATTCATATGAAGAGGAGGCTTAAAAAGTGGAAAAACACTAGCTTCTAATTAGCCAGCAGTCAAGCTTAACTCCTAGCTGGCCAACCTCCGGTTCTAGCGGGGCGTGGACTAAACCCTGCTGCCACTACAGTTACTAAACCCCGCAACAAACCACGAAGGAAGATACAAGTTATCGTGCAAGATGGACGGTGACGCGAGATTGACAGCTACCACCACCACGACAAGAGGAAGTCGTGAACGAAGTCATAAAATCTATAGAAGCAACAATGTTGGAGAACCATCCATCTGTAACGGTCACGAGTGTTTCCCATCATATACACAGTGAAGGTAGTATGGCGGGAGGGAATACAGAAACAAACTACGGGTGAAATGCGACAATGCTATCAACTACACCAAAAGCCAACTTTTAGTAAAATAAGTAACTGAATAAGTTACTGGCAGGCTCAGAGCAATGATGTGCCTCATAGAATGCGATTAAAAACACCGAAAACAAACCTAAGATAACCTGTCAACAGATATGTAAACAATGCACAGATCATTCCTTAGAACGTTTAGTCAATAAAGAATAAGACAAAAAACTTAATCGCCAAAGGAACGTGACAGTATATCCGTAACATTAGCCAAAGATACATGCAATAAAACCAAAACATTATACTGCTCCAGCACAGAGACGATTTTGCGAATAACTTATTTTCTGAGCACACATTTTCTAAAAATTCATTCATTGTACTCCCCAGAATTGTAACATACTATTCATCAAACACCACTTACATAGGCCTAGGTGGCAAAACGTGTATAAGTAATTTCAGTACGTCACACGTGACAAGATCATGTAAACCATTATCATAGTAAAAGCATAATTTACTTACAGTTATTTTACTGTCCCTGGTAATGTCAAATATGACAAGACAATATGGCTTTCACGTGTAAGAACAGTTGAGGCGAAGCGAAACAACACTGGTGCTACTGTCTTAGAACTGTCCAACTGGCAATCGTAGCTGAGTTAGACGTTGCCCATAAGAATGTCTGGGATTAGCTAGCCTTTTGAGAAAGTATTGACGCATAACAGGTCATAATGTGCCTACGTGTGAAATAATCCGGAAAGGAACAGCTTTACATGACCTTTATTTACCCTGATGAAGAGATATGTGGGTACGGCTGTGTTCGGCGAGTGTTTATGATGATTATCGAGCAGTGGCCTGTTGTGCACGTGGTGGATAGTGGTAACGATGATGTCGCGGGACGGGGAGTGATCGAGATGATCACCAATTATTGACCCTGGCGACGGAGTCAAGACGAGAGTTAGTGAGAACGACACATTTCATTCCAGTTAGGTTACTACTGAGTATAGGACTGAATAATTTTCGGGAAGGTCTAATCGATTCTTTACTTTAAGAAAGACAGTATTAATTACTTAAATTTAAATAATCATATATGTTAATTTAAATATATATACAACTTAAAGGATCATAATTAATTTAATTTTAAAAAAAATTGTTAGATCTACGTTCTGGCCAAGTTACACGCAAGATGCCCGTAACACGAAATTCCAATCGTGTAACCCTAAACACAAAATTCCAATCGTGTAACCCACAGGGCCTGAAGTCGTAAAAACTAAAAAATGTTATATTCCTGTCTAGCGAAACCATAGTACACAGTGCCAGCACTGTGTACTATGGTTGAGCCAGGATTACTGTTCTTGAGAAACGCAGAACATCTAAAAATTTGCCCCTCAAATAAAATGATGTAACTAGAGTTCAAACACGACTTTAGCACTTAAACAGCTATTCTCCAAAGAAAACAAAGAAACTTGCTGATAAAACAACATTAAATCCCAACTATCAGCAACAGGCACTTAAAAAAAACAATTGTAACAAATAACGCAAAGGCCAGCTACTACCTTCATCTCAGGTGTGAATATGACCCCCCTTGGCACAAGGTGATGGGTAAAAACCAATATAAGGGCGCTATTACTACTAGGTGCCTGTACCAGTGGTTCAACTGTGAAGAAACTTCTCCGCCACTGTTGAGCAACCAGGCTCTACTCATGTTAGTCGAAAATATGTCAAAAAGTAATGAGGAACTATTACATCTTGCCTTGCTTATCAAGAAGGGATGGCGCAAGGCAAGACGAAGAATGCATGTACATACCATGTTATACCAAATATCAGGGAATTTCTCCACTTCACATCGTCTCTCAAAATATCGATGTTAAGAGCCGCCAAAATCATTTCACTCGCCCATTCTCATCTTTACAAATTAAATCATCTTTATTCACATCTGCATCTACTAACTGTTCCAATGTATACGTTTTCTCTTCCTTTTCATCCTTATCCATATTTCAAATAATTCGCACAACACACATTAACAACACAAACCACACCTTATCAGCACAACGAACTTATCGGGGTTATGTGACTTTCAATTAGGGGCCCAATTTTTGAAACCACCGAAATTATTCCTCTAAAGGAATGACGTTATTCCGCTATCGGAATGTCTAAAGTCAATTTTTTAACACTTGGTAGTGGAATTTGAATACCGGAATTGAGCAACGAAGTGTCGAAATGATTCCGAGAGCAAGGCAAATGCCGGAATGGTCATCCTAGAGACCTTGAGATTTGTTTTAATACAATTGTGTGATGTAAGAAATTTGGAAATAGAACACACCCTTGTGGTTTGATAGATATAATAAAGGAGAGAAAAACTGTTACCACACATCACATTACAGCGGCGTTGGAAATATCAGTGAAAAAAATCTTGTAAACAAAATTAAGTTGGTACAAAAGACTGAAAGAATTGGTACGAATATCACGTAACAAATAACAAACTGCTGAAACATAAAACACATAATGAAATACGTAAAATTTTTTTATTGTTTATAGTTATAGCTGGAATGTTAGGAAACGTTTTGCAGTAGTATATTTACACCAGCTAAATATAAATTATAACAGTGTAGCTATTAAATTTGATATTTACATTTGCCACATTATAGTTAAGCATTTTACTATTCTTTCTTGAATAGTTACAATAACTTAATTTAATTTAAAAGCCATTTTAATAGATTCATAATTAAAGCTATCCCTATCTAGTTGCGATATGTGTTAACATGTCCTGTTACGAGTATATAAATTATATTTCTTCTTGCAATTATTAGCGTTATTTCGTCAATACATGTTTTTTAACGAAAAAACCAACCTTTGTGACAAATAAACAGTTCCTGTGGGTTACCAATGTCTCTGAACATATGATGCAGTTGATATCCTTTTTGCAGCTATAGATTGAATTTTTTTAAACTATAATTGCAATTGCTTATATATATATATATATATATATATATATATATATATATATATATATATATATATAATATATATATATATATAATACATACATACGTGTGTGTGTGTGTGTGCGTGTGTGCGCGCGCGCGCGTGTGTGTATTTTAAAACAAACTTTCTTGCTACAGCAGATTTAATGTGATTGATTCAGCTTCGGTGACGACATGCGAAATGCAAAGATGACTAGTTTGCCTCGTGTAATGAATTTCATTTGAACCAATGCTCCTCACTAGTTGTAATAGCGGCCTAACGGAGTAGGTAGGTAACAACTCCTCCTTGTTACTGGTATCCTCAGCTGAGGGACGTCGAATAGAGGACAATGGACACAAACTTCGTGACAGAATAATATGGAAGAACAACGTAGGAGGAGGTCGCTCAGAGCAGTGCAGCATCTGCCAGCCTGCGTCGTCCCCTCGTACACACACATTTTCCGCGTTATTACACCTTTCGATATTCCACCCATCGGTAAAAGCGCATGTATTCATTTTACTGGCAACAGTGTACAGTTAAGAAATCAACTTTATAGAGGCCAACACAATATTAGTGATTAAGGTAAAATGCTTCTGAAAAACTTCTGAGAATCCGTGTACATTTTGTACTAAGTATAACTATCGCGCATTTTAATTCGGACATCCACAAATCGACAGCAATTTGAAACCAATCCCTTTTTCGACCGCCAACTCCATTCTTGTACACAAGAACTGTTAATCTCGGGCTCTGCAGAAAATTGCTCCAGAAAAACCAATATGAGAATTAAGGACGTAAGACGGAAGTGCGCTCTGACTTCACCCACAGTCACGTTCCAGCTCCAGCATACTGTAACGAGACGGCCAAACCCAAAAGCACGTAGGCAATCTGGAGAGGAAATACATACCTTTTCCTGTGAAATGCAGGCACCGCTATTATTTTGTTACTATTTCGCTTATTTCCTGAACAATACCTGAAGTTATCTGTTCTAAAATGTTACGTGTAAATAAAGCTCGTGAACGGTTACCCAGTACCTAACCAAGAGTTGGGTCACACCAAGGAGGTTTGCATTTGAACTAAGAGCGAGAGATATAGGGGCTGTCTACTGCCGAGGTCCTTTAGCAACGATGGGTATGAAAAGAGATAAAACAGTGATGGATTGCAATGGAGGGAGTACTCCGAGAAATCCTAGTAACCACGGTAACGTCTGCCACGTTATCCACATGAGAAAATTCGGGTTTGACCCAGCCAGGAACAGAAACCAATTCGCCGCGGTGGGAGGCCTTACTAATTAATACTGCACTGCATAACCTTTTAGACAAAAATATCACTTAAGCAAAATTCCAGCATCCCACTTCTTACACCATGTTGGAATTTTTAAAGCCTCTGGGCATAGTCAATTTCGTTAGCGGATGGTTGCCTTAATTAAATTAAATAACTAATAATAATTTCCTAATTTATTTACTGTATAAACAATCCAAATAAATACTCTTTTGGCTGAAGAGGAGTATGTACCTACACGATCAAAGTCAAGAAGCTATACGTACGACACTAACACGCAGCCCTAGAGCCTCATCGCTCCTATGCGCAAGGCGTGCAGTGTTTCCGTCGTGACGCTGTAATGTCTATATTATATCTGTAACGTAGGTGTTTTACTACACACAATGAAATCCCACAGATTAAACTACGCCCGTGTCTTTGTACTTTTCTCTAGCCGCTTAAGAACACTGCATAGGCAAACTTAAAATAAAAAAAAAAAAAATATTTAGCAATTTTCACGAATTTTTCTCCATGAATACATGAATATACTTAATATGTTAAAAGTAATGACATAAAAGCATTTCTTTTAAGACCTTTTCTGAAGGGGAAAAAAGTCGTATTTACAGATCATATATTTACAGAGATACGCGGATACGCGCAAACAACGATCTCACAAAAATGTTTCAATTCACACTCCTCTTACTATCTCGACAATAACGGCTTCACTTACTATTTGCAACTAATATTTTCAATAATCGTCCTTCAACCCACAGAGATGATATGGCTTTATAAACCGTTTTCTAACGCCTTTGGAGTGAGTGAAGATTGAGGCATCGAGGTCGTGAGAGCCGATGAGGGTGATTGAAGTGAATATGGCGCGGCGCCGGAATGAAGGGGCGGGGGAAACGGGAGATCCCGAGAAAACCCGTCGATCAGCACGATTCCCACTTGCGAAAATCCGGTGAACCGGCCGGGGATTGAACCCAGTTCGCCTTGATGGAAGGCGAGCGCTAACGCCTTTAGAATTAGTACCCCCCCTCCCAGACAAAAACCAGAGAGCACTAATCTTTCCTGTCCGGAACGTTCTGGGGCGCCCCGAGCACTCCTATAGACGCAGCGCTTCGCCAGATAACTACAACATCCCGACATGGCCGAGATCATTCTTCACATGTCGGCCCGCACAGAGGCTGACGACCAGAAAGCGCAACAGCTGGAGGGAGGGTGGTGACGTCAGTTCAGGTCAGCTGTCACTCACCACCCATGCGTCACAGCCCAACGTCTAAGGCAGCGCTTGGGCCAGGCGGGCGGTTCGCACATAACTGTATCATTCTATAAATTTCCTACTTATAGATTGTTTAAATGCGTTTGTACAAATTTAACATTCAGATGGAACTATGTTATCAAATTTTATTACTAAATCTAATTGGTAAGCATATTTCTGAAGCCTCACTTCCAATGCTTTGTGCAAAGGGCAGCAGCTCCCCAACTTGACTCTACACATTGTACCAATAGTTAAACATCCGTCAAATAAGTATTTTTAAAATGATGTAACCGAAAAACTTCATGTTTCTAAAATTATGTAACAGAAAGAAATATGCGTTTAAGAAAATCTACAGATAATACATAAAACGGTATATTCATGTTGATTATATAAAACAATTTATAATGTACAATTCTTACCTTTATAATTATGTAAATAATATTTAACTTATCTATGTAATCATTGGTATGGACACCCCTGGGCAAAGGCCTAACAGACCACCGTACCCAACTAGCAGAAAATCGCGAAAGCATTTCATAGTGAAAATGGCATCAAATAGGCACTTTTAAATCTCTCTAATGAACTGAGGTCGCAGCAAGAAGCACTCAAGTGTTATAAATTTTGTAAGAAGTGAAATAAAATTAAATATTTTATCTCCTACAGACCCCTACCCATATTAAAACATTGTACGTGTTCCCGTTTACAAAATAGCGTAAGAATGTTGCTATATGAACTTTTCTCAAAATTTGATTATACGTATATGAAAAGGAAATAAAAAATTAACATATTAGTTTGAGCTCACATAACAAGGCAGAGTGCAACGCAAACCTACACTTTTAATTTTATGTTTGTTGCGGAGTTATTTTCTTTAATCTATGTCTGTGTTGAGAGTAAAATAATATTAGGCTATTTTATTGGATTGAAAACTCGATGTGGCTGATTGCTATGTACGAAAAATGTGTAATAAGAGTGTAATAAGAATTGTTCGTTCTTCATCTTGTGCTTCGAAAAGAGTTTATTTTTAAGAACCAGCTGGTGTATAATTGAATATTACTATTATTCAAACCCATTTTCGAAAAATTGGCATTGGAAAAAGAATGTGCAGGATAATTAGGCTGTCCGAAGAAGCCTTTGTCACTATATAAATCGTGCTTAATGTAAATTATTAATACAAGAAATATTTTACACTCTTAGAAGAAGATAAAATTTAACTTTGATGATATTGATAATGAAGATTTCCAAAGCTAAGAATCAAGATTTGATGCTGGAATACATCAAACTTCAGTAGTCATTTATTACCATTTATTGGCGGAATTTAATACATCTTGAGGTTCTCATTCACAAGTATGCTAGAGTAGAATTTAGATATAAATTTTCTGTGTTTGTTTGTGAATCACCGTTGTAACTGTATTCAAGTTGGTTTTGCACTGTTAGGATAATGCATTATTTCTGGATTTATGCTCAAGTGTTATTCTTTTATGTAGTGTAGAAATCGGCTTGATAATATAATACAAGTTTTAATGGTATGCCTATTCACTTGGTGGTTCATTAAATTTATAACATGTGTTATAATAAGGTTTGTTCAATGAATACACATATTGCACGATAATTTAAACTCGTGGAAATACATGCATAAATTTACGCTTTAACACCTTACTTACTCAGATACCAATAAGTGTGGTAAGTCACCACCAAGGTTGACATACCCCTTTACAAATTGAAATTGTAACAATCTTAAATTTCTGGTACTGTTATCTAATCGCCTAGCACGAAAATATGCAACAATATGCACTGTTTGGATGTTGGCAAAATGATCGCAATTCATACTAACTACACCCGCATACACTTTCTACAATCTTGGGTTGGATATAGCAAATATAACATGAAAACCAAAATAATATAATTGTTGGTGCAGTAGAAAAACAAACAAATCAAGGCAGCAGTATGTATTAGTGTTAATCAATTATGTATGCAAAACAGATAAACCTTGATAACTAATAATTTCTAAGAATTTTATTGAAGTGTAAACATATTATCAAATTGTACACCTGAAGATTTCATTTTACTGATACCTGTAAAGTGATACTTGTAAAGTGCCGGTGTGAAAAGATACCCTTCAATATAAAAATATTGAAAAGTCACTGGTAAATACCGTTTGGCCATTCTCTCCCCCAAAACGAGGGAGTTAAACTATTGCACTTTAGTGAACCGTATACGTTCTTCAAACTTTAATAAATGTTGTATTGAGCATTACCGTTTATCAACACGCTCCAGAATGGGTTCCGAACGAGCGGTACGTGTACGCAGCACCGGACGTGTGGCAGGTCGACAGACAGGATCGATAGGACGTTGCAAACACGGAAGGGGGGCGGTGTTCCGGATATCGAGGGGACATCACGTAGGGTTCCTGTGAGAGGACTTGGACCGCGCGCTTTCCCACCCAGCTGAGCCACAGCACACGACACAATTGCTGGCCAGCATAATCACTGAAAAACGACCCCAACTTTAGTCTCCATGGAGCACGTTGCGATTTTACCCGATCAGAAAAAAATCATAACCCACGATTTTTAATTTATATATCACTAAATACCCATCATTTTCTGACGGTAATTAATTTGCGCGCAACGTTATTAAAGTTGCTTTTTTTTTTCTTTTTTTTTTGCGAATGGGTAATCTGATGGCGTGTCCTTGCAACGTGTTACACAAACCTCATTTGTCAGGCAAACATTTCAATAAACAAACGACAATTCAAAATATATCGACAGTTTATTACTAAATTTTGAATCTCATCATGGATGACTTGTGATTTCTGGATGCATGTCTTCTAACATAATTCAGTTTTCAATCCTACTTTCGACGCGTCAAAAATAAACCTTGAACGGTATACGAGAGTCTGAACGACACAAAAAACATTCATAATGTGATTTACATTTTTTTCCATAGGAAACTTTAGAATTAAACTCGCAAATTTCTTCAGATATTTCTAAGGCAACACTGTTGAGGTGCGGTGGACACGTGGCTAGTGAAACAGAATCATTAGGTTCAATTCTTGGCGGGAACACGTCCAGATTTTCGTGCGGGGTAGCCTATGTGGCAAGTACTGCTGTGTGACCAAAGAATTTTCTCCGGGTACTCGCGTTTCTCCTATCGCTGCATCCGTTGTTGCTCCACCTTACTGTCTCGTTCCAAGTCACCCGTAATAGCACACTACAGGCCGTCCCACTTCCAACCGTCATTCAGCGGCGGAATGTAACCTCGGCCATAAAATGGGTCTGACCATTGTGCCACATCTTTCTCTTATTGCGCCCATAACGTTGTACTGACTGTATTGGGGTAGTTGTCCCTTAATCGAAGTTGAATTCTTGCTACACCATGGGAATTACTATTATTATTGGTTTTAACTATGGTAACACAACGTAATAAAATACAACAAATAAAAGTTCCTAACCGAGAAGGCAGTTAATATTATCCGTGTCGATGGAAGTAATGTTACATAAATCTTCAAAAGCAACATTTACTGACACAATTAAGGACTACATACATCTACGCGGAAAGGGTAGTTGAGCAGTAGCAAAAAAAAATCTACACTATTATTTAAACGTCCTCTTCAATGAATGCCACAAAAGTTTGCCTAAATTGATTAAACGCCAACACGCGCGCGAACACAAACAGGCTCTTCCCGTCTTCTTTCTCCGTACGTACTGGCCTGCCTGGAGGCGCATTCGGGGCCTCGAAAAGCGCGAGTTCAGTGTTGGGATTACAAACAGCGCCAAAGATGCGACGCGTCGACAGAAATTCGCGTTAAAATTAACACTAGTTTTACCGCCTTGCGACATACACACACAGTTTACAACTAAGCACAAAAAGGCGTTGCATTGCTTATTAATGATATAGGCTATTCACGGTAAAGCGAGCACTTTTTAAGGCCCTACTAAATTTTTCCTTTCAATTAATTTCTACTTTCCCGCTACTTTTTAATGTAAACATTGCAATAAGACTAATCAACACAGTGTATACTTTCCATCACCCTCAAAAGTTAACGTCTGAGACTGCAATAAAATATATTTATTAGGGGTTAATGACTTTTGGCAGGGCCTTAAAAAGTGATCACTTCACAGTGAACAGTCCATAATTATGCGTGAACTTTGACACTAAGATGGCGGATTAGACCTATTTACAATCCTGTCGCGCACGCGACGCAATTTTAATATTATTTTATTTAAATCGCGTCGCGCCCGATTCTTGCTCACGCATCACTTGCCTCGCAGTCTGTCACGCGTAAGGCGTCCAAATGGCGGCGTGCCGTCTTTCCGCTGGCGACTCGTAGGCAGGTGACTAAGCGGTGAGCCTATTGTTTTTATGGCACACGCTGAAAGATAAAAGTAATGTTACATATAGCCGCTCCATCATAACGCGAAGCGTAGTGCTCCAGGGCATCGCCGGTAACGAGACGAAATAGCAGGGTTACATATGGTCTCAAACTGCGATAAGCCTGTCGGAAACCATATCGTTCATAACCCTGGAAGAATGAATGATTTACACAGTAGCTGCGTGAATTTATTGGTCATCGCACCTTCAGCCAGATTCGCGGGGCGAAGACCTCCTAGGCCAGGTGGCTTCCCTATTGTAGTGTCTGCAGTCGTGCATGACCAGTAGTGCCCGGTGTGTAGTAAATGACAGAGAGTGAAGTCAGCGAGCACTGGAAGAGTAGCGTGCGAGACTGGCTGGATTGTGGGAGGAGTAAGTGACAGACATCTGGATTGAAGATGATATACGGCAATAGGCATTTTGATCGTTATGTGAGAAAAATAAAGTGATGATAAGGTGACAGCTGGTAGTATAACGACAGTGCAAGACTTTGATTATAAACAGGCATTAAATATTGCGCTCACTGATAATAATAGCAAGTGTTAATAATATAAATAGGCAGTTTGTTGTAAATAATATAGCTTTTTTGGTAACATTGTTCACGATCGTCCAAAATGAGTACTAAACTGGTGTGCTTACTGAAAATCACAGTCATTTCCCCTTTGTCTCATTGATAACACAAAACAATGTGATAACTGGAAATATAATTCACCTTAGTGACAATTGAAGGCAATCTGACGAGTTAAAAGACTACTTTTGCCCGGCTCCGTCCAGACTTAGGAATATATATATATATATATATATATATATATATATATATATATTCCTAAGTCTGGACGGAGCCGGGCAAAAGTAGTCTTAAGTGTGTGTCTATATATAATAGACACACACGCTTGATCTTACCAATCTGAAGTAACGTGTACCATTTGACAACCAGCATCACAGTAATCTGGTAATAAAAATATTTGGGTACAGAATAAACACATATACAAACAGTAACACTAGGGGAAAACTAGCTATTACTACGAAATGACAATCGGCGACTTTAAAAAAAAAAATCTAGAGATTTAATTGTTCTCTGAATAACTTGATTTTTCCTGGAAAAACTTAATAATTCTATTTGGAGTAGTGGCTTTTAAAAACACTAGTGCCCTCGTGATGGTAAAAAAATATAATAGCACTGGAAAATGTTCACAAATAACGCCAAAATTTTTAATGTTCCTTCTAAAATAATTACTTGAAATAAAACGTCCTCAATTAGCTAGCGGCAGAACACGGATTCAGTTCAGGTTTGCCGTAGTAAAGGTCAAAAAAGTCGTCTACGTATGAAAAACAATATAGCGTGAAAAATGTTCTAGAAGGTCATATGAACGGCGTTATTATCCATTTCATATAAGTAGTCTCAAATTTGACAATGTAACCAACCTACACACTATGTAAACAGTAAATGCTCTTACAGTATTCTATCATGTAATGAACTGCTGCGGGATCCGTGTTGTTAGGTTGGCTATTTTGATGATGTCTTTGGAAGAAAATAATACTCGGAACTAAAAGTTGTAATTTAAAATCTTAATTATACTTACAATATTTATGGTATAAATTATGTTTCTAAAGCAATATTAAATTTTCTTGGATGTTAGTAACGGGACTTCAAAAACATGTTCAGCATTTATGACAGAGTATGTCGACACATACTAAAAGTAAACGTTTCCAGCCAATGCGTATGGCTAACCATGTTTATGTTTCCAACCCGGTGAAGGCAGTTGTGCGTGCGCTTTTTTTTCTTGTGTTACTATACGAATATCTCATTGGTGTTGTCGGAATATTTAATCGGTAGTTAATTATTTATATTTGCCTTTTCCAAACATAGTTGGTTGTGGGTACCGTTGTAGTGCGGTTTGTTGAGTGAAATGTAATATTAATCGGCACGTCGTTAAAACTGCTCGTTCCGCCATTTTCCTAACCGCCTTCCACAAAGAAGTGACACGAATATAATTTCCGTATATAAGTTTAAGTTTGTTTGTATCAGTAAACGTGCGCAGTGTTGATTTTACTGAATAATTTAGCAAATAAATTATTTAATGCTAGTGACGAACAAGCGTGATTTTAGTGAAGTAAACTCGCAAGGATTGTCATAGAAAAACACGTGTTCAAGAGGTTACAACAGTAACTTTGCGTGTTTTGTAAATGTATATGCAAACCTTTAATATAATTTTTGAAATGCACGTGTCCCGAAAAATGCCGCACTTTCCACACTGTTGTAGTGAGTGAATAATATATGTTTGTCTACATCGTAAATTCGATTGTTAGGTTAACTTCGGTCAAAGTGTGTGCGTGTATGTATTGCTGCATCTGTACGAATACGAACAGCGACGTATGAATCGCGTATTGTATTTTCATTAAAGTTATAATTTTCGAAGTTAAATAATTTAAATGTTTTTTTCCATACGACCAAATTTCCCACTGAGTTCCATCAAAACAATATGCAACTCAAAATGCCGTACACTCATGCCGGAATCATAGACCCTACAAACACAGCACGACACGACACGACCAAAAACGCAACCACGACACATTTCAATGTGACTAACTTGAATTTACAGCACGACCAACACCCACGTTCTCGGCATTTATCCTAACTATTTAGAAGGTGATGATAGGCTACGTTAGTCTCAAAGTCGGTGAACAAGAGGAAAATTTGTAATACGTAATGGTGATAAATTGGTATCGCTAATGCATGCAAAAGTAAAATTATTATTTTTAAAAATTAGATACAGTAGTTTTCAATTTATTTTTCTTTTAAGCTGCGCATTTACCATTATAGGGAAAGCTAGGAATACAATTTAATTTTGCAATGTTGTACATTCTGTGCGTCGTGCCGCACGACACGAAGAATAATAGAAATAATTTCTAATCCATAACTGCTGGTCGGAAAACAGAATCGGTCGGGCTTACGACGATCTAGCTTGTATTTCATTGACTGTTGGCCGTCGTGTCGTGCGTATTGGGGCTATGTAATTCCGGCATCGTAAGAACATCAAAATAATCCCGTCTCACGAAAGACGATAAAATAAAGACCCACCCCCGGCCCACTCTTCTCACATTTTCCTTTTTCACCTCGAAATAAAATAGAGATGATACCCTAACTGAGCCCACATTTCATTGCTATGAACATTTTTCTGTGTTATTATTGATTGAAACTAACACTCTGGTTCTGGAGTGTTTCAAAATGTAAAGCTTACTGGCCATACAAACTTGCAAGTTGTATCACTTGTATTTTTTAGAACGTATATAAAATTTTTCAAGTTTGTAACGCAGGGATACTTGTTAGCAAATAAATCTTAAGGTTTTTCCTGTTTTCAATGGCTGTATTTGAAAGTAACATACTGGCATGTAGTTTCAACGTTGGAGTCTGTCATAAACGTTTTAAGCATTTTTTTTTGCAAATTAAAAACACTCATATGTTTTTATTATATGTTGTTAAAAACAGTGTATGAGTAACAGAAGAGTAATTTACATAAACAGGATTCACATTTGAAAGAATACTTTTTGATATCAAGTAAATTACAACATGCTTATCAAACAAAATTCCTTCAATTTGAGCACCCAACGAAGGTGATCCAACATCATGAAGAAATGTCTCATACATCAGCAGGAACTGCGACATTCCAAAATTTATCGCTAAGGAAAATTAACTTTATGGTGTCTTCAATCTTGGGTAGGTGGAGCATCTTTTTAGTGTGTAAGTAACATGTTCGTTTTATACATTGTTTATGTAGGTCATATCTGCTTCTCTAGAGCGCTTTGTAACATCTCTGAACTGAAATACAGTTTTTCATTAGGTACCCGAGAACAAGCCTATGGCTGTATTTACAATTTTGAGGAGGGAGGTTGTGACTGAACTTCAGTGTAAGAATCAACACTGAATTAGTCGGAAATAAGTTTTTATTCGCAGCATGACAATCTGAACACGTAGGTATTTGAGAGAAGTTATTAAAGTAATTTGTATGTAGCCCTGCAGTACTTAACAATTGAGTTATTAGAGTTATTAAAATTACTGAAATTAAGTAACATTGGCTTAAATATTATTTTGGCAACCTACATACTTTAACATCCTGAGAATTATAACCACCATAAAAGTATCAGGCTGTACAGAGTTTGTTGGCATATATCACAAAGCTGAATTATGTTATTTTAATGCAATAGTAGGCATAGTCTGTATGTAAAAATGTATACGGTCTTTAAAAAAAAAAGGAGTCAGAGGGGGGGGGAGGGCGGTATTTGTGCATTCCTGGGGGGGAGGGGATCTTGGTATTTGGTGTTCGTGAAAACTATGCTAAATTGTTATGTTTACAAGAACTTTCCTCAGGTGTGACAAGATTAGTTGTCATGAATATATTTAGGGTGTATTAAAAAACAGTAAAATGTCTTATTCATTTGACAGTCAAAATACAATTTCATTTCCGTGCATCCTGGTTACAAATTTCTTGCAAGGTAAAAAAATTATCAATCTATAGACTTATTAAATGGGCTGTTAGTCACTTACATAAAATATTTATGAACTAAACAAAAAAATGGGATTGTTGCCAACCTGCAACTGTTTGTGAACAGCCCTTCACAGGTTCTAAAAGTTATTTGGGAGGAGGCACATGCAGTTTATTTACAAAAACAGGCAGTCACATGGTGTTTGTTTGCAAACAGTCACCTTCAATGACAGTTCAGCTGTGGCGGAAGGATACATAGCCACCCAGATGCCATTGGCACTACTTTCCTAGAATTGTGAAATTTGAGACCACTTATATGAAATGAACAATAGGTGAGAAAACTTATTGACAATTTCTTAGCTGTAATTAGTGTTCAAACGTAGAATTTCGAAGATCAGATACGCCAACGGGGCATCTCTCTGTATGCGCAGCAGCCCAAGGTGACGTCTTTCCTGTATGTAAGCACACGGCTTACGGTGCTGACATACATTTTAATGGCACCTAAACGAGCGTCTCACGAGTTCTAGAAAACATCTCTGAAAGCTACACGGAAAGGGCTAATGCAGGCCTGCATATTGCTTTAAACACCTCGCATCTTCGTATCCAGTAAACGGCCTGCAATTTCAGGGGTGCGAACTCTGACTTCCCCATTAAAAGTCCACATTTAACCCCTAGTGCACAGCCCACCTGGGCTTGCTGCCTGACATCGCGTAAAGAGATGCCCGTCTTCTTCGTTGAAAACTTAACTTAAGAATGTTCTTTGAACACTTATCAATCACAAGGGTTACAATTTAAATTCGTCTGTACTGCCACTTAAAACTGCCCCTACGTTCAAAAATATGGCTTTGTAAGTACACGCACACAACGTAAAAATAGAAAGACGTATAAATACGAGGCCAAAATAAAAATGCTGATAAAAAATAATTTATGTTATGGACACGGTTTTAAAACAAATAAATAAATTTTGCCACAAAATAAAATAAATCATGTGAAAAAACATAAAAATTACGTGTTAATAATGATATTCTTCTAGGTCGAAAAGTGTGTGTTACAATTCTGAAAGAACGTTAGCTAAATATTAAAGGAAAATAATATTGCTTTTCACACACGTCAAAGAAGGAATTCACTAAAATTATATTTCTATTACATGTGAGCGTGTTGCCGGCAGTGGCACACCGGACGGAACAGGGCGACAATAAACTCTTTTTTAGTCCAATCAAAATAAACTTCGGTTTCCAGCTGTCAAAAAAAAAATTATAGTATTGTTGAATGTAAAACGTGCTACGCGTGGTAGATCACATCAATCTTCATAGTAAAATTGCTGTAACTTGTAATTTTAAAATCCCTTTAAATATTTTATGAAAAATATACATTGTTTATTTACAACTGGTATTCTAAAACAAATAGTTCTCAGCGGCCATATTAGCAAACGCGTTACACTCATGTGGTGAGTTAGAACTGACGAAGCCGCGCCGATTCCAAACCACATTTCAGCATTACTACAAAATTTCGGCTTACCAAATCGATATTGTAATGGCTCATAACCGTGTGACGTAAAACTAAATACAAACCTGCAAAACAAATTAAATTTCTAGTTACAAATAACGTTTGAGTATTAGGCCTACTTATCAAATTTAAACAAATGTGTTAACATTTGGAAATTTGCTGGCTTAATAATTCCACAGCAGTTTATCTGAGTTTTACGAAGTATTTATATCATACAGAGTAAAAGTGTCAACAAGTTTTACAAACAAAGGAACGAAAATGGAATGCTAACCTGAGGAATCAAACTTGCGATAGCTATTTCCCTGCTTTATCATGTCAAACTAACGGATTTTCCTTCTGCTTCCGACACACTGGGACTACAGAAAAATCATCCTCCGACCAACATTTTTCGTATTCAGAGAGCAATTTTATTGCTAGTCCGAGGATCATCTTGCTTTAATACGGCCTAGCTTTTAGTCCGGACTGAGGGTAGGATTAGCGAGGTATTAAGGTCAAAAATAAATATGGCGAACATAAAATTCGTTAGTATTACATGCCAGTGAAAGCTAGATAAAGTTTACGAAAAATAAAAATTACGTTTAAGGCCGATTCTGTCAATCTGTATGCAAAAATATGCCGACAATGCATCAGTTTTTAGCTAAAGCAGTGCCTTTTTTTTTTGTGTCGATCAAATGCCTTCTCTGAAAACAGATTCTTAGGAGACGTGATATTTATATACACAACTGAAATTTACTACAAATCTTACTTTGGCTATATATATATATATATAATCTTAAAGTACACATTTATAACGAAAATGTATTGGTAGCTCAATGGTATCGTCGCTGGCTGATGGGCAGAAGAATGCATGTTCTAATCTCTTCTGGGAGATAGAAAATTTTAACCAGTTTATGATGTATTTTTGTACTGTATTAAACATTACAATACACATTTGACATCATTATAAAGACAGTATCGGCGTACTAAAATGAAACCAGCCCATAGGGATGTGCTGTCAAAATGTAACAAATCAATATGGAATAATAAGATATCAGTATATTAATTTTATCGTCCTCCATCCTGCAGTATTACCATATATGATACAGTCATAAAACCGGATTAAAAAGAATAAAGTGACGTTAATGTAACGAATAATATGATTTGTTTACACAAGCAGGCAGAAAATAACACAGCACATTACCGAGAGCATCATTTTTGGATGGAAACTATCGAAATTAAGTAGAGCCCAGATATTTTACATACACTTTCGATGCCAATGTTGCTGTGTAAAATATATTTATAATTACAAAATTTCTACTTTTATTTTCAATTCAACATACACTATAATAGTGTATATTCTCTTCCTTCTTACGTACATTAACGATTATTGTAAATTACTATTAAATTTGAAAAGTACAATTTTTTTTGTAAATAAGTTATATTGTTTTCAGCGCTATCTAGAGACAAAAATCTGCAATGAGCATTCGCAGTAAACCTGACAACAGTGTACGTCGATGATCCTTCGACTATAGTTAGTCCAACTCTGGTCGGGGTTTATGAATACGATATAGTTAGTCCACCCTTAGTCCGGACTAACTCCAGCCCACTCCGAGGTAGATCATCTCTGGATCATCCTTGGAAGAAGCTCTGACTATGATAAGGCCCTCTGTGACTATTACTGTATACACTACACGAGACTAGCAAATTATTTTATACGGCATCACGTGGGTACTGCGTCAGATGGTGTTGCGTATGACACATCATAACTGATATACAAATATTTGCCATAACTGATATGCAAAGAAACAATTATCCGGGCGAATACTTTTATGTTGTTCCGAAAAGAGGCTTTTGTTTAGTACAATGTGTTTTTTTTATGGACAGCTATTTGTGCAGAGGTATCTTTCATGTTATGCACTTGAACAATTACAGGTGGTGTTAG
This sequence comes from Dryococelus australis, assembly GCA_029891345.1. Classification (NCBI taxonomy): domain Eukaryota; kingdom Metazoa; phylum Arthropoda; class Insecta; order Phasmatodea; family Phasmatidae; genus Dryococelus; species Dryococelus australis. The sequence goes on from CM056994.1 coordinate 199,318,937, forward strand.
CTGAAATATCGCGGTGAAGCGGGCTCGCATAAACTACATACATACATACATACATACATCGACGAAGCACATAGGGCGCCGCCTACTTGGAGCTCTCTAGGGCGTCATGTTCAGAAGCAAGCGAGCGATAAGGGCGATATTAACACGCTAACCTAGTGCCCCATCACTCCCACGCGCACGACGTAAAACTGGCGTGCAGTGTTTCCGTCGTGCTGAGTGTACCTATGGGACTTTCAGCGGTGCGTGAAGTCACACCGAGGTCTTGAGAGACTATGATGGTGATTTAGGTAAGTATGGAGCAGCGCCGGAATGAAAGGGCGGGGAAAACGAGAGATCCCCGAGAAAACCCGCCGACGACCCGGCCGGGGATTCATTTCGGTTTGCCATGTTGGGAGCTGAACCATCATTTTATTGATGGAATGCATTAAGCGAAATTCGGTGCAGTTCAATATCATAGTTTCGCATGTTTCAATCCAGTTGTGTCACGAGATAAAGAAGCTAGGAAAAATTAGTTTTCAGCTATGTTGAAACGCTCGGAAATAGCAATTATAATGCGAGTCATGTAATGGGAGTACTATTCGTACCTCCTCTTGAAGTGTTTTCTTTTCGTGCAACAGTATAATGGGAACATGTTTAGTGAAAAAAAAAAAAAAAAAAAAAAAAAAGAGAGAGATTTCAAACACCTTGCAACGCAATACAATCGCCAGGTAGAGGTGAGCTGACGCCATCCTTTACTAAAATGTCCGCAGTATGCAACTAGGCCAACCGAGGCGGTTTACAGCACAAACCCTCTTTCATCCTAGCTCTTTGCAGCAGGGGCCCATGCCCCATCGTCTTCATATTTCCTTAATTCTTTCAGCGAGGCCCTGGAGTCGTTAGTACCGCGCCTTACAATTCTGACTTTTAAAAGCAGTGCGAACCCTCCTTTTATGCCGTGAAGGCAGCAGAAGGAAAAACCTGCCGTTCGGGCTTTTTTCGATCGCTGGACATCCTGATATAGTACTCAAATTTTGGTAAAAGTCGCAACTGACGAGCAAAACATCAAAACACACCAACACATACGTAGCTGTGCATTGGAAGGATACATGCAGCAACTCGTAGTGGGCTTCTCAAACCTCTCAGCGTTACTTCCTGTATCTCGCGTCTAGGAGTCAGTGGGTGCAAGTGGAACTATTGCGGGTCTTGTCTGGCTACCGGCTACATGATCACAACGTCTTGGTACTGAGGCCACCGCGAACCAGTATCAAGGAACAAAGCAGCTGGGGACAGTAATACTATGGAGAGAAGACTACACAGCACAGGTGCAGGAACATGCTTCTCGAACGCCTCTTCTCGTGGCACTGCGCGTCAAAAACATACAACTAAACAGTCTCAGTGCTGCTGGGAACAGAATCTAGCCCGGCGAAACAAAAAAACAAACAAGGCGGCCGGGGGTCACGGCTGCCAAGGCTGAGCGAACTTGGCCGCCAGTCGGACAGCGCGAACCGGTCCAGCCAACAGACTTTCACCGGCAGGCAGAGCACAGGGACTTGCTAGCATGCCGAGAGAAAGTTTACATTGGACGCCTGAGTAAGTGATGGATGGAGGTCTTAATGAAAGTAAAAAAAAAAAAACTAAATTCAATTATTATATTTATTTTAAATGCTACAAACATATGTTATTTACAAGTCTGAGCGTTCTATTAACTCTTATTATTCTTACTGAGCGCAATATTGAATTACTATCCTAATTTCAACTAAAGTCTGTACTGTTGCTATTGTTCGGTAAACCTCTCAAATTATTTCCACACGTTTAGTTAAAACTATATATTTCCATCGTCCCAAATGTCTTTTCGCTCCTGCACCCAGTCCACAGTCCCGCAGATCAGTCCCACCCTTCACTGTACACAAGCTCGCCGACGCTCTCTCGCAGATCGCTGCAATCGTCCCTCGCCGCTCTGGAATCGCCAACAGTCGCTCAAGGTCGCACGACATGCAAAACGCTTGGCTCTTAAGCATTTACTCTTCAGAAGCCAGCACGTGGTATTTATACTTGAGGTAGGTGCAGTCTAAAACGTTCTCGACAATCCAAGTTGTTCTGGGAAAGGTAATGTTGATAACGCCGACATTCCTGGGTGATAAATTGACAAATATGAGCTACTCAGTCAGAGAGGCGTGAGCTGCCATAAGTTTATCGGCGTGTGCGACGTCATTTATGAAAGGCCGGTAGCTTCGTCTAAAGTTACAAACTTGACCTCCAGCTCTCGGCGCCTTCCCACGCGAAGGAAATACCGGACAGAAAACGACCGGAGTACCAGGACAGCTGAAGACTCTTACACAATTAAAAACTTTAGTTCCGGTTCCTTTTACGAAATCACCGATATACGATACAAAAGAAACGAGAAAGTTCAGTCAACGAAAATCGATTTTGCAATATTCGTAAAAAAATGACTACACTTAGCTACATCACTATCATCAATTAATTTATTCTACAAGTAGATTTATTTAAACAATCTATGAAAATAATACATACACTGATGGAAAAAGTTTTCATCGAGAGAGAATGTTACGCGAAATATCAATGGGTGAGAGGGTGTGAAACCGACGAGTGAAGCCTACCGTGCGTGAAGGCGCTTGGAGGATTCTAGAACATTGCGACTGGCGAGACATGGCCTGAACTGAGGTGGGACTGACTGGAAGTGTAATACCGATTTTATTGAAGATATTCGAACTGTCAAATATGGACGCATAAATTATAAAATAATTGAATAGGTTCATACATTGTCTATTGTGACTGATCTTTAATTATTTAATTTCATTAATTTCTTTGTCGTGATTATAAATTTTATTAATTGGTGTCAATTGTGAAGAGTGTGTGATTCTAATTTATTGTGGGGATTTGAGTTCAGAGAATTTTGCTGTAGTTATTGTAAATAAAATAAGGAAATTATAATTATTTATTTTATTTGATTAAGACCTCCATCCCTTAACGAACTTGGCATAGCCCACTTAATTTCTAGAGAGAAACTGTAACAGTATTTATACAGAAAAAGAAAATAATACAAGAATTCTCCTCGAGGGACATTTCTTGTGTGGACATGAACATTCGTCCATTCCCTAATACTTACAAATAAAAACCATTAATAATGACCTCAACACTTAGTTTGCATGCCCTTCCTGTTTAATATTGCTTTAAGCCTTCTTGGCATGGAATGCATAAGGTTCTGTGTAATATTCGAGAAAATATTGTTTCATTCTTTTCGAAGTAACTCTTTCAGTTGTGGTTTGCTGGTGATGTGGTGTTTTCTCAGCCTTTTCTCCGACTCACTCCACGGATGTTCTATTGGATTATCATCTGAATACTAAAGGTGTTTTCAAAGTATGTGGTGTTGCAAAGCAGCCACAGAATTGCAATTTCCACCTATACTTGGGGTTACTGTCATGTTGAAAGTGCCTATCATTTGCAATGCCTAGTTTTTCTGCACTCTTTAGATTGTCTTTGTGTATTTGAAGATACACGAATCTGTCCATACTCACTTCGATAGAAAACGGTTCCCCCACTTCTGAGGCTGACATGGAACTCCATATCATGGCTTCACCACCTCTATGTTTAACTGTGGTCTGCAAGTTCATTTGTTCAAACTCAGTGTTTGGCTTGCGCCACACCAACATTCTACCATAATTGCTATAAATATTGAAATTACTTTCATCTGAAAATAACACTTTCTCCCAGAATTCAGTATCTTTCTGCACGTAATCTTTTGGAAACTGCAGCCGTCTAGCCCTGTTCGTCTTACTAATTTAGGGATTCTTTCGTGGGACCCTAGCATGGTACCCAGCACGATTGAGAACCCTTCGTACAGTCCATGAAGAAACTTGTTCATGTAAATATTTGTTCACTTGAGCTATGTCGGACCAACTCGTTTTTGGATTTTTTTAAATAGAATTCACCACATACCTCTGCACACCGTGTGATAGCTTCTGCAAACGGCCGCTTCTTTCTTTACTGGTAAAAACTGTGTGATCTTGAAATCTTTGCACGACACTTTAAACGGTCGGACGGGCGACTGAAAAATATCCATTCAGAATGGTTACCATTCCGAAAATTTTGCATCCATACTTGCGAACAAAGATCCGGAATGGTAACCATTCCAAAAATGGATACTTTTCAGGATTCAGTAATGCAATGCTTTGCTAATAAAATACGATCTGTTGCAACATAAATGTGTATCAATAAGCGTAACATGGGAGATTATACACTTTATTATAACACACTTATTCGTACAGTCACAATTACAAGGAAAAACCATATTTTTTGTGTGCTACGGAAACAAACATAACCACTAACAAATATAAATGTAATAAATCAAACAAATATGTACTGCATTGCCATCATAGGTATAACATTCTTTATGAAATAAAGAAACAAGTCTTTCTTACTGGGCCATGCTATGATGGTGCGAAATAAAACGAATTTTGACATTCTGATGTTTAATGCTGAACTAGACATGCACCGAAGATGCTACAGTGGCTGTCCGTTCGCTGGTCGCGTCTCAGCGCGTTTCTTTTACTAACCTACCGTAATTCTAAGTGTTAGTTGTACGTCCGAGGTAGGGACGGGAACTAATGAATCTCAGGACTGAGCCCCTTACACCTACAGGGGAGGGAATCCATGCTAGGACGCATGCAAGGCGGTAGAGAGGGATTGGGCGTCAAGTGGGTGCCGAAGGACAGGACACCCGAACAAAAGCCAAATGCATGCGATCAGTATTGACATTTCTGCAGCAGTGCCATGACGATGGCAACGAGTTCCTCGACAGGATAATCACATGCAATGAAACGTGGGTCGCTCACACTATCTTGGAAACGAAGCATAAGTCGACGCATTGGTGTCACAGTGGATCTCCATGCAGAACCATATTAAAGGCGACTATGTCGACCCGGAAAGTGACGTGCAGAGTATTCGGAGACAGAAATGGTGTTCTGCTCATTGACTTCCTGGCCAGAGGTGATAAATTGAATGCTGACCATTACCGCTAAACACTGCGGAAATTGCGATGTTAGTATAGTGAATGAGAAGGGGGGAGGGGCGTTTCCAGCTCCCTAACTGGGTAGAGCGCCCGATAGTGTATAGGGGAAGCAAGACGACAGGCTCTCCGGCCACATGTATGGTTATTTATTCTGTATGCCTTACACCCTTCACCCGATGCTGTGATTGGCCATTGGTTGAGGCAGACTATCAATTATGAGTAAAGCCCTTTGGTAAATGTAGTCATAATTCTCAAACCATTGAAGCTATAGTAATCAAATTCATAACATAGGCATCATACCCAATATCCAACATAATAGTGGTGTCATTTAAAACCTAAGCTGTATTTGGCAAAGGTAATTTTGAGTTAAGCATTTTTGTAAATGTAGTCAATTTCCGAACCATTGCTCTGTTCCCTAATCCTATGGTTATCTACAACTAATGTCTGATACATTTAACATCCCTCTCCACCTACCCATACCCCCTCCTCAAACACAATCATCCATAACCAGGTATGCTGTGATTACTTCTGTGACTAATTGGATGCCTGCTGCAAGATCACAGTCTCACTAACCTCCTCTCATAGGGCTATCTACACCTGATGCCTGGTACACCCCATCATACCCTCTGCTGTCCTATGATTGCTTACCCCCTCCCCATCCCATTTCCCTACGATATACCGTATTCAGTTCCATACTTGCTCGGTAGACATGTAGCACAACTGTCATCGTAGGCCGTAAGCATAGTTGTAGAATTGATGGTCGTTAGGAGCGCTGGTGTTTCTTGATGTCATACGCCGCTAGGCAGTGCCAGTTCGATGAATCGAATATGTTGATTTCTCGCATTACCTACTAGATGGAGTGTCACTCGCTCGCCCCACCAGAGATACTTATTGCTTAATTGCGGCATCTATTGCTAGAAGCACTGAGCTTGGCTGGACGCTTGAGACAATTTTCTCCATAATATACGCAATGCTTTAAAACACTATAAAAAACTTAGGACTCTAGTGGATTCGAACCAGGAACATTGCCTCGATAACCCGACGCCTTCAACCACTCTGCCACGAGACATTGGATTCCAGTAGAACTTTTAATAATGCATTAAAAAAGGGGCACCTACAGACTCGCGAATTCAAAATGATTACATAGTATACGAATAAAGCATCATTTTATAAAAAAAAAATAGTTACATATTTATATTAAATTTATTTATCACTTTAAAATTTTCAAACATAAATGTATAAAGCTACATGTTTCCGAACTCTTATTTTAAACGAGATTTAGTTTATGGATTCACAACAACCAAATATTCAAAATGTAATTTTTTAAAAGAAAAGTCATGTGTTTAAATAAAAAATGTATTTATTAAACTTCTACAAAACAACATATCGAGTAATGTATCAAAAGATTCGTATTTTTTAAACTGATAAGAATGTCATTTTTTAGACATAAGAATATATCAGAAAAAATGATTATGTAACTATAACCATCGCTATATTGAATTTTAGTAAGCATAAATCCATATTTTTTTTATTTTAAAATTAATTATGTAACCACTTCGAACATCAAATGCAACAAATTGATTGTCTTACAACATATCATTTAGGTCCTAAACCATTTCTGGAAAGGTCAATTATGCATAAAGCTCTTTTATAAGCACATTTACTCATAATTTCCGAACCATTGAAACTCTTAGTCATTAAATCCATAACATACACATAAACCCCGACAACAAACAAGACTGCAAGATCAAGCACAAGTAAAACCATATTATAAGCATAGGTACTCATAATTACCCAGCTACCAAAGCTATACTCATCAAACTATGACTAACGAATGGTGAGCAGATTGGTACTGAACACGATTCCCATTCAGGATACTTACATTATAGGTATTCAGTTTTATTACTTTAAAATTTAAACAGTGAACGACAAGTGAGACCTAGCACGGTAAATAGAGATTGGCATGATAAACAACACATAAAGTAATATTTACATATTGGTTCGACACTCCTACTTTTCAATCCGATACAAACTTTTGTTCCGGTACAAACATACACATTATATATATATATATATATATATATATATATATATATATATATATATATATATATATATATATATATATACGTGTGTGTGTACACACACTTTCACCTATACCCTTACATCCTGCAGGCTTACCCAGGAACTCAGCGTGCACCATGACTCGGAGAGCCAACAGTATGGGATCTGTAACGAACAGTGAGTGGATTGACACAGAGAACGAGTCCTGAACAGAGTATTTGAAATCCCGTTTAATTTTTTCCTGACCTTTGAACTCTATAAAACATTTTATAACATTCAACATATTCAACACTTTATTACTTTCTTTCTACAGTTTAAACAGCCATACGCTTAATTTCTATATTCTCGTGAAACTTAACATCTTATAGTTAAATGGTTTCTCGAAGTTTATATATCCTTTTTTTTTAAGTATGCTTTTCGTCTGACATAAGTCAGTATTAACTTGTTTTGAACATTATTTGTTTTAATTGGTATGAAACTTTAAAAAAAAATTAAGTGAGCGTATTAAAGTGCTGTTAAGGTGGAGTGCTTTGGTAGAATAGTTGATTAAGCCATAGGTTATGAAGCAGCCCTGGTAGGGATTCGAACCCCTTTAGGGCAAAATTTATTAGATACAGGGTTATTACTTGTGAAATGTCACAAAATAGCCATTAATGGGAAATAATAATAAAAGGTGTAGGCTTTAAAGGGAAAATGTCTTATGCCATTTTCAAACACACACACACATATACACACAAAGAACCTAAAATATTCCAATTGGCAAACCCACTCCACCCAAGACTTGCTCCTAATGAACCAAATGAACCAAAAATAACCATAATCAACACAAAATGCCCAAAATCGACTCCAAACACTCACACGTGCACATGAACACACACACCCTCACACACACACACATCCACACATCTCATTTACACAGACCATACCAGGCAATTGCATAACCCCATACCATCAAACTTTACAAGCAGAAATAAATAGGGTCTACTTGAAAACTATCGACATACCATACAACCCAAATGAACAAAGCGTACAAAAACAGTCACGATCATACTATGAAACCACTTCAAACTATATTACTAACAACATACCACCCACTTGCAAAAACCCATACCATCAAACTTTACAAGCAAACCTTAATACATTAAAACTACATAAACATACCATACAACCCAAATGAACAAAGCGTACAAAAACAGTCACGATCGTATTATGAAACCACTTCAAACTATATTACTAACAACATACCACCCACATGCAAAACCCCATACCATCAAACTTTAAAACTTTACAAACAAAACTAAATACTTGAAAAATATATCAACATATCATACAACCCAAATGAACAAATTCCATCATCTGTCATCCAACAAACATTACCACACACACTTAATTTAAAGTATGATGATATACACAAAAAAGTAAAAACCTTTTCAAGACTCTTTTTTTTCTAATTTAGTAGATTTAGTCTATACTTCAACCTAAACATAGACATTTGCCGTTATACTAACATACTCTTTGTTTCTATTCCCAACGAGGTATATGAATTACTATGTGCGATATTTGAAAACCCGCTCATCTTAAACATAAATATAAAATAATTCTCTAAAATTAACGTTATTTTTATCTATCATTAAGTTAATAACCAAAGACCAATCATTATAATTATTCTAGGAAGACTGTTTTGTGAATGGCTGACAAATCCTCGCAAGTTTCTGAAGAACAACATGTTTAATTGGTATCCATACAGCATAACCTTTTGATTGATAAAACACCTAAACAATGTTTTTAGAAAACAAAAAGTATCGATCACGTACATCGGGAGAGTTTAGCATACAAGTCATCAATCATCAAGGGTAAAATATGTATATTCTCATAACAAAAACGCATATTTAGCGAGACACAGTGATTCAAGAACCATACAGAGTAAATAGATATTTTCTGTCTGCGTATCAAATAAATTAACTAAACTATTGACGTAATGAATATCCAACTGCAAGTAGTATGTATGTAACAAGATGAAACCATCTACCCACAGACCGATGAAAAAGAACAAACAAGAAAAGAATGCAACTATAGATCTGAGAACACACTCATTGCTTCATTGCAAGTCAAACTAACTTTTTAGCACTAGTATTTATATATTGATTAATTATCATAATTAAATTCACTATAAGTACACATCTTACCATAACCAATGTGCGGTCATTCGTAATTCCCGCCGCATTAATGCTACGGTTTCCTGCTTGCTCGTAGAGCACGCGCCTCGTGGTATCGCTCGGGTGTCTCCCCTCCCCTTTCCACTCCACGGGGAACGCTTAGGGTCACTGCTTCCGGAGGCGCTACTGGAGGGATGTGCTTCGATTAGGGTGCCTTCGTTTCTCGATCCCATTCAATGGATCAACATCTGGATAGCTGGGGCTTAGAATATTTCACTGTTGCGAAGCATGATGATTAAATGGTGCGAAAAGTCGTTGCAATATTTTTTCTAATCTCACGTAAATTGTAAAGGCATCCTCTTGCGAGCTGTAAGAATCTTGGTCATTAATGTATAGCAAGGTATCGGCCAGATAGTATAAATGGGTGAGTTGTGGCGTCGAGAAATAATATAGGGCATATTTTGTGAGATTGGTTGATTTTATGTCAGTGCAACGGCTAATCCAGGGCAACGGCTAATCCAGGGCAACGGCTAATCATTTAAATCACTGCTTTGTATTTTTGGGTCACACGATCGAAATTTAATTTATAATTGTCAGCAGAGGAATATTTTTAAAAGACAATTTTGCTTGTTCCGAAGCCGTCCGTAGTAGCCCAATTAACTTTTAGCACTCATGTCCACAACCACCCCCACACCCCCTTTTCCGGATTTGAGGTTTTATTTTGTTGTGTAGGAAATGTTTTAGGAAAGGCCACTTTGACGGGCAATTGTGCCGCGGGCCTTCTCCTAGGTATTATTTTAATATTTTATTTAATTGCGGGCTTTACTAGGCGTAGATGTCGCCGCCCCGCATTAATTGTTTTTGCAACTGCTATGGTGGAATCTGATGATACGCTTGATAAGTACCTGATGTTAGCATGTTTAATTGGCGAGAGTTTGTCTGAAAACTGGTAATGTTATGGATGAAAGGAGGGGTTGTAAATATCTGTATTAATGATGATAATTTTTAGTGTCCCCAGATCAGTGATTAAATGCCTGTGATATTACTCATATTAATAATCGTATAGTTGTTTGGCCAGTGAGACACATGAAAAATAGTCATTAAAGTACTTACTAAATTTTGCTATAGGCTGTTCACGGTAAAGTGAGCACTTTTTAAGGCCCTCCCAAAAGACATTAACTACCAATAAATATATTTTATTGCAGTCTCAAACGTTAACTTTTGAGAGTGATGAAATCTATACAATGTGTTCATTAGTCATATTTCAATGTTTGCATTAGAAAGTGGCGGAAAGTAGAAATTAATATAAAGGAAAAATTTATCAGGGCCTTAAAATGATCATTTTACCGTGAATAGCGTATAGTCTCTCGTGTATTGCATAACTGCATAAATCTCCTGTATTGCATAACTGCATAAAAACTAGTCGATGGAAGTGATAAATATTTGTACCGACATACCTTGTTAGATGCCCGATTTTGACTTGATTACACACGTGTGGTGTATGAAATTGACCTTGCTCATAATTAAAACTGCTGTCCATTGTGTTTAAGGCAACTCTAAAGTCCTACCTTGGTGATGTGTGTTCGCTGCGGCGAGGATAAACGTAATAAGTTTGGAGCCCAGGTTATTTAATTCTCTGGCTTTTAGGTTTATAGTTCAATATATTTGCTGTGATGTTTCCTCTATTTAGAGTGTGTATCAGTGGAACAATTTTGCCAGCGTGGCTAGACTATTGAGTAGCTTTAATGAATTAGCACACGAAGCACCTCGTGATTTTCTTATACACTTCCAATGAGGTTATATGTTATAAAGATGCTTGACATTCTGTATTGGGTCTCTGCAATGACACCAGCTCATTTGTGTTTTGAGTTAAATAAATAGTGAATTAATGGAAATTTTGGTGCACTTCTTTTTTGTTTATTACTGTCTTGTTCTAGGTACCCTGAATGGTGAATAATTTCTATATATTCTTGTTTTTATTTATTTTTGCTGAATAAGGACTCTGGATTTGAGCGTAATTATTGTGGATTCACCACACCAAAACTAACATCCAACTAACATGTTTGATATTATGCATAACTTATATACATGCCATCTTGCAAAACACTACACAACAAACACTTAAACAATATACCTTTCCAAGCCCAAAGCATTCTATATACATCTCCCATACAGCATTCAACATTTCTCTACACCAATCTATCACAGCTCATCGACAACAAAGAACTACCCATACAAACCCACACAACCTCCATACTATTGCGTCCCGGTGTTCATTTATTTTCCACCAGTGTATATTGAAATAAAAAATGTGTTTCAAGAAAGAGCACCGAATATTGGGTATGCACTGCAGGAATATTGTTAAACGGCGCAGACTGCCGCTTACTCTCCGTAGCAGGTTAAAGTGTAGGCACCAGTTTACCGACCGATTAGTCCCAGTGAAGCTATGCATTTGCAATCTTCGGGAATAGCTTGTTACAACCCTGAATCCGGCTATAAGCTACACAATCGGAAGAGTAAGAAATGGGAATGGCGATAACAGTGGAGCAGGAAGATAAGTCTTTTACAGGCTTTAGGAGTCAGCAGACACATCAACTCGATTCCAAAAAAAGTAGTGGCCCTGTAGTACACTCCTCCCAACGCCACCTGACAAAAGCGAGTGTGTCGTACGACTAAAGAAAAATTCAGTCCAGCAAGGGATGATGTACGAGAGGGAATTTTTACGTGGTCGGCATGCGTCTGATTGAAAGCTCACACCCTGTGGTGGTGATACCTAAAACGCCGCGGATTGTCTTCAAACTAAAATAAATCTCCGAGCCTATAGTCTTCATGGAGCTATGTACGATTGAAATGTTGACAATTAGCAGAGCTATAAATACAACCTCTTTACCCCATCCTAGACAGGACTGGAGAACGACCTCCCCCCCCCCCCCAACCGGAAATAAGGTAATTGGAGGTAATCTGTAGTGCAGAGATAGCGACATGTGCACCCGGAGGTACATTGGTGGAGAGATCTGGGTGCTCCTGGATGAGTACTGTGGTGTTTGTAATTCACCTATACTATGGAGGGAAATAAGTTTACAGGAAAGTGATTCAATTGGTGGACTCTTTACTTATGTATATTTGACTATGATTTTTTATTAATAGGACTAATTTAAATATTTAATTCATAATGGGAAATATTTACTGTGGAGATTAATTGTTGCATTGGCACCTAAAATTACACACAGAACAGCACAATATGAAAGACTGAATAAAATGTTTTGGGGTATTGCAGATAATTTTAGATGAAAAAACGAACGACTATCAATACAGTCCGTCTTATAAATGGACCAACTGGACACGAGCCCATAGTCTCAAATTAAGTGAAAAAAAGTGAAAGGTAAAATTTCAATGCTCCATAGATTTGCACATTTTAAGTGATATCGCATTTGAATTAGAATTCAGTAGCATCACTAAGGACATTGATCGCATGAGAGCTCAGAAAAATAGTGTTTTAAGTAAAATAAACGAAAAAATTAATGAAAGGTGACGAGCTGGACTAGATAAAACAGTGCTTATGAATTACACGAAATAGTTGTAAGGTACGCCGGCAGTTCGTGAACTCTAAAAAAAAAGTATATTTGGAAATTGTTTTGTAGTGACAATACACTTGAATAATTTTTTTACAGTTGCCGGTTGCCAGTCCGAGACACGGGAAATGTGTAATTTTAAGAAAATAGCTGGCCAAATGTATTTTCCAACCTTATATTTAAACACAAGTCTTGAAAAATAAATTTCAAGTGCTGGCATGTTTGCCTGGTCTGTTACCTTCCAGGAGGTCTGGAAGTTGGTGTTTCTTCGATTATATGGGACGGGGCTAAAAGCCGGATGCGCAGTTAATATTTATTAGGTGCACGTTAAAGAAGCCTGTGTTTATTTTTCTTAACGACATAACTAGCTGTTTGATGAAGGTATGATGTTTGTGTTTAGATGTAATTTTTTGGGCTTCGCTGGGAAGTTTAAAATGGAAGTGAACTATGACGGCGCGGTAACTTATTGAACAATTTCCTTAGCATACTTAGTAGATATTTCCGTAGCGGCAAGACTTGCTGCAGACATTTTCTATGCTTTTCTACAAGTGGTAGCGAAATTTCCTGCTGATACCAGGCGCATACACAGCAGTAGCTGTTAACTTTTTCCTGACACCATGCATTCTGTTACTCTAGCGGTTTTCGAGCTGTGGAGCACAAATAACGCAAGTGATAATACAGCAATACATTGTAATTAAACAGTAGGGTATCCATGATTGCCCCGATGAACTCGCAAGTCAATAAAAACACACCACATTTTGTGTGCAAAAATACGATCTCGGTGGACAAGATACGATAGAAATCAGACTAAATTATTGAAACTCCGTGCGAAATGGAAGGACAGTGATGTGAACACGCAATTTACAAAGCACTACAATTCACAACCAAACAGTGTCAACATGTGCAATCGCCTGCAATATGGTTTGAGAGAAAAATATATAACGAAACATGGCAAACAACGCTTGAATATAATTGTAATATATTGCCGTGTTATGGCTGTAGGCCTACACATTTTTCTTGTGCAAGTTACGCTGTATTTCCACAGTGCTCACGTCTCTAAAAAAAATGAGTAAGGCGAACAATGTAAGCAGGTCGAAGAGCCACAAAAGGCATACATCAGTAATGAAGGGTACCTAAATAGTTGCTTTTGACGACAAAGACATTACACGACTCTCTACATACGAAAGTTGCGATAAGCAACAGGAACTAGATACAGCGGCACAGAGCCGGCAGCAATCTGTTGCCGCGATGCCTGACGCTTCTGCAGTAGCCATGGCAACACATGCTCGCGTCCGCTACCCGCCGTGTTGCTAAGACAACCAGCCTACAACCCCCTTACCAAAGCCATTTCCCGGGGCAAACACACCAAAAAAAAGTGGGCGGCACGTGGCTGCAGAAGGCCCCTTTCTATGTTCCCGCCACGCAGCGCCCAGATGACGAGGACGTGCCGACCCCACCAATCGGAACCTGACGCCAACTTGAAGATCCGAACAGTCTCCACACAAGCAAGTCCAGAATGCACCTGTAAAGGGCTCACTGCTGAGTAAAAGAAAACCTTAACAATAATTGCATCTTCTTTAATGCAGAAACCGACGGAGTAGGTACCATTAGTTATGTTGACGAAATATAATCTTATGTCTTATTAAAATCGAAATGTTTACATGTATTGCCACTAAAATAGCTTCTGCTTTAAATAAACTATATACTGCAATTTTGGGTAAAATAGGCATGTTAATAACAATTTACAGGTCAAAGGGATGTCATTTTTATATATGGCTAACGGATACATTTAGAAATTAAACTAGAAAGCAAGTAGGGCTTCCAAAAATTATTACCTGTTGGTCTTACTAATTATATTTTTTAAGTAACGAACACGCAATTGGGACTTTTTTTTTTACCGACCATGTAAAACATAACTTTTTAATGGGTCGCGCCAGTTTAGCAGAAGTCACAACAAGATGATCACAAACTAAATTATAGTTGGTCACAACTGGACAAAGCTAACATTGCCTCTCACACTGTATTAATCTTTGGCCACTATCGACTATAAAAATGCTACAATTTCAATTTAACCTATTTTAGATTTCAGTGATACCAAACTTACACCACTGCACACAGAGAGAGAGAGAGACAGAGGAAGGTAAGAAAGGAAGAGAGAGGGGAGAGAGGGAGTGAGGGGGGAGAGGGAGAGGTGGAGAGGGGATGAGGGGATGAGGGGGAGAGGGGGAGTGAGGGGGAGAGGGGGTGAGGGGAGGGGGAGTGAGGGGGGAGGGGAGTGAGGGGGAGGAGTGAGGGGGGGGAGGGGAGAGGGGGGAGGGAAAGGGGGAGGAAAGGGGGATGAGAGGGGGAGGAGAGGGAGGGGAAAGATAGGGGGAAGAGAGATGAGGGGGAGGGGGGAAGAGAGAGGGTGGGGCTGACTTCGGACGACAACTTCATGAGGTGACTCATGGCCAAAATGAAGTGGCAAAATATACAGGGCACTTGTACCTGAACTAAAATTAAGGGCGAAATAAGACCGCAAATGGAAAGCTAGGAATGTATTGTGAAATATCGGAAACAGGTGAGATGAAAGTACAATTCGCGAACACTTTTTATGTTATCGGGATCTTCCAACCCAAGAGCAATGCAAATAAAAACCCAAACACTTCCCGTTACAAAATAAAAAGGGTGGCCACCCTTTATGCGGAAACTTCCGATGTCATTTTGGAAATTATGAAAGTTTGATGCATGGTACATTGGAGTATAACCTACAAAACAAAATGGCCCCCTTGTTGCAACACTTAGGACCCCCGATTTCGTTTAAACGTCTTAAAGATTCCACTAGATTCACCGAAGCTACATGCGGCCTAGTTATGGGTCATGGCAATTCCATCTTACAGTAGACACGTGTTAGTCTTGCCACAGCACAGCGCGCGCCTGTAGGGCGGCACAAGTTAACCACCTATCGGTAATACAAAAGCGTACCATAGATAAATAAATGGGCATACACAAATGTCTAATTGTGGGAGCAGTCGGTGTGTGATTCCATACAGGACGTAAAAATATTGGTATTGCTTACGCACATGGAACTGTACCGCTGCTGCTGTGTACTGTGCGGGCTTTCGAATGTTGAAACATTTGGTGCAGCAGTGTAGAACAATGCCATTAAAACGCATCACAATTTAAGGAGTATCAGGTAACACATTGCATTTGAAACAAAAGCTGCGGCATTACATAGGTTTTACTGTACAAACATGTATCACAGACACTTTTATAGAAAAGGATCAATGGTACGACCGCCACGTTCGACGCACAGTTCACATCGCCGCACCAACGATTGTCGGACACGTTTGAAAACAACCTCATTTCCCCAATAATCCCTGCAGCTGCAACGAAGCGGGCGACGAGTTCCTCTTCGGATTCCACCGCGGTGTCATACACCAGGCTGCGCATGTAATCCCAGGAGAATGGATTCATATATGGAGATTGTGGAGGCCGGGGAACAATACCCCCACGACCTATCCATCGTCCAGGGAATACGAGATTCAGGTGACAGCGCGCACGTCGCGAACTGTGGACTGGTGCACCGTCGTGCTGGAACCACATGGCCGCTCGTGTTTGTACAGAGACCTCTTCGAGTAATGTCGGCAGAGCTTCCCGCAAAAATTGCAAAACACATAATGCCAGTGAGACGAAGTGTAACAGGTAGGGTCCAACCAACATGTTATGTATTAAGCCCGCTTGGACGTTGACACTGAATCGCTACAGATCCCTCTGGACGAAGTGTGTGAGGATTGACATCCGCCTACTCGAGAAAATTTCGACAGTTCTGTATGCCATCACGTTGAAAGGAAGCCTCGGCAGTGAATAAAATGTATCTGTCAAAGTAAGGGTGTGTTCTGCGTTGTTCCAGAAACCATTCTGCAAACTCCATGCGTCGAGGATAATCCGCAGGACACACGGCATGCACATGTTGTGCATGGAACGGGTGCAGTAAATGCTCATGAAGCACTCGACAAATGTTGCGGCGGCTTCTTTCGAGTACTTTTGCAATAGTACGCGTACTCACACATGGATTATTCTCAACATGACTCAACACATACACTTCAAACATGGCTGTCCGTCTGCGCCCTGCATTCGGTCGTGTCACCTCGAAACTTCCACTTTCTCTCAAACGTCGCTCCACATATGCAAATGTGGTGTGGTGTGGCTGCTGTATGTGCGGAAATCGATCCCTGTACATTCTTTGCGCTTTTCATCCATTTCCCTCTGCCGCACCGTAAACGAGTAGCATATCAGTTCCGGCCACGTAAAGCGTTCCGTTTTGTAGACACAATATGCACCTTGACTAAAAGGAATGTAAATTATACGTTAATGGGCCGCATTCACTATAACGCCTTTTGTGCCGCGATAACAGTCATGCCAGGCGTGGAATTGAACACATCAAACCGTACAGAGCTGCCTAGTGTGGTATTAGTGCCAGACATGTAGACCGCTCGCACCGCCTGTACACACATGTTTTATACTACATGCTCTATCTGACACCTAGTTAGACGTTTCCTCGCAAACGAATGGCCTCACAGTTTTGCATTACGAGAACGTTACTTTCAACTGTCGACATGTCGTTTGTCAAAAGTAAAACTTATTTACGCGCTAATAATACAGTACAGCTACCTGTATGTGTTTAGTTTTTATGTTTAATGTATCATCGCAAGCGAGGTCATTAGACACAGGGACATACAGCCAGGCACTTGACGGGAACTACTGAGGAAGAATTCGGCCATGGCCTTTATTGAGGAACCAGTGTTTGCCTGAAGTGACTACGGGAAACCATGGTAAACAGAATTCAGGATGGCCTGACCAGAATTAGAACCCGCGTCCTCCCGAATGCAAGTCCAACATGTTACTGATGCCCCACTTCGCTTGGTCCCCGATTGATTAATGATGGGAGATGTTTATACGTAAAGCCAAGACTCATTCTCATTTAATGTTGGTTTATTTAACACTATTACATAGGTAACACACAGGGCCTCTAGTCGCAACTGCCTAGGACCACCGCTTTCGTACAAAACGCACATGCATAAAGCTTCTGGTCGACCAAGAAGAAGATGGAACGAAGTATTAAGCCGGAACCCGGCAGTGCCCTAATCCATGAGGTGTAGAATAAGAAGATAAAGCTTCTGCTGCAGCATTACATGTTTACGAGCATAAACAATAGTCTTTACAGTACACAGCAGTGACAACAATACGGTTCCAGACACGTAGGCAATATCAATACTTCATTTAGGGATTCTGGAATACATTATCGGATGCAGTATCGTACGCTTCTTAATGAACGGCAATGGTTGTTTACAGTAAGAAATAAATTTCCTCCGCCATTTTTGTACTGTAGAGACAGCAGCTTACCATACTTGCTACGTACTAGGAGCTGTATTTCGCTGCAGCGGAATCTAGTGGAATCTTCGTGTGCGTTTTAAACGAAAATGGGGATGGGGGGGGGGGGGTCCTAGGCAGTTGCAAAAAGGGGACCATTTCTGTTTCGTAGGTCATACTGCTCAATAAACCAGCATCAAACGTTCGTAATTCCCGACGGCAACGAAGTTGCAGGTAATAAGAAAATGGCCACCCCTATTATTTTCGTAACGGGGAGTGTTACTGTGAATTTGCTCTTAAGTTTAAGATCCCGATAACATAAAACAATGTTCCACGAATTGTACTTCATCTCACCTGGTTTCCGATATTTCGCAAAAATACATTCCACAATCTCCATTTTCAGGGACTTATTTCGCCATTAATATTTAGTTTAGGTACAAAGTGTTCTATATACTTTCCACTTGATTTTGCATAAGGAATCGCCTCAAGAAGTTTGTCGGTCGAATTCAGCCCCACCCTGTAAATATATTCCAAAGGGCTACCCGATAACTCTGGCGAGTTATGCGCCTCGTTATGGAAAACATGGGTTGGAATAAATGAGGTGAAAATAAAATATCGATGCGCGAGTGGACCCTCGCACTGGCCTCGGGTTCCGTCACTGTAGGGGGTGACCTACCTTGCCCCCCCCCTTTTTTTTTTTCAGACAAACCCGTTCGCTGCTCCGACGGCCGGGCGAATGGTTAACAGCCGACCCGACATCACAGCTTCTGAACAAGAATTTTTTGGTAATTTTGTCCCTTGGCGCAACGCGGTATTTAGATAAGTTTATGAGCCATGACCCGACGGCGACATAATAAATAATACCGCGGCCGGAGGATCGGGGACTTTGTGGGAGTCATTTGGCTAAGTGCGGTATTATAACGAAGTCTGGTGCAGCGTGGGACATAGCGGGGAAGACGGTGGCAGGCGAGGGTTTTGTGCAGAGTGGACGATGAAGACGCTCGGAGATCTCTACAACATTTCGGACGGGTTTAAAATATCTGGGCTGAACTAGGGTGGGGTTATATAAACACGTGGTGCGTACGTAATCGTAAATAATGGAACTATCAAATACCGCCATATAATTTATAAAATAATTCAAAAGGTTTTGATATACTTTTGAGTCTGACTTTATTTAATTATATTAACTTCTTTGAGATGATTCACAATACATAATCAAATTGTCATTAGTGAATTTTACTCTCTCGTATGAGTGAAAGGGTAGTGTTCGGTATTTTTAAAATATCAGTTAAGTTTGCAGGACTATTTTCTTTCCATGACAGATTCTTGACGGCACGTTTCCTTCCAAAGCTTTTTCTCTTAGCACACAAAAGGATAAACTGAAAATGAAGGCAACAAACTATCATGGTGGTTTCTGTATAGGAAGCAGCCCAGAACGTGAACGAAATGACGATTGCGCAAGAGCCACGCGACAGACGGGAGCAATCAACGCTCAGCGAAAGCAGCCACAGCAATAGTCTGCGCATGCGCAACAGTTCCGCGAAGATGCGCCACATCGCCAACATCTCAACTGTTCAGAGCTGCACACGCAATCAAGGCTTTTCGGCTATCAATTCCGTGATGGGGGACCATTTTCCTTGCTTCGAGCTGCGTTAAAGCCAGAAAAAACGTATAGATACACAAATTCCCATAAGGGAAAACAAGCAACTCAGCTAAAAGTTTTATGTATATAGGATTAAGACCTTTGCTCCCAAAAGCACAAAAATTATAAAAATTTGCCCTTTTTAGCGACACATGAATTAAAAAGTAATTAACACTCATTGTATTCAGGGTGTCCATAGAAATACCATTTTGGAATTCCCTGACTTACTGTCCCTGTTCTCCAGGTAGAATCTTAGTATTTTCGCTGATCTAGTTTCAGGACCGAAACTTCCAATACCATATTTTTCCACTACTGATAGAACAAATATGTTATCAGTGAAGTTGAATTAAATTACACTGCAACAGACCAAGCAAGCGGGGCCAATATTTTACTCAGCTCATCGATAATTCTCACGATACACGCTACTGACGTCACACCAGTACCCCTTACACACACACAATTTTGTACAAATAGGCCTTGTGTCACTAGGCAAAAATGTATTATTGCCACTTCACAAATTTTAAAATTGAAAATGCATATGCTAACAACTACATTATTCTGCATTCACACAACTAACAACTTTTGAAGAATAACAATTATTTACATGTTCCCTGAACCAGGTGAAAATTCCCTGATTTTTCCCTGTCGCATGAAATTCCCGGACTTTTCAGTTTTCCCCTGTGGGTGGACATCCTGGTCCTTACCTTATCAGCAGATTACTAGTTTTTTTATATATACTTTTTACATTTTCATCTGTCTTCGTAGTGTTCAAATACAAAACAGTAATAAAATTACATTTAGTTTTATCTCTGTTCTAAAAAAGGACAAAACAAACTAATCGAAACGGGGGAGTGAATTTTAAGCATATGTCAATAATGCCTGTGCAGTGAAATATTTTCGACAGCAAAGTTGCGTAGGGGATGATAAAACAAAACCAGAAGCAAACAATGTTATCATGGCAGTAAAGTACCTCGAATATTCTCTATAAAGAGTGGCTACGGTCAGGAAGTGTCTTCTGCAGTTAGAATATAAAAAAAACGGAAAAGTACATTTCGTATACGAATAACGTCCAATGCACACCAAATCACATAAAATAAAAAGTGCATGTTCCCTCTAACCATCCAAAACTTCACGTTATTACATCACGAACTTAAACTGGCCCGCGTGCCCTACATAGCTACCAGTCCGTGCAGTTCCGTTGCATGCAACGACATAGGAAATTATTCTCTGTTCATGCTGTGCAAGTACGGTAACCGCAGCTTTAGCGCTGACTACCCGATAGCGAGCACGTTTGGAGACTTCGTTACGCAACACAGGCTGTGTGCTTTCATGCGCCCCACTCGGAAGTGACACCGATAGTAACATCACACGTAAAAGTTAAGGAATATTTAAGAGCACTGACATATCGAACGAAGGAAATGGAACAATTTAGAATCACAAAACCACAGAAGTATATTTCTACAACCTCTGTTCCTAAAGCTTCTGAATGAGGGATATGCCACATTAACTTGGATTTCTCTTTTCTGTCCAACGATATATTAGAAAAGACGGTAGATTGTCCTATTCCATTCTTTTTTCGCGTATGATAATGATCAGATTACGACGCAGCATAAGTTACTATTTTGTTAAATGTTCCTAGTACCACAAACCGGTCGGGCAATACTGGCATTCTCTGTTTCATATAACTTAAGTACATTTTGGCGGACATTGTGACCAGCGTAAACCGCATGTAAACAGTAAACGCGCCCATTTACAAGGAATTGTGTTAGCTGATGATTCTTACGGGGTGTAAGTTATGTTGCCGAACTTGATGATTATTGGGGGGGGGGGAGATAGTACTCAGCATATTATGATTTTAGAATTATGTAACATTTTTTGGGTTGTACGGTATTAACTTTACAATCGCTGAGAGATTACGGTGAAGCGGTTGTGAAACGTCTCCAACGCGGTGAATATAATATCGAGCTCTCTTTCGTCACGTTTTATATGCGACTTTCTTGCTGGTGGTGTAGGCATATTATATCTGCTGTTTATTATTTCTGCAATCGCATATTTCATTAAATGTAGTTTAGTTGTAGGTACATTTTTAGAAAAGTCAGTTAATACTTTCACGTGTCCAGGCCTACCGCTTCGTTGCTTGTGTTCCTTGGTCTGCCATTTACCTAAGTCATGAAGCGCGTGCGACACAATACCAGATGAGCCTACAATTAATTCGTTTGACGGCTTTATAAATACAAACCACAGCCAAATGAACAGGCTGGCTGTGCACCACCAGTATCCATGCCCCGACGGTGAATTGCTTCTCTACCAACACGACTGTGGATTGGATGATAGAACGCTGTAGATAGTTTAATGCCGGGGAAAAAAAACATGTGTGAATACATTTAAAAAATCACAATAAGTTCTCTTATTTTTATAAAGACCTCTATTCCCTCATGAACTCGTATACGTTCCTCTGGCGTATTATAACAACACTACTGTTGACCGCGTCATATACCAGACCTTGCCCAATTAAAGCCGGGTGTCAGCAATTTATCTCGCACGTTATAGCCCGAAAATTGGTCAACTTACACGGCGGCTATGTACCCCACTCCTTTCAGGAAGAATTTAGAACATACAACAACCTGGACGCAGTGTGTTTAACACGTGTAATCAAGTAGGCACTTGAAACCATAACCTTCCTACGCGCACCCCGCTCTCCGATGCGAAGCTGAGCCAAGACAAGCATTCCATACAAAATTCCACTTTAAAAAACAAATCTCAACAATTACATACATGCAATGATTCAATGAAATGAAAATGCGTACTTTCAACACTATTATCAAAGGTTTAAAGAATAGTTACGCTAGAAACGAAAGATTTGCAGGGTAATTTTGCGTTGTATGTTAAGACCTTCTTGTCTAAGTCTAATGTTGGTGGCATGATACCTTTAGCCTACTGTCCGCCAGCCGAGGACAAAGATGAGCAGAAAAGAAAGGCAATGACAGTGACCCGATAACCTCTGACGGCGAATAATTACATCCATACATGCGATGTGAGACTTGATGGCGAACATGATCGAAATAATACAGAATGTGTCTAGATCAGGTTACGTGAATCCAAGAAACGCTTGGAGATTTACAAAGGGATGCCGCCGCGATAATTCTATCGCGACTCGTGCGCTCCTGGCCTTGGGCAATGCCCTAGCCTCTCTCGGCGTAACTAGGGAAGCTGGAAGTCGTCTAGATCGGGCCAGCGAGATTATTTCAGCCGCGACGGGCCTCCGAGGAGGATTGCGCGACATTAAACTACAGACGTGCGAAGACGACGAAGCTACGAGTAAGCAAAGCGGAAAGTGGCAGCGAGAGTGGGGGCGGGGCTATTTACTAACCTGGGTTCGTGAGTGTAAGGCATTTGAAATGATGGCAATACAAAGATTGAATGTGTGAAAATAAAGTGTGAGTTAAGTGACTATAACCAATATAGATATATTGATAAGGACATTACTTATAATAGAGACTGACGTAATAGTGGACGATAAGCGTAATAGTGGAGTTAGTTTAATGTTATAAATAATAGCTGTTTTTTAATAAAAATAAAAGGTAAATTTAATTTCTTAATTTATTTACAGTGTTAAATATACACAGCTATCATTACATTAAACTAAGTTTACTATTTCACTTATCCCATAAGTGGGCGCTATATTTAGGTCAATCTCAGTTCTAATTTAAGTTATTACCACTGCATGTATAACAGCTATAGGCTATTCATGGTAAAGTGAGCAGCTTTTAAAGTCCTCTCATTTGTAAAATTGGCAATACATATATTTATTTTAGCTTTAGACGTTAACTTCCAAGTGCGATGAATATACACACCTTGTTTATTACTTACATGGCAAAATTTATTTAAAAAGGTCGTTGAACAATAAAAATGCCTGAAAGGGAATATAATTAGGGGATCAAAAATGCTCACTTCACCGCGAACAGCCTATACACACTTAATCCTCAATTACACATATATGATTGAAATGTCCAATGACAGACATTATCATGATCCCAAATGTGTAACACTCATGCATCAAGCCCCACTTTACATCAGTCTCTCTAATCCAGATGCTCGCAGACTCCACTTGCTGCTAACTGTCGCAGCTCGTCGTCGGACCGAATAGTTGAAGTTAAATATCCAGCGAGTGTAACAAGGTTTTTGCCTCAATTAAGCTGTGACATTTTTTTATTATTTTTAAACGATTGTGAACTAATAGCGTTGAAATAAACGTATTACTACGAATAATGATCGAAACCGGTTGGACGTTACTCGCAAAGAAATACTGCTTGTTTATTATCCTTATGTCGATGTATCTTCATCTACAAAAGATTAGAGGAAAAAATTACGGAAGAGAAAATTGATGATAAATAATTAATGAAGAATGTTTATTCCCAGTCTTAGATCATAAGAGTTTTCCGAGGAGGACGATTCTCTATCATAGATAGATAAAACAGTATTCAACTCTTGTTAGTCTAAATGAAAGTAAAACAAGTTTGTAACCTGTGCTTATCAAGGTGTGGTGTAATCAAGCATTTTTTTCTATTTGTTATTTATTGCGGTAGTAATTATTTAACTGTTAATAAGATATTAAAAAACCGAAAATAGATTTACTATACAAGAGTTAGTGTTTAAATTATAATTTGTAATATATATTTGTAACTAACCCTTAAAGTGGTTGGCTTCAGACACTACGTATTCAAAAGGCGTGCTGAGGAAAAGGCGTAACCGTTCAAATCGCGGCGCGCCATAGAGTTCGATCGGCTCCGGCGTTATACTCAGTTTCATTTACGAAGGCCGTTTTTTAACAGTTCTCAGAAAGTAGTGTCAGTGTTGTTTTGTTTAGATACCCTCCGCCTCAGCTGTTTGTTGTCAGCTGTTGACATTACGGGAGACTGCGACGTTATATGTACAGCCAACATTGCTTCAGAAAGTATCAAATTTTCTGACGCAGCCAACACTGCAAAAACCAAAATATGCATTTGCAGAAACAATTTTCAAAATTTTATAGTAGCGTAAAATGAGTAAATTGGTAAGTATAGGTGAGACAGATTACATGGCATTCCTGTGTAAGCCTAAATGTTAAGTCAGGTGCCATATCTGACATTATTGTTACAAGACGCCAAAAGGATGTATCAGAGTTTGTGAGGGATGGAGGTCTAAATAAAAAAATTAATTTTTATCTTAATTTATTCACATAACTATTATTTACAACATTACTAAATCTCCGATATTACGGTTTTCATTTCTCAATGAGCGCAGTATTTAATCTCTATTTCAACTCTAATTGAAGTCCTTCTCATTGTCTCCGTTTGCTTATAGTCAGTAACTCCCACTTTCATTATAGCATGTTCAGTCTGTTGCCACTCACACATCCAGTACAATAGTGCAGCACTGGCATGCTGCACTTCTCTCGCCACTCGGTGCTCTTCTCGCTCCATGTTTGCGCAATCGCAACTCTCGGCTCGAAGGTCCAAAGAACGGGTTTCTATAGTAAAACTGAACTTTATGTAGATATGTGATAATCACACCTAATAAAATAGAAAAAATCAATATCTTGATGGTAGCAAACGTAATTTTAATGTCCTTGATATCCAATTTGTTACATAATTTCTATGTTTTAAATGTTAACTGTTTAACATTAGATAATCAAAAATGATAAGCCACCACTAGATATTCCTAGTCAATTTCAAGTTAGTGCATTGGGAGATTTTCGTAGCAGCAGTACTGTGCCTGAATGTTGAGGACTTGCAAATCATTGAACTTTGCTCGTGGTATTGGGTACAACCCCAAAAAAAAATGATCAGGATGTTCAAATTCAGTTTCCGATACTTTTACAGCACATATTTCACTAAGGAGTAGTGTAATAGCTGACAGCAGCTATGGGCCACTGTATGGTTGGCGATGAAAAACTAGTTGTGGTGAGTCCTTTCGTACCTGTAGTTCAACATACGGGACAACTAACTCTATTCTTGAAGATTCCCTTACGAGGCCGTGTCAGCCAGCCTTGGTTTGGAATATCATGCCTCGCGAGGCGTCTTTCTGGCAGTGAGATGTAGTGACTTATTTAACTAAAAGAGCGCATCTCTCAAAGCATATCGTGAAATACATGAATAAGTTGTTCGAAGTAAATCTACACAGCAATACATCTTTAAACTACGCCCAGCTGCCTCCCATATATGGATGATTAATACGATATGTTTATAACTTAACGTGTGTAACTTAACACGTGTGTGTGTGTGTGTGTGTGTGTGTGTGGTATGTGTGTGTGTATTTATAAATAAAAACGTGTGTGTATATACATATATATTCACATACGCATACATGTGTATATACAATATACACACTCGCTAGTCAATAAAATATTAATGATTCAATTTGTATTTATATGTTTCTTTATGTGGGCTTACATGTTATATGAATATATAACTTACATAAAATATGCAATAACTTAGATAAAATAATCACATCTCATTTCAAGGTGAACAACGTTTGGTATAGATGTGAAATTATTAATTTTTCTGTCCACAGCAGCCTTCAACATCTTGCTTCATATTTTATTCCTGTATGAATCACCATCAAAATGGGTTTGTATTCTGACAGAAGGAAATATTTGCTACCTTACGTACGGTATCCTCCGTCAAGCATGGAAATAAGTTAAAGAGGTTGACTGTTGCTGCAACATGCTTAAAAAGGCAGCAATACTAAGTTCGGCCTCTAATAGTCGCCGTGCCAAAAATCCATTGCTAATTTATTTTATATTTGACTTTATAATCATTATAGTAAACTTCAAATGAGAAAATAATCTTGGCGCAGCTTCGGAGGAGGGAACGTAAAAAAAAGGGAAGTGTAGATAAGGGGAGGTGGCACCCGAGCCGAGCGCCTGCCGCTTATGGGAGGGAAACCCCGTTACACTACTGGTGCTGTACCTACGTATCAAACTGATAACATCGATCTCCACTACCACGCGCTGCGCCACGCATGCGCAGAGCAGCTCCCACCCAACAGCTCTCGTGGCAATCGTCTCTCCCGACTCGTTTTGACTTCTGCGCATTATTTTGTCAGTCGAATTTCACCATACGAATGTGCACTTGGCCAAAATGAAATAACTGGATACTAACACCCCAACACACTCTGCATTTTTCAAAAATTGTTTTGTATATAGGAAAGTACAACATAACTCTACAAAGTAATTATGAGTTACGTACATTTATGTTACAGGCTCGTAAAAAGTGACAATTCACATCAACGTAAACTATAATCGAATAACTTAAAAATAATAATAATAATAAAAAGTTTAAAGTTTTAATTTCACACACTCAGTTAAGCTAAATCTCAGATACCTAAACCAAATATGCTGACGTGCGTTTAGGCTACAAACATTCTATGTAATAGTACTCAGAATAAAATTTAAAAAACCCGACATAGCGTGCATAATATCAGATGACTAGGCACAAAAATGGCTAAACCTATAAAATTACTTCGGCTTCGTCTAATTACACGTAATGAATATAATCAAAAATAAGTAAACTATGTATGAATTTAGCAAATCTTAACTGAAAATGCTGAAATTCAGATTTCGACATTAACACTATTTAAAATGTGATACTGATCGAAAATCGTGTGGAAATGGCGTTACGTAACATGACGTCAGTCGCGCGCGGAGTCTGTCGGAAGTCTTGTGACGCGTGGTGGGGGGAGCACTGCCTCTTCATTAAAAATGCATAAGAGTAGAGACTGTTCCGAGTACAAAGTAACAATGCCACTATATTGTAAAAAACAGATTACGTTACTGGAAACGAAATACCGTAGTCAGTTTTTGACGGGAATCTTAAATTTGCTGATATATTTCGTGCGTACTACTTTCAGTAAGTGTTGCAACCAACACAAAAATACGTTACGAACCAGCTGTTCGTAGGCACTGTAAATAGAGCAATTTGTTGTGACGCCTTAAAAAAATTAGTAGTTCTGTCTGTCAAAAAATAGGCCTCGAGAATGAAACCCAGTATAGCACAGTGACTCCGTGGTAACGTCTCCGACCACGAAGCCCCCAGCAAGGCGGAATCCGAACCACTGCATTACCTTGACATTTTGCAGGCGGCTCTTGACAGACAATGGAACCTGTTTTCCGCCTTTCTAGATACGCGACGCTGTCCCGCCAAGCCACTCTGGCAACCAGCAGCACAGGAGCAGGCAACTTTCACGTTCCAATAATGCCACCCAGATCCAAGCATAATCAAAAAACTTTTTATTGTAACACCAACTAGACTATCAAAATTAATTGCGTTTTAACACATCACGACACGTATATTGTTTGCGACTGATGGGAACGCGTCTGGAGCTACACGGCGCCAAGCTTTAAACACAGAACCGATGTCTGCACACGACATACTGGCCAAAAGTTAGTAACTGCATACCGCTCTGAATTTTCCCAAGACAACCCCACACTTCAGGGTTGCTCCCAGTCAGTCATGTACTGTACAAGTTTTGTAAAAGGACCTTGAATTGCAGACAAACGCGGAAATGAACGAAGATGCATTGCATAATACATTTGCACGATATGGCCAAAATAAGGAAATCAAGGTATGATGGTACTCGCCAGTGATGATAAACGTGCTGAGATTACTGGCATATCAGCTAGGCCAAGCAGTTTGTATAAACGGCAGGACAAAAAACATGTTTATTCCTACCGGTAGCCCAACAAGCATGTAATCTTACGAGAAAGAAGGGAGCTATCATAAAGTGTCATTTAGGCTTAAATACGCTTGGGCATGTGTAAATCGATCATATTGACTTTAAACTGTGTAATTTATCTAAGTTAACACTCTTGGGTATAGAAAAATGATTTAACTTTTAAAGCCTGTCACAGGAAAAGGAATCTCTTATCAATCCCCTTCTAAGTTTCTACTTCAGCCCACTGGTTGCATGTTTTTCCGCGTATCTATCAAAACAAACACTGCCATGCAACTCGCATGATGTTTACATCAGCTGGCTCGTGTCCACTGCATATTCAAATGAACAAAAAAAAAAATATTGTAATTACCAATATTAACACGTACACGTTAATTTTAATAAATAATATTGATTATGTTCACGGTTCTTTTTCTGCTGTAGACATACATTTGTGTATTTAACAACGGCAACATTCCCAAGGTCATGAGAAAATGTTTGGTTTACGTTATCAACGAATAGCAGGAGAGTTAATTAAACATTTTTCTTTTTGCAGTTACAAAAACACCGCCAAAGACGTTTCGAACGTTCATCTATTAAATCTGTTGAACAGCTGATCCGCACGCCTAAGCAAGAAAAGCAAACGCTTTTAGAGAATTCAGTGCATTTACTCCTTCACATAGCAGACCATGTGCCTTAAACTATCGTTAAATAACTTGAGAATTATTTTCATCATCAGTTACGAATAGAATCGTAGTACCTCACAAATCAACTATTTAATATAAAACTACGCACAAGCAAATGACAGGTGTTGCTAACAAAGTAGGAGTAACAAAAACCATAGACACGAAAATAAATGGATGAGAAGAAATTATGAATTCTTCCAGCATTCTGCGACAGTAATATCTGTCGTTCTATGAAAATTTCGTGAAAATTTGTCCAGACAGTTTTTAAAACCCCGACATGTTTACGGGGAAAAAAATCACTTTTCGTTTATAACATTTAGATCCCTAATTGATATGAACGCAATGCCTAGGCGATGGCAATGTATAATATGAAACTGCATTTACACATTTTAAGTTAATAGAGAATCTAATTTTCCTCTAAATTACATACCTTGAACGTTCGGGCAGACGTAATAAGTTTCAACGTATTTCTAACTCTCAATGACTGTTTTACGTAAAGTATAAAATGTTTTCATGGCGTTATTGTTTCAAAACGAGTGACATACTGACGCGTTGTGCTAAGGCAACAACTCGTAAATTGATGACAGCGCAAACACTAAGTAAAGCACACATTTATCAAGACTTTCAGATTGCAACACATATCGCAAATATAACAAAACACATTCATCGGAAGTTTCTTTAAGTTTATTCGAGGTTTAAAATGTATACCAGCTTCCATTACATGAAGCAGCACGTTCTCAAGATCAGCATATTATGTAAAATTTCAAGAATTGCTACAAGCAACTACGTTAAAATACAACTGAAAGCAATAACAAACATCGTCACTTCACTAGAAACATCTTTAAAAATGTTTATTAAACATGTATAAAAATAATAAAGCATGTATCAAATAAATATTAAAACATGTATAAAATGTTTATTAAAACATGCGTAATAATGTTTATTATATTCATGAACACTTATTTTATGAATTACGAACTTACGCGTAAAATCACGTTGGACTTGCACCACTATTTTGTTGACAATACCCTGGAATAACAATAGCCCGACGAACAAGACAAGGCAGACAGATATGACGTCATAGATAGACGGAATTTCGTATTAAATTTTATTCAGTGTTCACAATACCCCGACGAAATCTGCCCCCACGTATGTTAGTTGGCTGTTGGGAAATTCTAAAAAGACAAGTTATCCTCATTATATCAAATATCATTTAAAAACTCGCGATAAAATGAATGACTATTTCGCTTTTGACAATATTTGAATTTATACGAAAGAAAAGTATTTATAAACAAACCGAAACGTTATTTTGGAGGCAAGTTAGTTTATTATTTATTACAGTAAGGAAATACGCGCGAAATTTCATTTTCTAATGTTGGATTTTCATTTTTTGCGCAGCCCGAGTCCGACACGATGGAAAGTAGAAACAAATACAATAGTATTTGGTAGAAATTGAATCTACTTTTGGCAGGCCGTCGGGGATGCGATTTTATCGGACTGACGTGACAGTGACCTTGCTTTACATTGGCTGCTACTCAGATTTCGTAGGGGTATTGTGACTCCACCTTAACACACGAGCGCGGGCTGAATTGCAGGTGACAAAACTAACTAATTAGACGTTCAAACAAGGAACTACTTCTCGTAGCTCGCTGCCAACTAACTGCGAGCATAGCGGTCTTTCCTTACGTTAAAATATATGCAAATACGGGAACACTAAAGGAATGATTAACGTGCAGTATAAAACACTTTCGTGAGATTGCTTCAACAAGAGTGACATATGTAACGAAGTATCAGCTTGTAAATTAGGCATGCATAGGCTGCAAAGTGAGCGCTTTTGAAAGCCCCATCTCATTTGGAATAATACTCAATAAATTATTTTATTATAGCCTCAGACATTACCTTCCGAGTGTGGTGAAATATACACAATGTGTTTATTATCCCCTACTTAAAAAAAAAAAAAAAAAAAAAAAAAACCGGTTACAAGATACAAACTGGCTGAAAGGAAAAAGTAATTACGACCTCAAAAGTGCTCACTTTACTTTGAACGACCTATAGGAAGTTGGGCTTAATGTCTCGTCGACAGCGAGGTCATTAGATACGGGGCAGATTACACAAAGAAGGAATGAGAAGGAAATCAGCCATAGCCTTTTAAAAAGTACCAGTCCAGTATTCGTCTGGAGTAATTGCGGGAGACCATGGAAAACAGATACCACGAATGGACGGACCGGGATTCGAACCCAGGTCCTCCCGAATGCGAGCCCAGTGAGCGTAAATGGGAAACTCACAAATACAAAGTAATACGCGCGTTCATTAAAGTTTTTAGAATTGCACATATATATCGCAAATATACTAAAACATAGTAATCCAAAGTTCCATCGAGTTTATTCAAGGTTTAAAATTTATACTGCCTTCACAATTGCAGGAAGCAGCACATTTTATAGGTCAGTACATTTGAAATTTTAAGAATTACTGGGGACATGAAAAACAACGCTGAATTACCTACAGCACAAAGCAACAACAAACCCTGCCGCTTCACTCAAAACAAATATAACAATGTTTTATTTTACATTAGGCAATACTTTAAGTATTTCAGGAGTTACAAACTGACAGAAACCACGTTGGACGCACAGTTGTTGACACCCGAGTGCGGAAAGAAAATAAATAACCAAAACAAAAAAAAAACAAAAAAAATACCCGACTAACTTTGATCACTGCATCAGCCAAGAACTGCGAAAGAGTTAGACACACACGTGTTATGACACCAAAATCTATTTTTATTTGCACAAAACCAAAATAAACAGAATTGCAGGTGAACAAAACTATAAACTTACGACTAGCAACACGTTAAAACATGGAATATGCAGTTACGGGTAGTTATTTTTTCCAAATATTTCAAAGCCAGTGCTCTCATTATCTGAACCAATTACAATTCTGATAATTTTTTTAAATATTTTTAACATGCTACTCATCTCAAGGCAAATATTCAAATGAATTTCCTACATATATTTAGTTAAAATATTTTTTTAAAAGTTACAAGTGTTTCAAACAAATCTATTAAAAAATAACGAAATTCATGCAGTTTGCAAATGAAAACGAAACAAAAGCACATTCGTTTAATAAAACACCAAACAAACTCAACTACATCGTTCACACCTGATATGAGGGAGTACAGAGATTTGGCCACTTTTTTAAAATCGACATCTTGAAAACCCATCAGGGTGAGCAACGCATGAATGCATGGGCGGAGAAAACTGCTGTTACCCAAGAAAACCCGCCAACCAGAGACATCGTTTTGCACGATTCCCACATGCGAAAATCAGGAAGCGAACCCGCCGGGTATCGAACCCGGTTCGTCTAGGTGGAAGGCGAGTTGCCTGACCGCACCACGAACTTTACGTACAATAATACATAGGCAGTCAATTTATTATGAGACAAAATGCTCAAACCGAAGCAAGCCTATTGTGCAAAGATGAAAACCTAGGTATGTCGACTTTGTATTTTCTAGTACCAATTACGAAAATTCTTCCTATAAGTAACGATGATGTTTCCAGAAGTTGAATAGCATTTGAACCTTAAGATAGTCAAAACAAATGTGTTTGGTTTTAAAAACATCCAGTATCCGATGATTCTGGTATCTTACGAGTTTAGGATTATATCCGAACACTCTACATACATACATACATACATACATACACTCGCAATTAGGCTACCGCACGGTGGCGAGCTCTCTCACCTCTCCTTCACCCAACCAACTCCTTTTCCACTCCCTTCCTGAATTTTCCAACCCCTCTCCCCGATACCAATTCCTCCCTTAACACATTCCACTCCCTCACAGACCTCAAAAGCATGGACTGCCTACCCCGCTCCGTGCTCTTCCACACCCTCTGAAGCTTCTCACTGTTGTTTCCTCTTCCTCTAAACACCCCCCCCCCCCAACCCCTCGACAGTCATCATTCCCAACCCTGTACATCCTGACTTAACCGTTCAACTTTCCTCCTGTCTTTCAATGAGCTCCATCCCATTTCTTTCATCATCACTGATGGCCCATCTTGCTGCCTTTCTCTGCACATTTTCCAGTTCTAACATTGGCCGTGCTATTGTGCCATAAGCCTTCTCCTCCACCTCACAGCTGACTCCATTCTGCACCCTTCCCAGCATACCCAGAGCCCTTCTTCCCTTTGCAACCACCCTCTCTACCTGTTTTTTCCACCTGAGGTCTCCCTGCAGTACAATCCCTAGATACTTGTATTCTGCTGCTGCTTCTTCTATCTCTTGTCCCTCCCATCTGTACATGTCCCTGCTTATCATCTTCCTTGTGAACCTCACTACCTTAGTTTTTCTTACATTTATCTTAATTTTACTTTTCCTGGTCCACAACCATATCTTATCAATGTCTGCCTGAAATTTTCCGCCCCCTTCACACACCTAGCATATACAACACAATCGTCTGCAAACGAGCTGATTTTTCCCCTAATCGCCAAACCCATGTCATTTACCATTATGGTAAATAACAAGGGACCAAGCACGCTTCCCTGTGGTACCCCTGACGTAACCTTCTCTTCCTCCGATATCGCCTCCCCCACTTTCACCCTCTTGCCTTCGCCCCCTGAGAAAGTCTCCTATCCATTCCACTACCCACCTGTCTGGTATCAGCGTCTCCACTTTCCTCATTAATGTCCCACGGGGCACCTTATCAAAATCTCAAAATCTATGAAGCAGGTAACCACCTGCTTCCCCTCATCAACTACCTGCACCAGATCCTCTAATAACCCAGCCAGCTGAGTCTCACATAAGTAACCCCTTCTGAAATCATGCTGGGGGGACTCCAACCAATTACTATTGTTCATAACCTTCACCACATACTGCACCACCAGCCTCTCCATTACTTTTCCTGTACTTGATATGAGACTCACCGGTCTGCAGCTACCAGGCCTCCCCCTATCCTCTCCCTGCTTGTGTATAAATACCACCATAGCATCCTTCCAATCTTGTGGTAACTTACCCTCTCCTAAGGACTTTTTAAGCAGCACTTCTAAATATTTCGCCAACTCCATGCCACCAAACTTTAGTGCTGCGTTTCCTATCCCATCTGGTCCCCTGCCTTACTACTCTCCAAACCCCTAATTACCTTTTCTATCTCCCACTCCCTCATCTTAAACTTACTAAACACCCCCCGAACCCTGTTTGCTCCCCCCTATTCCAACCCTCCTTTGCCTCCAACACTGACAAGAACTGTCCTTGCAGCATCTCCGATTTTTCTTGGTCATTTGTCGCATGCCTACGATCCCTTCCTCTCCTCCCCTTAACCACCTAACATACCTAAACAATTTCCCCCATTCCTTGCTTTTTCCTTCTTCCACCATATTCCTTAGAAATACATTCTTTGCCTGTTTGATCTTCCTTTCAAGCTGCCTACCCATTTGTTTCATCATTTCTTTAGATCTTATCATCCTTTCATTTCTCCATTTGGCATGTAATTTTCTGCACTTCCTCTTCATTTTCAAAATCTCCTGTCCATAATATGGCGGATCTCCCCAGTCCGTGACCTTTTCATTGGCAAATTTCTCCAACATAACCTCCATTAATCCTCTAAACTCCATTCACAACCCCATCTACACTCTCCTCCATACACCATATTTTAAACCTGTCTCTCAGGAATATTTCTGCCCCCTTCTTGTCTCCTCTCTAACATGTGACTTCTATATTTCAACTATCAAATCCTTTGTTTATATTATTCCCGTGTTCACAATTTTGGCCTATAGTCGTATTTGGATCGGATTTCTCCGTATTTAGATGTTCTAAGGTGACTATTTTACATATTATTAAAACAATGTTATTCACGATATAGCATATTACGTACATTGCACGCTAATATTTATCCGAATCTGTTTAACCTTTGGGTGGGGTGGAAGGAACTGTATCGAAAATATTTAACCTTCTATAATTGATGCATGGTAAGTTAGCCTATTTAGTTTCAATGGCGTCCTCAATCGTGTATGAAAATGAAATTATTCATTAAATATGCATGTTCCCTATTTCCAGTATGGAATAACTTAGATGCCAAATAAACTTGAAACGTCAGCAACACTTTTTGCTAGCGATGGCGCATAATGCCTATCCATATTAACGTTATCATAAATTACCGGTATGCAGCAATCACAAAATAAAACGTATTGAATCATAGGATGTTAGACATTTCCCCTATTCCCAATACGAGCAAATTTTAAGCCCTACTTCTTGAGTTTCGGAACTATTTCTATGTATCAATCTTGCTTGCGTATCTTCTGATACCAAGTGTCAAAATGTTGGATTGCATAATTACGGCATGGATAAGAGAATGTAAAGTCTTTCGACTTTTGTAGTAAGTCGCATGTCGAATCATTATTTTGTCGTAAAATCATTATGTAAAAATTTCTGACAAACTTGCCCAGATATCCACTTTCCCTCCAAGGATAGAGACAAACGAATTTCAACAGAAGATTGACAGGGATAGCGATCACATTGCTAAATCGTTCCTTAAACTCAATTTTCTGTCGTTTCCGCAGGATCTTGTTAAAATCACCTAGGCGCTGTTGCTTCGTTTTAATTTAGACTGTTTCCCCAAATAACTACGAAAACTAGCCTAAATCGAATATTTATTATTCTGGAGCATAACTTGTCAATTAAATTTTATTGGTAACTATCAAATTCAAAAAAGGCCACAAAATTATACTCAGGCCAACTCTTTGATAGAATACTTCAATAACATGACAGTCAAGTGCACACACTTCCTTCTACACGTTACTTAATGTAACTAATTTTTATGTAAACAGTAAATACATTTATGTCTACTTAATCAGTTTTTGTTCTCTAAAATTTTGACGTCTGGGGGGCCGATAAACTTCCGATAGGCCTCTCTTTAAAGAATGGCAAACGACACTAGGCTTCGTTTTTTTTTTAATTTTGATGTCCGAGAACAAACTATATGAACTAAACTGCAGCACTGCCTTCAATAATACACAACATATAAACATCTGTTTTGTTTATAACACCAAGTATAACCACGTAACTTACACGAAATAGCTCCTAGGAAATGTTTTGATAATCGTACGATAAACAGTCATTAACACGATAGCTAGTTTCTTCTGTGTGTGGGATAATAGCAGATCTAGTCACAAGACCACGATTGTGTCAGTAAATATAAAACTAGCATACAGTTAGATATGATTTCCATCATAGGCCATGCAAAATTATCAATTATTAACTAGCACCTTCTCATCTCTATACAGTGCACACACATCTGTATACACAGGGAATCAAAACTTGTTGTTGTTGCTTGAACATCTTATTTACCCAGACCGTATCTTAAGCTTGTCCAGGAACATTGGCCTGAAAACTTGAAATGAAGAGAACAGTTGTCATTTTGGTAAGATAAAAATAAATTGTGACCATTTGTGTGCAGGCAATTTATTTGACCCCTAACTATATTCTGATTTTCGAACATACATCCTAGTATTTCATAAATCGCCACCTTATATGCGATTAACAAGAACATGAATGTTAGATTACGTTTACGCCTAAGAAAATATTTACTATTAAAAGACAATGACGCACAGTTAAAAGTAATATAATTTCTTATTATAAAACAGTCACTTGAAATTTAATTGTCCTTTATCTTTGCTAGCACAATCATGGGAACTACTTGAAAGAAGTATGCGCATAAGAGGACCACGTTAAACTAAACCTTGCACAGTATATAATAACAATGTGGCTCAGCGCAGTATAAAACTTCATGTATGCAGACACGTGTTTTAATAACAAAACATTACAGCGTGTTTATCACGAGGAGAAGAGTTAACTGACGAAATCTTATCTCCGACGCTACATACAATCTCAAGCTCGTTAAATTAAAAAAAAAATGCGCGCCATTTCAGTTAACCCAATTCCTATAATTCATACTTCCTACGCACATTTACCATGTCTGTAACGAACACAAATGGGCTAGTAGATGTTTGTAAACACTACAGGCCATACCAATAGAAATCATCATACGAGAAATAGAAGATGGCGACACCTACTTGTTGCACGACAATCATTGGATTACGAAATGAAAAACTCACCATGTCTGGTCCCATGACGTAGGCCAGCGTCCACGAATCATCCACAACTATGTATTTCCTTCCTTTCCAAATCCACTTCTCACACACAACAAACTACACATGCACCCGCGAAGGAAACGGAAACGATACACGAAACGAAAGGGAAATTAAAAATAAAAGAAAATACTATGTACAAAGCATCCGAATTACGCTCGCTCTCACTCACTCCATGGCCGACCGCGCGGGCACCCAACTCCAGCGCCACTCGTCGTCGCCAGCCCAGACAAAGAAGCAAAGCCACGCCGGTCGGGCTGGGCGAGTCCACTCCGCTCCCAGACTCGAGGGGAGCAGGTAGCATGCCTGCCAACATCGCGTCAGCAAATAGCGCCACGAGGCTCTCTGTTCACACATCAGGAGAGACGTCTCTATGATACCTGATGCTGTTAAGCCTTATTCACCGTAGTCGAATGCAGTTCACAATGTGCTGTCCATGTTTTTGAAGTACTGTTTGTAAACACTGCTAGTTTAGTTTTGGAATAAAGAAACACTGAGAAAACTCTCTTCTAGCTCAATAATATCAATAAATTAAACCCAACTGGAAGGTAACAACCGATTTAGCTTAATTTGTTAAACTAAATTTAGTTAAATGACCAAACATAATTTTAATTGTAGTGATGGGATATCTTGTAAAATAATATTAGATTATTTAATTATAATCCATTCAGCAATTATTTTAAAACATTTCAATCATTCACGATTTTCAGATTTTTATACTTAAACAAAACATAACATTGGAGTTACCTACAGTTTCACATTTATCAAAAATATAAAGCACAATTTTGAAACAACCTTTTTTTTTTTTTTTTTTTAAATAGCAAAAATTATTACAAATTAATAGAAAATTTTTGGCGATAGCAGTTTTAAACAAATTGATAGAATTATACAGTATTTGCGGTAAATTTTTATGTATGGAATAGAACAAAACAATGGATTATTTTTACCAATTATTTATTTGATTAAAATAATTGTAATCAATTCATTCTAATCACAAAATTATGCGAGTATCCCCTCACTAATTTTAGACATATTATGTATTGGTACTTAGCACAACGCGAAACGATCTGTTTGTACAGGTAATTAGGATTTCCGTCACTGAATTATCGCCTTCCATAATTACGTGCAACATGTACTGAAGTCAACATGCACACTATCAAAATACAAATAATAAACAGCCCTGCAACAAATATTTGTTTACATCATGCTACCACGAGCACTACATCTTATTGGTTGGAATTTTTTCAGCAGTCGACAGTGCTTTTAGTTGAGCAACTCATCTCTGACTGCCGACTGCGAGCTGCCGACTGTGAATCAATCCTTACAATTCCCTAAAACTTCTAGTAGTAACTACGTTACATTTGGGAATTGTTTTGGTATTAATTTAACAAACCAAAATAATCTGAACTCACATTTTAGATTTAAGTTCGAATGTAATATTTCCACCACTGCACTGATTTTTGAAGCCAACCTTTAAATTACGAATACAGGAACAATAAGCAAAAAATGTCAGTAAATTAGGAGGGAAGCAGTGGGCCCCATATCTGCGCAATAACAAATATGCATGTGACTACCGTAAACGACTATTTTGTCTTTTGATCTCTCGTACTATGTCGTTCAGACTACGATTATCACACCATTTAAATAAATACACTTCTTAGGACCACTGCCCAAGAATTATAATAGAAAACCAATAGAATCATTTTATTAAAAAAAAAAAGTAAATGTTTGAAAGCTAAACTAAAATAAATGTCTTGTCACTTGTCAGATCACACAATTTTCACTGTACTATTAACAACTAATAGCATGTAATGAGCGCAGAAGGGGCTACGAAAAACTTTACACTAAGCATGACAGCATAGCCATGATAATTTGTTTAAATTTGTTTGTTTGTTTTATTGCATCCGTAAGATCTTCTTTCAATACATGACTGTACAAAAATGTTGGACAAGTCTAATTACAGCATACAAAGTTATTTACCAGCAATGAGTCTTCCTGACGCACTCCATCCCACATTATCCTTCCAGCTTGAACCTCGTTCCTCAATAATTAATTCAGGAGGGTCACAAAGTATCAACCTGTTACCTTGTGTCTGATAATCTGATAGGCATTTATTTCCAGGCATTAAAATCAAGAAAACTGCTAACGTTACTTCTAATCAGGTTGGAAAGATCAATGTTAAAACTTTCGCAACCAAAAAGTTTCACCACTTGGTAAACGCTAGTGTCGCATATGCCAGATTTTCTCTATTTCCTACATTAAAAAGAACAGGATAATAATTGCAATAATCGTAAATCAAATATAAAATAACTTCATAACGAAATAAAATATTTCTTTTTATCATTCACATAGTAGTAGTACTACAGATCATTGTTTTTTGTTTATTTTGAGGCTAGAGTATTTTCTGTTTATGTTATGATACTTGTATTGCTGAAACATAATGTTTACTTATTTAAATTTCATTTCTTTTAGACTCTCCGGATACAAAAATATTAACAAATAGTTGTTTACAATTTTTTTGACGACATTTGTCAGATTTCTTTCAATTCACAAGCAATAGACTAACTCAGATGTGCAAACCCTACTAAAAGATTTTTGATCCTTCATAGCAGTTGTATATCACAGTTAATTTAAATTCAATAACAGTTTAAGCATAAAGTTTTCTCTTTAATGTTTCGTCTGAGGTACTTTTTGAAATAACAATAAGAACGAACGTGACAACACTAGGATTGCTACAATGTAAGACAAAAATGTTCTTAAGCTTAAAGGGTCTTCATCATCATGGCAAATGGATGTAAGTGAAAGAAGCTATGTTTCGACACAGAGATTGGCTGGTGCCAAACACCACTGCAACTGAGAAATGATCGAGTTCATGATGTCCAGCTTCCCAGAAGATGTGGGCGTGTTATTTCCCACTTGTAACTCAGATGATGGTATCTTGAAAGATGAGAATGTTGGAGCTATGTCATCGCATCGATTATTCATGTAAGCTCTGTCCATGATAGCTTCGTAGTATTCTTGCTGTTCATCAAACTGTTTCAATTTTAATTCTCATCAAGTGCAACAATTTTACAGTGTGAATTTCATTGACAGTATAAACTTTAAAGAATTCAATTTAATGAAGCCTGAACGATTCCAAATCGATAAGTTAAGATTACATGTGTCGAACAATTTTCCAGAGGTTCCCTAACAAATGTACAGTCAGGAGTCTCGAGCCGTTTATTGCTAGTCTGAGATACATTTTAAATGTAGTAAATTGACATCAGTCATTAAATAGTCAGTTGTATTTTTGAAGACTGGGCCTATCTGTAATCATAAATGTATGAGAGTAAAATCAATTCAGTAATGATTTCTTTCATATCACACACAAATCTTGAACAGAATGGCTGACAGCAAATTAGTTTTAGTTGCATATGATGTGTTGATGTAATTTTAAAGTGCTTTGTTTTTCCTTCGTTAAAATACAGTTGTCTGAATTTCAGTGTATGTGTAATATTTTTGTAGTGTTTGAAATTGTCTCATTAATGATGAGTGTTATGAACTACTCACAGTGAATGGCTTGTTCCTACTATGCCAATATTTGGTTGTCACATGTCACTCCACTGTGATAATCTAAAGACATAAATACTGTTTTATTGTCTTTCAAATGATCAATGAACACTTCATCAAGGGTAAGAAACTGTATTATATTGCACGCAAATTTTGTTAATATATTTGCATGCATGCCTATCTAATAAGAGAATTTTAACTCGTCCTCTTCGGAATGTCTTGTCCAGTATAATTCTTGTCGTATGCTCCCGCAGTAGTATGCATATAAAGTAATTTGTATGAAAGGCCTAATCTTCTCGTGGAATCAAAATACTTATGTTTGGTAGTTGTGGATTGCATTATCAAAGAATATTGAATATTACACAATTTCGGTTGAATTTCATGTTTCTCTTTCCTCTATTCACAATACACCACAATATATATTTTATATTTTTCTGTTCTTTATAACAAAGATTAAAATTTTATTTAAAAGTGACCCTATTGGAACACTGAGCACTTAGCGGCGGTAATTTTACCCATGCCAAACTCTCTCATACAAAACTTGCTTTGTTTCTAACCTGAGTATAGCTAACACTACCCATGTAGGGAAGCACAGTGCTTTTACTTCGCCAGCTAAAATGTTTCGCCACTAGGCAAGCGTTGTGTCACATTTGTGCCGGATTTTTTATATTTTTTAAGTTAAAAAATAACATAATTCCAATAATCATAGATAAAAATATAAAATAACTTCGTAACTAAGTTACGACATTCTTCTTTATTATTCATGTAAGTGGAAGGAGCGAATGACTCCTGTGGTGCAGTGTGCAATAGCAGCACAAGTGCCATTCTTACAAATTTGAGGTTACGTTGTGTTCCCCCTCCCCTCCATCCTGTAGGACTACTGCCTCCACCCCCTCTATTCCTTCCCCCATGTGTAAATGGCTTATGCCATTTGCCCACTCAATGCAACCCAACAAGAGGTGTGCTGCGATTGGTTGTTAACTTACCCCTCCATCACTATCGGATTACCCTACAACTCCTCCCAACCTGAGGTGTTCTGTGATTGGCTGTTTGCTGAGGCTGAGAAAAACAGGCCCAAGGGACATTTGTGAGAGCACTGCAAGTCTAATAAACCTGTCTGATGGGGTTCCATTGGATGAGATGCCGACCGAGTGGGAGCTCTGATGAATTGAATGATAACTGGTTCGAGTCCCATAAATGGCAATTAAGCATACTTGCCCACTTGTGCAATAAGTAAGTTCACATTTCAATTGTCGGCTGGCGGAGAGAGACTTAGGTGTTGACACTTCGACAGTTGGAAAGAGACTGAGGTGTTAACAAAATTATAATTTTGCTAAAAATTATAATTTTGCTAAAAATTATGTTTTTTTTTTTTTTTTTTTTTTAATACGGTAGATTTTGAACATTATCTTAAGATCCTATGTCATCCTATGATATTAACAAAGGAAAAGGTTAACACTTTTCATTATAATAAAACATTTTCACAATTGTCGGGTAGGTTGAGTGGTTTAAGGCGCTAGATTTAAGCCCTGGTTACCAGTATGGGAGCATGGGTTCGAGTTCCACACCTGACAAATAATTTTTAAAGACATATTAGGATAGTGGAAATGGTGTCGCTTTCTCCAACTGAGTTTGAGCGACACACAAACTAATTGTTCTGTTGTGAAAACAGTATACAAGCAAGTGTCCTATATGAATGTTTTCACTTCTTCAATGGTTGTGATGGAAAGCAGATTGTCACGAGTGGAATAATCTAGTGATATTGTAAGATTTTGTAATATAAAAATCGTAACAACGGTTGAAGACACACCATCTGTAACATAATCCACAAGGGTTTCTGAAGAGTCTCTAGAAGCATTACAGAAACAATATTGTTATTGTGGAAATACTTTTACTACAAGTTGTCATGCACATTGACACAAATATATTCATTGTTTGCTCAGTCCAGCATACCAGTCGTTCCACTGTGATAAGTGTGATACTGTGTTTACTCAGAGTGACATCCTATATAGACATAAGAAGTATAAAGGTAGTGTTTGGTGATCATCGGGAAGCTATTGCAAGTATTGCAGCAAGACATTTGCAACTAGTTTAGCACCAGACAACATGAAGATAGTAACTGTCCATTTGTTATCAGTTATAAGACCTATACATGTATTAACTGTAATGCTGTATATGTGAACAGGGAAACCTTTAATGGTTACTGCAGAAAATTAGAGCAATGCATAAATACTTTTGTTGAATTGAGAATATGTTTGAGTATATGTAGGTAATACTGCATATTTTTGACAAATGTGTGAAATAAAGATAAAGTGTATGGCAGGCTAATATTTTTATTCATTTTATTATTAAATATACATTTTTCCCCTTCCTGTTGTATGCAATTTCTTGATATATACAGAACAAGTGTAAGCTTTGAGGATATAAGAACATTAAATATATGTATATACGTGTTTGGTGTAGGTATTGAGATGGACTTCTCTGGCTATTTAAATGTTAATTAGAAGAAGAGACATGTAAGAATTTTTGATGAAACTATTTTTCCAGTAGAGTCATCTGTGAATAAAGGAAGGGAAACCTCTATTAATGAATGTGAGATGGGATATG
The DNA here is from genome assembly GCA_029891345.1 of Dryococelus australis. Classification (NCBI taxonomy): domain Eukaryota; kingdom Metazoa; phylum Arthropoda; class Insecta; order Phasmatodea; family Phasmatidae; genus Dryococelus; species Dryococelus australis. The sequence continues at coordinate 199,362,396 of CM056994.1, forward strand.
TTATCCACCTTCAGTAGCTTGTTTTGACACTATATTGGATGTTTGAGATTATATCTGACTGAAGAAGAAGTATAAGTCTGCATGATGTGATGATATGATGATGTGGTTTATATGAGTAATTCGCTGGAATATTTCATAGGAATGCTTATATGGTGGTTTGGTTGTCATATATGGTATTAAGGAAAGTTCTTGGTATAACCGAAATGGTCTAATGGAATGGATTGTAGATAATGAATTTTGTTATGTTCTGCTCAGGTATTTGAGGTATTACAACTTTGAATGTTTGTTTGGCAAAATATGTAGTAATGGATGTTTGGCATGTTCTTTTTATTAGCATTGAATATGAAAGGAACTCAAATAGTATGAGAAATATTTTTTCGATGGGTGGTGGTCGTAATGAATGGATTGAGGTTTAATATATCTTATCTGCATAGTGTGCTAGTTTTGCTGCTAATATGTCTTTGCAAATGGATTGTGTGGTGTGAAGTATGACTGGTCAGAATTTTGAATACTTACTTGGGTAATTGGCATGTTCCAACAGAATGGTATGGTAGTATGGTTTTTTTAATTAGATAATGTGTCCTGTCTAAATGGGCGGTGTGTCATGATACGGTTCGCAAGTATTGATGATTAGAATGTTTTTTTTTCTGCTGGAACCATTTAATTGTTGGTTTGGTGATATGGTCAATTGGAATGAGATTTCGTTAAGGTTGGATAGTTTGACTATGGTAAACTGTATTATATGAATGTGTGTGTGTGTGTTTTGCTATTACATGATTAAATGTTTTATCAGAGAAATTCGCTGGACTATTTCATAGGAATACTTATATGATTGTTTTGTTGTCATGGATGTTATGAAGGAAAATATTTTGGTATAATCAATATGAGGTAATGGAATAGATTGTAGGTAGTGTACAGGTAATTTGGGATATAACAAGTTAGAATATTTTTGTTTGGAAGTATATTTGTAAATGGATTTTTGGTACGTATTTTTTTTTTTAGCAGCAACTATGATATGTCATCAAAATATTGACATATTTTAAACAATTTTCGATTGTCATATGGGGGGTTGGGCTATATAGTTGTTTGATATGACATTACAATATGATTGGGCATTGGGGAAAGCTGATCTACATATTTAATTAATAATATGGTGATGTATAAATTATTATATACAGCTGGAAAATAAATGAATCGATCGAATAATTGCAATATATCATGGATTTTAAAATTAACTTTATAAGTGAGTGGTTCGTAGGAGTTGAGATGACTATAACATAAATATTTCTTATGTCAAATGTTCTCTATTAAATACATTGTCTTGGGTGTGTATATGTAAGAGCTGGCAGAATGTTAGAACCTATATCTTTCCGATAACCTTCGCATGGTAATCGACTAAGTTAAAAACATTGTTTATTTCTTGTATGTGAAGTGTATATGGATATAGTTTTGTTAAAGAATTTTGCATAAATTTTTTTTTTAAAGTAATGTATTATAATTCTTATGATATGTTTAATCACCCTGGGATTGTTTTAAAATAAATTTTCTTTCTCATATGTTACTATGATCACGAAAAGTGTTAAATGGTAGGTGTGTTTAGGTAGACCAGAGTGGTATCAAGCGATGAACGTTTACTTATTTACCTCAGTCTGTGTATGCGTGCATGTGTGTTTGAATATCTCTATGTATATTTTGTTGTATTGCCATAGCTTGTTAAATATGTTATTTTGGGAATAAGCTATGTTTTTGAGGAATAAGGATGTTTTTGGAGAATAAGGAACGATTTTGCTGTGATATAGAGTAATACTTTCTTGCATGTTTGTGCTGAATGTGTCATTTCTTAAGTATATGAATTTTTGAAAAAACAATTTTTATAACAGTATGCTTTAATTACATATATATGTTATGCAGTTTGTGATTGTGTAGCCTTCCTAGATAAAGCACTCACTTGCATCTTTTATGCGAGACTGTTGTTCTCCTTCCAGAGATGATGTTGGACTGATGGAGACCTAGGCGTGTGTGTGTGTGTGTCTATAGGTAGTTCTTTGTTGTCGATGAGCTGTGATAGATTGGTATAGAGAGATAATGAATGCTGCACTGGAGTTGTACACAGAATTCTTTGGGTTTGGAAAGGTATATTGTTTAAGTGTTTGTTGTATAGTGTGGTACAAGATGGTGTATATATAAGTTATGCATAATATCAAACATATGTTAGTGGATGTTAGTTTTGGTTATGGTAGTTAGTTTTGGTTATGGTAAGATGTGTACTTAGAATGAATTCAATTATGTTAGTTATTCAATATGCAAATACTAGTATTAAAAAGTAAGTTTGACTTGCTATGAAGCAAGGTTTACATTCTCAAACCTATAGATTCCATTCGTTTGTTTTTCATCGATCGGTGGGTAAATGGTTTCAGTTCATTACATACATACTACTTGCAGTTCGATATTCACATTATGTCAATAGTTGGGTTAATTTACCCGATACACGATTAAAATAATATCTACTTATCCTGTATGGTTCTTGGATCGCTATGTATATACTACTTATATGTAAATAGTCTCGCTAAATATTCATTTTCGTTATGCGAATACACATTTTTTTACTCTTAATGATTGATGAAGTGAGTGCTCAACCCTCCCAATGTAAGCCTAGCCTATCATAATAAATGCAATTTTTTTAAAGTTTCTCAAAACCTTGTTTAGATGTTTTATCAATCAAAAGGTTAAGCTTTATAAATAACAATTAAACATTGTGTTCTTTGGAAGCATGTTAGAACATGTCAGCCATTCACACAACAGTTTTCCTAGAATAATTATAAAGATTCACAAAACAGTTTTCTTAGAATAATTATACAGATCCACAAAACAGTTTTACTAAAATAATTATAAAGATTTAAATTGCTTTGGTCATTATGGCCTATGTTAGGTAATGCAACCAACTTGTATAATGTAAAATTGATGTCGTGTATCTGACTTTGAGAGCTGATTGTCTTGGGAAGAGGATATATATATTGAGTTAGTGAATGCATAATGTGTAATTATGTAAATTTGTATGATGTGTGTTGCATAATAAGTACTTAGCAAGTGTGTTAGTACAGTATATTAAATTCACATGCCTTTAACTTAATAATGGATGAAAAGAGCATTAATTTAAACTAATTATTTAATATTTAAGATAAGCTGGTTTAAACAAATAATGAAAATAATAATTCATATACATGTATTTACCTCATTGGGAATTGAAACAAAGAATATGTTAATAAAATATGTAAATGCCTACTTTTAGGCTAAAGTAGTGACTAAATCAGTAAGTATGCTTCAATATTTACGATTTTCAAAGTAGATAAATACAGTTACATTAAAAAAAACACAAGCTTCTTGTGAGATGAAAAAATGTTTAATCGTGTAAATACTTGTCATGCAGAAAAGAATTAAGTAATCTAGAAGGATCTAACCAACATTCTTCGATTAAGGGATTTTATGAAATCTACAAGTTTTGATTGCTATGTGTAGTATGGGGATAACACAATTTGAGTGAGATGAGTGTTGTATTTGGATCTTAGTTTTGTTTGAAATGCTGTTATATAGTAAATTTGGAAAACGGAATATGTATGTATGTATGTGTGTGTGTGTGTGTGTGTGTGAGAGAGAGAGAGAGGAGAGAAGAGAAGAGAGAGAGAGAGAGAGAGAGAGAGTGTGTATAGACACACACACTTTAAATAAGTGAGACAATGTGTATTGGAAGACAGATGGAGATTTGTTCATTAGTGTTGTATGGTATTTATATTTAGTTGTAAAGTATTTAGTTTTACTTGTAAAGTTTGAAGCTAGGGGTTTTGCAAGTGAGTGTTGTTTTGTTAGTATTATAGTTTGAAGTGGTTTCATAATATGATCGTGTCTGTTTTTGTATGCTTTGTTAATTTGAGTGGTATGATGTGTTGATATAGTTTTCAAATATTTAGTTTTGCTTGTAAAGTTTGATTGTATGGGTTTTGTAACTGCCTGGTATGGTGTGTGCAAATGAGTTGAGTGATTGTGTATGTGTGTCTGCAAGTGTTATACTGTGTTTTTGTGTGTGTGAGAGAGTGTGGGTGTTCTACTGTGTTTGTATGCATGTGTATGATATAGTGTATGTGTGTGCATGGTTGTGTGTATGTGTGTGTGCATGTGTGTGTTTGAAGTTAATGATTTAAGACATTTCCCCATTAAGCAAAGCATACACCTTTCGATTATTCACATTTCCCATTAATGGCTATTCTGTGACATTTCTCAAGTAATAACCCTGTATCTAATTTACTTTACTCTGAAGAGGTTCGAATCCCTCTCAGGGGCGCTTCATAACCTATGGCTTAATCAACTACGTTATCCCCCACCCCACCTTACAGCACTTTAATATGCTCACTTAAAAAAAATATTAAATAAGTTTCAAATCAACTAAAAGAAGCAATATCCACAAAACAGTACTGAATTCAATTTAAATGACAGAACAAAACGATTACTTTTCAAAAAAGCATTAACTTCAAGAAACCATTATACTCTAAAAAGATGTTAATGTTTACGAGAATATAGAAAATGTTAAAGTGTGTGACTATTTAAACTGTAGAAAGGAATAAAGTGTAGAATATGTTAAAGGTTAGTAAATTTAGAGTTCGAAGGTTAGGAAAAAAATTAGCAAAATTTCAAATACTCTGTCCATGACTCAATCTCTGAGTCAATCCACTCTGTTCGTTAGAGCTCCGAGCCATGGTGCACGTGAACTGAGTTCTTTGGTAAGCCTGCATGGTGTAGAGGTATAGGTGAAAGTGTGTGTGTGTGTGCGCATGGGTGTGTGTTTTGCTATTGTATGATGAAATGGTTAATCAGAGTAATTCATTGGAAATATTCTGTCTGTGTATGCTGGTATATGTTGAAGTCACATACGCGATTGTTTTTCCTGTTCGGGTTCACTGACCTGACAGGAAAAAAGCAGGATGTGTTCTCGCTTGAAATTAACCTATTGACAACATGTTTATGATAAGGCTTTAGTCGTGGGTTGTAGTTCCTCGGGAGCATACATATATGCCTCTACATATAATGTGCATACTTAAAAAGTGTGTAGTCAATGCTAGCACAGTAGTAGTAGTAGTAGGAAATAGGGGATTCGGGGACAAGGGGTATAGGGTCCTGATCCAGCTCCGACCACCTCCATCTTGGATTCCGTCATTTCCGGCCATCATCTTGGTTTACGTCATTTCCGGCCACCATCTTGTATTACGTCATTCCGACCGCCATCTTAGGTTACATCATTTCAGACAGCCATCTAGTTTCCGACCGAAATATTGGATTTAATTTATTCATGTTCTATCCTCCCACATAGGCATCCACCATCTTGGATTCCATTTATTCATGCTCTATCATTCCACCTCGGAATCATCCATCTTGGATTACATTTTTTCAAGCACTACATTTCGTTTGGTGTTATTGGTAGAGCATTTGGTATGCATGAGTTACAGTAGCTGGTATGGCTTGGTTTTAAATGTGTAACTGTTAAAGTTAGATGGGCTGAAATGGTAGTCAATATAGTTGGCTGTTACAACCGATCAGTAAGTCAGCAGTATGGCAGTTCATATGGGATGTATTGTAAATAGCATGATTGAGGTATGCTTGGTTTAGAGGGAATGATATTGTGCTGTATGTTTTAGTTGATATATTAAGATGGTATATTATGTTGGTATGCCAGGCTGTATGGTCGGTATAGTACCCAGTACTCCTGGTCAGCAGGGTTACTCATATTTTGTTCCAATGTGTGAGGTGTGGTCGTTAGCATTTTTATTGGTATGGATGGTTGGTATAATCAGATGGTTTGTTTTTATGGGTGGTATAATATTTGGCTGGTGCTGGTCAGTAGTGAAAATTGAATGGATGTTAGGTTGTGAGTTGATCTCAAATGTATAATTGCTCGAGTTATGATGAATTGTATGATTGGTGGTTTGGATGGTATGTTTGAATTTTTCTTTGGTTAAAGACATTGGTACATTAGGTGGTCTGCTATCTGTTGGTTATGTTAGGTTGACAAATGGTAGGAATGTACGTGTTATTGGTTAGTCTGGAGTGTAAAGTGAATTGGTACACTTAGGTTAACATGGATGGTATGGTAGGTATGTTGGGTGATATGGCTGGTATAATACTCAGTACTCCTGGTCAGAAGTGTTGCTTGTATTTTTGTTCTGTATGTCTGAGATGTGGTAGTCCGTATTTGTTGTTATTCGAATGGAAGGTTGGTACAATCAGGTGGTTTGTTTGATGAGTGATATGATATTTGGCTGGTGTCTGATGGCAATGATTTTATGGCAGGTGTGCTAGGAGTTACTAATTTTGGTATATTTTATCCCAATTTTTGCGATTTTTCTTGATGGTGGCTAGGTAAAGGTAGGTGTTGATTTGTAGGGTAATGGGGGACAAATTTATTGTTGTTGATAAGCACCTCCCTAGCAGCTATGTTGAAATTAGTATCGTCCTCCCCTACTTTTCGCCTTCATCTCCTTTGCAACTTGGTCAGCAGTACTCGCATCAACTGTTCGAGAGACATAATATCTCGAGACATTTTGCTAAAGATGTAAGGCGAGTCTTTGTGCGGTAGTAGTGATACCTGAAATGTGTGAATGGAAATATTGTAGTAGTTTGGGTTGACTGCAGGGGGAAATTTTTTTGATGGAATAGCTTTGTCTCTAATGTGACATGCCTGTACAGCTATTAAACAGGAAGGCAGGAGGTATTATGACAGGTGAGCCTGGTGGTGGGTAGGTGAGTATTTGAGTTGAGCCAAAGGTGGGTAGAGCAGTAGGTGGTTAGGTGGGTAGAGCTATGTGTAGGTAGGGAGTTGGTAGAGCAATGGGTATGTAGGTACGTATGTGGAGTTGGTAGAGCAATGGGTATGTAGGTAAGTATGTAGAGTGGTGGTTATGTGGGTAGAGGATTGGTTGTAGTGATGAGTAGGTGGGAAGGTAAGGAGAGCAGTGGATGTGTGGGAAGGAAGAATGGTAGGCAGTTGGTTAGATGGGTAGAGCAGTAGGTATGTGTGTAGGTTAATAGAGCTTTAGGAATGGGGTACGATGATAGAATGAAAGTTGGATGGGTAGGTAGGTAGTGTGTTGGGTAGGTGGGTGTGTAGTTGGGTAGAGCTGTAGGTAGGTGGGTGTGTAGTTGGGTAGAGCTGTAGGTAGGTGGGTGTGTAGTTGGGTAGAGCTGTAGGTAGGTGGGTGTGTAGTTGGGTAGAGCTGTAGGTAGGCATGTGTGTGTAGGTGCATATAGTGGTGGGTAGGGCAGTGGGTGGGCGGAGAGATTATTTGTTATTTAAGTAGGTTAATAGAGTGGTGGGTAGGTTGGTAGAGTGGTATTTGGGTAGGTAGAACATTGGGCAGTGTAGTGGGTAGGTGGATAGATTAGTTTGTATGCGGGTAGGTTAGTTGAGTGGTGGGTAGAGCAGTAAGTGGTTAGAGCAGCTGGTGGGTAAGAAGAGTGGTATTAGGGTAGAATAGTGGGTTGTTGGGTGGGTAGGTAAGTAGGTAGAGCAGTGGGTTGGCGGGTAGGTGTGTAGAACAGTAGGGGTTTAGGAAAGATGGTAGGTAGTTTGGTGGGACAGTTGGGTATGTAGGTAGGGTGTGGAGCGTTGGGAATGTAGGTAGTGTGAAAGGTGGATGGGTAGGCAGATAGAGTGTGGGTACATGGGAGGGTGTGTAGATGGCTATAGCTTTATGTAGGTGAGTGTGTGGAGGTACATAGAGTGGTGAGAAGGGCACTGGGTGTGTGGATAGATTAGTTGTTATGTAAGTAGGTTAGTAGAGTGGTGGGTAGAGCAATATGTTGGTAGAGTGGTATTTGGGTACATAGTATAACAGTGGGTAGAGTAGTGGGTATTTGGATAGAGCAGTAGGTAGGTGAGTGGGTCTAGCAATAGGTAGTTGGGTAGGTGGATGGGTTTGTTGTTGAGTTGTGGGTAGGTGGGTAGAGCAGTAAGTGGTTAGAGCAGCAGGTGGGTAGAAATGTAGGTAAGAATAGTGGTATTGGGGTAGAGTATTGTGTGTGTAGTAGAGTCGAGCAGTTGGTAGGTAGGTGAGTAGAGCAGTGTGTTTGTGGGTGGGTAGGTAGGTAGAGCAGTAGGTAGATGTCTGTCTGTGGGTGCACAGAGTGGGAAACAATATGGCGGCCAGAAACAAGATGGTTGCCGAGCATAGGTGAGAGGTGGAATCCAAGATGGCGGTCACATATCCAGAATGATATAACATATGGCATGATGGTGACAAAAATGGAAACCAAGATGGTGGATATCAAGGTGGAATGATAGAGCGTGATTAAATGGAATCCAAGAAGGCGGATGCCGGTGTGGAATGATAGAGCATGAATAAATTAAATCCAATATGTCGGTTGGAAACAAGGTGGCGGTCGGAAATGATGTAATCCAATATGGGGGCCGGAAATAACGTAATCTCATATGGTGGCCAGATATGACGTAATCCAAGATGGCGACAGTCGGTGCCGGACCCCTCTTCCCCGAATCCCCTATTTCTTAATACTCGTAGTAATAGTAATAATAATTACAAACTCTGAAACAAATGAAAAGTTATATGACAGTTGAAGTCTGGTTATCTTGCATGAAGTGTAGATAGGCACAGAGGTCAGAGAGCCTGCCACCTCGCCTCACAGTACAAACTCGCGCACTACACCTTTCGCAAGAATGGTCAAAAGCCAAGGTCTAAATTTGAAGATCCAGAACTGGTACGCGTGTTCTACTGTAGGCCGTTCACGGTAAAGTGAGCACTTTCTGAAGCTGTTTCATCAAACATAATAGCCAATAAACATTGTGGCCTCGGACTCTTTGATTTTGGGTATGGCGAATGTATACACTGTATTTATTAGTCACGTGACAGGGTTCACATTAACAAGTGGTGGAAGTATATAAATTGATTGAAAGAAAAAAGTAACTAGGGCTTCAAAAGTGCTCACTTTACCGTGAGCAACTACGTAGAGCAACTTGTGCGGTTCATAAGCGTGCGGCCAAGTGTGTGTAGCTCAACTGTAAACAATACGGCCTGATAATACATCACTGTGTATATATATATATATATATACACACACACACACACACACACACACACACACACACACACACACACACACACACATTCTGAAAGGTTGAAGTTTAACATAACGTATTATAGAATGTGTAACAGTGAGGACACAGTATGCAGATATACTGCTCAACCATATACAATGTATAGAATATGCGTGTGAGAGGAGAATAATAAAAACTAGGTGAAATCAGCTCTAATTAAACAAACCACAAAAATAGGCACCTTTCTGTGGACAACTGTAATTAAATGCAACAGCTTGGGATAGTGTGCTAGACAGTCGGGTAGTGTGTGTGTTCTAGCTGCGCAGGTCCCTTGCCCATTAATAGAAACCGTTTCTCCACTCTGCACTTTGACTGTGTGCATCAAAATTGTTTGAAAATTATTCTTAGAGGAGACTATGTAGCTGCGCGTCCAAGATCAAGAGGCGAGGGACCGATAGGGGCGACAGTTACACGCACGCCTAGCGCCTCATCGTTCCTACGCGCAAGGCGTGCAGGGTTTCCGTCGTAACGCTGTACTGTGCAAATTATATCTGTAACATAGGGGTTTTATTACGATGAAAGCTCACAGATTAAACTACGTCCGTATTTCTGTGCTTTCCTCTTGCCGCTTAAGGAAACTGCATAGGCAAGCTTTAAAAATGAAATATTTGACCATTTTTACGAATTTTTTCTCAAAGAATACGCTCAATATGACATAAGCAAAAAATGAGGGCTATAGGTAATTGTTTTTTTATCTTTTTTTTAACAAAACGTCGTATTTCCATAACTTTTATTTACCGAGATACACGTTTACGCTCAAACGATTTCACTTAAGATTACATCAGTGACAGGATTAAAACAACCTGACGGGATACTAGTGTCCGGCACCGTCCTCCACGCTGCCGAACGGAAGACACTTTCACACTTACCCTTGGTCATACCACAACACTAACACACTATAGTTGCATGTACTATTTGTACACCATGCTGGAGCACACCATCAGGTTAAAAGTAATCTCAATTAAATACAAATCAGCCATGCTTAGGGTTTTTGGAATAGGAATGCAGCTACTGAATAATATGGGCTCAACAACTTGTTTGAATATTCCTAACATTTAATGATGAAACTTCCAAAAAATAAAAAATAATACATTCTCAAAATATTCAGATCTGTTCCTAGATGGCAATTTGAATGAAAAGTTACTCTCAAGACAAAAAACTAGAAGTTCGGGTAGTGGCCGTTAAAACCCTACACCGAAGTGATCAAATTTTAACTGTCTTTAAAAGTTCCTACACTGGAAAGGGTCCAAATCTTCAAAATTACAATCTATTCTCAAAAATAATTCTTGTATTAACATTTAACAGTTCTAGCCAGTGGTGGCACGAAAATCATACTCGGTTTTTCCATGGTTAATGTACTGGGAAAAACATACTCATGTTATACAAGATGGCGACTGTTCGAAACCTTCTGGAATATCTAGACGTAAGCAAATTACATATCACTAAAAACTTTACTAGAAATCCAAAAACTCTTTCTTAGCTGTTGTGGTCGTATACTTGCAGATACTGCTTTACATTCAGGGATGTGATGCAGGCGGGCCTCTCCCACAGCAGAATAAATTAGCATAAGGGGAAGTCTGCTTAAATAAATAAGCCCGCGACTTACGGACCAACGGTCAGCATCAAAAACTAGCATCTCCTGAGAGCTTTCGCGGGGGCTCGCTCGGGCCTGTTTAAAATCATCTCGTGGCATTTATTCTAATATAAACTACAGTCAGGGTGATGCACGAACTCCCTATCCTTTGCTAATTAAATACCCTCTCGCACAACCCACTCGGGCGTGCGACCTAACGTCGTCCTATCCTTACGGTGATGTGACGCTCAGTGCTTGCTAGCCTACTATGCCATCCTATCTTAAGGAAGGTTTCCATTGCTCCAAAATCAAACTTATTCAAAAATGTCACTCAAACGACCCCAGCGCCCTAAACGCGTAGTTACAAGTCTCGAAACAGCGACAAAACAACATGTATAATAAGAAACACTAACAAATATGCAAGAACTTATAAGACGATACAAATAACAAATTATGCGTGAAATGCAAAAAAAAATTAAAAATTAAATATTCACAAAGATCAGAAACAGTGTATGCTACAGAAATGCATCACCACTTTTTTTTGTCCTTTTGTGGTGTACTCTAGAAAAAGTACAAGAAAATGTAGCACACTGTCTTTGATTTGGGTTACAAAAAGAAGTTTTCCATTGTTAACATATCCACATAAGGAGTGCAAAATTCGAAATCATCGTAGTTAGACTTTCACCTAGATATACAAAACAAAAACCCTGAAAATAAAAACATACACAACTCTTTTATTAAATTTGAAAAATTACAACCATAAATTCAAATTCAGAAGCAACAATTCCTTCTCGGCGCTGTCTATTTTTAGTCGAGTCACACGGCTAAGCCACGTGCACTTCGCTGTGCGACACCTCATTCGTGTGTCCTCGGCGATCCTCGTGACGGTCGGGCCCAGCTCGAGTCCCGCACAAGCTAAAAACCCATACCAAATATGGTACAAGGACAATATGGGAAAGTAACCGAAAAAACTCTAGACACCGATGCCAGCACTCCTAGCGGTTTGTTCTGTTCGTACGATAATAAGCTGTGGATTAAATGGGTAGTTTTGAGTATTTTGGATGCGTTTTGATTCAAATTTTTTCGCTTGAGTGGTTATTTATAATGGCAGGAAATATTTGTGTAGTTTTTGGCTGCAATAATTACAGCGTTGCGAACTACAGCAAGTCATTTATAAGGTTTTCAAAGGATGCAAGTCGGTAAGTACACGAGCTGTAGTGGAGAACATTTTCCATTCGTGTTTTTTATTGCAAATTCAATTCACAAACGCCTTAATCTACTTAATACTGTTTTGTTGTTTCCTAGGTGCATGCAATGGGTGCAGAAAAGTAAGAGCAGACCTGGATGTAATGAAGAAAAAAGGAACTAGCGGTTTATACCTTTACGAGAATAGTGTGTTCCAACCTTTTCAGAAAAGGGGATTTTCGCAACCCAAATTTGCTTCCACAAGACCAAGAACGAAGTCACTTGAGTGTCGTAGCTGCTATTTCTAATCTTGTTCACTGAAGGGCCTTGCGAAGTTTGATAGCCCTTAACCTGGAAGGCGCAGGTTTGTTTTTATTGGAGCGACGCCATTGAAAAATAAAGTAAACAATGTTTACAAATTCCACATTCGCCTATTAAATTAGCTGAAGTCTCTTGTTAAAGTGTGTGTTTAGTTCAGCAAGTTGAGCTAGGAATATAATTGATTGATTGCTTCAGAAAAGTTGTTTACATAGGTATGTGTGTCGATGATTGCTCGTACAATGTTTACATAATCAGTGCTCGTGTATTAAACTAGCTGGGGCCTCTTAAGTGTTTGTATAGTTCAGCAAGTTGAGGTACGGATAAAATTGATTAATTGCGTCAAAATAGTGTTTTCATATTTTTGTCGGTGATTGTTCGTACAATGTTTACATATTAGCCAAACATTATGCATCGAACCAGAGTCCCAGCGTCAGCACGGTAATAAATACCCAAAACAACAATGATTCAAAGCGCGCCGGCAATTTATTTTAGGTGGTAACGCGAAGCGTAACGCATCAGCGAAACTGGGAGTTTCCCCATAAATGATTGTCATGTATAGCCTATTTGCACTGAGAAATAATGTATGTGTGTTTTGCAATTTAACATATTTCTGTACTATTTGTAATATTACTGTAATATTGTCTCATGAGAACATGTCTAATTGCAAAAGGATTGAACTGAACACTAGTCACCGTACCTAAAGACAATGTTACCAATACAATTTAGAAATACGACAGTATCTTCAAAGCCGTCCCCACTATCGTTTTTGGGGTTTCTAATGGTCAAATGTCGATGCCCCTAGTAAATTCGTGTTCTGTGTAATTAGTAGAGTGGAATTATACCATTATCTGAGATTTTTTTAAAGCCCCATTTTTTTTCAATTGCCCAGTTTTCGGCATATTTATTTTGTTTATGTACATATCTGTATTGTTTATATACTTTTTCAGTGTATTTTCATTCTTTGGAATGTTATTGTTTACATTTGGGAAACTATGCATTTGAATATTAATTTGTATTTTTTTGGGGGGTTTTGCAACAACTACCAAATATTTTCGATGATTTACTAAAGAAACAACTGAATGAAAACTGTAATAGTTTCCTTTCAAGGTAACCGCTTACCCTTTACACACCACCCTACGGTCTATATATCATTACTGTTTTACTGTACAAATATTTTAATTTCTCTACATACTGAGTTTGCAAGTAATTTTAATTTGAATGAGTGGAGAGTTGTGGAGTACAGTTTTTGGTGGCGAGAATAATTCTTCTCCAGCCAGTGCATCAGAGTTCGTTCTGTGGGCTAAATACCATGTACTGACACCACACACCAAGACACTTTAATTACAGCAGTGGAGATATCACGTCTACAGTTGGTAAGTCAGTGTGTATATTGCAGAGAGTGAACCAGCTGTCGAGTAAGGGTTACCATCAAAAGTAGTAGCAACATCCCCCCCTCCACCCCATACTGGCATTTGTTTACACAACTGTTTACAAAACTTTCAAACAATAATATTTCACTCCTGAGAATCATCTTACATTTCAGTGATGTTTATCATAAATTTTTTACAAATAAATACAGGATTTTTTTTTAAATTTCACTTCCTCTTATTTACTCCCTGAAGTACTCAGTATTTTAACTTTGTGCGTACACCTACAGTATTAACTTAAATTAGGTGTTTTTCAATGCATTATTTTGCCACATTCTGCAATGCAGATAAGTCACTTATAGTGATATGCACACATTTCTTTTGACCTGTTAGCCTGTTTACACAGTTTTGTTTGCGGTGATCACAGTATTGGCAAATTGCATTACAATAACAAGTGCCATGAATTTGAACAGAAAGTACTTTAAATTCATAACCAAAGTAAGTTATTTTCAGTTCAGCTGTTTGGAATTCTGCAACATGTTTTCCAGACTTATTGCTATCAAACATATGAAAATCTGTGGTAAAATTCAGGTTGGTTATTAGAAGTGACTTGTTCATGATGATCTAATGTTATAAAAATTTGGAAATAAGATTTGTTTTTGAAAATGAATTACAAAATTGAATTTGCTTAATGCATGCAAAACTTGAGAGGTGAAGTAAATAAGCTGAATGGCTTGAGTACATGTTAGTATGTACTATCAAATATTTTGACCAATTGCATTTTCATCCTAGCGCCAGCTATACTGCATAAATTTCATTAGTAAATGGTGGGAAATGATTGATTAATTGTTTAAAGACTGTCATCTAGTTATGTTCTGAAATACTCTCCTTAATACAGTAGATCTTATTTATAATTTGTGTAGTATTTAAATGATCTATCTCATCTATAATCTCTCAAATGTCTCTTAAGTGGCATGATATTAGTGACGATGGTACAGTTTCATATTTGGTATAGGCGTACCATTGTGTTGTTGAAAGCTGTAAGCATTTTGCTGTCAATGTTGCTGTTTCCTCCATGGATTATCTACACTAGCCAAGAAAATGGATGTCTGAAGTAGGAAGTTGTGTTCCAATGCATGTATGTACTATATGAACACACCATGTGTGGTGGTCAAAGTAATTATCAAACTTAATAGTTCTACGAAATTTAATTGGGGTACTCTCCATAGGCACTGACATAGTATTCTAAGAGGTAGCGTGACCTGAATTAGTTGAGTAAAATAATGACGCAATTGATATTTTACTATGGAACGATACTTACTAAAATCCTAAATTACCAGTTCGCAACCACTTCTGAAAAGTGACTTAATAGCATCCGAACTGAACACTACAACATGTTGAAATACTATTGTACTAACTGGTAACTTTGAACACAGTCTCACTATGTGTGGTATGTTTGGGTGTGTCCATTTTAAAAGGAGTGAGGTGAGCAGTTTTACCATAATTTATAAAAACCTGCTAAATGAAAAAGTGATCAATTAGTGCCTATGAAACCAGCATTTGGAAATGAGCGGAAGGAGTAGTTGATACTCTTGCCCCTTCTGTACGTAATTGTGCCTTTAGTACGGTTACAAATTTGGCAGTACACCCATTTCTATTAAAATTTCCCACAATTCCGGTTCCTCTGTACTACAAAGATACTTTGTTTTGTTGATGAACAGGCACTAGATATTACCATGCTACAGAATAGTCCTTTGTGTATAATTTTTGGTTAGAGGCCCCAAAATTTTATAACTGGTTCAATCAAATTATGAAGAAGTGACTGAGGTTTCAAATGTTTGGTACTTATGGTTGAAGCATGGCTGCCAGTGGGTTAACCATAGCTGCCTGTATTTCACTTGAGGTAGTGTAGTTGTGGCATAACTGCAACGACAAAACTGATTTATGTGTGTAAAGGTGGACTCGCAACCACCCGTCGCACCCATCAGGCGGTCACATAATCTCTTTGTCCAATCGCAGGGCAATGTTTTTTTAACCATCAAACTTTAACTTTTGAACGACCGGCGGATGGGCCACCACCCTCTAACGAGATTCTGTAGACACGAATGCACACTTTGAAATAAAATGCAACACGCTGGATATGTGTTTATTTATCTTGGTGGTGAATTCAGGAAATTAAACCTTAAATAATAATTGAGTACATTTTTATCACGTAAAAATTTTCCCAAAATGTTTCTCTCTTGAAAATGTATTTCCAACCAAAATATACCTTCTACGAAAGAAGAAAGCAGAATAAAAACTATATCTGATAGGCATAGAAATTTGCGAACTATTTATTTTGTAGCTAATTTAATGATAAAAACTTCAAAAAGCAGTAGGTTAATATTTAGGCAACTTATTTAGTTGCTAGGTTAATCTTAAATATCTAAAAGATATTGCTGCTTATACAGCTAATAAAACACAGGGAAGTTGTGGAGATTTTTCTGCCCAAAAAATTTTTGGTTATGTTCATTCCGAATTTTTTTTGCATAAAAATAAGCTTGGTGACAGCTCCATTCTCAAGAATTTATTGAATAAATGCAGTTGGTTATGTATCTGACAAATGAAATACCATTTAACATTCCATTCTCTTACTTATAATTGATTAACATTTGTTCTTTGTAACTTGCTACATCTAAGTCTGTGCCCAATAACATGATTCTGTTACAACTGATTGTCCTTGATTTAAGTGACATTATCTATGCTTTAAGTGCATTTTTAAATACGGCATAGTAATATGAATTAGCAACTATTATATTACATTCGGCAAAACAATACGTTTTAATACTACGAGACAACTGCACTTAAATCGCGCATGCCGAGCCATGTAAATTTGAATTTCCCGGGTATTCGTCAGCACAAGCCGCTAGGAACGCTGTTGTAGTGTGTCTCACATGTTGACAATGTTAAAACGCCTGTTTCCCATATTGTCCTTCTACCATATGTCCGTACCTTACCCGCCAGTCTCCGGAACGATGCACTGAAGTTCGGGCGCGTGTTTGACCTCCTCTGTTGGCCTACGGTGCGTGCGTTATTGTATAGGCTGTTCACGGTAAAGTAGAGGCCCTAGTTACTTTTTCCTATCTGCAATTTTTTTATCCTTACATTAATTTTCTAAAATAAATATTGGTGTCTAATTAATTAACATAATGTGTATATTTTGTCGGGCTCGAATATTAACTTTTTAGGCTACAATAAAATATATTTATTGACTGTTATTCCAAATGAGAGGGCTTCAGGAAATGCTCACTTTACCGTGAACAACCTATAGGTGTGCATGTCTAGGACAAACAACTGCACACACGCAGTTCAGTCATTACATGGCACTTACACATGCACTGCACCGTCGATCTTCTTAACTCTGCCTCGTTTAAGCAGTGGTAGAGGCTCGTCAGCCTCCGGCTGTCTGTTGGCATGTTAGTGTGCGTGGATTTGCGTCTTATTCCGTGTGTAGTGCATCGACGTCTTGGATAAAACACCCCCGCTCATTGTCCGTGTGGAGCGCTGCACCAGTTGACTTAATGGTGATATCCACATTCACACGCACCAGCATTCACAACTCGCTGTCTAAACAGTTCGGTGTACACACAAGGTAACTTTAATATATAGACCTACTCAAGCTTAACAGACCAAACCACCCAGATGATACCTAACTCAGGATATTATATATGCAGACGCCAAGATGAACATACAAATATAATTTAGAAACACTTGAACGAAAATACATATCAAACAATCACATAGCTTTCCCACCTAAAACTGAAAGGCGCTCTTGTAAAAAGCAACACATCTTATTGCTAATCCCTGTAGCAATGCCACAAACTAGACATGGAACATATAAGAAGACACTATATACAACCATCAATAATACGTACAAGTAGCCTACCAGCAACGATATCAGAATCACGACGTCAAAACAAAAACACAGCAATCAAAAATCATAGCAATACCTAACTGGATTAACTAATAAGACTCTAATCGGCAATTGGATACAAACAACATTGCTGCAGGAACCATGGTCAGTAAATAAGAAAATTCTCTAATCAAGTATTTGATAACTATTTTATTAGTTTGTTACACTCGCCTTCAAGTTGAGTTCTTGCTACTTAAAAACATACTGCTCACAAAAAGTTTAGCATATTCCCAGTTCACCAACTAATACGTAATATTTAGGTTTCTAGTAGGGGTGGATCGTACCTAATTGTGTTAATCATATAAACATTGAGATTTTCCCCTCCAGTGACATGTGTATTGCATGTACCTACAAAAACACAGTAGGTTCAAGCGCAGACCTTAAAAACAGCTGCAGTTGTGGTCTCTCACAGCCTTCGGGCACCTTTTCTTTCTGATTTCATGTAATCAGTTCGGGTCACTGGTATAGTATAATGGTGAGTGAAACGTCTTTGAAAGTGCGGGAAAGCAGGCAATCTTCACTGTAGGCAGGCTTAGCTCGTGTCACTTACTCGGGTCTTGAAGGTGGTATGGGGAACTTCTTTTACATTTGTGCATATATAGTATACTCTCTCTCTGCGACTTAAGAACATGAAGATCTCTGGTGTGATTGTGCCTTAATACTCTAGCAACGCGACAACACAAATAACTTGAAATTACGCCTGGTGCGTAGCAAAACTTGCTTGAGAGGTAGCCTTATTAAAAATAACTATTGGGCAAATACATAGGGACTGCTAACTGACTGGTCGTGCTCTCTCTACTCATTCACGCTAAACACATCTCTTACCAAGCAAAAAAAAAAAAACCAAACTCATTAACCGCGTACCAATGTTTTCCAAAGCCTTGCAGCTTACTCTGTTCATCACGTCTTGCAGGTAACTTACACCAACTTCTCTCTAATCATGTGCGCAGTATACACGTAGTGCTGTCAAATTGAAATGCCCTCCAATCTGGTATGTTGCAGATAAAACAAGCTCGTAGCAGTTCTTATGCACTGCCCACGTCACTTCATATGGCCTTTAAAATAATGGCATAAATTTACCAGTTAAATTATCCCAGTGTTTAACTGATGTTCATGGCCCTCACGAGAACTAACTGGCCGAGTTCCAAACATGCTCACTTTAGACTTCTTGGTGTGCTTGCTTCTTCTTTCAGCGATGAGAAATAACCCAGTCCTTATAATAATTTTAATTTCTTATCTTAGATCTTTGGCGGGCAATTCGGTCATTTTTGATATAGTAGGTGGTGCTGGCAATTTAGCGGCATCTAAATAACTGATTACTGACCTGGCAATAATTCCCATGGGGTCAAACACACAGACTCATAAATAGTGAAATTCGTAACATACTTTACCAGCTGGATTTTGTCTCGCTAACCTTGCTGCGATGCATGGCAGAAAATAAGCAGCATGTTTCTAAGGTACCTTATGCGCGCTCGACCGTATTTCGTTGTGGGTGACGTACTGCTGCAGTCGTAGATACAATTCCTTTGGCTCTGAAGCCTTCATGCAAGATGTGTCCGGTAAACTGTGGCCCTTGGTCTGACAGTTCACATACGGGCTGGCCGACTTCTCTGACAAATAATTCCAGTTTGCCTAGTACTGTTACAGCATTCAAAGGAATATGGTGTACAGTTTGGTGAATTTAGAAACCACACCCATCATTACAAAAATATGTGTTACCCCAGCCTTGGATTTAAGTAATGGCCCGAATAAATTCACAGAAACACAACCAAGCAGGTTCTCTGGGATAATAGGCTGCAGTTTGCCTACTAAATTCTCTTGAGGGTGCTTACAATGCTGGCACAAATCACATGCCTTCACTGCATTGGTTACACATTTCTCCATATTTTGCCAGAAGAGCTATCCTCTCCAACCTCATAGGTGTTTCTGATGCCCACATGACCAATCATCTAGTGTGTGTCTACAATCAATCTTAACTGCAACTTTTCTGGCACGACCACTTTCCACTTTACTTCAAAGTTTTATTTGTTCAAGCTCTGGTGGAATAGAATACCATCTTGACTGACACAAAATACATTTCTTAGCGGGTATTCTTTGGGTGCTTCTTGTATCGTACTCAGCACCGTGCTGCAGAACTTGTCGTTATGTTGATCTTCTTTCAAATTAGCGAAACTTCGCTGCCAATTCACCATCGGGCTTGCCTACTTTTTGGCTGGTGTGACTGAAGATTCATGTGGCGTTTTATTGACATACTCAGGTACTCCACTAGGTATCCTACTTATATAATCAGCAGTCATGTTATCAATATCCTTTGCATGCCGAAATCCCAGGTCAAATTCTTGCACCAAAAGTGACCATCTGGTCAGCCTGCTACTGAAAATCTTGCCTTTTTAAAGGCTAAGCAGATATTAATGGTCAGTCTGTAAAACAATTCTCTCTCACAATATCAAATTCCTGAAATTATGCAGTGCCCACACAACACTCAACATCTCCTTTGTGACAGTGTGATTTTTCTCAGTCTTATTTAAGGTGCGGTTTGCCATTGCTACATTTTTCTCGTTGCCATCCTCATTCAGCCAGGCTAACTTTGCTCCAAGCACGTTGTACTGGATGATGAATGATGTGCTCAGTCAAAAACAAATACTTGACCGTCTCAAAAGCTCTCTGGTGCTCCTCCATCCAAGTCCATGGTATGTCCTTCCTTAGCCGCTCAAATAAAGGCAAGCATACTCTGGCAACTTTATCGGAGCAATTCCAGTAGAAACCTACTACTCCAAGAAATTCTCGTAGATGTTTTACATTTCTTGGTACCAGAAAATTGGTAATGATGGCTAACTTATCTTGCACAGTGCGAATTCCAGTAGGCGTTAAAATGTGGCCTATAAACTGTACTTCTTCATGGCAAAATAGTGACTTCTTTAGTTTTACAGTCATGCCAGCCTCAGTCCATTTCTTTAATACAATTTGGAGGTGTTCTAGGTGCTCTTCGAAAGTGGGCGAAACAATAAAAATATCATCAACATAGCACCTTGCAAAGCTGGCACACTCATCTCCTAATGTGACACTCATACAGAAATAGCAAGATGGCATTGCACAAACCAAAAAGAAGCACCTGGGAAACAAAATGCTGGTTGCAGAAAAGGAATCCTGTACACTGCTGAGACTCTTCTGGCAAGGCACCTACCAATACCCATGTGTTAAGTCTAACATAGACATAAATCGCACACCTTGATACAGCCGCAACAGCCCTTCTGTGGATCTCGGGCTGTTGTAACTTTATCATGATTTATTCAGATTGTGTGCATCTAAGCACAAACGTACTGACCCATCTTTCTTCCTACACACACCATCGGGTTGCAGTAGGTGCTAGAGGCATGTCGGATACTGCTCCAGGATATCATTAAACAAAGGTATTCTTCTGCCTCATTTGCATACTTTGCCGGTATTGGGTAAGACTTACAGCAGAATGATTCTCCTGACTCTACTTTAATGACAACTTTAAGCAGTCGGTTCCTCCTGGGCAATTTGGAGAAAATGTGCTGTTTACGGAATAACAGCTGTTCTAATAAACATTTCTAGTTACGGTCGATAACTTCCAAGTTTTGCAGGGCCTGAAATATATCTTTGGGTGTAGTTAAAACATTAACACGCTGTTTTTCCATGTGGAGCACTTCCCTCTGTAGTTGACTAACTTATCGGACTACCCCCAACTATCTGATGTAGTCAAGGCTCTCACGGTACTGTCAGATGTTTTCACTAACCATCTATCAAAATCCAGATTTATCTCAAGCTTCATTAAAAACTCTACACCAAGTATGACTTTTTTAGAGATGCCTGTAATCACCAAAGCTGAGATGTCTTTACGTTTACCTAAACCTTCAATGGTCAGTAAAATTTGCCAGATGACTACAGGGATAGATTTCGAAGTGGCCCCAATAATCTTCAGTTTGGATACTGGCACTTTAGGCAACTTATGACAGTAGCTAATATTAAGTCCACAAAGTCTTCTGACATGCAGCTCACCTCGGCTCCACGGTACTCTTATGCTGCAAGCTGTTAATACTACTGCGCAAAGTGCCTCCTGAACATTGACGATCTTGGCGCCTGGGTGATTAAAAAAAAATTAATTCACTGTCTGTTTCTCGCAATAATACAGTACTGATAATCTCTGTTAATTCAGTCGGCTCCCTTTTGATTTCTCCACCTGCTGCTATCACACTATTTGACCCCATGGCTATATTAATGGTGTTAGAAGTCAACGAAAGGGACCCTTCTTCACAAACTTGTTTCAGTTTAATTTGCGATATTCCTGTCGATCGGAAGCGGCCGTGTGTGGGCGGTGCCAGTATAAACGCCAGAATTCGGGGGTCTAGCAGTGCTTGACTATTAAGTATCAACCCTGCTGCTGTACTACATCGCCTACACTTCCTTGTGCAAATATCAGTCCTGCTGCTTGTTTAGAATAGTCTACCTGCACAGAATCTACTCGCTGACCTTGTGGTGTTTTCCTGTCCTTACTTTGTAGGGCTGGTTGCTTCTTGGTGACCCTGCTTACTGGATAAAGGTGGATTACCTTGTGTGGGTGCTGGTGGGTTTGAAGGTAAGGTGATCTTAAGCTTCAGTCTTTCCCTGACCTTTCTCTGTTGTAATCTCTCCCTTCGTCTCTGGCACCATGATACCGGCAGCCATGTCTAGGCCTTCGGCTATAGTAGTACTTTCACCCTTTGCAGGAGTATTGGCTGTGTCCACGGGTGCCTTGTTGGTACAGCTGATATGGCTCAAAACACTACTTGGAAAGCATTTATTCGATGATTTCGATTCTGCCTGGGGTTACCTCTTAAATTGCGGAACTGGTTACCCTGGTACAATGGAGGTGGATGTTCAGCTGGTTCGGCTTTCTCCCCATCTCTAATCGCTTGCTGGTGTTGCAGGGGATCGATTGGGTCAAAGACCAGCAACCCTTTCCTGAAGATTATTAAATCATTATCTTGCCTACCAGTCCAGTGAATTTAGTACATATATAGCAGCTAATGTAGTACCAAGATGACGAATTCGTCGTCGCTTATAGCAGAGTCAGGTGTTATTTTTTATAAACTTCGGATATCTGTATCCAGGCTGTTGCCTTTGCATGTAATGAATGCAGTTGTGCCCTCGGGTTTCCCTGAATTTTCTTGTTCCAAAAATTGTTACGAAATTTCTAGCAAAATTCGGAGGAGTTGGACATGGTACTGCGCACTACCTCCCATCAATTATAGGCAGTTGACTAAGCGGTAGATTCAGGCAGCACAACATATCACTGTCTGGGAGGGCAAATAGCATGGAATACCCTTCAAACTTGATCAGAAAATTTATGGGGGTTTGTCTGTTTCTTCCTTCAAACTTCGTTAGTTGTTCCGCCCAAAGCTTTGAAAGATAATGGAATACTGTGCTCATTGTTGTACTAGGTGCATGGCAGACAGGGTTGTCTTTGTGTTTGAAGTATACTGTACCGGACTTCTTGTGTCTATGGTCAGTGCATTGGTGCTAGTTAGCGGCACCGCCTCGCTAAGTGTTTTCAGTAGCGATTTGTAGACCTCTCATCCCTTCGACTACGTGTCCAATCTGCTCGATTTTGTCTGAAACAATAGCCACTATTTCTGCAAATGCCTTAACTTGATTTAACAGGTGTTCTACATGTCTGTCGAAAGAATTAAACTGTTCTGAAATGATGTAATTCACTCAGATCGGATCAGCTGACGAAACTGGCCTAGCTTCCAGCTCATTGATTCGTTGTTCCACAGTGCTAACCTTCACCGCGCAGCTCGCCTTGACTAGCTCCAATTCATCACTGTTTTCCGCCACATCACGGCGAATTGAGCAAACATCCTCTCACCTGACATAGGCTAGCAGTCCTATAATTGTATTAATCTGCCTGTTCTTTTAGCCTTTCTTCCAACTTTTCATACTGGCTGTGTAGGTGTGTGTTCAGATTTTCGTCCAGCTGTGTTTGTAAGGTTTCTGACTGCGTATACAAACTTTCACGCAGCTGTACTTACAAGTGTTCCTCCAGTGTGTGCAGTTGTGTTCGTAAATTTGCAAGTTTTCCTCCAATTTTTGTGTTTGTGGTTGAATGTGTGCCCTGTTTTCTACTGCCTGCGACTGGATCAATACAAACAACTGCTATATCATTGTGGACGAGTCTCTCTCTTCACCAGTGGCCTCTGTGTTTGTTTGTGTAGCTAACTGCATGGTGTGGCTGGTTTTGTTTACACGTCTGTCGCTTGATAAGCACTCGCTCTGTGATTTCTTTAATTTCCGTGATGTACTCCCAAAAACTATCGTTAATTGGTGTGGAAAACCTTAGATTGTATGGGGTGCGATTGCTCCTGTGCATTAATTAGTTATGGTGTCACTGTCGTTACTCAGATACTCATGCCACTCATTGGGCACCAAATTATGAAGTGTAATGTAATGTATTATAGAATGTGTAACAGCGAGGACACAGTATGCAAATCTACTGCTCAACCATACACCATGTATAGAATATGCGTGTGAAAGGAGAATAGTAACTAGGTGAAATCAGCTCTAATTGCATAAACCACAACAATAGGCACCCTTCTGTGGACAACAGTAATTAAATGTGACAGTTTGGGATAGCCTGCTAGACAGTTAGGTAGTGTGTGTATTCTAGCTGCGCAAAGACCTTGCCCACTAATTGATACTGTTTCTCCAATCTGCACTTTACTGTGTGGACCAAAATTGGGTATGAAAAATATTCTTAAGAGTACATCATTGACAGGATTAAAACAACCTGACAGGATACTAGTGCCCGGCACTGTCCAGGCCTTTCAAACAGTAGACTCTTTCACACTTACCCTTCCATCCACCCGACATCCTAAATCGGTGCGGAATCAGCCTACACACTCACCAGACAATAAACACATCATCACATAACAGGCACACATCTCTCTCGGATGTCTCTGTCCTTTGTGAGTTCCTAAGGGAATGATGGTGGTCAAGGTCGCATGATGTCATCCGAGGTCAGGTCCAGGTCATGGTCGCATGATGATGTCGATGTCACATGTTCCACTGTTGCACAGTTTCTCCTCGCTCACTGGTAGTGGCAGCGGTGACTGTTTTCGATGTCGTATGTTCCATTGTTGCACAACTTCTCCTTGCTCATTGTGAGCGGGATAGATCACATCGGAAGCTGAAGGAGCATTCAGCAGATAAGATGTGCGTCACAAACAACAGGTTGATTTATTATTCATTCCCTTAGGAACTCACGAAGGACAGAGGCATCCCGAGAGATGTGTACATGTGGGACAAGAGCAGCTGAAGTTGTTGATGAGGTGGTGGCGGCAGGTGCCATCATTCTGACATGGGTTCAGCTGAATAATCAATGTTGAGCTCGCAGTTCTGTCGCTGGGAGCCCTTGGTTCAGTGGCGGAGGTAGAAGCTAATGCGCTCTCACACTGGTGATCGACCAGTGTGATCCTCCTGGCAGTAGGAGCCATCCCAGCAGCTGTGGATGTTGCCGATGTCCTCACAGAAGTCTTCAGTTCGATGTATAGGGATGCGAGGTCAATACATATGAATTCCAGAGTTTTAGTTAAGCTAGCAATATGATGGTTTTAGTATAGGCTGGCCGACTCAATTGACATTCAGACTTTGTAGAGTGAAGAGTGGCTACGGAGAATGTGTTCTTCTTCGGTGATGAAAAATATTCAAAACAGTGGTTTGTGTCGCTACTGAAAGAAAGGATTTTCTAAAAGCTACAATGCTCGTCGACAAGAGACTGGATGTCCATGCAATATTAAGCATGGTGCGATCATATATTGTAAAGCGAAGCCAATCACATTTTCGATGGTGTGAGAGTTTCAATAATACATATTGCAGCATGCAAAGAACTCCTTCCTGCACAAGTTAGTCTGTATTTGTTGAAATTTAAGGATAGGAAGATGCCTGCGAAAGCACTATCAACATCAGCAAAAGTATCATACCCAACCGCGAAAACAATAGCTGGATCAGTCACATCTCCTAGGCATCACTTTAACTACTGTAACAGGACATATGCAAATGTCTGCAATGCGAAGAGACATATGAAACATAAATGCAAGCTGAATCCATGTCGCAAAGACTATCGATGTGATAACTGTCAACGCATGGTCACTCATACAGTTAAACATACATATGAACAAGTACCAAGATCTTGTTCTTCTACTTGCTAAGCAACAAACCTGTAATGATGATCAGGTGCCTGCTGTATCAAGTATTGGTATGCCTGTACCGACATCTAACCTTAATGTGAATAATCCTTTACCGATGGGTGGGAAACAATGTTGCTATTGTGGTAAGATCTTTAGTAAAAGTAGCAATGCACGGCAGCATGAGATTTAACTGCGTGGAGGAGACAGGTTAGGTTTATTGTTAAGATATTTGTCATGGTTTGAAGCTATAGTGAAAGCCCTATTATAAACTTGCAGCTGCATGGTGGTGTAGTAGATTAGATACAACACCTAGTTGAATTTATGTTTACAGCATGCATAAAAAGGCTTAAATCCCACTGACACATTATGAATATAAGCACATATATACAGCACATGAGATTAGCAGAGTCGCCTGTGTGTTGTTATTCGAAGAGGTAACATAGACTCGAGTGAAGATGTAAAATACTCCAGAAAGCCATTTGTGCTGTTTCTGCAAGAAGTCATTTTCTAAAAGCTGCAATGCCCATCAACATGAGTCTGGTTCTACGAACATGAAGCAATCTACCTTAACATGTGAACAGTGCAAATCTCCATTCGGACGATGTGAAAGCTTAAAAAGGCATCTTGCATCTCTTCCATACCAGCTAAACAACATAGGTCAGCATTGGATACTGGTGTACTCTCACTATTGACATCAGACCTGAACATTGTAGACCATTCTCCACAGGTATCAAGAGTATGGACTGCATCTGCTGTATTGGATACTAGTGTACTGTCACCAGCAGCAACATCGATCCTAGGCATGACCATTGCTGCCAATTCGCAGCACGCATCAAGATATTTATGTTGCTACTGTGTTGGGAGGCTGTTATATGATGCTCATGATGTGTTTATTGTCTGGTGAGTGGGTAGGCTGATTTGGCATCTCGTTAGGACATCAGGTGGATGGATCCTGGCAGGAATGGCAGAGCATGAGACTCGGCACCTTGCCAGTATTAAACAGTTATGAAATTACAAATTACTATGCTTATAAGTGTGCTTAGGACATACTTTACTGACCCCTCGATCCATTCCGTTGTCTGGGGTGAGCATACATTATGAGTTTGGTAATTATATCTCGGATGGTTCGGAAATGAAAGTCAACTGTTCTTATAAGTGTGCTTAGGATAGACATGATACCTCACTCCTTTTTGTTGTCTGGGGTGATACCATTGCGGTTTTGGTAGTTGTATTTCACACAGTCCGGAAATTACAACTAACTATGCTTATAAGTTCACTTAGGGCGTACTTGACCTGAAACTGGCAGGGAGTCTCGCGAACAGTTTTCCCCTCCACACGGAATGTGTGAGCAGGAAGTACACACTTGCGGTAGGAAGGTAAACAATAATATCGGTTGGAAGCACCCAGAGGAAATCGACCGGAATGCAAAATCGTGAAGTGCTGTCAGGGTAACTCCAGAGCATCTGACTCGAGCTATAAGGAAACAAACTCACATTGTAGTCATCTGTGTAAATGTACCGGAATGTAAGAGCATGAAGTCTATGGCCGTGGGGAGAGGGAAATTTTGCTTCTGGAACCACCCTTTTCCTACTACTATAGACAGACTTACAACATTATTAAGTATTTTTCAAAGAACTTTGAAACATTAATGAAAAATAGATTAGTTATGTACTTTGATAAATACAATCTCCTGTATACTTCCCAACGTGGATTCATAAAAGGCAAAAGTACTCAATTTACTATTAATAAATGTTATACATTCTTAAGTCAAATTATAGAAGTAATAATATGGCTGTAGGAATTTTTTCAAACTAAGGCTTTTGACACCGTATGTCACAGTATACTCCTTAATAAATTATATGCTTGAAGGGTCAGAGGAATTATAAATAACTGGTTCAATTCTTATTTTTAAGATTGTAAGAAAAATGCTGAAATTCAGTATATAAACAGTATCAAAAAATGTTAATCAGATACGAATAATGTTAATATAGGAGTGCCACAAGATAGTATTTTGGGACCAATCCTATTTTTCCATTACATTGATATTTTTACAAATACTGGTATTGGCCAAATTATGACTTATGCAGATCATACTTCAATTCTAGTATGTAACCGGGATGGCGAGGACCCAATGAATAGAGCACCAAAAGTGCTAAAAGATGCACATAGCTGGTTGAACGAAAACAATATGGTTTTTAATTTGGGGGGGGGGGGGACATTTCATGTTGTTCATAATGTATGCAAATAAAACAATTACGTTAACACTACTGGACTTAGAATTTTTAATAAAGTGCCATTATTAATAAATTCTATTAAAAATATTTTGTTTTAAAAATTATTTAATTAAAAAAATGTTGTTATAATATTCAAAAGTACTTTGATGATGCAAAAGACTGACTGATTTCTTTATTATTGATTCATATTTATGGATAAGTTTTATTAAATTTTATAATAATAATTTTTACAAAAATGTGTAATGTAATATGTTAGTGCATGCATACTTTTATGGATTTTGTTAGTGTTGTTTTATAATATTCTATTTATGTAATTATGACATGTCTAATATCGCAAACTTGGGATCAAAAAGACAAACACACAAATGAACGGTCATTGCAGTCTATGCTTCCGTTGAGTTCACATTGATAGTTACGAGATGCACTCACAGCCTCCACGTCTTCCGTGTATAAAACAGCTACACCTATTTTTTTCTTTTTTTTTTTTTCAGTTATTGTAAAACTCTTCTCTTTGTGTTTTAGATCTCCTAAAAGCAGAGTACATGCATAGTTGAAATGTATGTTTGCCTGTGTGTTGCGATATCTTCTTACTCGTCATTAGACAGTTTGTACATTTAATTATATT
Organism: Dryococelus australis; assembly: GCA_029891345.1. Classification (NCBI taxonomy): domain Eukaryota; kingdom Metazoa; phylum Arthropoda; class Insecta; order Phasmatodea; family Phasmatidae; genus Dryococelus; species Dryococelus australis. Next base: position 199,390,996 of record CM056994.1, read on the forward strand.
TTTATATCATATTAATAAAAACTATGGCGAGCGATTCATGGGTAGTTCGTTTCTTAATGTGCTGACAGTTCTAGCACTATAAATGGTATGTAATGAAAATAAGTGCATTTACTATTTGCTTTTATAATATTTTTTTGTATCTGTTTGGCTCAGCACATAGTGCTGATGTCTCTTTTGCTTGACTAATGGTTTAAATGTATGTTGCTGCACATGTGCTTACAGTTCTAGCACTATAAATTGTATGTATTCAAATAAGTACATGTATATATAGTATTTAAAATGGAATAAAAACGCCTTGTACTGTATAACTGAATTCCTCTCATAAAGGGAAGTGCAAAAGCGACTCGGACAGACTGCCACCCGGAAGCCTGACACGTCTTTCTCTGCTAGTGTTATGTGCCATTTCATCGACTTGGCAAGATCATGCACGGTACTTTCACTGCCGACCGGCTGCCAGGAAGTTGATCACAGAACATTTAACGGGTCGGATGCGTTCTGCTACTAGTGTTGTGAGTGGTGGCTGTACTCTGAATTTTACGGTTTTGTTTCAATCGGTTCGAAAGGAAGTCGTTTGGTATTCTGTTGAACTAACCAGGACGGCCTGACCTTATCTAGCATCCTGCAACACAGTGTACAGCAAACAATGCTTGTGCATTATGTAACTGTGGTGGTTGGTAAGTGCTTATTAACTGTTTTCCTTTACATTTTATTTTTATATCTGTTGCATCAATGTGTAGCAGGTTTTCAATTGCTTAAAACTATTTGCATTTATAATTATTATTTTTATATCAGTTTGCATTGGCGCGAAGAAGTGATGTCTCTCTTGCACGACTAATGGTTTTAAATGTATATTGTTTTACATCAAGTAAAGGAACACAAGTCTTTACAAGTCGTATGTGTATAGTACTTGATTAACTGTACTCATTTATGGGGTTGGCTCTTGTGATCATTCATTCTTTCTCGTGTTCGCATGATAGCAACACTGATATCATTTATGGGATGTGGCTCTATCTGGATATTGTTTATATATATTTTGACTCATTGTGAAATGCTCATGATGTACTTGCGTATATGCCAGTCCTTTATTGTTTGATACGTGAATGATTTTTCATGTACAGGGCAGTTTCATATCTTTTGGTTTCCCCGACCCTCGCATTAGGCTAAATGTGTTTATATGAACGAGCACGTGTTTTCATATAACCTGCAACTACGTACGTCTTGTTATCGGTGCAACTGTAAACCCTTTATTTTTTCAATATATGGCTGGTTGTTAGGGGTACCCATGCTAACGACGACTTGGGCCGACGGCCCTTGTGTTGGACTGATGGTGTTCGTTTGTATTACTATATGTATATTTTACAATCACCCACGACTATGTAAATTATGCAAGCAGCACATTTGTATATCTTGATTTTTCGTATATAGATGTTTGTTGTATGTTACTCATGCTAACGTTTAATTACGCATATATATCCACACACATGTATGTATAATATACAGCCTATATGTCGGTGGGCGGAGGGAGGCGAGCTGTTGCTTAAGGGGATCCGAGTTGGTAGGCATCTGCGGTAGCAGACAAGGGTGGTAGTGGGTGACTGACGAGTGCTTGCAGGACGATGCCTATGTATGTGCTGCTTCAGACCCTACACCCCTATATTCAGTGATAACTTTGTGACACTTCTGTTCGTATACCTTCATTTTCTTTATAAGCGTGGACCGTTGTTATGCAGTCGGATGTGATGACTGTGATTTGGATTTGGTGGTCGTAGCTTCGGTGGGTGGGAAACGTCGAGCAACTTTGTTTATAAGAGGACTTAAGGCATACTTGACCTTACAGTCCTTTTCGTCGCCAGGAGTGATACCTATGTTATGAATTTGGTAACTGTATCGAAATATAAAACCGCCAACTATGATTATAAGTACGCTTAGGGCATACTTCCTGTTGTCCTTTTCGTTTCCAGGGGTGATACCTATGTTATGAATTTGGTGACTATTTTAAACAATTCGGAAATTACTACGAACTATGCTTATAAGTGGGCTTCGGACATACTTGACATGTATGCACACTGCGATGCCACGCCAGCGTGTGTGGGCAGGTGGAATGAGAAGAGCATGAGACTCGTCCCCACCAGGATGCCACGTAAAAGGATACCAGAAGGAATATGAGAAAACCAAGGTGGCCGCAGACGATAGTGATGAGGGAAAATCGAAGATGAGGGCTTGAAAAGCAAGAGAGGAAAGGTGAAATAAAAGAGATTAGAAGGAATCTGAGAAATCCCTCCAAGGGATAGAGCAGATGTGAAACAGAAAGGAATGAGAGCATGAGGAAATAGAGGAGACTGGAAGGAATATGAGAAAACCTCAAGGGTTAGAGCAGGCAAAAGAGACTGGGAGAAATGAGATAAGTTGCATGACAAGGTAATTAATTTGAACATTCTTCATACAAGATTAATGGTGCTGGCATGGGATGACAGAGTATGCTTGTAAATAATTGCACACTCCAGCGGGCATCTGCACAATTTTTGCCGGATTCCTCCAGATTGAGCAAAAGTCACCTGCATTGTGCAAAACATATTTCTTGTGGAAAATTTTGGAGGTTTGGAGGGAAATATGGGAAACTTTGGCGATTTTGGTTGTTTTTGAGGAAAAAGGAAAATTTCGAGGGGACGCCAGGTGGCGGTAAACCATAATTTTTCCCACTACTGACGAAGTTCTAAATAGCTGCAGGTGACTCCACATTTACAATAAATCCATTCAAATTAAACGGGTGCTGTTGAAGGAAAGATGGTAATTGCTGTCTCACGATTTCTTCCCCATTATAAATTCTATTTGTTAGCCAGTTTGGCTGAAAAGACAGTGTCTTGCTAGATACATTTCTGTAAATTTTTTATTCACCTTGTATACTTCGTATTATGTATCTCCATTTTATTTGCAAGAGCTGTATTAAGCGCGACTGTCTATGAAATATTGTCTCCCTACAGTTGTAATTAAGTTTGTTGATTGAATAAGATTACGAATATGGCGGACCGAGAAATCAATGTATCTTTGAATTGTTTTTTCCAGTTTAATCGGTCTCGTGTATGACTGATTCATTAATTTCCACTCTGGATACTGTCTTCGATTTGACCAGTGGTCGTTTTTGTGGTGGTTAATTGCCAAGTTTTGTACCTCTAAATTACAAGACTGCTTGTTTTTTTTATTTCGACCTAATGTTGCAAAACCCGTATTTTCGACAACATTCTTAACACTTGTAAATTATTTCCGTACGTATCATAGTGTGTACTAAAATTAAAGGATCAATTACAAGCACAGGTAGGCAGTACTACAGCTCAAAATTATGACAGCATACTTCAACGTAGTTTGTAACATTATTTACAAGTTTCGTGAAAATCCATCCACGTTCATCGTATTTACATCTACCATCAGAAAAAAATTACTTACTGATTTTCTAATGAGAAAATATTCTTCCGGTTATAGTAATTAAACGAACGAATTCAGTACCTAGAAGATGACTAGGTAAATTACCAAATTGCATTCTCAAATTTCCTTTAAGTATCGATTTAGTCGAATTTTAGAACACTGAGTACCTTAAACTACTTTAGCAGCCTAGCAAAACACTCCGCACACCGCTTATATACTAGGTTAGGAATGTTTGATATAAAGTTTTAAGCAGTTTCGTGCATTCTTTCCAAGACGAGATGCCAAGTTCGTAAGTGTGGTGATCAGGCTGTTGGCTTGACCCGAGTAAATACATTACATACATTAAGCCCCGTTGGATTGCAACAGAGACGCGATATATAATATAGTACATTTTAGTACTAGGCCACAGTTTATCTCATATATACGTCATATCGCATATTTTATTTGCATGTTGCAAAACTTAGCAGGTAAAAAAGGCAAGTATTTCTTAGGTAGAATATTAGCCTCCTTGGTGCTGGGGGTTAAGTTACAATACAAATACAAAACCTTTCACATATGCTGTCTCAAGGACACAACAAAATAACATACCTGATATCTTGCATCTGCAAATATTCGACAGCGCCGTAAAACTGATGGAAACGTTAGTCTGTCAAAATTACAATTTGTCATAATTATGTACATTTTAATTTCCTCAAAACAAAATAACTAGTATAAACTGCAGCAAATTAAGACAATAATAAGTTAATTTAATTTAAAGCGAATTAAATAATTAAGTCAATTTAATTTTTCTAATTAGCTGTCAACTTTATAGGGTACTATTAGTTACGTTCTTGCAATTTTCGTCAATTTTTTTTCCGAGGTTGATTTTAACAGTGCCAAATAATACTTCAGAACATACGGATGAAACACACAGTGAAACGGTAACCTAACCAAATGTAATTACAATGGCAGAATCACTCGATAAACTGCAATTTTATTATATTGTTTTCCGCACGACACACATGTACAAAAATTCTAGCTTGCACCAAAATACAACTGTAGCTATCCATTGCCCTTTTCAGACAAAAGAATACTATAAGTATTAAGAGCAGAAGAAGAGACTTGATACAAAATAAAGCTAAGAATGATTATATATATACACACACACACACACAAAATTGAGAATATTTATTTCTATTTTCAAACTTGCAATCTTCTTTTTAAATGAAAGCCATAAGAAGTAACGCTATGAACTGCACTGCTGTTTTTCTAATAAGTTGTTAAGTTACAGCTATGATGTCAAGTTTAACTCTGATATTATTCTCTGTTACACACGTTTTGATCAATTTATCACACTGTCAAATATATTTCGACTTCCTGGGTAAATAAAATACTAAAGGCATATGCGTAATACAACATAAGAGTTGTATAAACGCACCATAAGTGAAACACTACTCAAAAGCCTACAAGATTTGTACGTGCAACAGCTTGCCGTGGACACAGCGCGGAGAGCGGAGATGCAGGCAGCAGCTCTCCGAGTGAGGCATTGACCTTCGCCAGGTTACGACTTGGTCACCTTGACAACGCGAGCACTGTGCTTTTTATTTGTGTTTTCTGCAACCGCAAAGTACTTGGCCTAACAAGACCGTGTCTGCTAGAACAGCACGCCACCTCGCTTCATAATAAACTGCCTGCCTTGGCCATACAAAAGAATTTTGTACTCAATGCAGCGTCCTAGAGCTTCAGCCAGAAACCGACACAATGCCAAGAACTATTACACGACTTTCCACAACATTTGTTTCTGTAAGAATGAAGAGATTTGGGTGGCTCTTAACAGCAAAGTCTTGAGAGCCGATAAGGGCGCTTGAAATATGGAGCAGCGCCGGAATGAAGAGGCGGGGGAAGCGGGACGATCGCCCAGAAGAGCCGCCGACCAACGGCACCGTCCGGCACGATTCGCACTTGCGAAAATCCGGTGACCCGGCCAGGGATTGAACCCGGATTGCCTTGGTGGGAGGCGAGCGTGCTAGCCGCTCAGCCACCGTGGCCCCTTATTTCTGTAAGAAATTTGTACATATCTGTTGCGGCAACAAAAAATTGCGTATGTTTATAGTTTGTAACTCGTGTTGTTGCATACCTAAATTTTCGAGTTAATTTAAAGTTATTAAAAAAGTACAATATCTAGATTCACCAAAATGTATTGGAACCTAAGTGAATAAGCTGCATATTTCCCTGTGCAAATGTTGTAACAATAAAGGTACGCATAGTATTATAATTTGTAGATACATGACATGTTTAGAAAACAAGCAAACACGTCATACACAGGATGCATTTTCAAAGGTTTGTTTTAAAAAGTTAGAAAAAAATGTGAATAGACTAGTCTTTTTCATATAAGTGGGGTAAAATTTTGACTGTTCTAGAAAAATAGCACGACCACAATGTATCTTTTCACCACAGCTGTTTTGTAACTGAAGGAAAAGACGTTTGTAAACAAATGTTTAAGTCCAATGCACACTTGCACTTTCCTCTTTCCTCGTGTTTCCTGTCGTGGCAGGCACTGAAATGCTAACGTTAGCGAACTTCCGTCCAGTAAATAACGTAAGATATTAGAGCTAGGTTGGCATTCCAACCTGTTTTATTTTTGTAATTACCAAGGTTCTTCTGTTGGGGGTTCTGTTTATTTTATTTCAAGGGAAAAAGGAAACAGTTTGGCAAATTGGGGGGGGGGGGGAGTGTTTAATTTACCGTCTTTCGTAAGACGGCATTATTCTGATGTTCTTACGAGTGCGTGGCATGTTGAGTTGCATATTGTTTTGATGGAGCAATGGAAAAATTTGCTCGTATGGAAATAACATTTAAATTATTTAACTTCGAAAATTTTAACTTTAATGAAAAAGAAAGAAAGAAAGGGGGAAAAAAAAAAAAAAAAAAAAAAAAAAGCGATACATACCTCGCTGTACGTAATCGTAGATGCAGCAATATACACACGCGCGCAATCACTGACCGAAGTTAACCTTACACTCGTTGAATTTACGATACAGACAAATAAACAAATATTATTCACTCACTACAAAAGTGTGGAAAGTGCAGCTTTTTAGGCCACGTGCAATTCAATAATTATTTTAACGGTTTATAAATACATTTACAAAACACGCAAACTTACTGTTTGTAAAATTCGATACATCTTGAAAACGTGTTTTTCTATGGCAATCCTTGCAAGTTTATTTCACTAAAATCCCGTTTGTTCGTCACTAGCATTAAATAATTTATTTGCAGAATTATTCAGTAAAATCAACACTGCGCACTTTTCCTAATACAAACAAACTTAAACTTAGATGCGTAAATTATATTTGTGTCAGTTCAGTACGGATGGCGGGAAGGAAGATGGCGGAACTAGCAGTTTTACGATACGGTAAACACGTGGCGATTAATATTTCATTTCACTCAAGAAAACGCACTACAACGGTACCTACAACCAACTATGCATGAACAAAGCGCATAAAAAAATGAACTACCGAATAAAAATACTCCGACAACACCAACAAGATATTCGTGCAATAAACACAATGAGAAAAAGGCACACGCATTACGGTGGCGTACACCGGGCTGGAAACTGTAAACATAAACATGGCTAGCCATTGGCTGGAAACGTTTATTGATCGTGCGTGTCGACATACTCTTTCATAATTGCTAAAAATGTTTATAAAGTTCAGTTACTAATAGCCAAGAAAATGTAATATTGCTTTACAAACATATTTTAAACCATAAATATTGTAAGAATAATTAAGATTTTAAATTACAACTTTTCGTTAGGAGTACTACTTTCTTCCAAAGCCACCATCAAAATCGCCAACGTAACAACATGGATCCCGCAGCAATTCAGCGGCTGATACAATACTGTACAAACGAGAGTATTTACCGTTTACATAGTGTGTACGATGGTCACATTGTCAGATTTTACCCCACGTATGTGAAATAGACTATACCATGAACACACTGAAAGGAAAATGTAGCAATACCACTGCAAGCGACTGGCTGCTTCGGCAAAGCGAGTTTGCAGCGACAGCCTTTAACAGCATTCAGTATTAAAAATGGTACGATAAAATAAACTAAACTGTCATACAGACAAGCATGTGGCAATATAGTACAATGACAAGTGGTTTGGTGTACCACATTCAAAATGAACGTCTTTGCTGACATGTAATAAACATATTTTATTTTTAATATTGGACACTTTTACGTAATATGTTATTTTATGTTCTTTATGTAAACAGCGTTTCTACACATGTCAATATTGTAATCTCACATTAATTGCACTGTACTTGTTTTAAATTTTTTTTTTATCACGTTAGGATATTTTAATTAGATGTAAGGTAGAAATTTTACTATGTTCAAGATAGAAAATTAGATGGATTTCATTTATTTTTCTTTATATTTATTTTTATGTTAGTAATTTTACTTTCAATTTTCGGTCTCATTTTGTGTTTCCTAGTTTATAATATTTTTGTATCTGCTCCGAGACCATATATTCTAGGTTTTTCAGCAGTTAGGAGCTTGAAAGTGGTTCGTTTGGGAGGTATTTCTGAAGTTTTCATCCCCAATGACCCACAGGTTCGAACCCTGACTACTGATTGGCTGGAATTATAGGCCCTATGTTAGCTCCAGCCAAACGAGCTTAACGCTCACTTTCTCTTCTAGTAACCACCACCGTAAGCAGACGTAGCTTTAGAACACTCGTCTAAACGTAGGCGTAGTGCAGGTTTTTTAAATTTAGTTGATAGGAGTTATATACTTCCCTAAAGCATTTTTAAGATTTTCAGCAATGTGAGAGCTGAAATATTACCTCTTGCTAAGTTTCGGTATTAAGGAGGTAGAAGTATTATAGCAGCGACGTAACGTGTAAGAGCGAAGCTCCAGGTAATTTTTGAAACGCCCGCTCTGTCCTACGTTTTGCTACGAGAGCCGTCTGCAGAGATTGGAAGTTAATCTGCATCAACGAGAGCATCGCGAACTTGGCAACTACTTTGCAGATAATAAAAAAAGGATGTTATTCAAGTGGTTTCCCAGCGTCAGCCATTATTGATTCTAGATTTTTTTCCTGGAGGCAACGCCATGTTGTATTTTGTCAGCATAAACTATCCCAGTTTAAATTTTGCTTGAGTTTAAATTGAGAAGAATTTCGTTTCTTCACTGAGCTAGGCACTGTAATCAAATGTGAATTTAATATTTTTGCAATTGAGTAATTTTTTTTTTGGGAGACAGAAACATTGTGCTACAGAATTTCAGTTCGACAATTAATTACACACACGTACATTTAAAACAGGGATACAAGAGACTAGGTACGACCACTTTCCGCTGAATTAGGAGAGTCTTGTGTTTTTCATTAGCTTTTGAAAATTGTCACCAGGGTTTTAAACTTAGCCAGTTTCAGAAAATGTAACAAGGTATTAATAAAAGAAACTGAATTTAAATCCAGCCACGTTTCATTCCAGCATTTATCTCTATAGTAATAACCCTGTTGTCCCTGTTCTTTATGATTATATGATTACTTGCTAAATGAATGCAAATATTTTTTACTATGTTTCTAAGTTGTGTCCACGCACAAATAGTGTACGTTTTCAGGTGTTCTGCTGAATGAGGTGAAATAGTACGGTAAGCTTCTCTTCTAGCCGCCCGAGACAAGGACCGGGCAGAACGAGTGATCCTGTCCTGGCCTATCACACGCTGACACAAGTTGAGATTTTTTTTTTAAGAGGTTTTGTTTCACCTACGAATATGTTTGTGGTTAAAATGATCAATATTCAGTCAAGTCTTTGGAAAGAAAAATCTAATCACTTTATCACAAAATTACACACAGCTATAAGTTGCCGAATATTTAAGAAACTTTACAAATTAATTTGACAGTGTAAAAGAGTTGCAGTCCCTATGCTAAACTAAGTGCAATATTGGCGCCCATTGTCCGTGCAGTGACACGTATTTTGCATATGGTATTATTAAATGTGTGAATATTATTTTTCTACTATTGCTGACCACGAGTATAACGTGGGTGTAAGCACTGACACTGACTCAACTCTCAACACAATTATATATGCAAATAATATTTTCTAAACTACACAACACTATTACATTTGTTTTACATTGTCTGTGTGCACTGTGTACTCGCGCACAGTTCACATAAAATCTTTGGCACACAACGTGTTGCCCGAGGAAAGCTGGGAACGTAGAATGTTAGTAAATGAGCATAAGAGAAAGAACACCGTACGGTTTAAGACAACTTGCGCCTATTAATTACAGAACATTAGAGTACACCGTCGAGATGGAGGAAACAGTACAGATCACCCAAGTGGTTATGGTGTGCAGTCAAGCAATCAACACGGCACCTCTACCAGTTGATACTGAGTACACTGCACGCACAGATAACACAGATAATAACGGCGGCATCGGTGAGCATAGTAGTCATACCTGCTATAGCAGTCCCTCCTGAGTATGCAACAGATTGCAGCGATAATGCAAAATATGCAGGAGAGCATTCAAGCTCAGATACAAACACAGCACACCCAACTTACAAATATGCAGGAAGACATTCAGAGCATAAAAACTGAAATGCAAACGCAGTTACAAAATCATAGTAGTGGCAACTCTACTTGCATTCCGTAAGGATTTGCTCGTTCTTGACCAGATCGATAAACTACAACGAACACGGGCTAACAGAGAAGGTGAGAAGGCCTCGCAAGCTAAACGAGTTCCGCCCCTGTTATCACAGCAACCCGCCCGACACTACAGACAGAAATGCACAACTGATCAAAACCCTAGGGCGCAGGCTTATCGATTTGAATACTGTGAGTCGTATGGGAAGACACATTACACGAGCCAGCGAGATCCGCAGCAATCGTTTCGCGGGAGAAAATATTACTCGGGGCGAAATGCGAGGCGAAGTAGACGCTAACGCGGTAACCAGGAAGATAGAAATGACTCGGAAGGAGAAAGGCCACAGGAGGGCCGAAGCCTTGAGACACCTCCATCACTTGTGCTACAACCGCCGGCAAGAGGACGCCAATCGCCGCCTTTGAATAATGTCCCTACAAAGGATATGGCCGGTGAACAAAACAAACACGGAAGCATGTCCCAGACTATAGGAGGGAATGCCACGTAAATGCTACTTCCGTCACCAAATACGGGAGTAATGTTTAATACAGGTTTACCAGGCTGCACAAACCAGCCCAAACCTGGGTATTTTGAAAATCAAAGGCCATTAGAACCGCGCGTGCCAGTTTTCACGCCAAATCCGCTACAAAACAGCTGGAGAAGTCCTCAAGCGGCAGACCAAGAACAGGCCTCGTTTAATGTGTTAAACTAAGGAGAGCCAGGGAGGAAGTGGCCCCATCGCTGGCTCTAGTCATTAATAATCATTCCAAGGGGTCCGACTGTGTGGTAGAGGTTCCAAAAGAATTAATTAATTATAAGCAAAGTCGAGCCCTGTAGTCAGTAAGCAGGTACTGTTGACTATTGAAGGTTTAGGCGGTAGGCATACTAAAGAAATTCTGGCACTTGTAATTAAAGGGTTACCAAGCAACTTATTCTTGACATAGAATTTCTCACTCACCACAAAATTTGTCTATAGACTTCGGAGGTAAGAAGCTTTCAACAGAGTTAGACACATCTGCCGATAGCGAGGCGATCAGCGTAACCACACCAGAGTGCTTGACATACTCAGACAAGGTGGTCTGCCGGTCTGCCAGCTGCTCGACTGTCACGTACATAAGGCACCATCCGATAATATATTTACAACCCCTGACGAAATTTAACAGGCTATAGGAGTTACAGCAGTCATTTACGAACAAAAATACCTGCTCGAGCGACTTTTGTTTTCGCATGAGCGCACATTTTCGGAAAAACCAGGCCGTAACAAATTGTACAAGGCAGATATTAAAGTGAGACCAGGCGAGATGTTCCATTGCAAGAGTTATCCAATACCGGCAAAATACATGGAAGAAGCTGAAGCTTATTTAAATAATATGTTAGCGTGGGATATAATACAGATATATTCTAGCCCTTTTTGTAATCCGATGATTTGCGTTAAAAAAGGCTGATCTGAGAGACTATGCTTAGACGCAAGTAAGTTAAATAATATCACAATTAAGTTACGTGAGAGCCTCCAGCATACGGAATAATTGCTAAGGCTGTATCACAGCGTGAAATATATGACCACAATCGGTCTCAAGTACGGATACTGGCAGGTGCCACTGACTGATGAATCACAACAGTACACAGCTTTTTTATTCCGTAACCAGCAATTTTTCTTTAAAGTGCTGCCTTCGAACTCTGCAACGCTGTTGCACAGTTCACGCATTGTATGAATATTACACTTGGGAACTGCTGTACTAATTTTGCACAATGCTACGTCGACGACATTCTTATCACGTCGAGCCCGTTTGAAGAGCACGTGGACATTTGAATGCCGGGCTAACTAACGGAAGCCGGAATGACTGTGAAACTTAGGAAAACACTGTTTTGTAGAGAAGAAATGCCATTTCTCGAACATGTTGGAAGGAATACGGACTGCTCCGGACAAGTTGGCGGCGATCATAAAAATTTCCCTCACCATAAAACGTAAAGCGGTTTAAACTTTTCTCGGTGTAAAGGGTTTTTACAGAAAATACTCAAACAAGGTAGCTACAATGTGCCTACCATTATTTGAACTTTTATGCAAGGACACTGATCGGAGCTAGACTAAAGACTGACAGGAGTTTGAAGCCGTGAAGGCTTTGTTCCTGTCAGAACACGTAATCTACCATCCCGTCCAGAACGCCACTTAATACTAGTACAGACGCATCGAATTACGCCTTAGGTGCAAAATTCGCATAGCTGAGTGAAGAAGGCATTGAGAAAACTATAGCTATGGCAAGTAGAACTTTAAATATAGCCGAGAAAAACTACACAGTTGCAGAAGAGATGCTAAGTGTAGTTTGGGCTTTGCAGCATTTCAGTAATTTACTCCTAGGCGAGAAAATTTTACTGCGGACAGATCAAGCGCTATTGGGCCTTAGAACTGGCAAAATGTATAGCAATAGATTGACCTGGTGGTCACTGCTAATTAAGAATTCGATTTACGCTTCCAACACATTAAGGGTTCTGACAATTTTGTCGCGGACTACCTTAGCCGCATACCTGACGTAGAAGCAGAGAGTAAGAATAAGAAGCCGAATGAGTTTTCTGTTGCACCAGCTGGCAGGCAGCTCGAATCAACAGTAGGGCAAATAATTTTTTATAATATTTTGGAAGATCAGCGGAAAGACAAATTTTGTTGTACTGTTACCACTAAATTAAATGACACGCCTAGTACATGCCCGCTGCATATTTCGTATTGTGTTAAGCAGGCGGAGTATTGTTTCAACACTGCTTGCATAAAAGAGAATTTGAAGATGAATGGAAACTAGTCATTCCAGCAAGTCTGTAGGTTGAATTAAAAATGGACACGAACAAACTTATTGGACACGTCGGCATCACAAAGACGTATGAAGCTCTTAGGATGCAGTTCTTCTGGAAGAAGATGTTAAAATTAGTAACCTCCACAGTGAAGACGTGCTACCTCTGTCAAAAATGCAACTATCCGCAAGAGCATTTGGTCTGCGAACTACAGCCTATTTTGCCTGAAAACCCATTAGACCTTGTTTCGGTGGATTTATTTAGTCCGCTTCCATGCTCCAAGGCTGGAGTTGTATACATATTTGCTATGACGGACGTATTATCCAAGCTGACCAAGTTGTATCCGATCGTCCAAGCAAATGCTAAAACTGTCTTCAATAAATCGGATATATTTGTAAGAGAAATTGGTAAACCTAAATGTGTCTTGTCAGATAAGGGCTCCCAGTTCACCAGACGCACATGGCAAGAGGGATTACAAGCCCGTAACACTATTCCCACCGCAGCATCAGTATGCCATCCACACGGGAATCCAGTCGAAAGGCGTATGCGTGGCCTTGGGAATATTCTACGTATTTATTGCCACACGCAGCAGCAAGGCTGGCACGACAAAGTGCCGTTGATTGAATATGTATTAAACCACAGAGTTCACGACTCGATAGCATTGACCCCTTGGGATATTATGACCGGTGAACGATCGGTAATCTTCGATCCTACTTTGTTGCCAGATCTGCCGAGAGTACTTGCAGAGATGCTGATAAACGTAAATGATTTGCGAGAAGAATTAACTGCGATTGTATGCAAGAGGCTGCATGTAGCAGCTGACGGACGTGTTAAACGCACTAAAAAAGGTAAATAAACTGGAACACGGACAGCTATTTTAATGAGAGCCAGTCACATGAGTCGACACTGGGACTTCATCATGGCCGAACTTCTTTCCCTATATGAAAGCCCATATGAAGTAAGGAAGGAAGTGTTCAGAAACTGCTATGAATTGGTGATGCCAAATACGAATTATCTAGTAGGCAGGTACAATTTGACAGCGCTACACATCTACTACTTTAGTGAGAAAGACACCACAGTGAGAGCACAGAATAGCAATGTGTAATGAGCTGTTTGAATAGTATCAAGTGCGAAATTACTTTTACGGCCCTAATTTTGTAATAAGTCGGGCGGGGGACATTTTTCCCGCTAGGCCTACAGGAAGCGTGCTGCACGAGTTGCTAAGATGCCCATGCATGAGTCACGAGATTAAATTGTAATGAAAGCCTCCCCATTAATGTTATTTTCGCCGAACGCCACACACAATAGGATGCTATGCCCAGTCATTGCTACGAATTAAGGGTGTTATAATTGTCAAGTAATCATGAACGGTTTAATGAATTACAAGTAGCTAGTGGAAGTCAATTAAGAGCCTACCAGCCTATAAGGGTCACGAGCACATACTTATCAAATAGTTATGTGGCTGTTGTCACACAATTGCAAAATTCTCTTATGGCGTGATGAAAACTGACTAGTCCTGATTTGGCAGTTTGTATGCTTAGCGCCAATTTATTACCATTTTTAGAAATATCTGTGCGAAGGCCCTACATCATTTTACATGTGTTTAACGTATAACAGATAATTTATAATGTTCATTTTAAGTGCTTGCTGTTTGGTATCATTTTCATCAGTCTATCTGTTGGAATATTGCATTAGTTTTCTCACTGTATCAAGGGTTTTAATGATTTCTGTTGTGTATCAAGCAAATTGTATTTATGAAAGGAGCGGCTGGCCACTTCTAGCAGCACACATGGTGTATGGAAAGTCAATGCACATTTGTACAAAACATTTCATAGCACACATTAAGCCAGCCTTGAAACTGCAACCCATGTTAGGTAATGTGTGTATAGCACATTATCCGCAATTGGCAAAATCAGGCTGCCAGATGTTATAGTTTCTCAGGGCTGAAGCAGACTGCTTAGTGGGTTCTCTGGCGTGTTCAATATAAACTCTAAGTCTGGCATTTTATATACGTACACCAGGGTTTATTGTAATAAGCATACAGAGTTCCCATATGATTTGTCTTCTTTGGAGTGAAATATAAAAAGGCACAATTATGTTCCATTATCATTGTTGCCAACATGAGAAGCTACTTACAATCAAATTGATACAAAGGTGAATTAAACAGTGTGTGTTAAAATAAATATTGCTTTTATACACATAATCCTTGAACATATGTAGAGATGTCGCTGGTGGTTGTGTGGTTAAAGGATAGGAATTCTAACAAATATTTCAACATTCAAATTTTGCTGGGTGACAATATTTTTTCCTATTTCTGTATTAACTCGCAACACTTAAAATAACTCCAACAGTTCTAAACAACTCATTTATTTCAAAATACAATTTGACTTAATATAAAAAACATGTTGGTAATTTGGAAACATAATCACAGAAAATTCATGCATAAAGAAAAAAATAGAAGATAATGAAGCTATTTTATTTCTTTGGGATATTGCCAAAATAATTTGAAAATACCTATGTATTTAGAAAAACTCAGTTATGTATAAACATGTAGTTCGAACGTAACTTGAAGGGGTATACAGGAATTAAGGGGTTTAGACATTTGAAAACTTAAGCAGTAATCAGTGGGATTCTGCTGTGAGAAGTAACCGAACAAAAATTCAGTACAAATACATCTTTGAAGTATGTTAGAAATTAATTGGTTGCATTTCTGTTTCTGCGATTGTTTTTACTAGCAGACAAATAAAAATAAAGCACGAGCATACTTCTCGCTGTCAAATCCTACTACTTACTGATTAAGGGGACTTCCTAGTAAAAATTTAGGCAGTGATATAAGTGTCTACAGAAATATGTGCCATTCCCGCACTATAATTGTTTTTGTGTCTTTTTTTTAAATAATGAAATTGAAAGCTGCACCTAGGACTCCATAGTCGAATTTTTATAAAACAAGCAGAAAATTATATCAAAATTAAGTGACAAATAGGCAGAAAATCAACAACTTTCACACAGTTTACACACTTAATCCTGTAGGTTTTTTTATGTTTGGGAGACATCTGAGAACAGATAGAAGCTTGATAAAAAAAACCATTAAATGAAAACACAATGTTATCGCTTAAAATTTTTAATGGCATGAATTTATGTAAAACATTGTTTCTGCTTGCCAGCTCTTCCTAGGAGGCTGGTGAGTGCTGCGCTCTGTTCCCCTCCCCTCCTGCCACTGGGGAGAGAAAGCTAGTGACATGTCAGAGGGAGGGGAAAAGAATGCACGGTGGTGTTGAGAAGGGGGGGAGGGGTAGAGGAATTGTCGTGGGACAGGAGGGAAGCATCATCCAGAAGAAACCTGCAGCGCATGCGCCCTTTTCCAATTTCCACATCCCATGTAGTGTCGGTACACACTGCCAGGTCAGGCAACGGATTGGCCCGTTTTGGTTTTTCTTTTGTCCATCAACACAGAATTTTTTAAAATGTAGACACGTATAAAGACAGATTAAATGTTCAAGCAGGCAGCAATGAAGGTGGGAATATTACAACCATTAGAATGAAGTAGCCCAAAGTAAAACTTTGAGTTCGCAATAAAAAGGAACTCGGTTAGAATCCCGGAATGGTCACCATGATTCAGGTTTTTCATGTTTCACGATATCACGCCTGGCGAATGCCGGAGAAGGTCCCGAATGAAGACAATGGCCAATTTCTTCCTCGTTCCTTTATCTATTGTATTTCAGATAATTTTTGCAATAACCTCATTGTCGGGGTATGATAAGCTGAAAAATTAATAGTCATTGAAATGTATTGTAAAAGAAAATTTGTATATTTATAATGAAATTCTTTAGAAACATGGTAACATGTCAAATAATTTGCATTATTTTCAAATAATTACGCATTATCAAAAATCTGAAAACTCTTAAAATAAATATTTTATACAATATTAAGACCAATATGGGCTTAAGTCAAAAAATATTATATATAAAACAGTCAAAAATAACACAAAACTTTTCAAAATAACCTTCTTACAGGAGTCGTGAAAGAATAAACTATCAATAACTTCAAATGCATTCATTTTGCTGAAAATGGGCAATACACACAGGAACACAATATGAAATAGGCTACAGTGTAATCGCGCTCACATTTAACATTTTTTAAAATACAACTTTGAGTTGGCTAATTGGTTTTTACTGCAAGCAAGTGAATATCTACCATGTAGAAATGCAACGAAATAAGTTTACAAGAGTAGAAAAAAAGTTTTATGACTCAGCATCTTATGAAGAGTTTCGTGACTAAATGTTCACGTGTTTCCGAGCTTGTCATTTTATTTACAAGTTTCTGCAATGTGTAATAAGATATTCACAAAACCCACTCCTTGCCCCCCACTTTAATATTAAAGTCTGTATTTGTAGAACAGATTTTTTGTCGTAAAGTCCTATTAAGGAAAAATAGAAGTATCTAAAATATTATAAAACATCTATGTATACATATTCTATGGTAACAGTCTAAATGTCACCTAAAGTCTTCACACATACAAGAAAAAATACATTCTTTAGTTGTAGCATATCTTTTTCCAGATTAAGATTGAAAACTGATCACAGAATTACCAAAAATAATTCATTATATATTTGTATGGCTTTATTTATACTGAATAACTTCAAAGGTATTGTTTAAGAATTTTATAGTACAAAACCATCTGTATTGCAGTCCAAATGCAAAGTAGCCGAGATTATGTGTTAAAAACTCGTAATTGATATGACTGTCGGCGAAATAATGCGTGCATGACAGAAGTAATCTCATTTTCAAGACATTTATGTATACAAGATGCTCTCTTGGGCTGGAAGTCAAAATGCTGATAAGTTTGCAGTTGACATTTTATTCTAAAAGTTTTACTTCGAAACCAGCTATAACTTTGTGCTGTATGAATCCAGTTTTCATTATGGAATTTCCCAGCAAAAGGAGGATAGCTATATCCAACCAGTCTTAGGACTGATGACACTTTGATGTTGCCAAACTGTACGGGAAGTACTTTTTTTCACCTAAATAAAAACATTAGTTTACGGTGCAAAGATGAATTTTCATGCACCTACAGAATAGAAAAAAATATGGAGTAGTTCTCATATTACAAAAATTAAATAATTGTATTATATTTTGCAGTTTTCTTACCACTGTATTTTAAAATATGTATTACTCTTTGACAAGAAAATTGATTTCTTGATACAGTATTAAAATTTAAAAAAATGGTAGTTTTTGATTCATTTTTGAGTAATTTTTTCTGAGTATTGTTTCCGTGCGCCAGCTCTTTCTACGGTATTACTGTACAGTTGTCACACATCAGACAGTATTTTAGCTAGTGTTCTCGCAGTATGGGTGATGTTTTGCATGTAAATTCAGGTAGCACAATGGACAGGATTTAGAAAAATAATAAGAAGTTATATAGATAGAATGCTTTTGTCTAATGGCCTTTGATAATGAGAAAATGGTATCGTGGTAAATTTTATTTATTTAATTTATTATGTGGAATGTGGACACAATTTTTATTTAATGTCAAAATGTTAATAATTGCACATATAATGATAATGTTTCAAGCATAAAAATTAAAAGCCTGGGGAAAAATATATACACTAACCACATGGTGTATTTTATTCAAATTAGATTTCACCTCAGACAAAACAAATCATTCATTCTGTTTCAGCATTCCCAAACAAAACAAAAATTGGTTTTCCCTAATTTCAGTTGTACTTTATCAAAATCATTTCTGTGCAGCCAGGAGAAAACAACCCCTAAATTTCTTAGTGTAGATTATAAGGATGTAGGGTATAGTCAAATGCTACATGCTGTAGTGTTAATTACAAATAACCTAAATATATTTACTTCCATATTTCAGGTCTGAAACCACGGAATACTTAACCATTAATACCACACAGAAAAATTGCCAATGAGCAGGAATTTATAACTCACAAGTACAAACCAGATAATAATGAACCATTAACAACCATAACAGACATTATGTTAGAAGGGAGAAGAATGGTAAATATTCAATATTTAATGGACAGTATTAAACATATTAGTCGACACGAGCCATTCAACTGTACGGTCAAAACTTTCCTACAAAACCAAATACAATTCGCTGTCAGGCATGGTAAGTAGGCCTAATCATTGCATGATTTAGTACACATATCCTTGTAAATAAATCTTGAAAACTAATTTCGTCAATATAAACCACACAAAATTAGTTTATTTATTGGTAGCAAATCTATTGGTTGTTGCTGCTGACAGTAAGACAGTTGTCACTTATAACAATTAGTTTCTCGCAAGCCATGTAAAGCACTAAAGAAAATAGTGTGGTCTATAGGACAGAAGGTTTTGATGTCTCCGCAAAACTGTTTATTTAGTGCTATTATGATTTGTCATTTTATTGTAACTTTAATGACTTGTTCCAATTGCAAGGTTGTATAATAGGATACAGAACAAAGAAAGTGCTGTTTATTTGTGTGAGAAATAAATTCTGCACAGTATGTGCACGCTCCTTTGCAACAGATGCGAAAAATACTGTTGCATCTCACAAATGTGCCAAGAAATAGTCTGGGTCATCAGAATCAATGAAGCACGATTACATTGTTGAAGGATTTTTGCAGAGCATTGGCATGCATGGCCTCATTTATCGCAGTTTCATCGCAGACAGCGACAGCATTGTGCACAGAAAGCTAATAGATGCTATGCCCTATGGAACAACAAGACAAGTGGAAAAAAGTAGAGTGCCGAAATCACATTTGTTGGAATTACGTTAGTAAAGTACAAGATTTATGCAGCAACACCAAACTGGGAAGCTATGAACTGCGTTCAACTCTTAAAGATAGTATAATGAGACTAAGAACCGCTGTCATTTCTGCAATTAAATACAGAAAGGAGCAGAGTGAAGACAAATACTTCTTGTCGATTGCAGAACTTAGAAAAGATATCTCGAACAGTCCATTCCACGTCCTCAGTGACCATTCAAAGTGCTCTGAAAGACAGCACTTTTGCAATGGACTCCCAAAACCCGGAGAAGTTAACTTGGTAAATGAAATGGAGAAAGCAGGATTGCTAAAAGAATTATTGCTTTATGCTCAAAGAGTGGCAAATAATGCCAGCAGTCTCATTTTGGATATTGACAACAATATGGCAGAGAACTACAATTCTGTTGAAGCGAAATTAGTTGGGGGAAAGCGTATCAATTTTTCCCTGGCTAATTCCTATAAAACAAGGTGCGAAGCGGCTGTGGTAACTGTCAACTCAGGTGGAGAGTTGCATCGACTTATTCACAAGTCATCTGTTAAAAAAAGTCAGGGAGTCCACACAGACATGTATCGGAAGGCGAAAAAAAAATGGCAGAAAAACTGAGACTGCGCCGTTTGATATTACATGGCAGAAAGAGAGTTGAACACAGAGATAAAAAGAAGTTGGATAGTGATTATGGTCCAAATGATTCTCTAAGCACACCAGATATGTCACAATCTACATATCAAAAAATGCCAAAGAACAAGAGAATAGAACTCTTCACACGAGCGGAAAGTAGGACGTAACAAACGCATAACATCATCATTCTTTGGGATGATTTGTAAAATGAAGGCTACAACTTCTTGTGCAAATGTTGTACAGGAAATTAGGTACCAAGTCTTCAAGTGAAATTCTAATATAAATTGGGGCACCAAAAGAGAGTCAGTGGCAATTTTTCAGTTTGAAAGAGAAAATCCACGCATAGTAATTAAAAGAAGTGGTTTAATTGTGAACAAAGAATATCCTTTTTTAGGAGTATTGCCAGATGGCTTCATAGGCGATGACCAAATAATTGAAGTAAAGTGCCCATCCTCTGCTGTATCTATGCCACTATTAGATGCACTTGCAAAAGGTAAAATAAAGTACTTAGAAATGAAAGATGGAAAGCCACAGTTAAAACTGAGCCATAACTACATGCACCAAGTACAGGGAGTCCTCTATATTTTACAGCGGAAGACATGCAATTTCATTGTATGGACTCCAAAAGGGATGGTAGCTCAGAAAATTCAACAAGACAAGGACTAACTTTACAACTTGTGTGAAGCTAACAAGCTTCTAACTTTATTCTACGATTCCCTTTTACCAGAAATTATTGACCCTAGACATCCCAGAAATATGCCTATACGTGAACGCCCATACATCAAATCTGCACAAGATGCTAAATGTGGGAAGAAGAAATCTGAAACCAGAGCTACTGTTGAAACTACAAAAATTATCTGCGAAGAGAGTTGTGCAATGTAACTTACATATTTTTTTTTAGCAAAGAAATAACAGTTACATTTTTGTGTCATACTACAACGGTTGAGAATGTGTTGTTTTCATAAATTTTTAGAGTACAGTTTCTTTCATTGTGCATGGATTACAATGTAACCGCTGTTTCATCAAGGTGTCTTCATATCTTTATAAACGTGAACTGATCATACATTTCAGTCTTTGTGAAGTTGCTATTTATCATACTGTGGTTAAGCCTCACTTTTTAAAATTATGCATATATAAAAAACTGTATTATATAAATGTAATAACAGATAAAGAGGAAAATTTTGTAAAAAGAGGTGGGTGACAAGCCTATCAAAATGTAAATTATGTAGCGTAAATTCACAGGAAATGATCACCATTATAAAAAACTAAAACCATTGATTTTTTGTAACATTATTTTTGTTATTCTGATAGTACAGCTGTGTAATCATTAAATGATATAATATTTGTTACTTTAAGTAACATGTTATAGTGCATACAAATTAACCTCTAATATTTATTGTATGGACCTAAATGTTTTTTAACATTGTATTACATTTACCTGGCCTTTGGGCATAGAAATAATAATGGTCAACAATTTTTATCATTACAATACAATTATGTTGAAATAATTTGTGTTTAAGTCTTTGTGGGTAGTGCTTATAAAATGTGGCCTAGTTGATAGTTTTGAAATCTTCGATAGAAGAGTTTTATACTGTCAAATAAGGAACATCCAGTGGTTCAGCTGAATAAATAAATTTCTATTGCTGGTTATTCTTGCCAACTTCCCTAACAGAAGGCTGACTATATCAAGTGTTTGTACAATGTTTGTAGTGTAGTTTAAACAGAAATTAAATATCTAGGAGATTACTATCAATTATTGCTGTTAATTTATTTTAAGTGCTGATGTAACAGTTGTCACAATGTCAATTCTATTACAACTTACCACCTCTTAAGTTATACTTTTTTTTGTATAAAAAGTATTTAATTTTTTTAGTTGTATTCATAGTTGTATAATTTTTTTCCCCCTTATCTTTGCGGGAATGTATCATATTGCAATAAACATTGTTACAGGGTAGTGAAATGTGTATTTTTATGCTTTTATGTTGTGTGACTTTTTAAAAGGTTTTTTTAAAATGATTTTATGGATTTCCTTTTCACTGCATTACTTTAAGAGTAGTGTATAAATTAGTTCACAGCTAAATAAGGGACTACTATCACCAAAATAGGTTCCTTATCACCAAATTAAGTAGCAATAACAAGGGTTTGGTATTTTCATCATAATTTTGTAAAAAATAAATACAAACTATTTATGACAAATTTTAGGTAACATTTAAGAGTTAACCACAATACAGGAAAATTTTGGCTTAGTGTTTTGGCGCATGGGAAATTTGATGGAATATGCCGAATATCACCAAATTAGGCAACTTCGAATGTTCGTATGTTGTAGCTGCGCAACGTAAAAAATTTACCCTAAGAGTGTAAACATTGCACATAAAATAAAATATCGAGAAGAACCCAACTACCTACAGATACTATTTTTATTACAAAAAAAAAAAAAAAAAAAAAAAAAATTAACACGCTACTAAACAGAGTAATAATTTTCATTCTGCTATATTACAAATATACGTCAGTACAATACAATGGATAAATCAATAATTTTCCCGTATTACCAGTAAGCATTTCAATTAAATTTTAACATTGTAATTTTTTTTACTCATCCATTAGATAACTTTCTAATTTACACAGCTGTATTAAGGAGCATTTTATTAAAGCAGCCAAGACTTGTATAAGCTATTTTTGAAAAATAAGAATTTTCATAAAATTGCTGTTAGTGAAAACTCAGAAGATTCAACCATTATCCTGGTTGGGCAAGTGCAATATGACATCAAAAGAAATGTGAATATTTCGGCAATTTTTATTCATAGCACTTTTGAATGTACACACTTTTCTGCTGGCAGGCTTATTAAGAGATGACCTAAAAACTAACTAAACCTAACATTACCAATGTTCTAACCGAGACTCGAACTCTGCTGGCAGGCTTATTAAGAGATGACCTAAAAACTAACTAAACCTAACATTACCAATGTTCTAACAAAAACTCGAACTTACGATCTGTAAATTTACAGGTAAGAATGCCAAATCCTATGCCACAGACGCCAGCATTTCAGCATCGGGAGGAGGGAGAGGCCTTTTGATTATTGCAATATATTTTAATGTGTGATGTACAATTAACTTTTGGATAACTAACAATTAGCAATATCCGTTGTGAAGAAAAATTGGTAAGGGCATAGAAATTAAGCAAACTATAATCACTGAAACAGTTGCTTAGTAAGACTAACAAGATGTTTGAAATTATTACTGGCCTTGTAGGCAAAAATATTTTCCGCAAATAATACATACCTTTTTTTAAAGCCAAAGTGTAACAATGCAACTTTTTTTTTCTTCTGAATTTTTCTAATTTTCTGACAATCTGTTAGCACCATATTGTCATTTGATTTTCGGACAACATAATATTTCACACTATAAAAAAACTTGTTGTACAGCAGCATTGTCCCCTAGTCTTGATGAATTGCCATTAACATTTTGAAAAAAATTTGATTTAGTAGTGTTCGAGGAATGGTGAAGTTAGGTTTGAAAGTTTTTTTTTATCCTATTTAATTTTTCGTTTCAGAAATTTCCTGTCCTTTAACCACCTTTTTAAGAAATATTGCCATGTAAGTAATAAACACAGTGTGTATATTCCACCACACTCGGAAATTAACGTCTAAGGCTAAAATAAAATATATTTATTTACTATTATTCCAAATAAGATAAGGGCTTTCAAAAGTGCTCACTTTACTAACAGTGAACCGTCCCAGCTGGACGCAGCAGGTAGAATGATTCAGCGTGCATCCAAGACGGCGAACTTTCTCTCCCCCCCCCCCCCAACCCTACCGAGAACGCACCGTTTCGGCTTTGCCCACCGGACCCCTTCGCCACGTGCACAGCAGAGCGCTACCCTGAAAAATTTTACTAGAAAGTCACAAAGTTTTCAGTTGTGTAAACCCTTTTACATCCACCGTATTTGTATTGTTACTTAATACTATTTTTTTTTGTTAAAACATGCTAGCAACTACATGTTTACAGTTTCATTGTCTTACATCCAAGAACTTTGGCCATGTTCCAAATAGTTTAGTTTTACTTTTTTGTAATTTCCATTTTCAATTTTGTAAGGTTTTAATTAAAACACTATGACAGACAGCTGTTTTATCTTGCAATGCTGCTATTTACTGCACAACACATGTAAAATAATTTTATATACACAAAATGCACACATAGTCCGAAAAATCTTTCCCTGATTATAAACCTTATTTAGATCCACTATATGTAAGAAACAGATATGAAACTGGTGCCAAAATGTTGGAAAACTAGCCAAGTTTTTTGTTGCAGGTTTCAGTAATGTGACTGTAGTGTAGCAGCTGCAGTGTCCAGGAAACCACACATGTTCACAAATCAGGAAAAAATTCAGTGTCTCCTCTGATACCATGAGATCAGTAACCAATAACAGAGCAGAGGAACTTTCAGATAACACATGCAAAGATGCTACCTGATGTCAAAACATCAAGTCATGGTATGACAAGTTCAAGAACACAAAATCTATAGCTGACTTACAGAAAACTGGCTGACCATTAACCTCAACTGAAAGGGTGTAAGCAGTGAGACAGTATTTTGTGTAAAGTCCCAAGAAATCAGTGCGTATGGCTTCACATTAATTACAGATGCCAAAAGTTATCGTCATGATATCATACACTGATGTTTATTGTTTCGTCCATACAAAGTGCAAATTGTTCAGGCTTTGTTGCCCAATGAAGCACACTTCTGTAGGACTTTGTAGTCAAAATGTTATGTATTGAGGGTGATAATGGCTATCTCAAACGTGCTGCTTTTTTGACGAGGCGGCCGTTCGAGGCGGCCGTTTTTGTCAGTGGTGTAATGAAGTGGCATAACGTGCGTATTTGGTGTTCAGAGCCCCCTAGTGAGGTGTTAAAGAGTGTACCAGAGGCAGCCCAAAGGTGATTGTTTGGTGTACTTTTGCTTGACAAAATTATCAGACCATTCATTTTCATTAAGGGCACCATTACATTTCCAGTGTATCTGGACATATTGCAATTGTTTGCTGTTCCTCAGTTGCTTGAGTATCACCAAGATGTAATTTTTTTAACAAGATGGTGCACCGCTTAATTGGGGTTTGGAGGTTCGTGCCTATCTTGATAGGACTTTTCCTGGAAGATTGATCAGTCGTGATGGCCTGACATGTTGGCCTTCGCTCTCTCCTGACGTAACATTTCTAGATTTTTTTTCTTTGGGGTGATGTCAAGGACAATGTCTATAGAACTCCTGTATCAGATCTTGTAACTCTGCAACAACTGATATCCACAGTCATAGCATTGATCCCTCCTGCGATGTTGGAT
Organism: Dryococelus australis; assembly: GCA_029891345.1. Lineage (NCBI taxonomy): Eukaryota > Metazoa > Arthropoda > Insecta > Phasmatodea > Phasmatidae > Dryococelus > Dryococelus australis. The sequence continues at coordinate 199,416,531 of CM056994.1, forward strand.
AATATATAGACAAAAATTGGATATAGACTAGATGTGCTACATGCTATCAAGGATGCTCACATAGAGACTTACTGATTTGTTATCCTGTTGCAACAAAATACTTGGTTAGTTAGCCAATAATTGGCACCGGTTTCACATTTTTATCTTACATGCAGCAGATATAAATAACATTTGTAATCAGGGAAAGACTTTTCGAACATCCTGTGTGTGTGATTATGGGTGTGTATAATATATATGTATACACACACACATGCATGCATCCATGCATGTGCGTGCGTGCACACACACATCAAGAGTTCTTTAAAGATAAAAGCGTCGTAGTTGACACAAAAATAAGTAATCAATTTTGTACACAAAAACCAATCACGCGACAATTTTAATAAAAAGTGCCAATTGGAACACTGCCTTAACCTTTAGACCCACTTATTTTTGTTTGGAAGTTCAATGGCAATAAATTCATTCAGTGCAGTTAAATTTCATTACAAACTCAAAATATTACTATAGGGTATCATCTTCTTACTTTGTTACTATAGTTTTATTGTTTTCATCTACATATTTAACGTAAACATCTCATGACACACTTTGTGCAGAGATATTGGCATGGTGTCTGTTTAAATTAACTCTGCACTATGGCACAAATATTTACAACTGCCACAATATGCTGAACAAGAGAGCATAGATGTTTCCTAATTGAGCAGTGATGATAGACTCACATGGTGGGAGCCTTATAATTGACTGTGGAACCAGTCAGCGTAGCCTCGTGCTTGGGTGCAGCATAATTCATGATATAGGCTGTTCACGGTAAAGTGAACACTTTTGAGGCCCTAGTTACTTTTTTCTTTCAGTCATGTTTTATTATTTAACCACCTTTTTAAATAAAGACTAGTATGTAATAAACATAGTGTGTATATTCCACCCCAATCTGAATTTAACCCCCAAGGCTACAATAAAATATATTTATTGACTATTATTCCAAACGAGAGGACTTTCAAAAGTGCACACTTTACCGTGAACAGCCTATAGTTGCAGTTACATAATGAGACTGGTCAAATCCATGATATATAGTGGCCACCCTTCTAAAGAGATGGAACAACTTCTGCTACAAGTGGTGAAACCACGCTACCAAACTGGTAAACCTCTAGAACACCGATGAGAAAAAGAATTGACCCCCAGGCAGAGAGACGGGGATTTTACAAATTAATTCTCGAAATAATTAACAGGAAATACATAAGTGAAATCAGCACAGTTTAATGAAATCTATGACATTTTTATTATAAATGCATTGTATGGCTATACAGACATAGTGAGTATTAGCAGGCCCATGCAACATTCTCTAGACATCGAACAAGTGACACATGAAAGAGAGCATTACCCTGCTCTGGAAAGGCAATCTTCTTGCTCCAAAGCGGGAATCGGAGGGTTTTTGTCGGCAGTATAGAGGCTAGAGGACACTTCTGCAATAGGCATGGTAACCAGTGGTTCAAGCCTTTCCAAGGAGCCAAAGAGGTACTGTTATCACTGCTGGTGTCACACGTTAAGTCAAATATATGTTGTGACAATACAGTGAAAAGTAACACGGTATATCACCAACAAGCAAGTGATTATCTCTTCACAAATTCTAACTTAAGATTTCAGAAACAATCATGTCAGGTTGTATTGTGCAGGTTTGTTGCTAACCATTATAGAACACACAAAAGTAGTGCCTAATTATGAAATGTTTGAATCTATAATAGCTAGCCATGGCGCAACACTTCTAAACAATAGATACTACAATAAATCATATATATAATACTGCTGATACTGGGGTGTGTGCTGAGTGCACCACCAAAGACATCACAAATAACAAGACAATTTTGTGAAAGTGTAATATAATAATCTACTTTGGGTAGCTAGTTATTATACATTATTATTTTAATTCCAATAATTTTGTTTTATCAGATATTCAAAGATCAACTCCAAAGAAGCTCATACCTTTTACAGTGATCTTCAAAAAAAAAGCAAACAACTAAACTGCACTTTAAAATGCTAATGGGACAGAAAATTAGCTTTCATGGTGGTATACTAATATTTTAGAGCATAGCCACATGTAACATACTTTGCCACATGAAACCTCATGCATTATCTGTTAGATAAAAATGTGTACTTCCAGGGCCCAATTTTTGAAACTACTGGAATTATTCCTCTAGGAATGACATCATTCAGATATTCGGTTGCCTAAAGCCAATTTTTAAAAATCAATAGGGGGATTGTATACTGTACTGCAATTAAGCAAAGAAGCATCTAAATGAATCTGACAGAAATGTAGCTGCTGGAATCATAATTTTTCTATAGATTGATCTTTTTATAACATTGTGTGATGTAGGAAACTTGAAAATACACTCCCTTGTGGTTTAATATAAAAATTATTTAGAGGAGTAAAAACTAAGTATGTTATCACACTTCAAATTATAAAGGAGTTGTAAATATATGTGAAAAAATCATGTATACAAAGTTAATTACATACGTGAAATCATTTAAAAACTAAGACAAAACTTTTGAAATATAAAACAAATTAAGAAATCAAATTTGCAATTAAAACCTCTGGCTGTGAAACGTAGTTAGTACTGTGAATCAAAGCATAATAAATTTGTTTTGGGCAGGCAAATATTAGTGAAAATTTTTTTGTTTACAACCATAGCATGAATGTCAGCACATTTTTTTGTAGTGGTATATTTAAACTGGAAAAATATAAATTGAAATAATGTAGCTATTCAATTTACACTTTATTATTTACAACAGTATAGTAAAACGTTTTACAGTCCTTTCTTGAATATAGTTGCGATAACCTAATAAAAAAGAAAAGCCTCTCACATAAATTAATTAAAACTACCCTTATCTATAGGTAACACTTTTTAACAAGTTATTTCAATGGTTTAGTTATTTTCTTTGTTAATAATATGCATTTACATCAGGTATGAATTATTTTAAGGGGGAAAAAAACTGCATAATAAATTAGAGTTGCTTTGGATTACCCATGTCTAACTACATTATTTATAATATCTATCAACTACAAGCCTTTTTGCCACTGTAAATAGTTTAGTATTTTTTTTACAGTAATTACAATTGCTTATCTCGGATTATCTACTAATGAATAAAACATACATTTGGAGATTAAAAATAACATTTCCTGCTACAACAGATTTAACGTAAATGGTTCAGCTTCGGTAACAGGACACAAAATGCAACGATGCCAAGTTATAAAACTGATTCTTCAGAAATGATACATTTCATTCAGACAGTCGCTGTTGACTAAAACGTTAATCTGCTAAAAGTTGTGGTTTTTTGCCATACGGAACGTTTACATGTAGGCGTGCTTTAATTGAAAATTCTTTAGTTGCCAAGCTGCAAGCAGTAATGCAATACACATATTTCATACCCAACTTTTATCATTAAGTAAAATACACACAAACTCACTTCTCTTTGGGTGGCTTGTTAGTAGTATGGGATGTTTATATTAAGCCCGTTAACATTCAGTGGAGATATGCAAAATCACTCACGTTTTCTGCTTACATAGTGATATTTATACAAGTGCCAAAGCAATGTCCATAATCAAAATGATTAATCTCTGTGAAATATCTTTACAGCATTATGGAACACCACCTGAACACTACTTCCTTTTAATCAACCATGGCCATAATGGGGTTCACCTCTTGAGTGTCTTGAAGTTGGAAGCCATCATGACAGACATTACTACCAAAGTATATGCTAGGGAGTTCTGGCATTTCCACCACTGAAGGTTCAGGAATGGGAGTGTGGCTGAGAACGAAATTTGAGAGCCCAGTGTCCCTAAAAGGACTGCGAGACCCAGGGGCTTGAAATAAGTGTGACGAGAGCATTTTGAGGCAGCATCTGCGGTCAGTGAACTTCTGAACTTCTCTGCCAGACAGCAGTCCAGTAATTTTTTTTTCTGTAAGACGAAAGTCCAGCCCCAGTAATTTTACTCATAAAAACATACCCACATTTTTTTTAATTCACATTGTCACTAATGCTGATCTCACATTCAGGGCACAAATTAATGTTTGTCTAAAAGGAACAGTGTATGTGTGTGTGAGATAGAGAGAGAAAGAGAGAGTGTGTATGTGTGTGTGTGTAGATGTGAGTGAGTGAAGAGATTTGGGCGGCTCTTAACAGCAAGGAACAGATTTTTGAAATGTTACAGTCATATTTTACAATACTCTACAATAATAAAAATCACTCAACTGAATAGTTGAATTGAAGAACAATAACTATCTTTTTAAGACATTGCTGTGAGAAGATACATGAATTAGAAGTTAATATTCAAGTAAACTTCCTCTCCTGTTTTTTGTATGTGAAGATTATATTTATATTGATAATCACAGTTCAAGGGAACCTCGTGGGCCGGTGTAATTGATGAGCTAGAGCCCAGTGTCCAGCCAGGGCTCAGCTGTTGAGAAACACTGGTGTAGAGGCAGCGACACTTACAAGCCTGGCTCCTGGGATATCATACAATACCAATCATTGAGAAATGGGCTAGATCTTCCAATATGGCAGCAACAACAATATTGACAGTTCAACACTCAGCTCAGCCAAAACTACTGGCAACACCATACTGCAGGAAAGGAAGAACGATCACTACCTAGCAGTAAGGAGGACAAAGATACAGAAGCCGAGCTGACTTATTAGGCAGTTAACAGTAGTTAACATGGACAAAACAAGAGAAGTCCGGCCAAGGAATGTACTTACATACATGAATCTTGAAGGGAAGGAAGACAGACAAGGATCAGAAAAGGAACATTCCATAGTGTCTACTGCCATCAAAAGAGAAGTTTGACATTACCTGAGAGTTGCGGGCGACATATTCAAGAAAGGACAATTATTGTCACTGTATGACAAACACCATGGAGGCTACAGGTCTTGGTATCAATGATGTTGGGAAAGCACTTATAAAATTTGAAGCAAGTCAGTGATACGTTATTCTAGACCTACTCTCTGGACTCCCTGGAAGAAAAACTTATGGTAATTCACATTGACTGACCAGCATTCTACAAAGGTCCAGATGTTGCGGTCTGTTCAGGATTAACAAACTTCAGGAGAGGGCAGTGTTTTGCGCTGCTGCTCGTCTCCTCTGCACCCTTCCTCTATGCCCCTTGGGCGGCAACAACACAATCTTCTCCAGGATGACATCACTGGTATCTGGAGGGGTGAAGCGAGCCACAATGCGGGCCATGTTAACATTAACAGTACTGACATCACTCCCTTCTCTGTAATAATAATAAATTTCTTGGGAGGCATTGTACGAATTTTCTAGTCAACACCTCCAGCAGCATAACTCAAGGTGCAGAAAAGCTTCTAGGTCAGACCATCTATGATATATAAGGTGTGGCATGTGTCTGTGTTTGTAGTCTTAGCTTGAATGGCCATTTGTCATACTGACTAGCAAGTGCAACATGCGATCATTGTGGTGCAGTGAACAGCAAGCGCAGTGTGCAATCATCCGGAGAGGAGAGACTGAGACTGACTGACTGGACTGGGATCTGATGTGTGTGAGTGGTATTCACGGTAAAATATGCACTTTTGAAAGCCCTGCTTAAGACCTACTTGTATGCTTGTTGTGTATTCTTCTGCCTTATGTAAGATTAAAATTGTCATGGGTCTCATCACTTTATTCATGCGTCAGTCAAGTGAAACTGTGAAATTATAGAACAGTAAATATTTAACAAATCTGCTCATTTTTACACTTTGATTAATAAAAAACACAGAAACCGAAATAAATAATTTAAGTTATCAATAATGGTTGCCTAACACTTTTTATTCAACGTTAAGATACGGAACACTACTTCCCATCCATAGTTACCAACTTTACTGGCAGCATGTCTTTCAGTGCGCCCGTTAAAATATATGCAGGTAGGGGCAGTGACTTTTTTTCTAAGGTTGATTTCAAAAGTGCTCATTTTATCGTGAACAGCCTTTAACTGTGGATACAGTATTTTGAATATATATATGTATAGCAAATAAGTGAAGATTAAATTATTGTATCTAGTTTAACAACAGTGATCAGGACTTTAATTATAGATAAAAATGTCATAAATTTGTTCTTGCTGATAGGAAGTATAAATAGCCAGGATAGGCAGTTGCATTTTATAAATAATAGCTATGTGTATTTTTATATCATCGTAAATAAACTAAGAAATTGAGACAGTCGCTATGTCGCTGATGTTACAATGAGTTCATTTGCAGTGGCTCTGTCGCTGATGTTACAATGAGTTCATTTGCTGACTAAATAGTGTGCTCCCGGTCAACATGCTACCCTCCTATGCTATCTTCTTGATCTCCTCTAGGTTTGTTTACTTAAGGCCTTGCATACACCCTCACTTCCTTCTGTGGTCTCTCCTTCTACTCAGTCTATTTGCATTTGTTTCGTGCAACGCAACCTTTTGCAATGGTAACCTCCATTGGGCAACTTCAAGGCGATTGCAGTTAGTTGAGGGCTAAACAGTGTGGGTTTCGATGCCTACATTCTGAGGCAAAATTTCAGACACAAGGCTGTGTGTTCAGCGTAAATAGTCCTGAGAGTCATGGCATACAAGCGGGAATTAATTCTTGATAAGTGTTTTTTGGAAATCATGCAAAATATTGTGCTAGTAGTTTGAAAGTCTGGCAAAGTGTTCAGCTTAGTTAAATGGTTGCTTATAATGCTGATTATTTAGTGTAGTGATAAATTATGAATGTGATGTGTGGTCACTTTTTTTTTTTTTGTTTTCCAGTTTGGTAATTATGAGCACAAGTGTCCCGTTTAATTACAGTGACTCAGAGCAATGTTCTCTACAATATCTTTTGAACAGATGCTAATTTTACATCAGTGTTTTTCTCCGTTCAGCTTAATTGATTGGAGTGATTTCTGACATTCTATTTTGTGAGTTCATAATATTTCGCCCAGGTATTGAGCGGCTATGAAAGGGCATTTATACTACCCGCTATTGCCCCTGGGTTAAGTATTGCAGCTCTTACCCGACGTTCAGGGTACTGCCGGAACAAAGTTTTTACTATATTTATTTGAAGTTTTTGAAATATTCAATATTGAATATACCCCAGTTGATGCCTCAATCGAGGTGTTAAGCAAGCCTCAAATTGTAATGAGTAATTCAATGATATGTTTAATAGCCAGCTGTGTCTGGTTTTAGTAAAACATTATGCCTTTTGGCGTAAGTAAATCTCTGGTAGCCGTACATGTCCTAATTCAAGGTCACAATTTTTATCTTTTAAGTATATAGTTATACAAAATTTGGTGTTGACGTAATTTTCTCAACTGTGATTAGGTTGGTGAAGTACCTGATCTAATTGGTAAAGTTAAGTGGCTAAGTGGAAGCGTCCTTTGTGGTACTTTTGTTAAAAATTAATAATAGGGTCACTTTAATCATTTGTAACGTGTTGTACTACAGTGGTTGCCCGGAGAATTAACATAATAAAACACAGCTAGTTTGCAGCTCTACTCATTGATACTTGTGAAGGAGAGATTGTAACTTTTTATATTGCAGCTCTAATGTTAAAGAGCTCAAAGAGGTAGTCTATGGTATAATTATTGAGAAAATGTCTACTGGGAAAAGCCTAAAACACGCTGTGGCATGAATGCATTGTATGATGTTATATTTTATCAGTATTCTGGCGACTACCCATTATAAATAATGTTTTATTTATGGCTAGGGTCCTTTTTACAACATGTGTAATAAGTGGTTTGTTGAGTCATATTCCTGAAGAAGGCAAAATGTGACACGTACGCACGCACGCGCGCGCACACACACACACACACACACACACACACACACATATATATAATTATTAATCATTTTTTAATACAACCATATTTGTAGTTAACATTTCCTATTTTCCTTGTTATGAGAATGGACTCATGGCTCACCTTGTTTAATACACATGTATTTAATCAGAAGCTGTTACAATTTTGTGTGTTCCAATGTTTTGTTCATTTATGAGAACATTTAACATCTAATCAGTGTATTTGAGGGCTGTGACCCCCTATCTTTTATATGGTTGTTTATAATCAAACATGAGAATTTTCCCAAAGGGATGTTTGATACCTTTTGCTTTGGTATGAGACCTTCTATTTGGTACCTGCTTTTAAATTGTATTGTTTTAATCTGTGTAATAAAAAGGCTTTGTTGATCTACAATATTTCTTCCGTATACATAACTACCTTGGGTCATGTGCGCATAGCAAAAAATTAAATTTTGTTCTTGTATTTTTATCACAACCTCCATCCCTCACAAACTAAGATATGCCCCAGGTAAATAGCAACAATATTTTCATTTAAACTTCACAGTAGGTTCTGAAACATTGATCCAACAATTCAGGCACAACACAACTGAGTTAAGAACAAATAACATAAGTGCAGGCAACGTATGAGGTTTTCTTTAACATTTTGTTACCAGTACTATTAATGCTAAAATTAAAATATGTAAAAAGATTAAATAATGCAATATTTTTATGAAAATAGCTGTTTATACAGGAAAGGGTTTGTTTGTCTGCTTTATAAATGTTCATATTACAACTACAAACTATGAAATATTATAATTTTATTTACATGAAGGTCTTTTGTCATGAAATGACCCAGGTGCTATTTTAAACAGAGTGAAGAGCATGAAACGTCTTCCCTAAAACTGGACCCCTCCTCTTACATTCCAATCATACCATCTTCACTCTTCCCTTCCAAATTGCCCTTTATTACAATATGATCTCCAATGAAATGGTCACCCAACTAATAAAAGACCAACCAAAACAACCAAGCTCAGCAGTTTGAGAAGTACTGCACTTGTTATCAGTGTTACACAGAATAATAATTTCTAGTGTGATGGTGAAACATCCAGGACATACTAGATATTTGTTCATATTACTCTCAATAGCATAATTCATATCCCCAGAGGACTGCAGCCAAAAGAAAATATCCGATAATGCTTTACTCACATTCAGAAGGCAAAATGGTTTGGATCACAACAAATTAAAGTAATTTTTCACCCTCATTACCAAAACACACCTTCTCTGTTCATTCAGTTAAGGATCCATTTCACTTTTTCATAATAGAAACAAGTTAGTACTGTAAATATTTATGCAAGCCCACTTCATTTTTACAAGGCGGAAAATAATTCTGTAATATCAATACTGAGCAAGGTAACACAGTGGTTAACAGCCTGACTTGCATTCGGGAGGACCCGGATTTGATTCCCAGTCATGATTTTGATTTCCAGGGTTTTCCGAAACCATGCCAGGCAAATGCTGGGATAGTTCCTTAATACAGGGCTGGCCGAATCCCTACAATTTCCTAAATAAATACTGTTCCCTTACTAAGGCCTTGCACTGTTCAGGGGTAGTAAAAATTACCAAATAAAAAAAAAATTCTAAAAATGATATTAAGAAGTTTAATTACAAAAAGTTACACTGGATACTGAAAATATTTACAAAATTGAAAAAACAATATAAAACATACTGTATGTAGAAGGTAGCCAAATAGTAAAATAACCAATATATCACGAATACTATAAATTAATTTGAAGTTACAATGACACATGAATTTCAGGGGCATGCAGCCAGGGAAAAAAATTCATTACAGTATTCAATGGCCAAGTGAGTGGGTAGACCTCATCAATGTCTGGGTAACATCAATGATGTATAAAAACTGCATTTCTCAGCATATGGAACTGTTCCCCTAAACGTCCCCCACCCCCTTTTTTTTTCAATACAGCCACTAAATACAAGAGCTTACAAGCATCATTCAACCTTGTGGATCCGTACAATGGCGAAGATAGCTAAATTATATCATAATGTTCTGGAAAGAACTAGACAATTGTTACTTAATTTACCCAGACTTTCCACCCCTCTTAAAAAAAAAACAAGAACCGACTATGCATGCAGTGCTCTTTACCTGCCCATTCCTTTGCATGTGATGCTGGATTGCCATTGGTGACTGAGCAACCTGTGCAGCCATGTGGCCACTCATGAAAACTAGATGCTCCTGGCCCGGCTGTGTGCAAACACATACACATATTATAACCTATTTTTTGGAGAACCAGAAAAATTTCATACATTAAAAGCAAACCGGAAAAAAACTGGTTAACACTAGACATGCGCTTTTCTAACAAAATATACCTCTGCTGAAGCACAATAAATAGCATTAAAAAGAGATTACTGAATGAACAGTTATACAAAAACCTGGCTTCTCTGCATTTTCTGCATTCACAATGCAAGACAGCATTGAAAATAAAGCTGCCCAAAACAGCAATAAGTTTATTAACAAAATAGGCTAAGTGTACAACCACCAACATATACAACTACAGAATTAACTTTGCTATTGGCTTTTGTATGATCACATTTGCAATGAAAAAATTATTCATCACATATTATTACAATTAATAAAAAAATATAACCTTCTTTAATAACTACAAAAATCTGTTCATAAGGCTGTGTTTCATTACACATGTGTGTACATGTGCATATGCATGCATACACATCATTACACACACACTGAATAGTCGGAGGGGCTCGCATGGCCTCATATACCATTAATGTTAACTTCCATCACAAATTACACAAAAACTATAAACAATTTCAAAATTGTATTTGTTGTGTAGGAAAAATTAAAACAAAATAGTTCTTACTGTAGCTTAAAAACAGTAAATTTTTGTTTTGAAAATATACTATTTTATTGTTATAATATTCTACAAACCCCAGCTTTGCAAGTATAAAACATTTTCCTAAGGAACCTTGTATGCTTCACTAGAAAGTAAATTTGTTTTATATTGTTCGGAAGATAAGTTTAAAGTTACTCAAATACTGCCATGACAGCATCAATTACTATTTAAATAAATCTATAAAAACCTTTGTAAATTATTATATTCTTAAAATGTATTTGTAGATAGATTGTTTTGCACTGGGATGTGAGACATAGGTAGATGCATTACAAATAGAAGGATGGAAAATAATGACAGACTTCAGTGCCGACTGTCCACTTATCTCTTAGGAGCATCTCCACAGCAAGTTTGTTAAAAGAAACTGACTGTTCCGAACATCTTACCTACAGAAGCGTGATTTATTTTTTTTTGTTCTTGTACTGCGCATTACTCTTGAACTGATACCAAAAATGGGCAGGTAGGAAGATAGGTAGTACATCATGAAATGCAATGAAAGATGTTTGCATCTTAGGGCAAAACCAAGAATACTATTCTAACAAAAAAGTATTCTCATGTTACAAACATACAGTTTATCTCATGTAATGTTTCCAGTATCTGAGAACTACTCCTGCCACTGTATTTAAAGCACATCAGAATGGCATCACACTTTAAATAAGGAAAATTCAGCTAACTGTCAAGTGAAGTAATTGCGTGGCATTTCTGAATAACAAATGGTCTCTCATCAATGGGGCAAAATTGTGCATAATGTGAATATAAAATAGATTTAGCAGTGTCATAAGTGTTTCAAATTTGCTCACATATCAAAATTTATCACAAAGTTAACTGTTTATCGTCATCTCCATGCAAGGGAAATGAATGTTCAGCCCTGTTACTTGTGTGAGAGTTAATTTTTTGTGTGCACGTGTCCAATTAAGTCTTTCGCGTCATATTTGGAAATATTAAAAATTTTTGTGAAATTTTATTACAATGTCATTATTGAAAACCATGTGTTTGATATTACAATGTGTATAATTTCAGGCACAACACATTGAAATACTCGGTCAAGGTAATTTTCGCCCATCATAAGCAACATCGCCATCGCTGATATAATGTTATGATTATATCCCAATTTTTACAGGGTACTCTTAGGCAAATTTATTTCTTCGCAACTGGTTTGGTAAAATCATATTGGGGGTGGAATTTTACTGAGTTTAGCAGGGTAACATTTCTCATATAGGTAGTGCAAAATTACTTAATAGTTTTTTCGCTCACAAAATTTGAATGGATGTACTGGACAGGACGCAACTGCACCGGAATACTAAAATTTCAATACCTAGCAGAATAAAGAAACTTTCATCTCATTTTATTTTCAGATATAGTTAAAAAATATTTTTTACCCCACATTTAGTAACTTTTACTTCTGCCTTCTAGGCTAAGCAAGAAGATTGTATAATTCCATATTCCAGTTTGTATCAAACAAAAGGCAGGAGACTGTGCACGGCACTATCACCGAGTGTTAACAACATTCATGGAATGTGCCACATAAATGATTAAGAAATTACATAACTGTGTTTGCTGAAAGCAAAAAACATACGGGTAGGCTACTTGTGTTAACTATAGGCCACTGGACGAACAAAATTAGTACACACAGTATGTACAAAAGTCAAAGGAATGCAGCAAAACATTGCCGCTACTAAAACACACTAAATCACAACTCCTTCAACTCATTTTAGTATGCAAGTATTATAATAGTCAACATTAGGCTTTTATCATGTAGAACTGCACTGCACCGAGTTGTTTACATAAAAGTCATCCAGAAACAAATCAGTGTACTGAAACAGATTTAAAAAAAAGTGATTCATAGTGCCAATGCCTTAGAGTAACTTTATTTATGTCTGGGTAGCTTGGCATCATTACCTTCGAAAGCTTGTTTAGGTCTATGGTTAAAGATAAACACCAGGTAGTAAACATAAACATCCCTCCTTAAATTTAAATTAGGCCAACTATAAATAATTCTGGTACATGTATTTTGAGATTCCAGTGGAAAGTAAATAGTGGCAGAAGGTTATGTAGTCTGTTTACAGAGTGCTACTTTCATACCATCTGTCAAAATCTCGAAACTCTAAGTTGAGGAGTATATCACTGCATTTGCTAGTTATTTTTTAATAACTGTCATTAATTAGAGAATGACTCACTGTAACTTTCTCTATAAATAATTTTATTTTAAAAAGTGTGAATCTTACAAGTAAAAAATCAGGATAAAGTTTTTCTATTTCTGTAGTGTGGCCTTCGATATAACTCAGTTTATTAGAATATTTCTTTTTGGACTCGCAATTGGGAGGACACAGGTAGATATCCGATCCAGTCGCGCTAACTTCGGTTTTTCGTAGTTTTCTATAATTTCTTGATGTGAATGCTGGGTTGACTATTCCGTCCCAAGGGACCGAGAGCTGCTCAACTATATGCCGGCGGTAGCAGATAGAGTCCAAACAACTTTGTTCTTTTATCCATCATTGAAATTATGTAGCCCGAAGTCATATACCCATAGGCCAGTATAGTCATCGGAGCGAGTCGCGGCATTTACCTTTATCTTTCCCATTCAGAAAATTTTGTGATTAAGTTATTTGGCACTATAATTTTGTTGTGGTGGCAAAAATTGTTCTTTTCCAGAGATTTAAATTGAGCTTTAGGAATGGAAGGGTGTGTACCATTGACTATTTGGCTCATGCTAATTCCCAATAAATTCTACAATTATAGACCACATTGCTGACCTCCCTTCCCCCTGATAAGCCTTAAGGCATAACACTGGGGAAGTTAATAAGCCCTATCCAATCAAATCCAATAGACCACATCATCTTGTTTAATTTCTCTTTAATTTTAATGCATGTCCCCCAGTGTAGAATTCAAGTAGGTACATCAACAAAATTTTACTGGTAACATTTTTGTAGTTTCATTGTCTTGTTTGGTGTTTGTCATTTCTGATAGTTCCCCATTGGATAAAATCAAGTTGGCTCGTAGCAAGATGTCCGCTTTTAAATAATTATATTTTGATAGTGCACCAGTAAGTCCCATATGCTACAGTACAGAAATAAGATTAGAATGCCTAATATGTCATGTCTTAGTATCTACTGTACTTACAAAATAAATCACACATGCCTATGTCATAACTGCTATCCAATGAAAATTTTATAAACAATAGCCAAAATTTGTTCGTTGTTTCAATATTGTTGATGTAACTAAATTATATTTTGTTTTTTTTTGGGAGCAAACTGGACTGAGATATTTTGCCTATGTATATAAACTAGAAACAGTCAGTCAAAACTAAATATACAGTATAGTTGAATTATGAAGTGAATTCTTACCAAGAAAAAATGTTGCTGAGAAGACTGTCATTTTTTTCAGTAAGTAAACCCTATATTTGCATCACTGTTATATATAATGCAAGAATATTGATAACATGATTGTTGTTTCTGTTCAGGAATATTTATAATCAGATTACGAAAAACTTTAGTGTTACAAAAAAAATATGGTCATTACAAACAGCCAAAAATAAACTTTTTCATTATTGAGAAAAAAATTACTGTAGTTAACATTGCTATTTTATCTTGATTTTCTCCAAGATCCCTCTGTCCCATTTCCAAACACCCCACCAATACAGAAAATTGATATATGCTATTCAAGTATACAAATAGGCCATTAAAATGTTTTTGATTAATCTAAAAATTATATATACTAAAGTAATAAATATTATTTTAATGTAATTATATATACTAAAGTAATAAAAATGGAAACATAAACAGTTTCTCTTCAGTATATATTGCATACTATTTTCCATAGACTAGTACATTAGTACACATTGTAATATATATTTCAGAACAAATATTAAACAATTTGATAATCACTTAGATGGAGACATTCCATGTTACACAATTCCCGATAATTTGTAACAGAAAACAGGATCCAGGCATGTCTCTTTAGCATTTTCAGGTATACAGGAACAGCAAGGAGACAAGCTGATGTTTACAGTGATAAGACGAAAACTTCCCTCCATAACCCTTGCTGGTGCTACACAAATCCTCAACAGCCGGCATGCAAAATGGGCATAACAACCATAGTGTATCGCGTATCTTTCTGGCAAGAAAATCACGTATTTCATGTCAAGTACCTTCGATGCTTAATAGGACCAACCTACACTCTTTTGCAAACAATTTTATCACCATAAACAACTGTGCAAGTACAATGAACATTGCCACACAGTATCGTCATAGTGCGATACGCGTCCCATTTGCATTTAACATAGTCTGCTTGCATGGATGTCCCACTAGGGGCCGTTTATGTCCCTCCATCATTCATAGCTACAAGACAAAGAATAAGGCATTAGCAGCAATGTGAGCAGTGTGAACCACAGAGCCAAGTTCAGTGAACACGCAGTATGTCCCGATGGCACGACATCTGACTGTATTTGCCCAGCTGAATGAGTTGAGAGAGACTGTATCATCGGCCTTCGAGAGGCAGGTTGGAAGTTCCGGCACATAGCTCACCACTTAAAACAATCTGCTTACACTGTGAGTTGGTGTTATATGCAGTGGAACGGGAGATTACACACTCATTGAGAAGGCTCGGGTCGACCCTGGCGAACCAACAGCAAATACGATCATTTCATTGTGTGATTGTAAGCACTCCATGGGCAATAATGTGCACCATTCAGGGACATGTCACAGCAGCTGGGGAATGCCTGTGTCCACCAATACCATACCCAGGTGGCTAGCATAACTTTATTTGTCATAGCAGCATCCCTTACATCATCTACCGTTACGACCTAAGCATGTCCCCTTATGCCAGGAACAGGCAGCATAGCAGCTTGCAGATTGGTGATGAGTGGTGTTCAGTGATGAAGCACGGTTGTATCTGGCTGGATACAGACAACCACTGAATTTGAGTCCTGGCCAGTCCAGTGATCCCCGTTTCATTGTAGTGTGTTACACCATCCCAATGAGAGATGTCATGGTGTGGGTTGCAACTTTCTATGATTTCTACACCACACTGGTGGTGTTTGAAGGAATTCTGATGAAGTGGCAACATGTCCAGGAAATTCCACTAACATGTGCACTCTCCTTTCTGGTGCAGTTTGACAACCTCATTGTCTAGCAGGATAATACCTAGCCTCACACAGCATGGGTTATCTCTGGCCTGTGTAACATGCTTCCTTGGCCAGATAGGTACCCAGACATCTTGCCCATCAAAAAGGTTTGGGCTGCAAATTCAGCCAGCGGCAACTACAGCAGATTTGGAGGGTCAAATGTGCTAGCTGTGGCATGATCGTCCGGAAAACATCCAACATCTGTATGCCTCCATGCCCAACCATATCATGTTTCTGTGCTATGGGTGGTCCAATATTTCTATGTTTTCTGTGTACATACTGCCATGTCCTGTGTCTGTACCAACTTAACATGTCCATATGATGGCACCTTCAAGGTCACCAATTTTTTTTTGCAAATGAGTGTATATTTGAGCTGAGCTCTGAGGGTGTAAGCACATATCTGGTTGACTGGTTGATGATTTTATATGAAAATATT
The DNA here is from genome assembly GCA_029891345.1 of Dryococelus australis. Classification (NCBI taxonomy): domain Eukaryota; kingdom Metazoa; phylum Arthropoda; class Insecta; order Phasmatodea; family Phasmatidae; genus Dryococelus; species Dryococelus australis. Next base: position 199,432,783 of record CM056994.1, read on the forward strand.
CCAGCAGCATGCACAGGAAACTTTGAAATTCAACCAAAACTAACCAGTAATGAGTACACCAGTGACATAGTACAAAATTCTGACTTGGGGTAAGTCCAGTGGTGCAGATACATGGCCAAGTTAGTAAAACTATGATCAAGAGTTTATTCCATCATACAAATTGGTTAAAAAGATTAAAAACCAAACATTTAATCAATTTTACATCATAAGTACTTATTTGTGTTTGCATTTAAAGCCTGCACTACTGCAATGCACGTTAGTATTGCAAAACACAAGTCACAAAAGTTGCAGCTATTCCAGAATGAACGAACCTGATATTATTATTAAGTATTATTGTTATTATAGGTACATTAATTTTTTTACATGTATTTTATGACAAAAAGATTGCACATTACACGATTTTCTGATTGTAAATGAGAAAAACATTAGTTTTTATTTTTAAAGTTAACTTTCTGGTTCCTAATAGCAACACAATTTCATTGTTGGTACCGTACTCATGAATTGTTGTTTTAATTTCTTCCCAACTGAATGCCATGCATTCTGTTTGTTCATATAACCTCTCAAGAGATATACCTGCCCATAAATGTATAATACAATGCACAAGAATAATATATGTAATCAAAATCGTAAAGTATTTAATGAAAACAGGAACAGAGTTAATGATTGTTTTCAGTAGGGACATCAGCTACCAGGCCCCGGGGAAGTAGCACACATTGGTTAAGGATGCAGTATCAAACAAATACACATTCTTACAATAGAGATAGTTTGTTATGTCAATCAAAGAGGCTTACCAACAGTTTTCAGAGGCAACAGAAACACACTGTATTAAGAAAACAACATTTTATGACCTTCACTCTAAACAGGTTTTATTGGTTTCAGATACACCTCATGACCTCACACAGTTTACTTATGTAAGCATGTAAGCTGGCAGCTTTGCACAAGAATTATTTTTCAAGTTCTGATTTTTCTGCAAAAGAGAAAAACTTTTTGTATCATACAGTTTACAATATTAAAAATGAATAATGCATGGCAGCTTATTACATTAAATCCAGGACGATGATGTCCAGGCAGTGGCTTGACACCAAAACCAGTAGAGTGCAATGGTTGAACAACAGATTTAATTTCTGAAATCAAGACACAACTCTTCAATTCCAAGTTTCATTGTTTCTTTAAAACATGCACTCTGAGGCAAATATCTGAAAAGTACATGTGACAATTTTTCACTGGTACACCAAGATGAGATCCAAAGTGCTCATTGGTTACATGATCAAACAACTTGCCGGTAGTTCACAGATTGGCAATACAAATTAATTTATTTCTGTCAGTGATGACCTGTCACATGGTAAGCTATCAGTCATGAGTATTTTTGTAGACTTGTAGAAAATAAGTATCCCGGCCTTTAAAAACTCTTAATATTCTCTGACGGAGTCTCAAAAATATGTTTACACTGTTTCTATTGTGTGCAATGAAGAAAGACTTTGGAAATTATGTATAATGTTTATTCTTTGTCACCTCATGGCGCAGGAGCAGTCACTGTCACTGGTGAAGCATCTTAGCTAAAATGGCCAACAATGAAGTAAACTATACAATGTGTTGATCAACAGTGCCGGGAAATAAAGAAGGAATATTTTTTGAAGGAATGTGTAGAAAATGGTTTCATTTACAATGTACACAATTAACTAAGAAAGAATGCAACGCTATAAACTTTCTAGACACCAAGATAAAGTGATTTTGTGATAGCTGCTCGGGACAGCTAAAATTGCTACTGTGTCACAGAGACTACTAGAAGTTGACAAAGCTTTGACTGCTGATCATTTAATACTCTATACTAAACTGGAATCTATTATTAGAGATAATCCCAAGGTTAAGCGAACATGTAAAGGTGTTGCATGGTAAATCAGGTGATTATATTGATGAGGTGGCAGTTGTAAATAAATCAATGACTGACCAGGAAGAGCAAATAAAAGTGATTGAAAAGGTAAAATCTTTAATGATTACTGAAGAAAAAGAATTGTAAAATAACGAACAAAACAACAGCAGCAATTTTGGTGGTAGTTTTAGTGAAAATATAGCATCTTCAAAGAATGATAATTATGACAGCAATGTAAATATGGCTCAAAATCATAGAAATTATGGTGTTAACGTAAATTTAGAAAATGTTACAAATTAAAAAAGCAGAAGATAGGTGATAAACAAGATGATTGGATTACTGTATGTTCGTTAAAGATGTCATCCAATTTAAAGGAAATATCTAAAGACACATTGCCAAGAAATAAACCTAGGCTAAATGTTTTTATTACTGGTAATGACATTAGCAAGCATTATTGAGATGCTAAGAATAGCTTACAGTCAGTTTTATCTTTTTGTATTTCGATTGGATCAGGTTGATTGTGTTGCCTTGCAAAAGTTTCTTAAAGCCTACAAAGACAGAAAGGATCACAAATTTATTATATTTTTAAAAAAATTAAGTTTTTTAAATTTTATTTTTATTTGAGGGTGGGGAAGGGTGGTGGGGGATATGTCTAATATCCTCACCTGGTTACACCCCTGTGCAAAGCATACAAGTTTTATCAATGTGTTAGAAAATAAATCAAAAGTCATACAACCTTTTTCTAAATCTCCAAAGAAGTTCTATCTTATACAGATGCCTTGAAAAACAAGTGGAATAAGTTAAGCCTATGCCATGCATCAGACAGTCATTATTTTCTACTGTATATCAACAAAAATATCCTTGTTTCTATCATTGCAAAGTCAGAGATGAATAAGTTTAATATTATTAAAGATACTTAGCTTACCTCAAAGAAAAGATAAATTCTTTAGAGACATATACCTTATCAGATGAAACAGTTGCCTGAAAAGATGATCATGAAGACCCAAGTTTTTTGAAAAATTAGATGACAGAACTGCCCTTTAACATGGAAATGATAAAAGCACAGGACCTTTGTTGGTGTTGAACTTTATGTGAGAAGAGCTAAAAAAAATTATTTATTGTGGTATCAAACATGAATGGGAAAGGAAAGGTGAAATTAAAAGTAGGTTATACAGAAAGTTCGGGATAAGGGAAAAGTTCTGTGGACGATTGTATCTATTTCTTAGTTATTGCCACCAAAGTGGCATAAATTAATTTTGAAAGGTTCAGTGCAATTTAAAATACAAGTAACTTTAATCTTTAATTTACAATTTTTAATATAATTTTGTACCACATTTATAGCTTCGTATCTAAATGATATAGCTATTTCAAAACTGTAAAATAGTACATGACAATTATGAACTCACTAGACCAGCCTGAAACGAAGCAAAAGGAGGTAAAGTACTTTATATTGGTACATATATGTAATATGTTATAATTATGAGAAACACATACTTCTTTTAACTATAACATGCTGTTAGTATCCTGGTATTCACAAATTTTGATAGCTGAACCAAAACTATTAATAATCTAGTAGCCTGGTTTCACATATACCACACAGAATTATCAGGTGTCCGAAACGGAACCAACAGTATGCACAATCATTTAATTGTAATCGCACATTCTAAATATCTGTACTATATGTGTAAATTTGTCAACTGTTATGGAGTATGTAAAAAATTTCAAACCTTAGAACCTAATTAATTCACAGAGTTTTGCTGTGAACATACTATATACAAAATTAGGTGTTCAAATAATGCCTCATATAGAACTAAACTTTATTGAGATATTTTGAGGGGTAAAATTTTCTAGTAGCCTATTACAGTACCAGGAACTATGCTTTAACAAAATGTTTAATGTATTAATTGTAAAAAACATAGCTAGAAAAGGTTAGATTTTTTTATAGATAACATGTACAAATGTCTCGTATGGAACCTGGACAGTCTCTATTACCTATCTTCTTGTATGCTGGCATCCAGCACATTTTAACATTATGATGAAAGACTGTCTTCTTGTATGCTGGCATCCAGCACATTTTAACATTATGATGAAAGACTGTTCTGTGCAGGTTGTTCCCATCCCACTCCCCGTAACATACTTAGCAGTTATTCTGCCTAAACACCACCCCAGATGGGCATCTCACGTGAAATCAAGAAATGTGAGGAAAATATAGATAAATAATGGTAAAAGTTAATAAAGGTACAGCTTGCAATTAAAAAAGTACACTTATTAATTTTTTTAATTATTCTGCCAAGGAACGTAGACATTTTGGCAACTTACAATGCAACGTGACTGGTGCACAATAATTACTTAGAGAAATGAGAACACAAAATGTATGCTGTCTATATAGGCTAACCTCGGAGAATTAATATTTATATGCTGGGAATTAGTTGTGATACTTACCTACACACACGAGGCCATTATCAAAAGTTTATCATTGTTTGTGATAAATACTACCCACAAAGATTCTGAGCTAAAAAACTCATTCCCCTAATTTTTACATTTCAAAACACTGACATGGGCATAGTAAATTGCTTACACTGACAGTGTTTGTAGCTGTACATCAGATTCTCAGAATACCTACAGATATCTTACTGTTCTAGGACATAAAATAAAAGAAATATAGAAAAATTATTTCACTTAAATACCAAATAGTACAGTAAAAGTTGAGTTACTGCTACTAATCACTGATTTTCCTAAATACAGAGGGAAAAATTCTTGTATCGACAGTACTGAGCACACCGAATATGAATTTCAGGGGGGTAGGGGAAGGCATTAGTAAATACTATGAATTGCGATATTGGGGAGGGTTACAATTATCAGGGAAATTGTAAGGTATAACACATAAATAAATATGGTGAAAATTGAAGTTTAAATGGGGTTGCTTAATAGTGGTAATTACAAGAAGACTTAACCTATCTTCATGATAAGTGAATCATAGGAGCTAGGTATGCCAGATATTACTTGCTGGCACATCTGATTCCTGTGATTCAATGAATATGCAGCAAAGTGCAAAATGACCAAAGATTGTGGAATAGTGGCAAAACAGTGTGGCTTATTTGTAGATTCTGAGTACATATCCTTTTCTTGGTGTACGTAACTCCAGGTACATTTATTAAAAAAGTATTAATGATGTTGATTGTCATAATTTTATTTCTGTAGTCCAATAAATTCATAGGCACTGATGTAAAGATCTTTTAATATAGATGGTTTGTTGGTACATTGTCAAAGAACAGTGGCTGTATTGACTCAGTTTTTTTTGTAGTGTACAGGTGTAACAATAAAGAAATAAATTTCCAGTAGGACAACACACTGGATCGCCATTATAGTGTATTCCATTGTACAACAAAACAGTGAGTTAAGATAGTTGTAACAACAGAATTACAACAGTAATTAAAAACAGTAGCAACTCTAAGGGTGTAGTGAGGCCAGCTTAAACTTAAATTGTGACTGTATTACCATCACTTGGTAATATTTTAGGGTTATTTCGTTGAGGTTGGCAACAACCTGCTGTGATGTTAAGTTTTATAGGCCAGCCTATTGTACTGCAATATATCACTTATTCTTAACTGTGTACATTTGGTATAATACTATAGTACGATTTAAATACTTTTTATGTACACATATATTACTTATGACAAGTATATCTATTTTTGTATTATTTGGAATAATGCTCGCAGTGCTCGTTTTTGTTGAGACGATTGCCACTTGGTGTGCAACGTGTGGATGCACGTGACGAGAGCAGTAGGCTGTGCGACGGGCAGTTTGCATCGCAAGCGGCAGTATGCACAATTGATGGGTGAAATGCAGTGTGCTTGGTAAGCTGGATTGGCTTTGTTGTGCGGACATTTTATATTGAAGTTGTCTTTAGTATGAATGCTTGTAAGGAACGAGTTCAGCACGACATATTAAGCTTGTGAGTAAATTATTACGATTGTAATGGTAGCAGCAGCCGCCACTGTTTGCCACAGCAGACCTAATTACACTCACGGGACTGTGATTTATTGAAAGAATACGCTAGTGCTGAGGTTATGCCCGTTGCAAATATTAACAGTGGTGTACCGTGTATTTTTACAACCACTGAAAAGCTGATAAATTATTCCATGTGGGGCGACGTACTGGAGTGACATTGGCCGGTTCCTGCTAACTGTGTGTGAGCCAAGCAGTCACCTGATGGATGGCGTTTTTCTGCGATGCATTGGATGGAGCTATGAGGGTGCTAGAGCTTGTGCCCTTTAAGTCGCAGATTCTTCATTCAAGAGATTTAACATGTATGAGAGGAACTTATTTGCATGAACGTTTGTGTCAGGGCAAAGTCACTTTGTATGAAGTGTCGCTGCAAGTAAACATTTTAATTTCCAAACGTAGAGCCCAACCTTGTCAGAGTCTCACACTGCGGACGTTGTTAGTCATCCTTTCTGTTGGCAATAGCACTTTTAAAACATATTTAGGTGCAAGTGTTGTGCTATGGCAGTTTTACTATGTAATCTTTTAATGTGTTTGCACCAATATAATCAATCTAATGAATAGTAACTTTTTGCCAAGTGCTATACAGTATGAGTCCGATTGTGTGAACCTTTTGATGTGCACCAATTCGCCAATAAATCTATATTGATTGCAAAAGGAATTACACATCTGCATATCTGTTGTCAGATCTGGTTTCATAGCATAATTATTTGAGGGTCATTCATCCTGGTGTAAGGGTTGCAGTAACATATTCAAGTATATTTTGGTTGATGATAAAATTGCCCTGCTACACTATACATTTTGTATTACAAGTTCATTTTCTACTTATGATTGTAATGATTACATTTTGGGTTTATTTCTTAATACTACGCTGGGTGAGGTAGTGTTGAGAATCCCGAAACCCATGGGGGTAGAGGGCTACTCAAAATTACTCAACTGTGTAGGACATGTACTCGTGTAACACCAACTATGCCTATATATGACATACACTTGCATGCCAGTATCCTCAACCAAAAGCAAATAGAACATAAGAATTGTCTTTCCATTATTTTAATAAATTAAAAGATTCTCAAGAATTATACTTCCCAAGCCACCTTTACAAGATAACCAATAAAACGTGTTCCAAAAAATGGTGTTATCAAAGTTAAACAGTTTCCAATTATGCTGCTTGTTATCTTTTAATACAAATAAATTTTGTCCACCACCTGCTAGTATAAGCATGAGCAATGGGCCAATTAACTTCTATTCAGCCCCAGTCCCTTCCAACGACTTGGGCGTTAGACGCAAAAGGATCCCTCCCTACCACAACTCGTAAGAACAAATAAATTTTAATTATGACCGAGTATGCCACTCGCTATGTGGTTGCCAAGCTAGTTTCGTCCATTACACCGCCACTAGTGCGGAATTTATTAAACAAGTAGTGCTACAGTTTGGGGAAAAAAATTTAACTGATAGGGGCACAAGCTTTCAAAATGAGCTAATTACCAACCTCTTAAAATCCTTAGGGGTAAAGAAACTCACAACTACCGCCTATAACCCCCGATGCAACAGCCTTGTATAAGCTTCAAACTGTATCCTTGGGGAGCAACTTGCTGCTTGTGCTAATGCCGATCAATCAAAATGGGATCTCTACGTAGAATTTATTTTGTTTAGTTACAATACTAGCATTAATTCCACAATAAAATTTACCCCCTTTTATTTACTCCATGGGGTAGAAGCTGTTCTTCCAGCACAAGTTGTCACTACCCAATATTCACGACATGGGTCATGATTAATGTCAAAAACTCTTTGAAGTGGCTAAACTTCATTTGCCTCAGGCCCAAACACTTCAAAAGACGCAATTTGACCGTACCCATAGAAAAAACACTTTACGCATTAATGATTATGACTGGGTTCGCAACAGAGGTAGGCAGAAGGCGCTTACATACCGTTACTGCGGCCCCTATCGGGTCACAGACATTCTAGGAGAATCAAATATTTGTATTCAAACAAACAAAACAGGCATCCCAAAGTATGACACTGTGTGTACGCGCCGCATCAAACTGGTGCACACACACTAATTTTGTGTTGTTATATTGAATATAAGTAATGTGTTCTCTGCATAGTTTTTAATCTGTGTTTTAAAATATGTTACAGTATATATTGTTCCCTATGACGTCCCATGCTAAGCTGTGAGTGCAGGATATATCGCCTACTGGGAGCTGTTCGTACTGCAATTGGGCTGTGCTGACAGCACTCTGACTCAGGATGTGCAACACGTGACAGACAGCAGCCAGAGCGTGGGTTCCGCACCGTATACCAGGCGCCTGTCGCTCCTACAAGCTACTGCAGCATGACCGCAGGCCTTGTGGAGGGGACACAGGGCCACCAACTGCACTCCTCGCCTCTAGCTTTTCCGCACGGAGGCTCATGCAGTGCTCTTCTTGCCACCCGCCAAGGTTGGTAGCGGCGCACAAACTGGAGTCATTCTGCGCATGCGCCAGTCGTTACCATGGTGACATGAGTCAAAGGGCAGCTCCACAGATAGGTGGTGGGGCGAGCTCCCAACCCACGCCACCCACGCGGCCTTGCTAGTGTTTTGTTTTATTTTTACAGCTGTTCACTCCACACCAGCGACATTCCGGACTCATGCCGGCTTGTACTACAAGTTGGCAGAGCCCGACGAGATCTGCGAAAACAGTATTCCCTTAATCTATAAGATTCAACTGCTATTCCCTTGTATGCCCGACGCCATTGAACAGTATTTCCATGTTGCCTGTGCTGACCGCAACACTGCGTCTTGTGTCAATGGAAAGATACTCTATAATTACTTGCAGGTGATTGAGACCTGAGTTCTCCGAGAATACCACAACGACATTACCACATGCCTCAGAAACAAGCACGGAATACAGGTCATTGGAAACATTGGAAGTTGGTGCTGTAATTTTCTCATCAACAAACACTTACACGCCCTTCTTGAAAACAACGCCAGTCTTGACAACCAAATTCAGGACCTCACTAATAATATACGTCACACCAACAACATTCTCAATGTCACATACATCAAACACAAAGTTGAGTACAAGATTAATTCTCTAATTCATTGGCCAAAGCATTCAATGGAATTACTACTGTATTCAAATCTCAAGAAACTGCTATCAGTCATTTTAACATACTCGAAACACAATTCAACTTGCTAATCATGAGTGTTTTGCAACTCATTAATAACTTAATTATTGAGCATTCCATTGAGTCCTTCATCCAGTCATGCCAGTTACATAAACTTCCTATTAATGTAGTAAACAAGTCCCAACTGACCAGTGACTTGCATAGCTTAAATGTCCAACTCAAACTTAATTTGGCACTGAGTATCAGCATTAACAAACTCTTTAAGTACTATTCCCCTGAACTTGCTGAATGCTCTTTTACACAACAACAATTAGTTATTAAGTTACAAGTGCCAATTGTCAGTGTTAATGCCAGGTTAAAAATCTACAATATCAAATCAGTCCCTCACCAATTTCACAACCAATCATGTACATTGCAAACACATCACCCACAGTTGCAATTGACCTAACGACAGACCCCCTGTCAAGGCAATCTCCCCCTCATCACACTCTTCCCTCACTTGTGAAAATGCAAGATGTGTAAAATCCGCCATATTGTTGTAAGACATTACATCCTTGTTTGCCTCTTGCAAATATCACTGCACTCATACCTTTTTTCTGTCACTAATATTTTTCCAAGTCAATATGTGTTGACCAACCCCCCTCCATATACTAAGGTGGTGTGTGTAAACAAATCCATCGACACAATCGTCCCCACCCACAACTTAGAGGCTATAGAATTGCATATACAGTATGGTTGCAAGGTTACCACACCCACTACTGTACTTGTTCACGCCACCATCTATGCGATGTGCGTGCCCTCATCATCCCCCATCACTAAACAGTCATACCTGTACATTGACTCTCGGAGCAGTTATTTCACTTACCCCAACTCTCACTCTAAGAAGGAATCCCTTTCTATAATATATCATCAGCCCTCAACACAGACTGGCACATCAGCCACACAATGTCTCCTGTTCTTCAAGATCTAGGTCCAGTAGCTACAGGTGGTAAGTTCAGTCGCCGAAATTGTTTTCCATACTAGACCCCGCCCATTTTGACTATTTGACAATGGGTGTCATGCTTTTGCTCGTGTGTGTTAACACAACATTTTAAAGTAAGCTGGTAAAGATTTCAGTACTGCTTGAGCACCTTAACACGCCTCAGTAAAATGCTCTTGCACAAAATGCAATTAAATGTAATCAACAGTCAGATGTTTTACAGTTATACAATTTATTGTTGAATATATAATATGAATTCAGTGTTCACACTATATTTTATCATGAGTTTACAAGAGTAAAAACTCTTAATTACAATGTTTTGTTAATTATTTTCACTTTGCGCAGAATGAAGTTGCAGTAATATGTAGATTTCCCTGCTGATTTGAAATCAAGTTCTTTGCTAATCAGACCAAGGGTTTATTTACTATTCTATGTAAATTATCACTTGAGATAACATGCCTCCTGGCATCAGCAGTCAAGTAAACAAAATACTATATTACAATTGCAAATACGTTTGATATATATATCTTTTATAAGTGCTATTTTTGCAATTTCCTTCCTGCCATAAGAGCAGTAATGATTATATATACCACAATTTTTTTTTTTTTTGCCTCCTGACCAGAAACTTCATGGTTTTTTCAATAACAAACACTTATATGTGTGTAATAATATTTCTAGCATTTAAGTTAGCTGTAAGTGGAGTACTCCTTTTTATTTTTCCCTACCTTTAACCTGCAGGTTTATCTATGATGTTCTGTAACTATGTACTTGTGAATAAAAACTTTTTTCAAACCAACCTTTAGTAAGTACGACAATTGTAACTATATTATATTTTATACATTAAGTATGCTAATAACAGTATAAAGTTTGTATGATATTTTTGTTGTTGTCCACAACAATAATGGGTTTGTATTCTACAACTTCGTCATTTTTTTAAGACCAACTTGAGGCACGCACGTGCACACCCACACACAAACACACACGTCTATCGCCACTGGACAAATCCAGTTCAAATCATTTTGCATGTAGCGTGCACTTAACTCTCAATATTCAACGAACAGAAAGTGAAGAAAGTTTCCAAATATAAGTGCTAAAACTTTATCGCACAAGACAAGTGTTCAACTAAATACCACTCTGAGCTTCTCAGTATGAATAGACAAGCATTTTCGTAATCATACTAGAGTGCTACACATTAGTGAACTTTCCCGATAATGTGAGGACTTAAGCCATAATGAAAAGTGCTACAAACTACACACAATGAACTTTCTCCACTTTTACCGCCACAGGTGTTTTTCTCAATGTATATTAATCACTTAAATTACATGTATTGGATTACCTAGTATCAGGATTAGAATTTCAAATAATTTTACAAAGATTGTATTAAACAAGTCGTGAGTCAGTTAATAGTTACCATGTGGTGCATTATATAACTATAACTTTTATGTATTTTCCCTTAAGTTGTCCACTAAGTGTTTTGTATTAGGTGTTAGGAATACTTATCTGTGTGTATTAGCAATCCTATATTCCAGTATTATTATGTGTGAGTGACTGAAAAGTCGTAACTACACACAGCACGCCTCACGAGACTTGTTTCAGCCGCATCACTGGTATTTGCTGAAAGTTGAGCATGCACCGTTCAGCGCTGCCAACGCCTAACACATTTTTTTCTGTAGCTCTAGCACCTGCATTACCAATTCATGTTTTGTTCATGTTCCCTTTTAAAATTATGTTTAATATTCTAATATTTACTGACGATATATGTGAAACATAGTAAAGATACAAAGACTTTTATATTCAGCCAGCAGGCTGAATTTTTAACAATTATACTTTCTGGCACATTGCCAAGCATTCACTAAAGCAAGCGCACATCCAAACTCCCTTCTTCCTGTGTCCACCGCCTAGCCTTGGGTGTATATTTTTCATTAATTCTTAAATGTGGCTTTGGACATTCCCTTTCCCTCACCCTCAGGTGTCACTTAAAACGTGTTCAGGGTTTTGCATTTTCAGCCTGTCCTCGACACCACATTAAAGCACACTCGTGTATGCCACCTTACGCCTATATTCGTCGCTGCCTTGAGCTCCTCAGCCCCATCACTTTCATGTCAACACCCCCGGAATACTAGAGCCCATCTCACTCACCTCCAGAACTCACTATGTATTCTTCAACTACTCCTTCCACAGCCGAGACGGCTATTCTTTTGACAGGAAGAGGGGGGGGGGGCAACCTGGCGCCGCTCACCTACTGCCTAAGGTGACATGGGGTATAGCTTGTGACCGGGGAAAATGTTTTAATAACATGCGCTAATTCGTCTGGCTATAAAAGCGCCTCCTGTAGCGGCACCCCCCGTCACTCCAGACGGCATCGAGGTACAAGACGAGAAGTGAGTGTGTGACAGAGCTAAAGCAGAAGACAACTGTATCATTGGCCAGAAGAGCTCCGAGGCCAATCAGCAGAGATCTACTGGTGAGCATAATTGCGTAGCGGTAGGACTTCACAATATTTACGAATCCCTGTCAATTCCCTTTTATAATCTATAATTCTGGCAAGATTAGAGCATAACTGAATTGTATTGTAATTATATTGGATTAGCACAGTAACGTAATATATCTAAGTTCTAACAGATGTCCTGTATGAGTAGATGTATGAATTGTCCAATTATAGAGTTTTGTAATAAATATATATTTTATATAATAATATTTCTTACTAGTAACCATCGTGAACTTACTACCTATAGCACCCCTTCACAAGTAGTGCATAAAGTTAATTAATAGGAATTAGTGTGGATAGAAGAGAGGAGGAAGGACGAGTGTTAGAAATTGGATATCTTAGGGCAGTATAGGGCATTTAATACTAGCTTTGTGTCGGGACTCGCAAATAACATTCTGTAAAATTTCACTGAGATGAAACACTTTCACACATTCAAGGGTAAATTTAAAAAAAATACAAAGAGAAAAAAATGTTTACACTATAATCATTATACTTCAGTCTGGATGGGTGTGGAGATGGCACAATCTTTTTATTTATTGAAAATAATACTGTGACCATGTCTGAACCTCTTCTTATTTACTTTGTCCATGTGGCCCGTAACTAATTTTATGCAGTGGTTATCACTATCTTGCAACTTCTTTAAGTCCTTTAAGAGCCTGTCAATAATTACACGATTCATTAAATCTTTGCTTGGTCTTGAAGCTGCTACCAGAAATTCCCTTGAAGACGGGTTTTGTGGTACTATCTCAAAATTTTGGTTAGGTACTAGACTCAAATAGTCAGCTACAACATTGTCAGTACCCGTTACGTATCTGATTACAACATCAAACTTTTGTACCAGTAGGCACCATCTGGTTAACCTACTACCAGATGTTTTCACAATTTTAAGACATACCAGGTCTTGATGGTCTGTTAAGAGTACCACCTTTTCTCCCAACTGCAACTCACAATATTTCTGCATACCCCATACATATTGCTACAGCATCGTGTTTGTTAACTATATAATTTTGTTCTGCATTGTTAAAAGTGTGGCTTGCCATTATGACAGTTTTTCCAACCTCATCGTTATCACACTTGGCCAGCTTTACACCAAAAGCATATGATGAGGCATCAGTATACATTTGAATCTCTTGATTCTGTACAGGATGGAGAATCATTCTTTCCTAAAGGAAAATATCTTTAAGCCCTTCAAAAGAACTCTGCTCCTCGTGCCATGACTAGGCTTGATTTTTTAACAGCTGAAGGAGTGGATATGCTACCTTAGTAATTTAGTTTGGATAATTTTGATAACAACCAACAATTCCTAGGAAAGCACATAATTATTTTGGATTCTTTGAAGTTGGAAACCCTTTAATACCTAACATCTTGTCTGGTACAGTTTTGATCATGTGGGAGTAAGAATACGTCCCAAAACAGTAGCTCCTCCCGGCAAAACATACATTTGTGAAGCTTCACAGTTATTCCTACCCCTTTGAGTTTGCTCATTACACTACCTAGGTGACTGATGTGATCTATGTTCGTTTATGAAGTTATTAGGATGTCGTCTACGTATGCTCTGGCATCCCTTGCACTCTTCACCTAGTGTAACATCCAGACATCGTGTGACTTCAGCAATGGCATTGCAAATTCTGAATGGCATTACCAGGGACCCATTTCCCAAAACTACAAGTTTACAAGTTATTATTTACAAGCATTTCTATCTGCAAATACTTGTAAATTCCGTTTCACGAATACCAATAATATCTACAAAGGCCTGTAATTTGTTTTTCCTAAAAAATTTTGGTACAATAGATTTACTAGTTCTTTTCTACAAGTGTGCTACTTATTTTACACGTAAACAATGTGCTGAAATCAAATGAAAATAAATTGACTGCACTGAAAAAGGTCAGAGAAACTAACAATGTCTTGTTTTGGTACTTTTTCAGATAAGTTAACGATGCCCGAAAAATAATAGAAATGGGAGAATATTCCAGACAGTGTGATGGCTTTTGCCCTTACATTTCAGGAACGAGATGGAACCCAAAAAGGAATACACTTTAGTAAAATATGAAGGAAAAAAAAATTACATTAGTAAGAATTGTAAGAATACTATTTTGCTAAAACATTAGAGATCTTTTATGTTACATGTGCCAAAAAATTAAATAACTACAATCGTTTTAGCTGATATGAGTGAGATATACATTTATGTAAAAGTTTTTATTTTGTCTTATATGGTATGTTTGTCTGTCGATAATGAGATGGATTTACCATTATCATAAACTGGAAATATAAAACATAACATAATTGTATCCGGGGTATTTTATAATCTGTTAGCGAAGCCATTATATACACACAAAAAACAAAACTACATATCAACTCTTAACCTAAATGTTCTTCGACGTCTCTGATACACAAGTTCATTATGCTTATTTAATCTTCTTCTGAATTGCTAATAAACATTTGTGTTAATGATTCACAAAAACAAAGTGCAAGAAATTTGATTTATATTGAATTAGATGCCAACAAGCCATTATTAAAAACTTGTAGAAATATTTACCCATCTCTCCATTCTTGTAGAAAGTGATATTTTTTACAAGTGTTTAGAGCAGGCCTGTAGATTCATGAAACTGAACTACTTGTAATTATTCAAAAACTCACTTGTAAATTGTAAAAATTGACTTGTAGATACTAGTAAACGCTTGTGAGTTCGTGAAACACAAATTTTTTACTACTCACAAGTTACAAGTCTTTTCACTTGTAACTTGTAGTTTTATGAAATGGGTCTCAGGAAAACGAATTGTTGGTTTTGAACAAAAATGAATTATACTAAATCAAATTTTCTTCAAGTGATAACTGCCATAAACCACAACACAGGTCAAGTGTGATCAAAAATTTGACATCTCAGAACAATCATAAAATTCCACTACTTTAAATAGGTGCTTCTCTGTTCTTTCCTGTGATTTTATTGAGTTTCCTTGCATCAAGGCATAGCCTTACATAGCCATCAAACTTGTGTACACACACTATGGGATTGCTGTAGGGGCTGGCTTCTCTCTTCACTATTCCTCAGCTGATCAACTATTTCAGAAAAGTTTGGGCTTCAACTTGATACTTCACTGGCACCGGGTAACTACTCTTGCAAAAAGGCTCTCCTGGTATTAAGGTAATTTTCGCCCGATAGAAATGATTTAGACTTTTTTTTTGTGTTCCTGAATATCTAAATAGGAGATGGTGTATGCTTGCTGTGATTCTGCTAAGCCAGAGATAGGTAGCTGTCTGCCTTATATCCTTGCTAGATACTGTGAAACTGACATTCCCATTCAATACAACAGGGAATAGTTTTTGCTCAATTTTAAATGCTCCCATGAACTTGTCCGAATATATCCACCATGCTGGTTGCATCGGCACTTCACTCAACTCTGATGTCAAAATCCAGTCACCAAAATCTAACTTAATTGCATTGGCTGTAAGAAATTCTGTGCCTAAAATAAACAGGTTTAGTTAGACCTTTGACTATTAATGCTGCAGTTAATTTTGGTTTACCTAGACCTTCTATACACAATGTTGTCTGTTTATTAATCACAGGATTAGCTTTAAATGTTACCCCAAAAATTTTGATTTGTGGCACTGGTAACATGGGTAACTGCATTCCATTACTTACAATTGTTCTGAATGTTTCTTAACTCACACAAGTTATCTCAGCTCCACTATCCAATAATACAGGAAACCAAAATTCACAAACTTAAAGCAGCAACTTAGGACATAAAATTTTATGAGTTCTCTCTTGAAGCTCTCTCTCTCATCTTCACATATAAATTCATGTTCTGATTCTGTGAATCAAACTGTTATAACACAGTGATTGATTTCACATACACAAATTTTCTGGTCTCTATCTGGTTACACAACTCTGGGGTCAACGCTCGAAGACATTCGTTGCTCCTGCCCAGTTCAACTTAAGCATTCGAAAACTGGTTAGTCCATGTGCAATGAGTCCGTTGGTTTGTCATGTCTGTTAGGCGGTTTTGGCTACTGGAACTCATCACTTGTGTTGGTGGAGCTGTGTATGGCATGCAATATGATGGCTGGTTTGGACTATGCATTTGACTATCATTTTGACCAACAACATTATAGTTTGGTGTAGGAACTTTGTGACCATTGTTAACCTTAGGATAATTAGGTGGAGGTTGGCTGAATATTGGAAATGGTATTTGGCTAAACGCTGGCGTTGGTTGCTGACTGTGCACTGACCGAGTTTGTTGTTGGTAGGAAGTGTATGGCTGAGAAGGACCTGTATTCTCATACTTGCCTTATCTCCTATACCAATGTAGACCTTGATTTTTAGGTGGCGGTTCTGTAGAACTGTGAGGCCACTCGTATGCACTGTTACAACTACTGTAATTATTGTTCGTCCTGATTCCTATTGCATCCTCGCCTGCGGCCTTGGTTTCGGTATTCATATGGCCGGTCATTGCATGTTACAAACCAACTTCCATAAGCTATTTTCTTGCCTTTATTTTTGACATTATTTCTTCTTTTGTTCTCAGAAGCTTCCAAATTCAGTGTATTGACATTAGGTCCACTCTGCTGATTCCATGATTGATAAAGTGGGTCAATATGTCTTGTTCGCTCGAATAGGTCATTATATGTTCCTCGATGAGACGTCCATGCCTGGGACATCACATATCTTTCAATGTAGCCCTTAGAACTGTGGAAAATTGGGCCGTAAATTGCTCATGGGAGGTGATTTGCATCTTATGTATTTACCTCCCACAAAAAGAATGCGCTAGACTTCAGAGCTACTCCTAGACACTTTACTGTTTCTACATCTGACAGTTCGAAAAAATTACAATAGTAATAAAATTGCTTCTAAAATGTCACTGAATTTTCATTTGTTTTCCCATGGAATACTGGAACATCTCACACCCAATGTCTGACTGGGTGGTGCACAACAGCAGCTGTGGCATTTACGAGACATTACTCTGTTGGTATTCTAGAGTAACATTACCCCTAGGTGTTCCCTCACTCTACAAGTGCTCATATTGCTGCACAGGTGTTACTACTGCATGTGCCATTATACTTGTAGGGTCACTGGTATTGATGCTGTGTACATTTCCTTCCCTTAGCTTAACTATATTGCTCTGGGCACCTTGCACACAAGCCTCCTGGTTAACCATTGTGATGAGTGTTGCTTCACTTACTTGTGTTATCATGGACTCTAGATGTCATGCTATGATCTCCAGCCCTTCACTTCTCTGTGTGTGTTCCTTCTCAACTGCCTCTCTTACTTAGGTAAGAGAATTTTCTTTTTATATTTTACTTCTGTCATTTTCTGACAAGTACCTGGACACGCTCTGTAAAATAATCTGATGTGATCTGCAATTTTTCCAACTCCTGGTGCAGATTATAGCTGTGGTGTATGACTCATTTATAGCTTCAGCTCTAGACAAACTGTCTTCAACTCATTCTAAATTACTACCAATTTGTGAGAGTTCAGATTGTGTATTAGTCAGATCTTCCCCGAGTTCAGTCCCTAATTTACGCAAATTACTGTTTATTTCAGATAAACTTTCCTGCATCTTTGATTCTATCTGAGATTACATTCCTCGCATATTTGATTCCATCTGAAATTGCATTCCCCACATATTTAATTCGATCTGAGACTGCATCTATAATATAAGTTGAGTTAACTATAATGACTCAACATTATATGTACCACTAGTAGCTTTGTTTTGTTGCGAAATTGAAGGCAAACTGTGTAGTGTTGTACCTGGTTCAGGCTGTTCACTCTGTTCTGTTCTCTGGCTATGTTGTCATGTATTGAAGGTCCACCAAATTATTTCCATTATGATTAGGCTACCTCAATTCTGTTGATGTAATGTTGGCAGTGTGCCCTTTCAGGCACTGTCCTGGCATCACTGGATCTGTTGTATTGTCTTGTACCACTTGGTCATCCTCTAATGTCAACTCAAGATTACTGTTTACCTCATTACTAGAATCCATTTCAGATATCTGAAGTTAGCTGCGAAGGAAATAAGGTTCTCTGTCACTTCCTGGCATTTATCATTAAGTGTTACAAAAACAATAAGTCTGTAATACACAAACTTGCTCATTGGCCTCATGTTGGGTGCCACTTTTCTGTAAAAATACTGCGGCTACAGTTTTTTTGTAATATACAAGTGTAGTAATAAATAAATATATTTCCCATAGGCCCCACATTGGGCACCACTAATCTGTAAAAGTAGTGTGGCTGTACTGACGAAGAGTTTTTTGTAGTGCGCAGGTGTAATAATAAAGAAATAAATTTCCCATAGGACAACCTGTTGGATTGCCACTATCTGTAGCAGGGGTTCCCAAACTTGAGTTTATCATGTCTCCCCTTAAAAAAAAAAACCAACAACAACAACCTCCTCCATAGGTCGTAACTTCATTATTGTAAGGGTAAAATAAAAACGAAAAAATTCTCAAAGATTTTATTTAATCATTAAATTTTAATGCTTATTGAAGATTAATGATGGTGAATAAATCAATCAATGAGATGGACGAGCTTGCATATTTTTAACAAGATTCCCAATTCTTGGTTGAATAGAGGAAATTGGACAACGCAAATCACTGGCAATACTGAATTTGTTTCTATACTTTGGCGCCCACGCCTCCCTGGGGGGGAGGGGAGCATGCCACCCAACTTCAGAAATCAATTATCTATAGTGCATTTATGTGGTATAACAAAGCAATGTGTCAAGATAGAGTTTGTAACAACAGAACCACAACTTTAATTATAAACAGTAGCAACTCTTAAAGATGTAGTGAGGCCAGTTTAAACTGAAATTATGCAACTGTGTAGGAAATGTACTTGTATAACACCAACTATGCCTATATATATATATATGACACACACTTGTATGCCAGTATCCTCAACTAGAAGCAAATAGAACATAAAAATTATCTTTCCATTATTTTAATAATTTCAAAGATTCTGAAAAACAAATTACCCAGTTCGATCTGACCTAATACCTATCAAATTACTTTATAATTAAATTTCCCTAGCCAATTTTACAAAATAAATAAAAATTGTTCCAAAAATATGTCTCATCAAATTTAAACATTTTCACATTGTGCTGAACCAGAGAATCCAACCAGATAATTTACTAGTCAGAAACATTGTTAATTTTTTAACGTAAATAAATTTTGTCCAGTTGCTATTATAAGCACGAGCAATTGGATATCTTAGGGCAATATAGGGCACTTAATACTGGATTTGTGTCGGAACTCGTAAATAACGTTCCGTAAAACTTCACTGAGATTAAACACTTTCACCCATTTGTGAATTTTATATATATATATATATATATATATATATATATATATATGAAGAGAAAAAAAATAGTTTACACTATACTCATTACACTTCAGCTGATTATAGTCTGGGAAAGGAGGATAATTTCGTACAGGGTTGCCACCATTTTCCATTGGAAAATTCCCTGACATTTCCCTGATTTCCAGATAAAATTTTTCTTTTTCCCTGGCCTTTTTAAAGCATTCTTTTTTTCTGTGAGGATTGGGGACTTTGCATTATAACACACTTTTACACCGAAATACTTCTCTGATCTAACAAAACTGCTCACCACATAGATTGCAAAGAAAAATGCCTAAGCACTTAGTCTACAATTATTAAAACAAATATGTTTCTGGCAGTGGTACATGATTGACAGAACTGCCAAATATAGCATGCATATCACAGGATTTCCTGACATTCAGTTAACTTGTTTGAAATTCCCTGATAGTTTTCAAATTCCTTGACATTTCCTTGAATTTCCCTGTTTTCCAGACCTGGGGCAACTCTGTCATAAGATTAATGGAACCATCTTATTCTGGAGTCTGGATGAATTTGGAGATGGCACAATGTTTTTATTTATTGAAAATAATCGTCTGACCATGTTCGGACCTCTTCTTATTTTTTTGCCCGCATGGTCAGCTTTCCAACGCATCTTGAAGTGTCCTTGATAATTACAGTATTTAACAGCAGTTCAAACTGACAGTTTGAACATATTGTACAAAGTTAATAAACTTAATGAATCCTTCAGACACATTTAAATACCAAACAATAAATTTTAAAATACAGATATTTCTTAATCTTTTGTCCTAAAAATATAATTTAAATGGCTAAAATTTACTTAGTTACTCATGATCATTAAAGTCTTAACTAAGTATAATTTTTAGATTAGGGATAGATATTTTTTTTGCAATTGTGAAATTTACGAAAATTTGCATGAATTTCATATGAAAGAGCGCAAAGTGACTGTACTTGCGAAAAGCTAAGAATTTTCAATTAAATTGCAAAAAATAGTTCAGAAAAATGTAGCCAAGTTGTTTACAGGAAATGAAGAATGAAAGAACTACTATATTTTTACGTTTATCGTAATTCAAGTTAACGAACAACTATTCCGGTCTTGACAAGCATCTATGCAATACTATGGGTTTTTATTTCACTTTTAACGAATTTTTACAATATGATTTTAAGTCCGTTATGAAAATATTCATATTAACGAACACGTCCGTACAAACTTAATAAATTCTGACTTAATTTCTCCCATACAAAAAATTATTAAAGAAAATTTATATAATGTTGCAATGTTTACAAATATACATCGCACAATTGCTATTCCATGGATGCAAAACCACTGCAACATGATACACAAAATGGCGTCTAACAATGTGTACTTGTGGCACGACAGTGGGCATGCGAACTACATTAAGATATCTTTCTCTTGTACAGCAACTATATTACTTTCCCATGTACAGAGTCTATGGCCAAGCTCCACACATGCTTATATTTTATGTGCGAGGGATGAAGGTTATTTTGTTTATAAACGTAAGTGAACAAATTATTGCTGATTGCATCACTAGCGTGCCATATTCTGCTTAGGTAAGCTATGAAAACTGGCATAAGAATTTGTGATGCTGCAAGTTTATATGTTGTTGCCTTTTAATGCAAATAAATTTTGAAATGCTATTCTAAAACCATTTAATACATCCATTGAATCTATACTTCAAAAAAATGCACTAGAACTACATGTATTTTAAAGAGGTGAAAACATTAATGTGCATAGCCTTTAGCAGTTACGTAAATCTAAAATACATGTAAGTCCTATTCCTAGGTGTTTGAGATAGGCCTATCGTATTTTCATAGAAACTGAAACCATTTCAAAGATTAAATAGAAGTTGGAAATGATCACAAGATGTGAAAAAAGAAGTGATGAAATTAACTGTGCACATAATATCCATGTGGACTAGCCTGTAATACGACATTTACTAAAAACTGATCATTAATTAAAGATTTTTTTCCCTAGTACAACAGTGATCAGCACCACTGCCTCTCTCAAAAATTATAACTTCTGAGTGAAATGTATTTTGAAAGTTAAGCAATATTACAATGTTATATTTGGATTTAATGCTGCACATTTGTACATGTGTTCTTTTACTGTAAATGTGGGAAAAACTTTTAAATCTGTATGTAGTGGTATATTTTTTAATCAGATTTCATTCGTTTTTTGATAATTACATGGACGGTTACTAAATGTATCAACAATATTCGTTTACAGCAAAATTAAGTCTTCATTACATCAATTTATAATTTTTGTTAGGTAATACAAATTCTTTTGAAAACACCGAAATTAAGTCACAGCTTTTCTACTGAGAAACGTACTGCTTTTGGCATGTTCAAAAACCAAAATTTTCCTATCACTCTTTACAGATAAAAGAAATAAGTCAAGTGCCCTCTTTCAGCAGATAAGTACCAAAGCCCAAAAGAAGATATTAATAATGGCCAGGTAAACACAGCTGAAGAATTTTTGTGTTGCAGAGTGCAATTATAAGTTACACAAGAATTGTAGTATTTCGTGTAGGCCTAAAATATTTGGGCTAGAATTATTTTAGCCTGATTTCAAATGTGTTAACTGAACATTTGTGAACAGGAAACCACTATAGACATGCTTACAATTATTATTACCAGGTGCAAAGCAGCTGCATATAACAAGCAGAAAATGTTAACTGTGGTGTACACATCCCGATGAATGATATATGAACTGATACAGAAGGATGAAGAATTCTGGAGTGAGAAAATGGCAGAACGATTGTGTACGTATATTTCTCAGAATGTGCACACAGTGATTCATAATTTAGATTTGTAGTACATAATGTATGCAAAAAAAAAAATAATAAGTCTTAGGGGTTGCATTTTCCTAATATGTACAACTTTCATGACCATTTTTTATATCATTTGGAATACCCTAATTATAATTCATTTCAGCAGTTATATAAAAAATTAAAAGGAGGTATTGAAAAAAAAAAAAGTATAATTTGAAATACATTTACCCCAAATTGTAGTAAATTATTTTATCATTTAATTATGGAACAAAGTGATGAGTCTAACAAAAATTAATTAAAATAGAGAAATACAAAGAATGACAACTGGCTTATTTAAGTTAAATTCAATCAAAATAATATACTATAATGGTTGTCATCAACGTACAAGACGTCAAAGATAGTTAACACAAATGTTTTAAACTACCCACCAACAGCATTTTGGCCGACCTCCCGTGGCGCAGTTGGTTGGTGCGCTACCAATCTGGGATGCGAGAGGCTCTGGGTTCGAATACTAGGTAAGGCATGGGTGTTAATTTAAGTTAGGTTATAAGATATCTGTAAGCCGTCCCCTGCTAAACTTTCAAGCATTAAACTGGGGGACGTTAAAAAACCCTTTACAATATAATACAAACAGAATTTTTTACTATATTTACATTGCAACAGATGTGTGTGTATTGTGTGTGTGTGTGTGTGTGTGTGTGTGCTGTGTGTTGGCACATACACGTGTATATGCTAGGCACAAATATTGAAATTGCTAATTTGGCAAAAAAAAATCAGTAAGTTTCCAATGGGATTCCTCCACAGTTAATTAGTCGTAGCATTTAGTCTATAGCTTTGGGTTGCTAAGAAATAACTGCAACATGTTTTGGAAATTCCTCACCAGCCACAACCTGTTGTGGATATTTTTCGACCACCCACAATAAAAATCCATCATGGAAAATTTTACCAATCACATTTTGGGTGGTTTTTTCTCTTTCAATGAGCTACACTGATGTATGCATTTAACATATATATGCAGAAAAGCACACACACATACAACACAAATGTGTATTCTGGTCATTAAACTCCCTCAACTAGCGTTAGTGACTGTTGTCAATTTGTATAAAAATCAACACACCCCACCATGTTCAGGATAGATGTCAAACCCACAAACTAACACAGATTTTAAGCATAAAAATACGGTAATTTACACTAACAAAATCAAAATTAATTTACTGATAATAAGTTTAAGTAACATACTGACATACATATCAGTTTAATAAATTACTTAAAATGAAACTTGAACAATGATTGTCAAAAGGGAGACTTAGGAACAGCAGGCCTACTTATTGTTATTAAAATCCAATTATAGGTTTAACTAATTCCCCCCCCCACCCCAAAAAAAAACTAAATGTATTAGAAAATGTGAATTTTCTAATAATACACCGGGCAAACTACACATACGGTATGTCGAAATATTATTTACAGTGATTCGGCCCGCCATGATAACTTCAGTTATTCAAACAAGAACTTGGCTTATCATAGATCCAACAACTGGTCAGATATCCCCATACACACAAGCACGTCATTACACAAAGCAAGGCATTATAGTGAAACACAAATCTTATCACAAAAATAGCAATGAAAGTGACATGCTGCAAAAGTAATGCCACTACACCAATACCAATCTTCAATTTTTAGACCCTACTAAATACACAATTGGCTAACAAGCTCAATTAAATATAGGTACCGCGAAAATTTAAATGTGTTAAATTATCTCTACAGGATAGCCACTACAAAATCAGCTCTCTCTTCCAGGTTTACCAAACCAAATTTAATTCTAGTCAGCAAGCTAATTTTCACGAAATCAAACTGTGATGCTATGTGGCGAAATAAAATCCCTGAAGCAAGTACCTACACATTTGTCAGGTTTAACATTGCATATGTTGAAAACATTACTACAGTTTTATCACAAATAAATTGTAAAATTAAAACTATTCTTGTTCGCAACATATCTAATTTACAACTACATTCGCTGCGAAAATCTCCTTAAAATAATACCTTTACTATCACTGTTTTCTATCAAAAATTTGATTAAAATATTAGGCCTACTTTTACAATGAAGTTTGTCTTGATGTACCTAAAAATATAGTGCAGACATTTTGTAACACAGATATGGACGTAAGTGCATTGGCTACATTGTGTGCTGCACCTCAAACAGTGTGACGGTTTCAACGAAAACATGCAGAGAGGGTCTTGTGTGTCTGTGTGTGACATAACTGACAAAGTAAATATTTATCCAGCTCAAATGTCAATAAACATAACAAAGGCAAACTTTAAATGCTGGTACTACTACAATCTATAAAACTACTGAACACAGAAATTTTTACATTAGTTGCGATGCATTTATTGAAGTGTAGTTGGATGCATGAATGATGAAATAATTAAGAATACTTGACACACAAGTAGACGAATGTCATGCTTCCCAAGTTGAACATGGGTCCATAGTTGGCATGGGGACTAGGGATCTCATTTCTCACTTCGGCCATCTCGGTTCAAAACCCGATGGGGTTATGCTCAGATTTTGGCATGTGAAAATAGTGTTCTAAGATGCTTCTGTTGGGTGGATTTCCTTGGGAGTGTATCATGTTCCTTAGTGTTGTATTTCAGTGTTACTCCACATATTTCTCAATTTCATCCTCCCTGTCTCTGACGCAAAACTGATATTGCCAAAAATATCTAAATTCTCAAATTAAAAATAAATCTGGAATAGTAGGCTAACTTGTCAAGTACCTATATATTCTTAATTACAATATTCGGACTACAACGATTTACATGTTAACAACAATATAAAAACTACAAAGTGTATGCAAGTAAACAAAATTTTGTCAAACCTACCTTCATGTGTGCCTAATTTCTATTTCTTTGTTTTTATTTTGAAATTATTTTTTCCCCGATAGCTATATGGAGATGCGGACGCGAAACCTTTGCTCAAATGCCATTCCTATGATGAAATTTGAAACAAAACTGAAATGGTTATTGCTCATTAAAAATAAGCGATGTAGCTAAAATAGGCTATACTTATGCTGGGTATCTATTAAAATATTGAAACAGACACTTTAAAAAAGTTGAGATAAGCTGTGGCTCATTTCTGCACTGTTTTGTGTGTTCTTAGAACTATATTAAATGTAAGAAGACCTTTCAAAACCAAACCTAAATTCACAATACCTGAATCATAAGGGCCGACATGTTTAGGACATGCAGGACCGGTAGGTAATCAAACCATGTCGGAATAACATTTAACCCTATTGTATTTTGCAAGGCTTATCTTGTTGAGATTCACGAGAGGATTGTACTACATTCCATGGAAGTAGCAGGTATGAAAAAATATGTCTGTATTGTACAAAGGAGTGTTACAAGGCTTTGTTTACATGTATTGCCATGATATATTTGTGCTGAAGTATATAGACGAAGAGGAAACAAATATGCATCAAGTTTGGCAATCTGCTGTGAATTTTACTATAGTGATTTTTTCAGTTGATGACTGCCTATGTGTGCAATTGATGGTTAGAGGAATACTGCTACAGAGTTTGGTGTTTTGAGTGAATTTAACAATATGAAAGCTTGTAATTTATGAATGGAGAGTGCTAGTACGAGTGTTTCTTTGCAATTATTTCCATTCCTAGTGTTAAATCTAATTATTGTGCAGAAATACGAGTGTTGGTAGAGTTTAGACTCATTATAATGGAAGGTAAATGGTGCTATGCGTGAGTTATCATAAATGCATCACCAATGAGGTATATTCTCTGCTTACATGGGTGACATTTTTTTGTATTCATTAATGGCCTACATAGTCAATTTTAGCATGGAAATTGTATTCGGTGTAGTAAATTGCACTGTGTGGTATTGCATTTTAGAATGTAAATTGAAAAGCTTACATACTGTAACCTAACCATGTCAAATGTGGAAGACCTATTTGAATTATACCTAACTTCACAATAAGTTGCATTACTGTGATCCTGTGTAAATTATGTTTAAGCATAGTCCCCTTGCACTGAAAGATACTGTTCAAGCATAGCCAACAGTTACACACACAGCCAGAGTCCCAGCACCAACAGGGGATTAAATCTCCAAAACAGTGATTCTCAAGGTATGCTGGAAGCTTGGCGTATCACGTAAGCCCCATCACATTCAAAAATACTGTTCAAGCATAGTCAAAAATTATGCACTGAGTCAGAGTCAGAGAGTGCCAGTAGAGGAGTTAATCCCCAAAACAGTGATTCAAGGCATGGTGGCAGTTTTTGGAAGATAACCAGCGCAAAGCACTCAAAAATGTGCGAAGCTTTGAATTTCATGTATAAAGAATAAAAGAGTCTGTGTGTGCAGATGCAAAATACCATCATGTGATTTAATAATGGTGAAGTTCCACAAAGCTAGGTTAAATCTTCCAGCATTGTGTGATGAAGATGCCTGTTATGTATGTGTTCACTAAACAATTACTGTATATATCTCCATGCATCCAAGGACTGAATTTGAATTGTCTATGCAACTGTTAAATAAAAGGAAGAAAGAAAATATTTTCATGGTACAATGAGCACTTTTGAAAGCCCTGTTTAAGATCTACTTGTATGTATGGTGTGTATTCTTCCGCTATATGTAAGATTAACACTGCCATGGGTCCCATCGCTTTATTCATGCATCGGTCATGTGAATCTGTGAAATTATTAAAAATGAAAATATTTAACAAATTTGCTCATTTGTACACTTCGAAGAAAAAAAAAAAAAAACCAGGAAGTGAAAGAGATAATTTAAGCTATCAGAAATGTTTACCTAGCACTTTTTATACGACGTTAATATACAGAACTACTTCCCAGCCATCGTTACCAACTCTACTATGTGCATGTCACTCAGGGCGCCCATTAAAATAAATGCAGGAAGGAGCAGTGACTATTTCCTAAGGTTGATTGCAAAAGTGCTCACTTTAGCGTGAACAGCCTTTAATGGAATATTAATACAGTTTTTAATCATGAACATCGCGCCCCCCCCCCCCCCAAATTAACATAAATTGTCATCATTTTTATGCATTTCACCATACAATTTCATAGATCTTTATGATCCTCCCCACTATCACTAGTATCCTGATGCCTCCATTAAAATTGTGTTCAGTGTGATTAGGAATGTTGATTCAAACCATTTTCCAAATATTTTTAATAAAAGCACATTGCTTGTAAAAATTATTTTTATATAAATTTATATATTTTTTGTTTACATAGTTAATGAAAATGCCAGTGTACTAAAAATGTGCATTTTACAACCAACATTGCAACTGGATGACTTCCAACAGCATTGTAGATACACAGATTACTTACTTAGCTCAATAGCTAGTATAAACTGTTCACGGTAAACTGAGCATTTTTGAAAGCCCTGCTTAATATCTACTTGTATGCATATGTGTGTATTCTTATGCCTTATGTAAAATTAACATTGCCATGGGTCTCATCGCTTTATTTATGCGTCGGTGAAGTGCAACTGCAAAATTATTAGAAAAGTAAATATTTTAAAATTCTGCTCACTTTTACACTTAGATGCTGTACTGTTATAACTACTTACTGTACTGATCTATTAGGTATACATGTTAGTGTACAGATACAGAAACACACATTAAAAAATAGTATTACATGGAGAGCCCAGAAAGGCAGCAAATAAGTATAAGGGAGCCAGTTTACAGTCGCTACGTATTGCACGTCAAGCTGGGAAGGGCAGTGACACCACACTTTTTAGAATAACTTGTGCTGTATAAAATATGGATAACCTCAAAATAACTCAATCAGTTTAAATCAGTAGTATGCAGATTTGATTTATAGTCCAGAAAAATATTCAATTTCAAAATAATCTAATCAGTTCTACTCATATACTTTTAACTGGTTACTGATTACTTTATAAAGCTTAGCCAATGAAATAGCTTTGGATTAAGCATCATAATCACTGACTGTTCATTAAACATAATACACAAGTATCAATACTATTTGCATGAGACAACGCCAAAGAAACGCATAAAAACAAGACACCAATATTCTCAATTAAATTCAACATAGGACTCTTTACTAATTAGCAATTGTAGCAAACCCCTTCAAAGAGACACAAAAAACATATTTGCGATAGCACATAATTACCCTTCATACAAGTAGCAAGAACAAGACATTAGACCCTAAATCAAATCAAGAGAAAACATACACTCTAGACTAAACAAGGCATATCAATTCAAGTAAAAACATATTAGCACTTCTGTACTGATCTGTGCATGTAGAAAAGGTTCTTTCT
This sequence comes from Dryococelus australis, assembly GCA_029891345.1. Taxonomy (NCBI): domain Eukaryota; kingdom Metazoa; phylum Arthropoda; class Insecta; order Phasmatodea; family Phasmatidae; genus Dryococelus; species Dryococelus australis. The sequence goes on from CM056994.1 coordinate 199,461,655, forward strand.
GAAAATCATGAAGAAAGTTTTACTGAATTATTAACGAGTGTAAAAATTATCAAAGGAAAATGAATCATCTCTCGTGACATGTATATTGAAACAGTTAAGTACGCGAGGGAAGAAACTGCCTTGCAATTTACACATGCTACGTAGAGACGTAGTTCATTTCCAACAGCAAACTTATGTTAAATTTTGGCACAGCTCTGACTGACAAAATTCTTGAATAAAATCAGGCCACTAGGGTTATTTTTCGGCCCTTCTTAAATTTCTCTGCAAAATTTTAAGAGGCAAATAAAAGTTCAGATCAGCTGTAATCAAAATTTTCTGAATTAACACGTAGAAACTTTAAAATCAAACGGTTGCATCTGGACGTGATGGATATACCGTCCATGAATACCTCAATATTGTAGAATGAACCTCTGCAGAAGTCGAACATGATGCGAAGATGTGTTGGCTTCGGAGATCTTAAAACACTCCAAAATCATCTACTCTCGTACCATCAGGCTTCTTCTTAACACGCTCCTGGAAGGCCTAACAATACTTAGCTTTCCCGTAATGAATATAGCCCAAAATTACATTGGTGTACAGTCTGTATAACATCGGTAACGAACAGTGTCCGAAAATGATGTAATTCTGGTGAATTACTCAAGGCTTACCTTGTGTATATTGACGAGAGGAGTGTACTACGTACCATGTTACTAGCAGAATAAATATACATGTAGTACAAATACGTTCTGAGATGGTGTCTTTATACAGTAGATGTGCGTCACCATTTTTTGTTAATATATATTCGGTGACCAATGATACACAGATAAAGGAAACAAATACACATCCTAATTGGTTTACATGACAGGTGTACATATTGCAAGAACATTGCAAGTTCAGTTTTAGGACTGCCTTTTTACCGGCGGTCACGTGTGATGTAGCTGTCCATTTTTGCAACTCATTGTGTTTGAAGTGTTAATTCAAATAATTGTGTGATAATACGTGTGTTTCTATGGTATTATGTTCATGGTAAATGTGAAAAAAGAATAATTGTGCGATAATGTGTGAGGAATTTCATCAATTAGGATACACAATGTGTTCTACGAGCACCGAGTGAATGAGTAATGCAATTATTTCAGTTTGTGATGGTTATATTAATTGTAGATAGTGGCAAGGTGTGAAAATATTAAAATAAACTGAAAACTGCTTTTGTGTAGAAATGTTGAGGAGTACAAACTTTAAACTTTCAGATTTAGTTTTAACAAGTTATTTTTTACTTTGATTACAATATTTGAGGACCCCAGATAATGATGAATAAGAATTATTGAGCTATGAATGTGAAACAGTTTTCTTTGTGAAGCACCACTTAAGAGGAGGCACAGGTGCGAAGGTAGGGGAAGTAGCATGTGAAGCGGCGCCAATGACGTCACTAGCATCATATACGAGCTCAGTGTAGTAGAGGTGACAAGAATTCAATTTACCACAAAAACACATCTCTATGAAACCTGCTCAATTAGATAGGGCATTAAATGAAGCACTTTCAAAAATCGGCACACACATGAACATTAAGATAAAATTTGCACTAAGTACCCCATCTAGTATTTGACTTACCAGACGTGTCAATGGGTTCTCACTGAAACATAACACTGGTTTGGCACATAACACTTTCATATAGTGCAGCTTGCACACACAAAATCACTTGTCAGAAACAATAGATGAACTTAATATGTTACATGACAGGTGTACATATTACAACACTTTAGACAAGATTCACTACCAGAAATAATAGGCCTTGTGTTAGGTTTTAGCTTAATTACAAAAGAATTATATTGAAAAGTAATGCAGAAAATAGGTAAATACAGAGAAAATTTAAGTAAAATATCTTTACTCAGAAAATCAAAACAAAAAATTATTAATTAAGTGTGAAAAGAATAGGTGTCCAGAAGGTAGAAAATTAAATTAAAAATTAATGATTCCTACACTCCCAACAGCTACCAATATATTAATTTAGTGCAAAAGTCTCTTATCAAAAAGCACTCTGCGTCACATCAGTTTCAGGCATCGCAGTAGACATCTGAATCCCGTGAACTTCTGGGATTATTACTTAGGCCCTCGTTCACAAGATCAATGTAAGGCTAATCAAACTTTCCAAGCATTATATACAGTGGCAGGATTCAGTGTTCATGACTAGCAGAAAGTTACCATCGAAGCATGTAGCATCAGCCACTGAAATACTTAGCTGGCTCAAGATGACGGTATCTGTCTTCCCAAGCCGACACTAAAAATTTAGTTTAAATGATCTGGTCTCTTCCAAAACTAGCCATGTGATCTCCTACAGCACACTAAACTCTGCCGAAGTAAAATAAACTAACTTTACGGTGGCGCACCTGAAAATTCATGTGGATCACAAGAGACCTCTAATAAGTGTGTCCTTTCCCTTTCGTGATGGCAGCAGAGCTGCTTAGCCAAATGGGGTTCACATCCTCTCAAATTTGAGATGGCGGAAGTGCCACCCACGTCATATCCGATGATGTCATGCATCGAGGTTAGACCTGGCTGGGCACTTAATCAGTCCACTTTCAAGTATTACATAGAGAAAGTTCAAATACTATTTATCTTTCAAAATTACTTCTCAAAATATTATTCTGAGCTCAGATTATAAACATTCTTGTGTATAATACCAGAAATATATACAATTTGCACAATAATACGTAAGAACATAAAATTAAATATTCAAGAGAAAATAAACAGGCTTAATTTAAACCAAAATTATGCTCGAATTCAGGGCTGCAAAATTAGTATTCCAATAAACATCAACAGTAAAAATTAATAAATGTAGGTTATATGTAAACAACAGCATTCAGTGTATCAAAACCAACTTGATAATCTATTTTACTATAAGGGCTATGTACTTTAAGAAAATTGCGGGGTATGAGTGTAACATATGTACGTTTTCATGATAAAAAGTTTCCCCTCAAATTACCTCCAATTCATAGTCCTCCCAACTATATAAATTGTAAATTGTAAGGTATTGTTCAGTTAGAACATGCAATTAAACATGTTATTGTGATAAAATATTACGATTATATAAGGAATATCACAAAAAAACGTGAATTGCAATACGACCTAACCAAACAATACGTAAATTCACAATATTGCAACGTGTTGCAGCTGGCGCCGACTCAGTTGCCCCGCGCCGTAATCGGAGACCCACATCGGAGACCCACTTCCTGGAACGATGCGCTCGTGAATGGCTGCCCTCTTCTGGGAATTCCGTGAATGCCTACAGTGGTGAGACTTGCTGGCGTCACAGACCTCCTCTCGCCTGCTAGAGTTTCCGATACGTTTAGCGCCGATGCAAAAATGTTCTGGTGAGACTGGCTGGCGCCTCAGCCCTCCGTGACGCATCACACGAGTTGGGGAAGATTCTAGGCGGTGGCCTAAGACACTATATATACAGCCATAACCCAGCAGCCAGAAGTCATTGATGGAGGCCACCTGTGCACGACAGAAGAAAGTGTGGACGACGACTGGAGATTGCAGGACGACGGGGAGTGAAGTGTTCGTGGCGTGAATTGACAAGAGGGTGTGAAACTGATGAGTGAAGCCCATTGTGCATGAGGGCGCTTGGAGGACTCTAGAACATTGCGAATGGTGGGACATGGACTGAACTGAGGAGGGACTGAATGGAAGTGTAATACTGATTTTATTGTAAATATTCGAACTGTCAAATATGGATGCATAAATTATAAAATAATTGAATAGGTTGATACACTGTTGGGACTGATCTTTGATTATTTAATTTCATGGATTTCTTTGTCGTAATTATAAATTTTATTAATTGGTGACAATTGTGAACAGTAAGTGATTTCAATTATGAAGTTGTTTATTTCTCATACTGTACTTTACACTTACTTGTTTGATAGCATCTATAGCCTATTATTTATGTCCTGATCCAAGTTTGTTTACACTCACAAATATTTTGCTTTATTTTTCCAGAGCAGAATTTATGTTTGTGTAATAACTTGGTCATCATTTCACAATTTTTTTTGTATGGACACATATAATTTAAGCTCAGCCAGTTTTGGAATAGACTCTTCCTTTTACGTATGTGATATATGGGGATTATTAAGCACCTGAACAAGCTTAGGCTAGTATAGTGATGTCTAGGGAAGTGATGTTTATGACATTTCCATATGCCGTGTAAGGAGGTTGTGAACCCCGGACTTAAGGAAGCCCTGCCGCCATCAAGCAAATTTAATGGACGTTGGTAATTTGAGCTGCCACTATATCGGACTAATCTTGTGGTCCACCAGCCTAATTTAGGTCAATTAGTCACAGAGCTGAGTGTGAACAAGGTTTTTCACTTGAGGCACGATAAGAAGAGGCCTAATTAAAACCTAGCCTTGTAGTGCTCCGTTAAGAAGTACGTCTCCTGCAGCTGGTCAGCTAAATATTTGACTGAATCTTGGTTGCAGTGTGTAGAGTTTTTCACGTACTGATCCCATCACTCAATGAAAATTTGTTTTTGTGTAAAATTTGCAAACTTTTATCATCAGTAAGTTAGGGCCTAAGTATTTTAATTAATTATGTGGACCTTACATTTCTCGGTGGTCCGGAGATGCGGAAACATCTCAGGTTAAAATCTACCTGAGCATTCGCAGAGTATTAAAACATATGAACATTAAGGATTATAGTGTGTCTGAGCCAATTTCTACTGATATTTAATTTTACCCATTAAAACTTCACATTGTCTTAGTCTCTAGTATTGTGGTTGTACTTCCATATAACTACATTTACTTTGACAGTGAAACCCAACAAAATTGCACAGTTTTTCAATACAATTTAAAGAACAAATAATTCTAATAAATTTTCTTCATTTTAATTTCACCACTCATCTTTTATTCCTTATAATTTTAGTTGATATTTGGTTCTTTGATTTAAGTGGATTGCATTATGTATGGTGTTACAGAGATAACAATCCACACAATTCACAGTAAGCTTTGCCTAGTGTTAAAGCGTAGGTATTTTGTGATAGTTTTTCGGGCTATACTATTCTATTTGCCAGTGATTTTATTGAGTGACTATTCTGTTTTGCCATCACTATTACGGAAATAAGGTGTTTCTGTAATCAAACAGATTATGTTAATTTTCTTCCTTTCTACACAAGTGGCATCAGAAACTCGCTACGTAACGCCAACTCCCCTACCTACCCCTCCATCATCAGGCCTAGGCACCACTCTATCTGAGAGCCTTATATATGACTTTTGTTCCTTATTTCTCATTTACTTCCTTTATACGCTATGACACTGATTAGCTGGTAGGTCGTCGCAAATATTTTATTTGTTATGCAAGATTCTACTTAACTGCGATACTGCTGAGTAGGTGCTATCTAAATAATATTTTCTTTGTTTTCACACCCCTCAGTATTTTTCAGCAACATAGTTAACTATTTTAATTCTCATTATGCAGTCATTTTATATTCTTACTAACGTCTCTCACATCTCCTTTCTTAGGCCTACATCTTACATTAAACTAACACAGCCTAAATAATGTTGTAAATAATTTTGATAAAATTACTTTTCAAAAAGATGGTACTGAAAGTTCTTCAAACTTCACTGCATTCAACTTACACAACCACCATACACAAATATATTAAATAGTTACGAGGTTAACATTTTTCTAGTTTCCATATTTACAGTGCCATTCTCCATCACTGCTAAACAGTGACATTAACCAAGTTACTTTTTTTGCCTTAACAGTCAGAGACTGAATGATACAGGAATACGAATATTAGCAATATCTAACCAATGCATCCCTTAACCCGCAGTACAGAAAAAGTCTTCAGTGACATCAATTAAAATAAACCGTTCGTTTATTTACAACAAACCAATCTAGCCCTATTCTTCACTATTTACTAAATAGCAATTAATGCATTCCTTTACGTATTTTTCAAAGTGTTTAAAACTAAAGCAACTCAAAATGAGTGTTGCGATACTCAGGAATTACCTGTTGTCTCATAATCTGCTGCGATGGCACATGTCCATTTGTGTGGTTTAGCATTCCGCTTGGCTCCCCTGCTAGCCACTTCATTTAGTTTACAGGTATATAAACAAATATGTCCCGGCAAATAAATTGAAATTACCACTGTAATAAACCAAACTAAATCTCGTACTTAAAAATCTGACAGTTCGGAATGAAATAAGACAATGGCAGGCACGAATTTTTAGGGCACTTTGAGAAAAAGTAGATATTCATTAATTAAAACACACATGAAAAACATAAGAGTTTACCGCACATATTCACTTAAAATACCAAGCATCTCTTCCAAGAATGAAACAACACGACCCGCAATATAAAACTAAAAAATTTGCCGACCGACAACACAACAAAGATCCAATGACGCGCACAAGTACAAAGCCCGGACAAAGTCAAAACACTTTAATGAATAAAACGACACTATTTACAATATGATGTCAAGTGTTTTAAAATTAGTAAGGCATTATTGATATATAACTTTCTGTCCGCGATATAAGATTAACAGCGATATACACAATATTAACGCTATGTACCCTATGCCGACATAGTGTCATACATCGCTGCACTACTTATCATGTTAGGTAACACTGTAACATTTAAAGGTAAGGCACAGAAAACAAAATTTCAAGTTATTTACTGAGACAAATTCAACCTAAACATTTTGAATTAAACTAACAAAACTTTGAACTTTTACAGTAATTAAGTTCAACATTCATACTCTTAAAGGGAATTTTACTTTGTATAAATTAGTAATGTTGTGCGAAGAACTGAGAGCAACAGAAAGTCTATTATTCTTATTTATGGGTTGTCAATGGAACTCAACATAGTAGTTTGTGCGCGGTGTTGAGATTTCAGTATAAAAAGCAATAAAATAAATAGTTTATAGCCATGTCTGAAACGGCCAATTTGGGGGATATCGACGTTATTTTGTGTGTCACCATATCAAGAATAACTCACTCTCAAGCATTTTCACGTAACTCCATTGTCTTGTGAATAACTGATCATATTTCTTTCTAGCCAACATCAACCTTCTCGTTAATTCTTCGCTCCCTGCAATTAACTTTCCATTTCGAATAATAACAAATCACATTGTGGTGCTTCGCACTGCAGAAACCTCATGTAAAGTTGTTTACAGTCAGATTTATTTATTATTTTAATTTTGTCTGCAAAATACACCGAACGTAACACTATGTTTATAGTGACACTGTAACTAAAAAAATACTTTATTTTGTTGAGAATAGACACAGTGGTGTGTTTACCAACACGAACTTGTTATTGTTTAGACATTGAAAGACATATTTAAAGGTAAATTTGTCCACTCGTGTGCATAACTGGTTTGAATGAACATATTTTTCATTTTCTTTGTAGTCACGTAATTCAAATAAATGCTTAGCTGTGGTGACATTTTAATCCATGAGCCATGCAGATTTATGTCTATAATTTTTAATGATCGATTCTGACGTGTTATTACTATCAATATGAGATATAGGTAAGTGCTATGCACAGTGTTTTGCTATGAAGACAGGCGAATTCAAACTTAATTGTTATCAGCCAATCCCGGTTGAGCTGATTTGGGACTTCCGCATTAATGTCTGGCGTGGATGTGTAAGCCCTGAATTCGCCCAGTAGCCATGAAACCGTGAGGACATCATATTTTAAAGGCACGAGAGTTTCGTCGATGATGGGCCGTGGCATTGCACCTGGTTCCTAGTCAATTATCGTTTTAGATACTGAGTTTGTGTTAGGCGACCTTGATTTCCTGCTTCTTCAGCTCCAGGCAAGGTAAATCAAGTATTTTGAGGTGTGATATATGCGGGAACCAGAGCCAACGGCGTCATCTGCGACATGTAAACTCGGAGGTTTGAAGGTGCGGCGGTATGATTGCAGTAAGGCAGATGGGTTCATCTATTTGAATCCGCAATGTTGCGGATATTAACGAGTGGGTTTTGAAATAATTCTTACCAAGCTGAATATGAGATGGGTTCTGGAAATTACACAGTTTCACCTTTTAATTGGAAGATGTATTTTGAATGCCCTATTAATGTGATTGCATATAAACTTTATTTTGAGCGCTGATGTCAGTTTGCGCCAGAAGCCCACACACTAATGAACTAAACGGAGAGTAATTTGTTTGAAGAGAAGAAGCTTTATCTCATTAAATTACAAAATTTTCATTTTATTGATTGCTGTTGGATGAGATAGTTTTCTTTTTCAATTTGAGAGATGAATTGCTTGAAAATCAATTATTGTTTTTGCAGTTATTACTGCAAGCCCTACTCAGATCAGTTGTATTATAGTAGAGCTTTCTTATTTTGCCTGCCAAATGATCTTATGAAGGTGTAAGAACCTATGTATGTTGTAGTGTAATTTTCTCGGAAAGTGTTTTCTATATTTGATGCATCCTCATGTTTCTCACTTGTAAGGGTTTTGTTAGCTGCGTTTCATGGATTAACTTGTTGCTACAAGTTGATTGGATATGTTCTGATTTCATGTGTTGCCTATGTTTTTTTAAAAATGAAAGTACTAGACTGTGTCTTCTGATAATGTCTTGTGCTAAAGTGCTATGAAGAATATATATATATATATCTCTGTGTGTGTGTGTCTTTCTGAAGTGTTTGAACTCCTTATCAATTGTCTGAAAAATGCTATGCCAGTGTTTAAAATGTGTTGATTTGAGTAAAAAGGGGGTTTTCACAAATTTTTGTCTGATTTAGCTTCTTGTAGCATGTTGGCCTAAATGTATTACATGTGTTGAATGAAAAAATCTTATTGGAATACTTACTCGGAATATTTCCAGAAACATTTTACTGGATTGGATTCACAGGCATGATCTATTTGATTAATATCATTGCAGCAAAGAAATGCAATTTGAAATGGTGTGATTTTTAAGATTCTGATGACTGCTCTGTTTAATTGGTGAATAATCTTGGTAAAACATTATTTGAATTTAATTGATGTTGCTAAGATAGCAATTAATTTATCTGCTGGATTCAGAAAAGTACGAGACTTTGCACATTCTTACTTCTAAGGCAATTCTTAGTATTAAGTACATGGCGCCAAGGTTCTAGGGTCTGAGAAAAGTTGATTTAGTTTATTTTGTCATTGTCATTTATTTTCTCTGGGCACTCAAAATAATTTACACCACCATTTATAAATTTTCGAATTGTATGTGTTTTCCGGTTGTAAAGTTAGTTGGGGTACTGTACTTACAGCTTGCATCAACACCTCATCAATATTTACTCTTACACCCTGTCAGAACACTACAGTTATAATCTTTTTTGACAATTTTAATATAACATATGAACTTTATTTTGAAATAACTTCATGTAGATCTCTTATTTTCCATTTCCCGTGTGCATATATCCTGCAGCGTTGTAAAAACAGTAAATATTCCACCACAATGCTGGTAATAAAACGTAAATAAACAACAGCAGACGATTTTACGGAACTATCTGAGCAGTCGGTATTGTTGGCGGGAAACTTATTTACATTTTACAAGTACAAAAATTAAAAAGGTGGGTGTATGCACACGTTTACGATTATGTTTGTTTACAAAAATAAGCTTCTCTGATAGAAAATATCAGTTTTGAAGTACGATCTGCTTAAGTATTCTTGTGATATATCGAAGTTAGGTTAGGAACAAGTAAACATGACAGGCTTGTCGCCTGTTTCCATTGACTGGAATTAAGAACCATACTCTATAATCAAGAACAGAAGTTTTCGCATGAGAGCGCTGTTTCTGGAGGGTTCCTCTGGGCAATCGGAAGGGAGAGGGAGAAAGCTGACCCCCACTCACTAATCCCCCTTCTTTCAACTTTGAAACCCTCCCCCTAAAGTAGACCACAAATCATCAGGGAGGCGTTAGAGTGACAAGGGGGGTATGTTATCCATTTTGTAGGATTGTAGTGTGTCTTATATTTCAACTTTTTGAGCCTCTCTATGGTGAAGTCAGTATGGGCAAATGATAGTAAGCCTGCGGGGGAAGGTATAAGCATGATTTGAGACAATTGTCACACAAGAAGGAAGGCAGGGTTATTCTATGGCTGCAATTGTTGTTTGTGGATATTTGATTCCCAAAATCAGTGCGATCGGTGTTATCCCTGGAGTCTGTGTACATGCGACCATTTCGGTCGGTGAAAAAAATTTTCCTTAGGGCCGGGGGAGGGGGAGGCAGTGGCAATTGCCCATTCCTTTTCTTCTTTGGCTGTAATCGGCCTGGATAGCATGTATTTCCACCAATTTTCTTCACATTTGGGGGGGGGGGGTTGCCTTTCTGTGCCCCGCTCTCCCCCATGAGCAGTTAGGCCCTTCGTAGGGCTTACACCTTAAATTTTAGGTCTTAAGTTGTAAGTATTAAGTCTGAAGTCGTACTTTCACCATAATTGCTACTGCATGTCAGGATGTGCGAGCCAGCACCGATAGGCAAAAATGAGCACGTGTCGAAGTTCCCAGACAACACTGCAACATAAATACTAATTCGTATGGTTACCTACTTCATCTTTGGTGGCTCAGCCTGTGGTTGGCCCAGCCCCTGGTCACCTCATTAATAAAATAGAAACTTTTTTGAGGCCACACTGTGTCCCAACCGAGAGGGATAGCGGTGTGGGTCAAGAACCTGCACACCCTTGAAACTTTGGCTGACAATCCTCCCCCTTCCCCTCATTTTCTTCGAAATACTTTACGGTCGAAATGCGATAACTGGAGGGGTGTGTTTTTCACCTTGTTTTCAGCCTGAAGGGGGGTGGGTAGTTTTTCTATATCCCCACCCTACCATGATGGGAATTTAGGTCCTTAGAACCTACCCCCACACCACCCTCCTTCAGTAAAAAAAATTACACAGCTCCACGCCTTTTTCGCCTTCAGAAAACACTATATGGCTTATTTGTATAGTATTTTGTCCAAATATGGTATTTTACTTTCTTTTAAAACCTTTATCCCCACTAAAACAAGTTTAAAAAAAAAAAAAAAAACATATGCATGTAGTTGCATACTGAAGCAAATTGCAGAGAAATCTGCACCTAGGTAAATATCTCGGCTCAAGTGCAATTGCTCTCACTGCACATACGCGGTCGACACATGCAGCTAACAAGCAACTTGGCTTTCATTTTATAATTTTCAAAAAATATGTTTAGCTTAGTTGTTGTCGATGGCAAATTGTGTAAATTACTAAATTGGAGTGATTTCAACAACAAATTGAAGTGGGTAGAATGGAAAAAGGATCTTTTCTGAGGGTGCTTCTGGATTTACTTTTCAGAAAAATGAAACACTGTTATTTACATCAAAACAGTCGAAAAATAACTTTTTATTGAAGTGCACAAAATTTTTTTGCTTATTTTTGGAGGGGGGATTAGTTATGGAACTCAAAAGAGTCTTGTTTAATTAACTGTCGAAGGGTGCGGCTACGATTAGAGATAAAAATGCTTATGGCGCGACATGCAAGACGAATATCGCAAGAAGTCTGTGAATATAACTGACGATGGATGATGGTGCAAAAGATGGTCAGTTTTAAGGTTAGGAGTTGGGGTACTATATTTACAGTGAAAATTCTTCAAACCTCTGTTGTAGTACTTGGGTGCCAGACATTGCATGGAATGCAATTTCAACTTGGAGTGTAGAGCTAAATGCTTCCTGCTTCCTCATGGTCGTGTGCCGATGGCCGAAGGCGGCATCATTCTGGTGTTGCTCCTTAATTAGATATTACTGAGTTACACATGATACGCAGTGGATTCTTAGGGCGAACCACAGGCCCACATATTACACTGCGAATAAACACTGAAAAAGTACACGTAAAAACACTTTGCAAATGCTCATGAAATTGCTGAAAGGTGGGGGCCTGCACCCTTAAAGCCAGTAGGCTACCCGAATGAAGATACACATGATACCTTTGTGTAAATCAATGGTTTTTTATTGAAAACTCTTCTACTGAGAGACACTTCACAATCGTTCCCAAGCTTCAACCCGCCAGTAAGGTAGCACTGTACTAAAAGGTGCGAGACTACAAAATAATTAAATGGGAGTTATGACTTCCTGGACGATGCAATTGGCCTTGTGCCATGGTGCCTCAGTGGGTAGAGGCAGGATTTAAAGAGCGGTAAAATTTTGAACGTTATTTTACCCAGGATGCCAGACATCGCTGGACGATATCATGTGAGTAGGTAGATACAAGGTTTCCTCCAGGATCGTTCGGCCGACGACCATTGCTATCCTAGACTGCTGCTCCTTAAAAATGCGGTGTACAATTATTCCAAATGCGTAGGGCACAGTGGTCTGTTCGTGTCAGCTTCCACACCCATGTTACGTAATATTGCGGCATAGAAAAGCTTGCAGCTTAAGTTGACGCAGTGACTTATTGGCTAGTCACATGCCTATGCTTACACACATGGTACTTGCACATTAACGAATAAATAAAATACATATTAAGACACTAAAGAACAACACTTCTGGTGAATTAAAACTATGGAGATTGAATGATTAAAAAACAAAAGTTGAAGGCTGGCTGAGCACGTGAAACCCAGGTCGCAGTAACATGCAACCACACCCCTGAGGTGTTCATAGCTGACTGACTTGCACGCCTTGGCACGCAGGCCGAGTTTGGCAGGCCGGTGGGCCACTTGGACCTATTCATAGCAATGCAAAATACATTATAACCCTTTGCTTTGCATACATTGCCCTGGAACATACATAAAGAATTCTTAAAAATAACATTCCATGTGGAACACTGTTTACATTTGAGTGAATGAGGTGAGGATGGGACATGTTGGGAATAATTCAAAATTAAACACTGAAAAACAAACTTTACTTACTGCAAAATACATTGGGGTTGTTTCTTTGCCTAAATAAAGTAAACATGTGAATGCCCATGTTAGCATATTACACACAAAATCCTACATGAAATATATCACTGAAAAACAAGGTCTATTTTATATTACTACACTACAGTGGGTGTTCTGACATCACGTGCTCAAGTTTGCATTGTGTTGTGTCCACACTTGCACAGCACTGCACTTGCTGCTCCTCTCATTGAGTGCCCATCCCAACAGCGCACTTCGTGGTACCGCAGCTGTCAAACGACATTCGGACAGGACACGTGACACACATCGCAATCAATGGGAAGCAGAGGGGTGGAGAGCATTGGACGACTATAAAACAAATGTTTCGGTAATTAAAAGTCTATTACAATGAAACAATTAGTAACAAAAATTGAAGTGCCGCCTGAACGTGCAAAACGTGACCCCGTCGTTCCCCACGTCCACACCCTCGAGACGTAGAGATATGACTGACTTTCCTCGTGCGACATGCCGGCCTGTGTTTGTGAGCAAGCAGACCACGTGGACTATTTTCTTACACCAAGAATTAATAATACTAACACTCACTTTGCCTACATTCTCGCAACTGCTACATGAATACAAAGCAAGACATGAAACCCTTTAATACATGAAAAGCAGTGGATGAAATGAAATAAGGATGGAACACGTGAAGAATAAAAAGTATAAGAAATTACAAAAAGGTACACTGAGGCCGCAGGAGCTCTAAAACACATTAGGGTTTTATTAAATCTCGTTGTGTGACAAGGCATCCCTGAGCATCTTGTATTCTAGTCTTGCTAGCTTTTGTCCTGTTTCACCAGATATACTTACTGTACACATGCAGGCATGTGCATGTGTTTGCTCTGCATTTTACACTTTTTCTGTTGCACCAGTGTTGCACTTGGCCCCACTGGTCGCACTCGTGTAGTGGTTGTTCCGACGTAACCGATGGCAGTGCTCTGCTCAACTGATGCGCACGAGCGGCCGATAGAGTGTTGATCTTTGCAGTGGACGCCGGTGACAGTAAGCAAATTATCTTCCGAATAGTGGATGGCGTCAAACGCCCCCATCTCCGGTGAAGCCATTTGCAGTCGTTGCGTCACTCAGAACAGGAGCACCTCATCTGCTTTCTGTGGCAAGGGCATAGCGCATAGGTCTCTCTATGCACTGGCTGTCTCACGTCGTGCCTCTGCTGCTTCTGGTGGGTCTGCATTCTGCTGTGTGTTGTGGCATTACCGCAGGTGGTGTAGTCTCATGGCGGATGTTTTCGCCTATTGGAATTTAGAGCAGTATAGAGCCGGCCGACTTGCTACCCTCGCTGTCCCCTTCACTGCTTACTTGTCCACTTCCATCACTGTTGTGCATGTGCTGATACTGGTAGCAACCTGGTAGCACCGCTTCTAAAGGCAGGACTTGCTCCTTGACCTCCTTACCTGAAGAGTGCATTACCATGCTAGGAGATAGATCCTTTGCTTCCACATCCTCCAGAGAATATACCAGTGATGCTCCCAGATCTTTAGCCCAAACGATTGCGCATTATGGTATTGCACTGTTGGACACCTTAATGCGGGCCTTCGGATTACCCCTGCCAACCCTTGTGCATCGGATTATGCCAGACCCCTATTGCAGATTCCTCAAAGATACCTCCATCACTGTTCTTTCTGTAAACCCCCACCCCCCCTTTTTTAACCATATATCTACACACAAAAATTTGTAATCAGGTCCAACAATAGCAAGAAGTACAACGGCAAATGTTTTTTAAATTACTGAAATACGTTGAACCAGTATTGTCAGGGCACCTTATTGTTACGTGTTTTCCATCTATAGAGTCAATGCATTTTGGAAACTGCCGTTCTGTTAAAAATCCATGTGAAACCTTCATCCATGTGCCATTTGTAGGCTCGGGCATATAAAGGAGCTGCCTTATTTTCCATATTGCATGACAGATTTCTCGTACGATTCTTGCAACAGTTTAAAAGCTAACTCTGTAGTTACGGCCAATGGTTTAATTAATCTCCTGTCGCCATAGACCTGAAAATGAACATAACAAAAAGTGATTGCACAAACCGAAAAATTTATATAAGACTGGACAATGATAAGATTACTTCATTAGAGTCTACAGAGGAATTTAGTAACACTTTGTATTTAGTTACACACATTTGCACTCAAACTTCTTAGGTGTATAATTTCTTCAGATTCTTGATTTTCATTAAGATGAAATAAATGTAATGAGACTTAAGTTTAAAACAAATCAATTGTTTCTGGTGAGTTGGTTAAAAAGAAGTAGAAGGATATCCGTAATTGCTATGCAAAGTACTTGTAAAGTTGATGTGAACACACCATTCACTTGTGCTTCTCTGACCATTTGTTCCAAATTGCCAATCTGCTGCATACTACACTATAGAGGCGAGTCGAACAAGCCCAAAGTGCATTGGAATGGCCGCCGAGAATAACATCTTTGCTTTTCTTCGGTGACCCGAATCGCATATCTCACAATGGCCATTTTATTGCTATACAACAAGTGGGAATGCTTGCTGTAAATGAACAAACGAATAATCACTGCATCCCAAATAAAACCAGGGCAGTTCGGCGCAACAGCAATTGGAGGTGGGAAGTGAGTTTACCGCACAGCAGTGAATTCGTTACGTTAAGTATGCTTACTTCAATGAGCCCTGTGGCTGATACATCGTCTGTGTGCAGCGTGTGTCAAGTTAATTAGGTTAGGGATTAGCATACACTGTTTAGATATTAGTTTCCATCTGCATGGAAGGGAGGTTAGTAGTGTCCTCTTTGTAGTCGTATATAGCACCTTTTAATACTCAATGCATCTCATACTGCACCTCATGGGATGCAAGTGCATTGTCGCAGGACGTTCTTTCATGCACCAGCACACCTGAGGAAACAAAGTGCAATGCTCCAGCGAGAAGAACTGTTTGCACAAAGAAATAAAAAGGAATAAGTAGAGATTTTTAATTCACAAACATGTTAGTTTAAGCAATGCACTGATGTTTATAGAGTTTGAGATACAATTTAATTGAGAGAAGTGTATATGTTATTATTAGTAACACTCATCAGGTCGGGGTTTCTGAACACGCCCCGACAATCTTGAGGGCTGGCCGGCACCATGCTCGCAGTATGTCTCCGCCACCAGAGTAAGTAAGAAGCACATTCGTTCTCACGTTTGTGCGAACCCTTGGTACAACAACTTTTAGGCAACAATCATTTAGCTTATCCATAGATGTAATGTATAGGAACATTTCATTCAATTCTTAGTGCGGAGGGGAAACTGCACTTTTTCCAAAATGTAACGCAAATTAAGTTCATTGGCTTTACACCGAATTGCAGTTATGCTTACTGATGGTCCTCAACATCAGATCTGCTTCAACTTAGTAACATGTGCAAAGTATGTTCTTGTACATGAAAGGCAATAATTAAAATGTGTGAATGCAGTTTCCGTTTGTTTCATAGTCTTAACTTTGGGTACGGCACCCTACAGCCGAGTATAGAGAGAGCGAGTGAGAGAGAGAGAGTATGTTGGCTTTATGGGACCTGCACCCTCTTGCAGAGTAGCTTCTGTTTTTTACGAGTAAAGTATTGCAACTACGGGTCCGGTACCCATGAATGCCGAGTAAGATGTGTTTTCGTATTAAGTGCGTACCAGGGCCTGACATCTGGCAACTTACAATGGTAACATATGATAACATTATTAGCATCAGTGTTGGCAAACACAACGAATCACCGACAACAGCACCTGTAAGATGGCGACTCCAGGGAAACCCCATTGGCCATCGGCCCACGACCCCACCAAAGCTGGGGTCGTGGGCCGACTGAGCTTGGCGTCCGGGCACATCAACTCATCCCAATCTTGGGTAAGAGACAGGGTGAAGTCACCATCAACACCTCCCCCAAGAGTCTGCCCATGTCAAAGTACGAAGACAAAGACAGGCCAGGCAGCTGAATCAGCATTACGATACAAACACTTCCCATGGGCTAAAGTTCCTGAATCCTTACCCGTCAATTGTAACACCAAACTATGATGACATGCATTTTCAGACATTTCGCAGTATACTTTAACATCTTCTAAATTTGTTTTGTCAGCATTTTCAAGCGACTGGAAAATATTTATTAACACTACCATAAACCAGGGTTAGCTACTTTGCACCTGCAAAGCAGGTAACTTTCCATAATTAAAATGGTCTGTTTTGGTGTCTTTTCGTGGAAGGAATATCAGATTTGAGCTGGACAGATAATATTCAACGTTAAAAATACTCAGCCGCATTTCAATGTTTCCTTTCCAAATGGCAAAAGGAGTTCGATGTTCACTTTCCAAATTGCAAAAACTAAATATTCTCAGTTGTGCAAGGTGTCCCCTGCAGGGGCAAAGTAGTCTCTGTTTACAAAACTTAGAATGAAAATGTCTTGGTTTTAATTTATTTTTAAAATATGTTTGATTTCAAAATTGCAGTACGTGTATATCATATCTTATTCAATCTCGGCCTACCTTCAATTTTTAACCTTTTGTTGAAATACCACAATCGAGCAGGTGCTTGTGGTAATTCTGTCGGAAATGCTATGTGCAATATGGAGGCAGATCTGTCATGCTTGAAAATCCACTAAAAATCTGTAGGGCCTACTTATTAGGTAGTACTAGTAGTGGGTTACTATTTAAGACATGGCCTAGTACAAGATACATGTAAAACCATATACTCGAGACACTGCAGACCCATGCGAGAACCAGGAAGCTGTACTTGAATCACTGGTGGTGATTGTGAAAGAAAAACTAGATATAAAATCATAGAATTTGACTTCCACCTTATTGCCTGTTGTAGGAGGTCAAAACTACTCAATTGAAGGTGGTTCCCAAATATTTAATTTGACAAGCTGATTAAATTAATTAGTATTGATTCTAAATTTTATGTATTTGTGTCAAAGTGGTTTAATACTCATAATGTTACTGTTACAGGCATACCTTTCTGTTCTACCTGTAAGTGGCATTACCACCAGCTGGGATAGGCTAAAGGACAAAAATCACACTTAAATAAAGATAAATGTTAGAGGGACATAAGTTTTATTTTTATACAGTAAAATTGTTTGATTGAACTCCATATCACATGTCTTGTGTAAATAATTATTTAAAAAAAGCCAAGTGGTTAGCCTTTACCTCATTCATCAGTATGCATTCTAAATTATCATCAGTTGAACTAGTAGAGGTTAGCAGGCATAATCCCAATTACTATCGAAAACAAGCAGTATTTACCATGTCGCTTGGTCTAAAGGCATTTAAATTAAGAGGATAGAGGGGTTGATTTAAACTGTGGGCAGTACCTAGCCTAAAATCAAACATTAATCACTTCAATCAAGAAATGACAATTCACTACTATTTGCACTATGCACATGAAGTCTGTAAGTCTATTAGATAACGAGGTGACAGATTACTGTATTTTGAGACAGACTCATAAAGAATTTCTTTCAACAAAATAAAGAATTTCCCAATGTTATGTCACACCTTTTCCTTCTCTGAAGTTGTGTTTATTCCAGTCAAAATATATTAAACAAAATGAAATACTAGTTCATGCTCATCTTTGTGCACTTACTGAACTATTTACAGTGTGGCTATGAAATATTCAGATTCCCACGTACCTTTGAATTCTTTCATTAGATATTTAAGAAATGTGTATGTAACGATGTGTAGATGTCATACCTTGCAAACTATCTACAGTGCATGAGAAACTTACTTAGCCTATAAGCAGACGAAGGCAGGACTTAATCATAAGCTTGTTGGTCATTGTCTTTGACAGTAGTTGTCTCAAATGCAATTTCTCGGAACTCAAGTTTACCTATTTTTCTGTGGACACAACAGTTTTTTTAAGGAAGTGCTTGAGTGTGTGTGTCTATATATATATATATATATATATATATATATATATATATATATATATATATATATATATATATAATTATTGTAGAAGTTACTTTATCAGCACTGCACTGCAAAATGACACACTAGTAAGAACTATAAAATACTGTCTCAGCCTGCTACGTCAATAAAAAGTAGACCCTAGGTCTATGAAATATTAAAAAATGCTTGTAATCTTTATCTTGAATTTACACTGGTTAAAATAACAGGGAAAGAAGAACAAGATAATTTAATATAAAATAGGCATTGTGCTAAATAACTACCTGCTTAATGTTCAGTATATATTTTTTTCTTCGATAAAGTACAAAAATACAACAGTTTGATTTTCATACATCACCCTAACAAATACGACAGGAATTAAATGAAATTCTAAAAGTACACAATGCACACAGCTGTGATAACATCAAATAAAAATTCAATTGGGGTGAATTTCATCTAAACAACTTTTGATTGACAAGCATAAAAAAATGTCAAAATAGCAACAAGTACGGTATTAACTTGCCATTAGCACACTTAAATTAACATATATTAAGTAATTTCACCAACAACAGTGAAAAAACATAATCCAAAACTATTGCAGGAAAAATCCATGTAGAAAAACAGCAATTCCACAGAATCACTATACAAAATATTCAATTTAGACAAGTGAGAGTACAAAGGCTATGTAATAAACCAAACTTAAATTGTATTTAAAAAAAAGTGTAAGTTACATTTAAGAAAATATAAGTACGTATACTCAAAAGTGCATTAAAATTAAATTGTTACAACTATGTGCACATAAATGTCACTAGTAATACAGAAGAAACACATTACAGATATGAAATTATCGCTTACTCGCAACATAAGAGTAATATAACTTGAATGAGGAAACAATTCTCAAAAAACAAATGTAGCTTCATATTTTCATTTGTCGTTAGAGATAGTAAAATAGTGGTTCTATTTCATTACACAATAGCCTAATGCTGTTCTCACATACAAAAACAAAGTAACTATTTAAGAAAATATACCTATTTTAATATCAGAGTACTACAGTTAGTACCCTTTACAAAGAATAAGTTTGTTCCAAACTTGCCTTTTGCTTGCTGACCTGGTAACTGATTTATTTCAAGTATAATGTACACTAATCTGAAAATAATTTTCAGCAAAAAATGCTCTTTTAAAGTCGCGTTGTGTTCCAATACAAACTACACAAGCTTGGAAACTCTAAATTTCTTCAGTAGAAATTTCCCACCACTTTCTGCAAGTGCAGTTCGAAACTTCTTATCACATATTTTCCATACCTCAACGACACTATGGGAAAGGTACAATAATCCCTGTAATTTTGATGAGTTAATGAATCCAACAATTTCTTCTGAATTTCCAGACTGAGAGCTCAAACAATTTTCACATTTTTTAACTTTACTCAGACCACAAACTAAAAATCCAGAAATGTTAATAATTATTTGATGTGCAAATTCTGTAATTTCTTGTGAATGAAACAAATACATATGTTCTATTTCATGATTGATTATAGTAAGCGCACTTGAGCGCTATCTAGTGTATAATAAATTAATCTCTGGTTTGGCATATAATAGTTAATTTAAGGGTGAAAATTTACACTTTTTTAGCTTTCAAATAAGGTAAACTTGTATTATTTATGAAACATAACATTGTCTTGACATATTGACAAATTTGTCATATTTGACATAATTTTCGTATTGTCACATCTGTCATGTTTTATGAAATAGGGCCCTCATGTGGGTGCCGGCTCGCCCTTAGCACTTCCACACATAAAGGTATCACACTATCAAAATACCACCAGCCAGATAGTGCCCGTGTAAGTTTCATATTCATTTCCACATGGGCACATTGTTGTATATAACCTACAACCTTAAAAACTCCATAGTAGGGAGTAATTTGAATATCAGGTAAATTGCAGGGTGAAAACTTAAAACGTAATCACACAATAAGCTGTGGTTCATTCCTTACTAGATCATAACCTTACAATTCAGTCTGCACACTTCTGTAATAAAGAAAATCTGAAGTACACATGAATATAAATAGCAAAAGCTATAAAATAGAGCCACAAGCAACCTGCTGAATGTGGGGTGGATGTGCAGGAAATATTGTTGGGACAGCACTTTATCGCAGTTGTACACAGCCCAGAGATGTCCTATAGAAACAATATTCAAGAAGTGACACGATCAATTAACATTTGATTGCTACCTTTCAGGCAGTCCTGTTGGTACATCTATACACTACACAGGACGACATTTCTCTTCACTTTGACAGTCAAATATTGAAACTGAAGTCCATTTCACTACAGCACATTACAAATGTGAAAAACTTCCATTCTAGAAGTAATTATGCATCACATGATATTAGGAACAAAAACTGACAACCTGTTGTGTATCACATATATACTGCTCTCATGCGACAAGAATGTTTTTAATAAAAACGAAACACTTTTGTATCAACCACTATACAACTCTTATGGGAAAAAAAAAAAAAAATCTTCAGGTCACAAATGTCAGACATCGACTTTCGTTTTCCATTTCATGTCCTCAGTCCCCTCATCAAACAGTACACATCATGTTCCATCTGTACATTCTCTAATCTCTGACTGTAACATGTAGCATGTCAAGTGAAAGCAAATGGACTAACATATTATGTTAATTTAACTCTTGCTACATTTAAATAGAAATTTAGAAATAGCTTGTATTCCGTATTTTAGTATACTAGTTTATTAAAAAAAACCTAAAATTTATTATGGACCATTTTATTATGTTTACTTGCCTTAATGCTATTGCTAATTGTTCTTCAGAAGGGATGGGTCCCCGAAAGTTCTTAGCTTTCTTAGAAATGTCATGTCTTATCATGTTTAGAATCCCGCCAAAACAGTGTACAGACTTTCGGAAATAAACATAAAACTGCTTATCATATTTGAGCAACTCAGGGACCAAAAAATAGAATTCGCCATCATCTTCTCTTGTAGCATTTATTTCATGCACCCATACATTTCTTCTTCTTCTGAAAAGAAAAAATATATTATTTAAAAATGCATCAATCAATTTCTCATGCATTTTCTTTGTAATTTCAATAAATTAGATTGTTACAATTATATTAATTATATTGTTAATAAGATTAATTATATTACCAATAAAAATATTTTATAAGTTAATTACCTTTTTTCTCTATCTTCATCTTCTGCCACAGCGATTAGCAAGAGAATGTCTTCTGCTAAACACATTATCACAATGACGATGTGAGAGGTGGCTAATTGTATCACTGCAAGCCACGCGTAGCTGTCGTTAACCGCACCAGTGTGGGGGCTGCTTTATTACCCAGTAAATTTGTATTGTGCTTCTGTTCTGGTAATTCTGGTTCGATGTTCATTATTTAGTCACTCCTGCAGTTGACCATGGCGCAGGTGTTCGTTGGGCCGGATTGTCGTTTGCATTTGCAATACCTTGTACCTCGCTCACACTTCGTAATCAGTTCAGGCAATGTTTTGTAAACAACTGCATGTGGTCGTGGAAGAACCAACGTGGGTGCATGATACATGGTAGCACGGTCGGGAGCGGGCGACGCTCGGTGCGGCATGGGTGACATCATGGCATGGCAGTCACAGCACCGTGGCGCGAGGTTGGGGTCAGCGACCCGTCAGCTGGTCGGCCCCGAGATCCGGAGCATGGGAGGGTGCGAGGGAGCGAGTGTTAGCCTATGCACATGGTGGCATCATGGTGGGACATCCCGGATGTGAACAGACTGTAAGGAACATGTGTAAGCAATTTTTTGGCCAGGACTGACACGTGACACACACCAGTTTATCAAGTGCTGCTCTCTGTGCAATCTTTTCAAAGCTAGGCAGACAGATGGGAGGCAACAACAACAGCCCAGCAGGAACACCCAGAAACCGTCTAAAACCGTTTGTTTGGACCTCGTGGGGACCTACGAGGACAGCAAAAGGAAATCGCTTTATAGTGGTGGTAACAGACAATTTCTCCCTGCACATGGAGGCCTGCCCCATCAGCTGCCCAAACCAACAAATATCGCACAAGTACTAGGTGACGACATTTTCCCCAGGTGGGATTACCCTAAAAACTTGTTGACCAACAATAAGTAGTCAGTTTACGGGATGCAATTGGGGAGATTCTTGTGCAAAGTGGGGAGTGAGGCATTTAAAGATGGCGAATTACCATCCCAGGAACAACCCATCAGAAAGGAGTACTTAAAATTTTTAAGTGCATTTTCGCCTACGAGTTGGTGTACAAAATGCCACATAGGCAGACCACCTGCCCGACACTCTGTATACAATACGTGTCGAGTGAATGCTGCTACAGGATAAACACCAGCAGATGTCTTGCTGGGACAAAACTTACGTCTGCCAGGTTAGGGGTAGTGCCCAAAAGTCGGGCGAAACAGCGAGACCCCTGATAGTGATACGCCGCAAGGTAGATGTCAACTGCGGCTTCGAAATGCTCGACAGCACCAACAACAGTATATGGCAAAATGGCTGCCGAGTGCTACACCGCCATCACTGCCTGTAAGAATAGGACAGCAAGTATACATGCGTGCTCACCTGCAATCCACGACCTGCAAGGATTTTTGCACATGGTTTGCAGCAAAGTGGAGTAGGCTGCACCGATTCCTGGGAAGCCATGGACCAGCAACCTACACAGTCCGCATGGGGAAAAGAAAAGTCCGGGTACATCGGGATGACCTATGGCTAGCAGGAGACCACATCGCCGATGAGGTCATGCCCGATGTCCCGAAGACGCACGACAGAAACGATCCTGTCGAGCTCCCAGGAGTCGGCAGCCATGAATCAAGTGGTGAGGCGCCTCTTCCGAGAGAGCCTCTAGAAGATCCGCCAGGTCGAGCAGAAATCAGTGACCCACCGCTGGCGATCTTGGACGGCGTCGTAGAAGACGAGCAACCCAGAGGGGGTAGTGAAGTGAAAGTTGCGACAGCACCTCTGGCAGGTGATCCACCCGTTTAGGCAGAAAGCAGGGAATCGCCCAGCTCAACCATGCTTTGAAGTGAGCGCCTCCGTCAGTCCATTAGTGCGACCAATGGCGTCAGTAAAGCAATTGGACCCCACGATGCTTGACATTATGACGACACCAACCACGAAGATGAGAGAAGCCATTTTGACGACACCTGCACCAGGGGACTGCCCGGGTCCCATGCCATAAAGTCAACAGGAGCAGCAGCATTGAGACGGTCGGCTCGCTCTGCCCCTGCTGAACACGTTGGAGAGTGCAGCCTACACTGTCGTGCAGCACATGTAGGGGCATCGCGAAGAACTTCGTTAAAAGGCGGTGGCAATACCATCGACATCAGTAGTCACAGCCATGTGCGGGTATACCAGGGCATTAGTACATGCTGTGACCAAGGGTGCAGACAAGAAGACACTTGTGCTGACAGTAAAGACACCGGGCCAGCAGAAGGTATCCTTTCCGGGGAGGGGGAAGTGTTTGACATGTGCTGCATCTCCCGCCTCTTAGACAGTTCGCCCAGCCTCTCACTGAGGCCCATACTTCGAGCAACACACTGTAAACTTCATGTAAGTGATGCGTCCGTGAGCATAGTGCAACATGAGGGTGAAGTGCAAGTCAGTGCAAGTTAGGGCACATTGTGTAATGTGCAAGGGAGTGCAAGGTACAATAAGTTCAAGTAAAAGTACGTTCAAGTTTGAAAAGGACTTAAAACAGGTATTGTGGATTATTCCTAAAGGAATACGTAGTAAATTACACCATAGATTCCACCCTATTTAAATTGAAGTAATAAAATCAACAGTTATTGTGTTCTATAAATTCACCCCATTTGTTTTCACATTTCTAGTAATCCATTACAAGCATGTTGTATTTCGTTAGGTAGTTGAAAATATCTTTTTAAATAGTTGTTGTATTTTGAGCAGGTAAGCTTTTATTCAGGCAAGTGAGATAGTTGTTTTGTGTACTGCAGGAAATAGTTCCCGCTTGGCATACTACACCCTCCTTCCCCCCAGGCGGTGATGGCACCAAGCCGGCCATGTTAGTTGCATCTGAGACTCGCAAGGGCAAGGCTGCGTCATGCGCATCTGGCTGCATTCACATTTGCAACTAACCATTTGAACTAAAATAGACTTGAATTTACTTCAGAACCGCTTGCTTTAGCCACTGCAGCGCCTGCCCTCTCCGAATGTGTTTTGCATTGCCCAGGGGGACTTAAAAACTACCGTAAGCCTTATTGACTACATGCCATTTTATCAGTATAGCCTTGCTGATGAGCAGAGCCCAGCGTGATGTAAGTTTTCTCAGACGAGAAGTTAATAAACAGCACTGAAAGACGTGTGGAACAGTAATTCAACGTAATCTTATGTGTCTAACAGTAATGTTCGTCAGGGCACGGGCCCTAAGAATACCTGCTATTATCATGCAAGTGTTCAGTGTTTAATGTCTTTGATGAATATTGCAAGTTTATAATTTTTTGGGCGTGTGGTCAGCCGATAGTCCATCTGGCAGTGCCAGTAAATATCACGTAATATGGCATGGCACCCGCTGAGAGGTTACCTAAGGGAAATTCAGTAAACCTTCTTAAGCATCCACAGGAAAGAATCAGTGAAGCTGAGTGAATTTTTATGCTCTGGGTGAATAGCCAGCGGCCCAGAGAACGGAAGAGTCAGCTCTACCAACATTGACGCTGCTGGGAGTGTCTGGAGCGCTGGGTAACAAAGTGAATATTCTAACCGTAACCTTGCCGCCAGTCAAATTTTGCTTCATCTGTCCATGGTCCTGCCACACGGCATCAACCCTGAAATGCCTTGCAGCAGCCAAAATAAATAACTTATACTCCATCCAATGTTGTATTTACTTAGCGAAATCACTACAGGTTTCCTTTCGAAACAACCTCTCATTTCAGTGCTAGGCTCAACCCAATGGTATGGATTATACCAGTGGCAGCCGGTGGTGTAGTGCATCGGTTCAATGGCACTGAGCAAAACATTTCCTCGCCTCCTAATATGTTTCTGTATGGCCTGTTTGGTTACACTCCTAAGCTCACAACAAGGGAATTTTCCCGCCTACCAACTAGGCAACTACCACCCTTGCATGGCCTTGCTGTGCAGGAGTTGGTATGACACAATTTCTTCTAATAATATCCTTCAAGTGTGGTGACATACTCGTGACGCCATATTTATCACCTCTGGTGATGTGCTGCGTCAAGTGGCCTGCCCAACTCGGACGAATACAATATCAATCTGTAAGAGCAAGCCATTCCCTACACGTCAAGGGACTTTCCCAACTAGGGGCGTAAGCCTTACAAGAAGCTATTTCCTACACATAAAGTTGATTGCCTAACTAGGACAGAGTAACAGCAAAGTGCAGAAGAGAGCCATTTACTACACATAGGCTGCCAACAAGGGCGACTAGAACATCAATCAGTCCTACATGTTAAGTGCCTTTCTCAGCAAACCTCGTGGTCATCAGATTACACAGGAAAACATCTACATGGGCAAGAGTGGGACGAAATAGTACTCAGTGCCGAACAACAGCATCCAGATACATCAATTGGTGAGTAATCTGGGATTAAAAGACACTTATTACACAACAAAGTCACATCAGAAAACATTTCATCAAAGTATATTTTTAATAGTATTACAAGATGCTCAGAGCACTGTAGCACCATTTCAACCATCTTAGGGCGTA
Organism: Dryococelus australis; assembly: GCA_029891345.1. Classification (NCBI taxonomy): domain Eukaryota; kingdom Metazoa; phylum Arthropoda; class Insecta; order Phasmatodea; family Phasmatidae; genus Dryococelus; species Dryococelus australis. The sequence goes on from CM056994.1 coordinate 199,488,063, forward strand.
AATTTAAGTCCATTTTGTTTTATTATTATTCATTGCAAAATATATCAACAGAAATTGTCAGGTTTGTTTACACAATAAGCAGAAGTCAAAAGTGTTTTGTTAAGTTGTTATGTCAAGGGGCGTACAGTATACGTGTTAAATTTGCACCACGTAAACAGATGTACCGTGTTGGGTTTGTCTTTGTACTAACAACCCACAGTGCTGGGCTGTTTCATTGCTACGTCAACTGATGTATTATGTTTTACTACAACATCTTTGTTAGACGTGGCCACATGTATCACCATTTTAGAAAAAATGTAGTCTAAAACAAATGCAAACCAGACACAGCCACTTGGCACTAAAAGTGTAAAAAGGGCAATGTATGTATTTTGAGTGTACATGTATTTAGTGAAGCACATCACAAGTCAGCCAACAAATCAGACCTGCCAATGTAAGTGCCATGATAAATTCTAAACACAAGAACGTGTCATTTCCATGAATTCCACAACCAGCAAGAACAGTGTGTGCCAGTAATTGCCCATCAGGTATAATAGCAAATTAATGGCAGTATTTTCAATCACTACCAGTCAGTTTCAGTTAAATTTTCAAAACAAATTTAGATTCGTTTTATAATTATTTTCCGAAACTTTTTCAGAAAGCAAACAAAAATTTTTGCAGGAATTTTTCAGCAACATATTTATCAAAGATTTTTCAGAAATAAACAATAAACTTTTTACGGCATTTTTCCAATACATTATCAGAACTTTCGCAGCCATAGTGTGGGAAAATGTACACGTCACACGAACAGCTGTAACAGTGTGATAATGGACAGAAAGCCAGGCGACGGGTGGAACAATCGATATTCCTCTTCCCCCACCAAGCGATGCAGCACACTGAAGGTCATCTGTGCACGTGCAACAGCTGATAGCTCCGACGTGTACCCACGCGTCTTATGTCAACAATACTAAGCATGCGCAGCGTGGCTTTCCAATTTGATATACAGCAATTAATAATAGTGTAAACAATTAACATCAGTGGAAAACCAATCTAGCAACTTTTCAATATGTCATCTGTATAACAAAAACCACAACATTCACAGCCAGTTCACCCCCAGAAGTACAATAGTACATTGCCTTCGGAAATAAAATGATGTGCGATCGTCATAGTCTACTGTACCGGCTGTCCAAACTATCAGCAAGAGAGCGCAAGATGTATGACACATTTCTCAACGATTACTGGTATGACAAGTGCCGTACAAGGAGGGTAGCATTGTTGTACAGTAATTGCCAGAGAAACGCTGTAGAATCAACACCATTATTGCCAATTTCGCACTTGCCTGTGTTTGCGTCCGCAGCCTTCACACTGTCAAGCCAGTGTGGCGACAAAAGAAGGGACAACTGGAAACGACAGCATTCAGAGGAGGGCAGCAACAGTCTAGCGCGAAATTGCGGAGGAACAAGGTTCTGAGAAATCCCACAATACACAAACGCAGGCATTTCGCAGCAAGGGATGAGACAGAACAGCAGCGATCTCGTCAAAAATGCTTATACAATGAAGCAAGATGGAGCAGCTGCATGCACATCTGATAAGTTAACGTTTGGGCAGTGCATTGGTCGGTTGAGTGTTGTAGGCACCAATCCGCAGCATCCAGGGTGTACACAATGCTCAACCAGACCGCACTGTCAAATGCTGCAACCACATGTGAGCATCAGCAAGTCACCGGCTATGGAAAGCAAAGTAGTACGAGTGTGGGGGATGAAGTCACTAGTTCAAAATTCGAATACATTACTCCGACCACAAAAAGGAACACAGGTATGGCAAGTCCATGTTAACTGTCATTACCTACCAGCATCATGATGCAGCAACATGGCATGTGGTTAAATGTGTAACAGCCACAATAGTATATTTTGCTGCCCACGTTGTAAAGTATGATTGGAGGAAAAACACAGTTGCCGACAGCATGACAAGCAGGCCGCATGACATAGTTCTGTGCCACCGGTCAGGAGAGCATGCATTAGTATCGACAATATCAAGCGATAAACCAGGACAACCTTGCATCATGGGCATCAGTGGGGACGATGCAACACTAAGCAGTTTGGCATACCCAGGGCTCAGCCAGACAGTGATACAGTAGGTTGCTGTCCGAGCAGTAGGATGCAGGGTTGCTGTCCGAGCCAACCCCTCGGGTAAACTTGCGAGCATTAAGGAAGAGTGGTGAAGGTTATCAGTGACGCAACCACAGTACAGTACCAGGCAACACCTGACGGGGTAATGGACCACATTAGTCTAGAGAGCCATTGAGTAGTTTCATCATCCTCGTTCGAACTAGAAGTAGGAGCAGGATCGTTCCGAACAGCGACAACTCTCGGCCGAAATGGGAGGAGCCCAAGATCACAGCTACTAACATGTACATGACAAGCAAAACCAGCATGACAAGCATCATCACAACAACTTTCATCATCACATCAGAAGCAGAAGACATCAGCATAGCAGGCACTGTGGCACCGATTAAGTCAGTTCGGAGTATCCCGATGCCCAGCATCGAGGAGCTGACTTCTGAAAGGTTCACCCAAAGCAAGTCGGTGGGGGAAAAAGTGGGCCCAATCAGCCCACAGGGAAGAGTTCCACTGGACTAGGCCAGGGCATCTAAGAAGACACCCATCCTGGCTGACCTCGGATCAGAGGACCTCCTCATATGCGATGGGGGAAAGAGCATCAGGATCAACGCATCCATACATGGGCCACCAACCTTTCGCCTCGCCAACTCAACAATCAAGAGTTTCAGGCAGTAGTAGAAGCATCAGCAGCAGCGTAGATGAGAAAGCAGGGGATCAGGTCTGGACCCTCATCTACTGCTTCAAGCAGCAACATCATCAGCATCGACCACCATGTACTGCATGCAACAGGGCCAATCCCCTTAGCCGAGCATGTGCCGCAGCACTTCATCAGCATCTATTGGGCCACAGCCCCATAGCATCAGCAGCCAGCTGAGCATAGAATCATCGCGGACCTTACAACTTAAGTCCCAGCAACCAGCTGCGACTGCTGACATCCTGTTGCGCCTAGAAGTGTGACAGGTCATTGGGGGTCTGCGGAGACCAAATGGTTACCAGAGAGGGGGAGCGTTTGACGTGTTCCAGATGTCCATGTATCCTTTGTGCTCATTTGTACCACCTCAGACTCATCAACCACAACAGCAACACCTGACCGATCCATACTAGGTCATCATCACCATCAGTCCAGTTCGACAAGAACGGCATGCTTACACTTTTCTTGCCGCTTTGTAACTTGTGGGCCGAGGGCAACCGTATTTTAAATTTATTATAAGGGAGAACTCTCGTAATGAATTATTAAATGAGAGACGAAACAGAGGATTTTGCCTAGTGTTTCGCCATAGTTAACAAGGGAAGCTGTGCGCTATTCCATAGAGGGTTGCATGAAACCAGCAGATACCAGAGCTAAACCATGCCCAGAAAAGTGAAATACAAATGCATAATACAGTTATTCGCCGTATTTCACTTATCAGGCATGCAATATGTTTTAAGAGCGAAAATCTACTCATCCATCAATAATCAGCAGTGTAAGGCATCATTTAATCTAATATTATACTTCAAATGTGGTGACATACTCATGACATCACATTCTTAGCCATATCAGGGGCTCCGACATTCACAGGTATGTCATCAATATGTTTGTAGCCAGTAATCATAATTATGTTCAGAGTTCATTCGTGTAATCATGTTATTTTTGAAGTCACGTTTTTTCATGTTTTGCATTTGGTGGCAGTCTCGCTTATCTCACCGAGTCGGCAGCCATATTAGTTCAGTTCGACTTCAGCACTCATACCATCTGGCAGGATGGGCAGTAAGCTCCTGCATTTACCCCCTTGGCAATTAATCACTTAGGCTGATTATTTCATCGTTATAGTATAACATAACACCAGAATCATTTTAACTTATATTTAGCCGAGGGGAGTTAGGTCTGCTCCTGAGGTAACATTCCAGGACTTCACGCGTGCAACCATGCATCTTTCACGTAAGCATTCTTAAAGCCCTCGCCTTACTTCACAAAAAAATGGCCACCAGTAGGCCATGAGTGCCGGTTCCACTTAATCAGGGTATGCATTATTTGCAGAGTGAATAGTTCTGTACCCTAACAGTAAATAAACATGTTAACAAACTATTGAATTCACATCTTCTTATTGATTAATACTCTGCAGAGTATCTTTGAGCACTGCGCCCTGATGCAGTTTTATTGATCAGTGTACTTTTGGTGTTTAAGTATTGGATTTATGGGGGCTGCCTCCCACAAGCAGGGTAACTTTAGTGTGTGCATGGCGTTCGAAGTGGCCTCCAACTTCGTCCCTTAGTAAAGGGTTTTATAGAATTTATGTAATATTTAATCATCAATCTAGACAGTCATCAAATAGACCACGGTTCCAATGACTGCTGTAAGCCATCGGCCATACGATCCTCATGATCATTGTTTTCTAACGAATGTGGCACTTGGCACAATCAACAGTTCATCATCTCTGGGGACATACCATGTCAACATATACCTCTGTAACCAAATTATTCGTGTCTGGTGGTTGGATATCATCACATTCAGCATCGTCCTGCACAATTTTCTCCCCATTGGGACAGCACCATAGCATGCTCGCCATTTGATTTGTTTTATCTGGTACATGCACGACAGTGAAGTCATACACTTTAAAATGGAGTGTCCATCTTGTGAGTTTATTTCTCGCCTCTCGCATTTTATGTAGCAATACTAGGCACAGGTTGTCCATCCTTCACGCTAACCTCTGATGCCTGAGGTAGGCTCGATATTTTTTAATGGCCCAAATGACCGTTACACACTCCCGCTCATTTACGTAGCAGTGTCGCTCTGTCTGCCTGTGCTTGGCTCTAGAGAAGTCAATGACGTGTTACGCCCTGCTATCGTCTATTTGGTACAACATGGTTCCTATCCGTCCTGGCTTGCATGTGTTTGTAAATATAGATGTCTGCTTGCATCTTATCTGGCGAGGGTTTGACTTGACTTAAACTTTTCTTCAATGATTACAAAGGCGGCTTCTGCTTCTGCTTCTGCTGTTCACTGGAAATGTCGTTGCGGTGAAAATAGGTGGTGCTGTAATTACTGCAATATCCTCGATATGTTCTCGCAACCACTTTATTATGCCGAATAATTTTCTCAGCTTTTTGCGGGTCTTCTGTAGTGGGTATGTGTCAATGAGCCGCAGCTGGTCTCAGTTACGCTTGTTCCCCTCTGAATCTACTACGTGGCTGAGGAAATACTCGTTTTTCCTATGTGGCACTTCTCAGTCGTGCATGTGAAGTGATTGACAGCGAAATGCTCCAAGACCACGGACAGGTGGTAAAGATGTTCTTCCCACATTCGTGACCAAACTTTTACATCGTCTAAATACTCCAATTAGGCCGTCTAAAATATGCACCATCATGGACTGGAAGGTTGCAGGTTTACATTTTAACCTGAAGGGCATAGCCTAAAATTAATAATGTCTTCCATCTGGGACTGTGAACGCGGTCTTTTTTCTGTCCTCCAGTTTGACCGGCAATTGCCAATAGCCACATTTCAGACCTAATGAAGTTAGAAAATTTGCCTGTCCTAGGATACTAAGTGCATCCTTAATGCTTATGTATGTTGGAAATGTGCTGTGCATAATTTGGTTAAGGGGTCTAATTTTTACACAGCAGGGAGGTATCCTGAAAATTTTGGCAAGGCATGCAACACGAAACTTAGTTTGGCACTTTACTTTCCACAGATGAATTAGATATTAATAAATAACAAAGTAAAAATAAAAGTTGGTTCGAAATGTATTTAGTTCTTTAGTACCCTTTTCCTCTCACGCTTACCTTCATCTGGGTTGCTTTGATCTCAAAAGTTTCTCATACACTAGGGGATTAACACTCACGTAGGTGTAAGTAAAGTGTAAGAGATCTGCCCACTGTCAATCCTGAAGAAAATTGAAGTATTGAAGTAATACAAATATTTATAAATGGCCACTCTCAAATACCTCCACACATATCACTGTACATAATTAAACCCTAAATAAAATCATAAGTGATACTTTAAATTAAGAAAATCATTGACAAGATACTTCAGGATCTAAGATGAAGAAAATAAAAAAAACATAATTAATTGGGTATCATGTAGTATTATTATGGGCATTAATAAAAAAAAATAGTGTAGCCAATTTTTATGGAGAATAATTTTAATGTCCCAAATGTGAGAAATAAAAAAACAAATCCATGTGTCAAACAGCAAGAATCACTGATCAAATTAAATAATTTAAAATTTAAAATTGAAAAGTGAAAATTCTTTTAAACACCCAAAATTCACAAAACAATTCAATCCGCTAGTAGTAAATCATTTAAATTAGGGCTAAGGCTAAGTTATATTTATTCTCATTAACAAGAATTATTTAAAATCTGTTAAAAAATGTAAATATTTTTCTGTTTAAAAATGTAACAATAAAGTAATTTAAAATAACTTCTGAATGTTCACAAAACATACTTTACTTTTAAGTTTTTGTTTTCAAGAATTATTTCTTTTGAAACAGTTACCCTACCATTAACAGAAATTATATTTTATATTAACTTACACAATGTTACTTTTACAGTCAGCATTCATTATTGAGTAACTACTGTTTAAATTAAAAGATCTAATTATAATGTAACAGTAGAACATGCAAACAATCAATTACTAAAAATTGAATCTAAATATATAAACTCGCTTGCTAGCACTCTGAATGCAGTGTCACCTTGTGCATGCGTTTGTTACATTTCGCGCAAGCTTGCTGCGGCATCACACCAGCTTAACGAGGGTTGAGAATACCACAGCGCTACATCTCTGCTTTTCAGGGAACTATTACGATCGATTATCGAAACATTCTCTGTGTGTAGCTCTCCTCAGTGCAGTGCCGGGAATTTTTGAGTAAATTTTAGCTTGAGGCGCGCAACTAAGTCCCATGTATATTAAGGAAACAAAAATTTATTTTTAATTAAAAGAAAAAGGGAAGTATATGATTTGAGTTTTATTGAAGCATGCACTTCATGCATTCATAGAGAATACGCCCCTTCTACACAGAACTGCCAGGTTCCATCATTCTTGGTTCGAGCGTAATGGCTGAATTATACGGGTTGTCTGTTCGTTAAATTATTCCCTCATTTAACATTTCTTGAATTTGTTTTTTTAATAATTCGTGCTTGATGCGATAAATAACCTCATGGGTAGGTGCAAACTGGACCCTCTTCCATTAGGGGAATTTCATGTTCCGCTACAGTGGTGTGATATAATGTTTCATGTTTTGCGAAAACATCTTTGCGCTCATTCAACAAACATTAAAGTGCTGCCTGCTGATCAGGCGGAATATCGTAATGTATTTCCCGTAGCGTTATGTCGGGTAGGCTATGTGCTGGACAGTATTCGAACTTATTAACTGTTCGCCTTTCCTGTGCTCCGAAATGTATTCTATGTTCCATGGGTTCCACAAAAGTATTGTTTTCTGAAAACCATGGAACTCTCAAATTAGCTTCCTCTCTAATCTCAGGTGTTATGATAGCTATTGCGGCAGTCTCTATATTCCAAACATGCACCAATATGGTGGCTTGTCCTTGTGTTGTACTGCACTGGTCATTAGTAACAAGTCGAATTACATGATTAGTTGGCTTTATTTCCTGCTCATTTACGAAAAGTGGGCGTAAAAATTTTCGCGATGCCGCAGTATCATTTAATGTGTAACATCGCTGGCCATTCACTGTTACAAGGATCCGGCTGAATTGCGACTGACTACAACTAACCTGCTGTATCAATGCCTGGTGTGGTGTTGGGTCTAGTGTATTGTTCAGCGGGAGCAGGGTGACAGGAGTGTCAGGCCCCCTCTCACCTGTGTCCTGTTTCCCTGCTTCTTTTCAGATGCTTCTTTCATGTGGTCCAAGTGCGGTTTATTCGGGTACGTGCTGTGGCAATGATACACTTCTTTAGGGCAGTAGCGACAAAGATATTTACGTGGCTGGCTCGGAACCCAACCACACCCTTGGTTTCCCTTACTGGAGGTAGCCCTCTTCACTTCCACTTCCTGTTCACTCGTTTTTGGTTTCCTGGTTCCCATTGAGTTCCTGTAAAAATTTCCTTGGTGTTGTCCAAAATATTTGAAAGTTTGACTGTTATGACTCTCAATGTGTCCTCCCTTGTCATATTGCATGTGGCCCCACCGTACAACCCTTGGATCGCGATGTGATTGCGTTTCAACACAATGGCGGCCCACATTTAGTCTTCAAGTGTCCCATTTAGGAGCAGCACCAGAGTTACTCGGAACTCTGGCCTTGCTGGTATGTAGTCAACCCACCGACTACTGTTTAGTAATAAAATACACTACATACAGTCAGGAGCAATAACTGACAGGGCATCAGCGGCGAGGAGATTTAGTTCAGGTGGACAACCCTGAGATCAGCAGTCAACAATCATCTTGACGTCACTTCGACAGAGTCTGGCATCTATCCGGGTAAAAGACATCCTATACCTCACCTTCACCACTTCGAAAATCATATCCAACTCTTCATCGGCCCATCCACAGCTGTCAAAATGGCTTGCCCAAACATGTGGCCAAGTCCTACACCTTTCTGAGCCTTTTGACTACATGAAAACACAATAGTAAACATGTTTTCGGTTTATTTATGGCTAAAGAATAATTTTTAATGTGTTATGATGAAACAACTTAAGAAAACTCTATATTACTGCATGCCTGCAAACTAGCACATACTTCTACATGACAAGTTAAAAACCCTAATTGTCCAAAAATTACAAACACAATCCACCACACACAGTTTTCCTGATTCCAATACCCGCCCACATATTTATAGAAAATTTCACATGATAAAAATAATTACGTAGTGAACAATCACTGACAGAACTGAGCCTTGTGCACTGTGCCTATATATATATATATATATATATATATATATATATATATCAATCTGCTGATATGACCCATGGTGTTCATAGCCTGGCTGTCTCTTCGTTGGGAGAAAAGACAGAGGGGAAGCCAAGAAATAAATTTTATTATCAATACATTTTATTAATCTCAGCTCTCCAAGCATTCGTTAACTGTACTACGATGGTGGGCGTGCCACCATCGCAATCCCACACCCTTGATGATGCCTACTCTTGCAAAACAATGTCCAAGTCTACTCTGGCAACCCTCACCAAAATGTCTAGACAATCACAAAATACAGAAGTCACAGCAGTACAAATTTTACAAAAGTAAAATTTGAAGCTGGTAGAATAAATGGGAAAGCCTCCCAGAGCACAGTACAGATTCAGTAACACGTCTACAGAAATCTTGACATATTGAGAATTTACAAACATCTTCTTCTCTTGATGACAGCCAATGGGATGAGCGAAGGGCTTCATCCCTGGATATGATTATGGTGGGCAGCTGGGTGAAAAACACCAAGCGCCGAGGTAGGGTATTTTCTCAAGTATCTAAGGATGGGGAGAACAGAAATCCAGGAAAACACTGCACATCTGAGCAGGCAACCAAATTTCTCTTCCATAGTGGTGGAATCAGCAACCTCAGTGTGGTGCGGCATGTAAAACAAAAACATATGAAAATTATAAAGTCCCTAAATGATAATGCAAATGGGAAGAAACAAGGGCATGAGTAAACAAAGGTGCAGTTGTAATTCACAAAAAAAAAAAGAAAACACAAAACAATTCCTAATAGCACTAGCAACATTGTCATGATTTGGCCATGTAAGCTTTCACTTGGCACTCATGAGCTTTTTTGTAAAGACGTCTGGAAGCAGGAGACACTAAGTTTACTGTGTTCGGTGTAAGAAATTTGTGGATCCTGAAAGGACCCGCAAATTTGGGCAATAACTTAACTTACTGTTAATGTCCTTACCTATGTCGGCAAGAGAAAAGCTCTTACACAATACTACGTCTCCTATCTTAAAGTTAAATGGAGCTCCAACCCGATTCAGCTTATCATTCACTTCCTGTTTCACCGCACCGAGCCGCCTGTGCACCTCTCCATGCAGAGGGTCCCAGTCGGCATCGCCAACTAGAGAAGGGAGGAATGTTCCAGATGTTTAAAAGCATGTGGCTCTAAGAGTGACCAAGGGAAGGAAGAGATGGATAAACACCGGTGGACTTATGCAAGGCACTATCCAACATTTATAAAATCAAAGTATCGATCCCACAGTGTATTATTTCGGTTGTAGAAGATGGAAAGTCATCCCTTGAAATTTTTTTTAACATCTCAACTTGGTTACCTTTTGGATAGTACAGAATTGAGGAGAAACGTGTTATGGCCCATCTAAAAAACATGTTCTTAAACACATCGGACGTGAAGTACTTAGCATTGTCTGTGAGGGTCTTGACTGGAGCACTAAACACTCTCCAAACCTTTTCAGTAAGGACTTATTAGCCTGGCATTCTTGCTTGCATTTTGGCAAGCATCACAAGAGCAGACATAATCAGAAACCATGCTCTTAATCGTGTACAAAGCAAAGTAGGTGGCTATCTTATGGAAAGTCTTGCTGATCCCTTGGTGTCCCCCCAAACATGGAGTCGTGAAAGTAGGCTCACACCATAGGCTGCAAAGACAAGAGCACAACGATCTTTCGGGAATGCCCACATTTGCCAGTAAAACATAAGATATCCTTCTCCACAATATAAGGCTGTACAACACCTGAATTCAAATCCCTAACCACATGGGAGTAAAAAGCATTATCAGCTTGTGCCTGTTGCATATTTATGAAAAATTCAGGGTAATCCTGTATCAGGTTTAAGGACACTGCGGGAGTCTCCACCTCTTTCACTTCAAAGTCATATGTATCAAACAGTCGGCAAATTGCATCGGCTACCTGATTTTATGTGCCCCAAATGTGGTGCACCTTAAAGTGAAAGCGCGCTAAGCACAGAACCCAATGGCCCAGTTTCCCTAACTACTGTGGGTGGTTCAGCACCCAGCTCAGAGTATGATTATCCATAAATAAATCACAATCTTCATGTTCAATGTAGGTGGCAAATTTTTTCAGGCCAAATATGCAAGGGAGTGTCTCCATCTCATAAACTCCCAGTTTCTGCTCAACCTCTGACAAGCTGCGACTGGCGAACGCCTTGGGCTCTAACCCTTGTTCCGTCCACTGACTTATGACTGCACCTATGGCCAGAGATGAGTCATCTACTTGGACCACAATCCTCCTGAGAAAGTCTGGCACATGAAGAACTGAAGGTGACGACAGTTTTTCCTTAAAAACAGCGAAAGTGGTTACCTGCTCTTTGTCCCATATTAACTCTACTCCTTTTTTCTGTAAGAAATTGAAGGATGCTGCTATCTCAGAATAGTGATCGATAAACTGCACATATTATCCCATGATCCCCAGAAATTTTTGGACACCCTTCAGTGTTTTGGGACATGGAAAATCCAAAATTGGCACCACACGATAGGGATTTTAGAAAAAAAATATGTCCTTTACAGAGCAGATACCCTAAATATGTCACCTTGTTGTCCCTAGATTGAGCTTCTCAGGATTCACTGTAAGGCCAACTTCTCGAATCTTGAAGATATCTTGCCTCAAATGCGACAAGGGAAACACCAAATCATCACGATACACGATAATGTTGCCGATATTATTAAATAGAGATTTGCTTTAAATTCCAACAGAACATGATATATAGCACGGGACAAGTCCTGACTTCCAAAATTGGAGCCCATGTGTATATGAGTGAATTTGTAATGGCTCCAGGGGGAGCTGAATGCAGATTACTTTCTGCATGATGGGTCTAACAGACACTTCTGAAAACTGTTATTAAGGTCAAGACCCGAAAATGCCTGGGCCTTAGCTAAATACTGAAGCGCATAGTCTTTCGTTGGTAGAGGAAAGGGCCCTTGTGAATTTACTTATTTACTAGATGATTATTAACAACTAACTGGTATTTTTCGCTGTCCCTTTTTCTCACTAAAAATATCGGAGAACAATAGTCAGAGGTCGAAGAAACAATGATTCCTGCATCTAATAATTTTTTGATGATCTCCCAAAAGGCCTGAAGCTTCGGGGGAGGGCACCTAAAGTGAAAGAACTGCACAGGTATATAAACTGTTATGGCAAATTTTTATAGGAATATGTCGTTCTTCTCAATATGTCGCGTGATCACATCGCCACATTCTTCTCTCGACCCTCCAGCATAATACCGAAGTCGGCCTCGGGAATGTTGCACTCACCAAGGGGGGTAAATATTTATGGAACCTCATCGATGTGAAACCCAACACAAATGTTCGGTGGGAAACCAAAGGAAAGATCAAATAAATCCGAATTGACAAGAGCTCTTGTCTTACTCGGAAACTTTAAGTCTAAAATCAGATCCTTCAAGAGATGCAGGAAAACCCAGAAGGGAAAGGTCAATGAGCACCTACCTATCTTGAAGGGTAGGTTAACCACCATGTCTGACTTCAGTATGTCACCATTAGCAACACACGAACATTTCTCCAAAATGAAACTAATACACCTTTAGATATAATTTTCAGCTCGACAAGACATTTAACAAACGCTTCGCTCATCACGTAATGTGTGACACCGGTGTTAATTAAATATATAAAATTACAGTCACTACACGTGACCGTGACAATACATTTTTGTATGGTGCACAGAGCTTTCTGAAAAGAATGACTGGCAGGCCTACACCCCACGCCAGTCACTCATCGTTTCCCATTTTTTTGCACGAGCGATAGAGTTGGCCCAGTTCGCCACAGCGAAAACACTTTCTGTCGGCCAAATTATGTTTATCTAACCTGCATTCAATGACAATGTGCCCCACCCAAGCACAATTCGCACAGCACACCTGGGACCTTCGTTGTTACACTCTCTCTATAGGAATGATACAGCCTGGCGTACTAGTGCTCATACCATCGCTCACGGGCCTGGGAGGTGGAAAACTATCCCGGTAATTGTCTGAAGCCCCTAAATGATCTTGCACCTCGACAGCAAATTGTCTAAGATTATGCAGATTTCTAGTGGCCAGTAACATACAATTTGCTCGCACATGCAGTGCTAAATTATCAACAGTGATGTTCGTTAATTCAGACTCGTTAATGACATAGAGTGAGCTCCATGAAAGGCACAAACCATAATCTATGAAATCGCATGTGGGTTCATCCGATTTCTGGAAACGGTAAACAAAATCTCTCTCACATTGTCGCCTGGCACGTGCAGGAAAGAGGGCTTGCAAAACACATTGTTCAAACTCTACGAAAGTGCCACCTGTAAGTCATACAAGTTCCTCATGTAACAATTACAATAAAAAACCCACAACTTTAACAGAGACAGCCTTTCAACATGCTGTCCTCAGAACAGTGGCTGAAACCGGCCAATTTATTAACTGCTATAAAATCTGGAGTATTAATACCGTATCAAGGGAAGCAAGTAGTGAAATTCGCTCAAGAGATATGAAAAACAACTTGTTGGTAGTGCAATTAGCTATGGCTTCACTCACTCCATGGTCAGACTGTTCGGGCAGGGACAACGCATTAGAGCTATCCTGTTTCCGCAATTGTTACACAGTGGCACTGCACAGTTGAATGACTATCCAGTTGTCATCTACGGTTACTTCCAAATCATACGGAAAAGCTATATAAGGTCCTCCCACCTCAGGGTGTACACAAGGCCGATGTTGCTGTTGCTCATGGTGACATGCAACATTAAACCAATACACTGTAAATATATCAGACCCACAGAGTAACATAGAAATTTGTTTGGGCTGATCTAGCACAAATAAATTGAAAAACGAGCATCAATTTAATATTTCTATTTTGCAGTAAATATCGATATATCAAGAGTGCAATTAAAAACCATAACATTTATTTTCAACAACAGACAAATATTTTCAAGCTGCCAAGCTTCATTAAAATTTAACAAAAGCTGAATAGTAAATTTTGCAAAGAGCTGTTATATTAAATCCACAGGGCATTTACTCAACACAGCTTTATGCTGATTCATTAGAAAAACCAGGTGTCGTGTCAGCAGAAACCAAGGGCTGAGCCACCATAGATGAAGCAGATAACCCTATGAATAAATTTTCATGGTGCAAAGTCTAGGAACTGCGGCACATAATCGCTCGCTCCTATCGGCGCTCGCTCGCACATCCTGACATGCAGTAGCAATTATTGAAAAAGTACGATTTAAGACTCAAGCCTTAAAACTTAAACTTAAGATGTAAGAATTAAGACCTAAGGCTAAGGCCTATGAAGGGTCTAACTGCCCATGGGGGAAGGGCGGGGCACATAAAGGCAACCCACCTTCAAATGTGAACAAAATCGGTCGAAAAAAACACCTTCCAGGCCGAACAGAGCCAAAGAAAAGAGGAATGGTAAATTTCCCCTGCCACCCCTACTAACCAAAGGAGGACTTTTGTCACCGACCGAACTTGTAGCATGTACACAGACTCCAGGGATAAAACCGATCACAATGATTTCGGGAGTCAAAAAGCCACAAACAACATTAAATACCCCCCACCTTCACCCCAAACAGTCCATCCAAAAACAGAGTTTTTGTGGACAAACTTCCGTTCATGATTAATTAGTATGATTCATTTAAGGCTCTGGCAAAGGCATATGTGCCATTATGCCTCTTACTCATAAGGAGAACTTTAGCATTTGACTTTACATTTCCTTTCCTCTGACGAAACCACCAATTCACAATACAATTGTAAAGGCAGAGTTCATATAATTGAGCATCGGTTTCAGCGAGATTCTAAAAAATATGTGTATCTTGCTATTAAAATAATTATGATATTATCCAGGAATGCATTTTACGTACCTTATTTTTAAAAATAGACTTATAGTTTAAAATAAAGGTTTATTTCAAAACAAAAACTTCATTTGTTTACTTTATTAAAGTGTCAAATGATATATTTCCTCTTCACATTATAATAATTTGCCATTTATTTAGTTCAAGACGAGCTTTGTTTAATATACCAAAATTAAAATCGACATTCAATAACATAACTCACTTTCCACATAACCTCTGTTAGATTCTTAGCAAAATAGCTGCTTGCATTTGTCTTTAAATTTCAACTTTTCAAAATCGTAAAGTCCAGAGTGCTTGACGTTGCCTTTGAGAGTTCCATTGCGCCAAGCTCCATAAGAAACAACATGTCGGAAATCAATCATTAAGTCAAATCGTAAAGTAAAATGTTATTTGTGTAATGTTCTTTAATCAAAAACTCAGTGAAAACACTTGGCGAGCATTCAAATGTTTTATTACAAAACCACATTAAAAGTACAATTAAAAAGAGGTACAAATCAGTTTCAATGCTCAATCAATAGTGCAAATATATCTTGTACGACTTTTAGTTTTCTGAATTAGAGAGAGTACGATAATGCATTGGTCGTGTGGCCGACGGCCTGCGGCTTTTCCCCCAATGTCCTCCGCCACCAGAAGTACTGCTGCTGTATGTCTTGCTGTTATCCTGTACATGCCTCGTCTGTGGGGTTGTCGGCCTCCCCAACGCCATGCACTCCCGAAGGGATGTCGGCCTCCCCACGCCATTAATAAAATATGTATGTTAAATGGTCGAGAGGCGACCAGAGATAAATAATAACGCAGTCTTTACCTTATGTTGATTTATTTACCTTTCACTTCCTTGACCAGGCACTTAAGTTTACATTTCGTCCATTAAGTAGGTGACCAGGTGACCATAGTAACAGACAAACAGGTGCATGGCCTTCGTGAAAATTATGAGTAAATAGTTATGCCCTGGCCATCTATGAATGGACCAAAGATGTGGGTGGTGCTCACACTGGGATATAAAATCAAAGTTTCCAGTTATATTACGTTAATCGAACAGAATTACATGATGAAAGGTGACACAAAAAGATGCAGGCCTGGAGTGGCGTACGACGTGACCACCCCACGACAGAGTTCGGACTCTACTAAAAAGGCAGTGGGGATGGAAGCAGCTGATTGGTTGGCATTCCCGCCTTGGATCATGTGACCGCGATATGCATACAATACAATATGAATAATGAACTTAAATGGCTCATGGCCATGCAAATAAAATGAGTACACTGAACATTACTTTGGTAAAACATAAAAGCCTTTCAGTAAAATCAAAATATAAAATGCTATGTTCGTGGTGTGCAAGGTTGCCACATTAAACTTAACTCTTATTGACGAGCACCTGTTAAGTGAGCCAGGAACTAGCGGGATATTTGCCGAGTACAACTTAATATCTATGCAAACATTTAACCCTGATAGAACTGCGCTACATATAATATGACATTTGAAATAATTTTAAATTAAATTAAAATACAACTGGGGTTAGGACAAGAATTGCCACGTGGTTTACACAATTGCCATTTTATAGGGTTACTACCTATCTATGGCATTACTAGGAAAAATTTGGGACCTCCATCTTTCCCGACTATATGCGATGTCACATGATTGAAATGTAGCCACTCTGTTGTTTTCTATGGCGCCAGCCTGACTCTCTGTTCCAGCGTGTCACTGCAAACATAAACAAAACATAACCATGTGGGTTCTCGGCGTGACTTCAACATGTGACCACACACACTGATAACTTTACTAAATAAATACATAACAAACACAATCTTAAAACTAACATTACACTTTATAAGGCAACTGCCTTGTACTTACGTGTGAGGAAAGTGACACAACAATAATTAAACACATGTTTACACGAGTCATCATGAACACAACATAACCTTTCAATAGCACATCAACACTGATTTGAGAATAATAATAAAAATAACAATTATGCCATTCAACTGCCCCTTCTGCCAATAGAGCCCTTTCTGCCAACTTTAGTAAGTTCTTAAAATTTCTTGAAGCAAATCTTGAAGCTCTTTCCAGAGCCAATCTCGAAGTTATTCTCTGTGAAGACTTTAACATTGATTATTTAAAAGAAAGCAAAAAAAGAACTAAACTCGATAGTCTACTAAGTACCATCAACCTTAAATCCGTAGTAAACTTTGCTACCAGAATAGAAGGAATCAGTCAGACAGCAACGGAGAACATTTTCATTGATTGTAACACATTTGCAGAATGCAACAGTCTCCCAATAATAAATGGCTTATCAGATAAATATTCGCAAATATTAGTTATGCCTTCCATAAAAATGCCCTCCAAAAGCATTTCTTATAAGAAAATGCGAAATTTTTCGCTGGAATATGTCTTACAATTCAAGAGTGAGCTCAGCAGGGAGCAATGGTCAACCTTGTATACTTGTACCAAACAAAATGAAAAATATAACTCTTTTCTTAACCATGTTATCCATTGTTTTGAAAAATGTTTCCCATCCCGACTGACACAAAGTAATACAAATCCAAAGAACAATGTATGGCTCACCAAAGGAATAAAAATTTCCTGCGAAAACAAGAGAAAACTATACAAGGCCACCAGAACCAGCAGCAACCCTGACACAATGGATCACTTCAGGAAATACTGCAAAATTTTGAGAAATGTCATAAAACCTGCAAACTAAACAGTGTTGCAGAGATCTTGAACAAAAATGGTATATTTTGCTTATTTTCATTCCATCATGTGTTATGGTATAACTTTTTGGGGTAATTCCACTGACAGCAAAAAAGTGTTCCACATGCAAAAGAGAGTTGTGCATAATCAAAGGCAAAAGAAAGTCAGACTCCTGTAGATCTCTTTTCAAGAGCTGAGAGACTTTAACATTTGCGTATGAGTACATGTTTTCAGTACTTATATTCATGTCCAAAAACAGTCATTTATTTCAGAAAAATGAGTCCTTTCATAAGCATGACACTAGAATAAAAAAATTAAAAAATCTTACATGTAGCTTCAGTTAACTTAAAACTTGTTCAGAAAGGGTTATCCTACCTTGGTAGTCCACTTTTCAATAAGTTACCACAACACATTCAAGAAATTCGCTTCTCTAACCAAAAACTCTTTAAAAACAGTGGAAAGAATATTTTTCTAAACTAACATTTTATAGTGTAGATGAATATCTAAATTACAAAAATTAAGAAATTATCGCATAACATGTCTTTGTATGCATTTCTTGATCCAGTTTTTCTCGATTCATTTTTCTTCGGTTTCAGCAAAACGACGAAGCCCCACAGCATGTTGGAGGAGGATTGGTCAAATTATGAGGAAAATATGTGATGCATGTATGTGTAGTCTGACATAAGAGATCTTACAGATGCAATAAAACAAAACAAAAAAAAAAAACAAATCTGCATTAGTGCACATTGTGCACTAAACAGAATGAACTTACTGAGCAGTGCAAAACAAAATATAGAAAGCAACACTTAATGGCATTTTCAAATGTAAACAAACACATGTGTCCTTCCTAACTCTTCAGAAACAAATCATAACCCTACATCTCACACGCACACATGCGGCACTCGGTGATCGAAGCGCTGAAATCACGTGGGCGGTGGATTCGCTGCATGGAGCGCGTGGCAAACAGGCTTGAGGCTTATGTCTGATGTCAAATAATGATTGCAAAATACGTATAAAAATATGATTTTATTGAAAGGTGAAGGTACCAATATGCCTTTATCAAAGTTACGATCCTTTAAACACTTTACAAAAATATCTAAGCAATAAAAAGTACTTAAATAAATATAGCACTTTCCACAAATATTCCTCAAATATATAGTAGCATTCATGCCTCTGCATAATTGAAAACACTCTCAAAAGAATGTTAAAAATCATTATTAATAGAGTACAGCCGTTTAGACTTTAATACCACTGCTCCTGGATAAATACTAATTAAGACAAACTCTCCTTCAAGAATTATCATGTATACAACCGCAACCGGAGAGCATTTTCCCATATTATGTCTCCACAGAATTTACAAAATGATTATATCAGCCCATTAATCAAAATGCTTAAAATGTGCTTAAAATACATTTCCACAAGGCCATTTTTGCCTTTCCCCATTTAAACAGGCAGTTTACTAACCTGAAACCATTTGACATAACTACGCACATTATTAAAAATTTCAAAATAACAATGTGCATGAAACACAAAAACCGACACTCTTTATTAGAACATATTTTGCTACCCTCAAAGATATTAGCACATGACGAAACACCAAACACAGCTGGCTATTGAATTAATATTTAAAGTACTCATTGTTATTTTATGGTAGCTTAATACCTCTCTGACAGCGCATCAATTGGAATCAATTAGTACCCAATATTTCATGACCTTTATGAATTACCTTGAAAGAGGGAAAAGGCAAAATGCAAATACAAAAGTAGGTGCAAAGGGGCGACATAAAATGCCCTTCCAGAGCCGCTTAACACCTACACAACATTTTATAAAAGGTAACAATATAATATATTGAAAGCATGGGCGACACGTTATTGACCTGATATAGGCGATGTTTAAAAAAAATTATTATCCCTTTCATGTGTCATCATGGAAAATTCTGTGCGTCATAGCAGTCTTACTCACTCCCGTTGAACAGAACTGGCGAGTTTTAAAATACACTCAAGCATAAATGCTCAAACAACTATGCCAGATATTTAAGTTTACCAATCCACATAAGGAAAGCACAAAGATAATACAATTAAGAACAAATGCAAAATTTCTCACATTACATTGAAATATAACGATTAAAAAATTTGGTGATTATTTCGTATTGTGTATACAAATCGCTCAAAAATCACTGTATCATATATCCAATGATACAAAAAGGTCGACCCAAAAAGTCGCAAATTTGGTATCCAATTACGACCTGGAGAAGACTAAATCAAATGCAAAGTTTCGCCCTGCGTATCCAGCCCACCTATAAAAAGCTGCTTTTTACCTAAAGTTTCCATTTGCGTATCAAGGTGATAAAACGTGCAGGACCGAAAAAGACTGCATCGTGTATCCAAGCCAAACCAGGGGAAATTTGTACTGTGCCCCATTTGTCCCGACTTGTGTATCCAACCTCGTTTGGTGGGCGGGGGGAGGGGGGGGGGGAATTCTACCTACAGCCGATTACTTCCTATGGCGTATCCAAACCCGAAACTGGAATATACAATAAAAGACCCCATTTGTTTCGTGTAGCATATCCAAAAGTTCAATTTTATGCCCTCGCTCATCCCCTTGCAGAACCACATGATTCACGATGCATTATTTTTAAATTTTAAGGGGCATATTTTTTATTTATTTATTTTTTAACCATTTAGTTTTTAATGTTTTGTATATACATCTAAATAATGTACCAACATGGAGGACATTTAAAAATATTTTTTTTTATATATTTAACAATTTGGTTCTTAATGATTCTTATACACACCATCACTAAAGGGTGTACCAAAACAACAAATCCCTGAAATGCAATTTTTAAAACCATTTAGTTCATATACACCAATTAATGGTTTCATATACGCCATCACTAAGAGTACACAAAAATTGTGGATCTTTAAAAAATAAATTTTTAAATTATATAACCATTAAGATTATAATGTTTTATATACACAATCCCTTTTTTTTTATGATTTAACTCTACAAACGAAACTGGCAGGTCATAAAATTTCACGAAAGCAGCAGCAGATGCAATTGCCTTCGCCACTGCCGCCAGCCGGACCAGTCATGACCGACACAACAGCGCTATGCCCTCTCCAGATTGCAAATTAATATATTTTAAATTGTAACAAACAACATGTCATTCAAATTTAACTTTAATCGAAAGAAACAGCAGGTTATTCACACTTTAATTTTAAACTGAAATACTCAGGATGTCATTTACACTTTAATTTTAAACTTAAACACTCGGTCTGTCATTAACACTTTAGTTTCACTCACCATGCCATTCACACTTTAGTTTTAAACTGAAACAAACAGCTCATTACTCGAACTTTAATTTAAAAATGAAACACTCAGAATGTCACTAACACTTTAATTTTAAAATGAAACAATAAGCAGGACACTTGAAATTTAATTTAAAACCCGAAACAGTCAGCATATCATTTACACTTTAATTTTAAACTTTACTAAACAGAACAATATTCAAATTTAATTTTAAATTGCAACAGACCCAAATCACTCATTTACACTTTGTAACAACAGGTGCAACGGCAACATCAATTCCGCTTCTTTCGTCCCTGAAATTGAAATTATAACAATGACAAACTGATACCTGTCGAAAGTAGAATAGCATTCGCCACCATCGCATCTGCACCGATTCCGATGGTGCATGTTGGTGGCGCGAATCAGTAAAGAGTTCATTCGTTCGCTGTACCGATATTTCTTTTTCCAGATGTACTCTTTTTCTGTCGGCCGAAGCAGAGGATGCCGTATCTCACCGAACACCAGCTCTGCACAAGGTTTTGTACATGGACCCTCAGCATCTCACCATCTCTTCATCTTTAGCATGTTTCGAGTGTTGACCACTCACACTGCACACGAATTCCCTCTGGTGATTCACTTGCATGTAGCAATAACCATTAATGTCCAAGTTGTTGTTACCTCGGCAGCAGTTTGATATTATCGCAGTGCCCAGCGGGATTTCCTCGCGAATGATCTGGGTCAGGGTCACTGTGTTCCCTTTTTCCACCAGCACCAGGAAACATTTCGTCGGGTCGTCTCTCTGCACTCCCCCACAAACCCACTGGCACTGAACTTTGCATCCTTTGTGGTTTTTGTGCTTGGCCAGCCTTGACTTGTCGATCTCAACCAGTTAACCTGGTCCGCCGATATGTTTCTGGCACGTCAGCACACAGTCTATGCATATTTGGTGGGAGAAACTCGACCAGGTGACGACCGCCTTCCCCGAGCAAAAAAGTTCTTACGCTATAATCTGCTGTCGCCGGTACTTTATCAGATACCACAGTAAACAGCCTGGCGAAAAGTTTTAATCCCCCACAATACTGCCCTGTCTCGCCGACTCTTTAAAGTTGCATTAAGTTCCATCCTCCATTCGACGTCGGCACCAGTAAAACAAGCCCTGGTTGTCCACTAGTTTCGATTTGCCTTCTCTGCATTTTTCACACCGTATTGCTGACTTGAAGATGTCGTGCTTGACGAGAAACATGTTTATGTCCGGTGGGGAATGAATAACTTGCCTTGTGTTAAACATTGTGATTTTACATTCCATGCACACCATCGTGCGATTCACGAGGGAAAATTGTAACATTTGGAGAACATTTTTGCTTGGATACATGATACGGAACAATCTGTGCCGAACTTGGATATGCTCAAAGGAATTTGGTCCAATGCGCGATATGGCACTGAGCTGCATTGGGAACAATTTGAATGCATATTCTATAGTACACTCGGGCTCTTGCTGTGGTTTCCCCATAACAGTATGCAATATGGAACAATTACCGATCCAGTGATTATTCCGTACTATGTATCCAAATCACCCAAAAATCATTGTATTACGTATCAAATTAAACAAAAATATCGACCCAAAATGTTGCTAAGTTCGTATCCAACCACGACTCGGAGAAGGACAAATGAAATGTAAAGTTTCCCCCTGTGTATGCAACCCACCTATAAAATCTAGTTTTTACCAAAAGTTTCTCTTTGTGTAGCCAGGAGACAAAACGTGCAGAATAAAAAAAGATGCCATTGCATATCCAATATAGCCATTTGTTCCGATTTGCGTATCCAATCGAGTCAGGGGCAAATTTCGAACTACACCCGATTAATTCCTACGGCGTATCCAAACCCAAAATGGAATATATGTTAAAAGACCCCATGTTTTGTTTCCCACGTTGTATCCAGTTGCTAATAGTTAATTATTGCAAATCATTTCTTATTGTGTATCCAAAATTTAAATTTTAAGTCCTCTCTTGTTCGGGTTTAAACACATGCGATTCGCGATGCATTATTTTAAATATTAAATGGGAATATTTAATAATAATAAATTATTGTCTAATTTCTAACAAATATAGTTTTTGTTGTTTGTTATACACACCATCACTAATTTGAGTACCATCATGGCAGACATAAAAAATTCAAATTTTTATTAATCTAATCATTTAGATTTTAATGTTTCATATATACGAGATTACTAACAGTGTATATATGCCATCAATAAAGGATATGCCAAAACATTAGACATTTAAATTCAAGTTTTTTAAATTTATACCCATTTATTTTATGTTTTATATATGCAATCACTTTTTTTTTTTTTATCATTTACATCAACAAACGAAACTGTGGGTCCAAATTTCACGAAAGCAGCACTTTAATATAACATTTTAATATAAAACTGTAACAAACAGCATGCCACTTACACTTTAATTCTAAACTAAAACAAACAGTAACTCAATTGCACTTTAATTTTAAAATGCAGCAAACAGCATGACAATTAATTTTAAACTGAAACAAACAACATGTCATTCACATTTTAATTTTAAGCTGAAAGAAACAACATGTCACTTGAACCTGCAAATTAGAAACTCAGTCGGGTACCTGCACTTTAATAACAACTTAAACAGTATGTAATTCAAAATTTAATTTTAAACTGGAACATACCAAAATCACCCATTTACACTATGTAATAACAGGTGCAATGGCAACAGCAACTTGGCTTCACTCGTCAGTGAAATAGGAATGACAACAATGACAAATTGATACCTGTCAAACGTAGAATAGTTTCGCTGCCATCGCCATTACAAACAACTTGTCATTAACAATTTAATTTTAAACTAAAAGAAACAGCACGTCATACCCAATTTACATTTAAATTGAAACACTCAGCATGTTTTTAAACTTTAATTTAAAACTGAAACAAACCGCTCAGAATTTACACTTTAATAATTTAAAACTGAAACACTTAGCATGTCAGTCACACTTTAATTTTTAATTGGAACAAAAAGGAGGTCACTTGCATTTTAATTTAAAACTGAAACCCTCAGCATGCCACTCACACTTTAATTTTAAACTGAAACACTCAGTATGTCTTTTGGGTATTAATTTTAAAATCAAACACTTAATATGTAACTTTTTACAATTTCTTTACAAACTGCAACATACATAATGTAATCTTACTTTAATTTAAAACTGCAACAAACAGCATGTCATTTACACTTTAATTTTAAACTAAAATAATCAGCAAATCACAATAGTGATATTGTGGTGAGTTCATTTCTGAAGTGTCTATGTCCAACAGAATAAAACGTGCAATTACCTCCATGGAGGATGTCGCTACATGGTGATGCGACATCCTGACGTCTCGCCACCTAAAATCCCTTCTGGTAAACGACAAAATGCTCGCTCTACAATTAAATTAACTACATGCTAATGCAATGGCCTTCAACACAAACTTGAACCTTACTATTCATAGCATTTCTGAAATAAAAAATCAAGTAAATGAAAAATTAATTCTATTATAAGTATCATTGGTTCAATGACAGAGCAGGTAAATCAGCAAAATCACATGATTTAAAAAACTAAAGTTCAGTCACTTATGTTGACCAGCATGGTTGTACGATTAATTAATAATGTTGAGAACGAACTTTGAATTAACACTTATATACAACAATGTCAACAAAAGTATTTGCCATTGCAAGCTGTCTCGAGACAAACTTTAAAACTAAAGATCTCTTAGATCTGCAATCAAAAGTCAGTTCTTTGACATTAAAACTTAGTATTCCCATCAACGATATTTTAAAATACTATACAATGTCATTATTAGAATGCATGTTGTCCCCCAAACAAATGATGTTGAAAATTCAAATTCCACTCCAGAACATTAAAAATGCGTGGCAGTTTTTCCGAACGACAAAAGTCCCCTACTTGTTCAAAAACGAAACCTGCCATATCAATATCCCTGAAAATATAATAGCTATTGACATGACAACTCAGGAGACTATAGAAATTTACGATGCCCCAGAGCAGGTAAATAGTATATATTTTCTGTCTAAACAGGTCGTCGATAGCCCATTGCATTGAGATGTTGTTCAAATATTGTAAATTTCGTTGTGAATAAGGTAATCTCTTGTTTGTTCAAGCAATTGAACCTCACCATTATGATATCACCAATGGGCCTGACAATCTAGTCTTAAAATATATAAATATATCACTAAGTAAGGAAATTCCTAACTCCAAGGTTGGCACTATTGAAGTCCACTTACCATAAGGCTGCGAGCTCACGAAAACCAGTTGATGCTTATTCACGCAATGCACATTTGCGATGTAAAGAGCCATAACCTAGCAATCTCACAAACTATCTTGCCTATACAATGGCTTCAACATGGTAACTTTGAGGCACTGCAGATTAATTTAAACGAAGGTATTTTGTTTTATTCTGTCAACGAATCTTTAAATAAGAATTGGAAGATAACACATGCACAACTTCCCACAGTTGAATCTATCACCTGCAGGCCTCCGTTACTGCACTCAAATATTTTGTGTTCTATCCCAAGAGCATTATAACTATATAAGCCTGTCGACAATTATAGTTCTTAGTATAGATATTTAATTAATTTATTATAAACGCATATAAGATATTAGTTATTTTAATATCGGCAAAGGGTAATACTTTCAAATAACTAAAGCACATGCCTAAACGGTGCGAACTAGTAGAATATTGTATAAGAGAATCTAATAAGAGCAAGATTCGCATTCAATTATGTTACATATATTTGCTATTAGGCTCAGTAAGTAAATATCGCATGCTGACATTTCTATAGGGCCTATTCAAAATACAAGATTTCATTACATCATATAGGTAAATACTTACATATTAGATAAAAGTTACTACTTTTCAATGCAAGTCTAATTGTGTTAATTATGTCTCACATTAGTGCACAATAAGATAGTCGCTCAAATAAGTTTTCATATGACACGCCCAGATAAGTGTAGTTAGAATAAGAATTTGGCATGCCTGAAATGTACTGCAACAGTACAGACTGCGTTACCTAGTAGCACATATTCATAGCGCTTATGAGAGAGTCCTGGATGTACATTAAAAGTGCATACTCTAATTGCAGAGGGTAGCAGCGCACGCTTGCACAATCAACAGTTCCGAAAATTAGCTCTAGACAGCACTTGACGGCAGCTCAGAGCAGTGCGGCGAGTATGCTATAAATGTTTACATTTTTACACGGGAACCATTGAATGCATATTCCTTTTGTTTCTTTTACAATATTACTTTTATTAGTCACTGGCATGTAAAAACCAACCACTAAGATATAATATGTTAAATATTTTTGTATACTACCCAAGTTATACTATGTAAAATAATTGCATCTAATGTGTCAAAAAATCGTTTTTGTGTAAATAATTATTAGTGATGTCTCCTATGAAGTACTTATATCATAGTATTCAATTAACATGTAATGTTGCAAACTGTAGAAATATTTCCCAAACATAGTAAAGGCGCTAATGCGAACTGTTGACTGCTATTGGTGCACCATAATTCCATTTCCTTTACCACAGTGTTCTGCGCTGGTTATAATAAATTTTCGTTATTTCTAACATGGGGAGTAGTGTCCTCTCTCCAATGTCAACAAAAACCAATAGCAACCCAATGTTAGTAGTACTGAAGTGCTGGCACACAAACAAAAACAACATAAATTGCCCTTGTAATTAATGCCATTCAGTTAATGACTTACCTAACAACAAATATACAATATGTTTAAAATAGGTAAATATGTAAATTTCCTAGTATTATCAAAATAATCCACAAGTGAATTAAGTAAACCTTCGTACTATGGATAGTGTATATTTTTATATTATAACGTTAAGTAAATATGATTTTGAAACTTAAACTCCAATGAATTAAGAATTTATGTGTACATCATATGATGAGCGTACCTAAAAAGTTAACAATTACGAAATTTATGACGTAAACAGGTCAATAGAACTCTCAGACTTTACCATACACCCTATGTGTAACATCTTCCCGAGCCTCACATGACTGACAGTGCCCTAGGGAAAAGCCAAGTACAGTGTGCGAAGGACACTTTTAAAAACATCACACTGCCGGCTACCACGCAAAAGCAAGCTCTCTCTGGCAGACTCTGCTGTTCAGTGCCAGGGGCGTTTAGACTTCCCGCTTGCCACGAGCTGTCACACTGCAGCGACGTCCTGACCTCACTTGTGTATTACCCCACAACATACGGCCCTGGTATTCCCAAGCGAGGACGTCTGGGTTTTCCAAAGACAGTGGGTAAAGCTGTGGCTGCCAACAGCAAGGGTTGCCAGGAGGCGAGTTAACGCTGGGTGCATCGTGACCTCAGCAAGCCTACCCAGCTATTTTAATAACATTCCCGGGGGAATGGGTACGAGGTCGGAGCCGTCAGTATATAAGGATGGGACAATGGTGGCTCGGGGCGCAATTTTGCTCCAGATACGGGATGCCCTGCCCAATCGATGCTCGCCTTGAGGACCACCAGTCCAGTGGTCCTGTAGTCAACGCCATCGCCGTCCGCTGTTGAGAGAGCCTCGGCATTGCCGACTACGCTATCAGGGTAAATATACTCCCCATTAGGGTGACTCAGGCCGTGTGAGGTATCGCGACAGGATAAGGCTTAAATTAACCTCCATCAGCACAAGAGAGCAATTAGGTTGCTAGTCTAAGTATTTAAAGTAACTCAGTGTATTACTGCAACAATTTAATGTCTTGTACTTATCTGACTGCACTTGCCTAGCAGTATTTGTATTGCTTGAGATTTGAATAAAATAGAGTTTTGTATTAATGAGTTGACGGCAAAGTAGTGGAGCAAAGTGGTGTTCATTAAAGGTTGGGAGCGGGACAGGTAAATGTTCCATAGATTCTCACCAACTCTTGAGCTTGTAGATGATAGGCGCCAGGTATTTTGAAGCGAAATACCAACTAGCTCGGCAGAGCCGACTCTTCTTCTCCCGGGGTCGTGTGCCGACGACCTATGGGCGGTATTCTCCCGGTGATCCTACCATCAAGATTTATACGGAAACAATTGCAATACTGAAAACCTGGGCAGTGAGATCTTAGGGCGGCTCATACACCTATATAGTTGTATGGAGATAAAACACTGGAAAAGAATACGCACACTGATACATAACCCTTAATGAATTTTAAGGCTCCTCTAGGAAGAAATTTACACAAGTTGCCGGGCTTAACCCGCCGGCAGGGTGACACTGTACGAAATGCCTGAAGGCGACAAAAACTTTATATAAAAAATTAAGCCTTCTCGGGCGATGCTATTCCACGAAAAGGGAAGAGTGATAATTCTTGAGAGGTTATCAGATATACAAATGTTTCGGTTAATTACTGTCTATTGCTGTGAAATGATTGGAGAACAAAGATGAAGCGCTGCCCAAATGCGCAAAATTCAACCCTATCGGTCAGCACATCTCACTCCTCGAGATGTCACTGTCTTACTTACTGTTCCACTTGGTGTGCTGGCCGAGGTTTGGCGGGCAGACAGCCGTGCTGACTATTTTCCTACACACAGAAAATCCCTGAAAACACATCCACCTTACTTGAAATATCATAAATCGGACAAAAACAATTACTCTTAGCACGGAAACCCTTTAACATGCGTATTACATTGTGTGAAATGAAATGAGGATGATACACGTGAAAATGGCAAATAATGGAAAATATAAAATACCTATCATGTTATGTGCCATAGCTTAGATTTAATTTACTGGAACATTTTTCACTTCTTTTATGCCTGGAGAGAGCACCGTCTCACAATCTCGGTGTATTGTACACACCATGGACGTTAGGTACCGTAATTTCCATTGTGCATCATGTGCTAATTTCACAGTGTAGGATCTCGCCGTGCCGAGTGACGAGACGAACTTGTAAGTGCCCTGTTTGGAAATTATATAAATAAATCGTGTAAAACTGTTTTCATGTGTATATTTATTTTGCCCGTGTCTCGGCCGTGTAACTTAGCAATGTGCATGAGAAATCTAAGTGTTGTAATTTTTCGGATGTAAGAGGGCCCAAATACCCTTGGGGAGTGAGCTAGCATTGAGGGAGGCTGACAGCCCTCGCTAGCCAAGGTATCTGGATATTCATTACCAAAAACTTCGCAGTTTTCACATCAGCTGCATGGATGCAGCAGACGGTTGATACAGGAGATGCAGTCACTTTGGGTTATCGGCCGTACACCCCGAGAGCAAGAGTCATCATGTTCGCCGTTGAGCTGACTGGCACCCTGGGTAACATTTCCATCCTAAAAACCAAACCACTCCACATAACCTCAACATCCCTCCTAGACCGGAAAACTCAACCCCATCAATGTAATTAAGCATATGTAGTAGCACATAGCGTTACAACTATACTTTGGAGACACGCAGGTGTGAATTTTCCATGCATTGGCGCCAATTAAAATTATATAACTTCGAATATTGTTACACAATTTTTGCAAAATTTGTTGTTTGCCAAATTATCCAACTAGGTGTGAAATATATGAACAAGATTATATGCCTCGGCTATGGGGAATTAGAAATTATATTAAAAAAAACCCCGAAAGAGAGTCAACTAAACACTTAAGAATCCGTGTGGTAAAAAACACCTTAGAATTACATATGGCATTTTAGTATTATGACAAATTATGAATAATCACACGATTAGTTTCATTTGTGTGAAATATATTCCATACAATCTCAGCTCGTTGAACAAAATAATTACTATCCATGTGTGAAACAAATTCCAACTAATACCCTACAAAGATATTAAAAACTGAACACTGTAATTACTGAACTTATAATACAATTATTTATTTAAACTTAACCAACACTACACAAGCCAGTAACAGTGCCACTGCTTATCTGCCAAAAACTACCAGTTTTAATGGTGCTTTATATAAAAGTAATAAGCACTTATAAGCCGATTGTGCAAGTGAGAACCTAGCTGTTGTCAAACTGTAGAGTAGCGCCACCTTTCTACTGTGTACGCTCCTGCAGGCGATCGATGTCTTGACGTCGCTCCATGAACCAGGACTCCCGGCGCTGAATCCAATTCAGTATGCGGTAGGCATCCTGATGTCGTTCTGCACAGTTGGACCCATGGCGTCGAACTCAGAAGTGGAACACCATACGTCTATGATGCAGGCAGATGCTAATCCGACCTCGAGACAGCATAGAGCTCAGTCGACTTGGCTGGAGATGTCTGCTGGTATTTAAAATGCGATGCATTGCGTCTCCAGAGGTGCTGTGATGTGTCCGTGTCCTGCCTGGGAGCAGGTGTAAAACAGGTACTGATGATGTGCCTGGCGCAACGTTCGGAGTGTGAACGATGTTGAATGGGGTCGTACGGCCGACGGCCTACTGCGACTCTGGGTACGCGGTCAATATGAAGGGGAGCTAATTTAACTGTCAGTTAAATTATGTTGAATATAAAATATTTCCTTTGGGACGAAGCTGTCAGCTACTTCGCACGCCTATATCATCACTGAATTTACTCTGCTTGTGGGAGGCAGGCCCCGTAAATGTAAAACATACACTGAAATACATTAAAAAGTTGATGCTGCCATTGGGGCACAGTACCCGACGAACTCAGGAGAGTTAATGCAATAAAACACGTTTAATTAGAGTATGACTGTTTTATTACTGCAAAGGTACAACGGAATGTTGCTGCACATGTTGGTTAAGCGGACCCGGCACTCTGGACATGCTTGTGGTCACTACTGTGGAAAATAACATGTCTCACGTGTGAAGTCCTGGAATGTTACCTTAGGATGCAGGACAGCTTCCCCTCGGCTAACTAAGTAATCAAATATTCTGGAATTAACGTTAACTATTGCAATTAAAAGTTACAGCTTAAATTAAGTGCAGAGGGGGGTAACGCGGAGCTTACAGCCTGCCCTGCCGGTTGTATGGAGTGCTGAAGTCTGACTAACAACATGACGTATGCTTCGCCACACATCCGGCGAATTTGACGTCAAAATGAAAACATTAAAAAACAGAATATAATAATTAACATGATTGATGAAACTGACATTGTACAAAGATTATTATTACTGAAGTGAATCTTGTTGGTGACATACTTGTGAACGTCGGAGTTTCAGATATGGCTAAGAATGTGACATCACGAGTATGTCACCGCACTTGAAGTGTGATATTAAATTAAATGATGCCTCAGGTGGCTGATTCTCGATAGTTGATTACATGTTGACTATTATAATTAACATATTTATATCAGTGTGTGTTGTAATGGGGATAATTACAAAAATGCATATGGATATGACGACACACGGATTTCTTGACTAGGGGCAGAGCTACGCCCTGTCTTATATATGTTATCAACTCTCTATGCTGGAGCGGGCGGTTTCCCCAGTTAATTGTGGTGTAATCACCGCTAAAAACTACTAAAAAGGCTCTAATTAATTATTGCAGCTAGGGAGCCTCTCACCACTTTGCAGTTGCTCCGGGAATGTGATTCCCTGTCTTTTGATACCACTTGGAGACACATCACACTATGGATTCGGCCACAGGGCCCATTGACATCGCACACATCCGAAAGCTGTGGGAATAAGTGGTACCACTTATCCCAGTGTTCCATTTTGGGATGATAGTAAAATATTATGACCTGCGGCCACGAGTTACACGACAGTAAAAAAAGTGTAAATGACGTTCTTGTCGACCTGTACTGATCGAGACCGCGACCTAATGTCGATAGGTTGAGTGTTGCTGTGTGGTTAATGCGTCTGCGATAGAACGAAAGGGCACAAGGGATACATAGATGTCAGGAACACGTCAAACGCCCCCTCCCTGGTGACTGTTAGGTACTTGCTGACTTCCAAGGAACTGTCATGCTGCTAGGCGCAACAGGATACCGACCGTTGCAGTTGGTTGCAGAATCTTAAGTTGTAAGGCCCACAATGATGCTGTGCTGTGCTGCCTGCCGATGCTCTAGGGCGATGACCCTGTTGATTGTGATGATGTGCTGTGGCACCTGCTTGATGAAGGGGAATAGCCCTTCGCAAACAGTGAATGGTGGTCGATGCTGATGATGATGATGCTCCTGATGCTGCTACTGACGTGTCAGACCCCTCGATGCTCCTTCGTCTGGCGAGGGGAAAGTTATGCTGTCCTTTGCTGGACTTGATGCTCCTTCTTATGAACCTTCCCTGCGCCCGTGATGTGGTCCTCCGATGTGAGGTCAGTCGGTTTGGTTATCTTCGTCGGTGCCGTAGCATAGTCATGTGGGCAGCTTCTCTATGGGCTGATCGGACCCACAGTTGCCCCCACTGACTTGCTTTGGGTGACGCTTTCAGAAGTCAGTGCCACGATGCTGTGCGTCGGGATACTTCGGTTTGACCCACTTCGTGCTGCAATGGTTGATGATGATGCTTGATGCAAAGAATATCATGCCGATGTTGTTTGTCTCTTCCTGGTTGTTTATGATTTTGTCAGTTGGTGTGGTATTGGGAGGCCTTCCAGCGCGGCCGAAAGTTGTCGTGCAGAAAGTTCCTGTCCCTATTACTCATTTGAAAGAGGAGGATGATGCGACTTGATGACTCTCCGGCCGGATGTGGCCCATTTCACCATCAGCTGTAAACTGATGTTGTATTCATGTGCTTGTGCTGCAGTTTGCTTGCACTATCCTGTACCACTGTGCGCATTTTCACCCGAGGGGTTGGCTAGGACAGTGAACCTTCAATGCTCCATGCTTCACTGTCAGTGTGACTCTTGCGTGGCGATGACTTCTGGTGTTGGCATTGCTCCCTCTGATGCCAACGAAGCCCGGGTGTGCAGACTTTCCATTTGCTGTGTTTGTTGCATTTGTTTGCTTGGCTGTGCTTGCTCCTGGACGGTAGCATTGAACGTTGCCATGCGGCCTGTTTGTCATGCAGTCAGCAGCTATGCTTTCCCCCTCCGAATTTTACGAGGTGGGCGGGAAAAACGTGCTTTTGCATCACTGTCATGTTGTTGCACCATGTTGCTGGGAGGTAATGGTGGTTCATGTAGACCTGCCATCCCTGTTTCCCCTTCTGTGGCCAAAGAAAAGTTTTCCAAATATTCATCAGTGAATTCATACTCTCCTGCTCGTACTATTCGTTCGGTCATAGTGTTCCCGAACGGACTTGATTGCGATGCAGCTGCTTCGCTGATGCACGCATGTAATGGGAGCATAGAACAGTGCGGCCCAGTTGAACATTGTTTACACTCGGGTTCCGGTTGGGTGGTCGCAGATTTCAACTGGCTAATGCGCGAACTGTGCGCCAACCGATCACATGGGCTTTATTGATTAGTGCATTGCTGCGTAGGTATTCCAACGAATTTGCTCTTGTTTCACCTCGTGTTTTGTCGCGAAATACCTGCGTCGGTGCATTGCGGATTTCCTCGTAAGCACTTGTCTGCACAATTTCTCGCAAGTCTGCGGCTCGTTCGTTACTGTGTGCTTCCTTTTTCTATTACTCCGTGGTCTGTCATTGCACTGGCTTTGATGTGTGACTGTTGCGGACACAAACACAGGACCTTGTGAAATGGACGCTGATGGAGTGGATATTACAGTATTTCTTTGGTTACGAATCTGCCGTTCGATATAACTTGAAAAGCACCCATCACACCAGTAGCCGTTTGTAAACGTATTAAATGACTCGCGCTCCGCTGTAGACAGTTTGTCTGGCGGACATGTGTTTGGACAGCCTGTACAGTAAGATGTAACAGTCGCACGGCTTGGCAGTGTGAATGTTGCGAACGTAAACCCAGATGCCTGTAAAATGGGCGCTGGTTGGTTGATTCCCTCAGCGATATTTTGGGCATACTGTACCGCAATGCTCCTTCCCCTACATGGAACTCGTTACACCAGTATACACTGGTAAATGCGTTATACGTTCCTCGCTCCTCTGTTGACAGGTTATCACACAGAATTTCTTTAGCACAGATGTTACAGTTTACGGTAACGATCGCACTGCTTTCTTTTGTGCCAAATGCTGCACGCAATGGCACTGCTGTGCTCGAACTGTTTGAAAATGCTGTAATTGTTCCGTATTGTGTATCGTAATGGGAAAACCATACAAACATTCAGTGTGTACTATAAAGTAACCATCCCAATTGTTTACTTTGCAGTCTAGTGCCGTTTCGCGTATCCGGCCTAGTTCTGTTTAGCGTATCCAAATTCGGCAACCATTGTTCCGTATAGCATATCCAAGTAATTTTTTCCGCAAATTTTCGCTCGCGAATCGCAAGATGGTGAGCGCGGGATGTAAAATCACAATGTTGAACGCCAGGCAATTTATTCATTCCAGGCCAGACATAAACACGTTTCTCATCGAGGACGTCATTCTCAAACCGACAATGCGGTGTGAAAAATGCGGAAAGGTGAAGTGAAATTGGTGGAAAACAGGGGCTTGTTTTACTGGTGCCGACGGTGACTGGAGGACAGTACTAACTGCAACTTTAAAGTTTCGGCGAGACAGGGCAGTTTCGTGGGAAATTCAAACTTGTCTCCGGGTAAGATAGTGGAGCTGTGTTAACTCTGGTGTCTGATCAAATACCCTCGACAGTAGACTATAGTAAACGAACTTTTGTGATCGGGAAATACGGTCGTCGCCTGGTCGAAGTGTGCATAGACTGGGTGTTGACGTACCAGAAACGGGCAAAGTGGTCGAGATCGACGAGTCGAAGCTGGGCAAACGCAAGAACCGCAAAATTTGCAAAGTTCACGGCTAGTGGGTTTTCGGCGGAGTGCAGTGGGACGATCCCACGAAATTCTTAATGGTGCTGGTGGAAAATAGGAATGCGGCGACCCTGACCAAAATCATTCGAGAGTGGATCGCTCCGGGCACGACAATAATTTCAGACTGCTGGCGAGGTTACATCAACTTGGACATTCACGGCTACTGTCACATGCAGGTGAATCACAGGCCGGAATTTGTGTGCAGCGAAAAGAGTGGAATGGTAAACACTCGAAACACGCTAAAGATGAAGAGGGGTGAGATTTTGAGGATGCACACTCAAAACATCGAGCGAACTTGGTGTTCTGTGCGATACAGCATTCCCTGCTATGGCCGACGGAAAAAATCTTGGGTCGGCTACCTGGCTGAGTATGTCTGGAAAATGAATCATCGGTATGGGGAACGACATGCACCATCGTAATCAGCGCAGAGGAGATGGCGGTGAAGGCTATTCCAATTTCGACAGGTATCTGTTTGTTACGGTTGTTTTTAATTTGCAAGCACGAGCGAAATCGAGTTGCTGTCGCAGTTGCAGTTTTAAGAAAGTTTATTGAGTTGCTGTTGCCATTACAGTATTACATTTTAAGTGTGATTGAGTTGCGGTTTGTTTCAGTTTAAAAAGTGATTGACTTGATGTTTGATTCAAATTAATGTTTAATTGAGTTGCTGTTTGATTCAATTTTAAATTAATGTTCAATTGAGTAGCTGTTTGATCTGAGTTTAAATTAATGTTTAATTGAGTAGCTATTTGATTTAATTCAAAATTAATGATTATTTTTCCTGTTTAATTCAAGTTTAAATTAATGTTTAATTGAGTTGATGTTTGATTTAATTTAGAGGTGCGAGTGAGACAGTGTAGCTGTTTGTTTTGGTAAAAAGAGTTTGATTGACATGCCATTTGTTTCAGTAAAATAATATGATTGACATACTGTTTGTGTAAACATTCATTCGCAATCTGGAAAAAAGCCCAAAATAGTCGAGTGGGTTATCATGGGTTCGCCTGGCGATGACGGATGTACTTGCATTTGTTGCAACTGCAAAACTCGGATCTGCCTGTTTCAATTATTGAGGTAAAATGATAAAAAAAATAAAATTACATTCATCGCGATCCCGAAAAAGCATAACGCGGCCGTGTCTGTCATGACCGGTTCGGCCGGAGGCGGATGCAATTGCATTCACTGTTGCTTTCGCGGACTTTGGACCTGCCAGTTTCGAGTGTTGAGGTAATTTATAGTAAAAAGTGATTTCGTATGTATAAAACTTTAAAATCTATATGATTACATTTATAAAAAAATTGAATTTTTAACTGTACAATATTTTACTGTACCCTTTTTCGTGATTGCGTATATGTGAAGCTTTATATAATAAATGGTAAAAATTATTAAAAAATTTTAATAATTAATAAATATTCTCTTTAAAGTAAATAAAAAAATTATGCATTGCGAATGGCGTGTATTTAAACAGGGATGAGAGAAAGGCGAAAAAATTAATTTTTTGGGTACGCGATAGGAAGATATTAGTAATAGTTACTTTTGGCATCTGGTTACGCCATGGGAAACAAATGTGGTATTTTCCCTATATTCCATTTTTGGTTTGGATATGCTATAGGAAATAATTGGGTGTAGGTCGAAATTTCTCCCCGACTCAACTGGATATGCAATTCGAAACAAGTGGGGTGTTGCACCAATTTCCTCCCTTCCTGCTTGGATACGCAATGTCGTCCTTTTCGGTCCTGCATATTTTGTCACCTGGATATGCAAAGGGAAACTTTTGGTAAAAAAACCAGCTTTTTCAAGGTGCGCTGGATATGCAGGGGGGAACTTTGTACTTTATTGGGGTTTTTTTCTGGTTGTGGTTGGAAATGTAATTGGCGGTTTTATGTCTCAACTTTTTGTATCATTGGATATGTAATACAGTGGTTTTTGAGCGGTTTAGATATGCAATATGGAACAATCACCGGTCTTATGGATTTTTATCCACAGATCCCTGGCGAATCTCTCGAGTTCCAGCCAAATGAAGGATGAAACAGATACGGAGGATGAGGAGGAAATGGACGAGACGCTTTCGGCTACACATAATGAGTCATCAACC
The DNA here is from genome assembly GCA_029891345.1 of Dryococelus australis. Lineage (NCBI taxonomy): Eukaryota > Metazoa > Arthropoda > Insecta > Phasmatodea > Phasmatidae > Dryococelus > Dryococelus australis. The sequence continues at coordinate 199,524,724 of CM056994.1, forward strand.
TCTTCAGTCCCTGGCCCATCAACTTCTTCAGTCCCAAGGACCATCAACTTCTTTGAACGTATCTATGTAATTATGATTGACATTTATTATAATTACTTTTTCTAATGTGATTGTAATTATTATATTTGAGAATAATATTTTTTTTGCCAACATAACTGTTCGAAGATCGCAAAGGCACAGCTCTGCAGTCGTTTCCCACAAGTCGAGACCTCAAACAACTTCTGACGTCCATCAACAGAGAGGCACACAGCGCAAATCAGCACCCGACATCACTCATGTGAAGCAAAAAAGAAGTTCCAAGTAAGCGTTCGAGACAAATACCAACACCAGAGACGTCTCCCACCATTGAAGAAAGAATCCTAAACCAACCAATATGACTGATATTTATCATCGTGAATTACAGCGAGAAACAGCCCGAAAGACTTGTTATAATCTTAGAAAACCAAATCAAAGAACTTATCAGAAATATGGTTCTGATTTTGTATTACGATCTATCTGTATATTTAGTTTATTTACAAAAATAAACTAAATATTTGCATTTTTAATAGTTTTATTATATATATAATTTTTATACATATTATTTACATTTTTGTTAACATATGACAATTTTCATCAAAAGAGATATACATAGATACCAAATGGCAAACCCATAAATAAGACATTGGATTCATTTTGTCTTGTTTAGGGTTTTACCCCCTGTTCAAGTAAAATTTCACAAATTTCATTCGTAGTATCCCAAATAATTGCAGGTTCACAATTCAAATCCTCAGTATTGAGGAAATTTCAATTTTTCCTTGTCGTTATTCAATGCTTTTTTATATTGTCGAAAACACACAAAATTGTCGATTTATTTTTACTAGATACAGCTTCGTGTTATGCTGTAATGTTATTACGTCCCATTAATAAAACATTTGCTCCGTTTTCTAGCAGATAATCTACCACTTCCACGATGTCGTCTTGGGCTGCGAAATGCAGTAACAAATCCTTTTCTAAGAAAACCGGTTCACCCAAACTTTTTTCAATTAGGTAACGCACAATGTTTTCACGATCTACATTAGCCGCTTTCACCGACAATTTCCAGTCTTTTTGAATCCCTTTCACTACCGCGTCTATTGTTTTCACCAAATACACAAGTACAGGCCAATTTTCAAAATAATTATTGGCATATCCAATACAGTTATACCAGCTGAATCTTTGGCTAAAACGTTGACACCTTCTTCTATTAAGAATTTTTCCATTTCCAAATTCCCCACCGTGGCTGCTCGCTGAATTGGAAATTTACCACCAAAATCCTTTTCTTCAAAATTCATTTTCATCTCCTTCATGCGTACAAGTTCATCTAGCCAACCACGATAGGCAGCTAAACTCACCATTGACAGTTCCTTCTCGTCAAACAAGTATTGTTTGTCTTCACTGGCTCTCATGGTGTCTTCTTTGGCTTTCATGTTGTCTTTTGGATCTCATGGTGTCTTCACTATGTAATTTGCAGGGAGGGACATATCCCTTGGTTCAATCGTCTCGTTTTTGTACACGCACTGTGCGAGATTTGTTATTTTTTTTATTGGCTGAGAACGAATGTAAGATTTTTTTTTGTTATTAGCCGAGAAGGAATGTAAGTTTCTATATGTGGAATTGTGAGTTTTACCGACCTTGATAAATCGAATAAAAATATATTTTTTATTTGACTTTCCCTTACACGATTAATTTCGTATGCAAAAAAATGATTAGGGTATAGTAGCACGATCTTGTCAATTAAATGAGCAAAGTGTAAAAAAAATTATGCTGAGATTTATGCGAAATGTTAAAATGTAATGCCGCTTGCTTTGTTCCTGCGATCATTACGCAAGTTTCATTGCAAACATTTTATACTTTTTAACTTTCAAAACATTTTCATGTAAACGACAGATGGACTCATGAGAGAGCAGTTTGATTCGCGCTCTCGACCTCTCAGCAGTCGGGTAATTGGAGTTCGTTTTGTTGATCAAAATTACCAAATAGCGCAGCGACCACTGATGAAACATATTTCATTTTAACATTCGCTTATTACTTTTCAAATTTCAAAATAGTTTTGGCGTTAGTGACGAAATTGATTGAAAACACTTTGGGGTTTCTGGATGCCTCGGGAGATACAATCACGATTCGTTTGTTATCGGACCCGTAAACTAATTCGATTCCATTTTCAAAAGTGCATTCAATGTAAAATTGTTTGTAAATTAGCAGTTGGTCGAATAAAGTTTTGTGATTTATTTCATCGACATTCAACGAACACTTGAATTGGTCGTCTTCATTATCGTTTAGACTAACCATGAATATAGTTTGCGAATGTTCGTCCAAAAGGTCGGAAATTGTATTAAATGCTCCGAAATTTAACTGTTTTAAATTCTTAAATGTTAGCCGAGTAAATACACCTCTGGGAATATTCATAGTGTATCTCTTTGTCATTTTTAAACGAATCACACTCACCTCTCTGGGCTTTATGATTGATCACTGTGTAGATGCTATTTTTGCATCGGTTAAACTAGATTCGTTGGTATTTGTAAAATTATCGGTTTCGGTAGCAAATCAATTTTCCAGAGATGCGGTCGTGGTGGAGATGTAGTTTTTTCTTTCCACCCCACCAACCTCCTCGTCCAATTCTATTACAGAGGTATCAAAATTTTGGTGTTTTTTTTCCTTCAAATGTATATACCGAGTGGAATTACAATAATTAAACTATGAGTATACCCAATCCCACGCAGAGTTGTTTATTTCCTTTATTCATAGTTCTTATCTATATATATTTGCAAACGAAGTAAAAAACTCAAAATTACATAAAGCATTTGTAGGTTGTATAGCTGTCCATCGGGTGCCATGACGACCGAGCTCGGATCCCAAATAATTGTGGGCAATCCATAAAATACTTGCCGCACCAATGTTTGAATGGCGTTTTCATTGTATTTTACCGACAAGTAAGTGAGGAATACAGACATTATTTCTAAAATTTGAGAATAACTCAAGGTATCGATAAGAGGTGCCACAGATTTACGTATTTTTTTGGGCTCGTTTGTCTTTGGAAAGCCCTCCCATATTGTCTCTACATCAGCCAATACGTCTTCGCAGTAATTTGAAAAGAAATTTTTTTTTCTTCACGTAATTGAATATTTTTTCGCACTAGTGTCGTACATAACCAACTTTATTCCTAAACTCCTCAATTTTAAATAATATGAATTATCTTTGTATAGTAAATTTGTCAACTATTTAATATTTTCTGCCTGTTGTTCATCTCTCAAAAATATTTTATAAAATTCTAAAATTCGCGAGTGACGCGCGGGGCCCAAACAATTTTGTTGAATAGTATACTACTTAAAATATAGAAAATTTAAACAATGGGTTAATTGCGAAATTTTAAATTTTATTTCAGAACCGAGTTTATCACGTTCAGATTAACGAATATATATATATACATACACACACACGTGCTCTAACCTCAATACAGAATCGTAAAAATATTTGTTATTTATGATGACTGTCAAATGTAAAAAATCCAAGTCAGTGGCGGATTTAGTTTTATAAATTCAACCGATTCCATAAATTCAAAATGTTTCATGTTTTTATTTAATTTTCTCCACGCTTTTAACTTTAGTAACTCTCTAATCGCAAAGATAAAATAACAAGGTATTATTGTATTTTTCATAGTATAATATTAATGTACTTAATTACCGGCAGCTGCAGCTCCTGAATTAGCAGCACCTCCGAAAGATGTACTCGCACCAAATTGTGTATTCACCGAGCCTTTGATTTTACTTTTAAATTTCCATAAAACAAACCCTAAAATCCCAATTAATAAAATAGATCCTATGCTTGTATTTGCTGTTTTTTATTGGTTGTCTTCTATACAAATACAGCATGTAAAGAAAAAGTTTCACATAGGGTTGGGAAAAGTAGGATAAAAAAAGGATAAGGACAGAAAATATCATGTTAGGAAAAAAATATTTTTTTTTATTCATTGATGTATTTACAATAGTAACAAAAAAGTATTTACACTTGAATAAATTTCAGCTTACTCTTGTTGTTCTGGATAAGACTACAAAAATTTCTTCTAGCGTACATCCCGTCAAATTTGCATTAATGCCATTATCAATTGTTAATCCTATACTACTTTGAACTGTATTTCCACATGCCATATGAAGCGGGAAACCATATAACAAGAGTTTACTGTTTTTAGTAGCTTCATATGCGTGTTGAAATGCAAATTTATCTATCGTATAGAGATTCATCTTGAAGAAACATTTTGGTATCAGAAAGAGGTTGTTTTTTTACCTCGTCGCACATGAGTATTTCGTCTCCAAAATGTCCCAAATAATATAAAACTTCAATAACGCTAGCTTCATGACCATGAATTAAGCTGCGGTAGGGAACACCAACGATTGGTGGCAAGTAGGCGGGTTTGAGGTTTTCATTCTTCTCTGTTAACAATGTTTTTTTCTCGTTTGAAAAGAAAATCGGAGTGAACCAGGGACGATTTTTGAAAATACTCTGTTTGTCCATCTCAGTCACGTCAAGCCGGCAGCTACATTCCTTTAGCAATCTTATTATTTGAGCGAGAACAGCAATGACACACTTAAATTGAAATAGTGTGATTCGATATTTGTAAAGGTAAAGAAAAGAAATCCGGAAACTTTGCCAAGTTTTCCTGCGCCCAGTTCATATTCTCTTTTGCATTGAGTACCAAACGTGAAGCCGTTTAGATCTTCGGCTCAATCACAGTTGCCAACAACTCTACCGGATACTCAAAATCCAGAGTGAAACAACTCATGCTACGATTGTGTACGCCGGAATGACGTGTAAGTATTTTCTTCCGATTCGGAGCGGTATTTAAAGTTGTCAGAAATTCCTGGTATGTCGAATCCATGTTCCTAAACTGTGTGGTAAGGAAAAATTTATCACTGCATAGTTCGCGAATAAGCGATATGTCATTGGGTTTGTTTGTCACAAATGGCTTTAGCTGATACTAATCGCCACAAAATACAATCAATAGTTTACTAAAAGTGTGCTTCACCATTTGGAAAAATTCAACTATAAGATTTGCTTGACATGCGCTGATCATACTGTATTCTTCAACAAATAAAACAATGGGTGCATCGAAGGAAATTGAATAGCCGTTGTTACATTCCACAAAAAACGAAGCTGTGTTGTATCTGATATCGCAAAACTTGGGCAATTCTTGTACCACTGTAGATATTTTGTCAAGATCAATCAGTGGCAAGAACTGCATGATTTTCAAATATTTGTAGTAACTAAATTTAGTCAACCGAATTAGGAGACTTGATAACGTCAAACCATTTTCTAGTTTCATCTGTCGACAAATATTTGGCAATAGAATGTGTTGCGGGTTCGTGTAAAAAACTCTGTATTTTTTCTCCGAGAAAAATATGCAATAATGTAGATTTTTCCACTGCTGGCAGGACCATTTAACGTTATGTATTTAAGTGTAGTCAACTCACCATCATTCTCATCGAGTCATGTAAATAAAGTTGTTTTAACAATTTCTTGTTCCATTGAAAGAGCTAACTTTGCCGACGTAAAATTTGTCGTTGTTTCCACAGCTTTCGGTTCGGAATTCGATGAATATACAAGAGTAATTAACTTGTCCTTGGGATTTTCACGTGGAATTTGTTGCGCCCATAAACACATTTTACTACTCAACACATCTCTAAAAATAAACTCCAGTCTCGTTTAGCCGGAAGGCCATGCTTCACTCGTAATTTATACTTGACGATTTTTCCAAAGGTATCCGTGAAATGGGTTTTTTTTTTATGTTTGCTGAGGAGATTTTTGAGGAACATCCAAAAAAAATTAATGGACCATTGTGATATTTTAAACCTTTCACCATGGATGTTGGCGGTATAATAAACAAAGTTACTTACAAACTGAACCTTTATAGTATATTTTTTATCCATAAAAAAAAACAAACCAATATTTTTTTTTAGTTAGACATAGTATAAACAAAAAGGCTAAGTGTTGCAAAAAAAAGGTAATGTATTTTTTTGGTATATAAGACTCATTAAAATATGGGAAGTTCGCAGAGTTTTCAAAACAATAACAATTTAGGTGGTGCCAATTTAAAAAAGGGCCTTTTGCAATTTCAGAAAGTCTAACAAATGTATATTCGAAACATTTTTTTTCCTTATTAACACGATAAAATTAACCGATTATAAAAACTTTATTTGCAGTTTACAAAATTTACCATCACTGAATGAATATACTTTTTTCTAAACTTTGAGGGAAAACTTCCGGATAATTTATACCAAGAAGCGGCGGGAAAAAAGGGATATGGGATTAAACGTATTTAACAAAATTCTTTAATTGTATCACAATGTTTACGTAATTTGGAAACAAATTATGCTACTTTTAAACATTCGCACATTGGCCTTTTGGCAAATGACCCACACCACATTATTTATGCACTAAACAAAAATTGCGCTGAACCATTTGAATTTTTATATAATGCGGATACCGTTTCTTTTGAGAATATTATCGACTTGGCGGAAATCGAATCAGAAAATAGTCAAATATTTCTAAATCCACCCGAATTCAAGTCACTTAAAGTTTCTCAACATCATTTGAGATTTAATAATTCCGATATATTGGATATATACAATAATTACATAAGTGTTGCCGAATCGAATTCATTTAAAGATCTTGCCAAAATAATCAATAGTTTTGACAAATAACTCGATACTAGTAAAACTGGATTCGTGATACTTGCGAAAAACTTACAACCTCGTGAGACTGTATATTTAACCAGGTTGATGCAGGATGTTGGCTCTAAATCGGGTAACTGTGTAAAATACGATTTTGAAGGCTATAGAGTTTTCGTGATGAACTACACGGACGTAAATAATTCGATTATTAAATTTAAAAATGCTGTCACTTTACAATTATTGATGTGCACCATCAGCCAAATCGATAGTGATTTTACCTATGGGTTGGATGCTCAAACTACGGCGGTGGTCAAGTCGTATATCAAGGGTAACATTCGAACACCAAATACCATAAAATTTACTAACAAAGCGATCGTGGCGAAAACGTTTGAGTACACGGATGAAGAAATTCGTTTACAACCTAATAGTGTATTGCGAAAATTGTCAATTTCCGTTCTCGATAAAGACAACGACTGGTCGGCGGCACAAATCATTAATAATTTACAATACCTATCAAACAAGCACCAGTTTTTTTTTTTTTCAGATGCACGTCTCAGTTTTATAAATCCGATACTAATTTGATAAACATTCCCGTCGATTATTTGGAGCTACAAAATAATTTCGTTTTCGTCGTGCCGAATAACTTAAAGAATAGTGTAGCGGTGACACCGAATAACGATTTGGTCAACGTAGAGATCGATAGTTCTACATCACTAGCACCCAGTGTGGCTCAGATTCCCGTTCTCGATAAGTTAAAAGAAGTACATGTCATTGTTTATGTTCCATCTGGTAACAATTCGTACATTTATCCCTCTCGTAGTTATACTATAGATTCCTTTTTGAAATTCCAAAATTACAATCGAATATAAAATACAAAAACTATCATGGCGAATGACGAAATGAATATACTGATTTGAATACTAATAAATACCAGTATTTTGCACACATTCGATCCGCTTCAGAGTTTTTAATAGGAGAGGCGATGGAATTGATCAACAAGTACAACATTACCTTTTTGTTTCAAGTCGAAAGCAATTCAGTATCTCTGATGGACAATCTCAGGATCAAAAAGTACATTTCAAATGCGCAATATCAGCACGAAATGTTTGTTCTTTCTAACACACATTATTTTATGATATGCCATCCAAAAAATATGTCTCTTACTAAGCGACTAAACGACGATCAAAGTTTCCAGTTTTCCTACCCGCCATCCTCGTCCTCCTCTTCTTCCTCCACTCCTTCCACTAATATATTAGTAATTGGTTTTTACAAATTAATTTTAAACAAGGCAAAAATTTTGGATTTGGATGTAAGTACGGCTAATGATATATTTTCGTTCGAACCAAATAACTACGAGCAAAATAGTCAAGAGGGGGTGTTTGAATCCTTGGGGGAAGCCGTTTATTCACCAGTAGATTTGAATCTGGCACATAGTAAACAACCACGAATTAAAGTTGGTGGATCGTATGAAAGTTCATGTAATACCTATCAATAAAATGCGAAATTCGTTAAACTCGAATGATGCGTTAATAAATTACTTCGCGACACTTATGCGTTCTCTAATTTTCATCTTTTTTCATAATGTTTCCGAACAATTTGTCCGCGTTTTGTTGACGAATTTGGCCACGTTTAAAAGCCAATGGACCAAATACACGCCCATTTTTGTTATGACGGCTAGACTAAGCGATAATACACAACTTACCGGTGTTTCGTATAAAATGCGCACCACATCCAATAGTTCCATGTATCAATACATTTGTATAGGAGATCTTAACACATTCCTGCCCTACGACAGAAACAAAAACGAAGCGATTGTCCAAACGACCAGGTCGAATAAAACACTACGATTTGTCATTAGTGAAAACACTAAAAAATATGTGAATGCCAACAACAATGATGATTTTATGGTCACGGGAGAAATAACCATTGACAACATGCATGAGAATCACGAACATTAGTTTCATCGAATATTGCTATTCAAAGCAATTTTATCTGATTTGTATTATTTGAGCAAGTACTTGGAAGCCATACCTGATGGAAAATACACACTAGTAGTGAATATTAACGATTCATTCACGGGAGATAGCGGTATCGTTTTCAGAAAAGATCTAGCCAATTTATTTAACGAAAGTAATGGTTTACAAGTCGTTGAAAATATTCAAAGGAATCTTGTAATCATTTCAAATGCTTCCCCCGAAGTTCTAAACGATTGTTTACAATTCGAGGATGGTGCAAACACAAAAATTTTATTCCACAAAAACTCTAGCACGTCCGAAGAAGTCAAATTATTTTTAGATACCGAATACTTGAAATTTACTGCGGAATCGTATATAATAAACAATTTATCAAAGAGAATTGCGAGTTGTTCAACATTAATACCTCAAATACCCATAACAAAAACCGCGGGGATGTGGCATACGTATATTGTGGTGATCAACAAAGTTCGAACCAGTTTAATTTACAGCTGAATACAGATTTGGACAATGAGATACTGACGATTATGATTTACTTTATACATTACATTTCGATAGCTTCCTTCAATACCATTTTGCTATTTATGAAAAGTTATCCTACTGCTTTCTATAACAAGGTTGTAATTGCCAGCATTACCGATCTAAAGACATATAAATTAAACGCATATTACGACGAAATCCATCATTATGATAACATGTTGAATTATTTATGCGTATATAGTTCGAGTAAAATAATTAAAGATATCGAGAGAGGAAATAGTTCAGATAGTATTTACGTCAATGGTTTTCATGGTATAAAAAATAAAATTATGGTGTATGTGGATTCGACAAGGAACCCCATACAACCTACTGGTGAAAATGTTATTTCTATTTCGCATACAAAATTTTGCAGTACAGATAGGCTCGCATGTTTAAAAGGATACACTATTTTAACCACGCAATATATGATCAAATATCCTTCGAATTTATATCTCGACACATTCAACCAAGAATTGATTAGGGCTGGCGAAAACGAGTCAGATGTGTGTTTGTTACAATTCCTTCAATCCCTTTCCGAATTTTAATATCGTAGATGATAGACCATCCATTGTGGTTATACGTTGGGAGTCTGAGAAATATGAACATATTAGGAATTCTTTGGGTAAATATTTGTGCAAAATATAACAATTCAACAGTGTGTGTGTTTTCTAAATTGAAATACAACAATTAAAATATTCGCCCGAAAGTACATTTTAATTTGAAAGAAACAAATCCAATAGGAATAATAAAAGAGGAAACTCACACATAAAAACTTAAAAACACATACCCTTTTATCTATTTGGTAAATTCGGGTAAAAAGGGTTTCTAGCACCCCGTATAGAGTACGTAGATAATGAAAATAAATTTTACCACCAAATTTTTATCCATCAACCTGGGGAAAAAAACTTTACGACCACCAGCTACACATAAAAATAATACGTGTATGAAAACGACAAAGATTTAAAAGATATTTACGTATTACAAATAACACTTTTTACTTTAAAAACAATTTTCGGGTGAAAAAAAACCGTAATTTTGACTTTTTTTATGAGGTGGTAAGTTGTGTTGTGCTCGAAGGCACTCAATAACAGTAAGAGCTTCCGAGATATTAGCAGCTGCTGAAAAAAGTTATACTTTTTTCAACAATGTGATTGAAAATGCAAATGTTTCAAAAACTAAAACTACTACTGCTACTTTAAACACTAAAGATGTACGTAAAGAGAAATTGGAATTGGGAAACGAAAATTTTCAAAACAGTACCTTCGATTGGCAAAGTTTTTAAAAATATATGATTACGCCGACCCTCATGACTATAGTATTTATGCAAATAATGCGGATAACAACAATTATAAAATCATAATCATATTAATTTTTTAGCACACGTTGCATTCATTTATCTAAGTCATTATTGAAATAATAATAATAACAATCTTTTTAATTTTTTCTATTTTTTTTCTCTCTCTCTTGGTACATATAGGGTGGTATTCAGAGTGTTGTAGCAAATTTGTTTTTGGTGTAAGTAAAGAAACACATCATAGCACTCCAGATGGCTCCGAAAATAAACGTTAACATTATCACAGAGTCGACCGAAATGATTTATAACAAAGTCGGAAATAAGGATGTCGATGAATCAATTGCCCTTTCCATCGATAGGCTGACAAAAAATGTTTTATCATGCAAAGAAGATGGATATTTCTTTACCTTCATCAAGAAAGGTACGAAAAAACTAAAAAGGTATATGTAAACACAGTACTCACCTGATGAACTCTATGACTTGTTACTTCTACCCACGTATGACGAAGAACAATTACCGATTAAGAAAGTCTCTCAATGTAGCTATAAATTTTGATAAAAGGTAGACATTTGTATAAAGTCGCCATTACTAATAAAATAACTGATACAATAAATACATGTATTGTTTTATTGGTGAAAAATGCAGTTATTCCCGAGATTAGTATCGAAACCCCCAGCAAATACAATCCTCTATCGATCACGTTTATTCGAGAGTTCATTTTATATGTGTAGAGTGTAAAGTCCAAAACTTGAACTTGATTTTGTGCACTAAAAGTTTTCAATTGATTTGACAACATCGTATCATCATCATTGCCGCCCATATTGTTCCAAGCGATACGAGATCCATTCGAGTTTACTTTGAGGGCCAGTAGGTATTGTAAACGAAATTGCAATAATGTTTTAAAATCGTCATCTTTTACTATTTGGTAGGATGAATACCTGTAATAGGTGGGTTAAATATGACATCTTTTTTGAAAAGGCTGCTAATTTACTGGTGTCGGCATTATTTTCTATAGAAGATGGTTGGATGGAAACATGATTCGCTAAATCGACAACTCCTTCGTGTGCATTCTCCCACATAATCACGAACATGATCAGTGTATAATCTATCGTTCGAAAACCCCAAATCTTTTGTTTTAATTCCAATTCCAGCTTTGATATATCATCTATGTAATCTTGACCTTGTAGGTTTGGCAAGTTGAATGAATCGAATATGGTCAAAAACCCATCGGCGACTGCAATCGTGATCAATACATCATCAAGTATGGGCACCCAAGAAAGAGACACTGCAGCAAATGCTCTAACGGCGAATCCCACCATTTTCAAAGCAGTCGATATCACAGCTCTCGTAAAAAATTCTATCGTCAAGGCTCTGAATAAATTAATTTCCAACTGACGATTCAAGATCTTTGCACCTGTTTCGATCATTATAGGTCCGATGTGCTTGACTAGGGTCTTGAGAACCATATTCACACCGACTTAACCGAATAATTGCAGTAGGAACTCGTCACTACCCAATCCTTGGATGCAAGAGGTTATAATATCGGCAATTATGTCGGAAATATCTTCTGTATTGGATAAACCATCGGGATATTTGGTCGGAAAACCACCCATTAAACCGAACATTTGATATTCGTCGATCTGACGTTTACTGTTATCTATATATTTCTTGTGGTATGGCACCGAATCGGCTTGCGGTCCGATTCGAACCCGAGTATCTTTATCGGAAACTATGGATTCGACATCGCGGGTCAGTATCAAAGGCTCCACAAGCCTATCTCCTCCCCGTACTCTGTGTTCCAAAATAAATGTCTCGGTGTTTTTTCTGTGATGCCCAGGTCGCTGAGTTTAATGTCTGGATTTATACAGAACGGAGGTAATCGGGCATTTGTCCTGTTGGTGGTACTTGCGGCCTCTTTACACCACACTGATCGATTCCATGAGCCAATCCCACGAAACTATATTCGATAATCTTGTATAAGTAATTTCCGATGAAAAAGCCTATAATTTTATTATCTAAAAGGTTTGTGCATTCGTCACCCGCCACAGACATGATAAAATTATCGAAATAATATGAGTTTAAACGAAAGTGTTTGTGTCATTACCCATCTCTGTCACATACAGCGAAGAATTAACATTGAAACCAGTTCCTATCATGTTTACATGCGGAATAATCATGCCTTCTTTTACGCGCCAATAATAATCTATTCCCAACAGGTAGGCTTCTTGATGAACCAACATACACGCATCGCAGTGGTCGCTGCAATAGTTATTTGATCCGTGATATTTCGATTCGGAATCTTTGGTTGGAAAACATGCTTCTAGGCATGCAATCACATCTGAATTACCACTGATGAATATTTTAGGAACGTCTCGATGCGTGCATGTTTTTCCCCGTGGATAATGCAGATTGCATCGAGATGCATCACAGAATCGTTTTCCACCTTTAAGGCGAACCTGATAGCAATGATAAAAAAAAAAAATCCAAGTTTGCCTTTTGTAACTCTACGTTTTGCCAAATTTCTACGTATACATGAGAGAAAATATTTGCGGCACTCGCAGCAATTATTCGTTATAAGTTAATATTTTTGTCCTTCAAAACTATTTCTCAAAGCAGTTGAATAATCCAAGTTTGTTGGTCCGGTGAATACGGACATCTTATGTATTTTATATATATATATATATATATATATATATATATATATATATATATATATATAAGTAAATAACAAAAATGCAATCACAGAGTCAACTTCAAGCTTAGGGTAGTTCGAAATATTTTCGAATCTCAGTACACATTCATCAAATCATACTATTAATCTCAATCAATCAATTGAAATTAATCGATATTATCCACTTATTTATGTTCATCAAAAACTTAACCTCAATAACGGTTGTAACAGTTCCGTCGGTATGGAACTGAGAGCTATTTGTTTCTTGTATAACGAACGATGTGGTGCAAACACACCAGCTAGCGAACAGTTGTTGATTCGTGGATTGTACAAGACTCACAAGTCAGATTCCTGTAACATCGATTATAATTTATTTCGAAAATACAACAAAGTATATTAATCCCAATCTCAAAGACGAGCATTTCGGTCGGCCAATGTCACTTGTATCCCATCCTTGTCGGACAACCATTGAAAACCTCAGCTAAAACGTTCATGAATATATTCTCCAACAACAACAGTAAATTTATCGATTCGTCGAAATTGGCTACTTTATTCGAGTATTCTACATATCCCGAAAACATCGCTAGTACCTATACTCAGAATTTCTACCAAACACGTGATCGATCACAGATTAATGTGGGCTTCTGTTTTGGATCTAGTGTGTATCGAGAAGGCTAAAGTGAATATGTTTTTTGACAAGTAATATCTAGATATGAAAATGGTCAAACAAAATTAATGGATCCATAACATAACGATCTTTTTGCCAAACACAGAAGTCGCTACGGTGGATGGCAAAAAAATGATAAAATATGTGGTTCCTTTGGCACAGTTTCCCATATTTGACATTTTAACAATCCTAAGCTACCGCCCCTCATGCGATATTAACGTCAATGTGCTCGGATAAGTGGCAAACATTGAAATTTTCAACTCAAACTCTGTTTACGGTACGGGATTTGGACTCAGTCACGATTTGGGCAACATGGAAAATATCGAGTTGGACAACCGGTATCCAAAAGGTGCCCAGGCCAACATAAACTCTAACCCACTCCATCTAAACATTGATGTTTTGTGTTTGAACTACATGGGGGCGGAGGGGCTAAAAATACCAATCGTCAAAAGAAAAATCAACCAATATTCCGAATAAATCCCAGCAATTTTGTAATTTCGTAAAAAAAAATAAAAAAATTAAAAATAAAACACATAAAAAATTTATTTTTTTAATATTACAGTTTTGAAAATGAAATGATCTCGTCCAATTTTTTCATAAATCAAACTTGACATTACCAGAAAAATCTTTTGTAGTGGTAAATTCCACGTTCTTTTTCAACATTAGAAACAGTAGAAGCAGTTGCTTGTTTGCTGTCGCCAAACACTTGTACCATTTTACTGACCAATAGGCTCGCTGGAGAATATTGTAAATGGCAGCATTATACCAGTTCATCTGCAAGTTGTTTATCGACAAATTGTCGAATTTCATAAAACCGATGCTCTTACAATCAGATGCAATGTTTTTCTACACCACCATCGACGATTTGCTGCAAAATATATTTGTTGGGAATTTTTTTTCACGATTAATACTCATTTCTTTCAACTGCATCAACTGCGATCGACCGATAACCGAGTAGATCGAAGCCATGCAATCAATATAATCATCTTCATGGGCATAGGCATGGCTATTCCCTTTTGTGTTGATGTATTTTTCAATTTTAAACCATCATAGAATCGATACCGGGACTCTACAACAACCTCGAATGTGAGACCATTAGTAATGCACGAAATACACGTTCGTCTTTACTCATTCGATTTTCGTACATGGAGATAGAATGTCGTTATCAACCGCCAACGATATTCTGTACGTGTTTGTCGACACACTTACGTTAAAGTGTGGGTTATTGAAATATTCTAGTGGCTCAGTCGAATGAATCTCGCCACAATACACGTGAATGTGGACAAAGGCAGTATTGGATTTATTAAATGGTAGAAATACGGGGACCGAGTCCTCAATCAAGCGAATTCGAAATCTGGTTTTGGAATCGTGGTTGAAAATCACCCGGAAACGATGACAGTGTATGGTCGGAATGTCTTTATTCGCGTTGATCACATACCCATCTTCGGTGAGTTGCAGATGACTGGTAAAGACAGTTTTTAATTTCAGGAACCTCACATCGTCACCCACCGTCTCTAAATGTTCGCTTTCGCCGTCGTCCCGTGATTTTCATTCCGCTATGTTCAGGTGAACACCACGTTTTCTATACCGAGCTCGAAAAAACGAACAAGAGGTTTTGTGTTTAGTTTTGTATTCAAGTAGTTTATCGCGGTGAACACCTTGGCAATTTCCCCATATTGGGATGTGGATCGTATTTGTTCTGTGATGTGCGATTTGAAACAATTATCCAGAGTCAAAACACGCTCCGAATTGCCGTCCAAGGTCAATTCAAACACGGATTTGGTGCATATTCTTCCCGTCACCTCATCCACAAATGTCTTAAATGGCATACCTTGGAAATTATTCACGTTGAATATACCTTCAAACACAAGCACCTCGATGAGACCAAACCAGCATTGAATCTTTGAGCGTAGTTTATTCACTTTCAATTTAGGATTCAACTTGTAATTCAAGGGAAATATCGAGTTGAACATGCACAGGTAACCGGTAAATGCTATGTTTTTCATATCTGCGATATTGCGTTCAACCAGCGGTAACCAGTGACCTTTAGCAATCAGTTAGGAAATCAGTTTGTCGATTCTACACGATTCGGTGCTCAAGGCAATGTTAAGGCCCGAGACTAGGGAATAAACACGATTGAACGAATCGATGGCAAAATTTTTTTCGAAAAGACACAAAAATCCCAAATAATCTGGGGGTATCATGGATGTGTCAATGTTCTTTGGTACAGGTCTGACGACGAGCCCAAAGAAATCTCGATCGCCAATCTGAGGAATCAACAGTTTACGGTTCAAGTTTGAAATATTTGTTCTTTTTTTCTTTTTGTATGTATTCTTCATGGAAACGAGCTTGCACCAATTGCCAGTCGCAACAATCGTTTTTGCCTGTTCTTTATTATTGTCGAATGCATACAAGACCAGCCAAATCAACAACATTGAATGGGAGAAATTAGTTTATTGGAGAAACTATCAATGGGCTGGATATTGCCGACAAATCGTTTTAATACATTCACGAAAAGTTGATGATCATAGACAATGTATTTATCATCCACTTCAAAAGAGTGTAAAGTAGACCAATCAAGGTAGTTTTCAATGTTTTCACCTTCAGGATTACAGTGAACAAACCCATTTGGTTCTTTACCCTCAGGCAAAATCAGTTCGAAACCATGTCCTTTATTTTTTTGGGTGTAACTGTATTTGTTGATGGAAAAGCGATGACTGTGTGTTAGACTCACTCGGAGGTGTGGTAATTCGCGATTATTCGTCAATATATAGGGAACCCAACACAAACGACAGTTTTGGACAAAATAACCATGAATTTGGGTATTTATAGTCGAATAATCTTCCACGTTTAATCTCCTCTTCTTAGAATCTTTCACCATACAGTATTCCATCACACATTTGCACAAGAATGGTGGTGATGAAGATGATGACGAGGGTGATGATGTCATTTCAATGCCATCGCAACAACAGCGATGATGATGGAGTAATCTCAAATCCAAATCAGATCCCAGCATCACGGGGAATATATTGCAGATATGACGATCCTCCATCGTTATACAAGTCGTATAGTTCAAGTTGTGATAATGGCACAAGTCCAAATAAACGTGATTGAAACGAGAACACGATGGAAAACCACATATGCCAATCAGTTTGCATTTAAGAATTGTATTTTTGAGACAGGCTGAAATGTCACATTATGTTTACGAGCCAAGTATTCTACACAGTCGTTGAACTGATTCAAGTAAAGGCAAAAGAATAATTCCCCGTGCATGGACGTAGAAGAATTGAAATATTTTAAAATGGAGGTGTCGTATTTATAGAGCGTTTTTTTATTTCATGTTTTTTTTTTCAAGAGTAAAATAAAATAAATCTTTTATCTAGTATATTTTTAGTTATTTTTTCAAAGAGTAAAATAAAAAAAATATTTAATTGTGTATATACAGACTGTATATCATTGGTGTATCATTCGGTGCCGACAACGATGGGTTTCAACATCGCTTTCTAGTGGGTTCCGAGGTGGTGGACGCCTACAAATCCCAGTATGCATACATTCGAACTTACCACAGGAACCAGAGAAAGTTTCCCAAACTTATTTTTGAATTTACGGCCGATGAAGGTTACGGTGATGCTCACTTGATGATTTACGTACTGATGAAGGGTTTACAGAGAAATAACTGTGTTCACGACAAAATAGATGTATATGTGGACGAAGATGTTAACTTCCATCGGTTCTATGTTTTCGACGATGGTAGTACAAACGAGATGGAAGAACTGCATAGAAATGCACCTTGGATCTCGAATCTATTGTGCAAAAAAATTGCAACACCATCCAACTCCTTGTTTTTGTTCGCAACATAATTTGGTGTTATTCTGTTTCGAAAAATGGTGTCCAATTTACACCAGAAGAAGAAAAGGAAGAAACTGAACACTCATATATTCAAAGCTCGCCACGATTCAGTCCAGGAACTATTACTGGGACAATATTTGAAAAAACCCACATGTGCTGAAGATTATAAAATTCATCCCGTCATGATGTGCACTTACTCTCGGATTTATTGGATTCCTTCGTGAATCTTATGTAAAAAAATATGATTATAATAACAATAATTAAAAATTTTGTAGTTTTTTTACCTACTATATTCACAAATGACCTAGTACTGAAATTAGAGGATTCAACCAGGATTGGTAATTATTGTACAAAACAAACAACCAATCGTGTTTGTCTTCCGATTTTAAGTCTTGGCCAATCAGCATACCTATTTTTATTGGTAAATAAGACAATGTCTATGCGACTATCAGATTGTGTAGTTTTGTGCGAATATTTTGTTCGATATTTATTATGTTATTGAAATATTGTTTCACAAAGCAATGATTTTTCAAGAACATTATGGGCGAGGTAATGGTATGTTCGAGAGCATTTTCCACATCCTTTCTATATCATTGTGATGGTAAAACCATAAATCCACATTTGCAAACACGAAACCCACTCTTGGATCCAATAAAGTTTTTTTATTAACACGTAATATTCTTTTGTCACCGCTACCCCCACCTTCACCAACGTTGCTTTTTTCTTTGGCACTTTGGCTCGAATTAAAAACGATGGAGTAAACAAATCTTCTAAATTGGGGTTTAAAGTGTTCTGCCCGAAACACAATGATATATGCGTCGGTGTTACAAACATTACAAAAATTCCATTTTCTCGTGGTTAGTCACCAATTTTTACATTAACAAAACACCTTCGTAAAGGAAATATATCGGGAATATATCCCTCTGTCATCACCGATTGTTCGACTTCCGACAAGTAAATGTTGGTAAAAGGACACTGAATAATTAGAAAGTAAGGATGGCATTTACTCAAGTAATCCGATAGCGACAAATGCATATGATAAACAAAGTTTTCATTTTTTTTTCTTTTTTTTTTTTGCGAATAAACCAACATATTTTCAATCGGTGCGATATTCGATCTATAAGTCGCAAACCAACCTCCTGTATCGATCGCTCTAAATGGTGGCATTGATGTCTCTCTTGGTTCATGTTTCAGATATGCAAAATACTGCCAAAACTATTCGCATTTGATCAAATCGAATAGAAACTCTTTGGTGGTGGATGATAGTTTGCAATCGTAATCTTCGTTGTTTTCAATTTCGACCAGAAACAATCTTTGCAAATCAGACTCTACTTTGGTAGGATTCAATTTATCTACAAATGCACAAAAAGAAATATCTTCTAAAAAAAATTAAAAAGCAATCATTTACCAAGTATGCAAACTTATTAAAATAAAATTTTCGCTTCAACCTCCAGTTTGTTTCCGCATCGTATTCTCGAACGCAAGGCATTAGAAAATCCAAACCTCTTCGATTATAAATATTTGTTGCAAATAGTCTATAGTTGTAATTGTCTTCTAGTTTATTTTTCTTTCCAATGTGTCTCAACGAATTAATCAAGGGATTCAAGGCATACACGTGGTTTACATAAAGGCAGTCTTGAGATGCTGACAACATGATTGTTTTATTGATTTGATTTTTTGAATATGCAGTCACGAATTGTGCGGAAATTGATGCGAGTGGTTTTTGTTTTTTCCAATTCTTAAATACAATGTGATTGTGTAACAATTTTTGTTCTTTCAAGAGTTGGTGGAACTTTAGAGAATGTTTCGGTAAAACATAGTCCCAGTTGTTTTTTAAAGTAACGAAAGGCATCGAGGGAGTCTTTTTTTTTTTTACAAGTTTGCAATGGTTGGCTTATGAAAAACGAAAATTCGTATGGTACTTGACTTTGTTAAGTGATACGATTTCAAAAGGATTGAATTGAAATTTTTCAGTCAAAGCCGATAAATCACATCGTCCATTGATATCCTGGAAAAATCCTTCATCGAGCTCTACTATATCATCGTAGACAACATCGCAATTGAGATATACGTCAGGAGTGTATCGGAACTGAAATGTTTCGAGAGAGTATTGAGGAACTAATGCACAATACTTGTTAACGAGATTCTCATTCACAGATATCAGGTAGGCAATATTTTTTTCCAGGTTGTGAATAAATACTCCTGTATTTTTGGGATTGAGCATTTGTGATGTTAGATGATTGTTTCCATCGAGATGTGTCAACATCGGTGGTATGAAATATGGTTTGAAATCACATTTGTTGAGACATTCTTCATCAACTTGTTCAATGCGATTTTTGTTGTAATATTGAGATAAATTTTCCAAATATAGGTGATTGAGATCTTTAGAATTTAATGTGTAAATAATTTCACCCCATGTAGGAATTTTTTTGGTTCTAAATGGCCGTATGCCACAAAATGAAAAACAGGATCACTTATGATATTGACTAAATTATTGATTTCGTAGCACACGAATATAGGTCTTACATTCCCGATTTCAGTTGATTCATCGATTGGTGGATAATTGGGGTCTTCTGTAGGAGCATGGTAGAAAAATAACAGGGAAAATAAGGATCTTGTTGTAGTGACAAAAGGGTAACTAGGAATTCTTAAAAACTCTAAATCAATCAATATGTTAATCTCTTCAACTTTGAAGCATAACCAATTAAAGGTTTGTATGATAATTTTTTGTGTGGTATGTGTTTCGCTAACCAATAAAGAAGGTTGTGAATCTGAAACTTTAGCAATTCCATTTGGTAATCGACCGTTATTGTTGAGCAGGTAATCGTGCTCAAAAGTGATGGGGACGTAACATGAGTTTTACGAGTAACATTCAACAATGCTTTTCCAGTTTCGCAATCCGACCTTATCAATGAGAATCCGTTCTCCAGACAAGGCACGAATTTTGCAAGGATCTGGTATTCTTCATTGTCAAATATCTATGAATAAGGATTTGAATATTGCATCTAGATAATCAAGCTTGATTGGTACAAAATCAAATAAATCATCATGTGTAGCCTTGAAATATGTTGATATTGTGCATAAAGGACCGCAATTATCAAAGGATTTAAACTGGTGTGCGGATCACATTCGCAGGTAAGTTTCTCAAACGAATTCCATTGTGTCGGAATGGTGGCGTTTGTAGCCTTTGAACTGAATGGACAACCCGAAAATATTGCACAATCGGCATGCAAATTTGCAGAAATGAAAATTTTCGGATATTGACAACTGCAATTCCACAAGTACCTGTCATTACTATCTGAGGTAAGCATCCATTGTCCGCTGTTCTTGACCATGCAAGTTCGTTGGCCTCTATCGTCCACATACATACAATACCCCTTACCTGGCTCTTTATTTCTGGGAATTATTTTAATAAGACTGGTTTTGTGATCTATTAACGTGATGTCGGTAACAAAATGATGGTACATGGTTCTACGGTCTTTATAGTTTAAGCAAGCAGTGAGTGATTTAGAATCGCATTCGATCAAATTATCACTTGTACATTCGTCATTTTTATTTTCAAATTTCAATGTATCAAAACCAGTAATCTGGAATTTGAACAATATTGTTTGAACTTTGCCAAGACTGAAGGAAAAGCACTTTCAAATTGCAAGTACAAACATATCATTACTGAAATAAAAACTACAATTACCAAAAAGTGTAATTCTTTACTTAAAATAAATTGAAGTGGTTGATCGAAAAAATCACTGAAAAAATACATCTTATTCATTGCATGTAAACTTGAACTCACACCCTCCCACCACCATCCAAAACTACCCACTTAAAAAAAAAATTTGATTTTAAAATTGAAAAAACAAAAAACTCTGAATAGTTTATAAAAGGACTATTGGATAAGTCGTGCACAATTCCACCCCTCCTAATTTCAACAACCAATTATGTTGCAATAGTTAATTTCCCATCCCTTCCCCCCTTTTTTTAGTTCGCCTATATGGCGGAGAAATCTGGGGAAAAAAACTTCAGTTGATGGTGAAAGTTGGACAAAGAAACATCACCATTCCTCCTAGAGCAGAAGAGGAATAAGGAATAATAATAAAAATAATATATCTTGTAGTATATATATATTTATAATATAGTTGATATGAATTAACTTACTTTTTTGTTCTTATCATATTTTTCTTCTATTCTGGAGAGAAGGAAGGTTGATGCTGCTCTGTCAAGCTCTTGCCATAGACTGAAGTCTTTTTTCCAGATCTCTCCGCCACATAGGCAAATTTTAGTAGTGTGTATTGGAGTGAGATCGTTGCTATAATACCATAATTTCGATACATCGGTACTTTTTAAACATCCCTATCGCGTACTCCAAAAGCCTAAGCTGCACAAAAGAGAGGAAGGTTAAGGGAGGGGGGGCGGTACAGCTGGAAATAACTTGCATGGTTGTAAGTCGACCTCTCGACACAGCTTCTCGCCTCCTGGCACTTGCTGTATGCGGTCGCGGAGTTGTTGACAGTGTTATGCTTGTGTGTTGTGGGTTAATATTTTCGTCGAGCCGCCCGACACAGACCATTGTCTGTGTACTCTGATTGGTTGTTGATTTCCCCAACTCCTAATTTCAACAACCAATCCCATTGCAGCATTTCATTCCCCCTCCCTTCCCCTCATTTCTGTTTGCCTATATGGCAGAGAGATCTAAAAAAAGACCAGTCAATGGCGAGAGCTGGACAGAGTAACACCAACCTTCCATCTTGCCAGAATAGAATAGAAATAAGGTAAGAAAAAAGGTAAGTTAATTACTAGATGCTATATAGTACATATAGCATATATTATATATACTATATATTATATATACTATATATATAAAATAATGTATAATATAGTATATATAATATATAGTATATATACAAAAGTGAAAAAAAACATTTTTTCTCTCAGATAACAAAACTTGTCGATTACACCCTTATTTCTACCATTGGTGTTTCGGGTCTGGCGGCCTACATAGATAGGTATAGTAAGGCGATAAGCGGATGGATTCGTACAAAAACGACAATGGAAAATTCAAAGTGTGTAAAGTCAATCATCTCAGTTGTCAGATGTTTTTCAACCATAGTAACTTGAATTTATGTGGCGATAAAGTTTTATGCGACGAGGTAAAAAACACCCGGTGTTTGGTAGCAGTATGGTGACGTTGCGTGTGTTCATTGTGACAGTGTTCGAAATGATCCTCCAGTGACAGACATCAACATGGAATATCGTTGTTTGGCGATGCCTCGTGGTCGCATACAATCGCCGATATATTGGGCAAAAATGTGTAGAATGTTGTGGCTTTTGGCGGTGATGTACTCGACTATACGAAAACATTTTTTGGTAATTGTATAATATATTAATTCTTATCGGTGTGGTCATTATTTTGGGTTTTGTCGCCAACCTAATAACTTTTTTTTGGTTGTGGTTAAGGGTAAAAGAAAGATAAGTGGAAATGACGAATGCAGACAATGGTAAGCCCATACTCAAGCTGTTTGAGGTGTATGAAATCTTGTCGCAGATACCCAATTTAACCGATCGGCATTTCAAATTACTCACAAATATTATGTCAACTTATCGTGTAATTGATCTTCCATTAAATTCTCTTACCGATCTTTCATTAAAAGACTATTTAACTGTCTATTTTGCAAATCACTTTCCACACGATTCGAAAAACAAAAAATTATTTACAATTGATGTGCAAAATCAATCTCGAACAGTTGTGGCTGTCGTGAACAAAAAAATTAATAATTCCACATTATACAGACAGTTTGATCTTATCTCGCAAGCGTATCACTGGTACCGTAATTTTTCGCTAAATTTTGTGCACCCCATCTATTCTTTCGAACTGAACTCTGAGTTGGATTCTTTGCTCGAAGGAATTGATGATTTCAACGAGCGGTTTGCATACATAATGCCAAATGGCAAACCGATACTTTCGCTCATCACCAAGATGGATTGCGGGATATTAAATCCCATTAAGGTAAATTTATTGACCGATCTCGAATTGAACACGTCAGACTTTCAATACATTGTTAATATCTCATACTCATGTTGACTAGTTTGCATACTCACATGTTTTTGTCCATGACTTCGTCCCTAAGTTGTTTCATCACCGTTTCCTCGATTTAAAAAAAACTCATTTAATTTATCGCCAAAGTAATCGTTATTGACCTCATCGAATCTCTGAAGGTAAACACTCATCATAAATTTTAATTTTGTCCAGCAATACACAATGTTGATACAATTGGCGTATGTATGAGATGTGTCGAATATCTGCTTGCTTCGAATAAAGTTGTCTGTCGCAATGCACAACTTATCAAGTCGCGATTTGTCATCCACGCAAGTTTTCGGAAGTTCAGCGCATTTCGATTTTATCATATTCAAGTACTCTTCTTCGAAATTTATCGAAAAGATTTGGTCCATTTTTAAAATTAGTTCTTATAAATAAAGATTATGTCTGATCTACTCAAGTCTAGCGATCATAATCCGTATTCTGTAAACCGCATTTATTACGAGCATCAAGATGATGCGCATAGAAAAACTCTAGAATATTTTATTCGAAAGAAGCAGAGTTACGATGAGACCCGATTGGACCAATTCCTCGACAATCACAAGAGGAAATTGTTACTCTATTTGAAAAATGTCGACCAGGCATCCGATCGATACAATAGTCTTGAAAAAAGTCAGTGAGTTGTACACTTTTAATTTAAAATCAAAGTTACTCTCATTTTACAAACAGTTCGAAATCTACAAAAGTGTTCAGAGACCAATTTATTTGGCACTGCGATTGAACAATGTTTGGTGTTCGTTGTGAATGGAGATTGTGGAAACTTTTAAACATTTTAATATTTTTGCACATTATTTTGTAAACGAGGAAAAGGATATTCTTTACACCTTGTGCTGAAAAAAACGTAAAAAAAAATTCTTTTTTAAATTACAAAAAAAGCAAACGGGTATATAAAGAGACGAGAGTGCCTATTTGTTTCGCATTAACTGTTTTCCTTTCGTAAGAGAATAGAACTGGGGGATTTGTACGATTTGGTATCTCTAGAGGAAAAAACTCACAAGTATTCGGTGCGCAATGATCCATGCAAAACCTTTATCACTGTTTCCACATGTGTTTCAAACACCTTTCCAAAATTTCAGTCAAAGAAAATGGCCTCTTACATCGCGAATTCGCCCAAGTTTTCCATCGGGCCATACACTGATTTCTGAACCTATGACGATATGGTAGTCTCAATCGAGGGGGAAAAAAAAACTGTCAAGAAGCCATTGATATGGGAGTTCAACTACATACAAGTATCGCAAATTACTACAAATCGAACGAGCAGAAACTAAAACGATTCGATAGACGATACATTTACAAAATGTTTAGATTTCGACCATGATGTTAGACAAACCAATGGCTGTCCACCTTATGTATCGAAGCTCAGAGTACGAGATGTTGATTTCACTCTTTGTGGAACCATCGACATGCTTTTCAAGTCCAAGCTGCTTTTCAAGTCCATGCAGGGTGATTTGGTGATGGTCGTTTGGGAATATTCGCCAAGGAATTTCGAAGAATCTAGCCTTGATTATGGACTGGGACCTCTATGCAGTGTATTAGCATCACAAGTAAACAAGTACTCGTTGCAGCAAAACATTTATCATTATATTTTCAACAAGGAAAAAAATTTACATTCGACCACATGCGGACGGAAAATCACCAAAATGTGTCTACTGCAAATGCACACAAACCTGTGGAATTACAAGTTACTGTCGGTAGTTGATTTTGAAGAAAGTGTGATTGAGAAATGTTTCATTTACACATTCGATAATCAATACAAATTGTTTGGTTTTTACTTCTTGTCATCTTGAAATTTGTTATATTCTTCTTCATTCCATATTCTTGTATTAGCAATTGATTTGTTGAAATGATCCAAGTTTGGCCTGAAGAAAATTCGATCGTTTGTCAGGATGCTGTTCCAGCACAGTTCGTAGATGGTTTCGAGATGCAAAGTCAACACCGTCGTTTCGTTTATATTTTCGAGTACTTTTAGCGTCGCTTCATACAAAATGTGTTGACGCGCATAATTATCATTTGGTATCTGTACGAGTAGAGATTAATTGACGATCGCGAACGAGAATGGCTCGTCTTTAAAGTTTTCCAATCTCGCCATATCATGTATGGCCATGACGTTTCGAAAAGTGAGGTATTGTGGTAGAGAAATATTATCAATCATCCGACATTGGTATTTTTCATCCCAGTCCTTAAGATGGCGATTCTTAAACAACTGTAAGAGACCAATTAATGCACCGCGACATTGTTCCTCCGAGGGCAAGTTGATAAATTAAAAGGCATGGGTTCGGTCGAGGACTGTAGGTCTTATTATTTTTTTTTTTTGTAATTGGTTGCAGCTAAAATTAGAACATTATTTTTCATTTGAACACCTCCTTCGAGACCGGTTTGTAGGGTAATTGCCACACTTCATTAATGGGGTGGGATTGCCAAGTTTAGCTAAACTATCTCGTCGATTTCGTCCAGAAATATTACGAATCGCTGGTTCTGGTCCTCGATGGTCATCTTGAACACATTGGCTAATTTGCATTAGGTATCACCGATGGTGGGCGAGGATAACTGCCCGATATGAGTTGGTATAGTTTGGCTTTCCATTCGGACGTGATTTGCATGGGCCAGCGTACTCTTACCCATACCAAGAGGACCGAAAAACATTATAAATTTAAATCGTGGGTTAAACACTTGCATGTAAATTAAAATTTTGAGTTCTGCTTTCAACTGGTCGCGGCCACGTACGTCCTTGAAAGAAAATTGGGGTTCGATTCGCCAGGCATCCAGTTCGAATCTAATCTCCGAATTTGATTCGCCTCCAAATAAATCGCTCGCATTCTTGGTATTCCGAAAGTAACCCAGGAATAAATTTTCAAACTGGTTTGTTAAGTATTCGAGGTTATTTTTCGACAGTAGCACACATCTGAAAATTGCCAATTTTTGTACTAAGTATACCCACGATTTGTAACTAGTGAATTGATTTTCAGCCAGTGTAGATTCCCGCTCTGTTAAAATTTCTGATGATTTCTCCATGTTTGTGTATTCGCCAAATGCGATTTTCGGCGCACATGTAAACTGAATCAGACTGACTTCTACGATGGCGCGAACATTTTCATTCATTGCTTTTTAAATGTGGATTTTCCACAGTACTTATAAGATTATTTTTTTATCGTCATGCAACAACAACAACAGCAATAGCAAAGAACCTTGTTTCCATTGTTGCAAATTCAACCACTCAGACCACAGTGCACCGATTCTGACATTCTCGTAACGAACCAGCACTTTTCTTCTCAGCTGCGAAACTCTTTTCCTTCCCCTCCACAACAACATCAACCTATGGCTGAAATGTCCATTCCTCGCATCGGCATGCGAATAGAGCCAGATTATGGCCGCGAAGAATTGGTGCAAAAACTTAAAAATTACATATCTCGATTCGTAGAAATTTTGACGGGAATCCATACGACCATCACACAAACAAAAAAAGGCGGTCGGTGATTCTTTTTGTGTGTTAAATACCTCGGTGGCTATGAAACGAGTGGCTATACATTTCCCCGAACTCGGCCGACTAGAATCGGAAATGGTGAATGATGGAGCGGTCAGTTATCAGTAAGAGGAAATTATAAAATCCATCCTCGATTCGAAATATAAAGACATGCCGGAAAATATAACGCGGTTCGGTCGAAACATCGAGCAACACAATCTCCTAACCGCATATACTCTTGATGAAATGTGGCTGAACGGATCCATCGAAGCATAGTCTGTACTTACCACCCACTCCTTAAACAAACACATTAAATTAGTTCCACCTTCGCAATCTCCATTCGATGCGTTTATGAAAGCAGCTTTGGAAAAATGCAATAACAGAAAAAAATTGACTACGAACTTTGTCGTATAATATCTGACAATTTTGAAAAGAATAAAATGTATGTCGTCAGCTAATTCAGACACGAATTTCTACCACTGAGTGAATCAACGTTCAAGAATGCATCTTTCAACACCTTCAAGGAACAGTTCGATGGATTTTATAAAAAAAGTATTTGTTTTTTCTCGAACTGATGAATAAAAAAACTTGCGATGTATCTAATGTATATGCAAACATTCAAGTTCCATAAAAAATTATTAATAAAAAAACATTTCTAAAACCTTCAAGGAAGAGTTCTGTGCTCTTGTCATCAGATATATTTTCCTCGTCATATTCTTTACACTCGACAAGTTCAAATACTTCCAGTTGGGAAAACAAATGTTCAAAATTTTAAGGTACCATAATCCTAATATAAGAGCGAAAATCATGTCTGGCGAAATCGTCGGTGAAAGTATTCTTATTTATAACGACCAGATCCGTATTCACACCTTTGATGTTGATTAAGCGATTCACAACATCCTTAAAACTTTCGATTTAGGCCTAATGTTTATAAAGAATAATTTCCTCATAAATTTAAATAAAGCCGATGTTGATAATGTGCGATATTTGTTTAATAATCTCTTACCAGTGTTGGATCAATCAGTAAACTATTACGACTACATATTGGCTGGTGCTCGTCGAACAAAATTGGTGAAGCAAACGAACGATATCGACCAATACGCACAGCATCTTCAATTCACAGGCAATGAGAATTTCGCATTCGACTTTCACAACAATGCCAATAATGTGCATGAAGTAAAACATCAAAAGACTCCACCGCAAAATGAAAGAACCCCGATAATGAACCAAGTTCAGAGATCACCGGTGTTTTTAAATGAACTATTGGTAATCGACACACCTGATGTTTTCGACATGGACATGGTGTTTCAATCAAATGTTTCAAACAACTATTCATTCGAGAATCTCGTACAAGAACAACAGCAATTACAAGAGCAAAACCAACACACATCAAATTCCGTACCGATGAATTACATACCCAATAAACAACAAACTATTAATTACATACTTGACGGGCAACAACAACAATTACTAGAGCAAAACCAACGTAGCCCTAATTATATACCTAACGAACAAAATATTTTAGAAAAAGTACAAGAATAGTACACTAGAAAACCAGGTTGCCCACACAACAAAACTTCGACAAGAGGCGATGAGTGGATACTTTTGGTTGAAACATCAAATATTTCCGAACAAGCAATGATTGGATTGTATAATGGTGGTTGTGAACTACGAGCTTTCATCGAATAGGCACTAAATTCAAAAACTTTCAGAAGTAGTGGCGGTGCTGAATACATAGTTCTAAAATAACAACTTCCAACACTGGATTTTAAACTAACGAGATTAAATATAAATACAACACAAGTTATATATATAAAGATTATTTGATAAAATTACTGATGTAATTGTCGGGGGAAGTGTTCAGTTTCGATCCCCAGGCAGCAATTCGAGACATCATTGCGGGAACAATAACGAATCGAGTAACTTTGATACCATAAATCCTCTTTTATCAATGGGCTACGAAAATTTTACATTTGATTTTCCAAGTAGAAAAGTGCACCCGCCAACCAAACGAATAAAAGTCGCGGATTCGATCGGTGCGAATACACAACAACTTTTTAAATCGCAGCCTGGATCGATTTAGACACGATGCGAGTAAAACATCAAATAATTCAATCGACTTTAACAAGAGCTGTGACAGATAATTCCCAATTACAACAACAACAACAACAACAACAACAACAACAAGAATCATCAATTATGCAAAGGAATGGTGCAAAAAAATAGTAAAACCATTAACCCAAAAGAATTACTTTATAGTATTCACTTTTGCAAAGAATTCCTGGAATGAACATACCACAAGAATCAAGTAAAAGTAGCCCTTTATCTCGCTGGAATGTATTTGCTTAAATTGGCTGCCGAAAAGAAAATTATCAGTGAAATATGCGACAATCTAAGAATAGCGATCGAATCTCATCAAAAAACAAATGCATACCTTACATAATTTACCCTTCCGGGAAAAAACGTGCGAAGATTAATAGTTTTGTAAAAGTGGATAGTTGTAAATAAATTTTTTGTCTGGGTGCCGTCTCATTGCCTCGAGCCAACTGGGAACACTTTTATAAGACCTTGAAAATTGAAGGTACGATTTAAAAACTTGTAGTGTATTTCTCGCAACAATAAAGTCAATTAAATAACCATCTTCCATCTTCTCGGCCAAATTAGCAACATCTTTATATTTTCGCATATATTTTTTGGTAACAAATATTTTGTATTTTATAAACCCCTTGTATAAAATCTAAGAAAATTTCTTCTTGCCATCGATGATTTCCGTAAAACCCCATCAAGAAAACACCTGCGAAAAATGTCGCCAAATACAATTTTGATTCTACGATGTATTTCCTATATTTTAATTTTAGCGTACGTTTAACGGAAATTAAACTTCCTTCGAAAGGAACTTTACCAAAATCAAATCCTTATTTTTTTTTTTTTTTTCCGCGAATCAATATTCTTACACTTCGACACACTATTTTGCCATTTTTAAGAAAGATTTTTTGATTTTCAATTGCCGGTTGCAGTTGTTTATTCCTGTCGCGTTGTATGGATAAAATAAATTCGTTCATATCTGGCACTACTTTAAACCTTAACTACAGTGATGGGTATTCAGGAAAATGACAGGGAACGGGGACATCGAGGGTGGGATTTTCACAACTGCCGGTGTCTACATTGAAAACTTTACCGACGTAGGGATAAGTCAGGCGACATTTATCGCATTCGTAATACAAATATTTTAATTTTTGATCACATTCTTTAAAGTGTTCGACTTCTCCACTTCGGCAAAAATAGGCATTTATCTTATACGGATGCACAATATAACCATTTTCGTTTTGCAGACATTCGGGTTGTAGACAGTTTATTCGGCTTTTAGAAAATCCGTGCTCACATTTGACAATTTCTCGTAATCCGTAATTACAGACGATGTAGGCATCGTCCGCGTAAGGCAATCTGATTTTGTTCAATTTGTCAACACAAACGTTGCCAATATCCCGTTTCATCCTAATCGCAACATACTTCCAAAATCCATTTATGATCGCGCCAGCATCTCATATACATATCCTCGGGTTTTTTGTTTTTGTTTGCGGATTCGGAACCATCGATGTTCATCAAATTGCAATACTGTATGTACGTTATGTAATCGACTTGGTTCGGATTACTATACTCACCGTACATCAACTGCAGGCCTTCGGAAATGTTCAGTTTCGGGGAGATCGACACAAAGTTTAGAGGATTTAAATCACCGCGTCGAAGGATTTTATACTCCATCCCGACTTTGACGAGTTTCGGGGAAAGTGTTTGCATGTGACTATGTTTGAACCATTTTTGTTTCTCGAAATTTCATTCCTGTTCATGAGGTGTTTTGTCCGATTCACCGATAAAATTCACCTTGATTTTCAAGCTTTCTGCATTATTTGTGCCTATCGCAAAAACTTCGTACTCGCAATACATATTCGTTTAACAGAAAGTGACAAATTTAAGTTTTTCATTTTTGAGTGGGTTCAGCCTAAAGAAATCTTTACCCGATTTCACAGGATCATATTTTGGAATTTTCGCATGTACTAAAAACAAATACACCAGCAATATTACAAGCGATAATACAGCTTGATCAATGATGCTAATCAAGTAGGAATCCATCAATGCATTTCTTTTTCCCTCACACACACCCTCTCTTAGGGTACAAAAATTATAATCAAAGGATTACTTTGAAAGCCAATGTATTTTTAATATACCTGCCAATATCGGCTGCTTCAACACAAATAAAATAGTCAAAATAACCACCCATGCAATAAGGTATAAATAATCAAAGGTATTTTAAACAGTATTTACTAAAATTCGATTCTGTAGTTCAGACTCGATCACTTCCAGTTCCGATGGTAATTGGACCATTTTGCCAAATTCATCCACGTAAATAAACCACGACGAATCGATGGAAAGGAGCAGATCGAGTAGTCTAGATAAATTAAATTTATATTTGATGTATCAAACCTTTTTCAAAATAATCAACTTCCATGCAATTTCATTCATGCTTTTTTCCAGAATGTATAAAACTCGTCCATCGGATGTGTAAGTATGAATCAAAGGCGTTGTACCATTTAACACATAATTCAAATGCTTGATATTGAGAGATTTTTTTTTTTTTGCTGAGCATCTTATTTTTTTCTAATAATCGGTCAAAATCATCAAAGAATCGAACCACATCCACTCTAGATGAAGGTGCATAATCTCCGTAAAACCAGACGTTTTCGCATAAACCGAGCACTGCTTGCACTATGTGTTCCGTGAAACGTTCGACGATCTTCAGTTGACGATCATGGGGGATGTGGAAATGACATTCGAGGTATCATATGCTGCTGCCAAAAGTTTTTTTGCGATATGTTGAAGTTGATCGAAGGCAAGTATCTCACGCTGGTTAATTTCCAACTGCTTGTATCTACATTCCACCAAACCGAACATCGAGAATAAATTAAATTGCATGCTTGACATGTACGATCTGGATGCTGAGAATTTCAATGTATATGTAGTTGTAAATACTAATCCTTCAATTTATAGAACAAAGGAATATCAATTTATATAGTGTTATCGACAGTATTATTCGAATGATTGGACCAAAAAAATAAATATTTAAAACATGACTTTGGTTCATATCACGATCATAAAATTTTTTTTGTAAACAATTTGTTTATATATAAGCAACAACTATTACACTCACAATGTCGTTGGTCGAGCGGTCTTTTCTGTTATTAAATTTTGAGAATTTCAACTGTTGGATTTTTGTGATGATGGACCATAATGAAATCGAATAATTTTGGTTCAAAGGGAAATATATTGCATTGTTTCTTAAATACGATAATCCATGTAAAGCAATTTAAAAATTCATCAAACCAAATTGAAGAAAAAAACATGGGCAAAATTAAAGGGTACATCTCAATATACCATTGACATCCCATCCAACTAGCAATTACATAGCACTGTCGTCTCTGAGCCTGGCCTATATGCTCTGGTAACACGTTCTAAATTACAAGAGGCTAAAAGGTTCACTGATTTGGTCTATGAAGATCTGTTACCTTCCTTGGGAAAGAATGGTCAATACAAAATAGATATGACTAAAAAAGATGAAGCACTAAAAGATATAAACCACAGCTTACTCGAGGTGATGAAATCATTTATATTAACCAATGAAGAATTGATAATTGCCAGACAAGATTCTGAAAAAGCTAGACAAGATGCCAAAAAAGCTAGACAAGATGCTGTGGTACTTTTTCATCGCATCGCCGACATTGCCCAAGATGTGATCGTCAAACCCAAATCTGGTAGTTTGTTATACACATTGTCCATGCATGTGCTGGATGAAACAAACCGAGAAATATCCTTCACTCGATGCCAACGTCGATCGCTCTCTCGCCAAATCTCTGAAACGGCTCAACGACAAAAATCCAAATGCCAGGGAACTGTACACAAACAGGTACATCCCGAACAGCGTGAACATTTTGAATTGCGTGAAATATTGGCTGAAGGAATCAAAAATATCATATTCTGCCCCTAGTAACATTGTGCGCATTTTCGATACCATGGACTCAGAGCATGTTGTATCGTTTGTACGTAACATTATTACATCACCGAAAGTCTTGAATAAAATGCAATTGGTGTAAAATATAATAATAAAGCATTAAAAAATCTATTATTTAAAAAAAAATTACATAATTTTTTTTGCTTTTCACCAACAGTGTTGTTGGTCGAACTGTCAATTCCATTATCAAACATCCACAGTTTCAACTGTTGGATTTTCATACTGGTCAACTCTAATGAAATCGAACAATTTTTATTCAAAGGGAAAGTTACAGCATAATTTATTGGATATAAAAACCCATGTAAAGTAGTTTTAGGCAGAGTAAAAATTAAATGGATAAGAATGTGGTTGAATTTTGAAAGGAGTCGTCGGAAAAGTTACCTTTCTAAAATTCAATTTTGGATCCCCAAAATTGATTAAATGCCAAAATTCAATTTTTTATATTAATTATTAATAAAAAGTTTATCTGACCCGCCTCCCCACACTAACACCTTCATTAAAAGCCAACATCATAATAGGGTTACTTTTAATGGACATTGAGGGTTCAAGCCCCGAAATTTCTCCCTTTAAAATTCGATTTCCCACAAGATTTCGCCAGAGGGCTCCACGATCGACATTCTTTTCCCCACTTCTACTTCCAGCAACCAATCACATTGCAGTATTTCACTTCCCCTCCCTGCCCCTCCTTACAGTTTGGGCTATATGGTGGTGAAATGTGGAAACATCACTCCTCCTCCAAGAGCAGAAGAGGAATAAGGAACAAGCACGAAATAATAATTACTATTATTATTAATATATTATTATATTATATTATTATACTTGCTCTGTATTCCTTTTCTGCTCTGCGAGGAGGAGTGATGTTTCCATGTACAGATCTGGCCTTAGATGGCTTCTTTTTTTTCTCCATATTTCGTGGCCATATAGACCAAACTGAAACTAGGGGAAGAGAGTGGAGGTGAAATACTGCAACTTGATTGGTTGTTGAAAGTAGGAGAGGGGGGGGGGCAATGTCGATTACAACACACACAAGTGGGTTATCTCGACACATACATTTTTTATAAAAATTATTTCTTTTTATAAATCATTACTGCAGGTACCGATTGGCATAATCTTGGCGTAAACGATTTCTACAATCGCACTCGAAAGGAGAGTAATTTTGTTTGCTTTCAAAACCCATCATGGCTATATTCAACGACACATGGGAAACGGATCTCTAGTGATTGGACACAAAAACATGTCTACATTTTCCGCGAGTTTCTCTTTTCGTCCCGGATCCCACCTGTTTGTGAGGTAGGTTTCGATTTTTTGTACGATCGGCACGGAAATATCTCTCAGTAAAACATTTTTTGAAAGCTAATAGTGATAATAAAAGTTTAATTGCAGCTGGAAGTACAAGTTTTGTAGTGGTGGGCTCTGTGTTTTTCTACGGACAAAACAAACTGTGTAAATCAAATTAACTGATGAATTTAGTTTTGTAGCCGATGTTTATGCCTTTTGTTTCGTAGAGAACATCGAGTCCTTCTACTGCTTTATTAGAGTGCTCCGATTCTATCTGGAAATCCGTCACTTGATTATCATAATACCAGTCATTTAAAATGTGTTTTGCACCTAAATTTTTTAAACAATCTTCGAAATCATCCACTCCGAAGGAGTAACAAGGCCCAAAACATACAACCAAGTCGTTAAATTTATTCTCTGCAAGTTTGACAGTGATGTAATCAAACAATAATTCGTTTACATCCAACATTCCCACATCGTTAATACTTTTTACATAGGTATGTGTTTTTTTTGTAATACCTTATATATACTTCTTGAAACAAGACCATGCATTGTGTGTGTGTGTGTATATATATATACACACACACACACACTCACATGTTTATACATCGATAAAAACGACGAAGATGAAAGAATGTTGTTGTTGGCTCACTTGTCGGAATTGTATAACGAGAATCCCTCTTTTTTTTTGTGCTGGAATTGCAATTTCAAAATACGTCGATATCCTTTCCCTCGATACCATTTTCGACGATTACTTTGACGTTGTGTTTGTCAATTGCAATTTTGCGGAACTCGAGTCGCATTCGCACAGAGCGCATTATTACTTGTGTAATTACATTCACGAATCAAACTTGGAAATTCTACTCTCTCCACACACATCTTGAACCCTGATACTAAACAAGAGTTCGTTTTACAATTCGGGTGTCTTGTACAGGCGTTTCGCACTCTGTCACCCACTGCCATTTCGATTCGATAGAGTTAATTTCCAAGATACGAAAATCCATAATCACGTTTTTTCCCTTTGACAGCGACATGCACGATGCGGAACGAATTAACCTCGAAATATTGAAACTTTTTTACCAACGCATCAATAAAATGGCCAATTTCGAGTTGAGGGATGATTACTCTGTTCTGCCCTAGATTTCATACTCGTGCTCAAACAGGGAATTTGAGCACTACTTAAATATACTCTGTCATGAAGAGGACTTGGTCAACACCCTATTTGAAAATCAACAAAGCGAAAATGCAATTTATTCACTCATCTTTACGACAAACCCCCAATTTCTTTACCCAAATATCCATCCCGTCGAAAGGACCCCGGCCGATTCCATGCCCCATCGAGAATTGGCGAAGTTGATGACCGATCACAGTGGGATTCCCATCACCGGCACCTACGACAAATTGTACCTAAAACACAATGATACAATTTCTTCCTTTCTATTAAGGGGGAAAAAGGTAAAAACAAAAAAGTAGGAAAAACAAATATATATATTTTTCAATATGTAATTGTATATAAGAAAACATGCAACGACAAACTCCAAATATTAGTTATCTGTCGAAAGTGGAGCTCGATAACCTAGAACAGAAAGTCGTTAAAGTGGACCGATGTTTGAGTAAATTATGAAACCTCTTTCTGGAAATTGTGAAGATTGCCATTTCGAAAGAGACGATGGCAACCACATCAGAGACGACAGAGCCAACATCGACTGCAGAGGCTGCTGCGGAGAAAACGGCTAGAGAGGTTCAAGTCCCAACCGCAGTCGTTGGCGAACCTGTAAAAAAATCAAAAACTAAATACAGATGAAAACATCCCAAAAAAAGATGAGGGGTTGTCGCCATCAACAACTCAATCGTAATCACTGGAAGATTCCACCCAGGCTCATCATAGCGGCGAGGAAAATGGTTCCTGCAAACAAAAAAACTTTGAAAGACGCGGTTCCATCGGGAAAAAAAAAAAAAAAAAAAAGAAATCGAGTAAAACAGGAAAGCTAGAAAACTAGGATGATCATTCGACCATTCTTCCAGATGGATCTATCGTGTTGAACATATCGGAGCGCTCGAGTAAAGGCAAAACCATCGATTCAGAATTGGTCAAACAGTTATTGACTCAGAAAATTCCTATAGATTTACACATCAAGTGTAATCATCAGTACATATTTGTCGCCGCTCAAACTAAGAGGGGAGACGAGATCGAAACCAACACACTCATATATAAATTATGCAATCACCAAAAATAAAAATCAAGCCATGAAATTATCAAAGGTGAAGACACTAGAACGAAGCGGTCTATTCGTTATCAAATCACTAAAACACACATATTCAATTTCTTGTAAATATCCGTATAAAAATAGCGAATCTAGGCTGATTGAATTCCTTCAGATTCCGCGAGGATGTGTTAAAAAAAAGAACATTTGTTTTTTTTCGGCCTGTTGTGAATTAGTCTAGGAAACACACAGTGTTCCATGCTGCGAATACTCGGTCGACTTTAACGGATTAGATCTGTACTGGAACGATAACGGTACTTGTTGGAAATATCACATTTTCGTC
Organism: Dryococelus australis; assembly: GCA_029891345.1. NCBI lineage: Eukaryota > Metazoa > Arthropoda > Insecta > Phasmatodea > Phasmatidae > Dryococelus > Dryococelus australis. The sequence continues at coordinate 199,561,820 of CM056994.1, forward strand.
ATGTTTACCGACAAGGTGAACCCGTGAAGAACGGTTTTTGTTTGACGGCAAATGTATGTGGTCGGGTGTAAAATCAGTTCCAAATTCCTTTAATAAACGTCCTAAAGAATGACAATAAAAATCCTCAAAACAATGGCTATGAGAAAATAAATAATGGCGGCAGTAATCTTACAGACCTCATTAAAAAAAAAAAAAAAAAAAAAAAAAAAAACAAACAACAACAACAACAACAACAACAACAACTTGGAATCACCAGTGTGTCGAGCCAACGAATTGAACATCTACACCATCCCGCAAATGTTTTTACGAAATGATTTTGAGCGTAACGGAGTCTGTGAAACAGTATGTAAAGTGGTTGTTGTACTTCAATTGCATGGATACAATGAAAATTACAATTACTTTTATTTCTTTGATTACGTACGAAACTTGTTGAAAACAGATCATTGTAATTTGTCAAAAATTTTTGTAAACTTGCACAAAAAAATACTTTGTAGATGAAAATCCAATTAATATTGTCAAGAAAAAAGGAGATGCAAAAAGAAAAATCTATAAACACTGAATTAAAAAAAGTATACAAAAAAAATTTATTTATTCTTATTCCTCATATATATTTTTGTAACTTTTTATTACTCATAACAAAGAGTTAATTGTGTTTGTAAATATCTTGATATATATAAAGAAGTAAAACAAATACCAAAGATGCCCGGGGTTATAAATTTTGTATCTGGAGCATTCCATGATATATTTGCATACTTGTACAAGAATTATGTTTCCATCTGGAATCGTATGCAAGGGGAGCTTTTCGAAAAGCTCTGCAGGCCCGAGATTTTTCAGGTGATAAAAGATATGCTTTCCAATATAGAAGAGGGCAGAATAGAAGAATTCATCGTTAGATCCAACAATGAGCCCAAACTCGCTTACCTACATGAATCGTATACTGATTTTATTTCACAAAAGTCCGATTTACCATACGACCCTTTAACGAAATTTTTTGAGATTTTCAACGATACCGGTGTTCAGGGAGCAATTAAAACACTTTTCGCAATAATGTTATAGGTATGTTTGTGTCAAATCCAAAATAAAAAGATGAAGATGAATGGTAATGATGATGTTGGTGAGTCTCAACTCGAATAGAGTATATAAATAAGATTTAAAAAAAAAAGAGAAAAATCACCCGATATGGACAATCACTCGGAAAATTTATGCAAACTAATTTCCATATATCAAGTTCGGGGTAATATTGACGACGTAACCCTGTACGAGTTTTACAACGAATCCGATTTGAAATCTTTTGTCACGTGAAATGAGGTCAAAACAAAATTTACGGACATTTTCAACAATTCCATCGTCCAACAAGAGATTAAAAACTCTACCCCAAATATGGTCTTGATAAAGAGTAAAATAAGAGAATTTATATATATATATATATATATAAACAAAAAAAGGGGAATTTCCAATACACCCTTTTCACTCTTTGGTAAAAAGAAAAATTAAAAAAAAAAGATTTTTTTTTTTTTTTTTACTTTGGCAAGTACATATAAATTGTCGGTTTAGAAACAATTTGTCTCACACCATGGCGCTCATTGTCCCTGCATGGTTCAAACATCAATTGGTCCATGGTAGTGAAGAAGCAGCTGGGTACGACTTGAAGGCGACTCACGACATTGAAATTCAACCAGGACACGTGGCCAATGTCGATGTCAGCCTGGCGTGTAAAATAACCAAAGGCTAAATCGGTTTTGTTACGAATCGTTCGGTGCTGACATTCAACCATCGAATATACGCCTGTAATGGAATTATAGATTCAGACTACAGAGAAGATATCTTTGTGCAGCTGTAAAATCGAGGAAATTCGACATTTAAAGCCGAGAAAGGGTCTCGTATAGCTCACCTACTCATAATGCCACACACGATAGTATCGTTTGTACCGACAGATGAAAATGATGATGAATTTTACTATACACGGCGAGGCACCTTGGGATTTGGATCTTCATCACCACCACTACCATCATCACCATTACCTACACCGATGCAGACCATCAAAGTGAATCCTGCAGTCCACCGAGAAGAACCCATCTGGATGCCATTTTCCTTTCCCGAGCGGCATCACGTGTCGCCGGCCGAAATGAAAGAGTATTTGTTAAAATCAAAATGAATAAAAAAGTGCATGTATTTTATAAAATAAAATAATGATTAAAAATAAACTATAGTTACTTTCTTTTTTCATTCAACCCGTTCTCTCTCTCTCTCTCTCTCTCTCTCTCTCTCTCTCTCTCTATATATATATATATATATATATATATATATATATATATATATATATATATATATATTTATATATAATATGTCTATAAAGAAACAATATATTATATTTATATATATAAATTATATATAGGAAAATACGAATATTTTATTAAAATATAATTATAAAAAAATTCGTATTTAATTATTAAACAAGGCTTTAGAAAGGCATAGCAGTGTTTCGAGGAAAGGATGCGGCAAAAATTTGGAATACGAGGATACTTGTTATGCCGTTCGGAGACACGTTCCCGTAGATGAACGGGCAAAGTACATACAATTCGTAAAATCACATAGATTACCATCACCGAGCTATCATAGAAATTTGAGAACCATTTTCATCACGGAAATAGGACTATATAATTTGATTATGAAATCGCGATTGTCGATTGGAAAAGATTTTAAAGATTGGGTAGTGTACCAGATTCTACCAACCGCTGACAAAACTGGCAACATGTTGGCAGAGGGATCGAAAAACGATCGCGAACGACTGGAGGATGAAATCAGACGATTGACAAAAGAACTTCAGGTAAGGAAAAATGTCTGCAATTGGAGAAAAAAAAAAACGATAGTATAATCATAAGCTTTTTGTAAAATTATGCAAAAAAAAAGATAAATCGGTGTTTATAATTTTTTTATTTTCTTTCGCACTGTGCAAGCTTCCGTTCGTATATCATTGGTGTAGAGGCGATCAAATTTCTCGCAAAAATACCTAGAATCTGGTATGAATTACATACACGGGTTGATTGGTCTCGAAAAACTACCGACCGTCATGTTGAAGGAGAATGTGAGTGCAGATGACGGCGAAAATGGCGACGAGTTGTTTCTACAAAATAAATTCCGATTCGGCCATTACCTAAGCGAGAAAAATGTGCCGGTATCTTGCACCTCGATTTGTAACAACAATGGCGAATTCGAATACAAGTTTTTTCCCGACCGAAATAATCATCAATCACATGTATCGAGGTGTTTACTGTATGCCTTCGGAAGCAGCCGCTTGTAATCCCCATTTGGGTAAAATAATCTACGTGGATGACAAATACATATGCCTTCTGTGCTATCTGCACTTGTTAGGAGGGATCGGTTCCAACCTGATTGTCGGTTGTAATGGATCGATAGTGGATAGAGCGACGAATACAACGTATACCGATATGGTACCCAGGATATTTAGGATAGAGGTTGTGAATGAAAAGTTGGATGATGGAGATTACCGGATTGTGTGCGCCTAGCAATCAGACACTTTACAAAATCGATTGATTCCATTGAATAATGGATCGCGGTTCGAGTACATTCCAAATAAATGCGCTTCGGTGATATTCAATGCACCGGAAAATGTAATGCCCGATTACTCCACCTGTAATTGTGATTATGGCCCGCAAATTTTGAACTTGAATTCCGGCCCCAAACTTCCATGTACGAAATGTGTTTCGAAATGGCCTGGAAGTGACCCGACCATACAAGGAGCCCAATATAAATTCAGTATAGCACGCCCTTGTATAAACCTAAATACCAATAATTCTTTGTACAATCTATTAAAAATACGTTGCTCTTTCAACACGATTAAGGACCCTGCAAAAAAATCATGCAAACGTGCAATTTTACTCGTGACTAATACCTATAGTCCATTGGCTTTAGAAAAAATATTGAAACAAAAGTAAAAAAAAAAAAAAAAAAGATTTAAAAATTATTGAAATAAATTCATAAAAAATAAAAAGAACAAAAATATTAAAATCAATAAATAAAAAAGTAATAAAAATCTTTTATTTTGCTCGAGATAGCGGCTATAAAAGAGGAGGTTAATTATTGTTACTTTACCAGTCGCTCAGAAGAAACTCTGCACGATGGATACCCCTAGTAAAACTACTGAACAACAGCAGCAGCCCGAACCAACGCCGTGTCAACTCACCAATAGTGCAAATACTTTTACTAATCTCATGGCGGAAGATAGCAAACCAGTCAAGCGAAAAAATTACGAATATTGTGACGATGATGAAGAACTTCAAGACACTGAATCATTTATTCAAGCACCAATCAACCTACAACCAGAGGGGAAACCAGCTGTAAAATATCAGTGGGTCGAGAACAAAACATGTCTACCACGTATTGTCGTAGATAATTCCGAAGTAAAGCTTGTTTCAATGTTGGGTGAAATTGATGGCATCTACTTCAAGTTTCATTGCAACAATCAAATAAAGGTTGAACATGAGTAATTATCGCTCCGAAGATGATGAAATTACCAACTTTATCCGACTTTTGGCAAAATACCTTCAGTTGTTTAACCTACTCGGTTCAAACATCAACCTTGTCAATTTGAACGATGTCGACGAGATAAAGATAAGCTCTCAAATTTCGTTTGTTGGAAACGAACCATTGAGAAAATATGTATTTTTTTACGATAGATCAAAATTTATAATAATAAGATTGTTCGCAAAAATCATAGTGGGGGAAGTTTCAATTCGGTGTTCTTGATCACAGACAAGGTGATCCAATGCACTCTTTCGACTGTGGAAGAAGAAAACATGGAACGTGTCGACCAGATGATTGAACTAAAAAAAGATCTCCCTTCCTGCTACTTCAGAACAAAAATCGCAAGTTTTTGAATCATAAAATCATGGATCCTGCTGGTTTAGAAATGATATGTAAATTCCATGATTAAATACCAACAGTATTTGCCATTTTTCGGTACCTATACAGCAGTAATGTGAAGTATTTAAAGTTTGAGCTCACTGCGTTATGTATAAATCTAAAAGATATGGAACAACAAATGTGAAAAAAAAAAAACACTTTTTCTGTAATTTATTTATGTATGTGATTTTTTTTGTCATTTATATGTAAATATATTTATTTTTAAATATTATATAGACCTATATGTATTAATTTTTTTTAAAGTACACTATCTACAAAAGTGATTGTTAACCAAATGAAGACATTTTTCTCCTCCGAGCACATTTTTTAAAAGCACACTTTAACAGTGCCATACACAAACCTAGAATTGTGCCCCACATAACCAAACACACACTTTGAAAAATAGCTTCATTTTTTATGCGATCAAAAAAAAAGAGAGGGGGAGGGAGGGGAAAGAGGGAGAGAGGGAGAGAGAGAGAGAGAGAGAGAGAGAGAGAGAGAGAGAGAGAGAGAGAGAGAGAGAGAGAGAGAGAGAGAGAGAGGTGTTTTACTTGAAGTTTCCCTAGTCACCTATTGAAATATTTCCACTATTTTTTCGATCGTCTTATTATGTTCTTCCATTTTCGACAACATATCAGGACTAAAACTGTTGATAAACCACGAGGAAACATAATCTACATCTGAATCAGTTTCTTTTATTGTCAGTGTAGTTGTTTTCTTAATAACCTCTTCAATTCTACCGATAATTCCATTACCCCTAGTCTCGTTTCGAGTAACAATACGGGCAGCTCCTTCAGTAACAACATCTTCAGTTGTATCACCGACACTTGTTTTCACGCTAGAATTTGAAACATTTTCACGTTCAATAGAATTGTACAAGTTTGTATCCGCATCTCGCCCCAATAAATCATCATGATAGTCACTTTCCTCATTTCCCTCTATCAGTGTATTAAAAAGTGTCGAATTTTTCTGATTTAAACTAGAAAAATCATAAAGTTCTGTATTATTGGATTTGGATAATAGAGGTGATGAACGGGCACTGTTGGTTACCACGCATAGAAATAAAACACAAGGTAGTTTTTTTACAACCTTTTTTTTAATGTTCTTAGATACACATAATCATTACTTAATTTCCACGGCACAATGTTAGGCTTGGATTCCGCTGAAAATGGGCGTGTTTAATATCGTGGTCAAACCCGATGTGTTTGTCGTCTGAAACTCTCGATTGGTTATACTCGCATCTGCCATGTATTTAATTCCACTTTCGCTGATGACGTTCACCAGAAACCCTGAGATTTTCGAAGATATGTGAAATAAATCAGTTTTTTTTAAATTGTAATTTCATAAGACATGCATGTTTTCAATAATCTGATAAAAGTGACTACACAAAAAATCTCTTCATGTAAATCTTCTGGAAGGTGAATAATCTTGTAATTTTGCACAAAGAGCAAAGCTAGGTGATTGTACAAGTACAAATCTTCGTGCGAATACAAGAGATATGTGTTGCTCGTGTATATCAACTGAGCCTGTGGTCGTTTGGCCCAGACAGATTTCGGATTGGGCCACATGGAAGGGATTTCCAATCATTTGTGTACGATCTTGTACAATATCGACTCGAGAAAACTCCGTACGTAAAAATGAACGTAGAAAAAAGATTGATCGCTGAAGAAAGTGGTTGCGACAACAGAGAACTGAAGTTGAATATCTCGAAAAATATCCAATATTGCATTTTCCGAAACGACAGCATACACATCCTTAACAGTGCCATGTTTATAATTAAACGTTATGTGGCGTGATCTCAACCTCTTTACAGTCGTCGTCTTTTCGGATTCATTGACGAATATCTCGTTGGCCTCATCTTTTTTTCGCATCTCGGACATCTTTTCGAGTAATGTATAATCTCCACCGTCATCAAACTCGAAGGATGTTTCGATTCCAACTCGTAGGCCATGATATATTGCCGATGGAGAAATTTGTCAAACAGGTCGTTGCGTATACACACTTGGTACTTGAAACACTTGTACGAAGCAGTCACGTTTACGTACATTGCATTGCCTGTGAAAACCAAATTGTCGGTCGTCCAGTCAAACATTTTAACGCCGTTAATATTTACAGAAATTAACATGTTTGAATATTTAATGTTGAGCGCTCCCTGTTGCCTCGGCTCCAAGTAATTGGCGACGATAATGTTTAGAGACGAACTCGGGTCAATGTTGGACAGTAAGGAAAACTGGTTGATCATCCGAATACAGTTTTCATCCATGTCCCTATAGCTTCGCACGATCGGATCGTCCCCTCATCGACCTGTTTCGCCTGCAAACTCTGCCATACTTTTCTCTTTTAAGTTTTCGCCATCGCATTGATTTTCGTACACGGTTGTCAACAGCGTGAGAAATTGTTCCATCAAGGTTGGATCCAATCCCTTGGAGAGTAACACTTTAGGGAGATGGTGATTCATCAAGTCATAAAATTCAATCTCAAATTCACTTGTCGGGTAATGCACGAACCTTTCCTTTGCCAGTAAATATGCCATTTCGAAATTTACATTACACTCATGTCCTTTTCGAAAATTGTGGACAAAGAAAAGCTTGGTGGAATAAATCAGAATATCGCCGATCGGAACTTGATCACCAATTAATTTTGATAAAATGTAGGGTTTCAACTCACCCTCGTTTAGCAGATTGTTTATCTTCAAATTTAATTGTCTTTTCAGGCAACGACCATGAGGAACTCTGAACATTAATAAGTTCTTTCCTAAGAAATTAATTCGCCTACATTGCATGCTCTTCACTCATAGAACATTGATTTGAGATTGAGGAAAAAAAAAAAAAAAGAAATCCCTTACTATATAAAATTTTTTTTATAGAGGTTTCTTTTTTTTTCCATTTTTGATTTTTTAAATTCACGCATGTGTGTGCGTGTATATATATAATCTCTGAACGAATCTCCTCCAACTCAGTATAAGATCATCGCCAACCATGTCGGAAAGAGATGTTCTCGAAAACTGTTTCACCACATTGTATATCATATGGCTGATTACTTCGATATTGATGGTAATCAGCAATGGATTTTTATGCGAGGAATACCTCAACACCTTTTCGTCATCATAGCAGGACTGAATATTAATTTCGGTTCGATTATTCAAACCTTAACATTGATTGTGTGGCGAAGATAGTTACTGTCTCCAATCTATTTGATTGGATTATGCGTCAGTTGTTTGGAGTTACTAATTTTACAACTCTATGAACATTTAATATATGGAAATGAAATGAGAAATTATGTCTACAATCATCACTACGGTCTTTGGTTTGACTTGCAGTAGTTTGATGTTTATCATTTTGCGAGTTTCTGCCCGACAAAAACAAGCTGTTTTTCTTGAAGGCACTTCGGTTGTGGGGAAGACTACAGTGTCTGCTCGATCGTTTGATTTTCTCCAGTTTCTGGCGGAATATACCCCATACAAGAACAAGAACAAAAATTACCTACTCCAATCGATGTCTACCGTCGACTTGGAAAACGAACTATGCTACGTACAAACACTGAAGGAAAGTAAAGTGTTTATAGACTGCTCTCCACACTCGCAGTTTGTGTATGGGTTGTTATTCGATTACAACGGCCAACACGCCGACCCGCATATGTTCATACAAAATGTGTTGCCCGTCTTACAACTTTGTGCTGAACGTTTACTTCACATTGACAAACGGTTCCTGCATAAATTCTACATTTTGGGTTGCAAAGTCGAAATTAAATGATGTCTCGCCACGGACATTCCATTTACGAAGGAATTGATCAAGATAAGAAACACATTTGAAATCACCAATGGGTTCAATTTGGATAATTACATTACTAATCAAAATTTCTTGCTTGCTTGGTTTACTTCCCTGTTTGATGAAGAAGTTGTGTTTATGAAAAAATATATATCAAATTAATTGACATAAATAAATGTATAAATAAATAAATATATATATAAACAATATGCATATTTTACTTATAGCAAATAATTTTTTACGACATATTGCACATTGATAGACATTCGATACATGAAATCGAATGACCACAAGGCAGAAAAACAACCTTCAATTATCTTTGGTAACAAATCTTACATAAAAATGGATTTTGTTGTTCATCTTAATTATCAACACTGCTGCTACCACCCACACATTTCTCTAAATCTTTCTTTGTGGAATTATCACTGCCACTCACATATTTCTCCACATCGTTTTTGCAGAATTTCCCATTTCTTCGTTCTCTTTTTGCTTAAGCCGTTGTATTCTTTCCACCCGAATTTTGTCGATGAAACCCTTTTCTTTTGCCAAAAGGAAAAATTTACATCCGGGATACCACAACCATGTTCTATCCAAGGATCGGCTTCATCCTCCCAATGTATAATGTTTTTACCAACGTGAAAACAAGTCACTCGATCACCGAAACCCGTGTAAAAGAACCCCACATTACTTAGCCGTTTCGGGTCTTGAACTAGAGATGGAGGCCACTGTTTTATTTAAAACATTTTTATTCGGGCTTCACACGTATTGTATTCAGGATAGGCATGTTGTTCTTTGCTGTTTTGCAAAAGTAGAGATTGGCATCAACGCTGACATCATCTTCCATAATGTAGACTTTACAAAAAAATTTTCTGTCCTCGAAATTTGCAGTCATAATACGATATATGTTACCCTTTATCAAGTTAACATACATGCATTCAATCATCGATTAATTATAAACGTGTTCTATCCAAAGATCGTCTTATTCCTTCCAGTGATAATATTTGCAACCGCAATAAAGGCAAATAAACGTATAATTCTCCCCTGTTAAAAAATCAGCTTGGCTAAGTTTGTTTTGGTTTCATCGCCTTGGGCCAAAACTCGTACGTTACCAACCACGATTCAAACAAATTATATTCGGGATACCTTGAACCTATATATTCCACGATACCAGTCTCCTCGAAACACGCCGTTCGCAATCCCATAAACGCAGATTGCATGACATTGGAGGGCCATTGCCCATGTTCGTGAAAAGCATACTCGAAATTAACCATAATTATTTTCCTCCCCTCTCTATTACGCCCACCTTTTTTCGGTGAGTATCCTTTATATATATATATATGTATATATGTATACATTTCACAAAGTATGCAAAAAGTATTGCATGCATGATTTGGTGAATTGTTTGCTTGGGAAACAACAGCAAAGTCTTTGATTTATTTAAAATTCGTTTTTCATTAAAATACAAACCATCATCTCTCCAAGTTAAACCATTCCATTCGATGACCGAGATAAACGAATTATGACTGAGTCGGAGAACCATGTCTGCATTTATACCCATTTGGTACATTTCCTTATCGATTTCAGCCGCGATTTCATTCAAGGAAAGTTCCGAGGAATTGATTGCGTCTTTAAATTCGAGCGTACCGTCGAACAAAACAAATTTATCCACGAGTCCCAAATAATGATGAATGTTTCCTTTGGCGCCGCTCAAAACGATGCGAATTAAAATTCGTCCAATAAACTCGGTGATTTTAACAAGCAGAGAAATGGGAGCGATTCGTCATGAAAATCATTAGTAATGCCAATTGACAACTCGTAAGTTTTCTGGTTCACCTCGTAAAATAAATTGTATGTTTTCCTCGAGCCGCATTTTAAATAAATAAAGAGACAAAAATTTTCTAAAATATCCGCAGTTGGTTCGACCAAGTCGTAAATGTGGGGCGCGTCGACAATCAGTTTGTCCAATGCTTTGCGATTCGTGCAGTCATTGAACCATTTCAAGGTGTAAAAGTTGCGAAATAATTCGTATAATTGATGAAACTCGTTTGTTTTGGGTAAGCTTCGTTTATGCATGTACATAGTATGAGCTTCGGTAAATTTCAACCTCAGTTTATTAAAAGGAATGTAAATACTGTAAATGGGAGAAATGTTGATTATAGTTTCCTTGATGGCGACTGCATCCGAAACCACGTACAATAATTCCGTATCTCCGTCTATGTCGGCATTTTGATTCTTCAGGATCAACAGCGAGACAAACAGTAAATCTGTCGTTGGAAAAGCCACTCGATCGATGACAATCGAGACGGGATGTATCACTGGATCTCGTTTGAGTAAAATGACGGTATCTCACCCCAGATTTATGAATCTCTCCTTTTGTCCATCCACAAAGTTGGTCAGGTCAAAGAGGACGATTCGAGAGGCATTCAGGTCGATGCCTAGCGATGTCATTCATGTGTGAGGAACGATGATCTCGTCGTAGATTGGCTCGTAAAACAATTGGACTTGCGCAAACATTTTATTCGTGGTGACAGTAGATTCCGGCGCATCTGGCTCCTGCTACCTTGCAACATTGTCTTTATCGACCCATTACAAACTGGAATGTCGAAAAACTCATGAATCTCGACAAATCTTTGCTTGACACAGCGAAAAATTTGTTCGTCCAAGGCGTAAATAGCATGTTCGTCAACCGTGCACGACTTACCAACCTTGCACGATTCTAACAGTAAAAATGTATATATTTTCTTCCAGTTGGCATAAATTTTACTGTACTGCTACATCTTTATCCAATATATTAAATCGCGCTACCATTTTCCAGGGGTTTCTCGAAACGATGTAATCAGGGTATTAAACGAATTCAGAATGGAATATAATTTTTTTCTCGAAATGTACTGGTGATTCCCAATCACATTGAACAGGATGACCAATTCGGCCATTTCGTCGAGTTTCCAGAATGTTTTTAAACTTGGAAATTGCTTCCTTAGAGTGCATTTTCAGGTCGGGAATAACAAAACATCACAGATCATCGGAATTGTTTTTTAATTGTTCCATGGCCCTGCGATTCGACCGATGGTAAATGTATGGAAATTTTGTTTGTAAGATGTAAATACCAATATTGTTTTGCACCTCGACTAAAACACGATTTTTTGAATTTTTCCTAAAACTGTTGAGCATACACCTCATTTGTTTTGTGCTAAAAATTGGCCAGTTTTGTTGTTTTGCCCGTTCCACGTTAATGTCCGACACTAGGTACTTCATTTTATTGTGTGTGTGTGTGTGTGTGTGTGTGTGTGTGTGTGTGTGTGTGTGTGTGTGTGTGTGTGTGTGTGTGGGTTTCACCTGAGAAACAAACTCCATTTATTTATTTTTATTCTTATTTTATTTATTGAATGTGTATCACCCGATAAAAAAAGGCATATATGCTTTATTTTGTTAATTTTTTTATTTTTCATCCATCAAGCAAGATTCTCTTGAGACTTGAAAAAAAAATTCAAACAAAAAGTGCAACAAGTAAAAAAATTACGCGAGGCAAAGTTGAGGGTAATGAAGCAAAAATGTTGACATAATCGTGAGGCAAACTTGAAAATTGCCTCAACTTTTCTGCAAGATTATCCCGTAATTTTTAATTCTATTATGGCATAATCTTGAGGCAAAGTTCAGGCATTCTCAAGATTGCCTTAAGAACCACGTGAGGCAAAGTTGAGGTAGCTTCATCTTTCCCTTCTAATTCCCTCTGATTAGACTCCTCACATAGTTTTGTGAATCGACCCGTGATGCAAATGGATGGTATCGGCATCGTTACCCTCTTCGTATCCTAGGGCATCGACCATGAATGTAACATCAGAGGCGATAGCCAGACCTTTTATAGGAGACCCTGACGAATCTGCATCGAAAATCAGCTGGACGTTTATCAATTGAGTTATGTTTCCATAACGACACATCTCCAGTTTAAGAAATCGTTCCGAAAAGTCGACCAAGTAGGTAATTTTTCCTCGAAATTTGTTTTTAAATATGCAATAATCACGTAAAACGTATTTGATGTTTATTGTCTTACTGCAGGTAAAGAAAATCGTGTAAAAATTCAAGTCGGCGACAACCCAATGCCGTTTATCGATTTCTTTCAACGTCTGCGACATTAAAAATCCATCGGCGAACGCAAAAAACCACGGTGATCATTTTCAATTATATTGATTGAATACATAATAAGAGGAATAAAAAGAACTATAATATTTCAAGACTTGATGGAATTTATATAGTTTTTCTTTTGGACGATGCTGTGTCAAATGGACCGAGATGGGATATGTTCGATATTTGCTAATTTTACCCTACAACACAATGATAATTATAATGGAAAACTAGCAAATCTACTCTCGAAAGAAAAATCCTACAAAACCAACATGACTCGAGTAATGGAAATATATGATAAATGCGAGGGACAAAGGTTTGAGAAAAAAAAAAACTATAAACGTTAAACCCTCGACTATGTTAAGAATAGTAAATACCATCCGATGTGAAATTGATTACTTATTTGATGATATACCCACACAGTATTCGGCAGTGCAAATCAACCGAGTACTTGAACTGGGTATAATACGAATCTGAGTTTGGGTATATATAGTTTAGTTTTTTTTTTTTTGTTTTGCAGTAAGAAAAATAAATATTTTTTTATATTGCAGTGGTTTTTTTATAAGTAAAGAAAACATTCGAGTGCTCTACAATAGTCATTCTGCACAAAGTGACTTGGTTGTTAAGGCGATGATACCAACAACAATGGTGATGGCGGTAACATCAGCGATGGTTATGATGGGAATGTTGATACTATCAACAATGAAAATGATGATTGGAATATGACATTTGTTACAAAATAATTTTGTATAAAAATAAACAAATATACATGTATATTAAATTTAAAAAATATTGAAGAAAACTGCATATTTTATTGTTTAGTTCCACAAAATTTTGACAGTGTGTGTCGTCTTCAACATCCCCCCCCCATCCGCTCTTAATTTGAGCAACCAATGATGTTGCTGTATTTCATTTCCTCTCCCTTGCCCACCTTTTAGTTTGCTTATATGGCAGAGAGATCTGGAAAAAACAGTCGATGACGAGCAATGGACAGAGAAACATTAACCTTCTCCTCCTCTCCAGAACAGAAGAGAAATAAGGTAAGTACAAAAAAGTAAGTTAATTAATATATACTATAATATATAGAATATTTAATATTATTATACTTGCCTTACTCCTTTTGCTATGGAGTGAAGGGAGGTTGGCATTTCTCTGTCCAGCACTCGCCATCGACTTAAATCTTTTTTCCAGATCTCTCCACCATATAGGCAAACTGAAAGGAGGGGAAGGTAGGGGAAATTAAATAATGCACTCTGATTGTTTGTTGAAAGTGTGTGCATGTGGAGAAGGGGGAGGGGGGAGGAATGTCGATCACAACACACTCTGGTAAAGTTCCGCAGAAACTAAACAAGGGTAACACAACTCGTCCAAATCTACATTGTTATTCACTTCACATTTACCAGACGATTTTTGAATACTAATCATCTGTATAAGGATCGGACAGCCATTTGCAAGTTTTCTCCGAACTAAACATACTTTACACTGTCCTCCATTCCGTGCGAGTAAATTAAGTTGAATTTCCCCGCCTCCTAATTTCAACAACCAATGATGTTGCTGCATTTTATATCCCCTCCCTTCCCCTCCTTTAAGTTTTCCTATATGGTGGAGAAATTTGGAAAAAAAATAATGTCAGTCAACAGCGAGAGTTGGACACGCCTATTTGTCGATTAAGGTTATGACATCACACCTGTTCGATGCCTCAAAGTGTAGTTACATCACACTCATTCGTCGACCTAGGTTATGACATCACAATCATTTATTGGATTAATCTTATATCCATTGTGTTACGTTATGAAGTAATGCTCCTTCAAAGGATTAATCCTATATCTGTCGACTTAGGTTATGATGCCACACAACCCTGAGATGACAATAAAAATATAGTTTTACAAATTAAAAATTAAATTTTTTTAAAGAATATACTTTTTATTTATTTTTCTCAACATATGCCTTTATAATAGAACAAATCGCGCGCGCCAAGCAATATGTGCATGCTTCAGTGTTTGATCATTGTAATGTGAAAATATTTTTGTTAAAAATGATCTTTGCCTTAAAATGTATTCAAGAACAAAATTAGGTTATATATATATATATATATATATATATATATATATATATATATATATATATATATATATATATATATATATATCTGTGTGTGCGTGCGTGCGTGCGCGCGTGTGTGTGTGTGTGTGTGTGTGTGGAAATAATGAACTTTATTATAAGCCAACTACACATTATCATGGCCATATCAATTATTATTCAATTTGGGGACGAAGGCCATTATATGTTATTGACTGCCTAAATATAAAAACAGCAGTCGTTAAAGAAAAATAAATAAATATATATATAATTAGTGTAGATTAAAAAAAGCTGCTGAGCCTGGTACAATTTGTAATGTTTTAATTAGCCAACGAAATTTAACTCATCATTATTTGAAAGAAAATATCGCTGAAGATAAATAAATTTTTAATTTTATTAAATGGATAATGTAAACGATTTTACAGAAACACGAAATTGCATCGATATTTTAATATATATATATTTTAGAAATATAGATGAATTATTTGATCGAATTAAAAAAAATTATAATGAAAATTTTCTCATAATATCACTTTTTTATAAAAGATATATAAATTTTTAATACTATAAATTGATCAAATTATTGAACTTTTAGAAGTTTTTGATATTGGATATGAAGTTATAAAAATAGAAAATTTTACTGATAACGAATTGGACATTGTTCATTTCAAAATTGTTTTAAAAATGGATAAGAAATGATTTCAGATAAGATAAAATTTCTAATTTTAAAGGCTGTATTTATGGTTTTAATTGCTGTGATGGTTGGGACAATGGATTAAGTAATGGCTAATCTTCAGATTTTTCTTTATTTTTAGACTTTATAAATTTTCTCGATTTTTGCATAATCAAAATTTTCTTTTTTCTTTTTGCTTAAAATTGTCCGTTTTTGAGAGATCTTTTTAAAAAAGCCTTTACATCTTAAATACCTTGATTCTGGCTTTTTTAACACGATTTTTATGGCTTCATCGAATGTCAGATTTTGAGTTCGTAATTTTTTCCTGTACTCTTATAGACAAAACAACCCTATTGAATGTACTAAAAAGTGGGGTGGTCCAGGATCAGCATTATACATCTACTAACACTTTTGTTTATTCATTGAAAACACACATATTTTTATGTACATCGGACTAGACATAAAAAAAAAACAGAATCCCTATAGTTTCTATACATTCATGTTCGGTATTTCTAGCAATAAGCTCACTTTTTATATAGTGAATATAATCTGCTTATACGCAGCTCAAGAAAATCTACGTAAACAAGCATCCAACCAAAAACCTTTTCCATAGATCCTTGTTCTTCATGACAAATTTTTTCTTTCAAGTCCTCTATAGCCCCTGCAATGCTATGGACATTGTACAATGCTTGATTGGGCATCTTGAATGCCCGCTAGCTGATTCATTCATCAAAAGGCTGAGACTTTTAATATTAAAAATGGAGCCAAACATTATACTTTATAGGACCGTCTTCGACTTCCTCAGTTAATTGATTATCCTTTGCTTAACATGGCCTACGAAGCCTTGACGAAGTCGTCGATGGCGCTGCTATACGTGGCCCACCCGAGGAAGTCGTTGGTGCTATCGGCGTCATACCTGACGAGATCAATGGCACCGCTGGTACCACTCCCGAAAAAATCTATGGCACTGCCTTAGCTATCATTAGCTCTGGAGTACCCGAAGACATCACAGATGCAGAATAAGACTTTGATGCGAAGATACACAAGCTAGGCAAGACGATCCACCTTTCACGGGTGCTGCTGTAAAACTAAGATTCTCAGCTAATCTCCCTGCTGCTTATATACGAGTATGCAAGACCTATGATGTGATATTGACATTGAACCAATCGTATTGCCAACACCAATCAGCAACCAGCTAATCACCAAGTTGTTATCGAACTGCCATGTGTCAGTTCGATTATGAGCTTGTTTATAGCTCATAAATTTCTGTCTGTAATGAACCAAGTGCACTGCAGTGGCATTTCCATTTGCTGGAATTCTTCATTCAGGAATTCCATTGGTGTGTCAGCTTGTATGCGATACAGTACCAGTTCAACTGGTATCTCGTTTGCCTGTCTGAGCAGGCTGTGTTCGTAGTCCATGGCTTTTATTACCCTCACTGCTGTTGAATAGTCAGTGAGGAATGTGTGCATGCGAAAGCTGTCTGCTCCAACACAGGCAGCACTCCATGACAGTCATGTGTGCATCAAGTCGTTTCTTTAGTGCGGGGTATTTGTGTGTGTGATTCAAACACACTGTAAATTGTTTTATTTGCATTTTCGCCTGTGGCATCTGTAGAGCGCCTGCCACTGCATTTTGGCCCACTGGGAGCTGCTGCGTGCCCTAAAAGGGTTGTTGTTGGCCTTAAAGGTGCTATTGCTGTCCCTGAAAGGGTTGTTGCGTGCCCTGAGGGGCCTGAATTTTGTGTGCCAGCTTGATGCACTTCAGATTGCAGCTAGTCATAACTGACATTTGCTTTCGCTGAGTTTGTGGAAACTTGAGTCTCCATGGCAGCTTCTGAGCTTGTCATTTTCGCAGGTCACAGACAGGTGGTTAGTGTCTCTCACTATTTTGTCTGGTGTATGTTGTCCAAACCCATCCCTTCTCTCCACTCCCCTTTACCGGAGACAAGGCTAGGGAGGTAGGGTGCGACTGGTGCTCTGTTTTTTCTAAATTAATAAATCTTTATTTTTGTATTTAAAATTAAATAAACGATAGGGAACTTACCTTCCAGTTTGTGCAGTAGTTGTTAAAAGAACTATCCGTGCTACCTTTCCCTGAAATGCGAGTAGTTCTAACATGTAAGCAGATAGTGGCTGATGGTGCGCTCCCTGGGTCCAAACACTGTGGGCAACTAGTACTCGTCTGTGGGTCGTAGACTGCCTCCCTATCACTACCGGATGTCGTCCACAAAGGTAGGGCCTCAAGTCCCAAGCAAATAGCCCTGCCAGCACCATAGCTAGGTGCTCCAGTCAGTGATACAACTTGAGGTGGCTGTCCCGCCGTACCTAGTGGTTCAGGCTTTACCTTTCTATATACTGGGGTAGATAGAATGGGTGGTCATCGTAAGATGAGGTTGTGTGTGGGTACGAGCCGGCTCCTGAAGGGTGTATGTCGCCTTATCCTGTGCACGTAATAATAATAATCCCAGTCCCTTGCTAGCCCCTTTCGATGGCTATATTTAGCGACAGACAGGTTTTACTCCTAGGACAAAGTACTCTCGGGTACAGTAATGAACTAGTATTTATTAAGACAGTAAATACAGGGTGACTCGTATGTTACTTAAGCAGAGCGTATACGAAAGTACAGCTACACAAGATTAATGGGTGGAGGTGACTTGCTCCTAAGATTACTTAAGATGCAAGGGGATACAAGAAACCACAACTTATGCAAAATCATATACATATCGGGTTGTCTAGAAGAGACAGTAGCTTATGAGGGCCACTACCAGCAAGTAGTGGTGGTTGTCGACCCAGGAGGATCGGCAAGGGAAGCGCTAATTAACTGGTCGATATCTTCTGCAGAAGAAGGTTTCTAGTGGTAGGCAAATACCAAAAGGTGTTGAAACCTCTGGAAGGTGGTGGCTACAGCCAATGGTGCTTGTCGGAGAACTAGAAGCTCTTGGAGAGGATCACGAGGACCTAATAAGTAGAGATCCCCAACACACAAAGTGGTGAGGCGAGCTACAGGAGACGATAACTCGTGACCTCGGCCATGCATGGCCTTATATCTGGCTCATGGATAGGTGTGCGCTGGGTCGGGGTGAGAGGCGTGACGTGCCCCTGTGACGTCTGCCTGGAGCGAGCGGGGTGGGAGAACTACCCTCGTATGTGCTGCATATGGTCTCAGGCACTCGGCGGCTCTTCGCCTTCTTCGGTGTATGGTGACACTCGTTCTACGGAGTGCTTCGGGGAGGCTGACATGTCACGCGGCCACTTTCAACACTCTTAGATTTATGTGCAGGAATCGTCCGCTTGGGTTGAAACGATTCGCTGTGCACTCGTAAAATGACGTGCTGGGTCTGATGCTTCCTCGGGTTTTAATACTCCTTAATAGAGAAAGAAGTAACAGTCTGGAAACACAGTAGCATTAATGTCCCTTCCTGGGATCACAGCCTGTTAGACATCTTGGACTCGTACCCTTAGGTTCTTGAAGCACGTTATGAGCCGTAGTCGTGATTGGTATATTAGTATAAGCGGCATGCATCATAATTGTGCTTGTTGGAGGTAATATTGGACATCCTCCAAACATTCCTAAAATCGGCCCTTACTAGTAGTTTACCTAAACAACCATCTAAAAAACGATAGTTGCGGGAAAATCTTAGGTGATGGGATCCAAAATATACTTTGATCGACGCAGCATCTGATAACGATACAAGCGGTTGAACTTTATCATTACAGAAGAACCCTTACCTTACACTTTTCAAGGGATAAAGAAAAAATGGTACAAATGAGGAGAAAGTGTAAATTGAAAGTAATTTACCTTTTGTTTGAAATAATTTTAGTGTTCACAACCTGCTGAACATTCATCTAGGTCAAAAAAATTAATAAACAAAATTGAAACTAAAATCTTTTGCAGAAGAAATTATCACATGGGGAAAAATGGCTTTACTTACTATTTATAGCTTTAAAAAAATAGTCTAAGATTGTATTTTGCTTTTGTGTTTGGCGCTTCAATTTTTCTATTTCCTGTTGTAGTTTGTACAAATAGACAAAACCTTGTTCACTGCCACTAACACTTGTTAAGTACCTATTCACAATATTTAGCGCTTCATCTGTTTCTCTGTAAGTGAGCGGTGGTGGTTCCTCTTCCTCCTCCTCTTCCTGTTCATGGTAATCTTCACATTGTGCTTCGTCACTGATGCCCTTGTTTTCCAAATGCTTCCCTATAACATCGTCAACAGACTGCACTTCAGATGTCATAACATCAACTTCAATGTTAATGAACTCTTCAAAAGAATCACCCACACTAAGAGCATTCCACTCAGCAGAAATTACCTCTTGCTGCGCCAGGATAACATCAGTTTTCTTAACAGGAAAAATCTATTTTTTCTAAGAAGTTTTGAATGGTGCCAACTTCAGACCATGCTCATGCGATGTAATGTAGAGCAGTCAGCACATTGATGCTCATATTAGAAGTTCCACTAGAAGCACTGTCGACCAAATTCAGTGCTTTCTGCACCAGCCTCTTTCTATACCTCACCCTGAAACTGTGAATGATGCTCTCATCTAGAGGCTGAAGCTCACTGATGCAGTTAGGGAGGAAAAATTCAGCTCTGACATTTTTAAAACTATGTTTCCAGAGTGGGCTGGGCAGTTATCTATAAACAAAATAACTTTTCTGTTCTGCAGCCCCATCTTTGCATCCAGGGCATGTAAATGGGAAGAAAACAATTTACTTGGCATCCAAGCTTTTTTGTTTGCAGTATACTTGGTAGGCAATGTCTTCACTCCTGCAAAACATCTGGATTTCAAGGACCGGTCAACCACAACAGGAGGCAACTTCTCATTACCATCGGCATTTGTGAACAACAGTACTGTAAGCCTCCGTTTGCTAAGTTTCCCTCCAAAGCACTTTTCACCACGAAAACAAAAAGTTTTGTTAGGCAACACATTGTAGAAAAGACCAGTTTTGCCACAGTTGAAAATGTCCCGAGGGCCATAGCCCCTCACAAGATCTGGAAACTTTCCTCGCCAGTGTTCGGCAGTTTGTGTATCAACACTTCGACTTTCCCCTGAAACCTTATTATAAACTGCATTGTAGCGGTTCTTAAAACGGTCAATCCAACCATTGGAAGCAGTGAAATTGTCAATCCTAAGACATGCTGTGATATGGAGCACTTTTTCACGTAAAATTTTTACAGTCAATAGGAATACCGGCAGTTCTCACACTTACAAACCACTGTTTCAGCAGACTGTCAACCTCTACATATTTTGAAGTTTTAATACACTTTAATTTCTTTTGTATTGGCCCGCTACATTCAGCAATATTCTCAATTGAAGTTCTCATCTTGGCTATTGTATTCAACGTAGAAACTGGCAGCCCTAGTTCCTTAGCTAAGGAGATTCGTGTGCCCGTGTGTACATCAATGGGTTAAACGATTTCCATTTTGTGTTCAATGGTAAGAAGATTTCTGTTCGTTAGTTTGTCATTGTTAACTACTTTTAAGTACATTCATCCAATAATAAAACTTGGATGCAGTAAACATGTATGTAATTGTAATTACAGACCAACTGTAAAAGTTTGGTTATGATTGAATAAACGCACACCAAAAAAAAAAAAAAACTTACAACATACCAAAGATAAATGGCCACACATAGCCATCAGAGGCAAAGAGACTCCGGAGTGTTCTTGTTCTGCGACATGACAAAATGAAACTTCGCTACCTTGACACTGGCAACGGGAATTTTTTCCCAGTCCGAAGAAAATATACTGTATTTTCCGCAGTGATAAGCCATTTTTTTTTTTTATCAATTTGAATCTTCCTAAATCATGCCTCCACTTAGAATTGGGGCAAGAAACATTAAGTGAAATCCCGACCAAGTATGTATATATAGAATAAGCAGATAAAATGGACAGTGTATATTTATCAGTACTGTTAGAGCTCTGATACTAATATAATAAAACTGTCTCAGTTCTTAAAAATGCACAATCTTTGTGTAAAAGCGCACCACCTTATTGCTTGGCTGGGTCTGGTCTCTAACGTGGCAAGCACAGGCGGCAGAAGCCGTGGAGTATTGATCGCTGCTGGCGACTCCTCTACTTCCTCCTCCTTCCCTCCTGACCAGGCCACGCCCACACCACTCTCCCCATTCCTTTGTCTGCCCTCCTACTCAAGCTGCTGCATTCCACACGCACTGCTCCCTCCCTGCACACAGGTAACGGCCATTCCCCTCTGTTGTAAACATCTGCTCCCTTTTGGCCACACCAATACTCCTCCCGCCCTTCGGCGTTAAACATTCAGTCAAGCCACGCCACACTACTCCAAGCTCCTTATCTCATTTCTCATCCTTATATCTGTCTTTCTCCCTCCCTGCCTTTCCACATATTCATCAGCATTCAGCCATCTTGCTCCAAACTCCCCACCTCCTCCTTGTTAATGTATTCGCCTATACAAGCAGCCCATATTTTTCCTACTCTACCTCCCTTCCATATTCCACGGCGGTGTGGCACTACCTCTTATCTTTTTCACTACGCCCGCCTCTTTATTCCCCCTTCACAATACAATACACAGGCTGGGCGTTAACTTACTATGCCGTAAATACAGTACCTAATCCATGCACAAAAAAAGTGTAAATAACGGGAAGTCATATTTTCAGTTGACGTAAACAGGAACGGAAAGTATTGTAAAAAATGATGTGCGCTGGGAAATAAAGAATATAGTGTACGTAATGGGAAAGTGTAACTGACGGGAACGTGAGATCCGGGTTGTACTGTATTTATATGGGAGTTTTGCCGGGACCATTGAAAATTAACTGCGGATACGGTTTATTGATACATGCACTAACACGTGATTTATTCTTATGCACTCTACTTTAAGACTTCGCCCCATCTTTGAGTACACTGTTCATAATGGTATACCTCATGAACCCTAAACAGTACTGGTGAGGTGGAACACGTGGTTACAGGGTACATTGGCGCTGTCAAGATACTACAGATACATGATCCTAGCTTGTACTGTTTACCCAGACTCATCCAGAAGACATCAGGCAAGCACCAACCTACCGCACAATTGCACTATTGACCGAGCTGCCGACTCCCTCTAGCAAAGGTCATGCTAGTGCCATAATGCGCCACTAGAGGACAGCACCTATTTTACAAGCACCTATGGTCGAGCTCAGGGATGATAGCACTGCGTCAGCATCCTGGAATTCTAAATCCCTGCAGCCAATGCTATCATACCCCGCACCACTCAACAAAAACATTCTAGAGAGATAAGTATAAAAGGGCTGGCTTTCAGGTTCTGCTTCTCCAACGCCAGAGGTAGTCATCGGGGTGCACGACTCCTGGTACTGCCGGAGATTCTACCGCATCTCTTGGGGATGGAATCTCAACTAGTAGGAGGCCTCTCTGACCAGAAGCTCACCACTTCTTCAGCAGCTGCTGAAGACACCACCATCTACCACCGTCGCAGATCCCTTCAGCAGCTTCTGGAAGACTAAACCACCACCAGAGGTTCCCGAATACTTTGCAATGTCCTTCACCCCTCTCCCTCAATCACGAACCACCAGACAGTATTAACAATTAATGTCAATACCCTTCTGGTAGACGTACACACCTCAAGTTCCTTCAGAACACCCCTCATTGCATTGATAAGCCTTACAAAGTTCATAACTACAGTCTCGACTCTTGATGTAACATCGCATCCACCATCAATTCTTTGTGGTCCCAGCAAAATCCCTAAGTAAATAATATTAACATAAACAGAGTGTATCGTTTATCGCATGGTGTGTCGATCAAAGTATATTTCCCGCAACTATCGTTTTTAAGCCGGCCTAGAGCAAACGTGTGCCTTTGTCTGCAGAACATAGACCTTTTATCAAGATTGTCCATTGCTCAAAATAATTACACCTCTTTTATCTCAAAGCAAATGGTTTTGCCTGAACATGTTAAGCAGAACATTTTAACGAGGTATTATTATTGCAAGGATGTTTTCTTTTGTAATTAAAGGTTGTTTTTTCCCCAGTAAGGTTGGAGTTTATTTATTTATTTATATATATATATATATATATATATATATATTAAAACTAACATGATTCTAAAACATAATATTTATTTAACTCGTAGGGGCAGCATCTTCGCAAAAAAAAAAATATTTTTGCCCAGAAGCATATACTTGACTTCCCCTTGTCATCATAAATTGTTTGAATATTGAGAGATTTGTATTGTAAGGGTAATGTTCATTTTCAGAAACGCCTTGTGGGGAAATCCGAGGATTATATTTATTTATTTCAATATAGTCATCTGAATTAACTTGATGCGTGCCTGGCTATTGACTGGGTGGCACAGTCGTTGAGATTTTATGCGCTAGACCAAGTGCGCGGTTATAGGTAGCTGACTTACTCGGAAGGTCTTCGGTCGGTTGGTAATGTGGTTTAACTGGCTGAGTGAGACTGTTGTTACAGGTCTTGGTTAAATTAAGCTGTACTTCAAGTTCCAGTCCCTTGACTTTTGAATTCAAAGTTCGGATTGGCTAGACCATATCTAGCTTCAGTCTGGTAAACTCCTCACTACCGGGTGATAGTAGGGACTAGTGCAGAAAAGCGGTGGAAAATGAATATAACGTACCATGTTGAGAATCGAGACTGCCCTTAATTTCAGTGAGGTGGCGTCGTCCCGTTCTGTCTTTCCTGTGCAAGAGGGGCTAAGCTAAGGTACTCCACTACTGGCAGCTCGATGAGCTATCTTTTGTTCCTTACGCCTTCGGCCGTGTCTTATCTTGTAAGTCATAGCATTAGGTTTGCCGCTCAACAAGATATGGTGTGCACTTTGGATGAGTAACTATACCCTATGATAGTGTAGGTCCAGAGATGTTGAGCCGTGTGGGCCACCAATACTACTACAGGACGCGAGTTTCCAGCAAAGTCCAGGCCACATCATCACTGGCACTGTGGTGTCTATAA
Organism: Dryococelus australis; assembly: GCA_029891345.1. Taxonomy (NCBI): domain Eukaryota; kingdom Metazoa; phylum Arthropoda; class Insecta; order Phasmatodea; family Phasmatidae; genus Dryococelus; species Dryococelus australis. The sequence goes on from CM056994.1 coordinate 199,586,326, forward strand.
GTAATACTACCTTTTTCATGTGGGCTGTAGGCCACTTAACTTACGGAACCTTTATGTCGGTGAGGTATAAACAGTCTGTTTTCGCTTGCTTTAGTTACGTACAGCGTAATTAATGACTGCTGTATTTAAGAGTTCAGATTGCACATTGTTGAGTGTCTAAATAACTGTCTGTTGCATTCACCTCACCAGTACGTACACTCCCCCGTTTGATGACAGCTGGGTAGAGCCTTTATTGGGTACACAATATTTAATCTAGCCTAAATGTGTCTTTGCCTATCTCACTGTCTGACTGGTAAGATACAATAAATCACACTTTGATACTGATCTATAACGAGTCCTGTAATGTTTATCATAGTGGTTTACAAGTACATGTGATTAAATTCATCGAGCACTGCACTTACTTGTGTTCTAGAACTTTGGTTTAGCTGGCCTACCCCTGGGACATAGTTCAACATGAAGGAATTACGGCCATGTGTACCTTGACTTAGGTCGCCATGGTGATTCTCTGTACTGGCCAGGCGTTGAGTCTGCCTTAGTGGCATGAGGTAGCATCTGGCATCGTGGTTCAACACATGGTGTCGTAGCATCTGCTTCTGCAAGAACTGATAAGAGGGCACAGCTACAAGGGATGTTGTAGTAGTGTGGGGGTGAGACTCATGAGGGTCAGTCATCCCGACTGCACAGGTTCCTAATTGTAGGGCAGGATGTTTCTCTGCTGGCACAGGGCAAAGGAGTTGCGGCAAGAGACCGCTCTCTACCTTGCTAGCGGACGCATTCCGTCGTGGGGCCAGGTCGTTAGAGGCATTTACAGTCTCAATGTGTCTAGGTCCAGCGACAAGGCAGTGGTAGGGAGAGAACTCTCAACCTCCACTGCGGGTGTTGCTCCAGTTGAGGGGTAGTGGGAGGCATCGATGGTCTCAGTGGCTGCTGTGGCAGTGCAAGGGAGCTGCGGATCACAGCGCTCGACCTCGGCTACGGGTGGTGCGTGTCGCTCTAGGGCCGGGTAATTGGAGGCGTCGATGGTCTCGATGTCCAGGTCCTGTGGTGAGGCAGTGCAAGGAAGAGGAGTCTCGACCTCGCCTGCCCGAGTTGCACTAGGTGTCGGGTAGTACGAGGCATCGAAGGTCTCGACGCTCCAATCATCAGCGACCAGTTGCCCGGGAGGCAGAAGAGGCCTCTTGTCCTCAAAGGCACCGACAGGTGAAGGTTCGTGCGTAGCACGAGGTTCTGACGGAGCACTGCTGTAATTCACCGTCGGCAGGAACAGTGGTCGACTTCGTGGAAGCTGAAATGACCTTCACCCCTGTTCTGGACATTTCTTGCAATTGCAGTGTTTGTACTAGGTCTGAGACGTGTTCGCCTTCTGGTACTCTAGTTTCGTAGGCCTCCGCGCTTCCATCTGGAGTGTATTCCGGTGGTCTAGTGGTGGGTGTGTTAGCACCTTGTAGTCAGAAACCAGTTTCGTAGAGGCTTAAACGTTCTCGATTTCTGACACGGGAGTTATACCAGGTGGAAGGCAAGGTGCTCGGATTGCTTCCACCTCCTTCACTGTGTGCGGTTCGGATCTCTTGGCTAATACGACCTGATCTGCAGGGTGTCTGGCTGTATCCCCTGTCTCTGGGACTTCTCCAAGAAACTTCAGTGCAGCTAAGAGTGGCCCGGTCAGCACTGAAGGTGCCTCAGTGGCCTTAGCTGGTCAGCATCGAGGGCAGGGATTTAAAAGAGACTGCTCATTGGCACTGTTGCATCTCTATTCTCTCAGGCGGAGAATAGGATGGCTCCTTGTCGGGTTCCGGGGTTCAGACCTTGGCTCAACGTCGTGAGTTGCCCTTCTAGGTATTGGGTCTCGTTTGGAGGTCGGGGACCTCTTCTGACTGAGGTCACGCATGACGTTGACGGGCTCTTCCGGCCTGACTTCTATTCGGGTGATTTATTAGAACTGGCTGAATCGATTCTGCCAGCAACTGTTGAAGACGGATTGGGGTATGAGGAGAGGCAGCATTAGGCTGGTTGCCCTCCCAGATAATGAGGGCTCCTCCGTCTCTTCCCAGTTGAAGGCGACGTTGTGCATAGTTGAGGATGCAGTGCTGTTGAAGTGGCCATGGTTGCCCCAAAATCATGGATTCCCCGATATGGGGCATAACTATAAAACTAACATGGGATGTTAACTTTACACCTCCTTAGACCTGAAGGAAGCGATGCAGTTGTGCAAGCCTTATCTTACTTGTAACAGGGGTCAGTTGGGCATGTAGGCAGGGTGTGAGTAGGCTGCGCCTTATAATCACCGAATCTAGCATCACCACTGTGTTTCCGTTATTAAAGCGGACCTCTACACAGGGCACTTCAGGGGAATCAAACCCTTTTGTTAAATTTGGGAGCGTGACTGTGGGTTCTTCTCCCCCTTGTTCAGGCTCCAGACACTTTGGCGGCACGTGATAGCGGGGAGGGAAGTCAAGGTTGGGGTTTCTGGCAGCGTACAGGAGGGCGCGTCGGCCTGTCTAATCTGCCTACAATCTAGCTCAGCTTGTTCTGCATAATTGAGCTCTATTTCTTGTGCGTGTTCTATCAGCTCTGCTATTAACTGCAGTTTCAGGGCTTGTAGAAAATTACGCAGCTTTGGTAATAGCATTCAAGCTATGAGGCGTACACAATTTACTTTGCCTTGTACTGCCGGAAAATAGCAGTGGTAAATTTGCACTTTCTTTATTATAAATATTATTTCCAATCGTTCAGGAACTGGCTGTATTGTTCCCACCATGTTAAGGCTAGATAGGCCTTTCAAATGTTACAAGCGGACAAGAGCTCGGGGCAAGTCATGAACAGTGGCAGAGTACTTTCACATACTGATCAAAAGGACTCCATGTATTGTACAGCCTCGGCAAGGAGAGGGGCTACCCTTAGGTATAACCAACCTAAATTCCTCATTACAACCACCAACAACCCCCAACAAGTACAGAGTTTTCCACAGCCACCAATTCTGCCAGAACTTGCCGCCTGCCTAGCCGCTGAGCCAACCACATAAGAGGTACCCGCTTCCTCCCAGTCATCTCAAGGTACAAGGTCGGGTTGCAATAGCAGCTATAGATTTTGTCATGACTAGACAGCCTACCATGCCAGTCTTATGCACAGTCAGGGCATCCATGAGATACTAAGGTTCCTGTCTTACCCACGTTTCTCACAATACTGGCATCACAATATGAAACCTCTACTATAACCACTTGTAAAATCAATTTTGTTAAAACCTATTTTACCAAATTAGGAATTACATTTAATGTCCCCAGTCGATTAAAACCAAACAATAAAAAGCCCAAAGTGTAGAACCACGCCCCAGCCTATCATGCATCAGCGATTAAAATACAGGAGTCGACTGTATCATCATCTCTTTCTAGCCACTCGCTTCAAGCCACTTCACCATTATTAAAAACACTATTGTTGCTTTCATTTTACAAATCACAAAAATTATCTTTTTGATACAATCAATTTTACGATTACAAATGACGGAACAAGCAAAATAAATTCACTACTATTCTTTGAAAATCTGCAACAATTTTGGTGAACAAAAAGTCACAGATATAACGCGAGACAATGTAAAACATGCACGTCAGATTTTCTGTGGTTTCAACTAGTAACCCTACATCAAAAGTGATGCTGGTGAATGGCAATCGCAGATAGTCAATCTTTGGCCAACAGAACTGGTAGCAAATCTGTGATCTTATGAAACTACGGATAACACTGGCGACATTGCATAAAAAAAAAAAAAAAAAAAAAAAAAAACTTTTTAAAATAAAAGTGTGAACCAAGTGACTTATACTAAAGTCGAGTAACTATTTCCAACCCTTGCTATTTGTGTACCTGTTTGTGATACTACTGTTGTATGTTTGCTTTTAGTGTACCTTTTAGTTTTTTGAGTTCTGATTGTGTATGGAACTGACTGTATTGATAGTTGATGGCCTACTTACATTGTGTTCACTGGAACATTATTTTATTAACATTTTCAGATTCCTATTATGTGCTTTTGACTAACTGATAACATGTTCATGCACAATACATGCGTAGTTCCACTCATGTGTTCACAGTTTACGATACAGAAAATACAGTCTACAATGATAGCAAAACCCCTTCTCTTCTCCCCAGCAAGTCCGTATGTGTACGTCTTAAATATGGAAGGTGTCAAATTGGTACAAATTTTAAGCTAATACAACAGAACAAGAGGAATACGGTATTCTGGTACAATGAAAGTAGTGTTACATGGTGCTGTGTTTAAACTTATTTTTTTTAGCATCAGTAGGTGGTCTTGCATAACTTTCTGGGGCTGTTATGGCAAATTTAATACTACTAAAAATAAACTGCCATTAGTGGACTGTGTAACGAATTTCAGTGATAAGACCACTGGTGGCAACTCACCATCATGAAAACTGCTCTTCATCCTGTAGCTTAGGACTGTCAACCCTTGTGACAGCATTGAAAAATGAAGAATTCGTACCAAGGCAAGTGCGCAAGAAATTTAAAACAAGTCCCACACTATTAAGGGGTCAGTAAATTATACTACATCAGTTTTGCTATTAAATTACTGCTGATCTAAAATTCTATTATATCCATATTTACAAAGTCACAAATCCAAACCTACCGCCCACCTTGAAATACTGAGAATTCCGATATAACTAGCACTGTTCAGGTAATGGGCACAATTTAACAATTGGACGCCTGAATACTCCATTGGCAGTGCACACTGTAGCGACTCACGTAATACCATTTCCTCTTGGATGTAGCTCTTCCACACGTGCAAGACGCCACTGCAGAGGAGATATTCGGTCGTCCTTGATCAACAGTTTATTGGGAGTGAAGTTTGCTCCTGGCTTGTGCCACTTCGAGCATTGCTAGAGTATGGAGATACTCCCGGTGCCAACGCTGCCAGAAGTCTTGATGCAGCTGCTAGCACTGAAGCCGGTTTAGGCTTACATTTTTATGGTTGGGTTCTGGCACAGCGACAGGAGGCTCACGTGTCAGGAAGTGTCCTGACAAAGTCATTGGGGTCCAAACTTAGAGGGCACAGGGGTCTGGAGTTCAGGACAGCTTCCACCTGCACAACAACAGTGTACAACTCCTCAAAGCTTAGGATTTGTTCCCCAATGAATAGTACCAAGTGGGTTTTGAAGGATGACCCTGTCCTCCCACAAGCTTCCAAAGTGAAGGGCAGCAGGTGGGTTGAAGTGCCACGTCACTCCGAGGGGTGTGAAAGCACCGACAACCATTTTCTGGTGAGAGGACGAAGTCAAAAGCTGCTGGAGTTCAATCAAGTAGTTGTGGGCCTGACAAAGTTCATCCCACAGTCACTGTAGAACTTGGAAGACCTTCGACGAGAAACGAAACGTTTGTAGGCAGCCAGGGAACATAAGTGTATAGGCCAGAGGTAACTTCCACATGGACTGCCTTGGTGGCACAACAAACAAATATGCAGACAGACATTCAACACAGATGACTTGCAGGTCTTGCTGGCCCTTATCAGAATGGGCCATGCATAATCCACCCCTACCTTAGCAGCTTCACCTGTTGAACCCTCATGGCAGGCAAATTGCCCATTACAGGTGTGCACAATGATAGTTTTGTCCTCCAACAGCGCAATCGCAGTGTGATGGCATATTTATCTGAGAGGATCCAAAATTTTTCCTTCACAATGCCCTGCAAAGTACAAATACCAGAGTGCTGGTTCCTTTAATGGTAGTGTCCAATGATGAGGTCAGTAAACACATGGGTCTTGGGAAGCAGCACTGGATGCATGTGATTGAAGGGGAAGTCAGAGCGCTGGAGTCTACTGTCCACCCTCAACAGACATGTTTCATCAACAAAGGGAACAAGTTTTCGAATTGAGGGAGAAAGACTTTTACCTTTATGCAAGAAGCAAGCTCTTGTTTGAAAGACACAGACTGCACATGCACAATAGTGTGTGAAGGGACTTGTCTAACTCACTAGGGGTAAAGTGCCCAGTTAGACAATATGGCAATTGTGAATAAAACACAGCACCAATGACTTCACTCTAAGTAACTTTGTCAAACTCATCAACTCAAACAAATGTTCCCAAAACCTTAACATTCTGCTCAAGCAAGATTGGGGGACCAAAGTTTCAGAACCATGCTGGACCAGTCCACCTCAGGAGATGCCCTACTAGCTGAGAGGGCAAGAGCCCACGAGAATCACAATCCGCAGGATTGGAACACTGATGGGACATGCTTCCACCAGGATGGAATGGTGAGCTCCTGGATCTCACTCACCCTATTGGCGACAAAAAATTTCAGTTGAGGGGATGTGTTCACCCAAGAAAGAATCATCTGCGAGTCTGTCCAGGCACTGATAGATGACAAGGTGATGGCAGGGGTGAACAACTCTACCACATGATGAAGTAGACGAGCTAACAATAAAGCCCCACAAAGCTCCAACCGTGGGATGGATTGAACCATGAGTGGAGCAACCTTTGACTAGCCGACAACTAAAAGTGTGGTGACACCTGTAGATGTGGTGAGCCGTAAATAAACCACTGCAGAGTAACCAATCTCGGAGCTATGATAGAAGCCATGGATTTCATACGAGGAACCTGCAGCACTAATTGCTTTTCTGGCAACAACTGATGATAGCAGTGGTAGTTGACTGTTGAACTCATTCAACTTCTCAACAATATTACCTGGGCATTTAGCATCCCAGTAAAGTTTCTCCAGCCAGAGTATATAGATGTGGTGTTTCGAAAAAATGTTGAGAGGAGAGAGCCATCAGAGAGGATAAAAAATTCTTGCCATTTCTAACAAGATGTTTCTCTTGGTGGTCTCTTTGCAACTAGGCTGTATCTCATATGAAAAGCAATCAACGCTGGGAATCTATTGCAACCCTAACAACTTTACGACATGACTGTTTTTATCCAATGACAGGACTTCTGGGGCCTCAACATCTTCCACTGGGAGCCAATCAAGCAAGACAGGATAGTTGCTGAGAAACTTTCGCAATTTAATACCACCAACAGCGAGCAATGAAATCAACTCCCTTTGCAGGGCCAAAGCAGAACGAACAGAATTAGAGCCGGTGACGTCATCAACATATATATCCGACTTCAGCACATTTGCAGCAACAGGAAATCGCTCTTTCTCAACTTCGGCCAGCTGCTGCAAGGTGCAAGTGACAAATATGAAGCAGAGGAGACACCATACGTCACAGTCTTTAAACGATAATCCTCCACCAAATTCCTGTCATCAAAGCGCCACACAATACACTGAAGATCCTGATGGCTAGGGCATACTGCTATCTGTCTATACATTTGCTTAATATCAGCTGTAAAAACAATGACATGCAGTCTGACATTCAACACCACATCAATGTGTCACATTGCAACCTAGGTTCAGTCAAGAGAACATCATTAAGTGACACACACGTTGAGCTATTTGAAAATGCATCGAACACAACTCAAAGTTTTGTGGTTGTGCTTTCAGGTTTGATGAGACAATGGTGTGGGATGTAATACGTAGGTGAGGATGACAATTCTGAAATGGGATCCTTCTTCATATGTCCCTCTGTAAGATAGTCCCTCATGAAGTCAGAATACATATGTTTCAATGCCCTTGAAGCACCATTCCAGCTGAAGCAACAGATTCACAGCTTGTGGCCTACACCCAGCTCCGGCATTGATGAGTGAAAGGGCACATACACCACATACCTACCAGTAGCATCACGCCTGCGGGTATCAATAAACAAATCCCCACAATGAATCTCTTAGACAGATTTGTGTTTTACTGGTGGGAACTCCTCAACCTCCCAAAACCGCCACATGACTTAATGCCAACAATGAAATGCAATGAGACGCTGAAGGCACAGCAGGAGGTTCTGCTTCTACCTTGCCCATCAAGATCCACCCGAAAATTGAATCTAGAGCCATGGGAGAGCCACTCATTTTACTTCCAGTAAGGAACTGAGGAACAAGACATTCCCCTATAATTAGATCCAACAGGTTGAGGACCATCAAAAACTGGATCAGCAAGCTTCAAATGGGCAAGGCAACCAAGCGACACACCTCACTTGACAACTCAATACTTGGGAGCTTACTGGTCATATGAGGGAGAACAATCATATCAAGAAAAAATTGCATGTCAGGAGATCTACAAGGGGGTACAATGGACACTAATGACTTAGCCACAATTACAGCTGCATTAGACAACCTTTGGGTGGGAAGATGTGTCTTCTTACGAGCCAAACCAAGCCTTTGGCAGCAGTGTTCAGAAATGAAGCTAGCCTGGCTGACTGTGTCCAGTACGGCTCTGGTGACATAAGGTTTTCCAGTTGCATCAAGGATGTGTACCTAGACTGTGGGCAAAAGCACCAAACAAGATGGCATTGAAAGTACTGGTGTAACAGCAAACAGAGTTGTGTGCTGCCAGTCAGTAAACTGAGAGGAACCTGCTACAGCCTGCAATGATGAGCTGCCCTCCTGTCTTCTTGAAGTTAAAATGTAGCAACGTGTGGTGGCGAGCACCACATCAATGACATGACGTGGGCGATGGACAACCTTTGGAGTGGTGTGAAGGCAAGAGAAACGTTTGTGCTCCTTAACAACAGAGAACCGCTGCTTAGGGTTACAATTACCAAACTCTGAACACTTGTAAAGCTAGTGAGCACCTTTACACAAACAACACACTCCTTGGGTAGAACTCACCAAGCACTTCAACAACGTTATGAGGCTGTCTTCACAAGGGCACTGCAGGTGCAGGTTTGGGCCTTGTAGAGCGTGCCCCGAACGTCTTGGTGGCTGCTGCATTCACTGACTCTTGGGCACGAAAGTGCTTTTCAAGGAACAAGATGAATTCAGTTAGTGTGGGTAACTCACGACCAAGTGTGAGCTCCCACTGTGTTTGAAGCTGAGCATCTAAACACCCGCACATTATTGGTAACAGCACTAAGTCCAACTTATCTGCTGGGACATCAAGAGCCTTAGTGCAAACACATTCTTAGCGATGACACTTAACAGTCGACGCATCAAGGTGTTTTAACGGAACCTGAAGGGTCCTGAGGTAATGCCTCCACATGTATGTTAACAAGAAGTCGCTTGTTCTGGTAACGATACATAAGCAATTTACAAGCAACCTCCAAATTAGCCCCAGACATGGGTAAAGACTGGATCATACTAAGCGGATTCCCACCAAGTGCACCCTTCAAATAAGCCAGTTTTTCAACAGGTGACACCTCACTGTTATGTGACACTAGAGCGGCAAACAAGTTAGAAAAATTAGGCCATTGCCTGGGGTCACCATCGAAATTAAGCAAGGCAATTTTGGGTACAGCTACCCTTGAACTGTGTACCTTGGTGTTTGCAGTGCCTTCAACTTTGCATTTAGACACATGCGAGGACATTTACAATTTCCATTACGGAGAAATATTATTCTTCAAGCTCTACCATGTGCCCTGCATGCTCGGCAGCGGTGATAAAATCATCAAAATTCTCGCTGACTTTAGCAAGTCCAGAGAGGTAGCAACAAACAAATTTCGTTTGCCTGGCTCACTCATAACAACCTGTGCGAGATTGTGGGCATGCTCGATGCGGCTTTCTGCCAAATGAAGACGTAAAACCACCACCTGTGTCTTAAGACATCTTGTGGCAACGAGAATTCAACAACTCAAAAATAACGGTCAGATGACGGCAGCCAAGTAACTACACAACGAAACCATGAAAATTGTTGTTGGTATTAAACAAACCATGACTGTGACTACTGTCAATAGTATTCCATGAATAGGCAGACAACAAAGTCATAGGAATTGGGAATTTGCCTAAAACATTTAATATAACGAATTTCAGTGATGAAACGACCGACTAGCGGCAGCTGCACACGACTCAACTCACCACCATGTCTGACACGAAAACTGCTCTTCTTCTTCCTATAGCTCAGGACTGCCAAACCTTGAGATATCATTGACAAATGAAGAATGTGCACAGAGGCAGTGCATGGGAAATTGAAAATGAATCCCACACAAGTATTAAGGGGTCAGTAAAATACACTACAGGCTGTTCACAGTAAAGTGAGCACTTTTTAAGGCCCTTCCAACAGGCTTTAACCACTAATAAATATTTCTTATTGCAGCCTCAGGAATTAAATTTTGAGGGTGGTGAAATGTATTCACTGTATTTATTGGTCACATTACAATGATTATATTAAAAATCAGCAGGAATATGGAGATTGGATGAAAGGAAGAATTTCGAAGGGGCTTAAAAACGGCTCACTTTACCTTGAACAGCCTATATAAAAGTTTTGCTGTTAAATTACTGCTGATCTAAAATTCCATTAAATCCATATTTACAAAGTCACAAGCCCAAACACTGGCATTAATTCATTCTAAAGATGCCTGAATATTGAAATAAATTTATTCATTTGTAATAACACAGTTAATTTTTCCACAAGAAGCTACTGAAAATTGGATTTGCACTCAAGAGTGACTTGAATCTCCCCTTGGCCCAAAAGCCGATGATCATCCCTTTTTTCAACTTGTTTAAATTGCTTCCCTTACCCTCGACAGTAGGAAGCGCAATGTGTACAGCCAGCCTGTCTGTCTGTCACATTACATACCTGCTTCACCAGCCCACGTTACGGGCTATGCGCTGCAGATGGCACTTATAGCAGGTAATCATAATAATGTGATTTGACTGTGTATATTATATCACTTTTATGGCAAACAACGTAAATTATAAAACACTCCGAACACACACAGTACTAGTAACATATGTCAAAAAAAAAAATTTATGTATGTTGAAGTGTTTTGAAGAGGCACAGGTATTTGAATTAGGTAGAGTACTGCAAAAATAACATTTGTCCACAGTATTAAAATGGTATAACATCAGTAGACACATGAAAATGTCCACTGTATTTGCGCATGTACAAATAATTAATACTGAACAAGCCATCTAGTGGTGTCATTGTACGGACCTGAAGTCATCTGTGGAAAAGAACACTGTGGGAGGGGTGGCAGCAGTTCATTCATGTGGTCTGTAGGCACCTGAAGAGTAGCATTGGACACTCACGAGAGGAGAAATGGGGAGGGGAGGCAAGCAGTTCATGAATGTGGTCTGTAGGAACCAACCCTACCTTCTGTCGACTCACTCAGCATGTTGAAGATATGTTACTTCACAGCACTCTAACCTTGTTAACCTGAAAGTCACATTTTAAGTGAATAATAAAATTTCATTTAAAAATCTTGTAATTTTTGAGACAGAAATGAGTAAATACTTAATACTGTCTTTGAAATTACGGTATGTAGTTTCTTTACAACATTTAGTAAATAATAAATCAAACTTAGCATCTACAATGAGTTATGGGTGCAAGGTGCACACACATTATTTGGCGACGAAGAGGTTTCATATATGCCCTTCCAGGATATCAGTTTATTCAGAAGACGTGTGTATATTGAAATGAATAACTATTTTGGTAACAAATCCTCCAATTTTCCCTAAAGACGCTATTGAATATATCCTTTGTGTTTGGTTGCTGTGCAATTTTCAAATATTTATGACAAGTGGAAGTCAAATACACATATCTGGGGTGTAATTTTATTCAGAAGATGCCAGACTATTGAATTAAATTAATGTACCATGCAAAAATCATATTGATTTTAAGTCAGAGATGATTGAACATTGGCTTACAATGCTTGGTAAAACCTCATACCACGGAATATTTTTTTAAACATTTTGAGATATAAGTATTAACCTTCAGGAAATTATATTTTTGAGAAGTTGTCTGGCTATTAAAATAAATTTATATTTAGTAAAAAAAAGTGTCATGTTCGTGCTACAGATAACTGAACATGGACTTCTAATACTTTGAAAACCTTGCACCATTAGACTTTTATAAACATTTTGGCAGACACAGGGAGGCAACCTGTAATGACATTATTTCTGGAAATCATAAGAGGTTATTTAATTAAGAATCTACTGTAAACGATGCTGGGGTATACGTTTATTTGGAAGATGTCTGTTACTTAACTGTTTTATTTTATTTTGAAGAAATTGCTGCAAATTGACTTTGCCCTCACCAAGTGACTCTGTAATAAAGTAATTTTTTTTGGGGACAAGGGTAGGTCATATAAACCATTTTGGTATACACTGTTATTCAAAAAATTTCGATTGAAATAAATTAATATTTTATTTGAAAAAAGTTTTATTTCGCACCACATTTAATTAAAACTGACGTAGTGAAAAATACACCTATAACAAAATTTTTGGATTTGGGTGTGCGGGTTTTAAAATTGCTTTGTAATGATATTGAGTGTGGAAACTTTACCAGGCCATACTCAGGAAACCATGGCACCTCGTAAAATCAGGTATCAATCTGTGGAAGATTATTACACTGTGCTTTCACAAAATAGTCCATGATGTCTTCTTAAAAATGATGATAAATTGGCACCACACCAAAGAAAAAGCATTTTGTGTTCATGAGATAACAACTGCATAGAATGCTGTTTTTAACTGAAAATAAATTAAGACATTTCTATGCAACAAAAGACTTGTGGTTATTTTTATTAAAAAAATGTTCTTATAAATTTTGACTGTACATATTTAAATTATTAAACTTGCACAACACCTATTGGAACAACACATCACATTTTTCAAGTTTCATGAACTGCCAGGCAAATAACATTTGGTAGTGGTGTGCGAATAGTATTTCCAATACCGCTCCACAACATAATTGTTTTATGGAAGGCAATTTATCAAGAAATACAAACTTGTCTTAACCACTTTGGGGGGAAAAACCCACACACAAAAAGAAGCAACAGTAGAATACACAGAAAGAATAAATGTTTAAGTTTCATATTTTTTTTTTAACACAAAATTACATTAAAAAGGCAAGGGAAAAATATTACTGAATTTATTCACGCATATTTACAGCTACACTTTCATTAAATACAATATCTGAACTAAAATACACATAAATTTCATATAAAACATATTGTATACAGCATCCGTTTCAGTCTAACGAGTTGTTGTAGTACAGTAAGGACTGAAATTAAATACAGTTTGTCAAACAATCATCACATAAAAACTATAACCCCAGTTCACATGAAATCTAAGATTTGTATGCATGTGTCCCATCAAAAACATTAGGAATGCTCCCCAGTTTGCACAACTTCATGGAATTAAACAGAAAATAAATAAGAAAAAATGAAAAAGTTTTTCTTTACATTTTCTGTAGCCTAAGCACAGTAATCTGACAGTTTTCAAAAAGAGAACGTTATTAATTTTCTTTAACTGTACAACACCAAGAATGCACATCACAAAAGGTTGACAATAAAGCTCTTGCTTCACATAGGATAACCTCAAATCTGGTGTTCTTAAAATCTGGAAAAATATTCTCTATGTAGGTAATTAAAAATTGTAACATTATGTTGCTCAAGAGATTACGAAAGATTACATCTTCCATACACTGAGGACTGCTATGCTGGTAATATGAAGAGATATTCCAGTAATGAAAAGGCACTCCAAAGTTAAGTGTATTCATGCCTCCATTTACGTATGTTAAACCATAATGTATCTGATAGGCAAATGTAACTATAATGGAATTAACCAATGAGTGATTGAACTGGGGATGTGGTGAACTACATCAAAATAATATACCATTTTTATAATTTTTTTCCTGTTATCTCCAAGCTTCTGAACAAAGAATGTTGTACGAGAGCATTAGAATATAAGCTTAAAAAAATGGTAGATTAAAATTATTAATTTTAATCACTGCAGAAGTTTATACTAAGGTAACAAAAAGTGCAGTATAATTAGCAATTAGCCTCTGACAAATTTTATTTAACTATACGTTTGAGTCCATGCAGAGGTAAACAATTCAAAATAAAATGTTTAATTGAAATAATCAATTACATTACAGCCGAACTGTGCAATTCCATCAAAAGTTGTGAAAATACAAGGCAACCTAACACACTGTTAAAATTTACTTCAACATTTTGTAATACACACAAACGTGCACGCACACACACAGGATCACAATATGTTAGCTGTATGTTTAAATTTCTGTATTATAAGATTGTGATGCAGTGATAGCCAAAGGTCTTAATCAACACAGCCAAACATTCTGAGAGCCGAAACAATGCACTTACAACTTTATGTTACTATATGCCCACTAAACACCATTCAACATTCAAAAATGTTTTATGTGAAGCTGTGCAAAATTAAACCGACAATACAATTTCACTTGCATTGTAACACACAAAATTTAATGAAAAAGAAACTAGCAGGCTAAATATTTACAAAATTTTCCCTTACAAATTGAAAACTAGAATACTAATACATCAAACACTTTTAAAAGCACCATATTACATTCAATAAAATGTCTATCAACTCAACAATCAACATACAACATTGCTGCACTTGCATACCTACGTACACAACAGGCAAACTACAACACACTCCCACAGTACTTCTCTGAAGTCTCACATTACACCCACACACACACAATTGCACATGCAAACTTCCGCAAAAGTAAGGTAAGAAAACATCTCAACACCTGAAATAAAATCACTGTACATCCGACAAACTAAAGCATTTCAGCAGAAGAGAGATCAGATGTTTATAGGAAACCCAGCAGTAGTTAACCACTCATTGTTTCAATTTCCAAAATGTTGGCCTGTGCTGAATATGCATTACCAGTTTTAACTTGTGCAGATCTCTACAGTAAAAAGGGACAGTGAAATTTTTTAATTAATGGAAAATGTAGAGAGAGAGGTTAGCATTCAATGAAAAATGTGTATAAAATATTATATAAATCATTGAAGATGACATACGCACACACATACACACAAAAGTGAAAAGTGCAAAAAAACACTGTAGTTAAAAAAATTATGGCCAATAAAAACTCTAACATTACAAAGACTCAACTATGCAAATGAATGTATAATCCATAACAAACATGCCTATTTTGTTTTTTGTTTTAAAAAACTCAAAAATTGAGCTACAAAAGTCCGAAGGCTGGCCAGTTGCCCTAAACATATCCATGTACACTTTCGGCTCGATGCACCCCAATGTGCTAATAGTATTGACTCAACACAGTCCAAAATGCTGGATCAGCAATCCACTGTGCTTTTAAGTACCAGGATATTGAACAATTTACATTACATACTGCAAGTGTACTTTTGTAGGCACCTATGGCTATTCATAGATAATGGAAACTGTGTCATGCACATGTTTTTAAAGTGACATGATGCTTCCCACATTGGTCAGTGTTTACTGATGGCTGAACAAGATGCCATAGTGAGGCACCTGCTGATACCATCAACCTGACCACTCTTCTGAAAAGACTTCATGTTCGCACTGTAAAAAAAAATTGCACGATGTTAACACCCACTGTTCACATTTACTTCAAAGTGTTTGGAATCATCATTTACGAATTTTTTTTTTAGAAGCAATGAACACATACAGAGTCTCAGCCCACAGTACATAACACAACACAGTCTATTGATCCATTAACAAAAAATGGCTCTATACATTACGCACACTTTCGAAAAATTTTGTACTCTATTAGTTATAACAAATAGTATCCACCCAGCACCTAATAAAAAAAAGTATCCTGTAAAATGACATCAGTAGAGCATCACCCAACAATTTTAATATTCTTGTAATATTCTTATCGTAAAAGCTGATAGGAACCCCACACATTACGGGATGACAGTGGCATTCTTGACGCGACTTGGCAGGACCCCATGGTAGTTTGCCACTGGTTTCTGCAATATGAATGGAGGGAAGATATACTTGTCAACCACTTCAAAAACACAATAGGACTGGTGCTGGGAGCTGAACCCAGACCTTGGATGAGAGACAGCAATGTTATCCACTATATCAAAGAGGTTACTACTTTCCTTGTAAAATTTGTAAATAATGAACATCCTCCTCTTGACCATCTTATTACACAACTCCATTGCTCAACTGATGAAGTGTGATTATTGCTAGGCGACATCTCGAGTTTGATATAGAGCATCAAAATCAGTCACATATTGACTGAAGTTTGACATGTCAACCTTGATCTCAGAATTTTAACTTCAGCATTGACAAGTTTAGCATATTTTTTGGAAGAAAGTTAGGATTATGAACTTACCTTTCTGCCTGTGTGTATACGTGCACCTGAAAACTTTTGAACACATGCACCAAATTACCAAACTTGGTAATACTTACAGTTCATGATAAAAGCACCCAACTTTTGTATTTTTTAATCACGCCAGTAGCATCTTGCGATTTTGGACGCTGAACCATTCAACAAATCTGAACCATATTTGGTATGGTGGTAGTTCGCAATGTAGTTTGGAAGATGGTGCAACTTTCATAAATAAAGATTTTTCACAATATCTTTGGAATTACACAACCAGCTCTCATCACACATACAGTAAAAGCCCGGTACAATGCGGCTGTTGGGGGACATAACTCATATACAAGTTATAACTTTCCGCGCTATTCCGGGAGTGGCAGAGTACAGCAGCAGCAGTAGTAGTAGAAGGGGAAAAACACTCAGTGTTCTAATGGGGCGTGGCACCTATCTGTCAAACACGGGGCAAGTGTTGTTATTTACTGCAGTGAAACATTTAGCCCCTTGTTATAAGAACTTTATTATTTTTTATCTGCATCACCAGACTTGACAGTACCCAAGGGAGGGAAACAGAAGAAGAGAAATGCACTGCGATGAAGGGGATCACATGCATTCAAGCAAGAATAACTAAAAGGTAGCACATTTTCCAGGCAAAGGATGTACTTATTCCACCAAGGGCGGTGTTCGCTGCAAGTTGTTTGTCATGTAGGTTGGAGAAGGAAGTTCACCATCCCCCCAAATGGGCTTCGCTTCTAGGCTACCTGCTGGGCCCGGTTGGGAGGAAGTGAGAATGGGAAAGGAAACTCGTGTCAAAATGTCGAATGCACACTTGCACTGTAGATGGGATCTATCAGTACCTCACGTGATGTGAAACATGTGGCTTGCTCACCTGATTTGCAATAGAGATTAAGCAGAGCTATATTCCATAGGATATAGGCCTGTAAATGGCTTAGGAGCACGAATTTTGATGCATGTCTCAAATTTCAGAATTTTTTTTTTTTTGAAAATGGGAAGACATACAGAATAGCCGCTATATACACATAACCAAAGTGTCTACATCATAATTATAATGATTACGTAGAGCTATACCCAGTAGGAGATTAATTATACGCCTGTAAATGACTTAGAAGTACGAATTTTGAGGTGCCTCAAATTTCGGAAATATTTTTTTTTGAAAATATGAAGACATACCGAATGGCCGCTATATACACATTATAATCCAAATGTCTACAACATAATTATAATGATCACGTAGAGCTGTACCCCGTATGACAATTATAGGCCTGTAAATTACTTGTAAGCACGAATTTCGAGATCCGCATCAAATTTGGGATTTTTTTTATCTGAAAATGGGAAGACCTCCTGTTATAGCTGCTTTATACACATTTTAATTAAAGTGTCTACAGCATTATTATAATGATTACGTATTACGCTATACAACACACACACACATTTCATGTTAACTTGTAAGTGCCAGTCAGTGGCACAACTAGAACACAATTGGTGAAAGGGGGTGACGGGGGGGGGGGGGGGGGAAGGGGACACATTTAACATACTTTACGAAGACAAAATACTAGATACACACATTTGTAACATTATAGAACATATTTAATTAAAATATTATATTTCTTTATATACCAGGATGAGTTTATACATTCAGTGTCGTGTTATTAACTCCACTACCTTTTTTTTAGTCTTCCTATCATATTACTAAATTTCTGTTTCTTTCCCTTTCCATATAAGTAAAACATTGTAACGAGCCAATAAGTTATCATCTGTTTTTGTAAAATTACTTTTAAATTGCACAGGGTTGCATGTCTATAAAATTGTTCTCTCCACAATAACCACTAATATAAAAAGTACATGTACAAAATCTTGGAGGTAAAATACTCGCCTACAGCACAAACTCCAAACAGCACCAGCCTGTTTTCTGCAGCATATCAATGACCTCTTCAAAACTGACATTTATTTGTCTATGGATGTTTACAGCTGCTAAGTCGGCTAACCATTCATGTCCCATAGTGCTACAAAGGTACGTTTTCAAATGCCGAACGGTCGAAAATGAACGCTCAGGAGTAGTTGTTGACACTGGCAAGGTCGCAAATATTTTCAATGCAATGTTCACATTCGGGAAAATGTCTGTTGCAATTATTGAGTAAACCAATAGCAGATCTTGGAACATCACTTCCTTTCTTATTGAATTTAATGTACCACAACCTTAGTTCTGCTGTCAAAACACCCTTATTTTTGTCCTGTAAATTATTCTTGTAAAACTATGACAGTTGTACAAATTTTTGTGAAATGTCTTTACTGGTAGGAGAATTTCCTGTTGGCACTAGGCAAGTAAAAGATGTCAGAAGTTTTTTGTGGCCGATAAACTTTTTTTCTAAATTATTTATGAAATGATCACAAAACGGTATAAACAGTGTGCGCCTATAATATTCTTCTGGGTATGTGGCTGGCATGTTGTCGCAATTTTTCTGCCTTGATGAAGTACGAGGCATTTCCATTGTTATTTCCCATTTATGAGAAACTCTGTCAAACACTTTATTGAATTCTGTCTCACTAGAATTTAGAATGTTTTTTACAGCCAACACTGCATTCCCTGCTGCCTGCATAGTTGTAAAAATGTCGATGCACGTGGACAGCAAAATTTTGCTGAGAGGATGGCTATAACTTAGTATACCTTCCAAGGTGTAAAGAGAAACAAAAATTGTGGTTGCATGATAGCACTACGCAGTAGAAAAGCACCAGACGAAGCTTCTTTGTCTTTCCAATTTTATATTTCTACAAGGGATTTTATTACAGTTTCCAGCATCTCGCACACCACCATGATAACATTGTGCCTCTGTACCCATCTTGTAGGACACAGCTGAAGAAGTTTTGAACGTGCAATATTTTCTGTATTGGTACTCAGTATGCTTTGTAAAACATGTTGTCTTTTCGGAGTGTTGAAAAATGTGCATATTTTTTCAACACTGCCCAAACAGTTCTTTATACTCTGATGTGTACCAGTATCAGAAATTGATAAATTTAGGCTGTGGGCAGCACAGTGAACATAAATTACTTCTGGTACTTGTGATTGTATGTACGATTGAGTACCTCTGATTACTCCACTCATACCCTCGACATCTCATTATGTATTTATCAATATTGCATGTCTCAAGTGTGGAAATAAGTGCACCTGCAATACTTTCCCCAGTGAGATCATGTATAGTTGTGAATCAAAGGAAATGTTCACAGACTATTGAAGGCTGGCCTTCTTTCACATACCTGACATACACAGCAAGTTGTTACGTATTAGAAATATCAGCTGTCTCATCTCCAAGAAGAGCAAAACACTTTGCTGCATTGACTTCAGTGGCTATCTTGTTTACTATTATTTTTCTGCAGGCATTTAGTATTTAGTTCTGTATTTTCCACCTTGTATAAGATGCATTTGAAGAACAAGTAACAAAGTGCTATTTTAAAGCAACATCTCCCATTGAAATTCTCACTCTTAAAATTGCATTGAAATTCTGTTCATTTTCTTCTGGCTCCTGTTCTACATCGAAAGGTCCATGATCTCTGTCTCCTCTAAGTGCTATTCCTTGTCCTGCCATAGTATGATAGTCTCAACAATGGGGACAATCTTTTCTCTATTTTCTTAAATTTGTCTGGCTCTCGCAGAATCAATGATCAAGTCAATTGACTGTTTTTTCCCCATTCATAACACTAACAAAACTGTCAAACTTGATAGTAGCTGTATTGTGGTGGCTCAAATTTTCATGTTTTCTGAAATCCTCCAACGCATTTTTCACTTGTACCCTACACGAATAAATATGCAGGGTTCTTGATGCTCGCCGTGACCAACATATATTGTAGGGAACAATCTGCAATACTTGCAGAAAGCAGAATTTTCACTTGGTAAATATGATAACCATTTGAAGTTTTGAAGCCAACTTGTTCTGAAGCACCTATTTTGTCCATGCAGAGTCTTCGGAAATTTGAAGGTGTCATCAGATGCCCACAAATTCTTAATAAAGTCTATCTTTTCTGAATCACTAGCACTGAGACTGAACTACACAATGTCATATTTCATGATGAAATGTGTCTGTTCTCCGCTACTCTGCGACGAACAATCACCAACTACACTCGTAGAGGAGGCATCTTGAGAATCCACTTTGTTCAGTTCACTTCTACAATCTGTCAGAAAACAAAACATCCCAGTGCACCATACAATTTTTGCATATCATTCCATTACATATACAATGCATTAATAACAGTAGCAGTTTTATTTATACTTATAATTATTTATTCTTTAAAATATGTATGCAAATTAAGTATGATGGTTTACATGTATTAATGTCATTTTGTCATGTAATCTGCATTAACATGTGTAAGAAAAATCTATGTGTATTATACTGACTGGGTTATAAAGTAATTTTTTCCACAATGGCATTAAGGTCATATTTTAATTCAAAAGTATGCTTATTCTCTGTCTACATTCTCATTCTCGCATAATCTGGCCCACTCTGAGCTGAAGTATTTTATATAGCCCATTTGATACAACTTCAGTAAATTTTGACAGTTATGAAGAGACATATTATTTGATTTTGTACTCATTTCGTGACAATGTCAGCCAAATTTTATTGCATAAAATTCAATCTGACAAACATGGCTTGCCATTAGCACTTGTAAATATTGACAAGCATTGTACCCAATGAACAAAACATTAAATACTGCTGTCTACATATATTTACAGCTGTCTAAATGTAGTGAAGTTATATCAGAAGCGATCATGTGAGAACAGTCTAAAAGTTAAATGTAATGGCTACCAAAATACTTGTGAATGCTTGTTTCATGCTTTCATAATGTATAATAACATCAAGGACTCATTGCAGCAAATTGGAATACAACTCATTTATTGCCAAAGCCATATCCATTATACATAAAGTTGCTGCTACAATTGATATACCATACCTAAAACTAAAATATTTTTTTTTTGTCCAATCACATTGTTTCGTTTCTTGGACAGTCAGATTAGATTTCTCTTTCCAATGAGGTGTTTTAAGGAAAATCAACGTAACTTTTCATTCACTTGAAACATGCACTTATGTGAGGATTAAAGTTTTTGTAAATTTTTATTGATGCCATTAAAATATCAGATATTAATTGCTTCTTTGAATTTTGAAACAAAATATTTTTTATGCAATATAACACATGGCCGGAAAAACAAGAGCAGTTTGAGTGAATTCGTCCTGGCCACACACAGGTTTGTTCATTACAAAGTTAAAAGTTTGCCAACTTGCTATGTAAATATGTGTTGGCAATGGTTACGTGTATTAGTGCAGTGTATGAATTATTAATATGATTAGAGCAAGGCCTCACTGGAAAGGTGTATTTCTCATTTCTCTGTTACCTATATAGTAATTATTGTGGTAATTTCAGTCATAGCAAGGCACGGACTTTAACACAAGCCTGAGTACACAAATATTTTAACCACTTCCATGTTCCATTAGTGCTGTTTCAGAATATATAATATAGCCATCGGGATCATTTTTGCATGTCTCACTTTCTGTGACTAATTCTTATTGCTTCTGGTTTTTTACCCACTGGTCTAAACTATAACTCTTCACTCTCTTCATGTTGGCATATTTATAAACACACTAACATTAAAAGCTAAGCTCAGAAACAGAGCCTATAAATCACATTGCTTCATCTGCTGGCAGGTTTGTACACAGAGAGCCATCTAGCGCCACAATTTTTAACTTTGTGCTGAAGAAGAGAGGCAGAAATCTCACTTGCTGATGGAATTCAACAGCAGCCATGTTTTGTCTACATTCTTAATGTGCTTATGAAATATTTTAAATTAAGAGCAAGGTTTTTACACTCTCGAAAATTTTGTAGTTAGTAATCACTTAAACAATAGATATGCAGATAGAATTAATTTGGAAAAGCTATTTCCTGCATATAACACTATTTTATTATTATCTATTCTTTTTCGTATAAATTTTTGTGGTTTGAGGTGGAAAAGGGGGAAAGATGGGGGGGGGGGGGGGGGCGCTTGTACACTAGTGCCCCCCCCCCCCCGGACCCATAGTTGTGCCTATGGTGCCAGTAAAATGTGACAGCAGGACACTTGCGAGCACGATATACGGTTTGGAATACGGCCGTGCTAACCCCCTATACTGATTCAACGCCCAGATAAGATGGAAAGGGTGCGTCAGTATCTTTTTTGTCTGTATACAACCAAACGGCAAAACAGGTATAATAGGGTCACATAAAAAAAGGTTCTTACACCAGAGCTTCCTACCACGCCAACAAAATTGAATACGGAAAAACATACAATATTGGCTGTAAAGAATCAGTCAAATATATCTCCGCGCAGAAAGGAGAGAGAATGTGCGGCCGCTCCCTCTGCCTCATCCATCAGTGTCCACGACTCACGACCACCCACTGACAGACCACACGTCTACCTGACTGCACACTTTCCATTTATTTATTTATTCAGGCCGGGGGACATAAATTGCCCCACCGTAAAACCGAATCCGCGGTATACTGGGCTTCTGTGTATATGTGCACCTGAAAACTTTTGAACACATGCACCAAATTACCAAACTTGGTAACACACTTCATAATAAAAACACCCAACTTTTGTATATTTTAATCACGCCAGTAGCATTTTGCAATTTGCAATTTTGGATTTTGAACCATTCAACAAATCTGAACCATATTTGGCATGGTGGTAGTTCACAATGTAATATTGGAAGATGGTGCAACTTCCATAAAAAAAGATTTTTCACAATTTCTTTGGAATTACACAACCAGTTCCCATCAAATTTGGCACTTAAGAGGTGCTACAGGAGGTTACTTTGTTTAGTGTTAAATAGTCAGATCAGGCAATTGGTGACATACAAATACCACATAGTCCATTCCCCACTGGAAGCAATTTTCTCGAAGCCCTGCAAAATATCTACTTGCAGATCCGTTTCGTATCCATCCGCCAAATGTAAACAAACATTGCCATGCGACTGCCACGTAGCATCTGTCAAAATCAATGTTTACATGCCATTGTGTGTGTACATGTGTTCACTACACCTAAACATGAACATTGAAATGTGACTTCTACTTTTATACCTGTCAAATGTGTTGTTTACTGTTTACAGCTTTTCAAAGAATTCTGTCATAGGTATATTTAAAAACCATTTAGTACAAATATTCATAGTTAAGACCTATTTATTATTTAGGTCTGCTTTATGACGTTTTAAAAATGCCTGAATTGACAATAGTTCTTACGGTTGTTACATTAAAATATTTGTTCTTCACGACATAGCACATTACACGTAATGTATGTTAATATTTTGCTACGACTGTGTTTAACACTGTTACAACTGCGGGATAATGAACTATAGTATTTTACTTTTTGTTATTGATGTATGTTGGGTTATTTCTTTAAAAGGACGGCTTCAATTTGAATAAGGAAGGAATAACCAGTCCAACAAAAAAGAGACATAAAAATCAAGCACGCAACTCGTGTCGCTCATTTTTTGTTACAGAAACTTACAATATAGCGGTGAACATGCACACGAAGAAGCCTACTGTAACTTTTATTCCGCTCATATTTATATGTATTGCTACTTACTGTGTATTAGGTTTATTGAAATTTATTGGGGATGGGCTTGGTTATTTGATTGGGATTGGTGGTAAATCACGTTAAAAGAATGTGTTTCAAACACCCAGGTCAAAGGTACAACGTTGTGATAAATAAATAGACGTGGATGTAAATAAATAACTTTGCCATAAAAACAGCTGACATTTAAAAAGTATACATAGTTCAAATCAAATATTTGAAATATAGCACACAGACAGATCCAGCATAACGATCACCACGCTGTCGCACCATGCTATTTCACACGCAGCGGACAACGAAACACACCGTGACAGTATATTTATTACTGCCGTGGAAGCACAGATTTATCACATCGTAACTTGCTTAGGTAGGTTTAAAAAACACAATGTCTACAAACGTGATGTGGTAATTTGAAGTATTTTTCGAAGTAAGTATAATTTCAGCTTCGTTTGGTAAAAAACCAACACACCATGTCATGACTCGCCACGTCTGCTAACTTCAATTTGTTTCTGCTCCGCCATCATATCTAAATATATTAAAATAAGTATTCAAACATTAAAATTTCTTTTCAGTTGTAAATTACAAGTTCAAAAATCATTATTTTGCTGTAATAAGTATGAAATATGAAAGAAAATTAAACATATATAATTTCCCTGCTCACTAGCGAAGTGATACTACCCGTGTGTGTGTGTGAGAGAGAGAGAGAGAGAGAGAGAGAGAGATAGCACGACAAGCCTTGCTCAGCTAACAGTTGCTTTCTTGCTCGATAAAACAACACGTACCATTACGGCCTACTCAATATTTTCCTCTGTTATTTTTAAACTGTAAAAATGACATATGTTGACATCGGGGCTAACTAAATATATAAATATTTCAATAGGCACCGTTTAATTTACAAATAGTATACTAAACAAACTAGGTTAAAATAATATTTTAATTGTGAACTATTTCTTACCGGCTGTTGCAAACACATCGCTGCTCTCGCTGCTGTTAATTCATATTTAAAAAGAAATAAATATTACAAGTTATAGAAGATATTAAGGTAAAGTTTCATTTATTCAATAATACAGTACTCTAAAGTTAACTACAGTGTTATATATTTGTGGAATAGAGATTATTGAAAAAAACAGGTGGACATGTTATGCCTAGAGTGTTTTTTCAAAGGTTGATTTCATAAGTCGCTTCCAATCGGGAATGGACTATGGCTTAATATTCCATAACTACCCAAACATTACACATATTTCAACCAAACTTGGTAGAGGTCTACGAGTACCGTAATTGAATACCTGCTCGCAGTTTGAAATATTTCTCATTGTAGAAAATTGTAAGCTGCTATTATCAATGTCAGGTCATTCAGTAAGCAACATAAAATATTTCATTTTATTGTTAACGAAAGAAGACACCATGTTGTTTATTAATGCAACGTAAATCTTTAAAAGGTTGAAGTGTTCTGGTAAAAAGATTTTTCAGAAATGGAGTCATTAATGCCGATTAACAACAAAGCTAGCCTAAAATTGGGCTGTAAATCCACCTAAAATGCTGAGCTTCACGAGACAGTTTGCTACAAAATATGTTATTTATTCACGAAATTAAGATAGATGTGTTGCCCTTAAACTTATTCCTCAACTACATATTACATGAAAATCTTTGCCAAAATTAGCATAAAAACGGGGTCACGAATCAGCATAAACGGCAGTGACAGCCGAAAAAGCTACATTCATATAGAGATAGACACACTTGATTTTCATGAGTCATGAAATCAAAAGATTTTCCCCAAAATTACATTAAGTTATTTGAAATCTCCAAATAAACTAACACTTGGTGAAAACAAGAAATGATTGTGTAAGATTCACATGTGAAGTAATGAGAACGTTATTGGTTTGGGCGATTGATTGCAATAGTTTGTCCTGAATCAAAAGCTAGTCAGAACAACATTTGATAGTATCAAATGAGATCTGAAACCATTAAAATGGTGGTGTTTAGGTTGTACTGAATTAATCTTCATGTTAAATTATTTATATGGCAATATAAGTTATAAAGGAAAAATTCAACAATTTCATAATGTTAACATTGCAGTGTGCAAGTATTACACAGTACAAATATTGTTGAGATGTGTGCTGTGGTGGACAACGGCCCCCCCTCCCCCTCCAAAACAAGGGATACTGTGTCGGCAGCCAGCGTAATTGTGTAGTGGCATGCCAAATGGTGAGCTGCAGGGGTTGAGTTACAGCGGTCCAGCAGCTGGCTGGCAGCAGATTACCCTCCTCCCCAGCCCACTGTGTGGCCAGCGTGGGCGAGATGAAGGGATACTTTGTGCATAAAAGTAAGATGAGAAAAAGGGGACGATGATTCTCCATGTGGCTGGACGCCCTTCCACCCCAACACTTGCCCTAGTCCTCGATGACATAGAAGGCCAAAGCTGGCATGAGATGCAGCCATTCTTGAGAGACAGAGAGAGATGTATAGGAACCAGTGTTCTTCTCAAAGACAGAGAGAGTTTTCATTTAGCAGACAGTGAAATTGTAGACAGTCAATGTCTTTGGTTTAATATCTTCAGGTGGTAGGACCTGCCCTGAGTCAGCTTAGCTTAATCTGCATACAAAATGTAGTGGGGTTGGATGAGCAACGTGATTTACGTTGCACCCCTGGATGCCTTCACACCGGAGCACAATCTCAACCCAACCCTCCTTACAACACTTTTAAAGAGGATCAGGAGAAAGGATGCGTTACACAAAATACACCAGACATAATACAGCAAGCACAGTATGGATTCTTTTGTTAGACTGTATGCACAGAACTCTGTCCAATAGTTGCGAAAAGGTGCACACCAAATGCCAGAACACCAAGTCATAAGTTTCAGTTTTGTTTATTAATTAATTCTTAAGGGTACTTTGTACAACACCCTGAGTTACAATACCTTTCTACACCTTTCTCTTCGGTTAAGACCCTCTTTTAACACCACCAAAGGAATAGAGTAATGATCACAAGTACTCAACTCATCTGACATGACCCCAAAAACCTCTTATCACATGGTCTAGTTCATTATGAGAGAAAATTCCCTGTTAACATACCATTTTAATGCACTCCCAGTTAAACACCCACCACAAAACTATAACACGACTTTTATGGTTGACAATTTTAAACCGTTTTAAAACATTAGAAATATTCCCACAGCTTTCTAATATGTACACTCACAGTTAAACACCCACCTCAAAGCTATAATACTGCAATTATCATTAATCTTTTCAAACAGTTTTAAAACACTTTTTCATTAAGAAAACACAGAATGAGAATTTCTCTTCTGGAACTACAGTATCCATGAAAAAGGAAGAATTTTAAACCACACAGCAAAATTTACAATATTATGAACACCCAATATCCACCTTAGGATTTCAATATTTCTTTATACAACTTTTCAAAACAAGTTTTAAAATACACTACTATGGTAATTAATATTTCACCTTGAGCTATCATTTCTTAGTTTTATGGAACCTCTAAAACCAATAATTTAAAAAACACCCAGTAAATTTTATAAGATTTCTATCAGCAACCTCTCTCCATACACAAAAACATTTTAACCATTTTCGTACATCACTAGTTCTACCCTTTTCCTCTTCCAAGGTTTCCTTTACCAGGCACCTTAATATTACAGAATAATTAAGATCCAACACTTTCAGACCTTAAAAATGCCCTTAAAATAACATTTTAAAAAGGTTTCTAAAGACGAAACACCATTTTAAACCTCGCTAATTCCAATACAAACATTGCGCCTGCCGATTTCCTCCAGAACACCTCTTCTTAAAGTTACTTCACAATTTAGGTACAAGGTAATCCAATTTCCTACAGACTTTCCATTTTATTACCAACCAATATATTCTCAGGCCCTTCTAACTTATTAAAATTCTTAAGACGCCCAACCAGAAAAATGGTTTTCAGGGTGTTATCAATTACAAAGCTTCTATCCAAGGGGCCACTCACCCCCAAAATACTACCCCATTTACATTATCCCTCTCCCTCTCATTCATTCACAACATTAACCAACAAAACCATGAGCCAGATCCAAAAGCGTGATGATGTTCTCCCCAGTTACTTCCACTCAAAGCGACAGTATTGTTTTGGACCATCAAGCACTCCTCCCAAACAGCTGAGGGTGCCTAGGGAGATACTCCCCGCCTGAACACAAAGTTCCGGCAGTGCCCCCTCAACGTCATTCAACATCAATCCAAACAAATGGTGACGGATGGTGAAGGAGACCAGGGATATTGTCCCTACAAATTTCCTCTCCTCCACCTTTTTATATATATATACACACACATGCACACGCGTGCACACACACTCACACACACCTAGAAAAACAGTCCCTTTTCGCTTCTTCTCCACAGCATGAATTCCCAACAGTAAACCCCCTTGGGTCAGTCACGACGATCCCTGCAGTGTTGATGGCGTCCTCTTACACTCATGGAAGACGTTATAAGATTGTACCATCCTCTCGACCACAACCGAGGAACCTCTTGCATGTACTACTGCCTATGTTTCCCCCGGTATCAATCTCTCTTTGGGCATAGGTCAATACCATGCAACAACACTTACATCCAGAGGGCAGAACTTCTTCATCGCAAATAATACCAAACACCAAAATTTTGACAGTCAATCCTATCCCTGCACGGCACAAATTCTCACATATACACTGCATAGATGCTTACCAAAACAAACTCCCAGAGCTTCTCTCAACTCAATTTTTTAAAGTCCCAATCAGACCTGAAGAAGTAACAGAGTTCTCCAATACTCATGACAAAAATAATTCTTAGTCATTCCAGCTTCTACCGGGTGGGGGGAGGGAGGGAGGGAGGGAGGGAGGGAGGGAGGGAGGGAGAGAGGGAGAGAGGGAGGGAGAGAGAGAACACAAACACACCACAACCCCCTAACAACAACAAAGTCCCAAGTCCCACTCGGATAGTGTTTTCAAACTAAGTTCACACTCCCCAATGAAAACACAGAAAATAATTTTAACTCTCACTTCTAGCACGATCATTACGCACTCTTTTCGTAAAACATTTTCAGTGGCACGAAAAGGTAGTCACTCACAGAAGACCAGCCTCGCTACACACTCCCGCATGGTAGGCAGATGCAACAACAGGCTTCCACAACTGCAAAATACACTACACTTTACAAACAATCCTGTTCCAGTGAAGGACCTCCATCACAACGTTCAAAGTAAAAGGGTCGTCTTGTAACAGCGCTGGCCTGTTACTTGTTTTACCTTATTTTGCTACTCCCTTATGCCAGAAAGGCAGTTCGTTGCCTAGGGACTCTGCCTTTCTGCGGTGACGTGGTACACGACCCAGTTGTGGCTGACTGGAGTGTGTGTGTCTGCTAGGCAATGCGGTTCACTTCCTGTTCAGTGACTGTATAGTCTGTTGTACACTTGTTCCGGGTTGTAACCTTTATGGCAACATGGTTCCGGGCCTGGGTTTTGACTCTGTGGCCCCGGGGTATGCACTTGTCAGATGGGAGAATACTGTGTGGCAGTGTGGTTCACGCCCTGACTACAGCTGACTGGACACCTGATAGACAGTGCGGTTCACACCCTGGCCTGTGGTTGTGAAGGGCATGGTCACTTGCCCATGACAGCCATCATTAACCCCGGTTAACACGACCCCCTCCCACCTTCTATCACTCCTGATCAACCACTCTGTCGATTTTCCGAACCCATTGTTGTGGCAGATGACGTGCCAAACACTCGCAGGTGGAACAAAAACTATGGCGTCTCTCAGCCCAGACCCAACTCGGCATCTCGACTAGTGTACCACTGGACGAGGTCCCACACTTTCTAATCCAGGCATATGCGGATTTGACAGAGGCGGGCTTCGACAGGGAAGTAAGTGACCCCCCCCCCCCCCACCAGCCCATATACCCGCCCCATTGGTCGATGCCGGGCCAGTACATCAGCCCCTGTCCATACCAGGGATTACACCTCTGCTTTCCCCAGCTCCTTTGTCACTGCATAGGAAGCGTCAGTGGGATGAGGCAGCGGCTTGAAGACGTAACCAGTGGGCCCGCCTAGACAGTGAGGGGACATTACCCCTGGTTAGCCAAGTCCAAGGAACGAAGAGTAGGAATCGCCTACCCACAGTATCCCCAGCTATACCCTGTAACGGCCACCAACACCAGCCACAACACAGACGGGTGGAATCAGTGCCTTCACTCACTGAGCATCAGTCCCCAATGCACTACAGTGTGCTCCACTTTCTCCCCCAGAGTTTGAGTCCATGACTCAGGCACTCTGGAGCAGAACCAATTAGATCACCTGCAGTGAGGTCTAACCAGGAAGCAGTGAAAAACCAGGTATTTCTTGTCAACAGTCCACTCACATTCACAACCTCATTGTTACAATTAGCGCCCCATATGTGGTGCATAGAGCATAGACACCAGACCAAGTTTCGACATATGAAGACCCAAGAACCCCTGACTTCCGAAAGTCATTAGATATCTGGTAGCACCCCAAAGAAGAACAGAATGACGGACAAAGCAAGTAATGCGAGTGATTGACATAGACGTTAACGAAAATAGTGAACAGTGTAGTGCTACGCTATGCTTAGGACAAAGCGAAAAGTACATTGATTGTGCCGTATACAATAAATAATGCCATCTATCGTGTATAAGAAACTGTAATGGTATTGTGTACAGCTGCCACTGGTGCATTGAAGTGGAAAAACAGCACATAATAGAAAACTGCCCTGGGGAGGGTCAATATCGAGTTGCACGTGAGGACTGTAACAAACAATTCCATTTAGCATATTTAGGATGGAGGGATGAAATAAGGAACATGATAGGCCTCTCATATTCCACTGGCCAGGATGCAGGCATGTACTACAAGGGTTAGTGAGGGGCTTTGCTTGAGGGGAGGGCTAAATGTCACACGGAAATGCGTACACAAATCCTGCCACACCCTTGCTGGAACTTCGTTTGAAAAGCCACGAGAAACCCAAAAAACAAATGCAAAAATGTGAATTTTTTAAAAAAGAAATGGAAATGCCTAAGGGTTAGTGGGTGGAAGCAGCGCGACGTCAGTTAACTGAAAAGGAACTACGATGTTACCATCGTTACGGTGAATTTATTGAAACATGGGAAGAATTTAAAGGACTGGAGGACTATTTTGGAGGGGCAAATCTTCTCGCCGACATAACATGGGAATTGTACAGTCAGGTACAATAAAAAAAAGACTACAGAGAGAGAAATTTTTATCCGGTGAAAGGTACAGCTTTACAGAAGTTTAAATCCTGACAAATCTGCCCTTAAAAGTATGCCACTAATAGCGTAACTATTGAAACCTGGACTTACAGTATTTTTACACACCCCAGTGTTGATGACCCTGGAGGAGTTAGTGAGGAGGGCCAGATATGCGGAAAAGGCTCACATGGCACAAATAGAACCCCGACAGGAGGCACCACCCCAACACACCCCCAGAACTAATGAAAAGTAAGACCGATAAACAGGCAAATCTGTCGCAAAGAAGAGGAACAAATGATGGTCCCCTCATGCGGGACATGCAGGTAGAAAACCCACCGAAAGAAAGCCAGGGAAACGCCAGCCCCGAGACCAGGAAGGGGCCCAGCGAGGTAAAACAAGGAGGGATCCAACAAGAAATAAAAGGGAAAAGGCTGCAAAATCTACAATACGAGGAGGAAGACACAGAATCTCCTCATATACAGGCCGGAACAGCAGCCAGAGAAAACTGCATTTTATTAAATTCTGCAGCCTCGACCAACTTCATCCACATGGATCGCCTGAATAACAAGGACAAGGCTCGCTTCAATCCCAAGACTTGTGAAGTGCTGATGGCGGATTCAACTGCGAAACTGACAATTGAGGGGAAGGTGACCTGACTGGAGGAAATAGGGGGAAAAATAAGGGATGAAACTGAATTCTTGTTGACAGACCACCTTCAGGAGGAAGCCATATTAGGCACAGAATGGCTGCAAACCCAGAATGAAGTGATGCGAGTTCTGAAAAAGTTCAAGTTACGTGGGTAACCACGAGCGCTTCACTGTCCCCTGGATACCAACGCCCGAGAAACAGCACATCACTGACGAATAAGCAGATGCAATGAGACATCAATGCCTAGTGGAGGCTGCCAGTTAACCATATAACTCACAGGTGGCACTAGTCACTAAGAAATAAGGAGAGTTGAGATTCAGTAAGGATTATCGTACTTTAAAGAATATAACAGGATGCAGTACCACAAGCAATAAACCTAGTGATTATCCTTTGGAATTTGGGTCAGGAAAAAATCTTTTCATCACTACATATGCATAGAGGGCATTGGCAAATTCCTATGGAATCGGGATCTCGCCCTTGCACTGCATTTACAACCCCGATGGCAAAAAACTTCAATTCTGAGTCATGCCTTTTGGATTGAAAAATGCCCCAAGCACATTTCAACGGCTAATGTCGACCTAAGTATTAGTCGGCTATATGGGAAAATTTTGTTACGCCTCAGCTTACTGTTGGAACGTCTACAACGCCTTCGAAAATGTCACTTTGGCAAAAAAATAAATTTAGGGCACATTGTGACACCACAGGGAAAAACAGCCAAACCATCGTCAACATGCATTATTCAAGAAGCAGAAGCACCCAAGAACTGGAAACAACTCCAACAGTTCCTCAGGATTTGTAACTGGCTGTGCGAATATGTTCCTAAGCTGGCTGAAATTGCGACACCACTAAATGAAATACTGAAGAAAGACGTAAGATTTTGGTGGCCACAGGAGCACAAATGGGTGTTTCAGAAAATGAAGACAGTGTTGAGAATCCCCCAGTACTTCACCAACCTGAATGATATCATCCCTTTATTTTACAGGCGTATGCCAGTGGCATAGGAATGGGAGCAGTGCTGTTCCAGGAAGATAAAAAAAACGCATGAAACATCGGGTATGAGAGTGCTGCCTTAAATGAGACAGAAAGGCGATATCCCATAAATGAAAAGTAGTCTCTCGAGATTGTCTGGGCTATTAAAAGGTACAGACAATCAGGCCTTAGTATGGGTAAACAAAATGAAAGAAGAGCGTACAAAACTAACATAGTGAGCGTTGTTAATGCAAGAACTCTCCTACCAGGTGGAGCATTGTAAGGGCAAAGAAAATCAGTTACCCGAAGCCCTGTCGCATTGCCCCGAACAGAAGCCAGTGAGCCCCTACAAGTGACTGGGAGAGAATGCTATCACCCGAAAACCCTGACAGGATAAGCGAAAAAAACATTCCGTGCAACAGGCTATTATTCAACAGACAAGTAAACTGCAAACCTCACTAACCAGAGTGAGTTCATAATCGCACAGTATTGAGACTCGATGCTAGAAGGGGAACATAAGAAAAACACCAAACAATTTAAAGAGAAGGCTAAATTGGCAGTGTGGGTGCAGGCCAACCCATGAAAAGAAGAATGGAAGATATGGGTCCCAGTCGAACTGTGCACGTCACACTAGTGGCATTTCCACAACCATGAATTGGCAGGACATCCTGGAATGCAAGAGAGACTATGTACCATTGGAAAAAGATACTGGTGGAAAGAGATGACTCGGGATGTGAAAACGTACGTGCCAAAGTGTGAGAAATGTATAACCAGCAAGGCCCACTAGACGCATCATCCTGCCCCACAAGCCCGAAGAAACCATGGCTCGAATTAGCCCTGGACTAGATGGGTCCATATACCAGGTCAAGTAGCAGGAAGCAACTTATTCTTGTAGTTAATGATCAGTTTTCCCGTTGGATTTAAGCCACAGCACTCGGGAATGCAGAGGATGGTATCATAATCAAGTACCTGGAATCAGATGTTTCTCCCAGGTGGTAGTACCCAAAAAGCATCCTAATGGGCAACGGTACTCCATTTACAGGAAAACCATGGAGGGATGCTTGTGAGAAGCGGCAAGCAAAGCCCTACACTACGTCAACCTACCTCCCACAGGAAAATTCCCCGGAGCGCAGGAACAAGGAAATAAAAAAAAGAGAATCATGACTACATGTGGGTGAACAACATCTTCCAGCCATCCTGTTTACACTGCGACGTTGATACAACCAAGCTATAGACACATCTCCAAGTGAACTGTTGATTTGACACAAGATAAGCAGGCCAGGAGACTGGGAGTGCGAGAATCTATAGAATGGGCCGAGGAAACTCCAGAAGAACGCCATGAGGCTGCAAAAAAAAGCAGAGGAAAAGAAGCCTCTCACTGAGATTCAACCCAGGGACGTTCATAAAAACTCATCCCATAAGTATAGCAAGTATGGAGTTTTGCACAGGGTTCGTGCCAAAGTAGGGAGGTCCATATTTTGTGATTCAGAAAAATCATGAAACATACGGTGTGACAATAGCTCCGGGAAAACTGCAAAAGGTACATCACAGCCAGTTATGGAAAGCACTCTGTAAGATCCACAAGGAAAACAACCTGCCAGCACCACCAGATGAAATAACTCTCTAAAAACCTCGGCCAGACAACAATCTGGAAGTAAAGCAAAGTGATATGGTAGAAATATGGGCTCATCCTGATGATCGGGAAATGTGGCCCAACTGTCTGTACGGGCACCTGGTGTGGGTAGGACCCTGCCAACTAATATGTCTACAGAATGAAGTTCATATGGGTGAGAAAATATACTGAACGCTACCGCAAACCTACATGAGAAAAGCCAAAGTAAATTTGCCAGAACCTGAACGAATACACATTCCCAAACAACCTTGCTTCCACAAGGAAATTGAAGAGGATAAAAATACAGTATACAAGACATGGGAGTTGGAGGAATTATGGTGAAAAGATGCGGAAGAACTCTCATAAGATGACAGTAGAGTAGAGGCTCCAGAAGGAAAGGGAAATAATTTTCAAAATAGAAGAATGGAGCCAGAAGCAGAAACAGCTTTCAAGAAGTTATCGCAGTACCTGTTTGGGAAATTTGTCCTGGCAATCATGATCACAAGCACCTCAGAAAAGAAATCCAGCGGGGAATAATATTGTAAGTATAACATTGGTTCCAACGTTACAAGATTCCGGGAAACTGGCAGTTCGTCATCTGAAAAAACTGAAAGGCTGCCTGCCCACACCCCCAAGTGGACACTGTAACCTTAGATCCCGAGATGCCAGAATGGCAGCTGGAAACCATAACGGAAGCCAAGGAAGAAGCTCCTCTTCCAGCATCAGCCCTGAATGATGTACTGCTGCCACAAAGAACTAAAGAAAAGATAGCACGCAACGAACGTCGGTATAGAGAAAATTGACGGAGAAATCTTGGGAACAACCAAGCAAATATGTCTGAGTAATATAGAGAGAAAACCACACAGGTACAAGAAAGTCCGACCATGGTGAAGGAAAAGCGAAAGGGGAAATGCCATGGAGAAAAAGGAAGTGGCGGGAAATGCATATGACACCGAACCTGCGTGGACCCTAAGCACTTCCTAAGCAGAAATGCTGCCTGCGAAAGTCCAAGCTCTGTACCAACCTCCTATGATGAAAGGAAAGGCAGACGAAACCGGGGGGGAAAAAATATTACTAAGGATGTGAAAAAAACTAAAATATTCTAGACAAATCAGTGAGCGGAAATTCGGGAAAAACGGTTATGGACAGTGGAAAATGTTTTCAGCAGTGACCAGCCAAGGTGGTAAGAAAAGTGTTACCCGTGCGCCCTCTCCAGGAGTCGAACCCAGAATGAGAGAAAAAAGTAGATTCTAGTGAACAGACACTGTGCGAGGTAAACCTGGTGCAGCGACCTCACACCTGGCCAGTGACAAGGATCCCGCATGTTGCCTGGAAGGGTCATGCCTGCCTGTGGAAACAACAGTGTGAGGGCGGAAGTGTCTTCTGGTTCCATTCCCGCACACCCTTAGTGCACGAGAAAATAAACGGAAGAACAATTAGTGTAGTGGGCCCCAATGGGCTGAAGATGTGGTGTGAGGCAGGGCGAGCCGTTCCATACAGTAGCATGTGCAACAGAGAAAGAAAGAAGGCCGGGTGGGTGGGGGGCGTCAAAGACATGGCCTAAGAACAGCCTACCAGCCCAGCCTGTGAACCCTCTACCCTGAAAGGTTAGTTCAGTGCACTATGTGGTTAGGTTAATTAGCTTAGTTTGTAAAATTTAGTATTTGTAAAGTGTAATTTATTTTGATATAAATGTATTATTGTAAAATAGGCCTAATTGGTATAAAGTATAAATAAGTATAAGTCACTTTCAATGAGCCATGAAACAGATCCGAGCTCACGTAAAATCAGGATGAAAGGTTTCCCCCATGATAAGAGCCCACGCTAAAGAGCAACTGATATTTCCCATTTGTACATTGAAGTCGTGTTGTATTATGGAAAATGCTATATAATGTGTATCTTGTCAAGAGTGTTGGGTGTACTAATTATTTTTATTTTACTTTATTTTTAATACCAGATGCACACTCAACGTCTAAAAATACTACATGTATTTACTGTGTAATGGTTTCATATATGAATGTGCGTATTTGATCATTGTGTCATTAAGCAAATGGTGGATGGCAGAGTCTAGACGGGCCAGGGTTTTAAAAAGGCAGTTGTGGTTTGGATCCCAGTGGTGATATGAGAATAACGGAAGTGCATGAAGTTCACGACACTGCATGGCATGGGCACGTCATTGGAGCGGCCGGAAGCAGCAGATAGCTGCGTGGGTGGAGTTAGCTCTGCACTGCAGCAGCCAAAGGTAACTGGCCTATGGAGGGATAGACTGATGTGTGTGGTGGAAAACGCAAAACGGAGAAAGATCGCAGGGACAAGACATCTGTACAGAGGCAGAGAGCCAAAAGACTGGCTGCTGTCCACTAATTGTGTATATTTTCATATAGCTGAAGATGTTCAGTTTTGTTACATTACTTGCTAAATGTAATAGTATTCACAGCGAATGTAAAAATGAGGTGTAAACAGGAGATTGAGTATCAGTATTATGTAATACTTACAATTTTTGTTTTTAATTGTGAATTTGGCAAAGGAGATATGTGATTGTCTTATGTTTTAAAATGATACGTAGTAGCTATCAACGCCCAATAAGATAGATAGTTCAGTTTGTTTATAATTTTTTTCATATTTTTTTTTTGCAATTAATTTAAGGGCATGGTTCAAAGTCATTTAGGATAGGACCCGGAGATATGATAAGAAAACATTTTGTCTTTCCTTTCATTACCTGGTCTTTAATGTTCAGAAAGGCGAGGTGCTTGGAACGGGAGAGACGTTGGGCCCATCCCGTTACCTACTGCAAGGGACGTAGTGGGATGACCAACAGATAGAGAACGGCATGGGTCGTTGTCCTCGAAAATGTGGAGAGGTGTATGTGTGTGGTGACCACGTCGTCAATGGTGCACACCGCCCCTTGCCACGGTGTGTTATCAACAAAAACATCAATCCCGGTGAATTGC
Source organism: Dryococelus australis (assembly GCA_029891345.1). Taxonomy (NCBI): domain Eukaryota; kingdom Metazoa; phylum Arthropoda; class Insecta; order Phasmatodea; family Phasmatidae; genus Dryococelus; species Dryococelus australis. Next base: position 199,623,445 of record CM056994.1, read on the forward strand.
GGGAGGGGGGGGGGGGGTTCCAAGAAAGGCACGGTTTAATTTTTCTTACATTTTTAAATATCAGTGAGTAAATGTTTACAAAAAACTTAACATTTCCTAATTATTAAACTTTTGTGTGTGTAAGTCAGTAAAATTCAAATAAGCTTCTAGTAATAGAGATTATACTGTATTGTTTAAATGCAGGTTGACTCATTTAAAGTCCCGTTATAGTCTTTATTGCACTCCATCTGAAACTTTCAAATAAATCTGCCATCTAAAGGACGGGTCTGAGTGATGCAGATTAAGAAACAGACACACAGAACTACGGACTGCCTATCTATCTCTATGTGTCGCCCGCCCAATGCGTGGTGCCGGCTGTGTATACTCAATGCGCCATGCATTACATAATACTCGGTGCAACATAAATATCAGTTAAAGTATCATGTACTTTAAATCCTACACATACAGTGCATGATTTGTGTTTGCTTTGAAAAGCATAATAGGTACTTTGTATTATTATGATTTCCGGAGCCAATATCACTGTTCCATTAATAGTAAAAATGTGTAAATTCGATTATCTGGGTTTTTAATACAAATTTGCTTATTTGTGTTTTCTCTGGTCCCGATTAACACGGTTTAACAGGTGTTTACTGTATGCAATGCAAGTAATTTCACAAAATCTTACCTCTAAATGACGAGGTTTCATATGAGCAGAAAAACAATATTTCTCTTCCTGTCAAGCTTAAACTGATTCTTGTGCGTATTCTTGACACTTTAATTAGTGCTTTTCATTGCATTGTTTACATATTTATGTAAACACCATTAACATACACTATTTCTTTCTCAACTTTCGGTTGATATATTTTATAAACTTCCCCTTTTGGCCAAGATGGCTCGGCAGTACTTGGAAATTGCTGCTACGAAAGCCTCTAGTAAGACGGTGTATTCTTCTGCAGGCAAAATCATCACAGAACACAGAGAAAGACTCACAACAGACCAAGTTGAAGCGCTAATATTTCTTCCCCAAAACAAGGGAAAAATATAAATAAAGTGCTAGTTATAAAATAAATACAGTAAAACTCTGTTAAAGACGTTTCTGAAGGGACCGAAAAAGTAATACTTACTAACCAGAAAAACTTCTTAAAACGGTTGAATTACACATGAGCAGATAGACAAGATGTACAAATATTCAACTTAATAAGCAGGAAAACTTCATAAGTGGGAACTTCTTAACAGGGTTTCACCGTAGTACCAAAGGTTGACATTTATCAAACTTAATTGGCTATTAGTATTTTATTTTTTTATGAATTGTCGATATAGTTATTTTAACACACGTGATATTTTTCCCAAGGGAATGACACCCCCCCTCCCAAGCACAAAATATTCATTCCCTCACACCCATAATAAAATACAATTTGCTATAAAAATGATTCAATCGCAAAATGATGCGTGGTTTTAATAAATAACAATTATTTTCGCCTTGTGGCTGGAGTGAGTGGGGAAGTATGAGAAACAAAACAGCAAGCCAGCCTCACAAACGCTTAGTGATTACATATTGAATCAAAATTATTAGCAAGCAGAAACACTGTACACGGGCATTTTAGAGTAAAAAAACATATAGAGCTTGCAAAAAATATAAAACTGTTAATTTGTAAACTATTAATTACATTGGGGCGTGGCTTCCAAAGCGAGCCGCATGCGCTGGCCAACATACAGCAGCACAGTCACCTGTTCCACTACAGTATTGCAAAAGCATGTGTTACATCTTGCAAAAAGTAATTGTTTCATCTCGTACATGCTCAAAACCACTTGGGTTTGAAATAAATTGAATCAAATTAATGTAGCATTGCATAAAAATAATATTGAAAATAGTGATGGGCTGATACCTCATTTTGCAGATATAAACGATAAGAGATTATTAGTTGTTGACGCCGCCGATTATAGCGATGCCGATACCAGTTTTGATGAGCACAATTATAATTCCCAATTTCCAATACATGGAAATACTTTTATTACTTAAATTTAAGTCATCAGTATTGTGAAGACTTTAAGCACTTTGTATTAGGTGTCTACAGCCTAGAAATGAAATAAAAATATAATTTTAATAATACAGTGAAAGTCCATTGTAACAAAGGTTTATTGGTAGAAAAAATTGTCCCTACAACAAACTTTCGTTAAAAACAAAAATTAAAAAAGTCCCATATTTACAAATTTTTTTATTTGTGCTGTATATTAACTTTGATGCACTCTCCTCCTTTGTCCTCTCCTTTTGCCTTTTCCTTCTTCTTCCACCCTCTTGCTCTCAGGAAACCTATGAGGCGGAAAAAAGGGGGGGGGGGGGGGGGGCAGAAAAGAACGAGAGAGGAGATCTAAAGTTGAATTGAAAGCGCTGATTTCTTTCCGTTTGGATATAAGGAACCCTTTGGCGGTGAATATCTATCACCTCAACGCAAAGTGCTGGAAGCTCTGATGCTCTTGTGGACTGCGTGCTGCAATCATGCAGTTACACGTGGAACTTGCTTATCTGCGGGCAGGGCGTCTACGGCTCGCCGAACAGTAAAATCATGCATTGGGGAATAGGTGACCGTGTAATAGCTTTGGAGGTGAACAGTACAATTTTACCCAACCAGGTGTCTGTAATTGATCATTGCTGGACCCTGTAGGCACATGATTTACTGAACTGATGCGGGTTTGACTTGCCCATGTGAGCTCTGGTGCTCAATGATGGGGCAAAGTCATAAAGTAGTGGCAAAAGAGTTACATGAATACATGGTAGTTTAAAAATTTCACAGGAGCAAGCATTTTCTTCGAAGTAGCATATAATGTACTGTTTAATTGGAAACAGATGCAAAGTGTTTACAGTTATTAGAGTGTCTAAAAGCACAATGCTCAAAATATGCATTTTAAGGCCATCCAGTATTTCTTTTTATACTATTGATCAATATCAAAAACCCAGAGAAAGCCTACTAGCTAACAGCAACATCCGCCTCGTTTAAAAAAATTTGAAAAATTCGGATTTGACTTCACCTGGATTTGAACCTGTGCGAGTACTGTTAGCCGCTACACCACCACGGCACTTCCCGGATGAATAAAACTCAAATTGCTAGTAGGGTACAAATAGACTACTTTAGATAAAAACCAGTACATTATCAGGTTAACTGGCCTTAGTTGCCATTGATAGAACAGTTCTACCGTTGGTTTGTTCAGTTGTATAAATGTGAGCTGCTCATTGCAAAGCCGTTCGCTAACTCACATCACACGCATGCCACCTGCCTACAGATATCCTTATCTGCCTATCATCTTTCTCCACTCTTATCCCCCTTCTGCCTCTCACAACAAACCTCGTACGCATTGTGTTGCTAGTTGAAGGTAGCTCCGCTTAGATTACGCTGCATACGTTGTAGCCGTATGTGGCGCTATCCTACGAGTAACCAAAAAACCAACAGCCCGTGTCCGGTAAAATTTTTATCTCTAATGCACTCTTAAACCAATCAAATATCTGCAATTTTACTAACAAATTTTGACTGCTTCATAAAACACACGAGGATGACCAGTAACATTTATTACTGCATATTGTTACCTTAAAATATTTGTCTAAATGCTTGCATTTTCATATCACCATCTTCGCTTTTAACGCCATACTTTATGGGTTTCTGCACTCTGTGAAGTTATCCCTCACAACAAAACTTTGAAGATTACACAACACTTCTACTCCTTTCATTACCAAAATTAATAATATTTGTGAGATTATCGTTTGTGTATAATGGACACATATTTTTGCAGAAGTTATAGTACATCGCCCGTATGGAAAAAAAAATTCCTTTATTTACTTGACCGTATTTATACACTACACAGCGCAATGATCTCTCTGCTGTGCGAGCTGACAATTCTTTTCTTAATTTTAATTTCTCTTTTGTTACTAATTATATAAATTGCAGTGGACATGATTTAATTAATAATAAGTCTGTTATATTTGTGCCCATGTGAGTATCATCATGTGCATACTCACGCAGCATGTACGTCAGAGACTAAATCAGAGGCAAGTAAAGATGTAAACAATATAGTTGGCCATAAATGTATAAATAACTGTACTCTTCTTGACCCACAAGTAATAAACCGTAAGAAAATTATGACAAACACAACAGTTTGCAAACGGTTACAATACATCCAAGAAAAATAATTTTTAAGTGTCAGTTCAGCTAGGTGAATAATTGTTTAATGTTTAGGTATAGTAAAACATTTTCTATTGAAAACTTAAACGTAAAATTTTGTGCATTTAAACCTGACTTAATTTCATTGTAACATAAATGCAAAAGAATCAATATCGTACTGAAAATTAAATATTGAAACAAAAAAAATTGTAATTTTTTATTTTGTTGTTTTATGTATTTATTAATTTTTTCAAATTATGCAGCATCTGTCACTGTTTCCGCAAATAGTGTGCACAATTTTGTCTGATTTGCATGTTACCTAAATTTCTGTAAATGTGACCTACATTCATTTGTATACAATTGAAGGGCTGATTCAGGTAAACGCATATCTCCAAAAAAAATCTTTAGAAGAAAAATATTTTTGTTTCCCAGCTGCAAATAATATACATAATTTTAAAAGAGCCCTTATTTTGAAAAATTTTACTTATCATTGTCAGAAAAAGGTATATAATAAGAAAATAACATTGACCAAACACATTTTATAAAAAAAATCTAAAAACCAAAGAAATCATTTTCCCAATAAAATGACAGTTATCAAGTTCAATGATTCAATAAAATTAATTGGATGTCTTAAATTCACTTGGGTCCATAAAAAAAAAAAAGTCGTACAATTATTCACATGTCTTCTGTTGCTTTCCTTGTAACCTACATGATTTTTCCTATGACCTACATTCAATTGCATACAAACTGCATTCATATCTAGGTGACCTACATCAAATTGCATATGCCTTACATACGGTTCCTTACCATCTAGTAGTTTCTATGCCATCTACTTTTATAGCATTTCTCTCTCAATGCCATCCATATATAATGTTGGGAGTGTTGGCTGGTCCGAAAAATTCATTATTTGATATTTGTATGAAATAATGTTCAACCTGTAAACATTAATTATGAAAACTATACGTGTTTATGACATTTGTGTGAATATGTATAAATACACACACAGAGGGGGATTAATGAGGTATTACCTCCCCTTACAGAGCCTATTCCTTAAGTCATTTGGAGCAAATGATGTAATATGAATGCGGCTTTTAGTCATAATATTTACCCAATAATTTTCAAAATTAGAAACGCATCACAGTGAACACCTAGTGACAGTTTGCTACCAGTTTGATTATGGAAGTGAACAGAACATCTTTGGTCATCATAAATTGTAACTATTTGTTTCACCTGTACTGCGTGAACATGGCAGGTTTCTGCACATTTATTGTAGTTGTAGCCTTTGATCGTGAGGTATAGTCATTCATTTTGTTACAATACCATGTAAATTTTCCACAGATTACACCGATATGGCATTTAATGCTCACTGTAACAATAAAGTATGATGATGATGATAAAAATAATTATTCTTCTTTTAACTCCTGAAATGGTTATTCGTTACTCCTTCACCTTTTACATTTTTACAATAACTATAAATATTGGGAATACGGCCCACATTTATATGGCATATTTCGTTCTAAATAAGGAATAAGCATTATGAGGGGTGGCAACTCCTTGTGTATACTTGTACGATTAGTCCCAATTCATTCGAATTTAGGAAGTGTTTTCAATATTTTATTTTTTCAGTTTTACCAGATATGTGGGTCTATGTAATGAAAATTAAACTTTTAATGTACTGAAATGGCTTGCATAAAACATAGTAAAGTAACTTGTTAACGATGGTAACAAGTGTATTTTTGTTTCAGTGTCTTTGGAATAAAATATATTTATGGTGACTTATGGTTGTCTGTCTGATTTTATTAGTAGGTATAGTTACTGAAAATTTTTTACACACACACTGAATTTGTGTGTGCTGATATGAAAATGTGTAAATGTTTTAAAAAGAATATTTATACACTGTAGAAACCTTTTCAAGATCTCAGTTGCACAGTATAGCATAGGCTTTGTTTTCACGTGAAACTTTACAAAAGCATGACAGTACTTAACACTAACGCTGAAGTAGTCAGTCTGGAGTTAAACTTCGTTACAAAGTTTATGTTGTCAAATGCCTGCCTCCTTTGTGAATATTGTGGCCGCAATCCGTTACTGATGATGAGCACTGAGTTCACTGATGGTTTATCAAGGTTTGTAGTAATAAGAGCGCAGCCTGCAGTAAACAGTAATTATTTTGTATGTCTTCGGTACGCTTTACAGTGGTACTCATTAAAATGAGAGGAAATGGGTTAAATTATCAATATACTATCTAACTATTCTTGTTTCTTTCTTAATTAAATAGAGTACTTACACATAACAAATATAGTGATACTTGTTTTTCTGAAGAAAATAAATATTTAATGACATTAATTCTGTTTTGGATTTAACTGTGTATTTTTTTTGCATAATTTCAAACTAGACAAATTAGTATTAAAATTATGCTACTGTATTGACTTCCATAAATAATACTGAGAACCTACAATATGAATCCCTCTCCGATATCTTGTTTCAATGTCATGTACAACCGCTGTAGCTCCAGTACAATCAGTAATCAGTAGTAATGAATTTAGCGTTGTGCCGAGCACCACACAGCGGCTTGTAGAAACGAGAATCATAGATCATCTGTGAGTATCGAATCGCAATACATATATCTGCCACATGCTTGGAATTCTCTATTATCTGTGAAGTTACCACAGTTCAGCAAAAAATTAAAGATAATTAAACATATTTCTCAGTTCATTCCATCAACAGATTGTTAGACCTAAATACTGCCAATTCACCGTTACTTCACACTTTTTGTAAAGCGCTGCTGAAGTTTTACTTCCTGGATATTCCTCTGCCTCATTAAAATAAAGCTTAATCGCATCTAGAAAATTTCACCAAAGGGACAAACGCAACACATTCGTGTGCACTCGGTGTAATACTAATATTTTCAATAAGATCTATTTTTACTTGGAAATGCCAACACACCTACTTTCTGCCTGTTTATTCACATTAATTATACATTTAATATAATAATATGTTATAAAATATAATTATAAATTCAATTTTAATAAAAAAGGGGTATTTTTATGTTAATCCGTTTATAAAATGCTCGTGATAAATTATATTTAGGTAACAACCGAGCACGTCATTCATGGTGCGATTTTTCAAAGGCTTGATTAAAAAAGCACAAAGAAACCATGAATAAACTATAATCAGAATTTCAAATATATAAATGTTAGTATTTTGTTCAAAATCCTGTGTTCATGCGTACATGAAACTTGACATTAAACATTGTATAACGAGGTTATTTCACGTAATAACGCAACTTCATTGTAATTTTTTTAATGAGAAAAATACTTGCATTTGTAAATGAATTGAATTATCCAATTTTTCTAATTTGATTATCAATTCTATAATAAATCTTCTCTAAAGAGTATTCATTGGTAATCTCCATCATGTTTACAGTGTACACAAATTTTAGTTAGTGTAACTATTAACAGACAACCATTTCAATTTTTAAGGGGGGGGGGGGGGGGGGGAGGTGGGGGATGACTTATCCACAATATAATGGCACATTTTTTTTTTAAAAATCATTTCCCCTAAAACATGTTTAGAAATTTGTCAACATACAGTACATTTTAATGCTTTCACCCTTAATGGAAGGAAGGGAATATGATGGATGGTGGTGATGGGGGGTTAGAATTTTTGAATTTATGGTTATACTTTTATGGAATTGAGACTTAACAATATTTACAGGAATAAAAAAATTGTGCGGCCTATACGTGAAATATTAATTTTCCCTTATTTTTCATCAAAAACTTCAGGCGCGGGTATATACGCCAAAATATGACATTTCTATGTGAGCAGAGAAATTAATTTAAATCAGCAGTTACAAGAGATCGAAGTTTCTCAGAAACTTTTGCCAACATACTGTAACATTTCTGCAAAATGCATTCTATGTAACACGACAAACCCGCATTAATATACTAGATAACGACGCAACTTGACTGCGTGTGTGCGGCATGCGAGAACAACTGATCGGATGCACCAAGCCAGCATGCTCGCTGCCTGCTTGAGCGAGCTAATAGCACAAGGGCCACAAGCAAAGTCAGGGAGGTCTGGCAACATTGCTGCAGCAAACTCTCTGATCTTTTCGCGGGGTATGCGGGGAGGCTCTTGATATTCGCGCGACTGCGGACGACCCCTCACAGAGCATAATGATGCACCCACCCTGTCCCACAGCTCTCTCTCGACTGAAAGGTTCCTGGAAGTAGCCCGGTTTATATACAGGCCTGCGGAGTGGTGGGGGCATCATTTCGAGTACCTCTACCATTTTGTATCTCAGAATAACAATTTGTAACAATGACGATTTTTATGGTGTGAACAGCCCCCTTAATGCAGAAAAGCTGCCTTTCTTTGCATGCCACAAATAATTCACTTTTTTTGTTCAAGTTTCCTTTTGTAAAATGCAAATCAGATGAGCAAGCGTGTCTCAACCTCCGTTTAGTTTTCTTTGGACTTGAGCTTCGTTTCTCATTCTCACTTCCTCCCAACCAGGCCCACTAGGGGGCGGAGGGTGAACTCCTTTCGCCAACCCATGTGACAACTCGCAATGAACACCGCCCTTGGTGGAATAAGTACATTCTTGTCTGGAAAATGCAGTATTTTTTTTAGCTATCTTGATTGAATGCATGTGACCCCCTTATTCTCAGCAAGTTTCTCTTCTATTTCCCTCCTTTGGGTGCTGCCCTGTCCGGTAATGCAGATAGGAAGGGGCTAAACATTTCACGAGATACTGCGATAAATAACACCACTTCGTCCATGTTTGACAGGTGGCATGCTTAATTAGAACACTGGCTTTTTTTGCTACTGTACTCTGTCACTCCCAGACTAGAGTGGAAAGCTATAACACCATTGAGTAAATACATACCCTAGAGTGGCCATGGGATAGGAAAAAGTCTGACCAGTTTTATGTGTTAGTTCTGCCAATGATTAAGAGGAGCGCCAGTGTTCTCGACGATGTCATCCACATGGTGTTGCCAGTTCTGCAGCCGTTAGATGTATGTTATAACACCGGCCTCGGCTCACCCACATGTTCGTTCAAGGTCTGCCAGAGGCGAGCCTGTTACACGTGAGTTACCAACATTCGTTGCAGCTGTGAATACCCAACTCATGTATTACTAATGGCTACCATGGCATGTGTTTAGTTTATGTTTTAGAATGTGTTTGAAGAAACATGTAGCAATATCAACTACTGTTTGGTTTTATTTATCTATGTTGAAATTAATTATCATAAATATATAACAGTCATTGCTTTTAATTATAATCTATTATTTTACTATAGTTTAGGTGTTCATGATAAAATATGAGTACTGTTAGCACTCACAATTACAAACATCGTATTAATCATGAATGATGCCATACATCATAGTAAACTTTTCGTTCAGTTCTTATGTGAAAGAAAATGGACAAGAAATAATTGTTCAATAATGGAGAAATATGTAAGATGCACGACAGTCTACAATTGAACACAATGTTTACAGTTTGGGGTTGATATCTACTACGTAGGGGACTGTTCGTACAAATAATCAGTACGTTCAATGCGTACGATTTCAATGTCATTAATGCTGTGTCCCAACCTAGGAATGCACTCATGTATATAAGCATACTCCACTCTGCTCGATATGTGTTATGTTCCGATAGACATACTTATTTGCATCCTTTACAGCAACTAGTTAGCTGATAAGATTCTCAACAAGCATTTTGACGGAAAATACATACTGAATATGTGCTGGAATGTAGGCGCATAGCTTTAGAATTATCAATCCATTAGGAGCTGTAGATGGAAAGCACATAACAATGAAAGTGTTCCTATTAACCAATCATAGACTTTTTACAAGAAAGGAATGAATACGTTTTGAGTCAGTAAACACAGTTATCGATAATGTATCATTAAAACTGATACCAACTAGGGTTAATTTCCTTTTAACACAATACTGGTATTAATAAAAATAAAATGTGGGATATTGGTATAATGTTTTCATTCATGCATGCCTTGCCTGGTAAAAACATTAGCAGTGTTCTCACTGCTCTGCATATTAACAATAAATTAAATGCAACGTCCGGTTTATAACAAATCACGATGAAAACTGGTCATGTTTATCCCAGCTCTTCAAGATAAGTAAAGGTTAGAGAGTATACATTGTTAAGAACATTGCTCAGTGGCCTTTTTTCAAAAGGTAATGCCTCCATTCTACTCTTTATAAAAGGAAATATTAGCAATAACAATTATGAACTGCATACAAATCAATTTTCAAAATAGTCGCTTATGGGCTGTAAGGACGCGAGACGTACACACATTCATTTGCCCATGTACGTATGTCATTTCCCGAAACATGTGAAACATTTATGTACGTAAACAAATGCGAACGTTGTACGAACGTGCTTCTCATTAAGCAGAAAACCTTTTGCAGAAACTGACAATGATAACGTTTAAGGCTCAACTCTAACAAATTATTGTTTTAAAGCGACAATACAACTGTCGTATCTGTAAGATCCACGCTTACAATAATGATGTGCATAACTGGATATTGTCTGCAAAGTTGGCAGCTGTGTGTGTTTATATTTACATGAGTGTAACACAGCACACCATTGTACACTGAAACCTCAGTCTCATAACAATGCGAAAAACGTTAACACTGTAGTGTTTATTCGTAGTTTTAACAGTAATGAACGCATGAGATCTAGAGATAACAAAGAGATTGGCAATGCTATACTTTAGACAACATACATTACAAAATATAACTATTTCTGCACTAAACATCGGTTGAATGCAATTGACTTGGTGCCAATCACTAACAGTCAAGCTAAGGCAGTGACCGTACGGACAAATTCATTATTTTGTAATTTGTCATTTCGTAGGTTTCAATCCGGACATTATCGAGTCACTTGTTTCACTCTTGTGGCAACACAATCTTACATTAAGAGTGAAAATATGTTTTATATAAATGAAATGATTAAAATGGACATAATATTTCTATGATCATTACTGGAATGCTGTGAATATGTTAATAAACAAGACAGTAATATAATAGCCAATAACGACTTAAAATAAAACATGTGTTGTGAAATATATAAACAAAGCACAACACTTACTTGATTTTTAAAACATATCTAGTGTATTTTATGAACAGTTATTTAACCAACATGGCACCGATTTTGTCTTTTGTATTTTTGGTAACATCAGCTGTATGAAATATCAATTTACCATATACGTCACAATGTTTGTATAAAATATAGGGTCACATGATCATTTTGTCAACACAATCTGCCACTTCGGACGTGGCCTACGTTTACAATATAAAAACTAATGCATTTCGAACTATGCAGTAGGCGCTTATCTGTCATACAGAAACACATCTTCTGTATTCGCGGTTGTCCATTAATGTCTTAATTCCAACAAATGCAAACAGGCAGCAATCCTGTCATGTTTACTTCTGTTCCTAACACCACCTCATATAAAAAACAACCATATTTAAGCAAATCATACTTCAAAGCCGACATTTGCTATTAGAGAAGTGTATTATTTGTGAACAAATATAATAGCCGACATGTGCACATACACGCCTTTGTCATATTGTTTTATACTTGCATTACTGTACATAACAGTTTCCCGCCAACACTGACTGCTCTGTACAGATAGGCCGTAGCATCAAAATTTTTTCTAAAGATATAAAATACAACTATTTATTTCAATGCTTAAGGAAATCCCTCTAACCCACAGGACCCGATAACGTTCCACTGGGAACCAAAACATAAGAGAACATACATTAGTTTCTTCTGCACACATCTTAACGCATAACATAATGCTTAAATATTTCTATTGTAAATCCAGCTTTACTTCACATGACGCAGCTCACGCTGCAATACGGTGTGCAGGTGTGTATTAACACAGCTAAATCAATACATTTCTCTGTTCATAGTATATAGTTGTTACCAAGCTTTTCGTGTATTCTGGAATGTTTGTCGTCTCATAGCCTACAAATGGATGACAACAATTTACAAACACTATGTACAAATTGGAATGATTTGTGACAGTAGGGCATTCTGGTGTGTTAACTTTGTGGCATATTTACATAATTATAATTTACTTTTCATAAAGTAGTTATGTTCTGTGTGCCCCATGTTTTTTTGAATGAATAAATACTCTTTCGTTAACGACCATTCATTTTGTTTGCACAATTATACTATACTAATGAAATACATTTATAACATGTACGACCATCTTCGTAAGAAAGATTGTAAATTCATACAGCAATCGATAGAATCATGCAGCATCATACAGCAATCAATTTGTTTAACGTGGGTATTTTCTCCTTTTTGTAGCATTCCCCCACCACTTAATAATGTTAATTGTAATATGTTAGTATAATACTAGAAGTATGTAATGTATCATAGTTTCAAAACAGTTTTTCTTCCGATATTTAAAAAGGATTTAAGAAGTTTCTGAAACTTGTAAATGGTAGGCAAAACAACTAACAGGGAACAGGGGTACAAATGCATCCAAATTTTATATGTAGGTGCTTTGTGGTGCATCCAAAAAGTACAACGATTATTTCCTTTTTCCCCTAAAGACTGCATTGGTTTAGATTTTAACGTATGAGTACTATAAAAGTATGGGGAAATGATACGAGTAATGGCACTGTTTATGTATAGAAAATCAGGTATACGCTGTTCACGGTAAAGTGAGCATTTTTGAGGCCCTAGTTACTTTTTCCTTTCAGTCACTGTTCATCGTATGAGAGAGAGAGACGGTAGATGTATATGTGGCAACGTCGCCCACATTTCCTAAGAACACGCCACGAAAATGGACTAGTGCAACGTAGTGTTCACACCCTCAAACTACAGCTGGAGTGGTCAGAAAATTTAACCTGGGGAAGTTCACTCTAGGTATATCTTTAATCAATGATAACACGGGTCCAAGTTATGTCTCCCAACAGCGGCGTTATATTGAGTTTTTACATCAATAACTCTTTTTGTTTTTACTCAATAAGACACACGCTGAAAAATACACTATGCTGCACTTGTGAAACTGATTACCGCTCACATAAAACATACGTGGCATTTGAGATGTCTTGTGCCGATGAAACATATTTATACATCAGCAATATGATTTTATTCTTAAATGTCTGTACGTATTAAAATAAAATCTATGTATTTTTGAATGAACCGCTGCACACATTTTTTTTCATTAACAAGAGATTATTATACTTCTGGGACATAATTTCATTCTTAATATACTATTTACATTTTAAATTTAATTCATAAATAATTTAGTGTTTATGTCGCAGACTATTAAGAATCAATGTAATCTGCTTGGTAAAACATTGCGCCGCTCAATGATAACATTTTTTGTGACAAGGGGAGGATAAATTTACAGTAATTGGGTATTACTTTATCCAGAAGATGTCTTATTAAATGAAATCAATTTTTCATTTAAAAATAGTGTGTTTTATGCCAGATAAAAGAGTTTTTTTATGCCAGTGATAAACACAAACTTCGTCGAGGATTTAGGGAGGGGGAGAAGTATGCCTCTAGTGATTACCAATTTACAATTTAGGCAACAAACCTTCTGGTTTCACTGCATTTTTCACACCCAAGAGGGGGGGGGGGGGAGGGGAACCCAAGGACATACAAACATCATTATCTGCTGCCTGCAAACTACCAAATACGTGGCAATGTTAAGAGAGGGTATAAAATTTCAGCTTTCAGTATTTATTTTTAATTTGCATTGAAGCTTTACTAGTACTTTTATGACAAAATGTTTTCTACATTTGCATAGCCTCTCTGTGGAAACTGTCATTCCAGGATGGAAGTTGTGCAAGTCCCTCAATCCTTTACATACAGAAACACACTAAGCGTTCAGTTAGTCACCAGTCAAAAGTATGAACTTCACATCACATGCACGTGTGTATTAAGAGGTTAAAAATTAAAAGTGTGAACAGACTGACCAAGACGACTAGCATATAAATGGGCAGTAAGCATACAACACGTTGGACAATATTGGCACACTAACATGCCATATATTTTTGAATCAGCAAAATGACAATCAAACTAGAAAAAGTAATTAAATAACATGTAGTTTTAAGCATTAAGAGCACAATAAATAGCTACAGGAATTTCCAAATGCTTGTCGCACAGCACGAGTGCTGGTATTGTATGTTAAGACCGATATTGCGCTGAGCCAGCCGCGGAAGACCTTTTGTGGTTTTGCTTGTCCACAGTTCTTGGAAAAGGAGAGCGGCGCTGGATTGATGGGGGTGGGGTGGCACTGCGAGATAGTCAGGATCAGTTTTCCTTGCGAACACTGCGGTTTGCTCCGAATGTATGGTTAGATAATAACTCATAAATGGTGAAAAAAAACCCACGCATTATCAAAAGTAATGTTAGAGGTAGATTGCACTTGTCCGTACTAACCGTTATTGCTGATGGAAGTTGGCCTAAACAGTCCTTTGGGAAGAATTACAGTTCTCTTTTGGGTGTGGTGAGTAACTACTTATCGTTTTGATTCATAAATTTTAAACATTCCATAATGCTAAAGATACAGGCAAATAAAAACGTATACGCAGACAGCATACAGCTTTAATGTGAGCTAATCATTATTTAAAAAAACTTAATGAAAATTTAAGAAATAAAAATTAAGTATGCACAGTGTACTAGGAACATTACAAGCTGCGTTTATGCAATATTAGCCACTTTGTCAGCGTAAAAACGCATTATGTAGATACAGATATGACATTTTACATATTGCCAATTGTGGCTGCACTCACATAAAAAAAAAGTATATGCTACACTAACGAAACGCTAGCAAGCTGTGCATAAATTTCAATAAAATTAATGTATCTTTTTCAAACACTAAGTAAGGTCATTTTTTAAAAGTATGTAATGCTATTCACTGCAGACATATTTTGTAATTTGTGCTTTTAATGTATTTGTCGTTATAAAAAGTTCTGTAAACAAATGATAACGTCTCATGTGGTAACTTGGCCATTTAAAGGTATGTTTAATTTCAGGCTAGCGTAAATGTTAATGTAAAACTAATTGTTGCTTTCCTTCTAAAGTAACGTACGTGTCATTTGTGTTAAGTTTTCTGTAGTTTAACAAGCATACAGGGGAAAAAGTGCAAGTAACACAATCTGAGGTCTTCAGAGCTGCTTAATGAAATTAGAAATGAGATGGATATTGAGCAGCACCAGGAATGCAATTTTGTGGTGTGTGTGTGGGGGAGGAGTTCCCCGAGAAAACCCATGGACTAACAGAATCGTCCATGCACAATTCCCCACAAGCGAAAATCTGGCAGTGACACCGCCAGGGGAACGAACCCGGAACGATTTGGTTGCAGGCGAACGCTCCGCTCCAGCAGTCGCTCAACCACCGCGGCTCTCATGTAACGCAAATTTTTCTTGCGACATTTCTATAGTATACACTACACTTTGCCAGGATTTCCCGCTTGCGCACTTCAGTTTGCCATACACATATACGACTCGCTAAGGACTGTAAATGTAGCTACCACATGTAATTAACGTTAAAATACCATACAACAAAACAATTTGCAGTATGTAATAGTTTCATAATTTATATGCATTTGTGCTGTAAAATCTATGAGGAGGGAGGGAGGGAGGGAGAGAGAGATAGTTCTATAATTCACACAGGCGAAAATAAATTTACTCTGCATGAATCAATTACCGGTATCGCAGATTTTGTAAAGAAAATACTTCTATTTCAAAGTCAGTGTTTGTACAATAACAGTAAGTTGGACAAGCTATTGTATTCCATACAATGAAAAGTATACAGCTTTTAAAATAATTTTTTTGGCTACGAAAATTTTCATCATTATTTTTTAAAATGTAAATATGAGTTTTTACAGAGTGCAGGTAACATGCTCTACAAACTATTACCACCACATAAGAGAATTTTTTTATTCACAGATCTATGGGAATAAGAACACACTTGTGCCAGAACAGTCAATGAAATTTTGCTTCAGCATGCACTTGACATTAAGGCTCACATGAAATGCCACGCGCGCGCACACACACACACATTATATATATATTCTTTCCAAAATCTCATTTAATTGCTCACAAAAATTATTTGTCTGGTCAAGATACGTTTTATAGCTGTCTGGATAGTTTGAGCCATAAACTAGAAAACCGTTATATGTATTTTTTTATTTGAAATTCACATAATTTTTGTACATATTTTCACAAACCTAAGCAGAATATAAATGGAAGAATCTAATACCCTATCCACAGTATTCAAAAATAGGTTTCTTAATACTTTGGTAGCATCACCCAGATTTGTGTAAGTGGGAATCGTACCTGGATGATGCCGTTATTTGGCGCCTTTTCTCGGGTCAAGTTGAAAGGTTTGGATGGTTCTCTGTGGTCTTTAGAGCTAATGAGGGGTGAATGATGTGGATATGGAGCAGCGCTGAGCATGGAGGATGGGGGGAAATAGGAAATCCCAGAGAAAACTAGCAGACATACGGCATCATCCCGGCACAATTCCCACATGCGAAAATCCGTGGACTGACCCAGCCAGGAATCGAACCCGGATCATCTTGGTGGAAGGCGACAGCTCTAGCCACTTGACCGTGGACCCGCTTTTCTCGGGGTTCTACAGTTTTCCCACCCTTCATTTCAGGCGCTGCTCACCTCATGCCATCCTTCAGCGGATTGCAAGACAATACATCTTTAAGAGCAGTCCAAACATCTCAAATCAACTTAAAAATACTTCCTGTTATAAGTAATATTTTGACATAAGTTGTAATTTCAAGCAAATAAATTTCCAAGTAATTTATTGCTGTAAATTTTTTGCTTCGCAATACTATACAAAAGTACACATTCATTCTGCCTCAAGTCATTTACATTTAAGAACAGTTCGAAATGTTTCAAACATGCATGTACTCAATAACTGAGCTAAGGTTTTGCTATAGTTATACCTGGCACTGTAAAGCTTCTTAGAATACGATATGCTGCTCACATGTTTATCGTTTTATTACATGTCAAAACTGCAATTACGAAATTTAGAAGTTCGTTGAACGAATCTAACCTGCAGTTATTAATAAAAGTATTTAATCACAGTAGGATTTTTTCTATCTATGATACTGTCTAATTGTCGCACATCAGCATATTTTGATACGAAATGGCATTTGCGAGACACGAAAAGGGCGGAGGACAGGGATTGCGATTGTCAACTCGCCTGATTCCCGCTGGAGAGCCGGACCTTCCTATCTGCCCCCTCCCAACCACTCCAATTGTCACCAATGCCTTGAACAATGGCAAAGGCGCACGCAGCAGGAAACAAGACCCCTCAAATGGTCAGCATTATCTACTCCGCTCGTTTCATGCTGAAGGGGGGATAGGATAAGTGTCTTATCTTCCGGCAGCGAGGTGGGATATTTCAGGCTCAAACATGATGTTGCAGTGCATTACGCATATAAATCGCCTTTGTGTAAAAATAATTCTTCCTATAAACCATCTACTATGAATGAAGGTGACACGTAACTGTTTTGGTTTTTATTTTTTTGAAATTCAGATTACTTTATTTTCCGCAACTTATGAAATTTGCTCTAATATATCCCTTTCAATTATTTAAAATTGTATATGAATCAGAATGTAAATTTTTTTTTTGAAAACAGGCAATCATAATTTTAGCTTACCTTAATAGCATGTAAAAATCTTCTTCTTCTGCATAAACATGTTTGACCTCTATTTGCTGTCACATTGACCTCTAAGACAACTCTAAATGATGCCCATCATCACCCTATTAAGGCTGTAAATGATTTTATAAAAACAAAAAACCCAACAAACATTTATAAGTTGAATTTAACATTTCCAAAATGAGTCAAATCACTGTATGTAAAATGAATCTGTTGCAAAATCACTAATGCTTACCAAGCAGTAAAAATTTCACTTACAGATTTCAAGTGTTAACATTAGAATTGCTTAAATCCCCTAGCATAAATTGTGCATTGAATACAAAGTGGCCAATCATGAAACTATTCCACCATGAAAAGTGCTTGCTAAGGATGCTCCCTTTATATTTAGCTGTAGACATATTCACTTAAATATTCAGACAACACGAAAATGTAGTCTGCAAGGAAACCAGAAAAAACCTTGCCATGAGTAGTGCCATGCACCAGTCTAATAACAAAATTTCTATCAATACTAGAGAGAGAAACACACAAACACACCAAAACAAATTTTGGTCACTCTGTTGCATAAAAACAAAAATGAGAAAAACAGAAACAATATCATGACAAAAATTTATTTGAGCTAAGTAGAGATTTAGGCGGCTCTTAACCATGAGATCTTGAGGGCCGATGAAGGTGAAATAAGGTGAGAATGGAACAGTGCAGGAATGCAAGGGCAGGAGAAATGGGATATCTCAAGAAAACCAGAACACCAATGGCATCGTTCAGTACAATTTCCACTTGCGAAACTCCGGGAATTAACCCGGTTCACCTTGGAAGGAGGTGAGCTGTCTAACAGTTCAGCCACTGCGACCCCCAACTAAACTATTGGGAATGTTATTTTGAGATATGGAAATCTGACCTTACCAATGTGAAGGCAACTGTTGCAGTCACAGTGTGAAATCAAAAAGATCAAGAAGTCCTTCATTTGTGTCCAAGCTGAAGTTGTAGTCAGACTCGGAAAGAGGTGGCTCCAAGGCAAGGAATGGTTCGCAGCCTGCACCAAAGTCGGAGATGTCCAGCACCGAATCATTTTCTGGGAACAAACAAACAGTTGCACACATTACAATGCATGATTACAAACATTTCAGGTTAATATTTTCTAAAACAGAAGAAAAGGAACAGGAAAGACTCTGTTCTGCTAAGTGAAGTTAATTTCCTATATTTACGTAACATTCAGACTTATTTTATTAGGCCTAACAAGTTCATATCAGAATTTTTGATGAATACATGATTTATTTGAAATAAATATAGATACAGTATTATACAAACAAGTTAAACAAAAGTTTTCAACTTCTCAATGCAATATTTTAGGTCAACTTATGAAGCACACCAATATGTGCACAAATACTGATGCTACTCAGTAATGAAACTGAAATACACATAACATTTCATTTAGTATTGCTAAATGAAAATACTTCGACCAGACATTTTAAGTTGCAGGGACACTGGACGACTTGCTACTACATGCACATTTGCCCAAAAGATCTTCTGAACCATAATTATTGGCAATTTTCTTGTACTCGTCGTGTTTACATAAGTGTTTTCTCATGTTACTAGTTGTGCAACTAACTACAACTCGTGAAATAACAAAATCCAAACACTGAAAAATAATACCGGTAATCCTGGTATTACTAAGGATCCTGGTCGAGGATCCTTTTGCTCACACTACTCCAACAGTATCAACGTGTGCAGCGGTGGTCATTCATCGGTGACTGCCAGTTTGTTTTAGTGTTTCGTCTACGCAGACATTTACAGGTTTATATAGTGTGTGGTAGATTTTCACGTGCTTTTGTAGCATTCTTGCAACAGTATACACATAGTACTGAATGTTAGAAAGTGCGCAAAAAAGAAAACAAGTGCAGTTTTCCCATTAAAGCCGCGCCACACAGCACATAAAGTGATGCCGGAGTGTAGTGAGGCAGCCAAATACTGATAATGGTGATCTGCCTCATTGCAACCATCAAGATAAAAATGACTGGTTTACTGTGAGTTTCAATTATCCGACTCTCTCTTCACCTACATTAACGCCGATAATCGATGTTCTAGTGTATTATTATATTAATTCTTTCACTGTCGAACCATAATTGAATTGTCAATTCCGGTCAATGTGCGCGAGTTCGGTACAGGTTCAGCTTATTTGGAAAACCAAAGACATTTGCTGTGCAACATAACCTCAAAAAATTATGTGAAAGTGGACAAGGATTTTCAACAACTAACCATTCTACTCTCGATTATTCAATACCTATAATTATCGAGGTATCGAGGAATCGACTGACATCCCTAATATACACCCCTCTCCAATAATTAAAACTGTGCTTATGTACTTGACAAGATAAGAATACTTGGGAACTTTTTCCTTAAAAAATAAGTTTTCTATCAAAATATTGGCTCAAAAATTAATTTTACTTTTATTCTGGGCACGTGGGGAAAAAGGAAAAAGAACTTGGAGAGGGGGGGGGGGGAGACGCTTAGCAGGTATTGTAAAATATAAGGTTTGCTCGGGAGACCTGAGCTTTCTACTACTTCTGCTCTTTTACTGCTCTTTCCCTGCTCCTTTTCATTTTGAGCGATCGTTTGGCCGGAAGTGTTTTCTTTTGATGGCTGTTCAGACGTCAGGAGCACTGCTCCTGTTCTTGCGAAAAGCAGGAATTTTCTGCTCTTGCTGTTGAGGAAGAGCAGTAATGAGATAGAGGGCAAGAAATAAAGGTGCCAAATTTGTGTGTTTATAGCCTGGACTACGCGATAGAGCTAGTTTTGCTTCAAAATATTTTCTGTCGCGTTTATTTATTTACGAATATATTTGGTCATCCTCTGAGAACAGCATGTAAAGGTAATTGTAGATAATAATGATAATATTACGTCCATCCATGAAAGAAAGTGTTATGACAGTCACAGTGATTATTAAATACTTGGCAAACCAATCACAGGCCAATTTGAATTGCCCCTAATAACCAATACCATTGGCAATAACTTAGTTTTTGTTTTATCACGCGTCGCAAGGTTAGGGTTATGTCGAAATTACAACTGTCATTGCATAGCCCATTTTACAGTATTTGGTGCTAGTAGGGTTACCAGGCATCCTCCTTTTTTTGCCACGTCAGAACTGTCCGTCGCCCTTCAATGCCATACTCAATCAAGTTTAAAATTACAGATAGAAGATGATGTGCTCAGTGGATTGGCAGTAAACAGTTCAGTAGCTTTTGGCATTCGGTTGGTAGCAGCAAAGAGCGGTGCGCTTTTTGCTCTTTCCTGCTCTCAGAAATTCTCAACTTGCTCTCGAGAGTAAAAAGCTCAGGTCGCCCAAACAAACCTATATATTAGCTACTCCTTACTCCCCTAACTTAAAGCCTGAAGAAAAAAGAAAAACTAACAGCAATTGAAAATGAACTGTAATAACTGAAAATGTGTAATTAAAAATTTATATTTATATATATATTATAAATATATATTATATATATATATATATATATATATATATATATATTTAATGCTGAGGAATTATATACTAGACAAGCAGTATCCCATGCAATATCAATATCATCTACATTCTTTAAAAAAAATTTTCCCGGACCAGTTGAGGTCTGTTTTTGTATTAATTTCTTCTAGGCATGTGCAAAAGTCTTTTTTTAAAATGTGAAGCGGAGTTGAAAGGAAACTTACATTTAGAAGAAAAATCAAAGTGAATGATTCCAAATTTATATGTTAATTTATAGTGGGCTACAGTTTCCAAGTTTATTCAACTCATTTATACTGTTACTGCCTAAAAAACGTATCCCTACTAGACACTGAGCAATGAATTAAAACATATCCTAATCTTCGACTGCTAAAAATTGGAAATATTAAAATACCAAAATCTGCAAAAAAAGTAATGATCATATGTAAACACCCGATTAACCTTGTTAATCAGGGCCAGAAAAAACACGCATAAGCAAATTTGTATTTCTTGGCTCTGAAAATCGCGACAAAACAGTACATATTATACATTTCAAAGCAAACACAAATCACGCACTGTATGTGCAGGATTTAAAGTGCATGCTACTTAAACTGACATTTATGTTGTACTGAGTATAATTAATTCACGGCGCATCGAGTATACACAGCCTTTCGCCAACGCCAGGCGAGCGTGTTGGGCAGCCAACACGGAGAGATAGATATGCGGTCCGTAGTAGGTGCATGTCACTCAGATCCGTCCTTTACATGATAGTTAGTTGACAGTTTAGAATGCGATGCAATACGGACTAGACTATAAAAGGACTTTAAATTAACCTGGCATTTAAACAATAATGTACAACCCCCATAAAAATAACCTTTCAATACAAAAGCTTATTAAAATTTTACCGACTTACAATCACACACAAAAGTTTAAAATCTCTGAAATGTTTTTTGTTAACATTTAAACATCATGCTCAAATTGTTTTTATTATTTCTAACTTTTTCGTGATACTTTAAACTGTCCTTTTAAGCTTTATTAAAGTTGCGAAAACGAGTGAACAATGACCCGGGGCGGCATCCGATAAACTGGAAAGACGGGTTTCTTCCTGGCGTCGTGGCAGGGGTAACTGAGGCAGTGTCTGAAACTGAAATGGTGAATTTGTTATTTTGTAATTTCGGAAGTTTCACTTCAGGAGTTGTCGACAGTCACTTGTTTAGCACTCGCGATGACACATTTTTACATAACCAGTGAAAAATATTTCTACAGTCATCACTGGGATGCTGCGCACACGTTAATAAATAAGAAAATAACAAGTTATACGATAACGACTTCAAAGAAATTTGTTGCGAAATAGCCGAACCGTAAGCCGAAAACGGGTTAAGCGAAGCACTATTAAGCAGGAGTGTTCTGTATTTAGATACCTACAAATGTTATAAAACTACCATATGCTATATGCAGTCCATTTTGATGCCACTACTTCACAGCGATTTCAGCGGATGGCTTTCTATTAACATTTGGCCTCTTTCCTCCTCCAAGGACCCTTGTAAATGTCATGCTAGATATAGCCCATTTACGCTTTCTTCAGTCTTTTGGAATCGAACCTAGGCGTAACATGTCAATCTGGTTTGTCCTATCACTTGTATTCCAAAAATACATAACACTGTGATTAACTGTAAAGTACTGTATTTTTGAATAACAAACTTTTCTTAATATCTTCTATAACTTGTAATGTTTATTTTGTATTATATAAGAGATAAAAACAACGAGAGCAACGGTGTGTTGGCAACGGCTAGTAAGAAATAGTTCTCAGTTCGATATTGTTTGAACATAGTTTTTTGGCATGCTCTTTGTAAATTAAATATTGCTACTGAAATATTTCAGAATTTAGGAAGCCCCGATAGAAACACATTGCTACAGTTGAAAAATAACAGCGTAAAATAACGTACGTATGCCATAGTGAAGCGGTGTTTGTTTTCTCAACCGACAAAACTGTAGGCTGGGTGGAGCTTATTGCCCTCTCTCCCCTCCCTCGCGGGAAATTTCCCACCGCTCATAAACAGAAATTATACATGTTTCATACTTATTACAGCAAAAGAATGATTTTTGATTCTGAAACTTACAACAGAAAAGAGATATGTGCAGTAGTGCTAGTCTATTTCAAAATCTGGATTTGGCTGCCCTTCCAAATTATTTTTCGACTTAACTAATGTGTGTCCTTTAACGTGTCGTATTAGTCCTTGTTCACCGCACAAGTTTAATATTTGCTATTTCACGGTTTCCAGGACTTCATCGTTAGAGCATTCATTTTTCAATGTTTGTTGTGTAAAATTTTTGTCTATTGAAGCTTTGTCATGAACCAAACAATTATATAGGTTACATGATATATTCATATATGTATATGTATATATATATATATATATATATATATATATATATATATATATATATATATATATAAAATACACACACATATATCATGTGTTATATACATCAAATATGTTACATATTTATATATAATACTATACATGTTACTTTCAGCAGTCCTGAAATGTAAACATTGAGATATTAACGTGTGGCAATCACATGGCGATGTTTGTTTAAATGCGGCGGGAGGATACATAATGGGCAAGAAAGTAGAACTTTAGCAGGGCTTTCAAAAGTGGTCACATTATCGTGAACGTGCCTATAGTCAATTAACTCACACTCATCATTAACACACTTTCACAGCCTGTCTGTCATCCTATGCTCGATGCAGCACCTACTCATCCACTCAACTTCAACAACTCCTAACTCGGAGGTCCGTCACATTATTTATACTCTGCTGGCCTTTACCTGGAAAGTTAGATGCACAACAAGTCATACTGACAACCTAGGGCAGTAAAACCACCAGAAATTTCTTCAGAAATATACATGAACTCAATACAACCAAGGTCAGCAGTGCATGCCGCAAAAAGGATTACTGTGTCAGCTCGTTTCTCTTAACAGATACAAAATGGGACCTATCCGGTTTATTGTTCACCTGTCATTAAACACTTCATTGACTTGTCACCACTGCTATCATGTAACTGTCTTTCACTTCTACTTGCTCATGCAGGACATGAAGCAGCGAACGTATAACAATATTATAGAATATGGCAGATGTCAAATTCAACTTTGAAAAATTAGTAGTTGTAATAAATGAAAGTGGAGTGAAGTGAAGAGATTTCGGTGGCTCTTAACACCCGAGTCTTGAGAGCCAATGAGGGTGACTGAGGTGAGTATGGAGCAGCAGCGAAATGAAAGGGAGTTTTTCTATAAAAGCTATACAGTTCCATATGGTGTCCTTAGAAAGTTTATTGCATGTAGTTTTTTTAGGATACATTAAAGAGTCCTGAGATGGTTTGAGTCATTACAAAAGCCACAGATAAATCTGTCTGTTGGTTGTAAATTTTATTGTGCAAATGATAACATTGTTGAAGCAAAAGGGGGAGAACATTACTCGCATAACAGTTCACCATACTTTGGCTAGAGAAAAGCACTATCAGTTTTTTATGCACACAGATCTAGCTCCTTACTCCTTCATATCTCCTGTAATCATCCCACTGCCAAGCAGTATCTCAGGCCACCTCCACACAAGCGGTACCCCACAGCGTGGGTAAGCATAAGGTTAATGAAAGGTGCTTTTTCTACACTCTTCACTGAACTCTGTGAAGATCAAGTGAAGTTTTGCAATTACTCCAGAATATAGGAAAAAAAACCATTTGACAGATTTGCTGCAAAGATAGGAGATTGCATACATGGTCAGGATGCAAATATGAGAACAGTGATTGGATCAATTGAAATGCTAGCAGCAACACCAAAGTAACATATAATACATTAATTAAGTAGAACCCGTAGTAATAATGCAACTAAACAATGTTTATGTTTATGGACACATAAGTACACAAACTCACTAAAGGCAAATAAGTAACCATGTATAAAATTGAGACAAAACATAAAATAGAAAATAATGACACATTTAAATTATTATTGCCTGGAAACAATCAAATCGATTCACTGCTCAATGATTCATCGCTCTTGACTGCATTTTGTGTTAGTTTGCGATAGTGTGGACGCCAAGGTGTCATTGTAAATGACGGATTAAGATTTCTGAAGATGCGTTGTTGTAGGCTGAGGTAATGTGGATTGGTGAACGAATACCTGGTCCGGATGTTGATAGTGAGGACTACTGGTTAGATAGTAATAAGCATATTGTGGAGATAGTTGGTACTGGGGATGTTGACATTTAAGTGATCTAGCCCTA
This sequence comes from Dryococelus australis, assembly GCA_029891345.1. Classification (NCBI taxonomy): domain Eukaryota; kingdom Metazoa; phylum Arthropoda; class Insecta; order Phasmatodea; family Phasmatidae; genus Dryococelus; species Dryococelus australis. The sequence goes on from CM056994.1 coordinate 199,649,004, forward strand.
ATCCGTTTCACCGTTCACCATAGCTCACACTTCCGTCTGCAATTCAAGTTGTTCATAGACAGTGAACACCTCTATAGCAGAGCATAGCGACTCAAAAAATGACAAAAAGGGATTTGTATTTTTTTTGGAGTTTCGGTGTTTGATGGGGATCAACGTGTTTATGAAAGTGAGTGAACTCTCTTCAACCGATTGTTGACTAGAAGTGGTTGCAGTTTTCTTCTTTACTTGAGAGTGCATACACACACAGTCTGCTATGCTGAACACTATCTCCAGACTTAATCTTATTCACTGTTCGCATGAAGTTGACCAGTATATTCTTCCATTTATTCATGGCTGAATGCCCTATAACAAATAATTACACATTGTATGTACTTGATTGCCTTTACATAGGGAAATATATAACATATTTACAAGTAATATCTAAATGGATGTTTTGATATCCTAATACTGTAAACCGAGTCTACTTTGAACACGCTGGGGTAATTGAACACCACAAAATATTGTTTTGGTGAAATGTTATAAAAGTAATAGCGAACTATAGCTGTGTATTTTATATTGTACATGTTCTCTGCCTTGGTGATGATTGCCATCTCTTTACAGGTTGCACTAAAATACTTATTTCTAGCTGTTCAGGTTAACCCAGCATGTTCAAAGTAACCCTGACACGTGGTACCGTAGTGTACACAAGATATTCGGTTTAGAAAATTATTCTACAATTTCCAGACTAGCAAGATTCTACGTGGTACTTTCCCTCTCTTGCAGCTATCTCGGTAGTGGCTGTGCTCTTGGTGATCTACACTACTCATACTGGATCGGCTATTCAAATCTTAGCTACATTGTACGAAAAGTATGTGAAGCTGTATACAATATTTTACGTGACGAGTGTTTTCCAGTATTCACCAAGACTAGGTGGATAAATATAGCATCAAGATTTTTTCACCAAAAAGATTTCCGTAACTGCCTGAGGGCGGGGGACAGGAAAAACATTTTCATCATCAAACCAGTTTACAGTGGATCATTGTTTTATAATTATGAAAACTACTACTCCATTGTTTTGGTAGTTTACAACACAAATTACAAATGTTTGTATGTAGATAATGGCTCTTAGAAGAAAGATTCAGATACATATAATTTCCAACATTGTATTTTCAAAAGGAAGTTAGAATGCAATGAACTTAATATACCAGCAGGGCAACCATTGCCAGGCATGACTTGCTCAGCCATAGACTTTATTCAACATTAATACCTGTGAAAATATGAGATTTCTAGATAATTTTAAAAACTTATAAAAGTTTGCACGGACCAGGATTCGAACCCGAAATTTGCACTGGACACACTATCAGTTGCACTAACACAACAAATGCTTTGTGGGGGCAGAATAAGTGGTGTATATATATATATGCTAACCAATTACATTTTTTGCGTTATTTCTAATGGTGGAAATACTATTTGCAAAATAACTTAAACGTGTAGGTTGCCTTATTTTTACATAAATAATTACATTGAAGTGTATAATAGTCTGGACGTGTCAAATAGTTTATGAACGTTCGTCATAGTACCCACTCGGCAAAATGATATGCGTTCTGCACATGTGTAGGTTTTGTTAGCGCCACAGATTATTTCAGCAAAATCAGAGCCCTAAGATTAAGGCTTCGGACGTGGCTTAACTAAGGCCTTAGCGGTCATTATAACATTTTGGAATACTGATGAGGCCTGGGTATGATTTGAGCTGTACCAAAACCCTTATAAAAATGTTCTGGAATACTGGCCTCAGTCCATACGAGACACCGGAGCACATCTAGAATACAACGTTGGCAGTGTAGCCTTTCTACAGGGCACGAAATCAGGTGTGGCTAGAACAATACTTCATTTGGGCAGAATTTCCCTTACTGGTATACTGGAGCTGTGCTTTACGGTTTGAGCCCATACAGCAGTAAATGTTTGTCGTATAAGAAAAAGGAATTTAACTACAGACTTAAAAGAGGCCAATTATACGTTGAGTGTTCTTTGGCATCCTAAGTAATAAATGGAGAATATGATACAGGACTCCGAACATTAAATATAATTAAACATTAAGCACCATTAAAACATGGTGTACTTTTCACAGTTATGTGCTTAGCAGAGATGGGTACAATATTGAGAACACCGAAAGTGTCAGCGTTTTCGGGGGTAATGTAGATAGACCCACAGTAGTTCACGGTGGGCGCTACTTGAATGAGATAAGGGATATTTGAGCAGATTATTTTCTAAGTGATATTGTAAACTTCTATGGCAAGACAGTTATGTGTAACCCATACAGTACAGGGCAATATTCAATCCAACACAATTGATAACTAACAACATACACATGTAATTATGACTAAATAATTTAACATTCAATAGTTAGTCATATGTTACTGGATGCAAGGAATTTCAGAAATTAAGCCATGTTTGTCTCCTCTGAAAAAAATGTTTGGACGCAATCCAAGTTTAGTGATTTGAACAACTTCCATAAATTGGTTAAAAGGCATGAACTCAGTAAAGCACATTTAGTATTACACATGTCACTGAAACAGTTTGATAAAACTAGAATTGAGTTCTGTTTGACTGACCAGTTCAGGTTAAATGCTGAGGAACACAACAAAAAAGAAAAAAAGAATAGACATATATTGAGCCATTTAATTGAAGTTACCTGTGTCTTGGCCAAGCAGGAATTAGCTTTCAGGGGACATGGTGATTCTTCAAATTCTCTGAATAGGAAATTTTGTTGAACTTGTTTATACTTTTGGAAAAATGGTCAGTAATCTGAAAAGTCGTTTAGAGAACTCCACAGTTTTTTTCTGGTCTGTCAAGCAACATACAAAATTATTTGATTCAGTCTGTTTGTATGTAGTGTTACAAAGAATCAAGATGGAAATCGAGAGAACTTTGTTTGTAGGAATAATATTGGACGAATCAACAAAATGAGCAAAAAATCGCAGCTAACCACCCTTTTGTGATACATTAATTCAGAAGGGGCAGTTGAAGAATGTTTTCTAGGCTTTAGTGATGTTAGTTGTCATTCGTCTGCTAGGGCCTTATCAGAGCAAGTGTTTCATGTTTTAAGTGATTTCAAATGTTATGAAAAAATTAGTAGCACAAACATATGATGGTGCAGCAGTAATGACAGGTGAAGTAAATGGCCTTCAGTCACTTTAAAGAGTGAAATGCAGTGAGGCCATTTTGGACATTGTTATGCCCATAGACTAAATTTGGTTTTATCAGATTCAGTCAACCACATTAAACAGTGCCAAAGGTTTTTTGTAACACTTGCAGGATTTGGAGCTTTCTTCTCTAAGTCAACAAAGAGAACATTTCCTTTAGACCAAGATGTTAAGAAACAATTTCCTAGTGCCTATCCCATTCAATGGAATTTGAACAATAGGCTTGTTGAAACAGTTAGTGAATACAAAGCTGAATAGAAAACATGTTGGGACTAATGACTGAAAATGATGACAAATAGGATAGTGAAACTTTGCTAAGGGCTCTCATACTTTTTCAAGCTATATATATATATATATATATATATATATATATATATATATATATATATATATATATATATATATATATATATATATATAAAACCAAAAGCAATTCTTGGAAGAAAAAAAAAAAGTTCAAGGAATTTCTTCAAAAATAAAGATATAATTTTGATTCAATCTGGCAAAAATTTAGTAAGCATAATGCGTAGCAGAGCTGCACAAAAACAAAATATTGTGAATCAGTCATATTGATGGGGAAGATAGAAAGGCATCTTACAGAAAGTTGTACTTTGAAATTATTGATGTAATAATATCAAATTTAACATAGAGATTTTGTGCAATGGAAGAACTCAGATTTATAGAACCGTCGGACCCTACAAGATTCAAAACATTTAAGAATGTTTTTCCAGAAGAATGCTTTAGTTGTCTGAAAAAAAATTATGGTTGCCATTTTGATTTTAGCAGGTTGCAAAGTGAATTATTGTCCATTTCATATAAATGTGGTAAAACCTGACAGACAATGTGACCAATCTACACACTATGGAAACAGTAAATGCTCTTGTTAGTAAAGTATTGTATCAGCTGATGAATTGCTGCAGAATCCATGTTGTTAAGTTGGCTAGTTTGATGACGGCTTTGGAAGAAAATAGTACTTGGAACTAAAAGTTATAATTTAAAATCTTAATTATACTTACAAAATTTATGGTTTAAATTATGTTTCTATAGCAATATTAAATTTTCTTGGCTATTAGTGACTGGACTTTAAAAACATGTTTAGCATTTATGACAGAGTATGTCGACACAAATAGTAAACGTTTCCAGCCAACGGCTAGCCATGTTTGTGTTTCCACCAGGGAAGGCCGTTGTGCGTGTGCTTTTTCTCATGTTTATTATACGAATACCTTGCTGGTGTTGTCTGAATACTTAATCTGTAGTTAAGTATTTTTTTATTTGATTTTTTCATGCATAGTTAGTTGTACATACCATTGCAGTACATTTTCTTGAGTGACATGTAATATAAATCCTCATGTGTTTACAGTTTCGTTAAAACTGCTCGTTCCACCATTTTACTTACCGCCGTCAGCAATGAAGTGACACGAGTATAATTTACATATGTACGTTTAAGTTTGTTAGTTTCAGGAAATGTGCACAGTGTTGATTTTGGGGGATTGATTCTGCAAATAAATTATTTAATACTAGTGACGAACAAATGTAATTTTAGTGTAAACCTGCAAGGATTGCCTTAGAAAAACATGTTTTTAAGAGGTTGCGAACGTGTTTTGTAAATGCATTTGTAAACCAGTAATATAATTATTGAAATGCACGTGGCCTGAGAAAGCTGCACTTTCCACAACTTTTGTAGTGAGTGAATAATATTTGTTTATTTGTCTGTATCATAAATTCAACGTGTGCAAGGTTAACTTTGGCCAGTGAGTGTATGTATACATTGCTGTATCTGTATAAATATATACAGCTACGTATGTATCAAGTTTTGATTTTTTATCAAAGGAAAATTTTTCTAAGTTAAATAATTTAGATGTTACTTCCATACGAGCCAGATTTTCCCACTGCCCCATCGAAAAAATATGCAACTCAAAATGCCACAAACTCGTAAGAACATCAAAATAATGGTGTCTCACAAAAGATGTTAATCTAAAGATTCCCACTTCACATTCCCCCCCCCCCCCCCGGCCGGCACAAAAAAAAATTAACAGAATCCCAACAAATTTGACTCTGTAATTAAAATATAAAACAGGTTGGAATGTCAAACTAGCTATCCTAAATTAATTACTGGATGGAACTTAGTTAATGTCAGTCAGAATTTTGGTGCCTGCCATGACAGGGAACATGAGGAAGGAGGAAAATGCAAGTGTTCATTGGACTCAAAACATTTGTTTACAAACGTCTTTTTCTTTAGCCGGAAAAACAGCCGCATGGTGGAAGGATACATTGTTGCCGTGCTACTTTTCTAGAACTGTCAAAATTTACCCCACTTTTATGAAATGGACACTAACGGTTGATTACGAAACTAATCAGTTTGCAGTTAAGAGCTGCTCAGAACTCCATCATTTTCTGAAGTCAACTGATCTCGACAAAGTTTTTCCTGAAGTTATTTTCACCATTCCAATTATGATGCATCAGCAGAATGATCATTCTCCACCTTGAAATACATTAAAACTTATTTGCGAAACTTACAAGTTGAAGAACAACTGTTTCCCCTATCCATACTCTGTCGAAAAAACAACTCTTAATATGCTGCGAACACAGGATAAATTTTATGATGTAATTGAAGTACTTGCTTAAAAAACAGAAAAACACATCTGAAGTATAAATAAATAAGTACTCTGCAAATAACGTGTTCATCAACAGACTCATTCAGTAAGTAATTTTATTTTTTAATTGTGTTTTTTGTTTGTGTATTGATATAAGTGTTTCTTAGTTGACTGGGAAACAGGATGTTCGGAAACGTGTGTTATATATGAGGTTCTAGTTTTGAATGAACACATTTGTGAACTTATGACATCGCCGGCACATATATCTTACATGGGTTAGGCAGTTTCACACACAAATGTTTTGATGTTGATCTGTTATTTGGTTTCGTGCTGTTCACTAGCTTTTCCAAGGCAAAAATGTTTAACTATATGCTAATTTTGGTTTTAAAATTTTATTGGGACTTCATTAAGAGTTGTTACATAATTTATTAAAATGACAATACACCAACTTATTTCATGTTGAATATTGACAGCATATAATGTTCCAAAGTATTATACTGACTTAAGGAGAGTATTTTTAAATCAACAAGGTAAATTTGTTGATATGTAACTAATGGTGGCTGCTTTTAGAATTTTCACAATAATGTAGCTTTTATGTTTTGCACAAATCACTTCCCCTTCATAAAATCTCACGCCTTGCCATTGACAACAAGCGATTTGTTAAGTGGCTTCATTCAATGAATAAGTTAATGTGCAATACAACTGTTATATCCAGAACAGGCACTATATGGACACATTATTCTCAGTATTTGAACCGTATGCGATTTTATAATTTAGTTGTTTAAAATGGATACATTCCACAACAATGTGAACAAGGATGATAAAGAAAGAGAACTAGAAATCCAGAAGTGTGACAGAAAAACAAAGATAAAAGACAGAGGAGAGTGATTCACATTTGCATAGGTTATGTTGCGTATCACATTTTTATAGTCATTGAACTAAAATATTTATATGAAAAATACTGTTATAGAATGTGCAACCACTGCATATTCCAATTTCTTTCATACCCTGCAATAATGTATGTTACATTTTTATTTACCAATGACATCTTAGATGTTTTCAGCTATCAACACCTTCATGCCATTGTCTGAATTCAGTGGCAATATTTAGTACTCCACATCACTTGCCCAAATTAATTTGAGAAGGATGAAAATGCATTTGTGTACAAATTTATTTATGGCCATGCACTCACATTGATAATGTTTGCACTAAAGTTTCAAAATGCTTTTATAATATGCAACTTACATATTCTAAATAGCCAATTCCCTAAGCCTCTGGAAAATGTTCTACATTCTGCAGATCTCTTATTCTTATACTCAATATTCTGGTTTTAGGTATGCTGCCAGAGGCCCTTCAAACATGCCCAAGTGTGACCACAACAAACTAGTATCCCAGTGAGCAACACTTTACCAGAAGGACATCTAGTACTTCCATGAATGTTTGTATGGTAATGAAGATAAGTAAAGACAAGGATGCATTTTTAATCAAAACCAAAAATTCAGAGCTCTGAAGGTATATGGAAACCAAAACAAGAAAACATAGTACTTCATTCCGAACAAAACAGGCAGAACGGCTTCTGTGCACAGAACTTAAAAGTTCTTCAAATTGCAAAATGTAGGGTGCAAGAAGCTGTTACTAGATAAAGTAAAATGTTGTACGAAGCACGGGGTAGAAACCACAGATCAAACATGTTTGTTTTAAAGTCTAAAGCAGAAAAGGACTTTCGAGAAATTCAAAACTACTGAAATACATAAATGTAAAAGTAAAATTCAGGAGCGTATATACCTTAGCAGTGACCTAAATATAAAAAATAAAAAAATTTTTGGGGAATGTATCGAGCAGAAAGAAAAAACTCAGATGTCAGTGAAAAAATAAATTACAGTAAACAACATTATAAGACCTTATTATAGAACTTGTAGGTTATAATGAACGCATGGTTGGGCCAAAGTCATTGCACCGTACGACTCTTGGTGCCCACCAGCCAAGAGACACCATCTGGAATTCCACGAATTATGACAATGGCATCAGGTACGATGCATTTAGTTCTATTTCTATCAGAATTTTCCAGTTATTTTTAATGCATCACAGTGTAGTTTTTCAGTACAGTACAGTATTTTTAATTTGTATACTATGAATGTTTGCTTTTTTATTACTGTATATGCTTTTTCTAAGTAAAATACATACATCTCATATCTATTCCCATTGTTTCATTTACGCAAATACAACCATTAAAAACTTATTTGTAACAAAACACACTTTCATTAAAATGGACAACCTTCAGCCCCAATTAGTCCATTAAAATGAGGGTGTATTGTATTTATGAAATTTTACAATACTGGGGTTTGGAACACCTACGGCAGATGCATTAACCTCTTGCACTGAATTCACATACCAGATTAAACAAAGAAAAACGATCCGATAACACAAACGAGGGTACACATTAAAAACTTATTAAAAAAGACCTGTCTATTTCCAGAAATAAGGTGATTACAGACAAATATTTTGGGATATTTGGGATAGATTTTGACCGACCCCCAAACAGAATACATCAAAATTTTCTACTTTTTGCAAGACGTCTGTGTTAAATTGTCTCTAGTAATAAAGTGACACATATTTTAAATTAAATATAAATTAATTTTAATAAGTAGACGTCTTATGAATTAAAAAAAAAAAAAAAAAAAAAAAAAAAAAAAAGATATCCGAGAGGCACATATTTACACCTACCTCTGTCTCCCAAAATGTTCAAACATACACAAGTGCAAGGTTTAAACATGCTAGTCCATGTTCAATCATTTCTGGCATAAAATCAACCAATTTTTGCATGGAATACCAATTTCATTCAGTAGTTATGTGCCCATGTAAGACTATAAAGAAAGGGTAAAAATTTACTTCACCAAAAAAGGCAGTCAGTCAGTCATTGGTACAAGTAAAAGATAAACCAAAAACAAAGCAATATTAAACATAAGGAATGTGCAATAAACAAAAGGTAAATGGAGAAGCAAAAAACAACAAATAGAAAAAGAAGAGGAACAAACAAAGAAATTAATTAATCATGTTGGGTGGTCGTACATAGTACAAAAAAGAAAGGAAGGGAGGTTAAACACACATTAAAATATATTAGTTTGAACAAAATATAACACTTGATTTGTGGTTGTGAAATAACTGAGTCTTTTGCTTACGTTTGTTTCGTCCAGATCAGATTATAAGAATTATAAGATTTAACGAATAGACAAGTTCAGCACACTTGACTGCCTTCAATAAAATAAGTACCCTGTAACAGTAAATTAAAGGGTTTTATATCAGAACAGAAAACGTTATAATTAAAGTTTAGTTAAATAATAGATTGAAGTAAACTGGCTGCTAGCAGATGAAAAATTATTAAAAAGGGTGCCCGCCTAATATTTAAGTTACTTAATTTAAATCTAATAACGTATATCACTTTAGATAAAAATAACTTTAGATTACATTTTTTAGGTGTGTCAAAAGAAATAGGTAAACAAGTACAGTTTAAAAGGGAATTAAGTAAACATTAACAAATTTAATAAACATTACAGAAAAGTTTAAAAATTACATGTGCGTGAAGAAAGTTGGCTAAAAAAAATATATCTTTTCATCCAATTAACTGTCCTGATGGGTAACATGTGTCTGATACGATGCCAGCGATGCAGAGTTTATTTCACATACATTTCCCTGTAGACTGGGGCATTGGAGCTGGAAACACACAGTTCCATCAGCCAGAACGCTCAAAAGGAAACATGTGCCAACACATCAGGAATTCAACCAGACATGGTTAGAATAAACTTGAAAAAGTTACGTTAAGTCGATTGTCAACAAATTGAGCAATGTAAACAACTGGGATTACTCCAATCACTTCAACTCCCTCAAGGGAAAACAGAAATATCCAAAACACACTGAAAGAAGAAGAATAAAAACCACAATACTACATTGCCCTGACCTCTACTCTAAGTGATGGTACTGTGTTTGAACACTAAAAGCAGTAAACTTAAGTCCCAAAGAAAACCTAAACGGTCACCGCATGACGTAAACACGCTGTAACAGTAACAGGTCACAGATGAAAGCAATTCAAAAACGATCAGTGGAAGACGTAGAAGGTGGAACAACAATCAAACGTATAGTATGCTAGATGTCGTGTGCCGTCAACGAGAGGTTAAAGCGTCTAACAGGTCAGCGAGAATGGACAAATAAATGTGAACACACACAGTTTGTTCTGTGCCACCATGCAGCAAGTAACGTCCACGAAGATTGATAGAACAGGTAGCTACGGATGGTAAAGAAAGGAATTTGCAAATGCCGCAATGTACAGCCGGTAATATAAAAAACAATGCCAGGAAAAATGGGCCTGGAAGCCTCTAACAAGATTAATGATAAGAATGATTAAATAGCTTGAATACAAAAATTAAATAATTTATGTAGCCAGATAAACCAAATCTCAAAATATATTAAACATATTTACCAAAGTAGAAAATGACATAAATAAATAACCGACCAATAGACTTCAATTATTAATTAAATAAATCTCAAGATAATTCAAAATAAGAATGAAGGTTATTAATTACTACAATAATGAAAATAATAAAAGTAACGAGATATAAAAATACTTGCAATAGCAGTAACTGACTTAAGTACTGAAAATTAAGTTTCAGAATAATTTTAAAACATATCACTAGCAGTGACACAATAATAAAATCACAGCGACGTATTTTAAAGCTGCATGGTTAAACGTCTTCCGAATAAAATTATATCCCATCCATGTACCTGATCTCCCGCTGTCATCATACACGTTTAAATATTATGCAGCAACTGACTCCAAAGACACTTTTCAAATGTTTCATGCAGGAGAATCTGAGGATTTGTTACAGAAATATTTATGTACATACTTGAATAGACATGAGTATTCTGACAAAACCGATATCATGGAACTGCATCTAAAAAACCTCTTTGAAAACAAAATAATGCACAAGCACAGAGCGCCCATAACTCATGACAAGTGCTGTTTGAGTATTAAAACTGGCAGGTTGTAAAGAAATAAATATTAATGAGCCCATAACTCATGACAAGTGCTGTTTGAGTTATTAAAACTGGCAGGTCGTAAAGTAATAAATATTAATGTGCCCATAACGCATGACAAGTGCTATTTGAGTTATTAAAACCGGCAGGTTGTAAAGAAATAAATATTAATGACTGTATTTATTCACCTCTTTTTCAAAAATTACAAGTTTTTAAAACAAAATTATACTGTCACTTTAAAAGGTGACATAGTAGTCTGCAAGATTCTATTGCCTTGAAGCAATGTTGCTAATATAGACAAAGAGTGACTTCAAACTCGCTGGAGGGAGGGGAGAATGGCCACCACCAGCTAATGGCATGTGCGATCAATAACTTGCCAGGCAGGGCCTATGGACCTCAACCAAGGGACTGTATGAATGTTCAGTATAATTATTTGTTCACACACAAATGCATGCACCATTTCAGTAGACATTTTGATATGCCTGCACACATTGTTACCATTTCAATAAGGTGGTAAATTTGATTTTTGCATTACTCTATCAAAATCAAATGTGCATGTCACGCCAAAACACTTCAATATGAAAAATATTTTTGCCACCTTTTATAGCGGACTCCCTATCAACCTTTTTTTAGGGGACTGTCAAAAACTTTCCACACATGCAGGATTTCAGTAGATGAGTGTTCTGACATGTACATAAATAAAATATAACTTGTAACCTTAATAAACTTCATGTTGAGTATAATGAGAACTGTACATTACCTGTGAATAAACTTTAACCAGTAAAAACAATAAAAATGGGGTTTTTTCAGTAGAGTATTACAGTAAATAATACACTAAAATATTTCACTTCAACACCTTTCAATAAAGAATAAAGTCAAAATACTGCATAATTAAGCCAACCTAAAACTTCCAAACCCTCTGAAAATGAAAATGACACTGAATGCACGCCAAATTTTGAATGTCCTGCGAACACTAAATCAACTGAGAGCACGTGGAGAGATTATCAAATAGCAGTTGTGTTCACAGCTAGTGGAAAGTTAATTTTACACTTGGTAATATAAGTTGCACAATTTTATGCCAGATAGAAATTAAACATCAACTTTACAGGGAAAAAAAACGACTATCTTTAAACATAGGTGAAGAAAAGCACGTGCGCGGCTGAGAGGACACACAACAGTTTCCACTCTTTAAGGTAGATGCAGGGAGGAAGAAAGGTGCTTGTCTGAGAAAGGAAGAAGGGAGGGGGAGAGGAAGAGAATAAAAGGTCGCCACGCTGGTTGTTAGGTAACAGCTTCCCCTCACAGAAGGCATGTGCAGGAAGGTAGCACGTTACACTTACACCACACTACAGAGAAGTGATACTAAACAACGATGTGCAGATGTGCATGATGTATTTCACATGCAGTTACTAGTTGCGTGCATAAACAAAAAGCTTAAGAACAATCATTGCTGGAAATTTTAAGTGAGGTGATGGAAAGATATTTTGATCAACACAATATCTGATAAATGATAAAGTGGATAGCTTTATCATAATTTATATAGAAGTTTTGCAGGAACTACTGAAAACTAAATGTGGATATGGTTTATCGGTACATTGAGAGTCCACTGTAGTAGTGTATGCAGTACACGTTATTAAAACAAAGTGCTCCATAGCTTATGTTGTTCAAAGTGATTATGTAGTGCTTTCTATTTGAGTAAAACACAGCAGACGTGTGTAGTTGATGTAAACATAAGGCTTAAATGACATAGTGTGGCTGTGAATTAGGAGGAAAGGGTATACACAAACAGAAGAATGAAGAATCTACAAAGGATTTTAAAAAATGTTCACTTTAGCGTAAACAGTCTACATAAAGTGCAACAAGCTGACTTTCTTTCTACTCATTTTCAAGAAATTGCAATTCTGTAAAAAAGGTGCAGGTTGTCCACAATCATTCACAAAATCCAGCCAAAAAGTCACTAAATTTGAATTGCCCCCGCCCACCCAAACAAGCACAATTTTGTCAAAAGAACCAAGTGAAATCCAAGTTGTAATAACACAAACATATTGCAAGGGCAAGCCAGTGAGAGTATAAGGGCAGGATAAACTCACAACGATAGTCGTGTATGCAAACATTGGGCTGCCTGAGGGGTGGAGGGTGGGCAGTGAGGCAGTCAATGGCTATTAGCCAACGCTGACCGCCTAGGGGGTGGGGTGGTATCTAGTTTTAGATATGAACTACATCAAGGACAGTGTTCACCAGGAGAAATTCAATATGCAGCAACCAAAAAAGTGTGCCACAAATTTATTTTTCAGTAGATTTGTCTTCTATTTTCTACTTTTTCACATATATTTTTCCCCCCAGATCCTGAAAAAGTTGCTTTAGAAAAATTGGTGCAAAAAATGTGCCGATAGGAGAGATTTTACTGTAGTTACCAATGGATGCAGTTGCCAAAGAAAGAATACTGCAATGATGACCATGCTATCATAATGGATTATATCAACTTGGCTCTGAACAATGTTAAGAAAATGTAAGTCATTTTTCATATCATCCGCCATTCTTTCCTTTCACCGGATATGGTATTTAGTAAAATAGAAAAAATTATTTTTCATAAAGCAATTCATGATCCAAAGTAATATGTTAGCATATAAACTGAACACGAGTTTACCATTTATCTAGGAACCCAATGTTTGGTATATGATTAGAAAGCCATAGCTCAAGATGTCACTAAAACATGACAGTACTGCATCAAAATGGCTTCACCTTGTCAAAAACCTAGACAGCATAAGTGTTTTAATATCTGGAGAAATGCATTACTGAAGAGACCTTGGTAGCTACAAAACATTGAAGAAGTTCAAAAAGTTTAAAACATGTTTTTCTTGTTGTCCAAAAAGGCCACATAACACAATTAAACTTAAAAATTGGTATTAACACAGCTAGATCAGTGAAACTCATAATGTCCAGTGTTACCCAGTCAGATGACAGTAGTTTTAAACAGCACAATCAGGAGTACCACCCTCCCACCCCTCGTCATCCAAAATCTAGTGGCTAAGGACTCGAAAATTTTTATCTGATTATTATGCCTACATAGAGGTACCAATTAAACAAACTTTTATGCTAAAAAGAGTGTCACTGCAGCTTATAGTTTGAAAGATACAGCTACTCCAAGTTGCATTTTTTTGGGGTGACAAGTACATTATGCAAACTATTTATTGATACCATCTAATAATCTCAAAAATTTATTAGTTCAAAATGTGTACGACCTCAAAAAAGGTAATCTTAGATGACCACAATCACAAAAAAGTGACCAAAACGTGACCAAAAACACAAAATTAAAATTACTCGAAAAGTTACTAAATCAAATCGCACATACCTAAAATATATACTCTTGACTCTTCTCAAGCAGCTGGCCACAACATGTGGCAACACTGGTGGTCGCATACAATTGTATTCAAACCAATCCATGGCCGCACACTAAATACCAAGTCCTTTAGCTGCATGCCAGTTGCTTGCTTATACAGCAAATTAAATGGTGACTAAATTCGACAGTGGCTAAGCAAGGAGTATTCTACCTCTGTCTATGCACATTACAATCATGACATAAAGTAAAAACTTGCAAATGAAAATTTCTAAATAAAGATAATAAATATTAAACAAAATGGACATTTCAGGATATAAAATCTTGTCACCCGTTTACAACATTTCGCAAATAAACTTTATTCTCTATTAGGTACAGTACTATGATTAGTGTCCAGAATCTTAATACTGTATAACTACGCAAGAGACCCATGTCATATTAAATAGATACAAGATTCTGACGTGATGCAGCAAACTACATGCAAAACAAATTCCAACAAATGTTTACAGTGAAACTTTCAGCAATTTTACCTGCCAGCTTGTATGTGCAGTCTAGGTATAGCCCATGATAAGCTTAGGAAGTCAGTTGGTAGAAGTAACAGTCAACGCAAAAAATTCTAGGGGAATGTATACAGATATTTAAAACCACCACCAGATGTATTTTCATAATCCATTATAAAGGAAAAGAACACTGCTGAGGGGGAAAAAAAAAAAACCCTCCCCACAGATATGCTAGATTTTTGGTTTTCAACGAGTTTCTGGGTGCTGTTAAGCCTTTTGGCATTGCTGATCATGTTCTTCGTGCACACAATTCACTCCCTCGAGCATAGCCTGAGCAAGCTCAACTTCATGGAAATTTTTACGCGTTAAGCTTTTTTCAGCCTTTCATTCGCCTTTTTGAACAACTTCCAAACCAAAGCAAAATTGTTATAGATTTAAAAACTGCATAACTTTTATATGGCGACAAATAATTACTTACTTGTCTTCTGTCTCATGTTTCTTTACTAGTATTTTCTAGATTCTCCTCATTTTTAATAATTGTTTTTTTTTTTCTTCTGCATTTCTAGTTTAATTTCCTTTCAGCCTCTGCATCAAGGAATTCTTTAATCTTTCTAACCATTTCTACTTCTGCCAGTTTCTTCTGCTCCAAATATGCAGTATAGTGTTTGTGTACATTCTGAGTCATTTTAGTAAATCATTTGTGACTGGTACCAATATAGAAAAACCTGTTTCGACATCTGCACTGCTATGAGAGAGTGAAAGTGTTGCATTGACCACTTTGCTGACATATGGATAGAGAGACATATCAGATGCAATATTATTCTCAAAAAATTGAGCCCAATAGGAATTTATGTTGTTTGCTTCAGTTGTAAGAAAATGAAGGAACTACTGAAATCTCCACTAGTAAAACACCAGTTTTAATTGTCACTGGAAATGCATTACTTATTGCCACAATGTCTGAAAAACTATGATGTGACTTCCATTCTCTTGGATGAAGACGGCACAATTTCTTGAGCAATGGCTTGGTGTACAGTGCTGACTTTGGCATTATATAATTGGATGTTGCAATGTAATGCTTATGGACTTGGTGGAAGAAAATGAATTTTTTTTTCTCAGAGACAAATTTACGTTTATGTTTTCATCAAACATCAATTCAGCTGGGGAAGTAGATTTTCAGTACTCTTAAATACTTCATAATTTTTCTCACCTTCTTCTACAATACTCTGGTTGCATACTCATCCTACTATCACATCTATAATAGATTCAATCTCACTATATAGCGTATAGTAATACTGATGGCTGTTCTTTTTGTAACTATCCAACTGTGTAAGTAAATACACATGCACTTGAAAGCACAAAGAAAATCTCATGGTAGGTTTCTTCAACAGACTCGACACTCCCCTATAACCACTTTTGTTCAGAAGTGTCTTATATTTACATAAACTAAACTCAAAATACTTCTGAAGGGCATTCCACTGCTGAAATCATCTTTTGCCTGAACCTTCAATTGTTTACCACTGAGATGGGCAGTGCTTAATAAAGCAATTAGTTGGGAGACAATGCTCAATTTGAACAATATTGAAATTATTCTATCTAGAGGGCCAATTATTTAAGAATGCAGAAATAGCTATTATTAATGCCATCTGCAATAAGTTAACATTCTGAGACTATTTCTGACGCTAGTTCAGTTTCATTAAGTTGAAGTAGTGCAGTAGAGTTTGTCAACATGGCAGAAATTATCATTTCTTATATTGGATTAGTGACAATGCGGTGACTTAGCGCTTGTGGCTTCTTGCTTCCCCATTACCTCATTTGTTGTAAACGAAAAAGCACAGTAAACAAGTTTGGTAACCAGAAGTTGTATCTGTGTTCTCATAATTTACATGATGCTAAATGTTAGCCATAGCTAATATTTACTACTGAATAAATTTTCTAAAAAAATAAAATGTCCCATCAGTTTAAATTTTTGTAAAATTTTAGGTAGTCACTGTATATTACAGATTACACAATATATAATTTACATATTCCACATTTAATTTGGCAATGTAAACGTTTAGTTGCAAATGCCTGTTGTTACCAATTCAGCTGCAAAAATGTGCCTAATTTGACACACAAATGTGGTTACCAGCAGTTGGGTTTTGCAATTTTTTTACGGCAATTTCGACATATTGATGCTATCTTATTGGTTAAATGAGTCACGGTTGACACTAATTCAAATTGGATAGAAAAATTTTTGATTGCACAATTGCCCATTAACGAAAAAATTAAAAAAAGTATTTCTTTTTGATGAAAAAAAGGACTTTAGGTGACTTGCACGAGTTGCAATCAGCCCTGAAAATGGAACTTTTATTATACATTTAAAACTAAAATAATTAGCTTAAAAAAGTAATACACTTATGAGGTAATTACATCAATGTATTTTTGCAACAAATTTAGAAAAATTATTTTATCATAGTATTACAACAGATTCTGACTACAAGAAGTGCTTTTCTGCAGGAAAATGTATAACTTGAAGTTCTTTGAGCTGAACACTGTTCAATTTGAGCATATATAGAAAGCCACTGATTAACTATTGTCAATACTCAGTTCTTCATTAGTCCTCTACGAACTATAACACTCCTTGAAAAATGTATAAAACAGGATTTTTCAATAATCTGTCGTAGGGCAGGTGTGACAGTATTCAATACCTTATATTACTACAGCCTGAAAAAAAGCCTTTAACAGTTTTCAAACAGTGTGTAGAAGAAGCTATTTCGTCATACATTTGAGGTTGTCGATGTTCTTGTGGGAAAATTTGGGGACTTGGGCACACTTTCTGGTCATTCAACCAGTTGGACTTGAGTGTTCAAAATGATCAGTAATTTATTTTGCAGCCATAACAGTTGAAAAGATTTCTTACTGTGAGGTGGCGGTAACAACAAAGTTAAAATACGTGAACAAAAGTTTTGGTGATTTAAGTTACAATAATTCTTAATGATGTGAGTGAACTGAAAATATTTTTAATGATTTTGTGAGATTTGTAAAGATTTTTGAGGGTTTTAAGAAGATTTTCTAGTGATTTCCTGAGATATCCCGTAATTTTTAAAGAGCTGAGATGATACTCCTATAGCCTATCTGTCGTGATTCCCACAGATTTTTGTATACATACACACACACTTTTAATTTTTAAAGTTTTTGGATCTGTAACAATAATATTGAAAACCAAGATTTATTTTTGTAATGGTCGAACATTTATTTCTATGTTAAGGTTTTTATCTTTAAGTGGTTTCTCAAATTATATGGAATTTGTAATACTTAATGAGAATTCATGAAAAATCACAAAATCTTAGGAACTCCTAAGTTCTTAACATTTTTGTAATCATGGATTATATTTTGGTTTTGGTGGTTTCTATTAGTTATGGAATATTTATTAACAATTTTTTTTTTGTAATTTTTAAGGATTTTTTTTGTAAAATTTGTAGGTTTCCTGCAATACTGTAATAAACAAATATATTTATTTTTACACATTTATGATTTGTAAGATTATTGAGTCCCCTGCAGGGTCCTTGCCTCCTTGTAGGCCAAGAGGTAGACCTTCAAATTTCTCTTGTTGCGGAGCGCATAACCGGCAGAATTTCTCCTGGTTTTTGTATTCTTTTATTTTAGCTTTTTCTATGGGTTGCTTATAGCCAAATTCAGAGCAATTTTAAACTCATATAATTTCACTTAATTTAATAAATTATTTTTAATTTGTTTAACAAGACTGTTAAGGGTTGTCCTCCACGGCCTAATTTTCTTTTATTTGGTGTGTACCATTACTTCTGAAACTGCAAATAATGTTTCCATTATACAATTAATATATTATTTTACTCCTGGATGATATCAAGCAAATATTTTTAGGCCAGTTCTGTTGATTAGCAATCTAAATGAACTTGGTATGCCTGTATCTGCAGTATATTTTTGTTTCCCAAGTGATTCCTAATTTTATTTAATGTTTCAAGGACCCTTAATTTAATAGTATTGTTACAAGATGCTTAAGGGGCATATTTTGAGTTCATGAGAAATGGAGGGCTTAATAAATATAAAACAACTAAATTAGATTTTTAATTTGTTCACATAGCTACTATTTGCAGCATTAAATCATCTATATCCATTATTTCTCTTTTCATTTCTGAACAAGCACACTATTTAACGCCTATTTCAACTCTAATTAACATCCTTCTTAATGTGTCTGCTTGGTTATAGTCAATAACTCATACTCATCACTAACACACATTCATTCTGTCTCTGCCATCAATTGTAATGTCTTTCACTCACCCATACAGTCAAATAGTCTAGACCATGGTGAGAATAAACAAGAGGTGAACTCAACTGGTTGACAACTTCGAACGTTTCTGCGCATCCCGTCACCTGGGTCGCACTCGGCATGACAGGTCCGATGCATTGCCCGGCAGCGCTTGACGTGCCTTCACTTAAACTGCCATTACGAAATAACTAACATGTAAAAATCCCATCAAATTTTAGTTTCTACACTATCAGTTTCCCCTGCCCATTCATTACGGTGCCACTCCATTCACGGCACAATACTTTCATTGGCCCTTCACATGTGATTTTGCTTTCAACTCAGCATTAAAGAAATTATTAAAAAATTTATTCCACCCATGTTGAGGAAAGTAAGATCATAAATATATTGGTAACTTATTATCTGTGTTGACTATGCATCCAGTGATAGTTTACTTGCGCTTTTAAAACTAAAACAAAATATTACAATGATTCTCGCAAAGTGATATCGCAATTTGAGATGTCCAGTTATCTACATTTACTTTAATATATGTAGTATTTACACTAATATACCCAACAATTCCTTTAATATATGCTGTATTTACATTAATATACTTAATGATTACTTCCTTATGTCAAGAGTCTGTCAAAATAGCTGGCCCATAAATGTACAGTATGCCAAACAATATAGACATGTTCTAAAAACACGAACCTATATTAGGATGTCTTACGCATGGTGTTTTGGAAATACAACACATCACAATATTTTTTTTGCGAAAAGCTGGCATCTCCACTAATTAATAAATACAGCAATTAGGCCAATTAAACATTTCTGAAGCAATGTACTGTACATACATATGATGAAATATGTGATGTTAGTTTTCCTTTCACACTTTGTTACAATTTAGTGTCTGCAAATCAGGGTAGCACAGTGTATCATATATAGCTGGTCTTCTTGTATTCTTTGTACTACAATTTTTTGACGCACTGTGTCTTAACGTTTGTTTCAGAATACATGATTTTAGGAGTTTGTACAACTATCTACTTTGTATGAGACGTGTTAACGAAATTAGCAATTACTACATCTGTTCCTATTTATGTTATTGTGTTGGGACTTGCAGTTTTATAAGCTGAAGTTGTATCACATTAGCAAAGCACTCAGTAAACGAGTGACCAAACAGCAATTACTAGAATTTTTTTTTTACATAAAATATGAATAATTGTACTGCATTTGCAGTAGGCCTAATTCTTGCTTGTATTGTGTAACCGTTACAACCTTGCGCACGTCGGCACGCCTAGTTTATGGCAAAATGGCGGGAATGAAAGAGTGGGTGCAAATGTGTTAGTGTTAGCGAGAGTGTTGTGCCTTGAGAAAAGTGAAATGATTAATAAGCAGAGTACGACTTCATACAACCACAAATATGAACTTGACTTTGCATGGGTCAAAGAAGATACTTAAGTACAGACACACTGCAGTTTGCAAGTGGTGCAAGACTTCAGTTGACATTGCAAGTATGGGCAAGCAGGCTGTGAAACGCCACGAAAAATCAGTGCGGCCCGCGGCAGCTAAAGCATGTTTAAAGAAATCATTGTTGATACAAATGTTTCTACAAAAGAAAACCGCAACACCGGCAAACAGTAAAACCCAGTTTAAGATTTGTAACTGTACTGATTGGCACAGGATAAATTCATTCAGTGGTAAAAATTGCAATTTCAGAATGAAAATTGTGTGCTTTGTCTTAAGTAAATTTTACAATGGCATTAGATTTTGAATAAAGGTATGAAATTGAGGCGACAAACTATTGCCAAGGCTGTGTTCTAATTAATCAATTCATTATTGCAATTTGCAGTTTAGTAGTTCAACCAGAAATGCGTCAACAATTTCAGTTTGGATGCAGTCGGCAATCACATTCGTGACAACACAATGTGTATTCTCATTAAAATGTTAACTGAAAAACTATAAGAATATATTTGAAAAAAATTAAATGCTATAAAATAAACATAGCCTAGGCCTACTTATTTTCACATAGTCCAGAAATATCAGAATGTTCTTTTATTATAAAATGATAGCATCTTAAAGTGCTTTACAAGATATTTATTACTCTGATAGCTGTAAAAAAGAATCTATGATGCACTAACGATTAGGATTAAATATTTAAGTTATAGCAGCCCAAAAATTCTTTACTTCGAAATACATTAGTTATGCTTTCATCCTATATGCATTTTAAAGGTTAAGGTAATTGTGATATTATTTTATGTTGTAAATTATAATTTTAATAAGTTTTGGTACATAGACCTACTAAAAGTAAAGCACTCATTATTTACGTATACCAAATAGGGTTGCATGACTATTTAGTAAACAAAAAAATGCCAATTTGAATGCAACCTAAGTTTCCTTAGTGAGTTAAGTGTTTACTATATTACAAATTATTCAGTGTTTATACAGTGGAAAGTGCCAAACAGGACAGCATCTTAATGCATATAGTTTATTACCTTATATTTTAATTTTTTCCCCTCTTTTTTAATCACCTTAGAAATCAGCACATGTTCTGGGTCTCTCTCACACACACCTGTGATTAAAGACTTGGTCATTTCTGAAACTGTAACTTAGGCAGAAATTGTATGGAGTTGGCACAGTGCCATGAAGAATTTTTTGATTTCGAAGTGCTGCCAGTAGTGTCTCATGTTTTGCATCTATGTTTTCCAACAGTGAAATAACATGTAAAATGCAAAGGCAATGAACAAAAGTTGCATATAATATAGTACATGGCTTGTCACCATATTTTAAGCAACAACTTTTTTCACATGTGGGTGTAGCAGACTGCATTGTAGTTGGCTTTGATGAAAGCAGTAATAAAAATTTCAAAGAAGCAACAGATGGATATTTATGTTAGATATTGTAATGAGATGTCTAAAAGTCACTACAAGGTATCTGTCTTCTGTGTTCCTGGGAAGAACTTCTGCACAAGACTTGCTGAATGGACTCCAGACCGAAATACAATCAGAAAATGTCAAGAAGATAGTTCAGTTGTTAATGGATGGGCCGAACGTTAATTTGAAACTTTTGATGCATTTAAAGCAGCAATAAAAAATTCTTCCTGGACCATTGCAGAGTTTCTTCATGCACTTTATTAGCTTTTCAAAGACTCTCCTGCTCGAAGAGCGAAGTTCATAGAATGTACTGGCTGTAAATCTTTTCCAATTAAATTTTGTGCACTAAGATGGGCGGAGAACACTGCTGTTGCAATACGAGCTCAAGAAATACTTCCTCACATTCAGAAGTTTATCAGAGAAACAGAAAAGGATAAACATTCTGTTATAGCTTGCTGCAGTTTTGATGTTTCGAAGGTTGTGAAGGATAAGTTCCTGGGTGCAGAGCTCTCATTTTTCATAGTTGCTGCAAACCTTGTTGAGCTCTTCCCTTGTGAATTTCAAACAGAGAAGCCTATGGTACAATTTTTGTACAATGAGCTAACATCAGTTGCCAAGACTGTAATGGAAAGAATTGTGAAACCTGAAGTTTTTGAAGAAGTATCATCATTGAAAAAATAAGAAGTATCACAGAACAGCAACCTGATTCCTGTGAAGAAAATAGATTTTTAGTTTTCTCTACTAGGAGTGAACTCAAGAAAGTAAATGCAACTGAATTAGAAATTATTCAGTTTCGTAAGGAATACCAACCTTGGATTGGTAAGAAAAATTATGGAGAAGTCACATCTAGAATACAGGCTTACTAAAGCAGTCTTATGTTAGATCCAAATTTGGTAGCTGCCAACTCGAAAGTAGCTCAGCTGAGGCTAACCTCTTGTCTGGAAATATCAGTTGAAAATAACTGGATGTCTGGCACAACAGCTGATAAAGTAAGACAAGAATATAAAAATGTGTACTCATGTTCAGACAAACTGTCGTCGATGAAGTCTTACAAGAGGGCCAACACACATCTAGATGATTTCCGGGTTTCACTATTAGAATCTTCTCAAGAAAAATATGCCAATTAAATGCATTATTAAAATATAACTTTGATTTTATCGCATGGCAATGCATTATTGGAAAGGGGATTTTCTGTTAATTCAGAATGCATTCTAAAGTATCAATTAGAAATCAGTTAAATTGCTCTCAGACAAGTCTATGATGCAGTTACAGTAGCTGGAGGAGTTAGTTCTGTCGAAATTTTCAAGAACTTAAATACATTCTTTTAGAAATGCACATTCTCGCCATGTGAAGTACTCTGAAAGAAATCTCTAAGAATATAATAAGGCTAAGTTAATGAGCGATGCAGCAAAGGAAGTGGCTGCAATCAAAGAGCAGATTAAGTCTTTGCCAAAATAAATATGTAGGTTATATTTTAACATGTATGTTATTAACATATTGTGTTTTCAGATTCAACAAAAATGACTCAAAATTGTGTTTGTGAATAGTTTTCTTACTTGGTTCATAACAATTATTTTCAGCTCATTGAAATTAATAGAAATACTGTAATTTGTGGTGAAGTTCAAATACCTGTAGATTGTTCAAACACGAATGATTTAATTTTTTTTTTTGGATAAATTTGTCCTTAAATGTTGACTTATTAACACCCTTTTCTGATTATCATGTTGAAAATTTAATTGTATCTATGTAAAGATTTATTGTGTACTGTAGTCAAGAATGACATGAATTTGGAGACCTATGCCACACAAACAAGAATGGTGAAAATTTTAACTTTTAATGTAAGTTTTATTAACTGTAAAATATTTTATTATTCTTAATTAAATGCTGCGAGAATGATATATTCTACCTCTGGTTAAGTTATTATTTAATATTGTTTCCCCCATAAAACACTGTTGTATGGCTTGGTGTAAATTCTTTAAATATTTGAATTCCATTCAGGTTATTAAGTCACTTAGTATATGGTTCCTACTAGTAGTATTAGTCTTGATTTAGGAGTAAATCACCAGTGTTAATATCAAATACAGTTTATTCCCTTCCTTTGTGGCATTGTCGTAAACATGCTTGAAAAGTCTATCAAATCCTCGAAAAAACCTGGAATTCTATAATTCTTGGAGAGTGGCCACCTCTACAAATATATAATGTATAATATTTTACCACATTACATAAAGAATATATCCATCTAAAGAGTTATTTGAAAATCTGAGTGTCAACAATGTAGTATGAATCTAGCCTTATCGGTTTCGACCAAGAGACAATTTATGATTAAAATCCACTTGGATATTATTTCAGGTTTCAAAGTAGTCTTGGAAACACAAATGTGTACTTGAATTATAACGTTCTTAAATTACATTTCGTAATTCATTCTGTGTGAAGGCTGTTTAGAGTATTGAATCAGTGGCATAGCCACAAATTTCTCAAGAGAGGGGTTAACACTGGCACTAGCAGTGCTCATGCATGTGTTAAGACCAGTGTGTCCACTGAAATTACATTTTGGAATTCCCTGAATTTTCCATTTTCCAGACAGAACGTTACCATATTCCCTAACCCGTTTTCAGAACTGAAACCTTTAAAAGACAGCTAACAGAAAAAAAATACTATTAGTGAAGTTCAATTAAACTGTACTGCAACAGACCAATCCGGTAGTCCCAACATTTTATTCAGCTCATCAATATTTCTCGCAATATATGGCATTGACTTCACTAGTGCCCTTACAAACACGCAAATTCTTTATTTTGTACTTATATGCCTAATGACACTTGGCAAAGACATATTATTGCAAGTTCACCAAATTAAAAATTGAAATTTTTAAATGCATATTCTCACAATTACATTATACTGTATTCATAAAACAACTTTTGCAGAGCAGCAATTATTTACAATTTTCCTGACCCAGGCGAAAATTCCCCGACATTTCCATCACATAAAATTCCCTGCCTTTCCCCGGTTTTCGTTGTGGGTGGGCAACCCAAATTATTAGAACATTCACAATATAACAACATGTATCATAGTGATAGCAATGATGATGATAACATTAAAGGCTTATTAATAATTTAAATTCAATAGCTGTCACCCGTATGGTAAAAAAGGGTTGGGAGGAGGTTACAACATCCATATCTCCCCTCTCTGACTACATCACTGGTATTGGTGTACAAGTGTATGCAGTGTCAGATATATGATAGCATATGTTTCCTATATGTCATAATTTGAAAGCAATATTCTGCTTTCCAGGATTTGTGATATATCGTACAAATACAGAATTTTATTAGACTTAAAATAAAAGTTGAAACATTCAGTGTGTAAACTCTGCCAGAACACTGCAACTTAGACAAGCTGGTTTACCTACTGTTTCAAAAGAGCAAGGAATATTGCTTAACAATACACCACCACAATGTTTCCGAGATGGCTACATTAATTTTTTTAAATAATTGAGAATTTAAATACTAGGTAACAAATACAAATAATACTAAGTAGCAAATAAAAATTATTTGGTCTACGTATTTGCCACACATTCTTGCCAATACCTTGTCATTTTACTTTGTAAACAAGTTACACAAACCACATATAATGTGCCATTTTGTAAAGTGCGAACATAATCTAATGTCAATAATATTACCTAACAGTTTTTCAACTATGTTGGTTTTTAGCTGTACTTTGCTAAGTGACCGAGTACTGCTAATTTTGTTTATTTTAATAACCACATGTGAATTCGTAAATTCCGTTATGTGAGCAGACTGAGATGCATATTACAAATTAAAATTAAATATTTCACCTTGAAGCCTGTGAGAGGTCATCAGCATAACTGATACAGTTAAAAACAAAGGTATGTATCATACTAAAAGAAAATGTAAATATATCCAAGGCTGACTATGCTAAGGCACGTTCTACAATGTCATGGATGCGAATACGGATCACGGAAGCTACGCATAACACACTCAGTTTCCTTCTACAATGAGACGCAGATAACGTACGGATACACATAAGAAAGCTGGGCATCTTCAACTCTCCTGTGTACGTGAATTCGTGTAGCTAATAGAAATTGACTACAGTAAACTCCCGATTAACACAGTTAATCAGGACCAGAGAAAACACGAATAAGCGAATTTGTATAACAAAACATGGATAATCGAATTTTCACATATTTACTATTAATGGAATAGTGGTATTAGCTCCAAATATAATGATAAAACACAGTACCTATTATACATTTCAAAGCAAACTCAAATCATGCACTGTATGTGAAGGATTTAAAATACACAATACTTTAACTGATATTCATGTTGCACCGAGTTAATGCAGCTATTAGCCTGCACCAGCACAGCATCAGGCGGGTGGCACGGAGTGATAAGCAGTTCATGCACTGTATGTGCAGGATTTAAAATACACAATACTTTAACTGATATTCATGTTGCACCGAGTTAATGCAGCTATTAGCCTGCACCAGCACAGCATCAGGCGGGTGGCACGGAGTGATAAGCAGTGCTTAGTGAGTGTCTTGCATGTCGCTTCCTCAACGCACAAAATGGCAGAGTGAGTTTAAAGTTTAGAATACAATGCAGTGACGACCATAATGGGACCTTAAATGAGGCAACTCTGCATTTAAACAAAACAGTACACAACCCATCAAAAAAATAACCCTCACAATAAGTGCAGAACGTAACGTTAAATATTTACTAAAACAAGGAAAGCACATTCATTCACTTCAAAATTCGTGACAACCATTAAGAATTTTACAAAAATGTAAGTGCACACCTCTATCAATAATTGTACGCTGCTTTCTCCTTCAGTATCAATACGCTGAGTTGAAACATCTACATCTGTAATTGCTAGGAGCTTATTTAAATTTTACTGACACACATGCATGCAAACACACACACACACAAACATTCTCTCTCACTCACACACTCACTCTCTCACACACACTCACTCACACACACACACACTCTCTCTCTCTCTCTCTCACACACACACACACACACTCTCACACACACACACACACACACACACACACACACACACACACACAAAAGTTTAAAAATTCTTAAGTGTTAAGTTATAAACATTTAAACACTTGACATGAAAAAAAATTTATGAAAAGATAAACAGTGCGTATTCTTGAATTTTTTATTGTTTGGAACCTGGAATTGATGTTTTTGTTTATCTCACACTATGCTCAAATTTTGTATTTTTAACTTTTCCGCATTCGTTGGAACTGTCCTTTTACGCTTTGTTGACATGTTGCGAAAACGACACTGCAGTGAACAACCGTGCCCTGAGTGATCAATAAACTTGCAAGATGTGGTGTTGGATGGTACCCGATGCCGGGTCTGAAATGACAAATTTGTTGTAATTTCATAAGATTCACCTCAGATGTTGTCAACAGTCACTTGTTTAGTACACTCGCGGCAACATATTTTTAAATTAACAGTAAAAATATTTTCTCTAAATTTAATACTTAAAAAGGTTGTAATATTTCTACAATCATCACTGGAATGCTGCAAATACATTAATAAATAATACATTTTGCAATAAAGACTGTTTATTTCCACATTCATGTATGTGTTTTGGAGGTAAAAAAGAACAGGGCCCTGATTTTGTAATTTCCTATTTTTGATAACCGCTAGATATGAAATACCAAATTATCAAATATGCCACCACTTTTGTATACAAAATCGAGCCACATGATCATTTTGCCAAAAAGATCTGTGACAAGTGGACAGTTTAAAGAGATAAACATCAGCTACAACGCACAGAGATAGACGTACATGGTACCACTGCTTGTTAAACAATGCACATTACAGCATCATGCACGGAAAAAACCAAAAACCGGTTAAGCAAAGCACAAATAAATGTGAGTGTACGGTATTTGGTTCGTTATTCATCTTCATGGCCATTGTAGCATAAATGGCAACAAGTGCATCAGTTTGCCGTGGCAATTATCATTTTTTAAAAATAAATATGTGCGCATGGTTTGGCAGTACTATTTACGCAGTCTTAACCACTCTAAAAATATACAAAAGGAGTTGTGTAAATCATAAAACCTATATTAGTAATTTGCAACAGCTGAAAATTTTTAATTCCGTTAGTTGCAAGACTGTATGTCTCCATATTGTAGAATAGTTTATTCATCCCAAGTTGTCTGCTTGTTCCGCTTGCGTGTTCCTAGTTCGTTTCCTTACATGCCTGTGCATTGTAGAAGGGGCGTAATGCCAGCAACCTACTGCCCGAGGCTGGTTCTACTACCTTATTTATTTTCTCTATAGCCTCATGTCCATGGCAGTGGACACTCGAAAGCAAGCTGGCAACCAGAGCTGGCAATGCTGTTTGAAGAAATCACGATAATGGTCCTTGTATTTCAGTTGTGTCGTACAAAGCGCAGCAGTACATAGAGCTATCTTTACCGCACACAATATGAAAGCAGCTATTATATATCGTTGTTGGCGTAGTGTTTAATTGCACAGCTTAGTGTTGGTTACTGGTCACACAAACAAAGAATTTGTCAGGTGTTATGTTTTCGAGAAACATGGCACTATTACTCAACTGGGTGAGTTTTTAACTATACGAAAATTAACACAAGGAAAAAACTTGCACTTTTGAAAGCCCTGCTTAAGATCTGCTTGCATGCACATTGTGTATTCTTCCGCCTTATATAAAATTAACATTGCTATGAGACTCCACCTTATTCATCCGTCGATCAAATGAAACTATGAAATTATTATAAAAGTATATACTTTACAAATCTGATCATTTTTACATTTCTGTGCATTAAAAAAAGAAAGCTAAATAAATAATTTTAAGATATCACAAATGGTTACCCAACACTTTTTATTCGACGTTAAGATATGGAACTACTTTCCATTCACCGTTACCTACTTTACCGGGCGAATATCACTCAGTGCGTCCATTAAAATATATGCATGCAAGAGTAGTCCAAGATTCATTTCTAACGTGGTCACTATCGTGAACATTCTTTATTTATGTGACTGTTACAACTTCCCACAAGGAACACGTATTTGTCTTGGCAGAGTTTATATCTCATCTGAACTTATGACATTTTATTCATAAAAAAATAAACAGCAGTTCTGTTTATACAGCTATTTATAAAGAAACTAAAAAAAAACCTATTTTCTTCAATAATCAAAAATTTTATTGTTTCAAATTTTTAAAATTATTTTTCACGAAATTCTTTGACCTAATATCGAATATTATAAACATAAAATAGCAGAATTATAACTCCACACATACCTAACACTCCCCCTTAACATCTCGATGCAGAGATTGAAAAGAATATTAATTTGAAATGTTGATAAGCAATAAACAACAAACTCTTCCTTAAAATAAACAGTAAGAACTTGAGTAGGCCATGGCAATTTTGATGGCAAAAATTATATTTTCTTCAGATAAAAACAAAAAAAAAATTTGAATGTACATGCCCATCATCATTTTTCACTTCATGGATGAAATTCTTATTTTTGGTAAAATAAAAACAGTCTTACATTCGACGTACGTTCATTAATGAGCAAACACCAAAATTATGTCCAAACAATAAATATTATAGAAAACTATTTAGTAAAAAAGAAAGACCCGTGACTCAATGGTATTGGAATATTGATTTTGTACTTAAATTGTAGTTTACTGGTACAAATAAATTTAATTTAATGTTTTAGTTTTTACATAAGAATTAAAAACACCAGAAGCCTCTTCTTATAGCGCTGCGCAGCGACAAGTGTAGTAGTATGTTCAGTAATGTTACACAGGTTGGCAATTCTTCAGAGTTCTTGTTTACATTTGGTAATATTTAGTGGTAAAGGTTGGAACGTTACAAAAGTCTAACAATTTTTTAGAAAATAAATAATTTTCACTGTTTTGCTACCCATATCATCATCGTAATGACAGTTCTTTTCATGTAAATAATTTAGTGTGAGTTGATTGCGTGAAACACCACTACCGAACTATACAAACATACAATGGCACAAAAAAGCAATATTTGGTTGCATTTCACACTGAATGCCAGTGACAAAATGTCTAGTGAATTCATAATTACTAATCTTAGAACCACCATGGTCCAAAATCATTTCTATGAAATGAATAATTCCTGCCAGTCTTCATCTAATGCACACTGTTCAACTTAAATAATGGTGTCCTTTTACATCTAGCAATCTACTTGCAACTTTCTTAGTGTTGTAATATGCTATAATTATGTATAATGTTAAGCAATTTTTTCTGCTGTATTGAAGTACCAGGCATAAAGTAAATCCCACTTAACAGCAAGTCTTTTTAGCTTACCGTAGACCAAAATTTTCCACGCAGCTGTTTTCTCTCAGCCATTTTAGTGACAAATGTCTCCCTGCGGTACAATAATTGAAAATATCAGTTAACACGTATTGGATCTGTAAAATTCTAAATATCAGAACCTGCATCGCTATCAGGTTTTTTCAGTATCAGACCATCACCAAATGTAAAAGGAGGGGGGGGGGGGGGACCCCACACACATTAGAACCACTTTCCAAGTCGCCTAAAAACTGTCTAGCGCCAGACAAGCTCTCGAAACCCTAATAACTGTTGTTGATTCAAGTTTAGATGCTGAGCTCCAGCTGTATTATAGACATTTTCACGCGGCTCGTGAAATAGTTGTTCGGAAGCAGCACCAAAAGATTGTCCAGAAGATGATTGAAAGTTTTTTCAAACCTCGGTCGGAAAAGTCAGGATCTGCTGAAGTGACCTGACCACTTGACTTATCCTTTCCATCATATTCGTAAAATGGCAGAGAAAGTGTGTTCTATTCCGACTCGGACTAGGTAGTGTTGTGCAACATAATATACCACATAGTGAATGTGACTTCTAGGCTTTGTGTTCATTATGTCATAAGCCCATGTGGTTATCATTTCAACCATTTTGTGAACATATATATGTACCGAATTGTACATGTGTACATTTTATGTCCCACAGTGAAAGTTGATTTTCTGTTCAGTAGGACAGTGTTTAAGATTTGTATAGTCCAATTTCATATAAGTGATCTCAAATTAGACAATGTGACCAACCTACACACTAAGTAAACAGTAAATGCTCTCGCTCCTACATTATTGTATCAGCTTGATGAAATGCTGCGGGATCCGTGTTGTTAGGTTGGGTATTTTGATGAACGTTTTGGAAGAAAATAGTACCCAGAAATAAAAGTTGCAATTTAAAATCTTAATTATACTTACAACATTTATGGTTCAAATTATGTTTCCAAAGCAATATTAAATTTTCTTGGCTGTTAGCAATGGGGCTTAAAAAACACATCCAGTATTTATGACAGAGTATGTCAACACATACGAAGAGTAAATGTTTCCAGCCAATGGCTAGCCATATTTATGTTCCAGCCCGGTGAAAGCAGTTGTGCGCCCACTTTTTTTCTCATTGTGCTTACTACACGAATATCGTATTGGTGTTGTCAGAATATTTAATTGGTAGTTAATTATTTATTATTTTTTTTTTTTTTTCCAAACATAATTGGTCGTAGGTACCGTTGTAGTGCGTTTTCTTGAGTGAAATGTAATATTAATCGGCACGTCACCATTTTCCATGCTCGTTCCACCATTTTCCTAACCACCTTCCAGAATGAAGTGACACGAATATAACCGTCCATAAATTAAGATTGTTTGCATCAGTAAACGTGCACATAGTGTTGACTTTACTGAATGATTTTTCAAATAAATTATTTAATGCTAGAGACGAACAAACGTGATTTTAGTGAAGTAAACTCGCAAGGATTGCCATAGAAAAACATGTGTTCAAGAGGTTACAACACTAAGTTTGCGCGTTTTGTAAACCTTTAATATAATTATTGAAATGCATGTGGCCTGAAAAATGGCTCACTTTCCACTTTTGTAGTGAGTGAATAATATTTGTCTGTCTACATCATAAATTTGAGTGTAAGGTTAACTTTGGTCAGAGTGTGTGCGTGTATATATTACTGCATCTGTACGAATACGAACAGCGACGTATGTATCACATTTTGTATTTTCATTAAAGTTATAATTTTCAAAGTTAAATAATTTAAATTTTATTCCCATACAAACAAAATTTTCCACACCTCCATCAAAAAAATATGCAACTCAAAATGTAATACACTCCATGCCGAAATCACATAGACCCGAACAACATAACACGACACTACAAAAACGCAATCACGACACATTTCAATGTGACTACTATTTAAATTTACAACATGATCGACACCACATTCTCGGCATTTAACCTAACTATTTAGAAGGTGCTGATAGGCTACGTTAGTCTCAAAGGCGGCGAACAAAAGGGAAATTGTAACACATAATGATGACAAATTGGCATTGCTAATGCATACAAAAGTAAAATTATTTTTAAAGAGTTAGATACAGTAGTTTTCAATTAATTTTTCTTTTAAGCTGCGTATTTCCCATTATAGGGCAAGCTTGTAATACAATTTCATTTTGCCGCACGACACAAATAGAAATAGTTTCTAATCCAAAATTGCTGGTTGGATGACAGCTTCTTGTTTTTCATTGACTGTTGGCCGTCGTATGATTCCGGCATTGTAAGAACATCAAAATAAAATAATCCAGTCTCACAAAAGACGATAAACTAAAGCACCTCCCCCCCCCGCCCACGACACATTTCCCTTTTTCACTCAAAATAAAATTAAGATGATACACTAATTGGGCCCACATATCATTGCTATGAACATTTCTGTCGGTTATTATTGATTGAAACTAACACTCTGGTTTTGGAGGACTTAGTGGCCATACAAACTTGTAAGTTGTATCACTTTATTTTTTAGAACGTATATAAAACTTGTCAAGCTTGTAACGCAGGGATACTTGGTAGCAAATTAATTTAAATGTTTTTCCTGTCTTTAAAGGCTGTATTTGAACGTAACATAATGCAGGTTTCAACGTTGGAGTCTTTCATAAACGTTTTGAGCATTTTTGTTTTGCAAATTAAAAGCGCTCATACGTTTTTAACATACGTTGTTAAGAATATTGTAAGAGTAACGGAAGAATAATTCACATAAACAGGATTTACATTGGAAACACAACTTTTTGATATCAAGTAAATTACAACATGCTTATCAAACAAAATTATTTCAATTTAAGCACCCAACGAAGGTGATCCAACATCATGAAGAAGTGTCTCATGCATCAGCAGGAACTGCGCCATTCCAAAATTTATCGCTAAGGAAAATTAACTTTATGTCGTCTTCAATCTTGGGTAGATGGAGCATATTTTTGGTGTGCAAGTAACATATTCGTTTGATATATTGTTACTGTAGGTCACATCTGGTTCTCTGGAGTGCTTTGTAACATCTCTGAAATGAAATACAGTTTATTTTTAGGTACCCGAAAACACGCCTATGGCTGTATTCACAATTCTGAGGAGGGAGGTTGTGCGACTGAACTTCAGTGTAAATATCAACACTGAGTTAATCAGAAATAAGATTTTATTCACAGCATGACATTATGAACATGTAGGTATTGGAGAAAAATTATTAAAGTATTTTGTATAAATGAGAGTTATTAAAATACTGAAATTAAGTAACATTTGCTTAAATATTATTTTGGCTACCTACATACTTTAACATCCTTAGAATTATAACCATCATAAAAGTAACAGGCTGTACAGAGTTTGTTGTCATATCATAAAGCCAAACAGAATTATGTACTTTTAATGCAATAGTAGGCATAACCTGTATGTAAGCATGTATAATGTCTTTGAAAAGATGTGTGAAGAGGGCAGGGGGTATTTATACATTACTTAGAAGGGGGGAAGGGGCGAATTTCGTGTTTGTGGAAACCATGCATAAATTTCTATGTTTACGAGAACTTTCCTCAGGTAAGTGTGACAAGATTAGTTGTTATTAATATATTTTGAGTACCATATATTAAAAACCAGTCGAATATCTTACTCACTTGACAGTCACAATACAATTTCATTTACATGAATCCTATTTCTTGCAAGGTACAAATTAATCATCAATTTATAGACTTATTACATGGGCTGTTAGTCCTTTACTATAAACAAAAAAAACGGACTGTTGGCAACCTGCAACTGTTTGAAAAGCCCTTCACACCTTCTAAAAGTCATTTGGGAGGAGGCACATGCAATTAGTTTACAAAAATAGGAAGTTATATGTTCGTTTGTTTACAAATACTGGCAGTCACATGGTGTTTGTTTACAAACAGTCACCTTCAATGACAGTTCAGCTGTGGCAGAAGGATACATAGCCACCCAGATGCCAGTGGCACTACTTTCCTAGAACTGTCAAATTTGAGACCACTTATATAAAATGGACTATATGTTTAAATTTGTTTGAGTATATCTGTTGGATGCCCAGCTGGATATTATGCAGCACTCTGGTGTGTCACGTACAAGTAGTGTTTTGAGTACTTTTCTAGTAATTTTCAGTATTTTATACTTAACGTTGCATCCAAAACACTAGTGGCACCAATAATGGCTAATCATTATCAGAATTTATTAAAGAAAATTTATTAATTCTTGAAAAGTTATATTGCAGACTGCCAAGTTTTATTACCACATCATGTATTTTATTTTTTTAAATACAACTGCATGAAAATGTTATTCTCTTTAGGATGTTCACGTTTTACGGGCTTTTTAAATGTTGAAAACAACTTTAATGTACTTTTGTCTCAAGATATGCCTTGTCTTGCACACCGGGCACCAGCGAGCATACACAGTCAATGTACAAGTAGGGAGCTCAGGAGATGGATAGGCAGTGTGTCAGGGCGGACGGTAGAGCCACCAAGCCTTATCCTCACTCATAGCACGCATCTCACATTCCAGATAAGGGTGCGCGTACCACAGCGAGTCGTGGCTTCCAGGCTCGCTACAGATAAGAAGTAGCCAACATGTGAATCACGAACTGAAGGCAGCTGATAGAGGTGAACCGCTCCTGTCTGTGCTGCAGTGGCAGCAGCTAGTTGGCCACTTCCCGCAAGAGCGCCAGACTGACTGAACTGGAGTCGCAGCGAAGCGAATGGACTTCCAGCGGTGAGAGAGGGATGTTGCCTGAGTCACCCCACCATTACCCACACCACAACTCCCTCCTCTGGACAGGCAAGCTGACAAGCCCTCCCCTAGTTCCTTCCACCCCTCCTCCATTTCGCTTCACTCAGCAGTGCCTACTTGACATTCTAAGCACTTCCCCGACGACAGGCCGACTCATGTCTGTCCGATCACTTATTTGCTTGCCTGATACTTCCCCTACTCCTTTATTTATTGAGATCATGGTACATAAATTGCCCTGTGGCATAAAGGAGCCATAGTATACAGGGCTTACACCCTACTAAAGTATAATTTTAATCGCTTACAGTGCGAGTTACAGCTTTCCCCTTGGTATCTCAGACAAACCGTAACACAGACAAACCCCCCCCCCCCCCCCCAAATAGTCCCAGATATCGAGAGTTGACTGTATTTAGAATTCTGAATCCCTCACTTATTTATTTTTTGAAGATTTTGTAAACCATTCTTTATCAGAGCAGCATAAAAAGGTTGCTTAAGTTTTCACAGCTATAGAAAATTTATTCCCACATTTACAAAATCTTACAGCTTGATGTTAAATTAAACAATTTTCATCACAGAGCTATTAGAACTAACAAAATTGTCGTAGCAAATCTATAGCAAGAAATGACTTAATCAAATTAAAAAGATAAAGAAAAATATAGCTATATCTAAGCAGATGGCAACATTGAAATAATTTTATTAATGTTTTGTTTAAAAATGATATTGTGGACAGCATGACACATGTTACATTATCAGAAACATCAAGCTTGCAAATTTCTTCCAACATTTCCCATTCCCAGCCGATGAGTAGAGCTGTGAGCAGAAAAAATCTGGCAACATCACTTTTCGAGTTGTGTCGCCCAATAACTGTTCTGGTGACACTTCCACCACCCCTTATGTTGGCCACATTGTCAACCTAACACACCTCTCCACCCTTTTTTCGACAGCAATCTCCAAAACCTTCCAAATACTTTTCCCCTGCCCTTCATCTCTTCACTTACAACACAGTTCTGCAAGTGGTTACACTAGTGACCACCAGATAGCAGTACATGCCGAAGAGAAATTACTAACAAAAATCAATTGTTGAACTAACTATTTTGAGCCCACAAAACTACTAATGTATGAACATTTTAGTGTAAAAGTTTTGACTTTTCAATTCTGATAAATCATATGTATATGATTTGTCATTTTTAAAAGAGAAATAACTATCACATAACAATAATAACAACTTTTAAAAAATGTTTCCTGTTGCTGTATTTCAGCATCTACATAGTACTGAAAACAGCATTATTTACGCAGTTCTGTCAATTTAATAAGATAAATAAGAACTACAATACAAAGTTCAAGTTATATACGCATGAAATTAAAGGAAATTTTCTTCATAGTAAAATTATTTGTAATGCATTTCATTAATTTAAAAAGTTTGAAATGTTTACAATTTTTATGTGAATCATGTCTCTCTCTGTGTGTGTTTGTGTTTGTGTGTGTGAGAGAGAGAGAGAGAGAGAGAGAGAGAGAGAGAGAGAGAGAGAGAGAGAGAGAGAAGTTTTGTGCATAGTACTTTGAGTACTTCAAATGACCGTAAGGGAAATGCAGTCCCTAGGTTACTGTGGTAACAAGTGCTGTATGTACCAAGCATGCCAGCTTCACTTTCCCCTGAACACTCCCACTCTCGTGGTCCCTCTGCACCTACATTTCAAGGTCACACAGGCAAGGAAAGGAAGTTACTTCCAGTAGGCATCTCCAAAACAACTGCAATTCAAGGCACCAATGAAAAGCTTATGCACTGAATTGCAGGTGGTTTCCCATTGGGGGTGGGAATGTTATCTACACAGCAATTTAAATTTGTGCAATGTCATATTCACAACTATTCGTGAACATTGTAATTTATTTATTTTGAATTTTGGTGAAGAGGCACTTCACTAACTGTTCCTGATGAGCCATCACTAAAGAACATGCATGAAAATGTTACACAAGGATTGGTAAATGTGGGTAGAGGATGTCCAGTGAAATTCCATTTTGGAATTCCCTAAATTTTCCCTGTTCTCCAACGAATCTTACCATTTCCCCTGATTTATGGTATTGAAAGGTCTCTGTCCTGAAAATATTTTTCCACCGCTGATGACAACTATACCAGTGAAGCAGAATTACATTACACTGCCACAGACTAAGCAAGCAGGGCAAAAATTTGATTCAATCTATCTATTATATTTCTCACAATACACGCTATTGGCTGAACCCAGAAATAATTTATTTTTTACATATAGGCCCTATGTGACTTCACAAAAATGTATTATTGCCAATTCACAAACTTAAAAATTTTAAATTGCACATGTTTATAATTGCATTGTCCTGTATTCACACAAATAACTTTTGCAGAGTAGCAAATTATTTACATTTTCCCTGACCCAGGTGAAAATTACCCGATATTTCACTGCCGTTTCCCTGTCACATGAAATTCCCTGACTTTTACTTGAGGGTGGATATCTGGAGGTAAAAGGACCTACCACTTAACATTTAAAGTTTCAAAATCAAATACGGAAAGACACACGATGGGCTTGGTTGAGTGCCACGAAAACTCTCGTAATGCAGTGGCCTTTGGCTGACAGGAGGTCACAACGGTCAATTACTGTTTTATTCGTGTCACCAGTAAATATGAGATAAGTAAAGTCAGTAACTTAGCACCAGTGGATCAACACATGGCCAGTATACAGAGTAGAGCGTGTGGCCTGCCTACCCGGTACAAAGTCTGTTAACACTGTTACGGGTTTACCAGCCTGGACGGTGGCCCAGGGTGGCTGCTGATCCAGCTGTGGAGACGGCGGGTGGCCACTGCTGCTGGCTCCTGGATGTGGTGCACCAGTGATGCTGGAGGTAGCCCAGGTGGGCTGCAGAAGTTGGTGGTCTGGTAGCCCCCGAACCAGGGGTTGGCAACTCCATACAGGATGTCCTTGCCCTAGTGGATTGCTGCGCTTATTGGATGTGATTGTCCGGCGCTCTTGATAAGCACTGGGAATAAGTGTGGGGAGGGAACTGGGAGGCGAGGACTCCCTAGCTTGCGGGCAGCAAGAGCTTGTTCCCGTGGGGTGATGCTGCTATGTGCAGTTGTGACAGGGTTGAAATGAAACTGCTTAATCTTTGAGTTAGTAGCTACCATTCTCACTTTCCACCACATATCCTTCCTCTGAGTATAGGGCATAAGGGAAAAGAACTACTACTGGTATCAACAAGGTGAAGCAGGTGGTGAAGTACCAAGTGGTGTGTCAGACCAAGGCCGAAGTCGAACAGGCAAGTGTCATACCTGGTACTCCTTCGCCCAGCACTGTTAATCAAGGTGGATACAAAGCGTTGGGTTTCCTCTAGCTGCTTGTCAACGAGACTTGGGCGTGGTATCAAAAAGGGGTCAGTCCTCCAGAACCAAACTCTTACTCCCTCCTCCATAGTTCAAAGTGGTGGACATAGTATAGGCTGGTCTGGGTGGCGGTCTAATGGGTGTGTGGCGTGAAAAGTTATGGTCTCCTCCTGCCTCACTCTGAAGGACTAGTCTTATGTAGGGCTATCACAGTAACTCAATGAAATAAGTACTCAAAAGTAAGTGCGAAAACATATTTTGGCGTGTCACTGGTTCAAGTTGCTAACCTTGGTGTGCCCGAGCAGAGAGGACAGAAGATGAGAGAGCAGCACAGCGTGAGTGACAGGCAGGTGGCGGAATATCAGTTACCTCAAAACGCGCCACATTTTTAAAATCTCTTTCACTCTGATGAATGCTCTGGATTATTGATCTAGTAATCCAGCCCAACTCTGAGTGTGTTGAACATTCAAGATAGTCAGGGTTAAATTATAAAAATTGTGTCAGACCTCCAAGCCACGAGTTTTTGAGTTGGAATGGCTGAATGGATGACTGACGGGATTCCGAGTGAGCAGCGTGGTCAGCTGTGGGAAAAGGAAGGTGGTGAATACGAGTGTCAACATTTTGGAGTACATGGCTGGGGCCTGGACTATTGGAACAAGTACGAGAGTAAAAGATATAACTGATGGAAACGGAATACATTGATGCGAACACGATAAGGGCTGCTCACAACCACTTAAGGTTCAACAGTACATAGATTCCAAGCAAGCTGACTGTTATGAAAATACGAGCCGCCTGATCCACTGACACTAGGGTATATATAGAAGACGAGCAAAACTACCCGTCAAACTGCAGTTTACTGGTGAGCATAAATCCGCTGGCAGTTAGGTGATATTCTATCCGGCGAGGTCCGTTAATTACTGACATATTAACTCAATTAATAGCAATCAAGGCTAGGAAACCTATCGTCAATGTAGAGGAATGTTAATGTTAAATAACTCACACCTGTTTGAGTTCTTATTGTATTGCGTAGATTGTCGTCCTGTAAATTGTCTTATGATCTCAGAGTTGTAATAAATGAATGATAAAGTAGAGTCTCTACCTTATTATTTAATTAGTATTAGCTACTCAACCCCCTTTGAATGCCCCTGCGACAGCATTGTGTGAGAATTGCTAGAGTATTGATTGTCTTGAGCATAATTTTTGAGTTAACTGGAAGGAGGTAAGGCTAGGCTGTTACAACATGCTAATAATGGGTATGAGTTAACTGACTGTAACCAAGAGACATTAAGAAGAACATTAAGTAAAATTGAAATAATTATTAAATGTGGAGACCGCTAATTGATGTACATACTAGCAGCGAATAAATTGAAAATAAAATTTAATTTCTTTCATTTTTTCATTATCAAGAGCGCCATTCCTTACGAACTCAAGATACACCTTTAGGCATCCTCTCAGCATATAAAATTGGTGTAAGAAGTGGGATGGATGCAATTATTAGTTAACCAATTGCAAATAATGTCAGGCAGTAGGTTAGTAATTAGTGATATTAGGACTAATTAATTATTGCAATAGTTGTAGGTCAAATAAATTAAGACAGTTTCATAGAATCATAGAAGTGAAAGTTAACTAGAAAAATGGCTGCAGAACTGGAAGCACTGATTGAGGGGTTGGGTAGCCAAGTGAGCACAGTGTTAATAGCCTTAATAACGAAATTAATAGTGTGAAAGAGTGTACATGATATTGTGAATACTAGGGATGGGCCAATATCAATAATACCGATACCAGTTTTGATGAGCACAATCATAATTCCCAATTGGTATTTGGAAATACTTTTTTATTACTTAAATTTAATTCTTCGGTTTTGTGTACACTAACACTTTGTATTAGATATCAACAGCATAGAAATGAAATACAACACTAATTTTAATAAAAGATAGACAATAACAGTCAACCAAAAAATGTTACTAAACAATACAAGACAACCTTCAAAACTTCAAGCAATATGACACAGACTTGGATTTTATATCTGAGAAATACCACACACAACATCAAAATGCATGTTTGCTTAAAGATGTAATTAAAATGAACTTATTGAAATCAATTTAATATTAAATATTCACTTGAAATTGAGTGAATTTTTAATTTATATTAATATTTTGGCTTAATATTTCATCGGCCGAGCTATTCTAAATCCCTTAGTTAAAATAACAACCGATTTATTTGTGACAATTTTTGCCAATTATTACTTGCAGAGTCTTGTCCAGACATGTAAAATACTAACCAAAACCGCAGCCGACAGTTTCCAATAACAACACCACAGATGGTGAACACAGTGTCATTGGCCGCCTTCCGCTACTGCTAATGAGCACTGAAATAACTGATGGTTTATCAGTGTTCACCAGCAATAAGGGAACAGTCATCTGTAAGCAGCAAATATTTCTCTTCGTCAATAAATTTATTGTTTCGGAGCGCCTGATAGTAGTATTCCTGCGTGCAGGAAAATATAAACAAGTATGGTGGACACACTAACCACACTAATTTTCATACAGCATTTGGGCTAAAATAGTAAAAATGTTACCTTCTACTGCTTTTTGGGCATCTTCTGACAGCACCACAATATTATAAGTGATTGCCTCAGCACCTGTACCTTCAGCGAGTATAATTTCCTCAAACATTAGCTTGTTGCAATACAATTACAGCATGAGGACTTGCCCACAGAGCTCGGTCCATGAAAGTAGAGCTGCTTTTTTTTGTGACTCCAACCTTTCTGAACCCAATCATTGTGCCAAACAACCACGTTTTGGTGGTAAACCTACTGTTGTTCAGGCTATGCCTACTGCTAGTTATGATGACAAAAGTGATTTGTAATGATTATAATATTTTTGATACAGTCAAAATGACATACATTAAAACAGATGATACTGATCTTAGTACTGGTTGTGAAATGCAAGATGCAAGGTGTAATAGATTTACTCCTAGTTGAAGGAAGAGACTTAATATGGTTTGGTATCCAAGAATTACTGAGTATCATGGTGCAGTTGCTAGTAACTTGGCAGATGGAACATTAACTTTCAGTGAAGCAGTTGGTAAAAGTCGGAAAAAAGACTAACAATGCTGGTTTTGATAATTCATGGCCTAATAATATTGTCATTTACATCCAAAACACGGCCCTGATTAAAATTATAATAAGTACATCTGGCACGTCTATTAAAACCTTCACCACCTACTGACCAATAAGCAAACAGCACATCGCATTGATGCTGAAATTCAGGAATTTCTTGGCAAGAACAATTACACAGTAAACAAACACGATGAAACCAACCAAAGTCATAACCGTTTCCAAAAAAGAACCCTGAGACCAACACCCTGTCCACATTACACATGAAGGAGCACCATAACGTGAGACGCACATGATAAGGTATGGGGTTATATCCTTCAATGCCAAATAAAAACTCCTGCCAAGCAATTAGTCAAACGAAATTAAGAGCCATTTATATATAATTCCTAACAAGAAAATTCTGAAATTCAGCATTAATGCGATGGTGTTGGTTTGATTAAACGTGGACGCCGATGTGTCACAATTAGACCAGGTTGTTTTGTTCCTTAAAAACAATCCTCAACACCCCATCCAATACACCTTGCAAACAATACATATGAAAATGAGTTCGTATTTGTGGACTTCCAACAAGGAAAACTAACAACAAGGAAAACGAACATCAATAGGATGTAATGGACAGTTATGGTACTATGTGTGATTATTTCAGTGTGTATGTTATTGGTATTGTCAAGTATAAATGTGTTGCTAATAATTTGTCTTGTTTTAATTGCCTGTAATGTTCTTACACATTGTGTGGAGGCAATTTGTAAGATATGCAAATTGGAGTGGTTTGAACATGAGGGCGTTACTCGTAAGACGCCATTTTATTATAGTGCGTTGTGTGTTCAGTGCCCAAAGTTGTTTCGCATTCACATAGTGTCCAGAAACGAACGCTGCATACATTCTTTGGTGAATGTACCAATAGGAAATACGGTAAAATGTAAACGGAAAAAAATCATCGAAAAATAATTGTTCCGAATATATATTGGGTTTCGGACAGCATACCTGATTGATGCTTGCGGTAAATTAATGCTTCACAAGATGCAACATGTTGGTTTATTTAACATTGAGTTAAATTAATTAGTGCTACTAATACGTGAATAATAATCTGCTAATAATATTCAGATGCCACCGATGCCAATGGTCGTGGTATTGGCCAGATAATCGGTATCAGCATCAACCCAATCCTAGTAAATACCCAAATTAGTAGTGTAAACGAAACTGTAAATAACCAACTTAGTTCAGTAATAGTAAGTGTAAATGAGAATGTAAATAACAAAATAGACTCTGTAAATGAAAATGTAGACATGGTAGATAGAAAAGAGACACAGTTAATGAAAATTTTGACAGAAAAACAGACAGCTTTAGCGAGTTGGTGAACACAAAAATTGACAGAGTAAATTAAAGAATGGATAGTGTAAATGAAATAGTGAACAGTATAAGTGTAAATGACAGAATGGACAGTATCATTAGAAGAACGGAGAGTGTTGAAAATGAGGTGAAAGAGAAAGTGAGATAAAGAAGAAACGGCAGGAATTTCTTCAGCAACGAAATTCAACCATCACCACATCGACAGATAAAAATCGTGAAAAGGCAGTGCAAGATGAAACTAACGTAGCGACCTCACAAGGACAGCAAGCAGCTCAGCAGCATTGGTGTCGCGCATCCAGCAGTGGAGGAGGTCTCTTAAGTCCACCCCTTACGATAGCCAGACTTCATGGCACGAGTACCAACACCAGTTGGAAATAGTCGCTACCCTTAATGGCTGGATAATCAAACAGCAAACTTACCACCTTGCTGCAGTACTGAGAGGCCCCATACTGAGCATCTACAATTCCTGCCAGAGCGACATTGACTGGAGTACCCCACACTGGTATCAACCTTAAAGCTACGTTTCGGCGACCGGTACCTGTGACATGCTCACCATGCACAGCTGTAAAGCTGCACCCAGTTACCTGGGGAGCCACTGCAGGAGCTCTGGCAAGACATTGTGTGACTTTCCCACCTATCTCTGGAAGGGTGCCCCGAAGAGGCATGCAACATCATAGCAATCTGCTTCTTCATCGATGCCCTCACCGACACAGAGGTTCGACAAGCAGTAAATCTGGCTACAACCTACAAGATGCCCTGGCCCGAACACTGGAGAAGTCAGAAAGGCAGGGAGCCACACCCAAACGACCGTTATGGGCAGGGATGCTGACAGAAGACGACGAAGACAGCATCAAGAAGACACTGATGGATATGCAG
Organism: Dryococelus australis; assembly: GCA_029891345.1. Taxonomy (NCBI): domain Eukaryota; kingdom Metazoa; phylum Arthropoda; class Insecta; order Phasmatodea; family Phasmatidae; genus Dryococelus; species Dryococelus australis. The sequence goes on from CM056994.1 coordinate 199,692,570, forward strand.
ACATTTATGAGAGACATAGCTTCCCGGGTGTGTGCTACAGAGCCTCGCTGCCTCCCACCCAAAAGAGCCGGAATGATGGTCATGTGGACAGCTGGGGCACCTGAGAGTGTACTGCCCACAGCAGCAGCAACAGCAGCAGAAGCAAGGTAAGAGGCAGGTAAGAATACAGCTAATTCAGAAGACATGTAACCACAGATCTTAGGGGGCAAAGGTCGGTGACTCTTGGAGGGAAGGCCCCAATGTTCTTACATGTACAGTCAGTAAAACAATATTGGGATGCAATACTTGTGGAGGAGTGTCTGAATGATGTTCCTTGCAAGATGGTTGTTGACACTGGGATGACAATAACAGTAGTAAGACCAGACATCCTTGGACCTTCTCCCCAGCTATCACCCGACGACAACATGGAATGATATTTGACTATGGTAACATTAGAATTGAACAGGATGTTTACATAGACAAAATAGAAGGAATATCTTTTGGAACTTGATGTACTATGTAGGCTGGTGTGCTGTATCGTTACTCGACTTCCTGTGCTATGGGTAAGCCAGTTCAGAGGTGGTGGTGTCAAAACTGCATGATTTGTCCTCCCAAGTTAGCTGCCCAGTAGTATGTGGTCAACCAATTGTGCTGCCCGCTTCTAGTGAAATTGTTATTTCAGGCAGATGTCAAAGACTGTGTCAGGCGCCTGGGTCTAATTGAGCCAGCAGAGAGAATTGGTGTCCTGTCAGAAAAAATTTTGTAGCAAGAACTTTGGTCTCTTCTAATTCTGACAGTTTTCCAGTTAACTGATAAATTTGTCCGATAGTGCTATTCGTCTTGAGGAGAGGGCCGTGATAGGTGTTTGCAAGCAGGTTACACAGGTATTTTGAAATGTTCCAGAAGATTCTAAAGTAGAACAAATAGATTGTCCTCTACCAGAATTATTGGATCAACTACTAGCACGAACAAAAGAAAATCCTAACTGGCAACAGGAGAAGGCTGTCTCTGAATTACTACAGAGCTATAGAGGTGCCTTCTCATATGGATCAAATGACCTTGGAAGGACTAATGTGACCTGCCACCACATTGATACAGATGCCAGGCCCATAAAACCGCCACCAAGACGACTTCCACTAGCTTCACTTGAGGCGGTTGAGGGCATTCTAAAGGAAATGAAGGAGGTATTGTGATAGAACCATCATTTATCCCAGGGTCTTCACCCATTGTACTTGTCAAAAAGAAAGATGGCTCTCTGAGGTTTTGTGTAGAATATCACCAGCTTAATGTGACGAAGACATTTATCTGCTTCTCAGAATGGATGACATTAAATAGCATAGCACGTTCACAATGGTTTTATACTTGGGACATGAAGAGTGAGTACTGGCAGTGCGAGGTGGCCCCAGAGGACCACATTTTGTGTCCAAGGGAAAGGAACCTGGCGGTTCAAAGTTATGCCTTTCGGGCTATGCAATGCCCCCAATACCAAGAGACTGTATTTCAGAAAGTGGCCGCAACCAACTTGAAACTGGTAAGAAGTGCCACCTGTTTCAAAAGAAAATAACTTTCGTGGGACATGTAGTGTTGACCCATAGGACTGAAACAGGCCCTGAGAAGACAAAAGCAATAAGAAATTGGCCGATGCCTACTGACAAAACTGAAGTGCGGAGTTTTTTGGGACTGTGCGTGCTTTCATTGATTTGTACCTGGGTTCGCCACAATTGCCAAGTAACTACATGAACTGACTGAGGCGAAAAAGAGATTATCATTGGACCACTGAGTGTGAAGATGCATTTAGAAAACTAAAGAAAATTTTAATATCTCCTCCAGTCTTGGGTTTTCCGAAAAGCGAGATGTATTAATTTTGGACACAGATGGTAGTGATGTAGGCATTGGAGTTGTGATATATCATGTTCGAGACGGGAAAAGACCACTAGAATACTTCTGTAAGGTAATGCATAAACCTGAGAGATATTACAGTGTCACGCACGGGGAGCTTCTGGCCATGGTGAAGGCAATTTCACACTTCCACCCCTACCTTTATGGCAAACATTTTATTCTAAGAACTGAGCATATTTCATTACGCTGGCTACTAAAATTTTAGAACCCAAAATGTAAAATAGCCCGGCGGATACAGCATCGTCAAGAATATGACTTTGAAATACAGCACAGATCTGATGCCTTCACAGCAATGCAGATTCATTTTCTAAGAGGCCACGTGAGCCATTTTGTCATCATTGCAAATGTCAGGAAGTAAAGAGCGATGACTCGCTAAAGGTACGGAGGACTAGAATTCAAGGTTCTGTATCTTGTGATGGTACACCCACCTGGAAAGATGAGGGTATTAGGAAAGACCAGATGAATGATCACACTTTGCAGTCATCATTAAAGTGGAAAGAATCAGGCTGTAGGCCAAAATGGGAAGACATATTTGGCCTGAGTGCAGTAGTCAAAGTATACTGGGCACAATGGAATTCCCTCATACTAACAAATGGTGAACTTGACAGAAACCGGGAAAGTAATGAAGGAAAACATACACAGTTACAACTGATCCTTCCTGAATGTTTGGTTCCAGAAGTCTTAAAAGAACAGCATAGTGAGGCAGCGAGTGGGCACTTTGGTGTCAATAAGACACTGGATAGTATTAGACTGATATTCTACTGGCTTCACTGTCGGGAGGATGATGAGAAATGGTGCAGATTGTGAGACACCTGCACTGCGAGGAAAGGCCTAAGGACCAGAGGACAAGATAATCTCCAGAAATACAATGTTGGAGTCCTATTCAAAAGGACGGAAGTAGACATTCTAGGTCTTTTACCTGTCACAGAGAGAGGTAATCTGTATCTACTGGTGACCTCAGATTATTTTACTAAGTGGCCTGACGTCATTCCCCTCCTGAACCAGGAAGCACGTACTATGGCTGAGGCATTCACTGAACATGTCTTTTCGAGGTTTTGTGTGCCACTAGAACTTCGTTCTGATCAGGGAAGAAACTTTGAAACTGCGGTCTTCCAGGAAGTGAAGAAAATTATGGGGATGAAAAAGACTAGGACAACAGCCTTACACCCTCAGTTGGATGGAATGGTCGAGAGGGTTAACCGCATTCCTGAGCAGTACGAGTCATCTTAGTTACCCTTTGGTCAAAATCAAAGCTAAAATGTTACCAATATATTTGTTACGTATAAATAGTGGTTCACTTTAGTGTAATGTAAGTTCATTGTAATAATTATTAATAATGTCAGTTTACGTGAAGATTTCTAATTTGTGATTGTTATATTTGTAAACGAAAGGCTGTTTTCTGGTTTAATCTTGAAAATCACAATGTTTTTGTATAAAAATGTTTGGCTTTTGTTGTTAAACACCTGAACCTGGAATAGTACTACAAAATAAAATTGAGAATTTTGTCAGCGTTACTACTGATCATGAAAGTGTTTGCATGCATCTCACTTTACCGTCAAATACAGTATTTGCCACTGCCCAGCCAACTTAACTTGTTTCAGTACTCGTTCGGCAAACATATTTGATCATAATCTAACTGTTTTGGGCAAGTTCTGTTGATGTTTATGTTGCGATTTTTTAACTAGCCTTTTGTTAGAATCCAAGTAAAATGTTAACAAAATATTTGTTAGGTATAAAAATCAACTCACTTAATGAATATTTAAACATAATAAAGATCAATGTCGGTTTTCGTGATGAGTATTAATTTGCAATTGTTTTTATTTGAAAATGAAAGGCTGCTTTTTGATGAATCTGAATGTGCGACATTTTTATCTAAAAACGTTAGGGTGTTTTCTTGTTATACACAGCACCCCTAATATTATATTACATATAAGAAACATTCGAAATGATTTGATGCTCATACTTAAGCACCGTAAGATACTTCATATACAAATTATTAAAAATTGTCTTAGTAACCAACACCCATTGTACACAAAGGTTAAGAAAAGAGGCTGTCTTTTCAAATCAAAGTGTATGATTTTATTTTCCCATTTTAGCCAGGTAATTATCTAAATTATATATCTGTTTTCATCAAATATTTTAAGGAAACATCATTTGTAATGAAAATATTTTGAGAATAACTTAGTCCTATTTTAAATATTCAGTGCTTAAGTTCACAACAAAATAAGAGTTGATGAAGTACTGCTTATATGCATAAAGCAATGCTTCTTTTAACTATAAATGCTTGAGAAATACGTAAAACTTATTTTGTTACTGTGAACACAGGGTAAGTAGTACTTCATTATGCAGTGCTTCATGAAGTATTACTTAAAGCTACCAAATTAAGCAATACTTGTATCTGGCACTATGAATTGAAACGTCATACTTAAGCGTGAGTATATGTAATTGTTGTTTCAAGTATTGTTCATATGCTCACTATAAATTCCACCCTATGTCTGAATTTGAAAAGCTAAGGTCTGAGGCAAAAGGTTCTCCCAGGATGAGCAATCTTTCAAGCATTGCAAACTCGCTGCACCGTAGAGTTTCTACGTTGTGGATTAGCTGAAGTTTAGGTAACTGCATGTTTTCCTGTACAGTATTTTGTCCAGCATTGCTGTAGCTGTACAATTCCTGTTGTAAAGGCCTACTATTTTGCGGGCTTTAGAAATTAACTGAGTTATGTTGGGTGTTGAAGTCTTTGCATCAGAGACTGCAAGTTGCAGTGAGTGGGCAAAACAAAACCTGAGCGTATAATTTGTCCCATTAAGGGGCAGATTTCATGTTACTAGCATTGTCACTAACAATAAATATCTTAACAAGGCTTGGCTCAGTAGGTGTTGGCTAGCACTAACTATTACTCTTGTCAGTCTGTACTCGCAGAAGATTCTCCCCTGAGTGAGATTCATTGACAGTAACATTGCCCAATGTAATTGTCTTGTATTCAAATTCATGAAGGTAGTGACAGGTTAACGACACATAACTGTAACCGGCTCTTGATGTCCAGTTATCAGTTGTCATAACTACATTAACATTATTGTACTGTGAAGCTGTCTTAATCACATCATGTTTGAGCATTTGCTGTAACTTTTGCCTTTCCGACTGATACAATTCAGGAATAATAGTCAGTAAAAATGTTGTGCTCACTGGTATCTGAGAACTTGGTTTCAAGTAATGTAATAGATATACGAGCTGTTACCAGCAGGTAAGACAAGAGGGTTGACAACTAAACTATCTGGAAGGCGTTGTTTCAGCAACTGAAGAACTTCTGGTGGGTCGTGAGGACCTGGTGACTTCTGGCACAGTTCAGCAAGGTGGAGGAGGCATAGACTAGCATTATCGGGTAGCGCACGGACTTATATACTCCTTGTCAGCAGGCCCTTGGCATCTGTCCTTGATACTGGTGGTACCATCCATTGGCGCGCCGTAGAACTACGTGACCTTGGGCGGAAGGCTCGAGCACTCTGCCGATAGTACAATCTCACTTCGAGAAGGTTGACGTGACGTCTGATTTACAGCGTGGAGCAAACAGTAATACCTGGACGTACATTTCTGTAATCACGCTCCTTGTTGCAAGGGCTTGACGCGTGCTGCTTAAATGAATATTCCAAACACGACTACGACTCTTCCTAACATGTTACATCTACCAGGAACCACAACCATAGATGGCTACAGGACTGTAGAAAGTAGTAGGAAGATGGCCCACACAACCTACAGCTCTAGGCCTTTGCATCAAGGCGCAGAGCCATAGCAGCATAAGGTTCATGCAGCGAAACTGCTTTTGGGCTGTACACTTAGTAGGGATACTATTGATTGCTTGCATCAATGGAAAGTAAGTTGTGTGTCTATACTGCCTCTATGCCATTTGGGATGAGGCACAGTATTCGAAGGGAGGAAAAGGAGGAGGAGTTCTTAACTGCTAAGCGAGTGGGCACCAACCAATCATCCACACTTGGTGGAGACACCCCATGGGAGCATGCTCAGTCTGCCCGTCACCTGAAAAGGCAGTCCTCTTCCGACAGCACCCCAGTTTATTTCTCCTCACACACAAGATGTGGCACAGAACTACATGCCTTGGTCACTAGAAGTGACACCAGGTTCAGCATAACTAACTTGTTCTTCAGAATCAGTGCCACTGCCGCCTGGAGATAGAGATACCTCACCTCTCCATACAGCATCTCGTCAGTCCGCAACAACCAGGTGACTGCTGTCCCCAGCCAACCAGCACCTACGCCGGAACCCAGGAGATCGGTGAGTGTGCCCTGGTAAGTCTGCCCTACCTTTGAGGGCTAAGGTGGTACCCCAACATATTGCAGTGCCGACTGCAGCTGACTTTGTGCCAAGTTGACAGCCAACCCAATCAGTGTTAGTCTCCAGTAGGTAAACTATGCAGCCTAAGCAACCGGGCACCAGAGAACACCTGACCAGTGCTCACGAAAGTAACTCTGATAAGTCTTTGCGACACCTGTCACGCTTATTCTGTAGGCACGTGACCAACGTCTATTACTGTTGTAATCCTACCTTAGTGAAATTAAAGGCACAGTCAGATGAGGTGGAGTTGTGTTTGCAGTAGAATCAGACAATGTGTCACGGACCAAGAGTAAGAAATTTCATGTTTCTGAAAAGTGGTTCAAATTGTTAGCTAAATTTAGTTCCTTTATTTTTCATTGGACTCTCTTATATTTATGTTGAAACACATGTACAGTTTAGCATTTCTAACAACATGGGCAAGAACCACTACAATTACAAAAAACTACTGGGATGAACAGTAATATGTAAGTTTTTAAGACTCATACAAGTTTTAAGACTTTTTCTATGGCTTGGGACATTTACAAGACTTTCATGACCCAATATTAACCATAAAATAGTCTTGGTACAATGGCTGTACACAATAGTAAACTGTGTGTATAAAATGTCACAGATTTTTAGGATACCCACTTCTGTTTTATTATTTATTCTACTAGAAGTCAACCTTTAATTAAAATAACTAAAAAACCACATCAATAATGACAGACTACATACTTATGGACAAACTCAAAACAGACATTCTATTTACAGTCATAAAGCCACCACAAATATGGCCATTAATGGCGACTATATGTTACATATTTGACATATACTACAGTTTTTAAACAGCTGAGATATAAATAGAGCACTTTATAGGTAAATTACAGAAGGCACGTGGCAATGCTTTTCAGTATGTTCAGTAGAGGATAAGAAAAGTGCAAACTACTCTTTCATGGTTCTTGATTTAACATTGTGTTTCATACTTTTCTTTATATTTAAGAGATTTCGCCAGTGTGAAGTGTTTCAGTAAGTGACCTCACTGACATGTGTAATTTAATTTCACTACACATCACCATTGCCTGCTTGTTGACGATGTGGGGGAGTGTCAAAGGAGCGAACAGAAATTGTCTCAGGAGTGGCCAATCAAAGGTGAGCTCAAGGTAGCAAGCTGTAGACTAACTAAAGCATAGAACGAAGTTATACGGGCTAGATCCACACTAAATATTGATAGTGTGGCAACATCCTGCCCTTCTCGCCATGATACTGAACCAAGAAGCGACTGGAAGATATACGATAGCTACTCTACCTATCCAGCTACAATTACAGCAATTATTGCTTGTTTGGCAGAAGATTGATTCTGCTCTCACCCCGGGATTGAAACAACCGTTTCCTTGGTTCATCTGGCGAAAGTTGTCATATAAGTTATCAAGTGGTGCATTTGGCTGGCTGTCCTCTGACTAGTGACACCAGGTGAACGAAGGAGTGGTCACGAGAGACAAGTGCAGCAGACAACATCGGATGCACAGTAGATGCAAAATTCAGCCAGTGTAAATTTAAGGTGGATAGTTACTAGCACCTTTGCTTCAATAAACAAACTAGTTTCACTGCATTCATGAAACCACTGTTTGCGACTTATGGGAACATGTTGCGAAGGAACTCTCTTTAGCAGCACCAGGCTTTCAATGTGGAACCAATGTTTGCACATGGTATAACATACATCTGACTACCACCACAGGTTTTACTGAAACTGGCCTGCAGCACAACCCCACACCTCCCACTTCGAGGGTTGCTCCCACCAGTCTGGTACTGTAGTGATTGGAACTTTTCAGCCCCTTTTCCTGGCCTATGCTAGAATGCCAGCAGCAATTGATAAGTTTGCTGGGTACAGAAGCAGGTGCCCATCCATCCTAATTCCAGAGGAAAGGATCCCAACAGGAGAAATGCCTGCATGGAGGAACAGCGGCAGTGTGTGTGCAGGTAAGGCAGCTGCTGTTTTGACTGAGAGCGCAACTAGGTTTTACGACGAAGTTGGATTACATGTCCAATCAATTCAAGATTAATTCTGTCTTTCATTTAAATGTAACAGTCAGTAAGAACAGTTTCAATCCAGGTTTTTACACGTGACCAACACACACAACACACACCACACACACAACACACACCACACACACAACACACACCACACACAACAAACACACACACAAAACTGAATACTGTTTTTTTTTTCCTCATTTGACAAAAGAACTTTGTTGTGTTCCATACATTTTTCTGTAGCTACATCCTACAACTATAACATTCAACTTAGAACTTAGCTCTTCTTGACGACTTATTAAAACAATTTAGGCAACTGTGAAGTTTAGCAAATTTATGTACACTGTAGTATAAAATCATACCAATTTTTAATTGCTCACACAAGCAAAACTGTAGCACAATGCTCAATAAGGCTTATCTGTTTCCTACATACCCACCAGCAATAAAAACCATCTCCAACCCTTCTTGGCAAACAGCTAAGATTCAGCACGATTTTGTCTTTACTTTATGGTGTTTGAGGGGTCACAAGCAACCTGGAGGGATTTGCAAGACAATATTTTCCCGGTTCACAGCTAGTGCTGAATGGTCATCCACACAATAGTTTTCTTCGCATTTTTCTGTTGAATAATGTATATCTACGTGAATTTAAGTCAGCACTTATTTAACATGATAGTAGCCTACAATTTCTAATTCTACACATGATGTGAATAAATGGAACATTCATCAAAATTTGCAAATGTTTCCTTCTACTTGGGAAAAATTTATACTTCCAAATTTAAAGATACATAAAACACAAAATCTCTTCAGAAAATCTATTTACAAATGTACACAATCCCACAGGTGGGGCACTATTAGTAGGGAATACCTGTCGCTGGTTAAGTTGCACAAGCGAGCAACAGGACAAAGATAAAGCAACACATAAGCACAGCAAGTGGCGCATGCACAAGGCCAGGCAGGCGCACGAGCTGTTAGTTTGGGAGCAGGGGAGGCGAAAGGCCCCCTCGGGTCTAGCTGAATCCCATGGTGCTACACGAGTCCAATACACAATGCAGCAGCCACAAGATTCAGCTGGCCCAGGCGGAGCAGCAGCAAGCAACACTGAACATGGCAACACAGCTAACATCAGCCCTATGCTGCTCTTCATGGCAGCGAGTACGCCACACCACTCTCCAAAATTCCATAGAAAACAATGTACACAAAATGACACACAGAATACATCACACATAAAAAGCCAAAGGTTTTAACTACAATCAAAGGGAAGCACTCACATTTGTTGTATTTTAACATAGTTATGCCATAGAAAAAAGTTCTTAGTTGTAATGCAATTCCAAAGATAGATATAGGAATATGTGGTAAAGTGCAAAAAATTAGAAAAACTGCAAACCAGTCCAGAAAAACAAAGTAAAGGCGCCTGTACCACCACTTCTATAGTAGAACTCTTGTTATAATGTTCCTGTTGAAAGAGAAACACTTTAATTTCATCAGTAAATCTTTATAAAATAATAAATTCCTAATGAAAAACAGGTTTAGGGATGAACTGAGTGAAGATCATTAATATTTTCTTAGATTCAGTTTTTGCCCAATCAAAAATTTTAAGAGCTGAATTAATTTTATCACTAAACATTGGCCAATTACACTACCAAAAAGTTCCCCAGACCTAGAAACAAAACTAAAAACTTATGACATAGTTTTATATGATTGTATTTATCATCCAGATAAGCTCACGACATACAATTTTTACATAAAATTATACAACAAATTTGAAATTAACTGCAGTTGTTTTACCAAATGTTGACTTAAAAGCATGTAATTTACTTCACTTCTGAAACGTGAAAATGTTGGTTTCTAATATATAAAAATTACTGGTCTTACCATCCATCACTGTCTATGGTGCATCAGCTCTGATATGCTGATATTTATCTCCTTCCCCTTGGTTTTCCGACATTCTTGCCTTTACCCTTGTGGGTAGATCTCATGACCTGGAGAGCAAATTCTCTTTTGTGCTTAATGAGCCCTGGATAGTTTTAGCCCCACCCACAACCAGAAATCCTGAACCCATAATATTGTCACAGTAAAAATATGAGAATTTTTTTTCGTCCACAGATATATTTTTACTTATGTTTCTGCAATTTTTTTTGTGCTAGAGGAGTGGTTATCTTACAGTTGAGTTTACTAAAGATGGGAAGCAGTTCGGGTTTTAAGTTTCCATTATTTTGAATCCCTTTTTTTTTTAACTTGGTGATTTTCCCTTTGGTGAGATAGTTTTTAGTTTGGAAAGATTCTTCGGCCCTCAGCTATAGAGAGTTCTAGAAGCCGTTAAGGCCGACTTGGTTGACATAATTGTTTTCTGGTCGTCTCTAGACTTTCCGGTTTCAAAACTCATTTGTGTTGATGTCCTAATAATCAATGGTTGAAGATTTCAGCAGTTCTCTTCCTCGTCTATTTTCGAGGTATTCTAAGAGACTTTGGAAGGTTCCAGGCACTCTTTGTTGTCATGTGTCAGGAATTGAGTTGTCACAAAAGGGCGTTGTTTGTGTGTTGGCAGCCACACGGCTTCATGGTTCTGCCAGGGGAGAGGGGAAGGAGTCCTGCTGAATTCAGCTGGAGTAACAAGGTAGCCGAGGATTTAAGGAAGTGGGGAAGTTAAGATTGTTCTGGAGAACAGCTGTTACTAGGGAAATGCATCACGCTGATTGACTGGGGCTAATGGCATGGCCAGCCAGTTAAAAACCAGGTCAGGAGGCGCTGGCAGGTAGTTGTGGCTGGCAAGATGGCGTGACGGGAAGGTGAAACTGGTGATGCAGGTGCGGCATGGAGGAGGCCACTGAGATATCTGCAGAAATAAGCTATTTATTTAGGTTTTTTGAGCATTGTTACAGCCATGACCACAAAACAATCCCTAGTGCTTTCCTTCTGTCCCAAGCGAGTAGTCATCCCCCACCCCCCCCACTTTACCTTAGTCCTCCTATTAATTTTAATAATTCTGTTCAACTGCTTTGGCTTGATAAATGGAAGTTAAACAGTGATCTAAATTTTGAAAATACTGAATTTTTTCAACGATGTAACACTTCAATACTTATGACATTATAATGATTATTCTATGTCTGTAAATTTGATTTAAATGTCAAACTTTAATGCAATGTATAAGATGTTTAGCATATGTTCAATGTGATATGTGTAAACTTATTTATTTTGCCAGTTGTGTTGTATAAGCTATGTTAAGTCTAATAATTATCAATGGTTTCTTTGCACGAGTATTTGTCTTTGTAACACGCACAACCTTTTTTTTCCTCAACAGTATCAGGCCACATCAGCCAGTCTATCACATTTCATTGATTTTTCGAACAATAGTCTAATAGAACAAAAAACTTATTCATTCTAATTTGGAATCGGTGAGAGGCCAGCTCAGAATAGAAGGCAGTCCTGAGTATGAAAGATAATTTATAATATTTGATTGGCAAAATTTGATATTTACAATGGAGATACAGAATTATTCACACACTATTGAAACGCTGAGCCTGTATAAGTTTAAAAGAAGAAATAATTCGACATAAGCTGTACGATGAGCCCGGACGGAAGGAGAACTTCTTGGTTGGGACTTTGCACCAAGGACACACGCAGTGTCTGGTGTTCGGAGAGCCAATTCTGCGAGACGAGGACTACTGGCTGCGAATTCTGTACCCACCTCCGCTCCTCCGGCCTGCAGAGGACGAGTTCACTGAGCACCACCCGTGATGATCTGTCCGTGGTGAACAGGAGAGGTTCTACACTAGTGAAGGATGACTCCAAGACATCGGCAGAGTTGCGGTTATTTTCTGCTATTGACACAGCTAAGTCGTATTCCCTCCAAGCAAATATAAATGTATTTATGACACGAGAATTAGTAAAGTCAAATGTTGGTAAATCGGTTGATGTGCAATGTGGCTGGTGTTGCTTGTAATTTTGAGAATTAGTATAGTATATTTCGTAAGTTCTGCAAAAGTACCATATAATTTGAAATTGGTTTAGTTCAGTTAGTTCTTGTTAAAACCATTCATCAGTATTAAAATCAAAGTAATTTTATTCATTTCTACTGATTTACTTGAATTAAGACTTTTCTGTTTATTAGAATTAACGATTCAATTGTTTCAAACAACAGAGGTAATGGAAATTTGGATGAATACACAGATTTCTTAGCGTGGCAGCATAGAGTTCAGCCGAGGTATATGATTAATATAACCTACGAGACTCACTCACATATACAACAATATTGTATAATTACATTACACATTCATATCTTATATTACACATACCAGAAATAATATTTTATAACCAATGAGATTGGCCGTAATATTGTAACACGTATCAATAGTGCTACAATGAGCCTTTTTTATTGTTTCCTTGGGACTTCGCCTGATTCTGGGCTTCCAGATGGACCAGAATTGTAATTGAGTTTTATGCCTGGTGGTGGAGGCCTTTTTTGCTATTTCAACAAATTAGGAAAACATGCAAGGATAACAATTTAAAACCAGACCAGTTTACATTTAGGTATTTTGAAACTAAGATTGATTTTGTCACAAGTGGTGGTGTCTTTTTGCAGAGTTATGGTAGAGGTGATATTTCCTATCACCCCTTGTTGGTAACGTTGAAATGTTTTTTTTTTTTTAAACTCAAGTTTATCTACATTTTTCAAAATGTCGTAGAGTAATTGTGATCATTAACTAACTGATGACCATTGAATGTGTCCTATTCAATGTTTACAGTTGAAGTGAAACTAAGATAACAGGGTATCTTCCAAAAGAGTCCATTGTTCCTGAGAAGTCATGGTCACAAATCACAGGACTGAAACTGGCCGATCCATTGTACAATGTTCCTGGCAAGGTGGACATTCTTCTTGGTGGTGATATCTATCCCTGGCTACTCAGACCAGTCGCTGCATAGGAATTGATAGTACTCCAGTTGCTATTGAAACTGATCTTGGCTAGGTTCTGTCTGGTAGCATTTCCCCCCACATCATCAATACCAGCAATGACGTCTCTCCATGTTCTTTGTGATGTTACTTAAGTCCTGCATAAGTTTTAGGAGTTAGAAGAGATCCCTTCTGCCAGCATGCTCACTAAAGAAGAGGCTTTGTGAGAGCATCACTTAAATGTCAGTCATAAGAGAGGTGCTGATAGTAGGTACATAGTGAGCCTTCCTTTTCGATACAACTTGGAACTAGGAGAATCACATGTCAATGCAGTAGCCCGATTGTACAGGATAGAAAATCAGTTAAAGCACCAGCCTGACAAGCATCAGAAATACATAGACTTCACGAATGATAAATTGCATTATGACATATGGAACTCAATCCACCAGAGCAACTGCAGAAGCGACCTCGTGAAACGTGCTACATTTCTACCATACAAACCATAAAGGGGAATAGTGCTACCATGAAACTCAAAGTGGTGTTTGATGCCTCAAAGAAGACCGCTTCAGGAGTATCATTAAATGATAAAATGATAGTTGGTCCAAAACTGCAAGAAGATATTTGGTCCCTTTTAACGTAATTTAGGAAACACACGATTACATTCGTTGCAGGTGTGACTAAGATGTATCGTCAGATTTGGGTGAACAAGTTGCAACAGGTTACTGTCCTGCTCTCTTATTGTAGTTCTCAGTAAACAACAATGAACTAGCGCAATGTGAGTTGGAGACTTTGACTACATAATAATGAGAGTTGGTTGATGCCAGGTTTGCCAATAAATAAAAGAAGAAATTAAATGTTTACTGGAGATTTATTGTTGTCTCGGCAAAACAAACTATTCTCTCGGCGCCATATTAACTCCTTGCACCAACGAAAAACAAATTTAATAAATATTTGAATTGAAATGTCCGAAATACAAGAGGTTTAAGTTGTGGGTGTTGGTCGGTGTGAGTCACGTGATCACACGTTGCAGGCTGTCCGACTGACAGCTGACAAATGATCGTGCTGTGACGAACTGTTGTGATACTTGAGAAACGTTGTGCTTCCTTATATATTGATAGAAAGTTTCCTCATCGAAAACATTGTTTTCGAGCAGTCGGTCACATCAGCTAAAGGTGACCTCTGTTATTTTTCTCGTTTCACCATGTTGTGCCTTGCGGTGGCATGTTTTTAGTTTACTAACCCAATGAAAAGGAAAAGATGCACTATCGTTCTAGGACGTCTGTTACTACTGATGAAATGAGGAAAGAAAAATAACAAATTTGGAAAAATGAAAATATATGAAATACATACAAGTTGTCATTGCCACAACCTTTCAAATATTACATGAATTACTAACCTTGACTGAAATATAGACAATTTAAATACTTCCCGAATATACTAATTATATATATCTAGCTGCAATGCTACAAAATCTGACATGGAATTTCAAAGGATTGTGAGGAGATCATTCTCAACAGAACTTATTATAGATTACTGTCTACTGACAGTAACCTATGGGGAAAGCTGTGCACCATATCTTGCAATTATGTCTCTAAAACAACTTGCTACAGATGAAGAAGCTAAATTTCCATTGGCATCTCATGTCGTTATGAATGAGTTTTATGTTGATGACCTTTTGTCTGGAGCAGCCAGCATCTCTGCAACTTTGAAATTGCAAGCAGAACTGATAAACTTGTTGGCATGTGGTGGTTTTCAGCTGCGCTTAAGGTCATCATCAAATGCCCCAAAAATACTTGAAGCGGTGCCCTTGGACATGCAGCGTTCAACCTTACCATTGAAGACAGTATGATCAAAATATTGGGACTCGAGTAGCACCCTACAGTGGACCAGTATGCATTTATCTGTACGTTATCGAGACCTGAGGCTCCCATATCTAAGCGACAACTCTTATCGGAGATTGCAGAAGTGTTTGATCCTTTAGGGTGGCTCTATCCTATGACCATTAGAGAAAAGATTTTACTCAGTCAGTCTGGGAACTCTCTCTTGATTGGGACGATCCTCTTCCAAGGGATCTTTCTGCAATCTGGGAACAATTTAGCAGTGAACTCTCATTATTGAACAATATTTGAATTTACAGATGTCTCATATTTCCAAACCCCTGTCAGTGTGAGTTAATTGGATTTAGTGATGCTTCCAAAACGGCATATGCTGCTGTTGTGTACCCGCGTTCCCATTATCCTGATAGTACAGTGCTGGTAAGACAAGTGTCTGGCAAAACGAAATCAGCTCCACTTAATCTAATTTCCATTCCATGATTGGAGCTCTCTGGAGCAATGCTTCTTGCAAAATTACTGGTGTCTGTGCAACAGGCACTCTTACAGGATGAGAAGCATATTCTGGCATGGACTGACTCTACAACGGTTTAGTATGGTTAGCACGTCTGTCATGACAGTAGAAGACATATTTTTGCTAACCACATGTCCACAATTCAGGACCTTGTTCCTCCAAAACAGTGGCATCATGTGAATGGAGAGGACTACCCAGCAGATTATGCATTGCATGGATTGTTTCCAAATAAATTTCTTAATCATTCCCTTTTGTGGTATGGTTGTCTAGCTATACGAACCTTGGCTATTGCATGATAGTGCTATGGTCAAACCTGATTGAGACCCCGTGGAAACTGAGATGAAGATAACTGTGGCAATTGCTCATATTGAACTCGAGTCTTCCTAGTTGAGAAGATGGCCCTCCTGGCGACAGCTTCAGAGTGACTGCATGGTGCCTCACGTTTGGAATTAAATTGTAAAACCCCGCACACTGAAAAGAGTATCATATCCACTAACTGTAGATGAACTTCAACAACCCTACTTCGTTGGGTGATCATTGTACAGAGGGAAGATTTCAGTGACCCAAGTTCATTGTCTCCAAAATGATACGTCTCTACCCTCAAAAGTTGCATTGCAAGTCTAGCTCCTCTTAGGTAAATATGGGGTGTTTATTTTTAGTTAGGACAAATCTCTGCCGTTAGTGGTAGTTAATTTTTTTTTGGATTAGGACTGCCTTAATTCAGTTGTGAGTAGGTTTTCGTTTTGCCAGGTTCTTGACTTTGATTAGCATTCTTGTAATTTTTTTTTAACTTTTTTTAATTCTTGATTTTTTCGAGTCGTCTGTTAACTTTTAGTTCTTTTTAAAATTTTGGTAAAGCTCAGCCAAGTTATAGCCAGTATGGCTGGGATAGGTTCCAGAACACTCGGGGCTTGTGCGTTCATGTGTTGCGACCGTGGGCTGGTACCGCACAAAGTTTTCCGTTCGGTCAGCTGGGCGAAGGAACTGTTCACGTACGCAGAAGGTGGCAGGGCGGGGACACTGCAAAGGCGGCCGGCTGGCGATAACCGGACACGTGAATTGCTGAAGTGAAGGACATGAAGAACGGACGTGTGTCGACTCTAGGGCACCCGAGGGGTAGGGAGTAGGATGCTTAAGCGCCGTTTGGGTGAGGTGGAGGTGGTCGGAGACGAAGTTTCGCTGACGAATACCCGGCAACAGCAATGTGGCAGCATGGGTACAAAGTAAACGACGTGTCCACACAGACACTTGGAGGAGTCTTCGTCAGGCAGTTGCTTGGAGGAGTCCTCGTCGGGCAGTTGCTTGGAGGAGTCCTCGTCGGGCAGTTGTTTGGAGGAGTCCTCGCCGGGCAGTCGCTTGGAGGAGTATTCGTCGGGCAGTCGCTTGGAGGTGCATTAGCGGGGCAGTCATTTGGAAGCAGTCGTGTTCAGAGAAGTAGAGGCCAGGTAGGAGCCTCAGTGGACCAACAAGATGTAAAAGCTAAGTACTCATTTGATAGTTTATGTAGTAATGTAGCTGTAATTTTGGTTTCCCCGTTTACAATAAAGGTCCAAACTTTGCAGTTTGAGAAATGATTTTGAGTTTTGGTTTTAAAAGTAAATGTAAGAGTTAAATTGAACAAGATTCGAAGTTGTGGAGGTTTTCAGAAAGTTTTGTCTTTGAAAAAGTTCGAGCCAGTTTTAGATGCTAATTTTTGTTGATGATGTGATAAGGACGTTTGAGTTTTAATAAGTTTTGCTGACCTTAATATTTGATGCTGGTAACTTTATCCTAGCCGTTAAGTAAGTGACCATTTTGAGCAAATGCTTAAGTTTGTGAATCTTTGTAACTGAGGAAGAATTTAGATGGACTTTTTCATGCCAACCTTTTTGGTGATAGAAGAAATTTTGTAAATATAACCGACGTGCTTTCAATTTCGCTGTATTTGTAGATTTTTGAACCCAGTATCTTTTTCCAATAATTAATTTTTTTGAACTTTAAATTTAATTTCTGATATTAAAATTTTAAATACTCCTTGCAAAGTAAATACTCAAAGAAAAGTTTAAGGTTTTCAGCTTTTATAAAAACATCATATATTTGTAATTCTCATTATTTTATTGTTGGTTAAAGAATTAAGTTTTTGTTGACTATTTATGATAAATTTTATAATGAAATGGTTGTCAATTTTATATTTGAAAATTTTAATCTTTTATTTTTCTACATTTTAAGGAATTCCCCAGCCCTTTTAAACTGGTACTAAATAATTTTATCTATTAAAATTATTTTGAAGAGACAAGAATCTGTTTCAATGATAGTTTACCTGGTTTATCAATTACTTTATTTATCCATAGTTTAAGTCCCCCTCCTTCCAACATCATGTCAAGTTTTGCCTTCAAAAATCCCGATTGCCTCTGTTGCTAGCCAAGCTGAGTAGCAGACTTTTTATACCGTTAAGACGTTAAGGGCATCTAGGCTGCCCACAGTGAAAAGCCTAATGGTGGAGAGGCTTTAGCCCCCTTTTGTTTCAATATTGATAGTCACAGAGAAGTATCTGTGAGATGCTGAGGAGCATCACGAAGTAACTAGTTGTTTACTTTGTGATTATGTTTGAAGTTTACAGAAGTTTGAGTTATGTTTTGATGAAAGATGCTATACAGAGTAATTACAATTGGTTACTACATAACTTACGTTTGTCCCTCTCCCTCCCCCCCACATTGTAAATTAAATAAATAGTTAGTCCAACTACGTTAAAGTTGGCCAAGTTTCTGGGTAATAGGAACTGGTAGATTCGCTACAGTTGGTTTTCGCCACCAGTTAATTTAAATTAAACAACCCACACACACACACCAGCTTTACTATTCACAGAAATAATTAAATTTACTCTTTTTGACATACTTAACACACACACACAAACTCACCCATATGTTATGTTTTTATTTTTTGATTATCGATTCTCTGTTATTACTCTTAAGAAGCTCAAATTCACAATTCTTTTAATTCCAATAAAAATTGCACAATTACAAAGTGCAAAAAAAAAAAAAAAAAAAAAAAAAAAAAAAAAAAATATATATATATATATATATATATATATATATATAATGAAAAAGAGCAGGACATCTGCAGTTCTCATGTAATACTCAACATTTCTTGCTATTCCTTAAAAATTGACGATACTGCATTATGTAGCCAAAAATTCTCTTAAATCCATTAAGACACAAACTATTAATTACTTTACAATGACTGTAATGAGTAATTTTTTTTGTACATCACAAATACTGTCTTTTGAAATAAATGAAATTGGAATTATAAAATGTTTTAATACTTCCCAGTATGTACACTGAAAAACGTCCAAGCACAAATTGTATTCATGTAGTCCTTTTCACGGAAGACGTGTTTTGTAATGCGAAACTTTATTGAATACTTCACAAGAATTGACTGCAAATGAGACGACCCTGAATCTAAGAAGACCCCTTCCTAAAAAAATATTTGAGGAAAAAATATTTAAACCTGAATTCAAGGCTACACCTATGAAATGCTGGAAAAATTATTATGTTGAAGTATTTTAACATTAATTTATGACAAACCCTTCAAAAATATAGATTATATGAATAATAAGATATATTTGATTTACTTACAAAGAAAAGCTAATCACAAGGAAATAGGTGTGTGTAACCTGGCTGTATGGTAAGAGCATTTTTCTTACACTGTAAAATTTTTGTGGGTGTTATATATCTATTCCAGAATTGAGCCATTTTGCCTCCAGCAAAGCACTTCCTCTTTCAGCCTGGCCTGTTGACATCAGACAAGGGGACCCTTGTCAAAGTTGAAAGGTACAGTCTCAGCCCTACACAAATATGTACAACCATAGGACACACTGTATTTAAGCATGAAAAGTCTTTGTCAAAATGCCTAGGTTTTGAATTGAAGGCATTCATGAATTGTAGATGACCCCTCATTTTTTGTATTCCTTTTCTGTCAAAAAAACCTCATCTTCCTTTCTGGTAAATACCATATATGATGTTCTTCTGCATCAGAAACTACTGTTTTTTTGAATACCAACATTCCAATTTAGAAAAAAATTGAATATTCAAAAATTCCAAAAAATTATATTCGACATCAAATCAAATACGAATATTTAATTATTCGAAAATTTGCACAGGCCTAGTTATTAAACTATAAATTTATATTTTGCAATAATAATCAAAAATCAATAAATTCATACTTCCTCTCGATTATGTCAATTACAGCAAAAAAAATTAAGGTAATCAAGGAATTGAGAAATTAAATTCCCCCTCCCCCCAAAACAAACAAATACACGCACACACACATATATATAAAAAATATATATGTAAGTTATATATATATATATAACTTCCAGAAATCTGTTTAGAAAAATCTCAAACCCACAGGTTTTGACCTAACAAGTTAGAGCTCAACTAAAATAAAAATAATGAAAATTGTTTTAAAACAACAAAAGGCAGGCAGTTTTATGGACAATCACATGTCACCCCATTTTACTGCTAAATAAAGAAATTTGGAAGTCAATAGAGAAAATCAAATCGTACAAAGTGAACTTGGATATATATATATATATTTTTTTTACAGAAGCAAACTTCTAATACTGCTCCATGTTAATTACCATAATATAATGCAGTAAAATGATGGTTTGGGATTTTTTTAATATCTAAATAAAAATCTAAACAAAATTTCTCTTTTAATAGTCTGGCAATAGTTAAAATATCAAACTAATAGGTAAGTAGAACTAAAAATAAAAACCCTATACAATATTTGGTTTGGTTTCAAACTTTAAAAAATCAAGGACCCAGAAAACTAATGAGAAAGATATATAAATTACATAGACTATAAACATACAAAGATAAGAAACGTACAACAGTTTAATTAAAAAGTGTACAAAAATCAACTCAACTATAACATTAATCATGTGTCTGGATGCTACACACTAATGAAAACTTCAAGTATAAAATTAACTTTAAAGAATACTGAAACAAGAGACCCGCTCCAGTATAAATTATAATACCCCTAAATACAAAAATTAATGCCATACAAGCAATATAGACTGGACCTCTGCAAACAATACTTGCAAAACTGTTAATGAAAAGAATTGGTCACTTTACCTCGAAGACGCATACAATTCTGAAAGAACAAATTATATGCTGTTCTTTCCGATATCAGTCCAGTTTCTTAGTAAGCAATTTTCTCATGGTCATGATCAGACAAGATGGCATGGCATAAACATAATCAAGTACCTATAGAAAACAAATACCCAGTTTCGAAAAATATATAAAAGGATAGGAATTCAAGTACTCACAGTGTAGTAATTGTCATCAAGCAACATGCACGGAAAAAAAAAAAAGACCCTCAGGCCCACACGTGACATTTCACTTGGCGAGTTGTACCACAATGCAGTATGGTGGAAGTGCCCTATAAATAGTAAACCTAGCAACCAGGTGGCAAACTAGTATTGGGAAGGAGAATTGAAAAATTGCCAGTATAGCTGATGGGAGTGGTTAGGAAATGTGATTACCATTATGTTGAGGCAGCTAGCCACCTGATGAAGCTGGCCTAGCCAGCGAAACATTGCTCGCATAACTACGTGGAAAATGTGCCATCCTTTGTGTACGTGTGCACCTGTCTACAAGTACTATACTGCGAGTACTTGAATTACTGTCCTTTTTATATATTTTTGGTAGCCTAGTGGCCTACTTGCAATTCTAAATACCTAGGTTCCTTTACATTGATGACTCCAACAAAATGCAAATACAATTCTACAAAAAAAAAATTAAATTCTGTATCACAATTGTTACGCTATACAATCGCTAATTTAAAATTGCCGTACCTAACACAAATATATATTAAATAGGTGAAAAACCGAAACTACAAAAAAGTCAAGAAAGTGCATAGAAAACCACAATTCAAAAGTATTTCCTTTAATACTCTATGATGCCAACATGCAAGACTGTGAGCATTTTAAGTGGGGATTACTAATGTATTGGCACAACTCAGCTATATTAATACTCTAGCATGTTGAGTCGTTTAGAGAATTTGTGAAAATAACTAATTTGTTTCACAAATACCTTCACTCGAAACAACATATGTACTACTGAGGATAAAAAGCCACAAAAACCAAATGCTTAATGTTCATATGCCACTAAAATCTCTGTATTCTGCATACTAAGTTGGCCAAAAATGCCATATTTGAAGTTTGGCTGGCTCAGCAAATCAGAATAGAAATTAAATTTCAGAATTGCACTAATCACACATTTAAAGAGCTACAATGAATGCAAACACATTGCTTTGGTCATATACCAACATACCTGCTAACCTTTTGAAGTTTTCCATCAGCACAATTTCTTTTCCCCTGCAATACAAGGTAACTGTGTCTACATTAATATTATGTCATATGACCTTGTTTCTCGGCCAGCATACGCCCGCCACAAGCCGTGCGCGCACAAGGCACAGGGTCATGTGATGCATCAGCAAGTGTGTGTAATGCACTGACAATCAGCTGGTGGGCGAAGACAGCAGTGGAAAAAGGATTCTAGTTAGCAATTAAGGATTTTCTGTATTTATTTTGCAGTGCACTCATGTACCAAATTTGTGAGTTAGTGTAATTTATTTCCCTTCTATTTCACTTTATTCTCCATGCACATGGTCTGCAGGGGAACAACCACTTTTAGCGCGGGCCCGTGTCCCCACTTCCAACAGCCAGTGGGCATTCTCTCCCTGGAGCTCAAGCCAGATGATTGCATGCCACATGGCCTGCGGGGATCTCATTTTCGTATACACTGATCTGGTAATTCTGTTTTGTAAGTCTTCTGAAATCCTCTTATTTACCCCGCAGCTGGCGAAGCCCTGCCATAGATTCGGAGGGCACTTAAATAATCATGTTGCCCTAAGGTTATTTTCATTTCTAATGCAGTGTGTCTACCCGAGGCTAGTCCAGATAAGGCCTCATAATTGTTTCCACATCTCAGTGCATATGTACTGTTTTTTTGTAATTGCTTTTGAGTTAGTGTAGTACAGTTTCGTTGTGATTTTAATGCATATTAAATGCTGGATTGCTCTGGATTCAACATTCACAGTCACCCTTAATTCCCAAGTGTAAGTGAACCCGCCTCCCTGTACTTATGTTTTGCGTGCTCCATGGCCAACAACGGAGCAGAAGATACTGTACTGGCATGTTTCACTGAATGGAATATTTAATGAAGCCCTAGTAAATTTCACAAAAGTGCTAAGGCTGAAAAATATAAAGGAAAAAAAGTCACACTATAAGTGTGCACTAGTGCTACGATATTGTTGGCAATTTTTAGCTACCATATTAAAGTTACGCAATAAAATAAGCAACACGAGTTGTGTGCTCCAATTTACTCCTTTTTCATTATACTGGATACTAATTTGTTTTAATAATCATTCTGGTTACGACCATCCCTCCATCGAAGTAATTCAACAGGGTGGCTAGCAGTATCCTTATACCTAATTTCCTGACATTTCCAGGTATCCTGTTAAATTTCCCTGATCAACTTACGTGGCAAATATTACAAATATTTTTGTTTTCCTAAAATAATTTACAAAATTTTTTGTGGGTAACAATTAACACTAACGTAAAATTAATTTATGGATGTGTTCCTATGCAGAATCAAATATAGGTGTGTGTGTGTGTGTGCACACGTGCACACACACACACACTACATATCAGACCATGTCAAAACACCACAGTCACATTTGCGACAAACATTGTTTAATAGCCTAGAAGAATTAGGAGTCAATAGAAAGACCAGAGCTATCATCCAGGAAACATCTGGAACCACCTCAAAAGTCAAATTCATGGGAGAAACATCAAACTCCTTTGAAATTCACACAGGAGTCCGGCAAGGGGATGGCCTATCGCCATTTTTGTTCAACACCGTCTTGGAGAAAATAATCCGAGAATGGGGAAAGCATGTCAAAGGCATCCAACTTGGAAAGGGTAAAGGAAAGAGAAGCACAGTGAAATACTTGACCTTTGCAGATGACTATGCTATTTTAACAAACAACAAAGAAGAAGCCAAACTTGCACTAGCAAGACTGCATGAAATCTCCTATAAAACCGTATTCCAAATTTCATACGGAAAGACTCAATATATGGACACCAAATCAACAGCAGAACTCCCACTGAAAACACAGTATGAAAATATCTCACAAGTCAAGTCACTCACTTCAATACTTGGGATAAATCATCCAACCCACAAAATTACATGGAATCACTATAACAAAGCAGTATCTCGTAATGCGAAATTACGACATTACAACACAGGTGTTTTACCTCAACCCTTACATGCAGCAGAAACCACAGTAATCAGGGGGAATGACTAAAATTTATGACATTGAGAAACAAGAACGAAAGATCCTTAGGAAAATCCATGGGGCGGTCCTCCGAGACAGAACTTGGATCAGACGACCTACAAAAGAATTATACGAAAACACAGACACCATAACAGACAAGTTTAGGAAAAGATGCCTACAGTTCTACGAAAACTTATGCCGGATGGGTGAAGACAGAATCAGGAAGAAAATTTTCAAAATCGTTAATGCAAGTAAATGAAAGAGAAATTGGACGAAAGAAACACAAGAAGACCTGGAACAACTGAAAATCTCAGAAGAAGAAATGAAGGACAGGAAAAAATTCAGAAATATAATTAGAAACAAGAAAATTGAACAAGAACCTAAAAAAGAAATGATAGGGAGAAGATGGACAGAGGAAAGGAAGAAAAAACATAGTGAATTAATGAAGAGGTTTTGGGAAGAAAGGATAAGAGAAAAAGGAAGTGAAGCAGTGGTTGGCTCAAGTTCACATGCTCTCCTAAAGGGGAATAATCGCAAATCACTCTAACACACAAAACACACGTACACAGATGACAAATGGTAAAAGGTGACACAGAGGTTAAATGGTTGTATTCTCAGAACTCCAAAAAGTCACAATACAAAGTATAAATTATAGGAGAACTACTAAAACAGACTGAATGATTATTTTGGTAAAATAAAAAAAATTAACAAATAAATTATATGTAATAAAAATTACAATTGAAGATACGACTACAAAATTGTCCCCATTCCCTAAATCTTCCTATGAAGGTGGAATAAACTAAGCAACAGTAAAATTCATAAGATGGCATGTGACAGAAGTGCAAGAATCTAATATTTATTTTCCTATTAAAAACATTTTTAAACAATTTATCTAAATTTCCTGACTTAAAATTTCCCTGGACTTTTCCAGGTTTTCCCTGATGCTAGCCACCCTGTCTAATGACTATGGACCCTGTCTAACACGACTATGGTTCTTTTTCCCCTACCCAGTTAAACAATACCATTATAATACAAACACGGTTAGAGGTCACAAAACCAACCTAAATACTGTAAGGAATTGGGAGCAATTACTATGTTATGCTCTTTGAAATATGCCAGCATTGTTGGGACTGCTGAATAATGTAAAGCAGTTGGAAGTTTAAATATCTGACGTAACATTGTATTGTATTTTTTTTATTGGCGCATGATACTTCCTACTCATTATTATTGTGACTCCGCACCATCACTTGCGTGTCACATGCCTCTGAGGGAATCAAACCCTGAATGTCCACCTCCAAGACTAGCACCCACGTAATGACAGGAAGTTACATAATCGCCTCCACCACTTGTAAACCCACTGAGAAGCAGCAGCAGGTGGCCGAAGATTACAGAAATGAACAAGGCATGTAGCAACCCTTAAAGTGGAAGGGAATATAACTAGAGCTGGGCGAATCCAGATTTTTTGGGAAAATTCGGGAAATATATTTATCCAAAAGGTCGGACGGGAAATAATTTCCCCGTAAATTTTTCGGGATGAAAATAATTTAGGCTATGTTGCTATTACTTCTGCATTTTACAAATACACATGTTAGAGTCGTCCTTCATGGCCCTAATCTAGCCAGTATTAGTAAATAATAAATATGTGCAAGTCAACATACCTACCAGTATTAATGGTTTCATATAAATATAATGCATTCGAAGTTTGCCACCAGCCATCATATGTAAAGAAACTTTGGTGTGCCTTCCTAATATAAATAACTACTCATTCCACGTAATAAATGGTATTTCAGTTCAGCGAATGGTATTTTTTCTGCCATCCATCGCATTATAAGTAAAACAATTGTTATACAAACGTGAAGTAGGCCATATATATATATATATATATTTAAACAAAAGTAGTTTTTATCGATATAATAGCGTGCAGTTGTGCGTGAATAAACACTTTCCTACACATATTTTAGTAGCTGAATTAATGCACACTGCTCGCAAGCATTCAGAAAGTAATGTTTGGAATTTTAAACCTGTATTGTTAAGAATCGAGATGGTTATGAAATCAGTCTCTGATTTTTCATGCATTCATAACTTTGTTAATTTCACAAACTCCTTATAAACACTACCAAATATTCCATCGTAGCCGAAAGGCATATTAAACGGATACTTGCAAAATCACAATTTAAATTGATGTGAATGCAATTGCAATTCCATGTAAGCTCATAAAAACTGGAAATATAGTGCATTTTTACAGCCACATGCTTCTTGTTAGGTTAAGGTTACATGGCAGAACAGTTGTCGAACGCGACACATCTTCATCTAAGGTGGTACGTTATTGGCCAGAACATCACGTGACCTACAACGTTGCCCAATGATAGTAGTTGTTAGGACAGTACTGATGGTGTTTTTATTTTGCTAATCACCCATACGAGTGGTTGCATAATGTAACATATTTAAATTTTCATTTTGATTTTTTTTTTTACCAATAAACTTGTAGTTTTGAATGAAAGTTTTAATAATGTGTGATTTGTAGTGCAGTAACCTATACATACGACACGTTAATTCGGTACAAAACATTATTTATACGTTTTTAAAATGTATTATTTATTCACTCTACAGTTTGTTTGTGTGCTACAATTAGGGTTCAGTTGTTTTCACAACTACTTAATTGTCAGCTCTCGTCCACTCAAGCCAGGCTCCTCAAGCAGACAGGCCCCTTCACCTGTCTTGCTCTTATACCAAGTCCGTTGAACACCTCGTGTGTGTAGAGGTAGGTGCGTATGGGTCACTGTATTTCTATTCTCAAGATAATAAAAAACGTAGTCTACTTAGCTTCACCCATTCCTTGCTCTATGGTGAAAGCACGCCTTTCCCCCAACCTGGGAAGCATCACCCTTGAAGAAAGCAGCAGAAGACACGAATTGGCAACATTTCCCGATGTATAGTAGTAGTACTACGGGCAGCCCCTAACCAGCACTGTACGTACATTACACACAGAACAAGTTTGATGGCCACCCATACTGCCATACTGAGGACCCGGTACATAAAGGTTCCTGGTGCACAAATACGGTAGAACCCCAACCAGTAGAACAACACACGATGAAGCACCTGGACCAACTAAGTCGGCTAACCCATTCCCTTCAGAGCATATAAACTTCCCGGAGAGGGTGCCAGGCCTGACGAGACTTGACCCAGGTAATTCTAGAGTATACTTTAGCTAGGGGCTTGTTTCCTGCCGCACTCTACAGTATGAACATTAGCACCTTTCCTGTCCATGAAGTTCACTCACTGATGAGGGAGCAGGAGGAACACCCAGAGGACAGCTGCTATCCTTGCATGTCGCCACCACCTAAGTAATCTACACCAGTCCTCAGCTGCAAGTCCCCCGGGGGAGAGCACAAGCTACCCAACAATTAGTGGAATCTCACTCTGTTACTCTTACTACCAATCTTTCTCTATGGCTAGGGACCCCAGAAAATGGCGAACTGGGAAATACATGAAATACAGCAAAATTGGACATTAGTTCCACAGTTTTCACTAAATCTACCATTTCCCCACAAAGCGTTAAATTTTGCACGAAAACTGCGTTAACACAAATTTTACTTTCTTCAGATACGGTAAATAATAGTTTACTATCGATAGTGTGTCAAGAATTGATTGTACTGCCCAACACAGCAAATGTGTTTATTCTTCCGCTAGGTAGCAGCAGGACTGGAACGAACCTGTACAATCATTCCTGCATACCAAACACATTATTTTTGTAGCTTTAGTATCTTGTGTTGAAGAAATGAATAGCAAGTTGTGACATGAACACGTAACATTTACATCAAACAATTTTGACACATTTTCATTCTGGCTAAACGTAATACTTTCTCGTGTGTGCACTAGTCTACCGGTTTTTTTTTGTGTTGATGGTAAATTAATAACAAATAGATATCAACTTCGTAGTATATTGCAGTTATTATTTTTGTACTGAGATGCTAAAAATAGTTATTATTTCTCATCGCGAATGGAAGATGAAACATGAAGGCTTCTACTTTTTTGACATAAAGGATAAAGTAATGATGTGCAAGTTTTGTAATGTGCGTGTCGACTGGATGCGCCGTGACACATGCATGAAACATGTTTCTAACGAAACTCACAAATAAAATAAGTTAAGTGTTTCATCACCATCAACTGCTCCTGCAAAACAGGTGTCCATCCGCGCTGCCTTACAAAATATTAAAAGCGCTATCCTGAACAAACAAGAATTCACTATGGACCTTGTAGAAATTATGGTTGGTACAAACATTCCGCTGGAAAAAGCAGACGATCCAAACATGAGGACCTGTTTGAACATATATATATTTAAGATGCTATGCTTCATTAATATTTTTTTACAGTAGCCATTTGACCAATGAAAAATATTATGAAATAACCCTAAACTTGGTTATCCCTATCGAAAACATTAGCCACGAGAGGCGATTTACATATAGGGCCTATAGCTTCGTAAAAATTTTTTATTAAGAGCATTAGACCTACAAGAAATAATACCAGAGACCATATATTGTACAAATAAAAATTAAAATAAAGAAAGTTTGTAGTTGGGCTAATGCTCGGTGGCAAACACTACCTCCCCTCAATCACTTTTCAAACCACGCCTATATCTTTCACCCCTCTCACAATTATCAACTCGTCCCACAACTAATTCAACAAATATACACAAAGTAAATAAAATTACTTGAGTGGTCGCCTATGTGCCAAATAACCATGAAAGCAAATCATGTCATCTTGTAGGCCTGTATGGACACATTTAACTTAGGCCTGCTGATTTTCACACCATCATTATTTTAATTAAAGGGCATATTCAATGTCAAGCTATCTATCTTCTTATCCTTAGTTTTGTATTTTTCTTATTCCAGATTCAGGATATCTTCGAGTGGCAAATGCATTGCGTGAAAATTACTTGCCAAAACTAGGTCAAATCAAAAAGAAATAAAAAAAAAATGTGTCGAAAATCAGAAGGTTATTCTATTCTCACGTGTGACGAAACCACTGACAGGACTGGTAGATGTATTTTTGTAGTGTTGATAAAAGTGCTACTGTTCAGTTTGGAGCAGATAGTGATCATGGGAGGTGTTAAAGAGCTTCAGGCTGCTACAAGTTCAGAGTGCTCAGAAGCCATTTTATCAACACTAGCACTGTATGGCATACAGTATGATGATGATGTGGGAATTATAAGTGACTCTGCTAGGTACAAGACGGAAGACGGCTTGCATTTCAACACTGAAAGAAATACTTTCCGATTGCATGGTTTACATTCAGTGCTGGGCCCATAAGATGAACCTGGTCGCACGATTATGGAGTTCTGAATTGGCTGAACTTAACCAATGCATCCTAAGTACAAAGCATGGATTCTTAAATGCACAAAAGTGAAAACACAAGTATATTTCCTTTTTGAAGGAGAAATACCCAAACGAAGAAAAGAAACCACTGTTGTTCCTAAGTCCAGTTATGACAAGATGGAATTCTGGTTAGTTTCAGCCAAGTATGTTGCTGAATATTTATATGACATGGTGGAGTTCTTTGGCCTGGCGGAGGAAGGAAGTAGTGAAGTCACATTTTCCAAAAATTTGTCCAAAGAAAGCACTGATGTCATCAAATGTTTAGCAATGTTTTTGGTTGAACACTGTTCTGCAACAACCGAGGCCATTACTGAATTTGAAGGGTCAGGACATGCACTTGTGCACAAACTCCATGTGCATTTTCTGATCTACAAAATCAATATCTACTTGTAAGTAGATATTAGGGAAGAAAAAAATTCTCTGACTGCCAAGTTCTTCACCGTTATTAAAAAGCAAAGTGTGCGTGAAATGTTGGTCGCATTAGGTTTGAAGTGCGATAATAAACTTACTACGTTAATAAACAAAGACCCTGCAAGAGAATTCATTGATGGTATTAACCAATTATTCAATCCAAGAAACATTGCTACAAACTCAGTTGATGTTGCTTTTTATTCAAGTGTCAAAAAGATTCCCCTTCTTGCTGAATTTGCCAAGAGTGTCTAGGTTACCCAGCCTTTCAGAACAAAGTGGTGGGTCTCCAAATGCAATTAAGAATGTTGAGGTCACCACTGCATTGCTGGGATTACAAGATCAGCATAACAAGTTTTTCAGAGTGTCTCTCTTTGATCTAGCAATATTGCCTTCCAATGCCGATAGTGAGCGGGCTTTTTCGGCATAAAGATACATTTTCTCAGACCATTGGAGCAATTTGAAGCCAAAAGCCTTGGAAATCCTCTTAACTTAGTTTCTTGGAAGAAAACAGGACTAAATACATTTTCATTTCAGTATAGCAAAGTGCAGTACAACATTACTATTTCATAATGCAAACATACATACTTTCTGGTATAAAAAAAACCACCACCACCACCCAGTTTTGTGTATCTGCAGTGTCCCATGTTTAGTTTGACAGTCTAAAAACTAACTGAGTTGATACTTTGCTGTGAAAAAGTATGCAGCTGTTCTAGTTTTTGAGGTTACATGGATTAGGTGGAAAGTGTTTTAGGTGTAGGTATGTTAGGTAAGTAAGTCAATTAGATTGTATAAATTTTGTACATTTTCTTGGTATTTTCTTCTTAAATTAATGAATTGCAACACTGCTGTTTCTTGTATTTAATAATTATTTTCCCGTTTCTTATTCCAAAAGTGAACATGTGTATTACTATTCTTTAAAAACATTGTAATTTAAATCATTTTTAAATTTCAAATACAAAAATTTGGTTTAATTTTTAATATGGATGCACAGAAATTCATTATTGCCATTATTTTTAAACAAACTACAGAAATTTAGCATTGCTTTAATTTTAAATATCAAAATTGACGCTTTCATTTTTTAATACAGAAATTTTACACCGTTATAATTTTTAAGTACCAAAATTTAACACTGCTTTCATCTTTAAACACTGAAATTTAACACCACTTTCATCTTTTAACACCAAAATTTAACACCGCTTTTCACTCCTTTTTGCACCGAAATCAAACCTTCTATTTTACCATTTTCTGGGGTCCCTATCTATGGCCTCCAGGTTGGGTTGCCGGAGCTGCTCACCCCACAGTCAAACTACTCTGCCAGGGGCACACTCTCCCTTTGGAAGTGATCCCCTTCGACCCGGAGGAGACCAGTGAGTTACCAGAATCAGCTGACCACATGCCAGCCCAGCTATCCGCTCCAGCCGGAGTCCAAGTCATCTAGCCAGGGCCAGCGACAGCCGAAAGAAAGCAACACCAGTGGTAAGCTAGCCCAAACCTATGCATCCAATGCCTCGAGGCATCACTTCACCCTCACAGATTTTGCTACAAGTAGGCGCTGGGCACGTCCTACATTATATAAGCGACCAGTGCGATTCCGACGGGTCATACTACAGAAACCTCTGCAGTAGATTCCGCCCCCAACCTGTGCAACTGACCTGGTGCAGAATTAAACACAGCCTGCTCTTGCCATGATGTCCTCCCTGGGCAGTCGTGCATCAACATGTAGCGGAAGGATACAATATCGGTACCTGGAAGTAGAACTTAAGCAGGGCTTCAGAAAAGTGTCAAGTAACAATGTATATGGAGTGGGAAACAAGAATGAAACTGGAGAAAACAATAACTGAAAAATAATTGTAAATCTAAGTGTACATTAAAAAAAATGAAGCTAAGACCTTTCGTGCCCTTTTTATTTCAGCAGTTTGCCCATTCACATAAGGGCCATAAAGGGAAAAGGAAGCTATAAACAAACAAATTTTATTACAGCGAAACTTCACTATAATGAGACCTGATAATGGATCAAAATTCGCTATAGTGAATTATCATCACTATAACCAAATGAGTACTATAGCAAAAAAATAGTCATCTTAAATTCCCCTTACAAGTACTCTTGCCTTCTGAACGCCTTCATGCGATTGGATACCAAACACAAAAAGGAACAACTAGATATCATCTGCACTTAGTGAAACTAGAAACAGCATAGGTCTTCATGCTTGGACGTCTGGCAGTCAGTCGACAGAGCTCTGAGATGTGGGGGCAGCGGCATATATGTATTTAGTTTTGTGCAAGAGTGGTATAAGTTTTATTTCCTAGTACGGGGGGGGGGGGGGGCAAGAGTGGGCTAAATGAAATTGGCGTAGTGTGTAGTGAAGTTGATGATTAGAAGAGATAGGGGGGGGGGGGGGGGGGGGAGTGGGCACACCTTTATTCACTTGGAATGTTGGTGGAGGACAGAGGTGGGAAACTGGTCACTAGATTGATTAAACTTCAAACAAAATATCAAAGGATAAGAAGGAATTTTAACAGTCAAATACGGTATAAACCATATATTACCACAAATTATACAGACACTACTATAGTGATCATAATTAAAATCAAATCTAAACGTATTAATAAAATTACCAGCCCACGCACCCACTACGCAAACAGGAATAACTATTAATTTTAAACTAAAGGGCAGTATATCTATATAAGGAATAGCCAATAAAATTAATTTCAATATACAACCTCCAAGAACTGAAATAAAAGCCATAATTATTATACTTTTTAATATAATCCAACTTTAATTTATAATAGATGTTGGGAGTAACCACATGTACGTTCAGCTCGCTGCTTGGTGTTATACTGAGCTCTAGATATGTGTAATGGCAAGTGATTGAGGTCAGAAATACATAATTTGAGAAATGTACGAAATTACTGTTTTTAAATAATAAGGAAGTACAACACTGAATTTACCCCGTGGTATGAACTAAGTAACAAACACACGAGAAATAAAATGTATTCCTACTACATGACATTAAAAATTGTGAACAAACTGAATATGAATGTAACACTGTATTTAATTGAAAAGAAACATGTAATGTGCATTATCTTTTTGCAATAGGTTTAGATTAATTTACTTTGTGTGTTAATGTAATATGTACTTTTTTGTGACTTGCACTTTGTATAGCCATGTAATCAAATAATTTTCCTGCAAGGGATGGAATCGCAGTCCAGCCATTACACAGTCGACATTCATTAAGGTTTCGATTTAGGACAGGTTTCTTCAAAATATTCCCCAAATTGAGGGGGCTAATATAGCATTGCAATATGTTTTAATTTATATATTCAGGAGTTATTTCATTGACTTCTATATTTGCATACGTAAATTAGAATGGTGAATGTGGAACAATAAAGAGGACTAGAGTGTTTCCTGGAAATACTACCTTGTACTAAATATGAATAAACATTGAAATTATATATATATATATATAAATAATAATAATAATAAAAAAAAGCAACAAAACCCAAGCAATGTGTGGTGTTCCGAGTTGGAGCAACAAATTCTCAAGATCACTTGTTCACAAATAATAAAAAACAAAGCTGTTCCCATCCGTTCGCATCAGGCACCAGAAGTGCAGTGGGCACAGAGCAGGTGTTGAAATATGGCTGACAATTACAACCTTTAGTGTGGGTCCACAAGGGGTTAGACCCCAGAACTACGCATATACATACTTTCTCAGACACCAGAAGCGCACTGGACAAAGTACCACTTAGACTGTTTGAATAGCCATCTTGGGGGTTTAGTTCCTAATGGTGGTGGCTCTACCATTCGTGTACACTGGAGTGCACAGAATGGGTGGCCATCTAATGTTAATGTATTAGACGTACTGGCGTTCCTAAAGGGGAGCTCACAGTCCTACATAAAATTTGGTAAAATTGAGGTAAAGTTGGCACTTTGCTGTCTCCTGCTTTATTCTTAGTGGAACTGATGTCTAGTGAGGAAACATAACAATACACTTGAAATAATATTTGGCAGTGGGATAAAAACGTGTTTATTCCTGGGAGGAATAAACCCAGTGGTTTACATTACTTCCTATCAAACAAGAGTTGAACGGAATTTGAACTACTGTTTGCAGAAGAAGGTGACTTGTTTCTGAGCTAAGCAAGGTAGAAAGTTTAAGTGACTACGAAAACTACTTGGTGTCCAGAAGTAACTTAAGGGATTTATCATTCACCAGAAGGGCAGTGGTAAGCGTTGGCATTCCTGAAGGGGCAATGCAATTTACATGTGTTTTTGACAACTTCCTCGGGAGTTGGGTCCACTGGCTCTCTGTTAGAGTGTATTGAAGATGTCGGCGAATGTATCAGTATTTATACTCTTCTGGCCGACTTGCTCTGGATTGTTCTCCGGGGGAGGAAAAGGGGGGGGGGGGGGGGAACGACACACACAAACACGCTTTCAAGGCGTGTGACTTTCTGCTGAGGCGGCAGAGTCACGCAGCACTTCTGTTGGTGTTGCAATCCCTTGGCCCGTTATGGTATTGCGTGAAGTCATATTGGCTGCTTAGTGGTTGGTCAGCTCATTTCTGCTTGGGGAAATGAGCACATTATTTTACCAAGGGGTGAACAGTACCATTTCTCAGCATCTGTAATAGCCCCTGCATAAGGGGCATATTCTATACGACTTGTACTGATTACAGGACCCTGTTGGTAGAGACATTTTATGTTTTCACTGATGAGGCGAAGTCGTATTAGTAGTTGGAAAAAGACGTCATGTGTCAATTGTCCCCCATCCTCTCAGTTGCGATGGAGACATCTGAGCGAAAGGAAAAAAAAAAATTGCTAGAGGAATATAGAACTGCCCCCTCAAGAGAAGATGGTTCGGCTTCTGTAGTTGGCTCGGTCTATGTGCTGGGATCTCTGGATTACAGAGCGAAGCACTACATGAATCACCAGTAGGTGGTAGTGGGCTGGTATAGCTCCGTCTCTTTCCTAACGCGGTCTTGCAGGCTAGGCACGCACTGTCTCTATAGGACCCATGGCAGGGTGGGCAATCTATCTCTCTTAGTGCAACAGCTGTTCGAAGGGCAATGGCATGATGACGTCTCCTCCCCGTGTGTGTGAGATAAGGTATGCGTTGTGCAGCACCATATGGCGGCACTACACCACCTTAGGTAGAGCCCACTAAAGTTTGTGGTCGGGCGGGACTGTTTTACAAACATGCCTCAGTTCGCCTGGCCATATAAAAGGCCTGGAGGCCGGTGCTTCCCTCCTTCCCAGATGGCGACGAGACTACGACAGTGTTGAGTGTGTGATGGAGGCTGAAGACGAGAGCACCTACCTACCACTCGCCGGAGGGGTTCCAAGGCCAACTGAACAGATGATAAGGGCAAGTTTAAATCACATAGCGGAAGGTACAGATGATGCTTGTATTGCGACATCGTCACCAATCCCATATTGTATTAATTATCATTGGCAAGGACCGGGATTAGCTGCATGGTCGATTATCAGAACTTATATTGTTTGAGCAGTGTAACGTAGCTTGCTGTTCCAGACTAAGTAAGCGTATTGTGAGTCTTAAGTAAGTGTTGTTTTCATAAATATATATTTTTATACTACATCTATCATTCAGCTACCAGTGAGACAAACCCCCAGACAACCTTACCACCACTTAAGGTGAAATGGGTATTGAGAACCCGAGTAGGAAGGATAGAGAGTTTAGAGCTATTTAGTATCCCAGAGGAAAGGGAGTTGTTATAGTTAGGAACCTGGTGTCCGGTGTTTCATGACCATTATTTTATGTACCGCACTACATTTTGCAACGGAAGGCTGTAGATACTTTTTACATGGATCGGTTAACAAATTTTTACCTAAATTTTAACCAGTGGAAGAAAAAACAAGACAAGAATGGCACATTTATAAAACTACAGTAAGGAGTATATAAAAAGCCTTACTCATAAAAAGCATCTCAGTGAACTAGCTTCCGACTGCTGTGGTGTTGAAGGCAAGGAAAAGTGACCCTACATTATGGTCATCCTATGGTGTAGCACAACAGGCAGCAAATTACGTGAGACATAGTTTCTAAAGAAATTCCGACTCCGAGCTGGCGAGCTATCAAAAGACAACACGAGTACACAAAATGAATTTAACAGCTCAAATTCGTACGTCAATAACAGATACATACAAAAACATAGAAAAACAAATGTTAGAACCATTATAATACATCTCATGGCTCTGAATATATATATATATATATATATATATATATACAATATATTGAAAACTCAACAAATTTTCTTCTTGGCTTGTTGGGTAAGAGATTCTGATTCAATGTATTCACTGGTCATAGTTATATAAAACAAATGTGAATACTAATTACAAGTTACACTTAACACATGATTAAACCCTGAATTATTAAAAAATACTTTGAAAATTATTTAAGAAATACCCTGGTTGTCTCTTTTGACCAGAGTCTTTGGTGGGTAGACTATATAACACAACAGCCAACTCCCGATGTATCGTTATCGCATGTACTGATAAACCCGCATCCATCAACAATTTTTTGTGGTCTCGGCAAAATTCCTATATAAATAATGTTAACATAAACCGCTATATCGTTTATTGCATGATGCGTTGATCATAGCATATTTCGGGTTCCTTTACCTAATATTTTCCACAACTATAGTTTTTAAGCTGGTTGTTTATGCAAAATTCTAATTAGTGGATGTGATCTACCGCAAGCACGCTGTCGTTTATCACAGCTCTATGGCACTTTGTCTAGTGTCTTGTCTTTCCAACATGTATGTTGACACTGTGGACTGGCTTGCTACTTCCCCTACATGCCTGAGAGGGGAAAGTGGTTACCTATACCAATGAGCGTGGCGACCTAGCATCATCTGTCTGAGCCACACACCTTCCATCTTCCCCTAACATACAGTCAGTCGAGAGGAGAAGCTGATGCCTAGCAATGGAAAAACTAATCTCTTGACTATGTGGGGTTGCCTTCACATGCCTGCCTAGAGCAAATGTGTGCCTGGCGAACGTAATTTTATCAAGATTATGCTTTGCTCAAAATAGTAGATGGGGTGGGACAGCAGCAGGGCAGCATGTCTCTCCTTACCCTCCCCTTAGTCATATAAGATTTCGAGAGGCACCTGCTACAGGCGAGAGGGATCAGACTCTCTGAAAAGTGTTTTGTATAGATGTGACATTTTTAGACACTCAGGATGAGTGCCAGTTGCATGTGTTTGGGACGTTCCTCAGTACCAGTGCTACAGCAGGACTGGTCGACGCTGTAGCCATTGTCATCGAGGTGCAACTCCTGGTCCTTTCAGGCAGTTTCACCAAGGTACCCCCCCCCCCTAAAACCAACATCAGGACCAGTCGAGTCCCTTCGTCGAGGTGGATGACCCAGCCACCAGCTCCTGTGGGTGGTTATCGACGGCGTGGCATCGATTCCTGGCCATTCCAGCTAAGGGGGCATGTCCTGGATGCCTTCATCCCCCCTTGCCTGATGTGACCAGCTGGCCAGTGGAATCCGCCACAAATAGGTGGAAACCAACAAAGAAGATGCAATAGCCAAGGCACCAGGAGTGGCGATGAACTGTCGTTTACAAGGTGTTTGATGGTCACAAGCTCTGTGTATGGACAGTATCCCCTCCTTACCCTTTCCCTAGTTCCCTCGTTTAGTCGTTGCACCCAAAATAGTTTGAAGTTCTTTGATGCCTAGTTTTAAGGTCTGCCATTAAGAATCAGTTATTTTATGGGAGGTTGTTATTTTGTGTATTGATATGTTGTGGTTAACTTTACAAAGACAGAAAGTGCAGTGTCCTATCCTTTCATGCACAGAAATAATGTGATGTTTTTTAGTTTTTATTTTCAAGAAAGAGACAATTATAAAATAAAAAATTTCAAAATCATGTCCTGTCATACTGAAATAAAAGAAATTTTCTTTGTGCTGAAAAGATTAAATATATTGGTATTAAGCAGCAAATCGTTTTGTTGTGCTATGGCTAGCAGCTTTACTGTATGTCCTGGGCATCCATTCATGTGAGAGGAGAGGTCCAGTGCTGACTTTACAGTGAGTGCCAGTGGAGCACGCTGCTGTGGAGGGAAGAGCCTGTCGTAGTAGTGGTCTTTGAAGCTGATTGAAGAGTCAGGAGTTTGATCCAATCCCTCACCCCAGCTTGCTGCAAGCCATCGCTGAACATCTCGCCGTACATCTCCCGAAAGATAAGCCCAAAAGATTTTTGTATTAAGAGGGCTAATTGAATAGATGGATTCCAAAAGATTTTAAGCAAGACAATGTAAACCTTTTCTGGTATTTTTGAGCTGACGTAGCAAAACTAAGTTTATTCAAAGATTTGACGTAGCAAATTAAATGTAAAATCAATTGTTGAAGTAAAGGCATAGATAAGTAAGTAGCTGTTAAAGAATTATAATGGAAATGATGGTGGAGAATGTGTAATTTATAAAGAACCGAATCTATACCGCCAACATAAATTAGTTGGTCGTGACTAAACTAGGGATGTAACTTACTGATGTGAATTGTTGAACTTGCTATATATGTGTTAGTCTTAAAACAGTAAAAGAATTAGGAAAGACACGTTAGCAATAGAAAAATAGCTTATTTGTAAAAGTTTAAATAATTTACTGTGGAGACTGATTTAACAAAAAGTCAAGGAATTATAGTAAAAAATAAAAGAATCATACACAAGCCTTTTGAAATCAAAATGTGAAAACAAAAAAATTTTATGCGAAAC
The DNA here is from genome assembly GCA_029891345.1 of Dryococelus australis. Classification (NCBI taxonomy): domain Eukaryota; kingdom Metazoa; phylum Arthropoda; class Insecta; order Phasmatodea; family Phasmatidae; genus Dryococelus; species Dryococelus australis. The sequence continues at coordinate 199,730,882 of CM056994.1, forward strand.
CAAGAAAAATGCTACTACAGTATTTTCGCGATTTTGAGTGGTTTTAGTTTTTTGTTAGGATACCTATTTTTTGTCATTATCCTCTTATCATCCATTAGGTAATTTGAGTAATTTTCGTAGAATTTTTGGGATTTTGAATTATAGTGTTTTGTTTAGGATTATTGTTCAGAGCATTCCTGGGCATGGTCCAGTTGTTATTTTGAGGTTAGGTTTGCTCTTTTCATTTGTTCGGATGTGAATCCTTCCTTTTTAGTGTTTTGGTAATGATTTTATTGATTTAATAATTTTAATTTTTAGTTTGGAATTTTGTTACAAATTTTGGGAAGTTGGTTTGCTTCTGTTTTGGTGCTAGGGTCTAAAGTCTTATACCCTTAACTTAGCAGTCATGGTTGTTTTGAATTTTAATTGATAAATTATTTTAGGCAGGGTCCTTAATTGGTTTTTATTGGAGGCAGTTTATAATTCGCTTTGTTCCTTTTACGTTTTGTGAAAAGTTTGGTCAAGTAATTTCGTCATGTTTAGGTATGTTCCTTTTACGTTTTGTGAAAAGTTTGGTCAAGTAATTTCGTCATGTTTAGGTAGCAATTTAATAATTTTAAAAGGGATTTGGGATGTCAGATGGTTAGGTCATTTTCTCTTGTCATCTCGGGAAGCTTCTTTAGCGTTGTGATCGACTGTTTAAGAGCTGTTCCTGGAAATTTGTGCAGAGCTAAGTCAGCCACTGCACTCTTGGTAATCGGCCAGCTGGGTTCTACTTGGTGTTTTCGTCGCTGCGCAGGAAAGTCGTAGTCATTGTTATCCTGAATTGTTTTGTCGCCCGGCCTGTTCTTGTGCTGCACGTGTGCCGAAAAGTTCCTGGAGTGATTAGCCAACGTCGACGTTTCGAGTTGACAGATGTGTGTTTGTGGGCCTTAGGAGGGACAAGGGGAGGAGTAGTGCTTGTGGGCCGCGAACAAAGTCTAGACAGCTAAAGGGACAAGGGAGTGGCCTCGTGTTGAAACTTCCTTTGCGGATGGCCGCACGTGTCCTACGAGGGCCGGGATTGGCTGAAAGACAAATGACATGTGCGGTGACGCGAGGCGCTGTTTTGTGTTTGGAGTTCAGCTGTGGAGAGAGGTCAAGTTTTAATGAGGCATTGTAAAGTGGGGGGGGGGGGGGGGGGGAGTTAGAGGGACAGTCGTGGTCAGTCAGACAGTCAAGTGGTCAGTTAAGGGGAGTCGTGCGAAATGGTCGGAAGCAGAGAGAGGTGTCTAGACGTCAAAGGAGGGCAGGCGCAGACAATAAGGTAGTTGATAAAAAGATAAGGAATTTTGGACATGTAGTTATAGTTTAACTCGTAGGGGTTCCAGTTAGGTGGCATCAGGTGAAAATTTATATCAGTAAGGTATAAAAGTTACGTAAGTCTACGATTAATTAAGAAATAATCATCGGAGGAGGACTAATAAGTTTTCTTTTTCGTAATTGATTAATTTTTGAGGGCGATGCAGATATATCTATATATATTTAGTTGAGTCGGTGGGTCAGTCCGTTGTTATCCGTAATGACTGCAAAACAGTATCAAGAATTTTATTTTATCTGAGAGAATAGCGGCCTTCCTCCCGTCGTAAATGTGTCCAGTTGCTGTAAAACCAGAGGATAAAGAAAAGCTTATTACAGCAGAATGTAAGACTAAATTGAGAAATAGCTGTTTACAGTGACTGTAAACAATGAATTAGCTTCCTTGAAACATTTCTGACCCAGTATGATAAATGCAATAGACAAAGTAAGAAAAATAATAGAAATAAGTTTTAAGTTAGAAATTGATAAATGATGATATTTTAAAACGTAATAATGAATCACCAATGGATTTTCTATTTGTTGTTGAATAGATTCCTAATAATTATTTGAGTACTTACATCCAAGACAAAATTCTATTAACACATTTGTTTTCTTATTATATGATATTTTAAATATGAATAGATATAAAAGTATGGCTGTGACTTAAAATTTTTATGTGAAAGAATGTTTTTAGTTTGATTATAATATAAATTTTTTTTTTATTTAATTCCTTCCATTTTATACCAAAGTGTACTAAAATTTACTTTTGTTTATTTACCTCGCGAAAAAAATTTATTTTTGTATAAATTTTATTTATTGGTTATTTAAATTAAATTGTAATGTCTTTTTGGAAAAACATCTTTTATTTCTAAACAGTTAATTCCACCCTCCCTTTTTAGAATCTGGTTAATTTGGAAAAATTTATTTAATTTTATTATTTTTATTCAATGAAACTATTTATTTTAATGTCCAGTCAGTGATAACCTGTATAAGATTGCACACTACCTCTTGCAGGCAGTAGAAATGTGTTTGAGCACTACCATTTTGATGAAAGTGCCTTGTGGTGGAACGCCTCTGCAGTAGTTACCGCAGATCCATTGAATTAGATCCAGAAATTGAAGTTGACACAGATGATAATGCAGATGTACTTAGAGATGTTTAGGGAGGAGATGTAGGTTGGTTTTTAATTTTATGCAGTGTTGAGTAGACGATAACGTGCAGCTGAAGAGGAGCTGTGGTGTACAGGTAATTGAGAAGTTGAGGGAGAATGCCTAAACTTAAAATGTTTGCCCGTAGACAGAGAGTTAAGGGGTTTAGTAGTTTTTTAAGTTAGTAAGTTAATTGAGTCTCCCTCCGCTAAGAGTCGAGATTTCAGATGCATTTAAAGTCATTTTATTTTAGTTTTTGAATGAATTGTTAAAGTACGAACTTAAGAATGAACCACTTAAACTATCATTAGAATGATAAGATTAATTGATGGATCAAATGAAATTGATAGTAAGACTATTAGGCAAAAACTTACAAGTGCAATGATTAGCTCCCCCCAAACATCAACTTACACTTCTCCCCATCTTTCCTCCTTTTCCATTCCTCTTCTTTCCGTAAGCCCGCCCCCTGTATTCATCCTTTTTCTCCTTCCCATTTTCAAGCTTTTTCACAGTATTTCAAAACAAATAGTTTTGCCTGAAAATGTTATGCAAACACTTTAATGAGGAATTATTATTTGCAAAGATGTTTTCTTTTGTGATTAAAGGTAATTTTTCCTCGTAAGGTTGGGGTTTCATTGTATCTGAGGTAAAATTAACTTGATTTTAAAATGTAATATTTATTTAACTAGAGGGGCAGCATCTTCACAAATAAAATTATATGCCAAGCAGCATATACTTGACCTCCCCTTGTCATGAAAAAATTGTTTGAATATCAGGAACTGTGTATTATAAGTGTAAAGTTCATTTTCATTAATTTACTGCAGGGAAAATAGGAGGATTTATACTGATTTATTTCAATTCACACACATTTTTCGAATACTGATAATATGCAAGGGTCTATTGACACCTTTTGTCATCTAATAATGGGGTCGGTAAACACCGAGCCGAGTGCAGTGAAACTCATGATGGGGAAAATCAGAGGACGTGGTTTTGAAAGATGATTATTAAAGACAGCGAAGAGATCAATTATATTCACCTTATTTATTCATTTCTCTCTCAAAATTACAAGTTTTCTTTAGAGTAAAATATAATTAACTACTTCAAAAGACAGACATTTGCCATGGGTGCAAGGTTTCAGCAACATGTAGCTGTGTGGTGGGGTAAAACCTCCCACCGCCACCCCTCCACCACCTGATAGATAACTTCTACGTGCGCTCTGAGCTGATTGAGTGCGTGCGGGACATTCAAAATTTAACTTGCATTTGGTGTTGGATTATAATAAATTATATACAGCATTTTTTTGAGACATTCTCTTTATCTACACAAGTAGGTGAAATGTTTTTATGTATTAGTTACAATAATACTTTTTTTTAACATTCCCATTTTTATTGTGTTTTGTTAGCTAAACCTTATTTACAGATAATAAGCTCTTACTATAATCAACACAAAGTTTTATATGGTTAGAAGTTGAATTTTAATGATGTACTAGTCAGAAACTTCATCTACTGAAATCCCGCATAAAAAAAAAACAACAACCACCACCACCACCACCCCACACGCATTGTGACGAATTTTCCTCTGACACCTTTTTCAAGAGTCCTGGGTTTTAACACTGGCAATGGAGTATATTTACATAGCACTGGTACTGAGGGATGTGCACAAGTGTTCATGTAATAAGTTTACTAAAGACAGTTGGCCACTTGATATTACTGATTGTGGTAATTTACGTAATTTATGTTACTACAGTTACATCACAGCATGTTTCTGTATCATGTCTACATCCCCGCATCCCCACGGCCACAAGCCGAGGATATGGCCACGTGAAGCAGGACATCAGCCTCCATGGTGATTCTCGATACTGGCCCGGTATATAGGTACCTCGGTAGGTACAGGCCTATCTCCTCAGACTGTGGGTCCGTAGACCTAGGTTCATCAAGGACCACAATCTCAAAGTCCAGGCTTCTAGGCACATCCTACCATACAGGAAGCTGTATCTGAGTATCGGCCTCGGCGTCTGTTGACACCGGAATTTGGGTGGCCGTCGGAGCAAGGGTACGACAGCTTCGCCTACCTTCTCTGCGTGTGGAGTCGGCAACTAAGGTTTATGCTGTACCGTGGTCTTGATAGCGGGGCTGGTTTCAGTCTGTTCTTCTAATGGATTGTGTGGGTGTCGTCTCTGGCGATGTGTCCAGTTTAACAGGCTGCACCAAGAGTGTTTGCTCATACTCAGCGTCATTCTTCCTTGTCTGGCAGTGACTGGACGTATTCCGTTGGTGTCGAGGATTCTGTCACTCTACAATTAGGGAATTATACCTGGGTTCGAAGCGAATAACTGGTTCCTCTGCAGGTTTCGGTCATGACCTCTGGAGGCTGGGGCAGAGGAAGTCAGACTTCTGGAGCAGCCATTTGTGGTGGGTCGTCTTCGCCGGCCAATATTTCTGAAAAGACAGAATATGTGGTGTCGACATCGGGATCTGGGGCGCCTCCCTGAAATGGACGTATTTGTTCTCTGGTGGCTTTGTGGATTTTGCCCCTTGCCCAGTAAACATTCTTCTAGCACCTTAAAATTTTATATGGGCCTTCCCACTTCTCAGCCAGACCCAAACTAAATTGGCCTCGTGCCTTGCTTAGGTAGTGGCTGTGAAGTAGGACGGCTGAAGACTCGCATGCCAGTTCGTGGTTGTGGGTACTTATGGCCAATGTAAATATCCTGAATATTTCGGGCTTTATCTGTTCTGGCTAATGTGACCAGGTGAATATCATCAGGCTGTGGCATATTCCAAGTGGTTTATTGATGAAACAAATTACAATGCCTAAATTTTTTGATTTCAGTACAAAGAACTTTATTATAACAAATAAGTGGTAATTTGGGTCCCTTGGAGTAGTTGTAGTTAGGTTTCCCCGTATATTGAAATTTTGGATATTCCTCCACATGTTATTAATTAATAAAGTTTGTAAAACTGCATTTTTAAGGAATTTAAATTATTATTGTAATTTGTATTTATTCTTCAATAGCAGCTATTCACTGTATGGCATTTATAGTTAACAAATTTTCTTCTGTCTACATGATCAGTAGTTTTGTAGCCATTTCCGAATAAGCATTTACTATAGCATGACCCCAACTTCTTACAGATTTGAAAATGGACGAGTCTGATTTACCCAGTTTTCTATGCTGTAAAAATATGGAAGGAGATACTGTTGTTACAAAAAGATTGAACAATTAATGGTCTCTGAGAGATTGGAAGGCAAAACAAGTGTTAGTGTACAAATTGTGCAGGCAAAAGCATACGAGACCATCAGGTATTATAGCTGCAACAACATAATCACAAAGATGTGATGAATCTCTTCCGTCCACATCATAAACTTCTCTGTGGAGTTTAGTTCAGAAATTCAACTATAAATCAAATTGCTTTATTTGTAGAAATATGGCAGTAATCGGTTATAAAACTTCTTTGCACCGTAGGAAAGAAATTCGCGTGATAGAAACATTAGACATCAAGCGAAATTTTTTGCAAAAATGTGAAGAACAGAATGATGTATAGGGAGGAAAGTAAAGGCCTGCCTTTTAAGTGAGAGTGACCTTGTTTCACCAGAAGCCTGATACCACAAAAAATGTCATGCCACTTTTACAAAGACAAATTCAAGGCAGACCGATGACAGAAAGAGTCTTTTTTAAAGCTGCACAATTACATTAAACATATTGATGAATGCCAGTACTCAATTAAGAGTTGATAGATATTATGTCAGGTATTTCAGAAAGAAAGAAAAAAAAAAAAAAAAAAAAAAAAAAAAAACACACACACACCTTATTCTGACAAACATCAAAATGTAGCCATAAATTACAACATAATATCAGTTGTAAGAACCAGATCGTTTTCGTCACAACTTTAGATTGGCTTAGCTCTTACACTTCAATGTTTGTATAGTTCTAAGCATTTCGTCAATATGCTATTTTCCATGGGTATCTGTGCACCCTATTACAAAGCACCTGTGTACAACAACACTATCATAAATGCAGGATCACTAAATGTTAATGAAGAAGCTTTCATACATAATGTTTTTGATAATGCTGATTTTAATGTTCCTACATTGGATGACTTGAACATGTTTCATGCAATGGGAGAAACACAATGCATTACGCCAGCTGCTAGCATTGAAACCCAAGTCAAGGTTGAAAGGAAGTATCCTGGAACATTTAATCCCAAATGTATTACTATAAGATTGTACCAAAAGAACATTTCTCGAAGGGAAAGACTGCAACACATTAAAAGCTCCGATAAATAGTTTAGATTTGACATTTGGCTTTCTCGAATCAACGTCAACCAGGATGGAACACCTTTGTGATCATTAGCAGCAGAAAGGCAAAATATGACTCAACATGTCATGGCTGTTCCCTTCATTAACATGGGCAAGCTTCAGTGTAAAAATAAAAAAAATTATGCAATTTTTCTTACAAATCACAGCGATAGTAATTGTAATATGCAGGTTTCTCGAGAAACATATTGCCTTCATGAAGCTTAAAATATGTTGTGAAAATGTTTTCAAACACAGATTTGGGTATGAGAATTTAATATAAACTGAACATATCTATTATGACTGTAAGTATATAATAAAAATATTGTCCAATGAATATGTGAATTTTTTTAAAAATACTGTGAACATCTACTGGATATAGGCAGAACCTATCTGTATTTTAAAATATCACCGGCTGAAAAAAAATTGAAGTTGTTCAACGCCATATAAAAATACAAAGCAGAATGTGGCTTCACAAAGAAGTGCACTGAGATGGTAATAGTTTATTCACAATCATATTAATGATCAATTCTAAATTAGAGCCTAACTGTTGAAAACAATTTAAAATGCAAAATTCACACTTAAAAGGTTTTCTTAAATTTTTTTCCCATAGTGTTAAAATGTTAACAAATTTTCCTGACTTTTCCCTGTTTTTTCTGACAAATAGAATTACCTGACTTCCAGGTATTCCCTGTTTTTCAGAAGAGTGGCCACCCTGAAAATCAGTTTGCAGAGTGACTTTTGACCAACCCTTGTTCTTGAAGTCTTCAGAAATTTTAGATTCCGTGGAGCAAATAATGGAAGAGAGTGAACTTGAATGTTTGTGGGCTACTGTATATGCTAAAAATACAGTACAAAACATGCTCAGTGGTCATTCCTATACCAGACATATCCGAGCATACACACTCATAGGATTTGCAATCAACATGATGAAAGAATATTGTGAAGAACTGAGAGGCAGTATCACCACCTTGGAGAAATTTCAGAAGCAACTTATTAACCAAGAGATAAATCCAGAAGATGTAATAAATGAATCAGGATTTGCTGAAGCCTGTGGAGAAAGAAGAAGACTCCCCCCCCCCCCCCCCCCCAGCCCATTTAACAACATTACTATGAAAACATTAATGTCATCAAGTAGGATTTAAAAACTTTGGATAAAACTTTTAAAATGAATAGACCTTATTCTGCACTTTATCTGTGCAGAAAGAACAGGAGATTGGGATGTGCACTTGGCTACATAAGTAAAAATGCTCCAGTTCTTCCATGTTATTGGACATTTGGCTTCTTCAAAGTCTGCACATTTATATGTACAACAAAGATGAACATCAACTCAAAACTAACACAGAGGGAACTAGAGTTGTTAATGAAGAAAAAAAGGTTCATAGTCAGATGGAGTGGCAAATTTTGGGCAGGGACTTGGACAGATATGTGTACTGAGCAATTTGTTGGAGATTTGAAACATGATAGAGGTATAACTGAAAGCATGCTGTCGAAATGCAGACTTGCCCACTTTAAAAGTTTCCAATCAGTAAAATGGATAAAAATTATTAAAACACCTGTAAACTGCCCGCGGCAATTTCACATACACTAATTTTTCTTAACATTCACACTTAATTTCAAGTGATAAAATTTCCATAATTTTACACTGAAAATTTAATATAATCTAACATTTGTTCAATGTTTCAGACCAGAAACTATGATTTCCCCTAAAGAAGACTTACACATCATGGAAATGTGTTTGCTTATTATGACATGCAAAGCAAAAATATACTTATTGCTTGCCTCGACTGAAATATACATTAATTTAAGATAACTTCCATGCCCAGATTATATTTACATTTATAGTATTAATGTGCTTACCACAAAAGCAATAAAAATTCACTTTCTAATATACAAAATCCCTACGCTGCAATGATTTAAATTAAAAAATTAAACTTGGATATCAAAAATGTGCAATACTCACATGTTAACTTTCAAACTAAGAAAGCTTACAAATTTTTATTTAGAAAAACAAACATTAATTTTTTTCTGGATTATGTCAGATAAAGGAAATGTGGAAATTGTTTATCGCCAGATGAAAAATGACAATAGCAATTTTTCCGCTACCTGAAGAAAGATAAATTTATTGTTCTGTTTGTTGTTTTGCGTTGGTCGTTTTCACAGATTGTACATACACAAAGCATGAAAAAAAAAAAAAAATGAAATACCAGTTGTAAACACAAGCAAGGAAAAAATAAAAATATGAACTTGCATTCACAATACAAAACATGAGTTCACTAAATTTTGACAATTCTAAAAACGTAGCATGACCGCAATGTATCATTTTGAAGCAGCTGATTTGTCTATAATAAAAACAATTAGTGTATCTATGATCAATGTAGGTTACCATTCCAACCTACCTTATTTTTGTTAGCCAAAGTTATAGTGTTGAGGTTCCATTAATTATATTGTCAGTTGATTGGATGTGGTTGGGAGAGACTTTCTTTCACGAGACACCGTTGTTTTGTACCTTTTCTTAAGAAAATCAGCTCTCAAGACCTCAATGTTAAGAGCAGTCAAAATCTCTTTACTCACTTCTTACGAGACTACCATATTTAATTACATACTGTTTTAATGGAAGAGACTAAAATTTGCTTGTATGAAAGAACTATTCGAATTAGTACATAAAGTTTTAACCACACAGAAAGAAAATGCGATGAATAGGTGGGTAGTACCAATTAAAATATTAAACACACTTGGAAAGTACATATTCTTGGCGAAGTTAGTTTTCCATACAGTAATGTGTTTTTTTTTTACACTGCAAAACAGAGTTGAAATGGCCACGTATATTTAAAACAAACACTTTATAACCATTTCAAAATACGTTATTTACAATACACACTGACTTTCTGTCCATAATTCCTATTCGCAACTCCTGAATACATGTTTTGTTGCGATCCATACTACACGTTTCTCTGCCATCTATACATATTAATTAGATGAATCATTAAATAAATACACTTCACCGGCTTTTCGATACCACTTAACTATAGAACCAAAATAAAAAGTGCTGCTTTATGACAATTGTGAAAATGGTGGACCAAGCCACGCATCGAACAAATATATTGATATGCACGTCGCGATACTCGATACGTCACAGTATCGACAGATATAGATGAATCAAAGAATAGAATGTTCCATCTTTAATAAATATTTACTCTAAAAATTTCTCCAGTATTGGAATTCGCAAAAAATCAAGTAGTTTTCATAAAACCGTAAAAAGGATATGATTTCCGTACATTTTACGGAAAAATCGTAAAAGTTGGCAAGTCTGGAAATGGGTATGTGGAACTCCATACTATTTAAAGGTACTAGAAGACCTTAAAGAAATCTTGGGAACTGCTATAACATTTACTTAACAGCATGTAGAAATGAGAAACCAAAAGAAATACAGACAACAGAGATTTAGAAAAGTTTACTACATGGGATAAAGACCACGATCCAGTCACTAAGTTATCAGAAGAACTTGTTTCTTTATGATGTGGCTGTGTGTCTGATGACTCTGTGAACTGTAATCAGGCTTATGAAATTGGAATAGCAGCAATGAAGAAAACAGAAGGAAAAAATCTGCATTTAAAGGACACATTAAAAACACAAGCCAAACCCAATAAGGCTAAAGCTCGATCACATTAACTGACAGTCAATCCTCAACAGCGTATCAACAGGATTTTGTGTGTGACAGTCCTAACAAACTGAAAATATACATAACATATGAGCTGGCATCTAGGCCACCATCTCTTTTTGAGGATGTGTCACTTCGGAAAGGTACAAAGTCTTCATTGTTGAAGATGTTTGAAAGTGGTTTAAAGGCAAATATTGACGTCAGTGATGTTTGTACTCTATGGGGAATTTTTAATAAATTGTGTCAGCTGGCCGAATAATTCCACATAAGGAGAAATAGTTTAACGTTATTGCGACTATGTATTACGTAATCAAGGAGAAAATACTACCACCATATTCAATGGATACCCATATCATTCAATCACTAAAAATGAAGAACAAAGTAGAAGAGCTTCAAAGAATACTTCATGTGACAAACTTAGAGGAAGACCCCAAATGTAGGACACCTAAAGAAATTTTTTTTTGGGAAATAGGAAAAACCAGATAAAATTGTTGAAGGCAGTAGCTTCAGAGTTGGGTAAAAAGGGATTATCCACCTACGCTTGACACATGCCACATTGCTGCGCAGTGCGTCTGCATACTCCACGAGCTGCCTTCGCCCCATCAGCGAGCGCTGAGGAGATCGGGGCAAGTCAAAACAGTGACATTCAAAATTCCCATGCCTACAGAGTTGATTCTATGAGCTGGGACAACTACACACACACACGCATAATTAACAAGAATACTAATAAGATTGTACTGCCAGCCCAGATTCAGAATTGCGGTCGCCACCCCTCCACTAAAAAATGTTTTTACCTAATACGTCACGGACCAGCCGACTTCGATAAGGAAGTTAATTAGATTCCCTCAAGATCAAAGCACTCTTGCGTCCAGTGACGTCACAGCTGCCGAGCCTCGGGCATCAGTCTTGACCAAGGGTGATAAGAAATACGCTATGCTGCCTGCTACCCCTGTGTCGAATGGCTTGCCTGCACCCCTGGGAGAGCCACCAAGATGAAACTTTATATAAGGAACCTTCTAAATGCCCTTGCCAGAGTTCATCGGTTCGCCGACTGCAATGGTCTGCGAACTCTGCTGGGTCTGAAAGGACCACCACCTCTCCTAGCCTACAGCTTGCAAAAGCTCGCTCGCTCTCTCTCTCTAGCAACCTGCAAGAGGCTCTTCAGACACCAGGTTCAGCAGCTTGGAAAAGCTCGCCTTCCAACACCAGCTCCTGCAGCTCGGAAAAACTTGTCTGTGAACACTTGCTATAAAGGCAATAGAGTTTCGGAAGCTTTATTCGATATGATAGTTATATCCAGGTTTGCCTTCACCTGGCCGGCGTATTTTAAACATCCATTTAGATTCTTGTAAGAACCGTCTTCCTCAGTGTTTTCCTAAGAGCCAATAAAATGCTAAAACCAAAATTGTAAATTTTTTGTAACTTTATTTCACCTTGCTTCCCCTTATACGCAAAAATTAAGTTGGGTTTCTTTATTTAAAAATAAAGTTCGACTCAATTAATCTTTAAAGATTACTTTGCTAGATAAGTACGTGTGGACCGAACTCTCCAGTGTCACCAGTTCCGAAAAGACATATTCTGATATCTAAGCAGTTCGGGAACACCCAGACCTCTCTGCAGACGCATACCAACTGTAGCCATGGTTCTCATCGGTAGGGCCTCTGAGTGGCTGAGAAGCCATTCACAGATGATTACTGCTTGACTACGGAAGGCGTGACGATTGTTATGGTTGTGAGCTTAGAGTGATTGAGGTAATTTTGCAGACTAGGATTCAAATGACAAAGAAGGGAGGTAGACATCCCAGTCAAATGCGTCATAAAGCCAGATGGGCGCTAAAACTCAAATTAGTTAAGTCTAACACCCTTCAGACGAACAACACAACTCAGAATAGTACACCCCAGTCACCTATACCGGAGGTCACCACGCCAGGACCATGTCCCATTTCGCCTATGATAATCTCCATCCACGAGTCCGAACTCGATTCCGAGTTGGGTACGTGTTGGCAGTGATCCTGCTACGACGACACTAGCTATTTGTGTGAACCTTTGGCTACCCTGGTTACTAAACAGTCTATTCCACCCCCATCCGCCCACTTGCTAAGATGTGTACAGTCCGCACAGCTGCGGGGAACGTAATAAAAGTGGTGATTTCAACCCCAACTCAGAAACGTAGGATTGCTTCCCTACTCCACACATGCGTTCCCGTATGTAAACCCACAAAACAATCCCCTCTTGGGAGACTGTATCTTAAATGAGACGCTGAGTAGTGACATCCAAGGGAGGATCACCATACCCCATTAGATAACCTCAGAATCATTTGCAACGCATCGACATCTCATCTTAGTTATTTTAGTGAACCTGGGACAGCAGGCATCCCGAATCTTGACAACATTCACTGTGAACAAGGTCGTGCTTTCTGGGAGGCACACACACACACCATTAAGCTTACCCTGGTGTACAATTCCGCTCTATCCTCCCAGCACCCTTCAGTTAGGCGGAACCCTACTAAGTACCCCGATGTGGGCCAAAACCACATCTGCCAGGCACATCCGTCAAACGTAAATCACCGCCAAAGGTATTATCAATTCCAATAGGAGGGAATTGGCACTTGAGAAAGAATCGTAGAGGGGTGGTGTCAAAGGACCAAACCACCCTCCAGCGAATCCAAAGGAATTTTAAAATTGAAAGAGAACAAGTGCATCACACTGTAGAAGAAAATGCTGACTTTGAAATGACAGTTGGCATAGGAAAAAACTATTTGAGTTCCAAGGCAATTGTTGTAGGTCCGATACAGATTTGATGGTTTTATTAGTGGCTTTATTAGTATACTTCTGAGAAAAAGTTGTATTTTTGTAAACCAAGAGGCAGCGAAGATCGAACAAAACCATCTTACAATATTGAAATGATGGTAGAGCAACAAAATTACACCAGAAGAAGTCTCTTATTTGCGTATGCTGTGAGAGGCTGTGATAAGACATTGTGCTTCTATGGTTTAGGTAAATTGAAAGCGGCAGACATGTTAAAATATTTGTCTGTTTTGACGTTTACAGAAGAACACATATCAAAAGAACAATTGCCGATTTGTGGCAAAAGATTTGTAATAGGACCATATGGAATGGACAGATACCCAAACCTGAATGAAGCCAGATACTTCAAAATCAATACACTAACTAAAAAGTCAAACTTGAGATAAAATTTTAATTGGTATAAACTGCATCTGACAGAAGCATGCCAGCAATCCATACTAAGGGTTCATTTACAAATCCAGAGATGGTTGAAAAATAATTTGCCAGCTACAGTGTGGGGATGGAAACTGGAGTCTGTAAGAGAATATGTGGGGAGAGAGAAAGGCACTTAAACCAGTTACCACTTCAAAGCCATTTGCATCTAATGAACTGTTGTATTAAGTACCATGTTCTTGCAAAGCTGCTTGTGGCAATTTTTGTGGCTGTTGGAAGTCTGGTTTATAATGTTCAGCTATGCGTGAGCACTGCAGTGGTCTCTCGAGTAACAATGAAACAGTCATGGATCAAAACTAATTCATCATTGATGATGAATAAGAATGCATACATTTTATTGTAATTATTGTATATAAATTAGATAGGAATTGTATATATATAAATTACTAATGATATGTAAATAATAAAACGTCGGGGAATAAGTACAGTGAAATCTTGTTGTTGAGATCCAGTTTATGTCATATTCCCGCATGAATAGATTTTTTTTAGACGGTCCTAACATCACATATAAATAATGTCAAAAACCCCACATGCTACGACCCTTAAATCATTAATATACCCGCCTTTATCGATCAGACATTATGTCCGAAAATCAAAAAAATTTGGAACAGTCGTTTATCTGCAAAACGAGTGTCCAAAGTAGTACACACAAAAAAACTTATTTAGAGGCCTAAATGCACTTAGGATATGCAAAAATTAAAACATGTGCTTCCAAACCCTATTTTTTTAATTACTCTGCCAATATAAACAAGGGCACGTGCCAATGTACGATAGCCAGCGGCATGTCTACCTACATCACATTTTCCCCACTAGTTCTAATTGAATCAATACAAGCATGAGCAGATTATTGGTTGAACATACGTGGAAAAGTCTGCGCGTGCGGTTTAGGTTTCACAAGATGGCTGTTATAAAATGGGCATTGCGTTTAGTTATAACAGCATCACTGGATCAGTATGAGCGCGAGCAGATTATTGGTTGGACATATGTAGAACATACTGCGGCATGCAGTTCAGGTTTCGTTTTCGCTAAAAGTTTTCAAATTGCTGGTTTAAGTGTACGTACTTGTGACAGTGTAGGCGATGAACGTTTATTATCATAATTATTATAGCTTTGATTAATTAATCTGATCTTCACAAACACGTTTGGATTAACCAAATTTAAAAGCATATAAACTCTTATTCTTTCGCTTGGGGGTGTAAAACGATTCAAATTATATACAATTTTGAATTAATAGACTTCCAATTAAAGAGAGCTTACTTAATTACTTTATTACTTGCAATTTAACAATTTTAGCATGTTTTTATTTAAAATTTTTTTTTTAAACAATACTTTTATTGAATGACTGTGATATGTTTTTCATTCAGTATTTAAGATATGCCCACTGTTAATTACAGGCAATCAACTCATTATACCTAATGAGGAAAATACATTTTTTTTTGAGGTTGGGTTTTGCTTTCTGAGGAGAAGAGAGTGGTCCACACGTTGAATTTTCCCGCATGCTAAGTTATTTTTCAGTAGGTCCTATGAAAAACTAATAAAAGAGGTTTCATTGTATTGCACATACAGAAATCAAGAATGTAAAAATTGTAACATCCAGCTAACGTGGGTGTGAGGTCCGTGATGCTGTGGCTGGCACTGTATACTCTTAATCACACACATGACGTCACTGACCTGACAAAAATTTCAGCTGAGGCAGCACAAATCAGCACTTCTCTTGGTGATGAAATCATGGTGCAATCCCTTGGCACACTATGGCATTGTGTAATGTCATATCAGCGGCTTAGTGGTCGGCTCATTTCTGCTTGTGGAAATTAACGTATTATTTTACAGTGGGGTGAACAATACCATTTTTCGGCATCTTTAATAGTCCCTGCATAATACGCCCCGTATTCTGTAGGCACTTCTCGAAGACTTGTACTGTTTATAGGACCCTGTTGGTAGATATATTTTAGGTTCGCACTGATGAGGCGAAGACGTATTATGGAAGACGATGTCACGCGTCAATGGTAAAGTGAAAGGTAATGCATGAGCTGCTGTACAATTGTATCATTAGAGGTTTCCAGCACAGCGGCAACTTTATCATAAGACCTTCACAACTGTCATTCAGAGACTTTGTGAAACATGCATGTGTAAGGCACTGTATTTTTTATTGATGAAATGCCATTCACAAGAGACAGTTATTTTAACAGCACGAACATTCACATGTGGGATGTCACCAACCCTCATGCAACCGCCATCACAGCCAACTAGCACAAATTTTCTGTGATCATCTCATTGAGTTGAAGCTCATCATTATCAGCTGGTCTATAAACACCTAAGTAATTTTACCCTTTAAGAAATTTTCCTGGTTAGCAAGTTCAAATTCTTCAGTACATTCAGAAATGTCTTAAGAGAATTTTACTTAGGGATGGGTCGGTTTGGTTCTTTGGTTCCAATTTATACTGGTTCTTAAGGTTTAACTCAGAACCAGGTTTAGGTTAACAACAACTACTCGTTCTCATCAGAGCGGTGAATGAGAAATACTTTTGCTGTGGGCCATCCCATTATACAGCAGAGCACAAGAGTTCCACGAGGGCACATTGCACATTCCAGAACTTCTGAGGCTAATACATTCAGTGCAAATTACCCAAAATCCTATATACAATGGAATCCTTATTTTACAATTTGCAGGAAAATGTGAAAAGAGGAAAACTTAAGACATAAAAACAGACATTGGGACTAAAAAAAGTGTGTAACATGCAGGAAAGTGTAAAATCAGGGGGTGAAATACAGGGGTTCCACTGTACCAGTGTGTGGCAATTAGTGTAATAAAAAGTTAATTCACAGTTAAAAACAGCCAGCAGTACATTATCAGTTGAGTGACATAATAATGTTGAGAATATTTTATGTATTACGAAGCAATAAAGCAATAAAATGTGTTTATTATACAGATTTATTATAGAGTGAGCCAAATTAAATAAATTTTAATTATAAGTGTTGAACATAAAATGTAAGAATACTAAAAATTTAAGTAAATTTAACATAAATCAAAGGTTATATATTTTGATATTTAAAAATGAATGTGCAATTAATACACAGCAGTTAATAAATTAAGCAGCACTTAAACAGCAGCCAAACAGCACACAGGCAATTTTCATATTAGGCAATTCAATTACAAGTATGTTACACGAGAATATATATTATTTAATTTTATAATATTAGTGCGCATATTATAACATTTTGTTAGCGTTTCAGGTAACCATTTACACAGCAAAGAGTAGACAAAGCTACATCCAAATGGGATGCCATGTAACATCACAGCGATCGCGCAGGAGCACAGCACGCCAACTGGAACCGCAGTGATGTCGCACTTCACAGGTGTGATGCATGCGACACGCACAGCTCGAGCGACAGATAGCGAGCAGCGCGTATGCAGATATGCGTAAGATTCAACACCACGAGGTAAAAAGTCTCAAAGTTCCACAACTCACTACCACGTAATTCGAAGTAACTTCCTCAAATTTAAGTGTATAATATAGACTAAATTCTTGTGAATTAATTGAAATTAATAATACAATAAAATGGAGTGAATATAAGAAGTACATAGCATATTGAGAAAAAAAAGTATATATAAGGTTTAATTTTATACACAAAATATTTTGTAATAAATATGCAAATACAGTGACACACAACTTTCTTATAATATCCATGCTAACAGGGTTATACAATAATATAATAATCATTAGATACATGATATATATACGTAGGTTAGGGTAAGAATTTTCTTTAAATCCTTCCCTATGTGCTAAAATGTAGTGCGGAATCAATTAGTACACAAATTATTGAAAGTATTGCAAAGTAACTATTAATTAATTATTTTAAAGACAAACTACTTTTCGTCACAAAAATTCTTCTACACCCCACCACAAAGACGTTTTAACAATGAAATGCTTAATCATAGTCCGACATATATGACTAAGTAATTGAGGGCATTATATATTATTAAAGATGTTTTATATTTTATATACAGTAAAAGCCCAATATAACGCGGCTGTTTGGGAGACATAACTCGGACCCGTGTCATTACGTTCAGCACTATTCCGGAAGCGCCAATTACAGTAGGAGGAAAAAAAAAAAAAAACAGTGTTATAATGGGGTGTGGCACCTATCTGTCAAACACAGGGCAAGTGGTGTTATTTACCACCGTACCTCATGAAACATTTAGCCCCTTCGTAACAGAACTTAATTTTTTCAAATCTATATCACTGGACTTGACAGCACCCAAGGGAGGGAAACAGAAGAAGAGAAACCCGCAAAGATGAAGGGGGCCACATGCAACCGAGCAAGAATAGCGAAACAAATACCAGATTTTCAGGTAAAGGACGTACTTATTCCACCAAGGGCGGTGTTCATTGCGAGTCGTTTGTCACGGGGATTGGGGAAGGGGGTTCACCCCCTGTCTGATGCTGGGCCTGGTTGGCAGGAAGTGAGAATGAGAAATTGAGCTCACAAAATTAAACAGAGGTCGAAGCACACTTACACTGCAGATGGGATCTATCAGTGGCTCATATGTTAAACATGTCGATTGCTCATTTGAATATTTGTAGCATGCGAAGAAAGACAGCTTATCTATCTGCATTAAGCTCGGCCCACAATTGCTCGTCTGCTCAGATTTTTTTTCGAAAATAGGAAGACATATGGTATAGTAGGTATATACAAATTAGAATCTAAGTGTCCACATCATAATTATAGTGGTTACGTAGAGCTACATGCCGTAGGATAACAATTATAAGCCTGCAAATGATTTAGAAACATGAATTTTGAGGCGCGCCTCAAATTTATGGATTATTTTGTTCGAAAACTGAAAGACATGCTAAATAGCCATAATATACACAGTATTATCAAAGTGTCTACATCATAATTATAATGATTACGTACAGCTATACCTGTACGAGATTAATTATACGCCTGTAAATGACATAGAAGAACAAATTTCGAGGCCCGCATCAAATTTAGCCCCCCCCCCGGCCAAGAAAATGGGGGGGGGGGGGGAGTTGTAATAGAACCTCTCTATTACACCCCCTCCAGAAAAAAAGGGGGGGGGGGGAGTTGTAATAGAACCTCTCTATTACAACTCCTTACAATTCCCGAGAATAGGGTCGTAATAGTGGGCGGACGTCTCTTGATTAATTTGATACCCAAGAAAGGCATATTGGACAACCCCTTGTAAAAAAGAAGGAAACTGAAAGTGCGTGAAAAGATTAGACTATGTATTATTAAAATATAAAATTATAATTAAATATCTATCACACAAGTATATTGGGTCATACATTGCTATGAGGAACTTAGTGATCAAAAAGTTTAGGTGGCGTTGCGCAATAAGTATGCGCGCTGTGCTCTCGCTTTGGTCTGGCCGTGTACGTAGCAGTGATGAACGTTATTTAACGTAGTCGTTATATGATAACAGTTATCAGAATATAACACTACCGTTCTTGCTCCCAAGTCCAGCAAAACGGTTACCAATAACGACTTTAACCTTAAGCACACCTAGCGGCAAAAGAATCAACAGTTCAATTATAACTCTTTTTCGAACCCTAGGTAACGCTCTCATGCTGGATTTAATTCTTCTGTTTCGATCCCGTTCTGTAAATCATTCTCAGTTACTCAATAACCTTTTAGCTTAGAATTCCCGCAGAGTTTCCGTAGTAACGATAAAGTTTTACACTTTTGGGTGGTAATTTGTGTGGTTTTGTGAAATAAATACTCCACACGTATGAACATAAAAGGCATAAAATAAGTGAAATATGGAACTTTTTCACTGCTGTTAATGATGAAATTGCTTCATGTAACATGTGTAAGCAAAAATTTTTGTACAGGCGAAAAACATGTTTCAGTTAAACACCCTATAGTTTCTTTACCCTCAACTACCACAGGAAGATCACAAAGGAAATGTCGACTGAATGTAAGTTGGCTTCTGCTAAACACATTTTAAAATTATATATATATTTTTTGAGGTACCCCCCCAACCCCCCCCCCTTTTTTTTTTTAGAGATACACTTTTACAAGTAAATATTTTTTTTTTTTTAAAGAAATGAAAGCAAATTCGAAATGAAACTGAATAAATTTTTTTTAAAATTTGAAATTAGACTTGATTAGAAAAATATATAATTGTAAACCAGTCAGTATGTCTATACTGTCTTAAATATTTTACTCAAACATTAGGCTGTAATAATAGCGGTGTATCAGCTCTTGACAGACGCTTATTGAGAACACATACTATTTTATAAATGAATCTTGAGATTTGTTTTGAAACAAGTTTTGATGTAGCTCTAAACCGAGACTGCTTTCACTTAAAACTCGTTTTAGCTATTAATAGTCGGCTCTTGAGAGTATGTCTTATTAACAGTCACCAAAACTAGTATTAAAAGAGACAGGAAATTAAATTAATTTCATTTCACGTAATTGATGAGAGATCTGTTGAGACACAATTTGAACACTTTATTCATTTGTGGATTATCCGAAGTAAGGGATAGTAATGTAAATGCGAATAAAAGTCATATAGACCTCTGTGCAATAAATATAATAACGATAATAGTGCATGTCTCGCATTTAATTGAAAAATGTCGCACTGCATAGCAGCAATAAATTATTTTTGTTTTGTTTTTGGTTGGAATCATAGCTTACGACAAAACTACTCCTACTGTAAAGGATAGCAGTGTATGTTTAGTATTCTTTACGTTTCGTATTTTAAAACCTAAAGTTCATTCCTGATTGGAAGCGACTTATGAAACTCACCCTTTGAAAAAAACACACTACGCAAAACATGCCAACCTGTTTTTTCAATAACCTGTATTCCACAAATATACAACACTATGGTTAACTTCATAGTACTGTATTATTGAATAAATGAAACTTTAACTGAATATTTTCTATAAATTATATTTATTTCTTTTTAAATATGAATTAACAACAGCAAGAGCAGCGACGTGTTGGCAATGGCCGGTAAGAAACAGTTCACAGTTAAAACGTTATTTTAACCTAGTTTTTCGTATACTATTTGTAAATTAAACGGTGCCTGATTAAATGTTTAAATATTTAGGTAGCCCCGATGGCAACACATCTCATTTCTACAGTTTAAAATAACAGCGGATAATATTGTGAGTAGGCCGTAATGGTATGGTGGTGTTTTATCGAGCGAGAGCAATTTTGAAGACACTGTCTGCTGAGCGAGCTTTGTCGCGCTCTCTGTCTTTGTCTGTTTCACAAGTTTCACTTCACTAGTATGCGGAAATTGTACCGGTTTTCAATCGCAGCATATTTCATATTTATTACAGCAAAATAATGATTTCTGAATTTGTAATTTACAACTGAAAAGATATTTTAATGTTTGAATACTTATTCTAATATATTTGGATATGATGGCAGGGCAGAAATAAAGTGAAGTTGGCAGACGTGGCGAGCCATGACATGGCGTGTTGCTGTTTTACCAAACGAAACGTAAATTATACTTACTCCGAAAAATACTTCAAATTACTACATCATGTTTGTAAATGTTGTGTTTTTTAAACCTACCTAGGGAAGTTACGATGTTGTGATAAATCTGTGTTTCCGCGGCAGTAATAAATATACTGTTATGTGTGTCTAGTTAATCATTGCATCTGTGAAATGGTGTGCGTTTGTGCATCGTGGTCGATTCGCTGGCCCTGTGTGTGCGTGATTTCAAATATTTGATTAGCACTATTTATACGTTTTAAATGTGACCTGTTTTAATGACAAAGTTATTTATTTACATCCACGTATGTTTATTTATCACAACACTGTACCTTTGCCCGGGGTGTTTGAAACACAGTCATGTAACATGATTTACCAACAATCCCAACAAAATAACCAAGCCAAGCCCCAATAAATTTCAATAAACCTAATACACAGTAAGTAGCAATACATA
Source organism: Dryococelus australis (assembly GCA_029891345.1). Lineage (NCBI taxonomy): Eukaryota > Metazoa > Arthropoda > Insecta > Phasmatodea > Phasmatidae > Dryococelus > Dryococelus australis. Next base: position 199,752,463 of record CM056994.1, read on the forward strand.
TAAATATAAACGGATAAAAATTTCGATAGGCTTATTTGAGTGCATGTTCACTGCTATATTTTAAGTTTCTATAACAAAAAAATGAGCAACACGAGTTGCATGCTTGATTTTAATGTCACATTTTCGTTGGACTGCCTATTCCTTTGTTATACGAACTGAGGCTGCCCTTTTAAAAAAATAACCCAACACACATCAATAACCAAAAGTTAAATACTTCAGTTTATTACCCCGCAGTTGTAACAGTGTAACACAGTCGCGGCAAAATATTAACGTGCATTATGTGTAATGTGCTATGTTGTGGAAAACAAATATGTTAATGTAACATAACCGTAAGAACTATAGTTTATTCAGACATTTTTAAAATGTCTTAAAGCTTACCTAAATAATGTTATGGGCCTAAACTGTGAATATTCGTACAAATATGGTTTTTGAAATAGACCTAAGACATAATTCTTTGAAAAGCTGTAAACACTAAACAACACATTTGACAGGTTTAAAAGTAGAAGTCACATTTGAATGTTTATTTATAGGTGTAACAAAAGTATATGAACACACGTGTACACACAATAGCCCTTTGCGAGGTTAGATAAAAAAAACCTCTCTCAATCTAATATCATATGAGAAGAAAACTTGAAACTAATTTCAGGTGTGTATGACTCTAGAAATGAATATTAATTCGCATGAATCTCAAGACGAGATCTGAGAAACAAATATTAATATGGACCTAAGTTTTGTTCAATAAGTCAATCCCCCACCTATTGCAAATATTACAATCCTATATTGGATTTAGGAATCTACTACAAGTGTGGACGAACAACTGGAAGATGTTCCTGACATACAAACTGCACCTAGTATGAAAGCAACAATTTCACAAAAATTTGAGGCTCCAAAAACATTGGTTTATCCAACTACATATGTCGCTCAACCTTCAACATTGGCAAGTCATTTTGAAACAGTAAGTACCATTTCCACTACACAATTCGCACCCAAAATTATGTGCCACCAGGAAAAAATATTGGTGTTCATGCCAAAAAAGCTCACAGAGAAAGGAAAGAAAAAAAAATTGATGACAGGTTAATGCAGTTGAAGATGAGGGGTTAAAGAGTTTGTGCAAGCATTAAAGCCTTCGTATCAACTGTTCTCGGGACATTTTATTTCAAAAACTGGAATACCAGCCTTACATGAGGAATGTCTGACTGAAATAAGGAACTTCATTAAGTTAGGGAACAGTTTTTGTTTAACAGATTGTTGGACTTCACTGACAGCTCATTTTGTAAATGAGAACTTTAAATTGATTTCAGTTCTGTTAAGAGTGTTCTGTGATGAGGTCAGCAGATACCAGTGAAAATTTGGCAGTAGAGATAAAGAAAATCGTGCCCGACTGGGGAATAGAGAAAAAAATTGTTTTGGCTGTCTCGGATAATGCATGCAACATAAAAAAATGCTATTTCCAAAGAGTTAGAGTGGAAACACTTGGGCTGTTTTGCTCACACCCTAAATTTAGTAGTTAGCGGCTCTTTACGAACAGAATTAGTTTCAATTATAATTCACAAAGTGAAAACTATCGTAGGACACTTCAAAAGAAGTTGTGTGGCGAATGAAAAATTAATGACCTAGAAAAAAATCTAGGAGAACCACCACTAAAAGTTATACAAGATGTATCAACACGGTGGAACTCCACGTATCTCATGCTAGAAAGATTTGTAAAACTAGAGATTGCCATAAAAAGTGCTTATGCCTATTAAACAGAAACCTTTCAACACTGACATCTGAAGAGTGGAAGACAGCTTTTGCCTTTGCCATATTTTGAAGCCTTTCCAGTCTGTCATCAAAACTATTAGCGGGGAGAAGTACTATTCTGCATCTCTATTAATTACATTGGCTAATGGTTTGCAGAATGTACGTGAAAATTTATTGAATAAAGGGTTTTCAAATTCGGTAACAGAAGTTGTACTGAAACTTCAGGCATACAAGACTGGGCAAAATTGAAAATAGTTTGACATTGTCGATTTATACGTTTCCAGTCCCTGTTCTTGTGAACATGCAAAGAAACTGGTGACTTATCCCATAACACGCAGCTTGGTTGAAGTCATTGATTCAAATTCAGAATACATGGATACTACAGGTGTTCAAGCTGTAAGTACAATCAAGATGACGGTGAGCTGTTGGTTTGGCAAGTTTTTGACAGAAATGCTGCTGCAAAACAGTCAAGAGGAACACGCATGTCTTGAGCTTTGGTTGAGGTGCAGCGATACATAGATGAGAATCTTCTACCAAGACAGGATATCCACTTATTTGGTGGAAGGAAAACAGCCAATTCTTTACCCACTTGTCTGTATTGGCTAGGAAATGATTGTGTCCACTAGGAACATCTGTTCCTTGTGAGCATTTGTTTTCAAAAGCTGGCCTTTTCTTTTCCGAGTGGAGGAGTCAATTAATTGAAAACAAAACAAAAATGTTGCAGTGATGTAAAAAATAAATATTTTTAAAAGTTGCACAAACAACATTTAAGTGTTGGTACTACTGAACTGTAACACAAATATGTAAATATTTCTATTTTTTTTTTTATTGTTTAATGTATATACATACAACATTAGAAATTATTTAGTCCTCAGCACCAGTCTACTATGTTAAGGAAATGCAGTGTGTGTTTTGGGCCATTATAAATGTAATTATCTATAGTTCAAGACCCTTATACAGCCAATGTATTATTAGAGTAATTTCAAACACCAGATTAAATTTGCTTGTAATAAAGATATAAACTACAACATTTAGTATAAAAAAACGGTATAAATTGTTACCAGGTTACTGTAAACAATTTGCTGACTCTATATTATATGTAAATATTAGGATTAAGATTTGTTTATAGTGTGTCATTGTTATTTCTTACTTTATTTATTTATGTGTTAAGTATCTCATGGTGTATGATGTGGCATTCACCCTGTGCCACATATATTTAAAAAAATGTAGAACTATGACAGTAAAATATAATCCATTGTTATATATCAAATAACTGTTATTCAATAACTGATTAAATAACCTGTTATCCACTAATAACTACTTACATTTACCGCGAAATAGCAGTTTACCTCATCCCTAGTACGTAGCTGGGCGAGCGTCCAGATCCTCTGCAGCTCAGCTGGGTGCGGGTGTGGCAGTTTGCTGCTGAAGCTCGACCCTAGATAATCAGTCTGGGCAGCTGTCGGTCAGTCGCTACAAGATGGCGGGTGGCAGCCACCCATCCGCCGCCACTGCTGTCGTTACAGGTCCGGTTCACTTCCTAACAGCAGCCCGGCGTTGGAAAAACATGCTGATAGATGCAATTCACGTCAATGTGTTGAATTTATACAAAATGTAGGCGGCGTGTTGGCCTCTGCACTGGCACGATGAGGCCTGGTAATGTTTACAGGAATATAAATATTTAGTGCAGTCTACTTGAATTACTTTTCCTGAATTTTTCATAGACAATCTTTGACGTTGCCTATACATGCACACGGCCTCACTCGCCATAATATGGTACCGGTAACATAAGTCAAAATTCTATTTGCACACTCTTTTATCTTTATTAACTTTACACATAAAATTGACCTCATCCATCAACATCCCCGACTCACGACCATCCGTCTATCTGACCGCACGCTTTCCCTATATTTATTTATTCAGGCCAAGGGACATAATTTGCCCGGTGGTATTCCGGGCTTCCACTGTATTTTATAGCAACAAAATGTTCAAATGTACATTATAGAAGTACACAAAGTTGATTGAAGAGTATTCAAAATGACTAATCATGTATTTTATTTCAGCCATACAAGGGTAAAGTATCAAAATTTTTCAACTGTGCAGATAATTACAAATGATGAAATTTTTTTTTTTTCAGTTTTATGAAATATGTATGTAAAATTAGGTACATATTTAATATTACAATAGAATCCCATTACAGCGAGCAAGGCAACTGCGAGAACACGGTTATAACAAAATCTTTCAGAGGAACCGCCAAAAATCACAAAAATAAAATCCACAAAAAATTGTAATTTTACGAGCTGAAACATGTACGCAAGATCGTGTGAAACAGGCTTGCGGCAGGACTCACGACCATGTGAAGTGCGCTTTTGTTATCTGTTTGGCGTAACTCCACTATCTAACTCCGCCTCCTCGTTTCCCTAAAGCCTGCCCTACACAATACCCAGTTTCTGCTCCCATGTGGATTACAATCCAGTCCCTTCTGGAGGGGTTTGGCTCCAGGTATAACAGTTTTCGTACCCATGGACATGCCCGAAAAGGTAATAGACCTGTTCTAAATTTCTGCTACATCCATTGAGCTGCGACAGACAAGATGGCGGATGCCTGAGTAACCAAATTGAGGCATATATATCCATTTACAAAAAATTACAGGTTCTGTAAAACGTGTTTATATACAAAATGAAACTTAATGTACACGTAAGTAACAGGAAACAGTTCAATTAATTCCCACGGTCATAATGAAACAATAAACACAACTTAGAAAATACGTGATAACTATGGACTTTTATCGTGTATATAAACTTTTACACAGCTGAATAGGAAGTTGTGTTTGTAGATCAGTGGGTTGGTGGGCGGGTTCGTGCCACAAAATGTTAGGTTTTAAGGCTCCAATCTTTTAGTAATGTTATATGTACATTATTGCTATTTATAGTTTAAGTCATTGCCAAAAAACATTTGTTTCTCCAATATCTTAGCCTAAAAGCAATAATACAAACTACAACTAAATCAAGAAACAACAGGCAGCAGATTGCACTGTGCAGTTACTTGTGTATTATTGTTTTTATACAAAGAAATTATAGAAATAAACGTTTTCTGACAATAACATAAATTATAAATGACAACACTGTATCACATTAAATAACTAAAAATTTTGTTACATGACTGAGATATGAACTCTAAAACCAAAAGCTTCATGGTACAAACACACAAATTCCTTATTATTAGTATTGTGATATTTTCCACCTTCTTTTGGTCTCCTGACGTATAAATTTGTTTAGTTATGGAATGCACAATATTATTATGGCTGTTAAAGATAAATATTGAAATAATGTTTTAATTAGTTGCATAAACGTCCGTTGTACATAAATGTGAATACAGTAGACTATCTTGTTTTTTTAATACATAAACAATGCCATTATTTATAGTATTAATATGATTACCATAAAAGTATTAAAAATTCACTTTCTAAAATACAAAATCTCAATTCTGCAATGATTTAAATTAAAAAATATAATTTAAAACTTGAATATAAAAATGTGTATATACTCACATGTAAAGTTTCGAACTAAGAAAGAATACAAATTTTATTTAGAAAAACAAGCATTCCTTTTTTTTTTCTGGATTAAGTAAGGGGAAATGCTGGAATTGTTTATTACCAGATGAAAAACAATAGCCATTGTACTGCTACCTGAAGTAAGATAAATTTATCATTTTATTTGTAGTTTTGTGTTGGTCATTTTTCCTAATTGTACACACACAAAACATGTAAAATAAATATGAAATACCGACTGTAAACAGAAATGGCACATAAAAAAATCGAAATACGTATATGCATTCAGAATACTGAACATAGGACAACTAAATTTCGAGATTTCTAGAAACGTAGCACGGCACAATGCATTCTTGTTAAACAGCTGCTCTGTCTATGAAGAAAACAATCAGCGTAAACAAATGCTGTGATCAATGTAGGTTACCAATCCAACCTACCTTGTTTTCGTTATGGTAAAGTCATACTTCTGTTAATTTTATTGACAGCGGATTGGATGGGGTTGGGAGAGAGATTATAGTTTAATGTCTTTCATGAGACGGCGTAGTTCTGCATTATTTCTTACGAGACTATAATTTTAAATTATACGGTCTTTAAATGGAAGAGTATAAAATTTTCTCGCTATTTTGTAAATTCGTCATTTGATAGGTATCAGTTGTGGCGCTGTGGCCAGTCACTTATTTAGAACTCGCAGCAATGCATTATTACATCAACAGTGAAAAATATGTTTTATCTTAACATTATGCTTCAAAAGGTTGTAATATTTCTGCAAATATCACTGGAATGGTACGAATACGTTAATAAATAAGAAAATAATAAATTATACAATAACGACTTTTAAAAGATTTAGTTGCTCAATATATAAACATAGCCACTCACTCACTTGCTTTTTAAAACATGCCTAGTGTATTTTATGTAAAATTATTTGTTTTAAACATCAATTTATCTACGCATCTGCATGTTTTTAAAGTAAAAACAAACATAGCACAGATTTTCTTCATTTTGTATTTCTGCTAACATCGGCTACATACAAAATATCAAATTACAAAATACGTCACCATTTATGTATACGAAATCAGGTCACATGATCATTTCATTAACAAAATCTGCTAATTCAGCCACTGTCCCAAATTATTATACAACCTGTCAAGTTTTAACCGAAAGAAAATGTGATAAATATGTGGTTAGTACCAATCCGAATATTAAACACGTTTGAAACAAATATTTTTGGCGAAGTTAGTTTTCCATACAGTAAACGTGTTATTTTTACACTGCAAAACAGACTGAAATAATAGTTTTCTATGCCACGTAGATTTCAAACATATTAATAACAGTTTCAAAATACGTTATTTACAATACACACTGACTTACTCGTTTGTTAATTCCTATTTGCAACTCCTGAATACACGTTCTGTTAAGTTCTTACTACCAGTTTCACTGCCATATTTATAAATAAAATAAATTAAATAAATACGACAATTCACAGGCTTTTCGAAACTAGTAATCTAACTGCAGAACGAAAACACTGTTGCTTCGTGACCATTGGGAAAATAGCGGACCAAGCCATTCTCGTGTCGATAATATAAAATGTCACGCATCGAACAAATGTATCGATAATCGATACGTCCAGACATCGAGGTATCAAAGAATCAATAGACCCGTCTCTTAAGTAAATATTCACTCTAAATTTTTTCCCAGTATCGGAATTCGGGAAAAAAATAAAGGTGTTTCCGTAAAATCATAAAAAGGGTAGATTTCCGTACATTTTATGGAAAAATCATAAAAGTTGGCAAGTCTGTATGCAGGTGGTTTATTTAATGTAAAAGGAATAGTTTACATTTACATTAATGTTTAGCACAAATGCATAATGGGTAAATATACCAGTCAAACTGCTGTATTTAAACTTCAGGTACTTGCGTATGTAGAAGAACAAGGCAATAGAGAAGGGGGCCAAAAATTCATTTTCTGAGTTTAACGTTTATGTCATGTTTTCCCAATACCAGGCAGTTGTTACAAGGTGAACCGGACCTGCAACGACGATAGTGGCGGGAGACGGCCGGCCGCATCCAGCCAGAGTAATCTTGTAGCGACTGACAGCTGCCGCGTCGACTGCACTACAGAGGATATAGGCACTCGCCCAGCTACGTGCACACAGCAATGTTTTCGCTGCTAACCCCAGCACACAAGTGATTTAATTTTGAATACGTATATTCATATCTACACTATCGACCAAATAGTAATTGGGCACCCATGAAGATAGGTAATTCAGTACATCAGTTGACTTGTGGGGCCGCCATACGCTGCAGGCCAGTGTAAAACCAGTTGACAAGGAGATGGCATGAGGTACAGAGCTATCGGATTTCGATATGGGTGTGATTGTGGGCTGCCATCTCAGTGGGACATCTAGCCGGACGATTGCATGGAAGGTAAAGAGCACCCATCCCAATGGTGCATAAGTGGAAGGTCGACGGGCATTGTGCTAATGCTGCACGTTCTGGGCGACCTCCAATATTGAGACAGAAATTGCAGAACCCTGAAACTTGAAACTGTCAAAAATAGGGCACAACCCATGGCTACCATCCGAGAGGAGTATCGGTTTCCATTGGAACATTTGCGTAGAGGCCCACCGACTTGGATATTTCGGAAGCGCAGCTGCACATAAGCACCATATCATGACAAGCAATAAATCTCGGCGACTTAGGTGGTGTTTGGACGGTCGCAACTGGACACTGGAGCAGTGGAAATCGGTTCTGTGAAGTGATGAGTAGGTTTACATTATTCCGGTCCGATGGACGTGCATGGGTGTGGCGTCTACTTGGAGAATGGCTTCTGCCGGAGTGTATAGTGCCAACTAGAAAATTCAGTGGCGGTAGAGTGATGGTGTGGGGCTGTTTCATGGCTTTCGGCGTAGAACCGCTGGTGTTTTTCCAAGGTAGCATGAACACAGAGGCTTATTGTAACATTCTGGATAATGAAATGCTCTAAACATTGCCAGGTGCCATGTTTCAAGGGCTACTATGCAGTGGTACGCCAACAACAATATTCGCATATTGTACTGGCCCGCCTAGAGCCCCGACCTCGACCCTATAGAACATCTTTGGGAAGAATTGGATTACCAGGTGAGGGCTCGTCAGGCACGGCCAAAATCCATTGTTCAACTCATGGAATGGCTGCAAGAGGAACGGTGACACCCTCATGGATGTTATAGTCGCAAGAGGTAGCCTTACGATATTCTAATGGGCAGACAACTACCGAGCAAACATTGTAGACAGGTGCCCAACTACTTTTTCGTTGATAGTGTATTATAAATAAATAAAGTGCTGTCGTTTTAAAAAATTTATCCCCCGCAGTTGGTGAGGGATTACTTACAGCAGGCCCCATTTTAATGTTTACATGCACGTATCTTGGCAATTTCTTGCATAATTCATGCACCCTAATTTTTTGCACTAAAATCCTGTAAAAAAAAAAAAAAAGATGCGAGAATTATGCCAGTAAATACAGATATTTGGTTTGAGGCGGTTGTGTGGAGCTGTGATGGGCGAGTTATCGCTTGCAGGTTAGTGCTTCGGCAACTGAGTAAGTAATAGCGGATAATACTGCGTAGGCCGAGTAACTGATTGCAGGCTGAGCGGCTATACTTACGTGGCACGGTCATATTTTCCGCTCATTTTATGCAATCAGTTATATAACAGCATATTTGTCCTTGTGGTTTGAACACAATTTAAAAGCAATTTTAGGGTGATTTTTAAGTAGTAGACCCTACTTGGGATCCAAATCGGTCTAATTTGGAAACAGCAAGGATGGAACCTGGAATCATGACATCTCGCTCTAACGGGACACTACTGTATTTGCAACGGAAGAAAATTATAGTATAAAATTATAAAACGCAATCATAATGGAAAATTTGCTTGTGAATTCATAAAAATTTTAATTTGAAAATAAATTTGCCACGCCACGTAAAACATAGCTAGATTAGGACCTCAAGAGAGGCTGACGCGTCCAGTTCAGCAATTCGTTGCTATGGCCGTGCCTTCCGCGAGGATGACTGTACACCCCTAACACGAAGCAAGTTCACATCCATTAGCAGGGCCATGTTCATTCAATACAAAATGCAAACCATCGATAGTAAATATGATCCGCATGTCAAATACACAAAGTCAAAAGAGAAGGCAAGGCAGTCCCTTTACAAAACTTTTCCTTGCATAGTCACAATTTCTTTCCCTATACTGCTAACTGCATTGAAGAGGCTACAACCCAACATTAATCCAGCTGCCGAGCAGACGAGGACATCCAGGAACGCTCCAGTAACACCACCATATCATGAAACTGAGTTGGTGTCTTTAGTCAACTTCAGTCTAAACCACACTACACAACACCAGCTGAGGGCAGCTCGCCTATCAGAAAAGGAGGGTACTGTTACAGTGTGGGCAAACCCTTGCTGTGGCGCTTGTCTGAACACACCAGCAAACATCCAACAAGAGTGAGGTCACGGAAGCGAACATCCCGCAGTGACAACCATGACACGAGCCGCAGGAGCAGTTTGCAAACAGAGTAACATAATGAACAAATATAAAAGGAAGCGAGGAAGTTAAAGTCGGGTCTTAACATACCAAGCAGGTGACGGGACAAGATGGACCAGTAGATGGGGTTTCGTCTGCCATAGTCGATATAATCAGCCTTTGGCAATGCTGAGGTAATGCAGCTCCAGCAGAGGACAGATGAACTCTTAGCTTAATGCGGGGCAATAGCTTGTTAGATAAATATATAAATAATCACAGGAATAGAGTACCGTAGTATGTTCCCCCAACACAATTTAAGGTATTAAAGTATAAATGTAATGTTTTATAATTTATAATGCAACAGGATAGTCTCTTAAAGATTTTAAATAAACTGACGGAGTGAATTAATATTGTGTTCTACCTCACAGTTACCCATCCCCCACATACTTTGGACAGCCCCCAAATGGGACAGTTGCAACTTACTGTAGTCAATTCCGCATTTAAGTTAAAGATTTTGCATATTTGTTATGATAAATGGCTTCCCGCTCAGGGGAAAAACTAGGAGCAGGTGTTTAGTGGCAAGGCTACATGCCACATCACATCACTTGAAATGCCACAATTTATTGAACAGTGAGAAAAGTGCTTAAAATGAATGTTGCTGACAGCTGCGCAAGGCTTGAGAAAGACAAACTATAGTAAGAGAGCATAACACAATCGGAACGTCACGGCTAGCACATAGCTGGAACTTGGTGAGAATGGTTAAAAAAGGTATGACCTGTTATACGGCTGAAGGTACCCCAGTATATAAGGTGATGGAACGAGCTGCTGGAGACAGACTGACGTTAATGGGCCTTGCACAGCTACTTATACCGTACCGGCTAGCCTTCACCTGGTCTGGTATGTGGCATGACGTCCACACGGCGGAGCATCGTCTGCTTGGGATGTTTGCTGCCGGGCCGAGCCAGGTAGGGGTGCCGTCCCTCTGCGCGCTCTAGAGCTACCTGGGCTTCAGAATGCTGTCTCGACTGCTCGGTCGACAGCTCACTCATACTTCGGGGAGGCTGGCATGCATAATGACAGCGAGTGTACAGTAAACTTTCGGCGGCATCTGTAGTAACCCCCACGACAAGGGGCGGATCCTGTAGGCAATCTAGTAGATAATACTTCAGTTCCAACCTCGCCGGGTGTGACAGGGAGGTGCACGCTGATAAGGCAAAGCTGTTTTATTCCAGTCATAAAAGATGCTACGCTTCAATTTGCCCCCCACCCGTTGCGACGTATGCTCATCTGGATGGAAATATTTTTTTTGGGGGCGATGTCGAACTGTCACTTTAAGAAAGCTGTGTTTGGCTTCTGTTCTTTGCTCTCCTTTGTGTGCTGGGCTCACTGGGTGGTGGCACGCAGCGCCACGCGAGTAAGGTTAACTTTCTGCCACCTGGGTGGCTGTAGCACTGTCTCTCCAGCTCGGCCAGCTGGCTAATGCAAACAACTTGCTAATGGGTTGTCGGACCCGCCTCCCCTCAACCAGGCAACAAGGATAAGTGTTGTGAGGGAATTGTAGTGTCGGGTCTTTTGCGACCTTCTTTCTTACATGTGCCACTGTACAATTATCAGCTGAAGGCTGTGGTTACTCAATACAGGAATCTTACAACAGGTTTCAACCCGTGGAAACAAGGCCTCTACTGTAAGAGGTGTGTTGGAGTTATAGTTTTTACCTGCCATGGCGCTGAGGGCGAGAGAAAGTGACCCTACCTTGTGGCTATCCTATCGTGTCACACGGCAGGTAACAGTTGTGTGACAGGGTTGCAAAGGGATTGCCGGCCCCAGGCCTTCAGTCACCTGGGCCAGCGAACTCTTTAAAATACTAATACGAGTACACTGAATGATATTTTACTAATAACTATGTACGATGCCACCTACAATAATAAAAAAACCGAGACTCATGAAATATAATTGCATTAACCCATGAAATATTTACAACACTAATTAGAACATTTCATGAAAAATTTTCTGCTGGTTCTATTGGCAAGAGTCGATGGTTTGATACTAATGCAGGTCATATTTACTAAAACACTGCGTCTTGGCTTTATTTACTTGCGTTCAGACACACTAGTTTGACTCCTGGAGTGTTACAGTGAAGTTATTATCACTGGTTTTAAAAAGTGGTAGTCGGCAACTTAAAGTCACTTGGTTCTACTAGATATTTTACATAATTAATGCTGTCTATTATTTAACTAAACTGATTACTGACAGCTATTTACGGGGGCTTCACCATCTGTTTACAATTATTCTTGCACTGTGGCGAGTGTCCAGAAGATTTTGTAGATTATGTAACTCTCACATTTGTCTTTCCTAATTAATGCAACTATTTACAGCTGGTAAACAAAACTGTTTTTATGGGCAGTTTAACAAGCACCCTCAAATGTCATGTTTCACTGGTTAAATTGACTAGTCGAAAGCAATTTAAGACTGTTTTAACCAAGTTCTTTTTTGACGGAGCACTTTGCTGCACATACTGTCGTGACAGTCTTTTTTTCGCTACACAGCCCCGCTTCTTCATGGCCATATGTTGAGGGTGTCGACATGTGAAGCAGGACATTGGCCTCCAGGGTGACTCTCAATATCGACCTGGTATCGAAGTGCCCTGGCATCTCTCGCCTGTAGATTTATGAATAGCATTCCACAACAACATAACTATAATATATAAATATATCACTGTAATTAACATAATAATGTAGTAAGCTGGTGGGTGCTGAAGTCTCATTCTTGGCAATGGTCATCAGAGGACCACCAGGCACGGGGGGACGACCTGCTAACTTCTCCTCACGCTTGGAAGGACAGGCCTATGGGGCCACGGTACTGTCCGGCATCTTAGCTGGTGGGTCAGCCGCGTTGTCCTGGTAAGATCCGGCCATGTGTACCATCTATCAGAACTCTGGCTGTCCGTCGACCTCATTGGCACTGATGGGCGCATCCTCCTGCTCGGACTGCTGGTCCTGGGCATCGGTCAAAATATCTCCCAACACCTTGATCGGTGTGTGGGTCGTGTTGCCTGGGTACGATTTGGCCGGGGCTGCCGCCTGAGGTAGGGGGGGATGTCCCCATAATTCATTGGCACTACTGGACGCATTCTCCTGCTCGGACTACTGGTTCTGGGAATCGGTCCAGGTGTTTCCCTACACCTTGGCCGGTGTTTGGGTCGCGTCGTCTTGGTAGGACGCGGCCGGGGCTGCAGTCTAAGGTAGGAACTCAGGATTTTCCCCAACCTTGTCAAAACTGCTTGGCGCATCCTACCGTTCGGATTGCTGGGCATGGGCTTCAGTCAAAGTCTCTCCCGACACCTTGACCGGCGATGGCATTAGAGGCAGAGGCTCTTGGGGCTCCTCCACCTCATCGGCGCGGGGTCTTCTTTCTTGGAGATCTAGCTGGGCTGTAGAGGCCTCATGTGTGGCACATCAGAGGGGAATGGTGAACGGAAGTGGAACTAGTCAACAACATGTTCTGGGGGGAGGGGGGATATTCTATACAAGGGACTAGAGGGGAATGGTAAAAAAGGGTATGCCAAGGAGGAGTGCCGGAGAATAAGTTTCAGGGGCGGTGGTGGTGGCGGAGAAATGACAAACGAGGTGGCGACGAGATGCTATCAGCCTCCAGCCATCACTTCAGCACGTGCCAGACGTGTAAGGGGAAACGCATGATTACGCCTAACAGTTGCTAGACAGTGATACATTGTTTATGATAGTTTGCACGTTTTTTTTTTTCATCTTATGCTGAGCAGATTTAAATTGTGAGCTTAGCTTTATGTGTTACAGTTTTTGTAAACCTTAGTTCTGTTTAAATTATGGCGGGTGATAGTAAAAAAGAAAAACACTTGTACAGTGCAACAAAGTACAAAATAATCGTATGAGTGCGAGGACGGTAATGTTAGTAGAAGTGAAATTGGCAGAAAATACAACCATACACCATCTACACTTTTTACTATCTTGTAAAACAAGGAGAAAATTAAGCATGCTGTTCTTCAAAACAGAGTACACCATTAGGAATAAAAAAACATAGAACTGCACAGCATGTTGTGGTAAGTAGACACAACGTACGTGAATGTTATAGCCTTGACGTTGGGATAGTCAATTTCTGTAATGTCAAACAGACTGTACGTGTGGACTATGTAAAATCTACTTGAAAGTTTTGAGAAAATGAAATATGTATAGGTGTGAGCGTTTCTTGTGTTCTGAATGATGAGTTTTGCAAACAAAAATGGTTAAACGTAAGATACCTTTCTTACCAAACTTACAAATTCCAGCTTTCCTGTAGTTGTAACACAAAATGTCCATTGGCCTAGACAGTAGGCAACAGGATCAACAGCTAGATACCAGAACATTAAATAGACCACACAAATGACACTTCAATTAATTTACTAAAAGTCTACTGGAAAAATACTCAAATTGTAAAAATTCAATAAAATATGTCTATTGCAGATAATCAAAAGTAAAATGATTGAACTCTGATTTAAAAATTGCAATTGAGCAATATTAGATTATTTGCAATTGTTTCAATAAATATTCAAATTAGTGTAAGTGGCCGTAATCTAAGTGTCGCATTGTGATATGGTAGTCTTGGAATGTATATTAAGTTGGTTATTTACAGTCTTCAAATTTTATTAATAATATTTCTTCTTTCAAATAATTAATCCAAACTAATGCTTAAGCCTTTCGGGAGCCGAGATCTCTTTTTAAATCGGGGATTGTAGGTGTCAAAAATTAGATTGAGTCTATGGAGTCCATCAATAAAATGGCATGGGCGTAGCATTGTATCAAACCTAATCGTTCACCATCAAATTAAAAATATTAATGCTTGAAGAGTTTCTTAATAAATTTCTTAACTCACTAATTCCGATGCAGCCTCGGTAGATTAATGGAAACAAGCAGCTCAGGAGCTCTTCTGGTCAGCTAAAATATTCCCTAATTTGGACTCGCGGGTCCTGGCACAACAATATAAAAAAGTCCTTTCAGTACCAAACGCGGAAGACTAGCTTAAATTTAAGTTTAACCAGAGAAATAACTCACTCGGACCCTCTTCTATTCTTGATTCCATCATCTCGTATATTCTACTTGATGGTCTGATTTAAATCACTGCAACAATCGCAGACTTCCCTTATAAAAGCAAAAATTAAAACCTACGAGAGCGCAATGCGTGGTACGCCTCGCCTAGCGCCACCATAAGACACGCCACGCTATCCTACAAGAAGCTGCTTTAAAAATGACAGAAAGAACTAGCCAATCACAAGGCAGCTACTTCAATTAAAATCAACAAAACTTACGTTGCTCCTGGCAATGGCTCTCAACCTTCCAGCCTGAATAAACAAGCTCATGTTGCCCCTGGCAACGGCCCACGCCCTTATAAATACTTAAGCACAATGAAATAAAAGGAAATGAAAAACAATTGAAAATAATGAACAGTTACAATAACATCTGTAGACTTATTGAATTAGGTAATAAAGAAAATAATTACGGCCACAATAAGAAAAAATATTCAAACACCTCAGATAACAATACAAAACAATAAATTAAATTTCCCTATAAAAAAAAAAAAAAATTAGCATCTCAATCATATAGTCCGTAAAAAGCATAAGTGGTATTTTACCAGGTGTTACAATGCAGATTTAGTCAGCATTGTTCGAATGGTTCAGTCAGCAGCGCGCTGCGGGCTTGCCAATTAGTGGCCCTATATTCAAGGCAAAAGCATCAGAATTGGCACTACGAATGAACATGGATGACTGTAACTGTAGTGACGGCTGGGTACAATGTTTCAAGCAAAGAAGAGGGATACAACAGCATACTGTATCAAGTGAGGCAGGAACAGTTAATCAAGAATCCATATGCAACTGGAAGCCAGTTTTAGAAGAATTCCTCAAACTATACCAAACCCACAATGTACATAATGCAGACGAGTCTGGCATTTCCTAAGACCTTTTACCTGATTAAACACTTGCACTCAAGGTGATCGTTGTGTTGGTGGTAAAAGAAATAAAGAGTGTCTTATTGTGATTCTATGCGCTAACATGGACGGTAGCGATATGCTCAAGCCGTTTGCGACGGGCAGTCTGCAAAGTCGCACGCATTTTGTGGTGTACGCAACATCCCATACATATAAGACTCAAACAAAAAGGCACGGATGACTTCTGAACTCTTTAAAAAATGGCTTTAGGCTTTTGAGGCAAGGACGGGGGTGCAAAATCGCAAATTAGTTTAGTTGTCGAAAACTGCCCCGCACACCCTGTCGTGACCTTACGGAATGTAAAAGTTGTCTTCCTGCCGCCCAACACAAGTGTACTGCAACCCCTTGACCAAGGAATTTTCTGTCAGGTGAAACACCATTTTCGGACAATGCTGGTGCATTATTTGCTCTGGAAAGTGGACATGGGGAAGGAAATGGTCAAATGGAACATATATGATGAAACCTGCGCAATCGCTATAGTATGGGAAAAAATAACCCCCCAAACAATTGCAGGTTGCTTTAAACATGCCAAATTCAAATTGCCCAGTGAAGAAGAGGCGGCAGAACCCCTTCCAGCTTTGGAAGAACTCCACAATAGGGAGGTACTGAAAGAAAAGCTGGGCACAAATATCAGCTTCGAGCAAATGACAGATGCAGAGATAATTGACATTGCAACACACAAAGACAGCAACAACAGTTCAGCTTTAGAGGGCGAGAATGCCGATGAAAACTTAGATGAAGATATTACGCAACAACCAACTAAGTCACCTGCAGCAGAAGCGTTGGACGTACTGAGAAATTTCTAAAAATTCTCAAATGCCTCTGTTTGAGAGTTGGCAAGATACCAACCATGACACATGCCCGGGTTAATGGCTAGTCGGCACAGTTGCTGTGGCTTTGGGTGCACTAGACAAAGCATGCATTGTTAGGGATTTATTACTACACTACAATTGACAATTATGGCTCGTCACTTTAACTAGGTGCATCAACTTGTGGGTTGATACAAAGTTATCTATAGCCTGGCTAGCTAAAGTCGGTGGAGCCAATACAGCCCGCTGCTTGGCAGCAAAGTGAGCTGAGCTGTCCTTTACTCTTCTCTCCGTAAACCGTGCCTTACCTTGAAAGGAATAGTGTGTGGTCCGCCGCTGAACGATACATGTCGTGCACCACGGACACGAAACAATTCCCTAGAGTAGTGTACTTCGAGTAGAAGCTGCCGGCACGAGCTAGGTGCTCCACAAGACCTCCCACCACTAGTGGGCTGATTAGAAGTGTTGAGCCACATGGGCTGCAACAAAGGCCAGGCCATAACACTTAAGCAATTACCCCACCAGCACCTAGGTGCTCTGGTAGGGATACAACCCAAGCGTACTGTCTCTCCCAGGTTGGAGGAGTATCTAGTGGTTGTGGATCTGCTGTTCTATCCCCGGAGGTCTAGAACAGGTGGCCGTCGATGGTGTATGTATGGGACTAGTGGATTCCGGATGGGGATCCCCAGTCATAGTCTAGTTCGTAAAACACCTGGTCTCGGTCAGCAGGCGCAGTAAATATTACTCTATAAATAATACTCGTGGCTAAAAGAACAAAGCTGTGTTTATTGAGATCGCAATAAACACAGTGACATGTGCTATCTCCTACCAAACAGACAGTATGCTGGAAGTAAACAATGCTGGCCATGATAGTGTTGCTCTATACCGTTAAGTGCGTACTAGCATATGCTATCACTTGTGGGTGGCAGTTGGTGTACTCTTGATAGAGGATGGCTCCTATGCCATTTTGGCAAGCATCTGTTTGTAGCACCAGTGAGATCTCTCCATTAGGCCGGTGGAGCTATGTGATACACTGGAAGCTTGACTTCAACGTGTTGAAGGTGTCGCAATGTTCGGGTCCCCACCAAGGGGGAGTGGTAGCCATAAATTGTTTGGGGGTGTTGAGGGAAGTGGCGTGAATGTGTGTTCTCATCACTCGCTCTTACATCAATCCTCTCCATTTTCTCTGAGCGACTGTTCAGTTATGTGTTGGTCGGACCCCCCCCCCCATAATGGTATTCTGCCGCGCCACAAAACCAGAGTTGCCACGTGTTTACGGCCCCCCACCCCTTTGTAATAACACACAGATGTTGAGGTAGATAACTCCGCCATCCCTTGTTACCACGGCAGAGGCTAGTGAGCCATATTCGAAGAGAGAAAAAAAGGGGGAGGGAGGGCAGATGAGACCCCCTTTTTTTTTTGAGAGAAGGGGTGCGTGATATCCTAGCACGGTAAAAAAAATAAAGGCGAGGCTGGAAATTTTGAGTAGTAGGAGCACAAGGTCTAAGAATTTTATTTTATTTTGGTTGGGTTTTTGCTCCCAAGTTATTTAATTAAAGTATTTTCCAAACATATCACAATCACCACACATTAATGTAAAAAAGAATAATTTGTTTCATACATACTATACAAACTAACAGGGCAACAAATTATTGGTGCAATTTTATATATTTTTTTCCCCTGGAACTGTTGCAGAAATCATGGTGCGTGCTATACACGAGTAAGTATGGTAACTTCTTTGTCTCCATAGCCATTTTGTACACAATTGCTGTGGTTTGTGTCCTTCCACAAGCATACTGTTTTTGTGCCTCCTCTGATTACGGGAATATTTTCTGAAATATGAGACTAGCATTTTGGTTACACTTAAGGGGATATTAAGTTAGACAAAAAACAAGGTACACAGGCACTGTCCATATGGCACCATATGAAGTCTCACTGTTAGCAAAAAAACTGTTCATTTAGCACTACTTTCATCACACTTTAGAGAGTTCACGTGCTTTTAGTGTTTAAAAATATAATTTTTGCCACCATGCCAATGTTTATATTGATGCGTGATGCTTATTGGCTATTAAGAATAAACTACTTCACTTCATTTGTAAGCAACAATGAACGGGGTTTGGCAGCATAGAATTTCTACTGGAACATCTACCGGAATTTCCCTGGACCGGCCATAATTGCAGACATGTCAGAATTCCTTGTGTCAACAATACCCCTGGCCAATAAGCCATGCTAAGCGCCACCTCTCATTGAGATGACGATTGTTAGTAATTGATGCCTAGTTCCAACCCCGAAGAAGTAAAAGGGCACACCAAGGGATTTCACATGTCAACAATGGCAACCCTTAGCTCTGTCCAAGATGCGTGCACATAGCACCCTCCCTCCCCTGCCAAGGCCAACGAGCCCTCTGCCAAAGCAAAATATAGTCCCGTGCAAAGACTGGAATAGTCAGTTGATCGTCTGCTCTTCTGTGAGCCACGTCAACAGTTAGGACATACAGTTCCACTGCACTCGTTCGCCGGAGTCCTGACTAGCCACTGTTACCACCTAGATCTTCAGCTCACCGCCGCCTACTGCAGACCTTCTGAAGTCCTCCCCCTGCGAGGTCTTCCAAAAGTCATCTGCCATCCTTAGTCGTTTGCACCTGGCAATGGCTTCCTCCACACGCCCTTCAGGAGATGGGCATTCTAAGCCCCATCAGGGCACATGTACACAGTTAGACAGGGGAAACAGTCATTAGCTACCTATCAATACTGCACCCAGTCAGATTAAAACCAGGTCCCCTTCACGTGGACAGTGTAGTTTACTACTTCCGGTCAACTCTGGATAGTCAGGAGATAGTACGAGACACCATGTCTTATTCCTCATAGAATAACCACATTCTGAACCTAACTACTCTCTGATTAGCCCTTGAGTACTTCCAAACTACCATAGTAAACACCTATATCCTGCAGAGTGGAGCAGAAGACTGTGTTTGTTAATACCAATTGCAGCTTAATGTAGGACTTTCTTCTGGATGGGGGCATTCATATGTCAGAACACACATAATTCGACTGCCTCCTATTCGGTACACCAGTTGTATCGAAATGTAGAGCGATAAACAATAAACACAACCTTGCTTGAGAGGATAAGTTGCCAGACCAACTTGCAACTCTTGCCACTGCACTGTTAGTGTTGCCTGAGGGAGTGTTTGGTTGGCTCCGGGTAGACCTGTCTGCTAGAGGGGCTCACCCATCAAAACTATTGGTGCACTTTTGAATGAGCATCGCACATGAAAGTATCAGATACAAATATCTTGTTGCTTAATATGGTAGTATCCTGATATCATTTTCTTCCACTACTTCAGTTGTCATTTTCTTCCACTACTTGAGTTATGCCTATCTCTAGTATTTGAAGGACTGCTTTTGCCAGAACTAGTGCTGCAGTTACTATATTCACCTGAATATAAGACTATATATTGTTCCAAATTTCACTTTCAAAAATTAAGGGGTCGTCTTATTTTAGCATAAAAATAAATATGGGATAGTATTTACGCATAGGTAATAGAGACCTGAAAATTTTGCGATCGCGATAATGCAAAAAATAACACGAATTTTCATTTAAAACTTGAAATAACACAATTTTTTCGCACTAAGAGTTACAATTCACAAAATTTACAAAACTAAGTATTACTATAACAAATTTCTATTTTTCATAAACGACAAACCTGCTTCTTGGACTGATTTGATGTGCTATTGTGGATTTAGAATTGAAAATGTGAGTTAATTGGTTATTTACATGGATAATTATTCACAGTACATGCAAACGGTGATATTTACTTATTGTCCTGTCTGTTTACACCATAGGTGTAACGAGTGCAGATGACCAGTAACTTTCAGTGAACACTTCAATACACAGCGCTGAGAAAGTTTATTTGGCCACAACAAAATCAAGTAAATTTGTGTAATGTTGATGTCTACCGTTCATCATGTTATCTATGGCAGGCCAGCCAAACTCGTACAGCCGAATATTTGGTGCAACACGTTTTGTTTACAAAAATTTGTAGTTACGTTTAGGCTAAATTTCTCCTTTCTTCATAAGCGAAATATTGAAAATAAAAATGAGTGTGTGCCGTTATTAACGTAAACTATATTATTAAATTGAATTATCACGAGACAAATCCTAGTAAATTATTCTGCTGTCATCCTTATTTCCAAACTGCTGACTGGAACGCAAGGGAAGAAAAAAAATTGGGGGGGGGGGGGGGGAGGTGCTTGTGCTTTCAGTGTAAACACAGTTTACATGTGCAAGAGTGTATTGTGTCCAAAAATGGTGAAGTGGGTGAAGGTTTCACAGGCGAATGAAAACTTACACAACACACTACAGTTATCAAGATACCAAAATACGCTACCAAATAAAAATAAGCGAAAGTTACCAAAATTTGTAGAAGATAATTTTATATCAGCAGTCGAAGAATATGTATACAATTCAATCATTACAGGAAATGATTTTTGAGTTAGTTAAATTTTTTCACTACCATATATAATTGATTGATTGCAAGCATGCACTGAATGCAAGTCCACTGTAACTTGTTGGACAGTATTTTATTACTGAAATGCATAATAAATTAAAAAACAATAGATACCCAAGTCAAAACCGAGATACATTATAACCTGTGTACGTAGTTTTTCAAAGGACCAAGATAAATAAAACAAACTGTTACATGCTGACAAGGTTTGTTGGTGTGGGTGGATGCAATATATGACAAAAATAGTAGTAAAATTAAAACGGTAATCCCTGTTGGAAAGGTAAAGGTACAGGAATTTTTTGGGATAGCAAATGGGCATTTGGTCTGTGCAATCTTCTCATGGTCTGTCACTATCTTAATCTCATATTTTGATAATGGACGCAGCTGTGGAACAGTCCTGCTTCCCACCACCCTCGCCAAGTCTACGACCCTCATCACTGTCTAACTGGAAGATCTTTATCACATAGTGGTTTGGCATCCCAAGTTCACAGCTTGGGACAAACCGTACAAACTGTTTATTTACAAAGGCAAGTCTTCTTGATTATACACCAACTACCCAGCAACATTTTAGTATTGCCAAATCAACAGTAAAATACCGGCAATTTATATATACAGGCAGAATCAGCACCAATTAGGTCAACATCAGCAAATTCAGCAGAAGCCGATTCAAACTGGCACAGCTCTATCAACACTCACTAGTGAGAAAAACGTGAAAAGGACAGAGAGAGGTGGGGGCAGAAGTAAAGAGAACAGATTACGGAGGAAAATTTAACTCGAGTAGTCATTTATCCTCCACATAATATTTGAAACGACAAACTAAACCCTGTAACGATGGACACACAATCAATATGCCAAGGCTAGAATGATTCTTCTTCCGACAATTACGCACGTCTGCTTTAAAATGAGGCACTCTTGACAGCAAAGACTGCGGAGGTTATTTTGAGCAACACCATTATAATTTTTCCTCTGCTGCAATGGAAACAACTAATAACACAACTGCACAGAAGGGAGGGGAGGTAGAAGAAATAAGTGCTGTTTATTAGGCGACAACACAGGCCAAGGCGAATGAATGGCATGCATCAGAGGAGCGGCAAGCGAACCTCACCTGACGAAGGCAATTGGGGATCCTGACCCTCTGTCTGCAGCTGGAACCTGCCTCCACCCACTGGTTCATAGTCTTCCACTTCTGACATTAGCACACGTGATATTTCTGATGCGCTCTCCGCAGCACTCTCCGTATCGTCACTGGAGGGCTCACTTTTCAACGTGCTGAACGATGATTCATTCTTCACCGAACCAAGGGATGGCTCTCTCTTCACTGCAGAGTTCATGGAAGGTTCTGGCTGGCTGTCCTGTAACCACCATTTGTTAAAGTGTGACTGCTAACGACCCATAAAGATGACAAATTTGTTACTGATGAAATTACTTGTAATTTGATTACATAAAATCAACACATATTAATGAATATACCGGAAACAACATGCCTTGTTACATATTTGAAGGAAACCATGTATTTAAAGGGCAATTAATATACAGTGTGTGTGTAAATTTCCACTACATACTATAAGGGCTTGTAGTGGGGACTAAGTTACGTTTTGCATAGCGACGGTGACGGGGTGGATAGGTCGAGGTGGCTCGATTGCTTGGCCTGCAAGTTCACCCGACTTGATTCCACTAGATTACTTCCTGTGGGGCCACATGAAGAGCTTGATTTACGAGACCTCTGTGGAATCAGAGGAAGACATACTGGCGCGAATTATGGCTGCGGTGGATCTTGGACTTCTAGGTATTGACGATTGTGTGTACCAGAACATGGCACATAGGTACCGTAGACGTCACTGGTTGCCATATCAAGCCCTTCTTGCAAGTGGACCCAAAAGAAAAACAACATACAGTATGTTACAGATGTGGGAGAGGTCAACATGTGATGTGGTGGTGTTTTGTTTGTTGCGGGGAAACGGTACGTTTCTGCACCTCAGTTCCTATGCAATATGTAACCGCCTTGGTCCCCACTACAAGTCTTACTAAATGTTAAGTTAAAATACTAATAAACCTACACTACTAATGTGTCAAACAGTAAACAGTACTAGCAACAATAATTACAAATTATTCGCAAAAAACCCAGTCATTGGAATTTTTAATTGGTCAAGCCATACTCAGTCTTGAAAATACAGTAAAAATAAATGTCCACTTCTAGCCATCTAAATATTTACTTTAAAAACCAGTTTTAAAATATGCATACGAAATAGCCAATCATGTGAAGCAGAAGTAACACACACACACACAGACTTATATATATATATATATATATATATATATATATATAGACACACACATACATCCAGAAAGTTACAAATGGTAATGCAGTGTTAATAGACTCACTCTATATATATATATATATATATAAAGTCTTTGTTAAAAAATAAATAATATTTCTCATGTGAAAATATTGAAGTTTGAAAATGATGTAACACTGCATGGGAAATCAATATCAAGAAAATCCTGCAGTGCCTTTTATTCTAGACATTAACCTGACGCATGCCACACTGCTGTGCAGCGCTGGAAAGATACCCACAAGATCTCAGCACCCCTGCGGCCAGTGACGTTACAGATACAGAGCCTCGGGCCAAGGAGGTAAAACTGTTGTCAGCCTTAATCAAGGGCGATAAGAAAATACGCTAGGCCGCCGCTACCAGAGATAACCAACCCACGTCTCGAGAGGCTTGAAATCCCCGCACCCCTTAGAGCCAAGAAGCGGAAACGGGGACCATATAAGGAAGCTTCAAACTGCTCTTGCTAGAGTTCGTTGGCTCGCCGACTGCATTGGTCAGCTAGCTCTTCTAGGGTCCGGAAGGACTCCTCTCCCAACCCAACAGCTTGAAGAAAACTCTCTCTCCAGCTCCTTCAGCATTCTCAAGTCTCAACTTCCAACATTGGCTCCCGCAGCTCGACCAAGCTCACAAGAGGTAAACTCTATGTCCTCACCCCGTACCCTCTACCCCAGTCATCCCTGACTCTACGGTAGCCCGCAACGTCCTAGATCTCCTCTCAGAAGCTGTCGCTGTAAAGTGCGACATAGATTTTGGAAGTTGGATTTTTTTTTGCCTTCACCTGGTTAAGCGTAACTCACGAGGAGAAATATATTTACTTAGAAGATTGTACTAATCAGTTTTTTCCCAATACTTCCAAAAGGGTAAATAAAAACTCGTAACTAATTATTTTACTTGCTCCCTGTTCATATAAAATTAAGTTAGTTACTTTGTTGTATAATCGGCTCAACTATCATTCTAAATCTTGTCTGTTGGAAAAGTGTGAGTCGACCAAGTTTCCAAGTGTTGGACGGTCCAAAAGGGATCTCTAATCCAAGAGGACATACTATGACATCTGGGTAAGCCCGGAACTCCCACACCTCACCACAGACTCATACCAACTCTGGCCGTGGTTATCCGGTAAAGCTTCTGAGTGGCTGAAAAGTGACTCAAACATGAATGCATGACTGCATGACAAGTGTCGTAATTGGTGAGCCTAGAATAAGTAAGAATATTTTTGGGTCAATAGTAATTGCACATGAGTAGCTAATTCAGATGACAAGGAAGGGTAATGGCCTTTCAGTAGACTGCATTGCAAGGCCCGATGTGTGGTGCAACACAAACTAGAACGATCGGCTACTCCTCCGGCGACTGATACCCCTCAGGATAGAAGCCCCCCGCCAACCACACCCGAAATCACCACGCTCAATCTCACCGGTGGTGATCCCCTCACACCAGTCCGAGCTAGATTCCTGGTTAGGGATTTGTTTGCAGTGGCCAGGTTATGACGACATTAGTTACCTATATGCACTCCCACATACCCCAGTCATTGATTAGCCAACTCCACCCTGTTAATAGTACAATCCAGTACAAAGATGTGCACCGTACACAGCACTGCTGGCAAAGTAATCAAGGTGGTAATCCCACCCCCCATTCAAAGGTGTAGGATCGCTACTTCACTTCCCACTTACGCCCCAGAGTGAAGGACCACCAACCCATCCCCTCTTTGGAGACACTATTGCCAACTTAACGCAGATTAGGGATAGCCAAGACTGCCATAGCTCTTCTCACTCTCAACTCGACACCATTTCAAATTAATTATTATTGTTATTTATAAATTCACCCCTGGACAACTCGCATCCAGATTCTTCGCAACTATCACAATGAGCAACATTGTGCTCCCTGGGAGAGACACGTCCTGTTAAGATCACTCTGGGGTTTGATTCACCTTTACCTCCCCTGATCCTTCAGGTGGGCAAAAAGCGTGAACCAGGTTCGTGGGAAATATTTTAAGCCTGGGGAAATCTTTAGTGCTGGGCCGATACCTATACCTGCAGTTTTTAATCTAAGAACCAAACTGACAGACTGGCACTTTACAAGGGGGGGGGGGGGGGGAGAAGCTACTCTGCTGAGAGATAATCATCTACAGGAAATGAAAGGGAGAGAGTGAGATGCCGTTCCCACCCCACAATGACAGGCGCTGTAAGAGATAATAATCTACAGCTGGAACCCGAATGTGCTCCGGAGATAAGAACCCTCATGCGCTGCAGCATCTAAACCTATGGGGCACGCTGCGGAATTTGCCATTCCCATGTTAAAATGCAGCCCAAGTATGTTCAAGCTGTTAGTAGTGGGAGCATAAGGATCCTGGAATTTCATGAAGTCTGGTTTTGTGTATTATTAACGTAGTACAAGGTAAGTTTCTTTATTCAATTATAAGTTTCATTTCAATTTGCGGGTTTCACATATTATTTCAGGATTGAATGATTTTGATATTTTTTTCCCCAGATTTGTTATTAAAATATATCGGAAGCGAATTCGTTCTTCAGAGCATTACCCTAGGAAGATATATTGTAATATTAATTGTTTAAGTTGCCCTGACTTAAGATTAAAAATATATTACTAGAGTATTTCTAGTGCTTCTCTTATTCTCAGATTTCGAAGATTTATGTGAAATTAATTCACCTATTGTTTTGTATGTTTACTTACAGCATCAAATAGTACGTAGTGTGACATTGACTTTAACACACATTTCCATCAGCTTTCCAGAATACTTTTGTTCATGAACATAGTGAACAAATTATTGCACGAGTGAAAAGCTATTCATTGTTTTTATTTTTATTTTTTAGACAAAAAGTTAAAACATTAAAATGTACAGTGCATTGACAAATTTCTAAACATGTTTTGGGGGTAAAGGGTGAGCGAGTGAAGAGATTTGTCGGCGGCTCTTAACAGCAAGATCTTGACAGCCGATGAGGGTGATTAAAGAGAATATGGAGCGGTGCCGGAACGAAGGAACAAGGAAAAGGGAGACCCCCAAGAAAACCTGCCGACCAACGGCATCATCCAGCATGATTCCCACTTGTGAAAATTTGGTGACTTGGTCGGGGATTGAGCCCAGTTCGCCTTGGTGGGAGGGGAGAGTGCTAATCGCTCAACCACTGTGGTCCCTTCGGGGGGTAAATTTTTTTAAATGCTAATATCTCATTTCTAAATTACCTAAATTGCAAAATTTGCATGTACAACTATTTACTGTAAATTGTAATGTATTACAATAATAATACACCATAAAGGATTTGTTATAAATCCTTATATATTGGGAAAAATTTGACCTAAATTATTATGTTCTGGGGAAATTTTTCTATGCTAGGAATTTTGTCCACCTCTGTACGCTTCTAGGAGAAGCAAGAGAGATAGCAATATATACATATCACATGAGAGTGTATCAACTGTAATCAAAGGTTAACAAGACTGGCAATACAAAGAATGACTCCGTACGCAACTTTAACTATACAATTTTGTTAATAAATTTTTTTGCAGACCTCTATTAGGTACTTAAGACATGGTGTGTAATTTAAAATGGCCATTGTAAATATTTATTTCTTTGTGACAGACGCGAGTTTACTACAGCATGAAAACAAAAATTTCTGCAGGCATAATATCTACACTAATAGTGTAGATATTATGCAATAAAGAAAGAGAGAAAAACATTTGTTCAACATCATGTTCTGTATGAAATAGAAGGTAAATGTACTCATTATGATGAGTTCCTTCTGTATTTCACTTGCTACAATGATAGAATATTGTATAAATCTGTTAAGAATGTCACTGCTACTTCCCCATGACCAACCTAGCTTGCAAACGATCGCACCATGCCACTCTGAGCATATCTACTGTAAACCAGATAGCAGCGGCAATGCCAACACAGCTGACTAGCGCACGAAACTGGCAACCATGTAATGGCACGCAGCACACTATGGACTTAAAAAAGGCAGAAGATTGGAATTTTTACACAAAGAAAGGAAGGTTCCTGACACATGATGACAGATGACGTGTGTTACAGTTTCAATATGAGTCTCCTTTAGGTAGCATGTAATATCACGATAGAAAACAACACCGGCACCATCAGTTAATGTGATGTTATTTAAACATTTGGGAATTCATACAAAAATGAAAATTAACTACAGTAAAACTCGCTTAAGACGTTACAGCATATAGTCCATTCATGTTTTCTTCAGCCTTTTGGAATTGAACCTTTAAAAAATCACCCTAGGCGTATTATGTCAACCTGTTTTTCCAATAACTTGTATTCCACAAATATTTAACACCGTAATTAACTTTAGAGTACTGTATTATTGAATAAATGAAACTTTACCTTAGTATCTTATATAACTTGTACTATTTATTTTGTATTAAATACAAATTAACAACTGCGAGAGCAGCGACGTGTTGGCAATGGCCGGTAAGAAATAGTTCACAGTTAAAATATTTTTTAACCACGTTTTATGTGTACTATTTGTAAGTTAAACGTTGCCAATTGATATATTTGTATTGTTAGGTAGCACTGACGGAAACATTTCATTGCTGCAGTTTAAAATATCCACGCAAATTCCCGTGTGTATGCTGGTTTTTTTTCTGTACAGAATAAAGGTCTAATAAGCGGAGGAGAGCATGTCTCTCTCGTTGTCTCTCTTCTCTCTCCCAGGAAGATCGTACCACCTGTGTAGGAAAGGTATACATTTTATTTATAATTTAAGTACATCTCACACTAATTTCAATAACAGTAATGATGTTTGAGATTGTAATTTACAACTGAAACAAGATTTGTTTAAATACCTATTGTATGTTATTTAGATGCAACGACATATTCTAGATGCGATGGCGCGACACAGCTCGTTGCACAACACTTACAAATCCAGCAGGTTGGAGGAAGTGGTGTGGAAAGCGTTCCCAAAATGGCGGCGGCGGACGACATACGACACGGTGTGATACTCAAAGAAGCATCAAGTTCATACTCGTGTTTTTGAAACATCCTATGGAAGTTACAATGTAGTGATAAATATGTTTCCACGACAGAGTGGAATGTGTTGTGATCGTTGCATATGAATGGGCATGGTGGCTGCGTTGTAATTGTTACATAGACCAGGTGTGTGTGTTGATTTAAAATATGTGCAAAATTTATACGTTTTAAACATAAACTGATGTTATGACGAAATTAATTATATACCTTTGCGCAAGGTGTTTGGAAAACAGTTGAGTAACGAGCTGACGTTTCTGTGATTTGAATGTCTGCAACAAACCCAATGAAATACTAAGCCCGCCCAGATAAAATTAAATAAATAATAAAATAAACCTACAAACCAGTAAATATCAACGCAACGCATGGAAATATTAGCAGAATAAATGTTATGGTAGGCCTATGTGTTTGCGTGTTAACCACTATCTTTAACGTTTGTCGATGTACAATAAATAAGCAACACAAGTTGCATGTTTGGATTTACTGCATTGTTTCATTCGACTGGTTGTCCCTTCGTTTTAATTTTTATCCCAAACACATATTAATAACAACAGGTTAAATACTACTGTTGTTTACGCCACAGATTTAACAAACACTGTCATAGAAAAAAAAAGTGTAATATGTGTAATGTGCTATATAGTGTGTAACAAATAGTTATAAAGCGACCTAATTATTGTTATAAGCCTACATTGTGAACATTCGTAGAAAATGGTTTCAGCAATATTACATAATTCGTTGAACAGCTGTAAACAGCAACCAACAGATTTGACAGTTATAATAATAGAAGTCTCATGGCAGTGTTTGTGTGTGCGGAAGGTTACGTAATCAGTAACCAAGAGTGGAAATTTGGCAGGGCTTCAGAAAATGCCGAAGTTATCGTGAATCAACTATAACAGGTTTTCCAGCCTTATAGGATGATGTTTTTAATTTTCCAGATCTCTTCCATTTAGCTCTAAGTTAAAAAATCCCATATAAAAGGTTTTTGTCGAAGAAAGCCAGCCCGCATATAACGTTAAAAAACTAATGGACATTTATAAAAAAAACATAAAATTATATAATTTTCCGATACGCATTGTTTGAAAAAACATCACAAATAATTTATAAACTTTTAACGATAACGAAACCCGAGCTGCATGCTGCACAGGATCCAAGGAAGTTTTGACGAAACCTAAACCGCACGCTGCTGAAAGTAAAATGCGTGTTCCAACTAATCATTTGCTCAAACTCATATTAATCTAGTGTCGCTGTTCTAATGAATGCCAGTGCCCAAATATTGTGATGGCCATCTTGTGAAATCACAAACCACATAACGGTAAATGCGGTTCACTATAAATTACTTTTGAAATCAACCTTAGAAACAAGTCACTGTCTCTGCCTGCATGTATTTAAATGGGCACACTGAGTGACATACACCCAGTAAAGTTGGTAACAATAAGTGGAAAATAGTTCAATATCTTAACGTCGAATAAAAAATGTTGGTAACTATTTTTTAGAAGTTAAATTATTTTTTCAGTTTTTTTATTCATCAACGTATAAAAATCATTAGATTTGTAAAATATTTACTTTTATAATAATTTCACAGTTTCGCTTGACCCACACATGAATATAATAATGAGGCCCATGGCAATGTTAGTTTCACATAAGGTGGAAGATTACACAACGTGTACAAAAGTTGATCTTAAGCAGGGCTTTCAAAAGTGGTCATTTTACAGTGAACAGCCTATACACGCATGTTCAACCAATAATCTGTTCACGCTCGTATTGATCCAGTGTCACCGTTCTAACCAAATACCAGTGCCCCAATATTATGACGGACATCTCGTGAAACCTAAACAGCAAGCAGTAAGCTGATCCAATACTCTGGCTGTTCACTTTACTTGCTGGCGCAAGCGAAAATAATACATAGTTTGTCAGGTGCAAAATCTGTAGAAAGTTAACAAATGCTGCAGTCTTAAGGGTGTTTGGTTTCTTATATTACTATTAATTATTCAACAGACAATTTTCACAGTTATGACCGTATGCATTAAAACATTTGGAAAAGGTTTAGAACTAGTGGGGGGAAAATGTGATGTAGGCGGACGAGCCGCTGGCTCTCGTTCATTGGCCGTGCCCAATGTTTATTTTGGCAGTTGTTTTTAGTAAAAAGATAGGGTTAAGAATGACGTGTAATTTAAAATAACTTTATCATTGAAAATGCTGAAGTCTTACTTAAAATATTTTTAATGTGGGTTACGGATACAATAAAACAAACAAACAAAACAATAACACGCTAGTAAACTGTCTGTTTTCTGTTCGGTATGTGTTTGTTTTTATTGTGTTGTGCTCATTCACTTGTCGCCCAGACATTGACAAACTACAAATGCAAAAAATTAGCTATGAGAAAAAAATACGATTTATTTAGCCACTTCTCATTTCATTATCCAGAAGAATTAGCTTTGTTAGCATACAGATGCAATATGTTGCATTCATAACCTTGCCGATGCGACTTGGCTGTGTGTGATGTGATTGCACAAGTAGCTACGTACAATCGAAGCGTGCGTGTTTACGGATTTCAATTAAAGTTAATTTTAGTAAATTTGTGTCAAGTACACACATTTTGCTACCAAAAATGGAATGAAAAATGTGGAAGTTCCACAATAGACATCATGAAATTATAAATAGCGAACTGAAAACATCCAGGCAATGCTTTTAAACAAATTTAAAGTTACATGTTTTATCATGTCTGAAGTCCAATTTATTTATTATAAGGGATTTTCCTATCAAATTAAAATTGAAGCAAGTATATTTTAGAAGTGCTCCAAACACAGACGGTTAATTCTTAGTGCAACAACTAAGTGTATAAAAGTATAAAAAATATGACTTTTCTAGCTCAAATATAATTTTTTAACAGATAGAATCATTATTCTATTTTTATTTTATCTTCTAATGGAATAAATCATGTTAGAATATTATTCTTTAAGTCACAAACTTAATTATAACCTCAAATATTGGTCCCAATTTTTCTTGTGGGAAATTTAAGTTTCCGCCCGGATTATTCAAAATGGTCAAAATTCCATTCCAGCATACAACTATAGTTTCACATATAAGTGCAGTTAGGCCTCTTTAAATAAGATTTTTGTGTATACGGCGATAGTTATAGTTTAGTAATTAAAGCACCGTTGATGCGAGATATTTAAATTAATAGGGCCTGTGTGAAATGCTTAGATTATAAGTAACTTGGGTACTAATTTCTTTTTTTCTCTACAATTTTTTTTAAAATTTAAAATCTCTTTTCCCCCCTAAGAAGTTTTCCCTGATAAGAAATTTTTAGCATCCAGTCCGCCAAAAAACGTCTTAAACATTTTTCTACTGTAATTGAATGAAAAACTTGGCAAAATAGTAGCATTTAATGAAAATGTTCTAGTCTACAACACAGCAAAAATTTTTTGGGTAGGGGCAGCGAAAGATAATAAATACCATACCTCATTAAATATAAAATGCAACAACTGTGTGACTGCTGGCCTGCTTCGTTGAAAGATAATGTGTTTAATTTTACAACTTTTCCCTACCCCTCCACAACCACTCTAAGCAAGTGGACATAGAAAATTGAAAGTGACTGAAAAATTTTATCAGCGAACATTACGCAGAAAAAAAATTGCTTTTCAGGTCTAAACAAGGGTGAGAACATTATTCAAGTTAATATGGCAAAAAAATTCTGTACGAGTTTCGGACATAAGACTGGAAGTAGCGTTCACAATTGAAGATATACTTTTTTTTTTTTGTTAATGCCTTGCTGTCAAATGATTGGAACATGCCTTTTAGGTGTGCAATCTATTCTAATGTCACAGCCATTAGAAACAGATAAACCTCAGCTTGGTAATTTTTGCATTTGCAGGGGGGGGGGGGGGGGGGGGGGAAATAAAAAAAAAATCCCATTTTTAAAACACGAAAAAATTAAATTATGTACAGCACTTAACAACATTTATGTTGGCTGAAGCATATTTTTGCAACATGCAGAAATTATTTTTGCTTCTTTATACACACACACACACACGAATAAAATCACGACTTTTTTAAATGCTTTGCAACATCACTTATTTTCGTCCTAGTCGACAAAACTGATTATTTTCAATTTCATTTCTATATTTATTTGCTGGTTATTTTTACGTTAGCACTAATTCTACTATCACTAAACTCATAAAACTCTTTGCAACTGTAGAACAAATTACGTGACAAAAGCCACTACCCACAAATAAAGATAAATGTGAAGCAACTGTGTTTAACAACGTTTTTATGAAAGATATATGAAATAGAAGTTGTACACAGAACGTTTTAAGAAATAGTTGCGGCATTTATCTACGATGCGATAGCCTGGCAGTGGCAAGACACGCACTTCACAGATAAATGCTGTAGCTGCTTCGTAATAAGTGCAGCAAACCCATTCTACAATATACATCTTTGGTGAATAAAAAATAGTGATTGTTTATGTTTACATGTCACCGATGTTATAATTCATTAGATCTAGCTTCACCACAGCACGCCTTGAAGTCCAGGGCTGGCTTGCAAAGCTGATGCTTCCTGCTGCGCTGCAACCTGCTATGCACTGCGCCACAGTTCTTACCCCTCCAGCCTTCGGGCTTATGAGAGGAAGTAGCTGCCAGCTTTGGCCATCTCCGCTGGCTCACCGCCACCCACACTTTCTTCAATCTCTATGTATTGCATACCTCTGCAACCCTCACGCTGGCCCAGAGCGCCACATATAAATAGGACATGCAATCTCCAGTTCAAGGTTGTCTTGCGCCAGTTCAGTAGCATGCAATTACTCCACCACAGGGCCTACCGACATCACCTCTACCTTCGTAGAACGCCACTCTGCCCAAGAGTCTTACTCTGACACCGCCTCATTACCCGTTAGTACGTGAAAGCCTGCAGCGCTTCCAGCTACCACATAGCTCATCCACAGTTGAATAGAGGTTGGGGTACACGATGGTTGACGTGTGTTGCGGAGATAGTCACGAGCCGGAACCTCGTTCTATACCTCTCCCTTTGGGAACTGTCTCAATGTGGAGCTTGGAAAACCAGTCTTCCTGGGCAACACCAGAGCAGTTGCCGCCTGGACTATCGCCTCTCTAGTTGGGTCTTGGTCCACCAGCAACGTCTTGCTTGCCAGGTTATTTGCTCGATAATGATAGGTCAACCCCCGACAAGGACTCCTGTTTCTTCATGCTTGGGTCTGCCAGCGACAGCCCGCTCACAAAGTAGCCACAAGAACGGATGTCCTCAAACCTGATACTGTAAACCTCACTTTGGTACTTGGGTCTGCCAGCGACATCTCACTTGACAAGCCACTAGTCCAGGCCGCCTATCCAACAGCTGGCACTTTACTTCCCAGCAGGGCGTGCCTACCCCTTTTCGGATACCAGTTATTTACTTATCTATTTGGTCACCCTCTTTTATGCATCACCAGAAGACTGCAGGGGGAAAGCAGCTAAGCAACAAAATGCTTCAACATCCCCCACCCCCCAACAACTATTTAAAAAAAATATGTGTTCCTCACACAGAGCCATATGGTCTGATGGGAGCCACACCAAACAAAGAATGTACAGTAGAATCCCGGTGTAGCAAAGCACGGCAACTGCAAGACCAGTTATAAGAACTGCAAGACCAGTTTTGAGGAACCATCAAAAAATAGCAAAAATATTCCATGAAAAATTGCTATTTTAACACGTAGAAACATGTACGGCGAGAATGTGTGAATGAGGCTTGTGACGGGACTTGTGACAGTGTGAAGCAGGCTTTTGTTATCTGCCTGGTGTAACTCCACTCCCTTGCCCTCCCTCCTCATTTCCCTAAATACTTTGTGCTGCCCTCACGAGTCGCATTCTTCCGCCTTGGCACCTAACACCCCCTCTCAAGAAAACCAAACACATTGTTCTATAAATAGAATCCTGCCCTTTGTACCTTGACCCCATTTTTATGAACCAGTTCTGCTTTTCCGTAGTTATTCATGGTCATTGTGTTGTTAACTGTGTTTGGTTTCAAACAACTTGGATTTCTGCTTTCATTTATTGATTACGATTTTGGATTTCGACTTAAGCTATTTTATTTGGATTTATATTTTGATACATTTTTGGATTACGGTTTTGTGATATGATTATTGACGACCTACACCGTTTCCTGGACATTGATATGTTTCCAATGTGATTTTACAACATAGGCATAGTTACCAAGTACGAGATCATAATGAAGATACAGGAAGGTACGGGGTCTAAGGCAGACATTGCGCTGGAATTCGGTCTTGCCTCACCTATCTTATTGAGGGGGGTGGGGGTGGAAGAGATAATGGATGCAGTGGAGAAGGGAGGCCGGAACATGAAAATGAAAAAGCTGTGAGGTGCTGACTACAAAGACGTGGAGAAAGTTGTGCTTACCTGGTTCAACCAGTAGCGAGGGCAAAATGTGCCAATCACAGGACCAATGATTCAGTAGAAGGCCAATTAATTTGCCGCCATGATGAAAGTTGACAGCTTTAAGTACTCTACTGGGTGGTTGGATCGCTTCAAGAAGCGGAATAACATCACGTGGCACAAGATTGCAGGGGAGAGCGCGGCGGTCCCATGCGGTATGGTGGAACAGTGGCTGCCGAAAGTGCACAATGTTTTAGAGAAGTATTCGCCACGGGACGTATACAACGCGGACGAGATGGGGCTATCCTACAATTTGATGCCAGATTGCACAATTGCGGCCAAAAGAGACCTGCAAGGGGAAGAAGTGCAGCAAAGACCGCCTCACTGTGCTGCTGTGCGCCAACATGGATGGCAGCGATAGTGATGCCATTTGTGGCCGGGAAATTGGCCAAACCCTGTGTCTTTAAGGGGAATATCGTGCCATACTGCTACGATAACAATAAAAAAGCTTGAATGACAGATGACCTTGTCACAAAGTGGCTGAAGGCGTCCAATGCACGTGTCCGCACCCGCAACAGGAAGGTCGCTCTATTGATCGAGAACTGCCCAGCGCATCCTACAGTCGAGCTACGCAACACAGAGCTTGTGTTCCTGCCTCCGAACACCACCAGTGTACTGCAGCCAATGGAGCAGGGCATCTCACAGCTGGTGAAAAAGAAGTTCCGCGACATGCTGGTCCACGATATGGTTGTCCGAATTGACATAAACCAGCCACAGAGGAGGTGACATGTGCTGAGGGCTAGCCGAGCGATTTGGACCAGTTGTGATGCAGTCAAGCTGAAACATATTGCCAACAGTTTCTGACATACTCAGTTTGTCGTGTACATACCAGAACAGATCACGGAAAAGGTTGTTGACAACCCTGACTGTCTGCCTGCTGAAGACGACAAAGTCACAGCCGAACTTGGAGACAAAGCAGCCTCATCTCAGCCTGGAACGCCTGTAGAGCCCCAACCTGGCACCTCGCATGACGTTCTCCCATGTCCTGCCCTTCCTATATCCAAGGAAGTGTGGGACAGAATATCACCAGGTGTCGAATATGAAGACTACCTGACCATTGATGAAGACACACCAGCATGGGGAGCTTCGGATAATGAAGACTTAATCAGTGGGCATAAAGAGTCTACTGATGAAGAGTGGGAGGGGGAAGAGGATGCGGTACCAAAACGAACAAGGGAGGGTATGCCCGATGCCATTGAGATGCTAACAAATGGCATGCTGCATAGTTATGCAGATTCTGAGGGGTGGACAAGCTTAGAGCATCTGAAGAAATGGGTTGTCACCAGCTATGGTAAAAAGAAGCAAACAATTATACAGTACCATTTCAAGAAGTCAGATGCCTTGGCAGCCCTCCCTTATTGAGCTGTTCTGTTATTTATTTTACTGTACACCTTGGACTAGCAAAGCCCGAATTCAATTAGCATGAATCTACATAACACAAGGTAAATTTTTTCGAATAAGGAATTCATATAGTGCGACTTAACCAACTGACTAGAGGTCTGTATATTACGGCACGAGCGTTCCTGCAAGTCTGTTCTGTTTTCACAGTCTGCTAGTTATTTTTTATTGTTTCCTGTATAGTTCACACTGATTATGAAATGTGCAAAGGAGGTCTCGGCAGATAAAGTCCTAGCAAAAAGAAAAACAATTTCTTTAGAAACTAAACTAGAAGTTGTACGGCTGTCTAAAAACCACGACGGCAACAGTGTAATAGGTCGTGCATTAGGCTTATGTGAATGCTCTAAGACAAGATTTTCACTTAGAACATGTTCTTTATTTTATTAATTCTAAAATTTCAGTCACAAATCACAGCTTTTCTGACAATTTCAATAGAAGTTATCTGATAATAGAGTTGTGTGCACACATTTGAAATGGTAACAAAATAATACTTATTTAAAAAGAAAATGTACAACAAAATGAAGACAATTTGTTGTAGGTTAATTAATCAATTATTTATTGTGTCATGCATGAGTAGCAATAAATTCAATATACTATGTATATGAGCTTTAAAAACTGGTTTCATTAAAAAGCTTGTGATAAATTTTCATGTGCAGATTTGAAAGCACCTTTAAAGTGAAAAAGTATTCTATGAAAAAACTTTCAGCTGTGACAAACTACAAAATTCACCCATTTTAGAACATTTTTAACAAATGGCATACGTGGGTCGAACGTTATTGTTAAATAACAACAAATTTCATTTAAACATAAGAGTCCAAGCGACAGCTGGAATATAATACAGCTACATATGTTGCAATGCACTGACATGCAACGCAATGAACATCGATCAATTCGAAACACTGAGAAATTTAAATGGGTCAAGTGAGGGTCAACTTATATTTATCACTGATTTAAAACTGCCTCAGAGCTGAATAACCACATTTTACCTGAAACTTGTAAATACATACCAACATTTTTACCCACGAGTATGTAAAATACCCTAAATTCGGATAACTACCCCCACATTGGCAACACTGGACTATTGTGGCCCTGTCGCTCGTGAAGGCAGTACGTGAAAGCCTGCCAAGGAAAATAGACGTGCCTACATGTCGGGCAGCCCACTCACTCAAGCCACCTAGGCTTCAGTGTCAACAAATTCTTGCCAGTTTTTTTCCATACAGTGGGACACCAATTAAAGATAGGGACATTACAACTACAACTACCACTACGTTTTATCGCTGTGCTATAACAAACGTAATTTTAATCCATTTTGATAAGTTTTTTTGAATTTTTGCTGGTTTTGTTAGTTGAAAACGTATAATTTACCAGTGTCAATTTGGTTTGAGATAGTCGTGCAAAGCTGTGACGGGTGAGTTATCGCTTGCAGGGCAGTGCTTCGGTGGCCGAGTAAGCGATAGTGGGACAATGTTGCGTAGGCCGAGCACCTGATTGCAGGCTGAGCGGCTATACTTACGTGGCATCGTCAGATTTGACCCTCATTTTCACGCATCAGTAATATAACAGGATATTTTTACGTTATGGTGGTTTCAACACAATTAAAAAGCAATTTTAGGGTGATTTTTAAGTAGTACTGGGGATCAAAATGGGTCTAATTTAAAAACAGCGAGGACACACTTATATCAAGGATCGAACCTAGAACCGTGACATC
The DNA here is from genome assembly GCA_029891345.1 of Dryococelus australis. Classification (NCBI taxonomy): domain Eukaryota; kingdom Metazoa; phylum Arthropoda; class Insecta; order Phasmatodea; family Phasmatidae; genus Dryococelus; species Dryococelus australis. The sequence goes on from CM056994.1 coordinate 199,790,434, forward strand.
TCGCTATAACGGGACTCTAAAGTATCTGTTTTTTTTTTTGCTCACCCACGACTTGTGGACATTTTTGCCTCCCGTGTTGATGTAGAAATGGGCTGCTGGTAGCTAGAATGCAGTGTGCGCTGCTTCTGTGGATTACCAATGTATGTCTGCATTTCAACTTGCAGCAAACCCCTTCCCTTGTACTGCCCTTCATCGCCTGCTGACGTGGTGACCGTGGAATAGAATATATTTAAAATAAGACCCATCATCATTCCTGGAAGAGATTGGAATGTTTTGTGGTTCGAGAGAATGGAAGAACAGCATGATTTTAGTATAAAGGACAGTATTCTTGCGTTCCTCACGCAACGAGAGCCAGAAGTCTTCTAATAGCATGTGAGGAGAGGGAGGTTACTTGGAAATACCATAGGGGAAACATCAATACCTAGAGTTAAGCCAAAACTTTTATAACTATTTTTTAAAATGAAAAATGCAAATTTAACTTTTAATAATCATTTATTGGAGTTTTCTGCCTGAAATTATATCATGAATTCAATTTTGTACATTTAAATATAATATACACTAATGTTTGTGCAAAATGTAACACAGAGAAAGAAACATGTTATTGAAATAAACGCCAGAGACGGCGTTGACGTGCCCATTGCAGTCTGAGGCATTTGTGGTTTCTGGACAATGGAAGCAGACACAATGGCATGTGCGCCACCAGTCCAGTCGCAGCAGACGGTGCCGAACCGTTGACGGAGACAGGTCCACGCCCGTTTCAGTGCTACAGTGTCAAGCCAACACTGTGGAGAAGGCTATACAGTATGTTATGGCCATGCAAACAAGATGTCAGTCATCCCACGCTGTGGTCACATTGCATGATCCTGTATCCCTGTTCATTGCTGTGTACGACCCTGTTCTAGTCACTGGTTCCAAATGCGTATCCTTCTGGGTGTTACATTTTCCACCAACAATTTGATGCCAACCTCACTCTCTGTCCTGCTCAGGGTAAGCTCGATGATGCTCGCCATTGCACCAATATGATGTAGCAAAGAACTAAAGTGTTCATAATTTTTTCTTAACTTTTGCAGTGTCATGTAATGTGACTTTTGTTGTAATGACGTAACTTATAATAATTATCCTTTTTATTAAAATGTGCACTCAAAGACGGTTGGAGTTCTGGCAGCCATCTTACTACTCTAATCACATAAAATTTAAACAGTTTGCATATTAATTTTGAGCTTATTTAATATCACTGTTTTAAAAGGGTTTTTATGTGCAGTTTATGTTTGTATTGCATTTTAAAGTGTGTTCATGTGTTCTGCATGCCTGTCGCGGCATTTACTTAATGTTCTGATTCGCGAGAGATACTTAGCAACAGTGTTTTAAGACTTTCCAGAAGAATATTATCATCACAAACATATGTAATTAATTAACCTCACAGTTTCTCTGCCTGCAATCACTTTATTACTATCTTGTTCCATATTTGTCTTTTGTGAAAATTTCCCTAGAAATGCTGATGAAAGATGTCCGGTGCTAACAGTATCTCCGCGCCACCATCTTTGGTCTGCAACAGTGGGTCATCGAGGGCAGACGTGTCACGCAGCGCACCATGGGAGCTTTGCCTTTTGTTACCAAGCAAGTAGTGTTCAATAGTTTTAAGTTTAATAGTACCAGAACTTTTCCCTTTTGCTTCTTCAGTATGCCGACCCTCCTCTCCACAACTGAAAACCCCAGAGAGTTTTACACAACGTAATTATATTGTGTGTTCTGCACCTTTTACCCGCATCGGCCCCTGGCAAGCCTCGTATGCCAGGTCCGCTTCAGACACGGGGACTTGTGAGTGTTATCACTGCACCAACTTTCTGGTAATAGAACTAGTTTCTTTGAACCTTGTGTATTATTTTCAATAAATATTTAAATTCCACCACGGGAACTGACCCTCTCCAGCAAGTGAAACCACGAGATTAGGTCATCACATGGAGGATAGAGTAAGATGTGTAACAGTGATTTTATTGATACGCAAGTAGATGAGTGTTGCGGAGGGATGCCACCACAGGCTGACAACCTGTAATGACCCTGAGAGACTGAGATCCTCGTGCTTTTCTGAGACTTAGAGAGACTTGGGAACATCATCAACTGTATCCGTACACATCCGTATACTAAGAGGTCTGTATTTGAATCAGGCATACCCCATCCCCCACAAGCAGCTGACCACGTCTAATTGCTATTTTTCTCAAGTTTTTTTTTTAGGAGTTTTGAAAAATTTGAGACACGGCTGTTGCTTGTTGCAAATTGAAAGCCATTGTAATGGTATACTGATAAAAATGATACGAAGACAAGTTTTTGCTTTGGCTTTTCATGCCTATTTTTTTAGCTGCAAAATAAATCATATTTCCGTAAATACTTCACGGGATGTCCAGTGAAACTGTAAACAGAGTTTTCCGTACATGTCCTGAATTTTCTTGGAATTCCAATACACGAAAGAAATTGTATGAGAAACTATAAAGTACAATTAAATTAGTGTAGTTACATGAGAAAATTTCTGTTATTCTTATAATTGGTTTCACAAAACAATGATGCAATGTAGCGTGAAACGTCAGATGATTGCAAATTTAAATGCCAGTTCACTGTCAAGTGACAATTTGTGTCGGAAACATGAGCCATCTGAGTGTGTGTTGCCGTCCACTAATGAAGGTAACTTTTTAAAGTTGCAGTACCCCAATGAACCAGACATTTCTTTTAGGAATTACACTTTTTGACAGCAGTGAGTGGCAACATGACAAATTAAACGAAAGCATGCAATATACAAAATACTGCATGAGCTGATGCATGAACAATCAAGAAGAATTTAATATTTGCTATTCTGACAGCTTTACCTTTGCACACAAGACTGATGCGTGACAGACTTTAGCGGTTAATTCTGTCAATGGCCCAAAGTGATTTTGGTTGGATGCTAGGCTAAACTTGGCCTTGCGGCGTGTGACTTATTCTCTGCGTGGGACAGGTGCTCGGCCCGTGTACAACTGACCTAGATGGTTGTCTAAAGGAAACTAGGTTCAGCTAGGAACACTTGGCGGGCGTGTGGGTTTGCTAGTGTGGGTATACCTGGACAACGTGATCCCTGTGATTGAATTAAATTTTACTTATCGTGAGATTGACTAGGAGCAGTTTCTGTGGCATAGTCGTTATCGGCTAGTGTGGTATTTGAAATGTGGGCAAACGAGGTGATCGGCAGTTTGGGTGCCCCACTGAGGGAGGGGGTGTTTCATCCGTGGATAGGTGCCATAGAGAAAGGCTTGGACTACCGGATGGTGCCCTTAGGCTATCTTGGTTGGTGGCTCAAAGATAGACTTGGTATGGCGCGGCTGGAGCTGTGAGCTGATGAAGTACTGCAGCTTTCTTTCGTGGACTAAGTAGCTTAAACCCCTCAGGAAGGAATTCAAGCCCCTGGGGAGATTTAGAGGCAGCCCTTGCTCATTTCACCCTCTTTTGAATACCACCACTGTGGGCAAATGGCATTAGGACTAATACCTATAAACAGACCTGGCTGGAGTGAGGCTGTTGAATGTAAGCGTGTAGGCAGCGTGGGTGCTGGGGCCGCTGACCAACGCCGCATCTCACTCTCAAACTCCAGCACCAAGGTAAGGAGTTAATCAAGCTGCGTAATGCCAACAGTGATCCCAACATGGTGAGGTCCCAGTAGGGTTGGTCTCCTCAGACCCAGAGTGCCACCCCTCTAGGCATCACTAATGCACTATGGGAAAGGCAAACCCCAGACCAGCAGTTCAACCCCTAAGGAAGCGGTAACCTAGTGCCGGGGCTCTATCCTTCACATGAGGGCGGAGAATGGGTGGCTGTCCAAGATTATTCTGTGGGTAGAGTGAGGTGTCATTACGGGAAGAATAAAACTCTTGGAAGTATTTGGTGGAGGGGAGAGGACACAAACCCCGGTGCCCCCCTCAATCACATTATACACAATATTTGTCTGTTGAACAGTAAAGCAAAATACCTGTGAATAAAACAAATTTCATCAATCGCGTTACTCATTAAACCCTGGTCCCCCCTCCCCTCGGTTAGGGTCTGCTGTCTCCGGGGATGGGTACAAAGATACGAAAGTGATATTCAAACGTAAGATAATCAATGTTTATTTCTTTTGACGGAAATAAACAAGGAAGGTGAAGGTATTACCTCCTATCCCCTAGCGCTTGCTAAAGGTAAAACACCCTACCTGAAAAAAGTATGGAAATGCCAAAATGAGGGAAGAGGAAAAGGTTTTAACAGCTGCCAAGCCTAACTAAAAAAAAGGGGGAAGGGGGTAGAAGGCGGCCTTGCGTGGGGAATATTTTCAGTATCTGTTTGCAAGACAGGAAAAACTCCTGGCAGAAATTTACTTGTTTTACCCCTAAACCTGTAGACTATATCGTATTATTTTTTTACCCAGTAGCACCATTTTGTACTAAGTTTCCATGAAGTAAATTTTATTTTAAAATTGCTCCATTTCTTTTTGTATTATATATTTAGATTGGCATTTATGAAACTTTTCATGCCCGGAGATTGTTTTTCAATATCAGTTTTTCGAAACTGGGAATGGTAAAAACAAATGTTTTTAATGTCGTAGAAGCTGTACGTCTATTAATACACCATAAAATAGTGGCTTGTGCAGAGCGCCTTTCTCGAGGCCTTACTTTTGAGAAATAAAGAAAGAAAATGCAAGAGGCATGTAGGTAAATACTGCATATACAAATATTTAAAATGTGCAATGCCACCACTTTTCTGAGGAAAATAGCTGTGTGTGTGTGTGTCTAATATATATATATATATATATATATATATATATATATATATATTGGAAATTATATATTCAAAGTCCAAAATCTCTGTGTTGGGCTTTTCAAATTATCGAGGTTTTACTTAAATGTTTATAAGCATTTATACTATAGAAAGTATATAATGTAGTGCAAGCCCTGTTACACAAATATTATCGTCTGTTTACTATACGTTAACAGATTACGAATGTAGCTACCATATAGATGTACTTTAATAGTCACTGTACCGTACATTACGAAACACTGTTGCATGCCGACTGACACTACAGCTCGCAGCAAGCGGCCAGTTGAGATTGGGCGAGTCCATTCGTCCAATCAACACACATGCATTTTGCTGTCCGTTATCAGTAGCAAGCGACAGGCACAGTCAACGTCAGCAGTAAAACATCAGCTAATGCACTAATCACAATATTCACAAGAGAGGCTGCTTCGCCACCAAGCATTTTTGCTTTCATGACCACATAGACTTTTGGAGAGGAGGAAGACAAACAAATTCGCGGACATCTGACTAAAATCCCATGCAATTCCCGTAATTTTCCCGGGCAGTTGAATTTCTGTACAATTCCAGTTTTTCCTGGTTTTCCCGGTCAGTAGACACCCTGTAAAAGCATTGTGGTGTATACTAAACAATACCATAACACCATAATGAAGGTTAGGTCAGATGTAAATAGTAGACATTAAGAAGTCCAATGTTTAAAACTACCTACATAGGGGAAACACAAACGCCTTAAATATAATTATATATGTAAAAATTACCTTCTCAAATAAAAATAACTGATTTGGCTAAACATCTTCAATGTTTCGCCTAACTGCGTTAAACCACGTCTTCCTGTTTGTTTCGGTTTTTGTAAATAAATATTTAATCACGTGTTTTGCGAGAGATACTAGTAACAATGTGGTACAGTAAATAATTTTGATGACTTTGGTATACTTGACTCTATTTTTACTCTATGTTACTTCAAACAAAAGAAATACGCATCACCACTTAAGTAAATAAATGCGGCAGCCAAGATAGTATCAAACTTGTGACGTCACGGGCGTGTTTAGGCAGGCGTTTCAAATGCAAACATTCCTTCAATCATAACTTTTGAAAAACTAATTTTAAAACCGCGATACTTCGTAAATACATTTTTAACACACAAATGATTGGAAAACAAGTGGTAGCAAAAAATGTGCATATTGCCTGTTCCCTGGTAAGTGAGACCACCATCTTCTATTTCTACTTCAGGCTTGAGAAGTTCACTCAGAGCATCTCCAAAATGACCATCTGTCATACTGGCAAGTGATGAATATAACTGCTTCAAATAGTCAAACTGCTAATGAGAGTTTTGACAAATAGTTCAAAATATCTTAAAAAAAAAAACAAGACCCACGCAACAAATTTTGCACTTTCAAATGTTTTTACTACACCAGACAGCTTGGCAGCCTGAGGATTATTTCCTATAGACCAATTTTCCAACAATCACGATATCATTGCAGTTCCTTACTAAGATATCGAAACACTTCTTTTTATGTGAAACCCATATTACACCTTGTACTCTGCTGGTTTGAATGAAGTCACATTTTATTCACCCGAAATCATAGCTAGCTCTTGAAACTGATGAATGGAACTAGGGCTTTTTGAATAGAAAACATGAACTTCACCTAATATTTTAAATACATTGGTGAGAATCGTTGACTGTATGTAGCATTTTACACTTAGCTCGAAGCGATGGCTAAGGTAATGGAATGCCAACATCCATGAGCATAGTTTATTAACTTCAGCAGAAACACCATGTTTAAAATTCACAGGTGCCCAATATGCCAGAAAACTAACTTTTTTCTCTCAAAATTTTCAACACCAAATTCAGTCAACATTTCTTTTACGTTACTGAAAATTGCAGAGGCAGAGGAGTTAGGTAAATCAGTGATTTTCAAGTAATTTAACTATACAGCAAAAGTATCTTTGTTAATAAATATCATAAAAACAATTTTTTTGTCACTTATGCTAACATCAGTGGAGCCATCACAACAAATTGTAAAGTAATCAGATTTCTCAAGTTATTTATCCATTCATTTTTCAAAGATGTTGCAATGCATAATGTGAATTCTTCGCACATTGATACAATGGCATATGTTTCACCAATATTAACTCCATGACGTTTTTCTAGTTCAACATGTTTCAGAAGTTTATTAAAAGCTATTTCTACTTGAGCTAAGACATACGCAATGTCCACAAGAATTCCGATGTGATGATTTGTTTCACCACAAACAGATGACATTGCCTTGCCAACAGATATTTTAACTAGTGACGGGACAATCCAATTAACAATTCTTCGATTCCATCGATCCTTGCCTGACTCTTAAGAATCGACTAATTCTGATTTTTTGCATTCAAAAGTTTGATTCGATTCTGTAAACTTTTCTTACTGGGTATCATGTTCTGCAAACCTCGTGGTGCTCTTAAACGCAATGCAAACAGCTTGTGTGCATTTGCAGTTGTGTTTAATAAGGCATAATTTGAGGCACGAATTTATGGTAAATCACAATAAAATGAAATAACACAAAAAAATTAACTAAAATGGACAATAACACAAAATACTGACAAATGCGCGATATCTAATGAAATTAGCTTTCTCCACAAGAAATGAACTCTTCTCCCATGTTATGTACACAGATTTATTTTGGCACTATACACATAAAAAATCTAAAGTTGTACGAGTTCTAGGCAATATCGAAAAATACTCAAGATGAAAAAATTCTCCATTTTAGCTCACGACAATTTTTATCAACTCTACATGCAACACATGCATGCATTACATTAAGATTTTGTTCTAGCATAACAACATGTATACAAACATATTCCAAAGAATACACAAGCATTAAAATATGCACTTTGAAATAAGCTACAGTATTTGACAATAAACTGTTTCCAAATGCTAGAAAAATTGGTGTGAAGTGAACACTCGCAACTAGAATGTGTGCAGTAATTTATGGCACTGAATAAAATGTTTAAATGAAAGTTACATGGAAAATTTCCTGAACAAAAGTGCAACATCTAAATTGATACATTAAATGGACAGTTTTCATAAAATATCTAGTCTCATCAGTTATGGAAGATGCTGTAGCTAATGTTAAAGACTGTAAAATGTCTATCATTTGGACATTTTATTAGTGCTAATGTATGTATTTAATTTCCAATGCACAGAAATTGATTTGTTTTGCTTACATTCAGCAGTATTATAAAATGCTGCAACAAAATCAAGAGTCAAAAACATCACACTGAAAAATTTACAAAAAGAATATACATATGTATGACTCAGAGTAATGGATGAAATAGAACAATGCCATTAGATTTGCAAAATCAATTAAGACCAATTATTTTCTCTTGCTCTCATTATAGTCCCCGCTGTAAGTTGTATGAAATGTGAAACTGCACCCCTGTATACAAAATGTTGCAATGCATAACATTTGTTGATAATCAAATTGAGTACAGAATCGAGAATCAGAACAAAAATTTTGTAATAGAATCGAGAATGGGAATAGAAAAAAAACCTTAAATCGTCCCATGACTAGTTTAACTAGGGATGGATCGATACTACATTTTCTCGATACCAGTTTTGATACCAAAACATTCTCACGATACTTAATACAAAATTTAAAGTGATATGAAAACAGAACTACTTGGCTAGAAAATTGCTTAAACCCCCCCCCCCCCCCTCTTTCCAACACCCCCACCACCCTACATTACACTGGAAAGAAATGTTGGAAGGCCTGTTACCATAATGCCCTTAACCAATGATAAACCAAAACAGTCTACTTCAATTCTACAGACTCACATTTCCACAGTAAAATCTGTAATCAAAGTTTGAGGAAAATTATACCTCAATACACACATATTTTCAGATTTCGCAGTTATTAAATTTTATTTTGCAACTTCAAGGAAATGCAGTAATGTTAAATAAATTTTGTAATTACCCGATGCACCAGCTGTGGACAAGCCTGCAGAATACGCGAGCTAGGCCATGACAGGTGTATCAGATAATAATGGTAATTTTTTGTGAATATTTAATAATGCAGTTTCATCACAGGCTGCAGAATCCGCAGGCTACGCTGCGATGGGTGTATCAGATAATTATGGCACATAATTTTTGTGTATATCTAATAATGCAGTTGCATTAGATAATTATGGTATGTGTTGGATGTACAAAAACTACTCAAGTTGCTCACATCTCTCGACCCATTTCTATAGTACTTCAATTATGTACCATAAAAGAAAATTTTGTTAAAAATCATAATTGTGATATATATGGGTTGCCTAAAACACCTCAAGGTGCTTACAGCTGTATGAATATTATGCAATGAATAAAATAATGGTACACTTTTACTTTTAAAATTGAATAACTTGTAAACCGATCATCTGATCTCGACCTGCAAAGGCTTTTTGGAAAGCGTGCTACAAGCCAATATAATTATGGTATGCAATTAAAAGTTGATGTTAGTATCTTGCGAACCGTTGGTCTAGGTCAAATTTTATTGGTGCGATAGAATGCCCGAAGGATGCAGATTAAAATATTGTATGCTTTTCAAAAGTATTGTAAACATTCCAAAAGTTATGGTCTGCTTGTACCATAGTTATGGCATGAGTAAATTTAACTTGCATAATTAAATTAGGGTACACTTTTCAAAAATATTGTATGCATTCTGAAAGTTATGGTACAATATTGTGCAATAATTATGGCACAAGAAAACAGGGGTTAAAATTCAATATTTTTGGATATTCAGAATTAATACTCAATATTATAAAGTATCGAGGGTATCGAAGATACCATCCCTAGTTTTAAAAAATTATTCTTTACTCGATGCAGGTTTATTAAGAATGTTAGTAGCATTCTTGTGCATATATGATTTAGCATATTTAAAACAGATATCCTTTTTTAGAGCAGAGTCTTTCATCACCTTTCTAAACGGTGTGTTAAAATTGTGCAACTCACGAAGTGAGGTTTCACTTTTACAGCATAATTCACAATACACAGACGTCACATTTCCTGCATTTACTTCACATTTAATCTACGTGTTATAGGGATACAATACAGTATCCAGTTCTTTTTCCATTTCCTAAAAGTACTATACCGCACGCCTACAGTACCACTTGCCATTTTAAAAACAACAAGGCTCTATCATTGCAGAAGAAGGCTGTTTGCACTCAACACAAGGCGGTTACTATCTACTTTAATGTAACTATACTGCAGAATAAGAAGGCAGGTACACAATCGCAGCTGTTACTATCTACTTTAATGTAACTATACTGCAGAATAAGAAGGCAGGTACACAATCGCAGCTGTTACTATCTACTTTAATGTAACTATACTGCAGAATAAGAAGGCAGGTACACAATCGCAGCGGTCGGACTGTTGGTCACAATAAAAAATACACTCGTAGCTGGCAACCAGTAGCCCACCCCGAATGGAAATAGTCAAAAACTACTTTTTTAAGTACTCAACAATTCCTTCCTTCATGCTTCCTCGTTCACCTTCCTCTACATAGGTCTTTTTTTTTACCTATTTGTGCCCTTTAAAATTCAGTTCTGAACATAAATACTGCAAATAATTACAGAGCTTCAGCACTTCTTGAAAAAGGTTAGTTAAAAAACTACTTGTTTGACAAGTCCAAACTGCATCACTTTTAACACTTTTAACAGCTGTGGTTTACTGTTTTGCACTCCGCAGCCGGTGGAATGTGACGGAGTGCTAATAACGTCACTTTTTTTGTCCTCTCATCACTTTCATTCTAACAATGTGTCAACCTTGACCATCATGTGCCCTAACATAGCTGCTACAACATCCCAATTCTCAATGCACAATCTAATGTGTGTCGCATTGTGCGAATTTTTTAATTGCAATTGTGATGCTATACCACATAAATTAAACACTGATACACACACACAGATTATATATATATATAATATATATAATATATAATATATATATATATATATATATATATATATATAATATATATTGATGTATGCCACACTGCTGCACTTTCTACGGGCCACTTCGCTTCACCAACAAGCAAGCAAGAGCTCGGGGCAAGACACAAAGATAGAATTGACTCCACGCTTTGGACAGCTTCAGACTTAATATAATTAACGCGTTTAATTACAGATTGTACTGCCCGCCCAGACTCCGACATGTGGTCACCATCCCCTTGAGTCAAGATTGTTTTAGCCGACAGACCACTAACCCAAGATAGCCGAGAAGGAAGTTTGAAACAGACACCACAGGATCGCAGCACCTCTGCTGCCCTGTGACGTCACATCTGCCAAGTCTCGGGCTGAGGTGGTAAACACATCATTGTCTCATCGCAGGGAGATAAGAAATGAGTGGCGCCACCGCAACCCTGATAAAGCAACCCCTGCCATGAAAGGATACAACACCCCGCACCTCCAGAAGATCGCTGATCCAGGAATTTATACTATATAAGGAAACACGAGCATGTCTTTCGCCAGAATTGCCAGATGCATAGGTCAGTGAGCACTCCCATAGTCTGCGCAAGACCTCTTCTCTCTTTCCTCTCCCACAGTCCGCAAATGGCTACAATCTCTCCAGCAGCTTGCAGAATGCTTCAATCCTCTCCAGCAGCTTGAAGAAGGAGCTTCCTGCAATAGAAGACTGCATGCTACACCAGAGGTAAACCCGATGTCCAAACCCTGCACCCCTTTCACCCCAGTCACTCCCTCAATGCCGCAGTAGGTGATCGCAACGTTTTTTCTTTCTGGATATGCTTGAGAGGATATGCTGTAAAGAACGTAAATTAATGTACAATTTGAAATCAGGATAATTTTGCTTTATTCTTTTACCAGGATCACCTTCGCCTGAATTAATTTAAGCCAATAATTAATTCTTAGCTAGCCTGTATAATCCAAATGGGTTTCACATTTCCAAAATAGTAATAATAAATATTACTTAAAACTGAAATTGTTGACTACCGTAATTTAAATAATAGTTCCTTGCTCATTAATTTTTTATTAATATTCTGTTAGTAAAACTTGTTGCCACATGCAATAAAAAAAACACGCCACTAAGGTGCTTCATCGCCTACCCTCTGTGGTGTCCTAACTCCGGACTGCACATAACCATAAGCGCCTTGGGTGTGACAATAACCCCCCCCCCTCCCAGGGCTGCACGTCTGCGGAAAGGACAGAAGGCTGGCCAGATACACAGTAATAAAGGTGGTATCCCATACTATAACCTCCGCAGAGAACGACGAGCTTTACAGAGGTTAATTAACTCAAAGGCAGACGCAGACGTTACGAGTGAGAACACGCTCTCATCTGCGTAGCCCGACTATACACCTCAAACTATTTCTCAGCTATCCCCAGCCAGAGACCCCCTGCCTGTAATAACTAAAACACCACCCAAGCTAGACCAGCAAAAGGAAATATAGAATTTGCGTAATTCGCTTGGCTTCCGAAAGGTAATCAGGGTCCGACTACCACTGAAAGCGACCCCAAAATCCCGCGTGGTTACTTCACCCATAAATTACGTACCCCTACTCCGGCCTACACGACCCCTATGCACTATATCAACCACTCCGGTGGGATCATACACACCTACAATCACAATTGATTAATCCGCATCACAATACATACCCGGGACAGCTTGCATCCCACATTTTGGCAGCTCTTGTAGTGAGGATTGTTCTCCCCGGACGGGAAACAATCACGGTTCGACTAACTTGTAGGTTTGATTCCCCTCTCCTCAGACGGTATCCACCCACTAAGCAGTCCCCCACAGCACCTACCACGACCCACAGGGCTAGAGTAACAAAAAACATGCTGCGGTAGGATTACTTGCTGAACACAGGGAGGGCAGTCAGCACCCTAACCACTACCTCGAAGACAGGGATGCGCATCAATTGGTACCCACTGTGGGGCCAAAAAGCTCTAGGTTGCTCAGACTTGAGAGCTGGGACCACGCCAGTCACCCCCCCCCCCTTTTTTTTTCCAACGACTCCTTTCAGAGGAGCCCGGACCAGACTTCTGGGAGTGAAATACCCCGTAGAGTCCATTAGCAAATAATATATGTCCGACTCCGAGGCAAGGTCTCCCAGAAATGCTTGGTGCATTAGCCGAAGTAAAAAATACAGCTAATATAAGAAGCGCGCCGTGCCCCATCCTGACATGCACAGACACAAACCTGACTAGGTGCAATTATATCAATTATGAATTCCATTAAGTGTGTCTCACATGGGACGACACACCCCGCTACACAGACGGCCTTGAATACAGGTGTCTGTCTTGTAGGCAGGATGACAAAGTGTCTGCCAATGGCCCGAATGCGAAGGACAAGGGCGATATATCGTCCATTGCATTTAATGCATCCGAGAATTTCACCACAGGTAGATAGGCTAGATAGATGAACGCATCCAGAACCCGGGCAAGTGTACCAATGCGAGGTATATACGCGGGAGCACACATACACACCTCCCAACCCAGTAAATCAAAGTAGCTCGATTGCCTCAGGACTACCCTACGAACTCACTTTGCCTGAGTTCCATGGAAAACTATACGAGGACCAAGAAAGTTTGATTCAAAAGTGTGATGAGGAATTGAGGGAACACCCTGTCCCCCGGAAAGAGTGGATAATCCAAGTGCACCAGAAAATGGTGCGATAAGTGAGAGGAATTCGTAGAGGGATGGCCCCAATTCAGGTCAAAACTTATTTAACATTTTACTGCAGATGAAAGTCTGAGGCCTCATTACTGACTTGCACCACTACGTGCAGCATCCCGATGAGGAAATAGAGCTCTTCATCAGGCAAAAACAGCACCTAGATAAGAGTAGCCCCAAGCAGACAGAAGGGCATAGGGGCATATTACATAACCCGCACCCTCCTGCCCTCACTCAGGAATCTATTACTAACCCCTCGACTGCAGACGGTAGAGGAATATGCAGAAATGGCGAGGAAACTGGAGATTAATGACTGCCCCCTGCCAGGGAAGACCTCTGGCACGCATCATCAAGGATGCCTGCCATGCCCCCTTCCCCAGATCAACTGCAGGACGAGAAACGACCTTGCAGTCCCCAGCTGCTGGCACTGTGGATGCAGGCATTACCGCAGGGACTGCTTGACCCGAACCCCCCCTTCCTTCTGGGCGCTAGAAAATCGGGGCTCACATTGCCCCCTCTTCACCACTGCACCCTCTTATTGGGAATGTCAAGGTCAGCACTTCTACGGAACTTGCCCTGCCGGGCGGGACAGGAGAAAAGGGAAGGCAGACACTGGGGCACCAAGAACATTACCATGTCCCCGCCCCCCTCAAAAGTAGGCCCAGCCTAACGAAGCGGTTGCCCGTTTACAGGTGTTAAATACCTCCGCTCGTAACTGGACGAACCCCACTTACAAGTTCAGTTGGAGAATACAACTGTTGCGGCGGAACTTAGTGGCGAACTGCTCACGCAGAGCATAAGGACCCACGTGACCCCTACACGTCAAACGGGCCATGACAGCGCAAAACTTTTGATTTAATAGGGAGATTACCCTCGACTTAAGGGTACACTGTCATAACATTAAAGTCCCCTTCTTAGTGGCCCCTTACTTGGGAGAACCAACGATATTGGTATAGCCCTGGCTGCGGGAACAACAATGTTTGATAGACTGTCGGAAACAGTGTACCACCATGAATAACCAGAGGAGCATGGTCGTCGATTGGGAAGGTAACCTAATTCAGGCTTACCCCTTCCCTGGCACCAGTCCGTTTGTTACGCATTTGGACCACCCCCGCACCATTTCCTCACACAGCGAGGATTAAAACTCCCACTCAGGCAGACGAATCAGGTGCATCGGGCCTGACAAAAAAGTAATGCAAACCTCTCGACCCCGGTACAACCTGCCCCGAGTTCCGAGTCACCCAGCCCACGGGAGCTGAGACCTACGTCGGGCATTGTATCCCAGAATCCACCCCCCAACCAAGGCTAGTATAGCCGCAAGACAGGGTTTTCTGTAGAGGCATGACCATCAAAACCTGCCTCAAATCTGACCATGATGTCAGCCATCCTGGAATCCATAAATTATTGAGAAGTGATAAATCTCCAAGTAGGGACAGGTTCCCATGCGGTAACTGAACCCCAGACACCCCAGAGGCAGAAAAAGCGTCCCCCTTAAGCTCGAGCCAGTAGATTGATATTGCCGGAATCAGGAAGGGTAGACACACCCCCTCCCCCATTCTATCGCACATACCCAAGGGAGAACTTCAGAAGAAAGTTGTCCCCAATGACACCTCGTTACACTCCCAGTCCGAGTGTCCATACCGAGCAATCATGGCGTAGCTCCACAGACAGGCCAATTATGATGAGGCAACCCACTAGTAAGACACTAAAGGAAGCACGTGAACCTCCAACCACCCCTAAGAGTATATCCGAAAGACCACAAACTCCCCTTGAACCCTTTCTTGCCCCACTCCTGGATGTTAATCACCAGGAAACTCGCAAAATGTCACTGCCAAGCGGTGAACACGCCCCCCGGCCTTCTCTCCCAAAGCGGAAAGCACCCACCCTGGACAAGGCTGCATATCCTCTCCCGCGATGATTGGTCCAGGTCACTCCACCCCCAGAGACGGTGGAACCCTTCCAGGATAGGGAAACTAGGTGACGTGCCCTGCTGCCTTACCCATCCTACTTATTCCCCAGCAAGAAATGAGAAAGTGGACGGGCATACAGTGAGAGCTTGCCACCACCCTCAACAGCGGACACATCGGTAAACATGGCGACCGGCATGGTGGAGCATAAGAAACTGGCTGGAGAGTAGGGGAGAGAAAATGTGCGAGCCGAATAATCAGTAAACAAATTTTACCAGACGCCCGTGAGCATTGTGGCTGCCCACGCAGCCCCTCTATAGCCTGGAGCGGACATTGTACGAGAGTCCCATACAGCAGTTACCCGCGTAGCTGCTGCAAAGGAAAGCCATCCAGCTACCACGAGAGCCACAATGTCAACAGATGCCACCAGACGTAGGCTGCTGTCCCTTAGCAGCCGCCTGCCGCAGTTTCCACGTCACGAGCGACACCACTATGTGCGAGATGGACGCACTATGCCAACTACGTACCACTGGCCTGTCGCCCCTGCTGCAGGCCAGCGCAAGAGAAGACATCCTACGAAGTGACGGCAGGCAAACCAAGCGCCATCGTCCAGCACCTGCATCACCTGAGTGAGTACCTGGCAGATGCCAGCCATTGAACCACCACATCCCTCCCCTCAACTCTTTAGCTACAGCAACTTAGGAGAGATAGAATAGAAACGCCGAGACATTAATAACGAGAGTGCAACAGCTCGTTAGTTAGCCTAGTAGGGAAGGTTAGGTGATGTAAGACGTCCCAAATACAAAACAAAATCATAACCTGGATACAGTAGGCAGTGCAATTGAAGTACTTGCCCCCACCCTCCAACACAAGAGTATTTTGTAAAATCATGCTTGGTTATAATTAATGTAGACTACCTCCTATTAATTGGTACCAGCAATGTGAACTTACAAAATTATTTCTGTACTAGAAGAACTTGGTCACTAGTTTGCCAGAAAGTTACGGACAAAAATTAACGTAGAATCAAACTCTTAAGCAGACTGGAAAGTTAATGTTAGCATTCCCCCAAGTGCTTACGTAATGTAAGCATAAAATAAGAAACTGGAAAATTTTGGTGGTGGTGGTGATGAGAAATCTAGCACGACGTGATCAACGTAACACCACAGAATCCCATCAATACTGATAGGAAGTGAGAACATGAATTGAAGCCCACCAGCAGGCCCGTGAACATACGCAATGTAACCCCCACCATTCCTCGCTATATGACTGGGTGAATTTGCTTAAAGAACCCCTGTAACCTTGAGTAAGAGCATAAGGCGAGAGCTTGCTGTGAGAATGCCGTAACTGCCGTCCAAGAAATTCCCAACCTTACTAAAATTAATGTGCAGAGGTACAATTAGCGCCAGAGCAACGCTACCCAGAGAAAATGTATACTATACAAAATTAATACCAAATGTGTGTGTAGAGAATGCATACTGAGAAAAAGCCCTGTTTAACGAAGGAAACTTAGACGTAAAACAGTTCCTAAAAAGGAAACCCTTGGAAGAGTTAGAGTTAGCTTTGTTAGATTGAGATAAATGTATTAGCCTTGAGAGCAGAAATCTCAAGTGTAACTTAAGACATCAGCAATAAGGCAAAATTAATCGTATCTACTCAAGAGGAGTTAGATAACCTCTGTTTATTGAAAATACGAGAATGTTGTTCTCACCCCATGTATGCAAAGCTAGACAGAGTGAAAATGCTAGAAATTATTACGCTAACCCAAAATGTTAACTGAGAGAAAATGTGCAGAGTATACCTGTCTAAGAACTGTGCATTAGGAAGTAGGATTTGTAAACCCACGTAACATCAAAAGAGGAAGTTAAACATGTTAAACAGAGGCAAAGAAAACCTCCAAAGCCAGTACATAAGGTTAGAGAGAATAAGCCTGTATAATAATGTGCATCTTCATGTGAGAGATGTAAAGAACTTTACCGTAAACACGTAAATTTTCATGCTTGTGCGTTAGATTAATTGAGGAAAATGCCAATAATAATACGTAACCCATGTCTGAAACTTAGAAAACGAGAGAGAATCCAATGACGTGTATGTACCCTAGCATATAAGAATTGATGTTAACCATTGTCAAGTATAGAGAAAGGAGATTAAGAATATAATGTGCAGCAAATAGCTGAAACCTAGACTTAAGAAATTCTTGTACAAATTATAAGAAAAATTCTTTAACATTGAGTGCATTATGTCAACATCTGTGTGCCTTTAAAAGAGCATGTTTCCGTGTGTTCTATCTCCTATTCTTGTATCAGAAAAACCCCGGAGTAGTGTAGGGCTTAATAATAAATATATATATATATATTTTTTTTAAAAGCTCACACTTCTAAACACGTAAAATAGTTTACCGTTAGATGGTGCAGGCTGAAAATCAGACCAGTTAAAATCGTCTGCAGGGGCCAGGGTAAACTTTCCCTTTTGCCAACCTTTTGTGAGTGCGATTATTTTTGTAAAATTTGTAGGTTACACTTATTTCCTCAAGGACAGAGAGAAAAATTTAAACAAAATAAAAATTGTGTGCAACTACATATTGTACAACTAACAGGCAGTTTAATATTTTCTTCCGTCCAGTTCTTGGTATGTGAACTGCCCTCGAACTAGGAATATTAGGGTTAGAAAGAAAACGACATGTTCTAGTATGCTCACTTTCCTCAAAGCTCTCCTCCCTGTTATAAACGAAGAAAGGATGGCAGACCAGCAGAACCAGACGAGATGAACTCCACGTGTCAATGCCTGCATCACTACAGAATAAGAGGGAGAAAGAGAGAGGCAGAATAGGAAGAGGCAGTTAACCCGCTGATATTAACCAGATGCAGCATGATCCAGATACTGGCACACTCAAAACCGACCATTGGTTGCGCAAGAGACAGAAGAGGTGCATGTCCAGAGATGCAACCACAGTGATGTTATTGAGGCTGTCACCGCACACCTGAAGGAAAAATGGTTTCGTTTGAGATGGGTATGAGTCGCTTCAGGGGATGGCCGAATGACGCATGCCACACTGCTGTGCAGCGCGACTGCGCTCTCTAAGGGGAACTTCACCCTACCAACGAGCAAGCAAGAGCTCGGGGCAAGTCACAAACATTGGCAGAGTACTTTTCATAAGCCGATAGAATCGACTCCACATGTTGAACAACCTCGGACGTAAAAATAATTAACTAGTTTAATTATGGATTGTACTGCCTGGCCAGACTCCGACATGCGGTTGCCACTCCCTTGAGTCAAGATTGTTTTACCAGATGGACCACTATCCCAAGATAGCTGAGAAGAAAGTTTAAACGAACACCATAGGATCGCAGCACCTCGACCTGTGACACCACACCTGCCCAGTCTTGGGACGAGGCGGTAAACTTGTCGTCTCAGCGCAGGTAGATAAGAAATGAGCGGCACCACCGAAATCCTGATAATGTAACCCCTGCTATGAAAAGCTACAAATCCCCACACCCCCAGAAGATCGCTGATCCAGGGATTTTCTACTAAACAAGGAGGCACGAGGACGCCTCTCGCCACAGTCGCCGGGCCTGCCAGCCACGTAGGTCAGCGTGCAATCCCCCCTGGGCCTGCGCAAGATCTCTCCCCTCTCCCACAGCCTGCAAAAGGCTCCAACCTCTCCAGCAGTTTGAAAAAAGCCCTTCCTGCAAATGAAGACTGCACTTCACGCCAGAGGTAAACCAGACGTTCAAACCCTGCACACCTTCTACCCCTGCCACTCCCTTGGCTCCGCGGTAGCAGGTCGTCGCAAAGTTTTTCCTTTCTGGACAAATTCCCCTTGAGAATAGTCTTAAGGCATGCCGAACTCCATAGCAGAATGAGCTTGCATAAAGCATTAAGTCTGAGAAGATATACAGCCGCTACTGGGTTTCCGGTGCTCCCTCAGATACCCTCTGTGATGTCCTAATTACGGACAGCACATCTATCCGTCAGTGCCTTGTGTGTGACCGAATAGAACACATCCCCAGGACTGTACGCCTGCGAAAAGGACAGAAAACTGGTCAGATGCACAGTAAGAAGGGTGGTATCACGTGCCGTAACCAGCACAGAGAATGACGAGCTTCACATAGGTTAATTAACTCAAAGGTAGACGCAGAAGTTACGAGAGAGAACATGCTCCTATTTGCAGAGCACAACTTTACACCTCAACCTATTTCTCTGTTGAGACCCCTTGACCTTGAATCTGAGTTAGATGCCTACATGGGTATTTGTCAGCCGTGGTCCAATCAGGAACCAATCAGCTATCCCCAGCAAGAGACCTCCCCTCTGCCTGCAGTAACTAAAATGCTATCCAAGTGAGGCCAGGAAAAAGAGATACGGAATTTGTGTGTAATTAGCTTGTTTTCCAGGAAGGTAATCAGGGTTCAACTACCACCGAAAGACACCCCAAAATCCAGCGTGGTTACTTCACCCGTAAATTACGTACCCATACTCTGGCCTAAACGACCCCTACTTATTACATCAACCACTCCAGTGGGATCATACACCCATACCATCACAATTGATTATCTGTATCACAATACATCCCCCCCCCCGGACAGCTGGTGTCCTGCATTTTGGCAGCTCTTACAGTGAGGAAGTTTGTTCTCCCCAGACGGGAAACAATCATGGTTCAACTCATAAGTTTTTAGAGTCAACAATGTCATTACCACGCAAATAGTTTTCTTAACCAAACAATAAGAGATAATGCTGTATAACAAATTTAAAATTGTAAAACTTAATGTGTTCTGAGTTTTTGCTGTAAAAGAAGCTCGCATTGTGTTTTCAGATACACCTAAACAAGCAATTTCATTGATGTTTCACGAATACGGGAATTATTACCCAATTTTACAAATTAAGATCATTCATCAGTATTTTGCATTATTTCGCAGTTTGCGAAAATTTATAGGACCCAGTCATGGCATGTTATCGGTTCCGAAACTTCTTGTACAGAAGCGCACTAGTTGGAGTGTCCTATCGTACATCATATACAGCCAAATATGCATACGTACTGATGCGTGCCGCTTTATCCAACTACTACATAATGATCACGATTCATCTCACATCACACCAAGTACATCTACTTCAACCCACGCGAGAGTTGAACCCTGCCAACCTGTTCCACCACTTCTAGTGTAGGGGGCCTCCAACTACTGCGAACTCATCAGCAACCTACCAAAAGTTGCTCCCATTGACATCAAAACTATTCAGCGGCCACCATCGGCTGCTACCGTTGCCGTCACCAGAGGCTTCTGCAGCAACAACGACCAGAGGCTGCAGTGATGGCAATATCTACCAGTTACCAGAGGTTGCTTCTGCAGCAGCATTGACATTCAACACACCCTGCTACTAGAGCATTGGACTAACTTATTTGTCTTGTATAAACATCCCCTTAACTAGTTAGCTTCGTATAGTATTATCAATTAACAGTCAGTCAGTTACATTTCCCGAATAGCCTAGGACCAGGTCACCTACACCTGGACTGCATAAATTACTTGCAGTATCCCGTCTGCTTGGTAGGAGTTAGCACGAGTCACTGTGATTATTACGGTATTAATAAACACAGCTTTGTTCTTCTAGCTGAGAGTTTTATTTATACAGTAATCTTGAATACGCCAGCTAGGAAGGATACAAATTGTGCACTGCCAACAGAGACTGGGTATTTTCATTACAAACCAGCTACGATTGGGGTCCCCCTTCTGGAGTCCACCAGTCCCAAACACAGTCGACGGCCACCTGTTCTAGACCCAGTAGGAGCAGGAAGATGCCCACATGGCATCAACGCTTCTGGTCTGTCCGCCAATGGTGGGGGGGCCTTTTGAAGCACCAAGCTCGCGCTGCCAAATGCTACTGGAAGTACATCCTTACAGGGTTTTGTCATCAATAAGTCTGGAAATCTGACATCTCCCGCCAGTTGTCTACCTTAACCCGTAGTAAGTAAGAGGGTAGACAACCATAAGATGCTAGCCAGCCGGGCTATTAAGAACTTTGTTCCATCACGTAAAGCTGCCTGCCCCAGAAAGATATTGAGCCGGAAATGGCCGTTGGTAAATCCCTAAACACAAGTGCTGACAGTGCAAATAAAGCCACGACGACCGTGCCACGTACCCAATAACCCAGGCACGTGTCAATACACAAGAATTCCCGCAAATTTTGCAACTGTAACATCAACACTTGTTTACTCTCTGTGGTTTGGAAGTCATGGTTGCAACTCTGATAATGCAATGGAAATAATTTGCATATGTTTATAAGTTCAGCTACCGAACCTGTCACGAACAAGAATACAAATTTGGTTTACAAGATGTTGTCATTTGTTTCCTACTAACAGAAAATAAGGTATCAGAAAAACAGAAGAAAGAGTTACTAAGAGAAAGGACGGGAGAACAATTATTAAAAAAGAGGCATCTTCTGCCTAAAACAGGAGACTTTGCAGCTTTGTAATTGCTTAGACACATGGGATGGAAGATTTTACTGCCTCAAACAGGTGGATAGATATGTTTAAGGAGCAACACAACATTGTGTTAACGCATGCGCAGGGGTTGAATAATTGACCACTGACAGCATCAAAGTGTGATAAGACCTCTGGAGTTAAATGTTATAGTGACCTCTGTCACACAACATTTAATTGGAATGGATGAGGCATTAGATACCTTGACAGTTTTATATTGTGACGTCAAAACCATGTGTTGGAGCACCTAATGGGGCCCGCCTCACTGCTGCATGAAGTGTGGTGTCAAGGTTCAACAATATTGATTTTTACTTAAATGGGTTGACAGAAGAAAATAAATTTGGTATATAAGAGAGATTAAGGTACCATGCACAAATGCCAAGTACTTTCATCTCTCTCTGCTTTGTAGGTAATTAGGAAATACTTGCTCAATATGGACAAATAGCATCCTTTCTGGGGCATACTGCACTCGCAGATTTCATTTTTGCTAAACTACTTGCGGATAGTGTATCAATCCCTCATCTTTCATCGCGTATACAATTTGCACTAGATCACAACAGAAATTGTTGAGGAAAAGCACATTCTTCTATGGCATGTACTGCAGGAATAGGCTGGCCGGCTAGTGGAGTTGCCACGACCGCACGACCATGGTGGACAGAGCACAGTCTCTCTCGCACCTAGCGGGAGTTCTCCCCTTCCACCCCTTCTTCGTGTCTTCTTTAGTTGCTTTTTCTGCCTGCTCGGATGGGCTGTGCATGCTCTAGTTTTGTTGTTTCGCGGCCGTCCATCATAGAAATTCAACACGATCAGAAATGTCTAATGATGTATGTACAAATATAAAAATTTCAGTGTGATGAATTTCTATGCAGTTGTAATTATTTCAATTGGACATAAAAAAAAATAATAAAAAAAAATCCATTAAAAAAAGTTACTTTTTTCATTAAATGCATTTAATGTTAGTCAAAAATTCATTGCCTTTGAATTAAAAATGAGAGAAAGTGTACACAAAGTTATGTAGTGTAACAATGTACAATTATTACAAATATGCTTATATAAAATCTAAATAAATTGGTTTTTGGTTAAATACCTAGACTGATTTACACAACATATATTTCGAATACCATGATCAGTAACCATGAAAATTTGATGTACATATGTTACCAAGTTGAATGTCATTTAATGTCTCGCATGTTCACTTTTTGACTATCTATTCATTCAAATAAAGAAATTGTGTTATGTTTACACCTAAAAAGAATGGCATGTCTCGGGGCATGCACTTTGGGTGTTTGTTTTTGTACAAAATTCAAGGTTATTTTTCTTAAAAATCTGTGTTATTTTTTAATGAAAGGGGTGTTATTTTTTGTTGCAGTTAACTGTGTAAACACAAACAAAACCACGTAAAAATAAGAGTGGCTGTTTATAAAATGAGAGAGGAAGACTATAAACAGGAAATTTGAAACAGAAACAAAAATATTATACTTATTACATCTATCTGTAAATTCACTAGTCGTGGTACAAATTTTCAAGTGAAGAGAGTTAATTTTGAAAATACAAACAAAACTACATGAAAATCACAGTACCTCTCTATAAAATGAGATAAACTGTAAATTCGAAACAAGAAACAATCACACATTACATCAATCAATACATTCACTCATCTCAACATAAATCTTCAATTACAAAAACGTAAACTTTGGACACACAAGCAAAACCATATGAAAATAACAGTAACTTTTCATGAAATGAGATAATAAACTGGAAATTTGAAACACAAAACACTTGCACTTTAGATTCATCAGTACATACACTGTTCTCAGCATAAATTGCCATTGCTGGAAGTCTATTTTCTTTGAGTGTGGTTCTTCTGTCTGACAGCACTGTGCTTCTAAAGCTTTATTCGCAAAACTTGGTCTTGACAGTCTCACAACATTGGGAGCTTTGACAATGTCAACATTATTATTTTCTGAAGTTTGTTGATTCAGTGCTACCTGTAATTGAGAAAAACCTGAAGTTATTTCTTCTGTTGTCACAGAAGAGAAATCAGGAAGTTTCTTGATATCCACGAGGTCTGGGCTTACATTGGCAAGAATAATGCTATTTGGATCAAGTATTTTCAGTTGGTCAAAGACTTTTTAATTGGGATCCTGTTTCATTAATGTAGATATCTTCGTATGTGCTTGTGTTGCGGTTCTTTAGAACCACATTCTTGCTTCTTCTGCCTTCGTAGGAAGAAGGGAATCAAGAGCTTTCAATGTTTCATTGAAGTAAACTCCATTTGAAATGCGTGAGTCACCGTGAAGCAGATGAGAAGTTCGGTACGATGAGCCCTCTAACTTTTCCATTACATCCACCACCTGCTTTGCATGCTCTTTCACAAAAATTGCTTGTGAATGAATAGTGGCCAGTTGGTGTTTGTTCAGTGCACAGAAGTACTCAACACCAGCATTCTGGAGGGTATTGATCTCGTCCATCTGACAAAAGTCTGTGATGTTGAGCATGTACTCTGCAAGGTAAAACACACTCATGAACCACGAGTTCCACCGTGTTATTACTGGAATAGGGAATAAGGGCTGCTTATCCGCATATTTCTGCTCCAGGAAACTTGCAAACAAGTGATGTCGCTTCCGAGTATTAAAAAAAAAAAGTTTTCACCTTAACAACAGTGAGGTTCAGTTCTGGCAGTTCTTTGATCCACACATTACCAACAAGATTCAGTTTATGTGGCCAACACTGAACATACTGCAAATGATCCCCAACTATCACCTCTAAAGCAATGCCGCACTTAGACATGTATCTTGCAGAGTCTGTTACTAAGGATTTAACATTATCATATTTAATATCGTACTCTTTTACAGAATCAACAATAGCGCGAGTGCAACTAATTGAATTAGCAATATCTAAATAATGAACTCCACTAACTACAAGATCTGGTTTGTCAAAGTTATGTCCGAAATACAGAAACAAAACAACTAACATGCATCTTCCAATATGGTCCATAGTTTCAGTGCAAAACACGTCCACCTGCTTATCTTTAAGATTTTCCTTCAGGTTTTCTATACGTCGCTTTGCCAATACTACAACATACTTTTCCCTTAAAGTGCGCACATTTGGAAAGTCGCCAGCTCCTACAAAAAAAAAATTCCAACATAAAGCCCTGCCCTATATTGACAATACCTGCAATTGGGTAACATAAAAAAAAAGAAGACATTCTTAGGCACGCAGATTACAATAAGAATCATACTAACATGGAAATAATCTTTCTTTCATTTATCTTAGATTTAGAATACTTCAGGCAATTAATATGCATCTCATCGTTTTAGAATACTATTGAATAAGATTAATTACCAAATTTAAATTTTTGTGGGTAACTGGGAGCATAGGCTTAACTTAAGCATTTAAAATGTTGTAATGTAAATAATGTACCTAATGTAACAAGCCTGCCCCAGAATAAAATCTAGGAATAGGCCTAAGTATTTTTACTGAAGCATTTACTCACAATAAAATGGAAATGTTTGGCAGTTGGAAGGCTTTCTAGGAAAACCTGCAACTTAACTTTGTATTGCATTATGCTGGAAACACAAATGTAAAACATGAGGAGCCACAGCATTTATTACTTAACTGTATTTACTTGAAATGTATTCTACAGCAATCTCAAAATTTTTATAGTACAATCCTAAAAGAAAATGTGAATAACCGCAAAAATTGTAACCATAAAAATAATAACTTGAGTTCCACATATTTATCCACTCATTTTTTTTACGTTAGGACCATCAAGTTTTTCCAAGGGTGTTTGCTTTTTACAAAGGCTTCTGTAGTGTCCTTAATGAAATCAATCTTGCCTTCTTAAAGATGCAAATGATGAACTTTGTCATTTGAGACTTTGGCTAGAAATATTTTCGACTGACCGATTTTTGTGCTTTTCTTTGTCAACATGCTTTATGTAAGAGTCTTTACGGTCCCAAGTTACAGACACATTGCAAAATTTTCCAAATATAGCTTTATCATTGCTTGCATACAAGCCATGTTTTGCAAATTCTGCTGCACGTTGCTCGACAGTAACGGTGGATTTCGGCATTTTAAAAAGAAAACGACATTCAAAGTGTCCAAATATTCATCCAAAACTAATCAACCCACACACCACACAAAATAAGTCAATATTACTCGCGTCAACGATTGTAGAAAGAAACAATTTCTTGTAAACTAGCTCTGTAACCTACCGCACAACCTAAACTGCTAACGTCTATACTAAATGTTTACATTGCGTTTGTAGACACATTGCAACCACAGTCACCAAACCACCACATTTGCAGAATATGACATCAATTCTACGGTGAAGTGAAAATTATTTGGCGAAAAGATCCTTAAGGTTAAGTAGCTGGATAATATGAATTACGGCAAAGTGCATTTCTTTTCTCGATTCCCGTGACAATGATAGAAGCATACAAAATATTTATTTGTAGTTAGTTGCAGGCACGCTATGTTGCAATGTGACTACTAGCAATCGATCACAGCGATACTATCGATAGTCGAAAGAAAGGGAAAATCTTGACAGTTCCTTACTAATGGCAGCATCATACCAATGGCAAGCGGGGAACAATACTAATGACGTAATGGCACGTCTGTTGTTTGTTACGGGCCAGCAATACGAGGTTAAACAAGTGATTATATATTCACTTATTTAATTAATATTATCTCACATTTGAGAATATGTAAAATGAAAACATACAATGAAATCAGTACGTCATTATTTGCGGTTAAGAAGGTATTTCCCCAAATTTTGTGTAGTATTATTGCGAAAGTTAAAACATCTGTTTTATTTGTTTTAAAACATAATTCGCGTGAAAATTAGTTTTATCGCATACGCAAATTTTGCATGCCCCTAGAGAGGTCATTTGACTTTATGAATATAATATACCACTGTACATGAAAAATATGGCTAATTTTTTTTCCACTCTTTTCCTCTGTAGTCTTGCTGAATATTTTCTTAAACAACTTTGTTTTGATTTTACATACATTGAAATAAATATTATTAAAAAATTATCACACAAAAAAATATTGTTGAATGAAAGAAAAACTTTTTTTTTGTACAACAAAATTTAATTGTTTGTATAGCAGCAATTAAAGATTTTGAAACTGAAACCAAATATATTTCTTTTTATTTTATTTGGTTGCATCAAACATTTAAGATTTGGTTGGTGCAACTAAATAGGCCTATATATATGTCTGGCCGTAAATTAAAGGATCAATTATTTTAAAAAAATTTCCAGGATGACCGGAATTCATACCGGATCTCTTGGGCTTAGAGAAATGCTGCCTAGCGACCTCTGCTACTACGACTGATTGCCTTATAGCAAGATTTTATTGTTGTGTACTGTGAAATACGTGACATGTACGTAGCAAAATATTCGCAAGTTATACAGCTTTGTTTTTTTTTCCTGTTGAAATATTTCAGTAAGGATTGTTTGCGCCATTGTTAGGCATCAAATAAAAAATATAGAAGCAAACTCTTGAGCTGTAATTTCGTAAAAAGTCAACCGAAGAATCGCCTACTCTCCAGCCTACAAAATACATGCTGGTACTGAACAAAGCTAATATTTTACCTACCACAAATTTAGTAATAATAGCCACATAATTCAGTTCCAGATAATCAAATGCTTACTTACTTGAAATACAATATTGATTTAACTTTACTAAGCAATATAAAATGTTTACGGTTAGCAAACCGATTAGTTTAATGTACTTGTAAAATAGTTGTGTGAACTAAATAAGTGTAGTTGATCAGCGTTGGAATGCAAGGGTGGGAGAAACGGGAGAACCCCGAGAAAACCAGCCGGCCAGCGGCCTCATCCGGCACGATTCCCACAATGTGAAGATCCGGGAGAGGCTCCGCCGGGGATTGAACCCCATTTGCCTTGGTGGGAGGTGAGCCGTATAATCGCTCAGCCACCATGGCCCCAAGATAATGTTGTAATAACACCTCTGGATAAAAGAAGCATTGTCAAATTGTTTCTTGAATTCACTATTTTACGAAATTGTTCAAATTATTATTTTGCCTCTGTAAAATAACTTTGGCTGGTATTGAACAAATATTTTGACACTTGTGTTGGTTAATTATCAATGTGTAATATTATCTTATCATTATAATATTTTATTTTCTTATTTCATGGAACTTACTGAATTGACAGTAATTTTGTGTTTAACATTACCTTTGACTATTTACAATTGTAATGTATTCTTGACCAGTGCTTGGGTAATCGATTAATCAAACGGCCTCGCGTTTGGAATGCACCTTTCAGTCCACTTGTTTTATGCTGTGTTTGCTGTCCCCATGTAATCTCACTTGCAAAATATTTTCTATGCTTTTGTCACCACTATTACATGGTAATTTTCTTCTTTGACCGCTTTGTACGGTTCTGGTGTTCGGGACTTGGTTTTGGCATATTGACTGTTCATGGTAAGGCTAATGACTGCCCTCCCCACAGGATAATTTCAGCCCTCAGCTGCTCTGTTGCTTTTTTCATGTTGGGAGCTTCTCCACTCAGGAAAACTGCAGGTTTTATTTCATCTTTATAATATGATCGCCCAGCTCCCGTCACTTTGCAAATTGTCTATCACAACAGAAAAAAAAAGTTCTCTGTTGTTTTGCTAATTGTTCACGTTTAAAAGAAGACACAATTTAAGAATTTTCCACAAAAATCTGAT
Organism: Dryococelus australis; assembly: GCA_029891345.1. Classification (NCBI taxonomy): domain Eukaryota; kingdom Metazoa; phylum Arthropoda; class Insecta; order Phasmatodea; family Phasmatidae; genus Dryococelus; species Dryococelus australis. Next base: position 199,818,970 of record CM056994.1, read on the forward strand.
TTCTGCTGTTTGATACTACAGCCCACTACTATCAGTAATTAACAAAATAAAATGGAGAAAAAAATTCTCATTGCTTCATTAGTTGAAAAATAACACTAATATGTTAATGCCGCTGTCTTATTAATAATTTATAAAACCTCTGTATTACAATTGTCAGATAACTACAGTCTGTTCGCGACTAGTAGAGACTTTCTTTGAATCTTTCTAACTCCCATTTTCAAGCAATCAATTGTAAATTACGTGGAACTATATTCTCTCTCCATGCTGTGAAACTAGCTGTACCCCCACCTGTCATAGTTTGTAGTAACGACGAATACAACTAAAGGCTAGTGTGTTATTTAAAAGTTTCTTCCAGTCGTGGACGGACTATAGAAATAACTTGTTCTAGTCGGTGAGATTCCGCATGTGTTTCCTTGTTCACTATGGGATGGATTGGAGACACACTTTGCTGGGTCAAGATGCAGAGTAGAAGACTCCCCCCCTTCTCCATCAAACAAAACAGCCAACTGCAGGTAGTAACATAGCGGTTCGTGTATATCTGGTTGCTTACATACTGGCCAGCATTATCCTGAAGATGGCCACAAAAATTGCCATCTCTGGAGGCAGAATCTCACTAGTCACTCCTATTCAACATTTAACAATAGTATGTAACCTATTCTCACAAATTCATAAGTTTAATGGCCTTGTATAGCATTTTGAACCGAATGCCAAGGAAACATCACGCACGCCTAGTTTACAGCTCTAAAACTAGATAAAACTTAGCACTGTGTTTATGATGCCAAGAAGTATTAGAAAATTTCAAGAAGCAGCTCATATTTCTTTCCTTTATGATTTCTGAAAAAAAAAAAACACCACCTATTTATCGGAAAATATGTTTCGTAGCAATACATGGGCAGTACTCTGCACCTAGATCACCACAGAATAGTACGTACATTTTGCATGTCAAAATGTGCACCACTGGGAAGACAAGAACTGCAGAAGCGAGCGACCACCAGCTACAACTTCTCTCATCTCTCCTTTTCCTCCACAGTGAGTGCGAGTGTAGGATAATGGGAATAACCAAGGAGAAGGTGTAGGGGGTGGGGTTGAGAATGCTACAGCAGTCAGCTCAACGCCTTACCCCACCCCCCCGAACCATTGTAAATGACTGGTCGCTTGGAGGGGGAGTAGGCGTAGAGTGTTTCTTGGATCTGCCACCACACTTGGAGGAAAACTACAGCTATTTGGCTAAAAAGTGTGATTTAGACTCTATGGAGCCGGGCCCCTTAATGGGGGACTGGCAGACAGGCAGTGTAAAGGACAGGTTTGGTGGCATGTTGCTGGGGTACAAAATCCAAAGCACTGTCACATATCTACGAGTTGACTGACCCTTTGTTTCATATTTACCTGGGAGAGAGCTGTTCTTTGGAGGTAATGGTGTTTCTGCTTGCTGGAGACACTTACAATTTTGAGACGAGGATGGGTGATGGCCTCGAAGACTATCAGACGGTGAGCAGCTATGATCTTTTAATGTGCTACTGACAACGGGTGCTGAAGGATTGTGACCACACAACCAGGTGTTAGGAATACCAATAAGGGGTTCCTCACCCCATCAGAAACGTTCTAATATAGGATGAGGTGGGCTTTTAAGCTTAATTAATGGAGGGAATAATGATGGCTGCAATGAGGAGTGAAGCTCCTGGGTGGAAGTGCAAAGCGCAGCTTCAGACTAAGGATCGCAAAGAGATCTAGACAAAAACAGGTGTAAGAGACAGGGATATCAAGGTACAAGTGAGACTGTACAAAAGTAGAGCCGGTGCTTTGCGATGACGTTATGTGCACTTTTGAGTACCCAGTCTTCTAATGAGAGTTGGCACCCTGTGTTCCTTTCGTCCAGCTCTTCCGAGTGGTGGAGAGAATTTTACCAACTGCAGCATATAAAATGGGGTGTTTCCAGTGTAAGCTTGAAAGCGAGATATCGCAAGTTGTTTAAAAATTGAAGCAACTTAAAGCTCATACAAATGGCGCCATTTGTGTTTTTGTTATGTTGGTGAACTCTAACAATGAGCTGATGATGCATTATACGTCCGTCGTCAGTAAGTTATTTTTCCATTCTCAACCTAAAATTCGCAGTCGAAATTTAGCGTTTCAGTCGCAACAAGTCAGTCAACTTGTCATTTTTGTATCCATGTTTGTTATACATCATGCTTTTTTCCTTTGTAATACAAGCATTATCTTATATTGCCTCGTACTAATTTTGTGTGTGTCAAACTCTAAATACAAATTGATTACTTTTGTAATTGAGTCAGCTAAAAATCTTTCCCACCCGAATTTTTCCTGAAGGATAATTTTGCTTTCCCACACACTCCTACTCAGCACTAAAAGCTGTAATTTAAAATCTTAATTATACTTACAACATATATTGTTTAAATTATGTTTTAAAACCAATATTAAATTTGTTTGGCTATTAGTGACTGGACTTTAAAAACATGATTAGTATTTATGACAGAGGATGTCGACACGTACGAACAGTAAAAGTTTCCAGCCAATGGTTAGCCATGTTTGTGTTTCAGTTTCCAGCCCGGTGAAGGCCATTGTGTATGTGCTTTTTTCTCATAGTGATTTATTCAAATGGCTTGGTGTTGTCGGAATAGTGAATCAGCAATTAATTATTTTTTATTTGCCTTTTATCAAGCATAGTTGGTTGTAGGTACCGTTGTAGTGCATTTTCTTGAGTGAGAAGTAGTATTAATCAGCACGTGTTTACCGCTTCGTTAAAACTGCCCGTTCCACCATTTTCCTTACCGCCTTCCACAATGAAGTGACATGTATATAAGCTTAAGTTTGTTAGTATCAGGAAATGTGCTTAGTGTCGAGTTTACTAAAGAATTGTGCAAATAAATTATATAATGCTAGTGACGAAGAAACGGGATTTTAGTGGAGTAAACTCGCAAGAATTGCCATAGAAAAACACCGTGTTTGAGAGGTTGCAAATTTTACGAACAGTAAGTTTGCATGTTTTGTAAATGTGTCTCTAAATTGTTAACACAATTATCAAAAAACACGTGACTTGAAAAAGCCACACTTTCCACACATTTGTAGTAAGTTAATAATTTTTTAATTATCTATATCGTAAATTCAACGAGGGTACAGTTAACTTCGGTCAAAGTGTGTGCATGTGCATCTGTACGAATACGAACAGCAACGTATCGTATGTATCAAGTTTTAGTTTTTCATTAAAGTTAAAATTTTTGAAGCTAAATAATTTAAATGTAATATTTAAGCTTTCAGAATTTCAACACATATAGCAAATATAACAACAAATATTTCTGAAGTTAAAGTTTATTTGATTTTCAAAATGAGTATCGTCGTAAATATGTGCTCTGAAGAATATTTTTTGACTGCACAGCCGATCCAACACCAGAAACAAAATAATTCTACCATTACAAATTCTGTAAAAGATATTACTTTTAAGCAAAATTAAAAAAAATTAATAATAATGCATATATAAAATTAAACTGCTACTGCCTCAAAATTCCCTCTATTTATTGCAAAAATACGCGACTTTTTCCAGTTTTCCCAAAGCGTGGCCATCCTGAGAAAATTACGAGTAGTGGAGCTTACTTTATTATAACACTATCTCATATTTGTTTCCCACAAAAAAAAAAACCCACCGCGCGCGCGCGCGTGCACACACAGACTGACAAGTTTGAGCGAAATTCTGTTTGACTATGAATTACTATATGTATGCTTAAAAAGGGCAACATCATTGCATTCTGCACAATGTGACTGGAGAAGAAAAAACTTACACTAAAGAATGAAAATTCAAAGTATTGTATGCTATTCAACTTGAAAGGTTAATTAATTTAAACTGACTTGTTGCCAATCCGCCATTGGCAGAACCATTTTGCATTTAAAACTGTGAATAACTGCTTTGTAATTAGACAGTGAAGGCAAGTTCAGAATAGCTGGGTTTATACAGTAAAACTTCACAGTAACATACTGAAAGGGACATGAAATGTTGCTTGTTAGTTATAGTGAAGTTCATTGTAGTGAAAGCATCTACAAAGAAATTTTGAGCGAGGTGGATACGACATTTACGGCTACACAACTCATCATTACTGTATTAGATATTTCAATTAATCAAAAGGGACATAGTTACGTGCCAACAAACCTATTTAGTTAAATATTTAATAAAATAATTATATAAATTTTTGTAATGATATCGCACTACGAGCAAGTTGCTCAAATGTCTAGTGTACTGATAATTTCATTACTTCTTGTATGTTTATTATAAATTACAACATACATTTCAGTTTGTACAGGGTAAGTCCTTTAAAAGATGCCCCGTGGGACATGTGTGTAACAGAGCAAGGGAATAAGGAAATACAGTCCAGTGCGACAAAATACCTGGCGTAAGTGGTGGAAGTGGCAGACACATCCAGCACCTTACTCTGTATGTTGTTGTCACAGTGGTCTGTATTTCCTTATTCCCTCGCTCTGTTACACATATGTCCCACAGGGCATTTTTTAAAGGACTCATCCTGTACATGGTCTCTAGTTTCAGAAGCAAAACTATATTCTACTACAATACAGTAGCGCTACCTAAAAACATATATGCATAAGTGTATTTCAGGTTATGTAACAGTTATAAACAGCACAAGAGAAATTCTTGATATATATATAAAAAATCTTTTTTACTACAATTTTTAAAGTTGATGTTCCTTAAACAGAAAAATAATTTATTAGCATTAAAAAGCAACAATACCCATAATATTTCGCTCAGCTTATATCAGATTTAACAGCTTACTGAAGCAGTTTAAATGCCACCCTAGAGGTGTTGTAATATATTCACACCTGTAAACAACATCACCTTTCGTGCCACTTGTAAACTAACGTCACATATACCATAGCTTATGTATCATGCAGCAGTGTAAGATAAAGACACTAGGTGGTTCACACACCTACCGCGCCACAAACGCTTCATATACGAAATGCCATTTCGTGTGACTATATTTCCTGATTTTATCATCTCCAGTCACATTAACACCATTGGGATAGCTATAGCACAACCGCGATACGTTTTTGTAAACATTACAATATTTTTTAAAATGTTCAGCTGTCTTACAGCGAAAAAACCCCTGAATTTATGACATTAGTACAGAATTGAGTCAAAGTGTTTGTTAAGCTGAATATTTTATTAATATGCCAGTAGAATTGACGTATGATGCATTTCCTGACAATACTACACTCGACTCACCTCACCTGAACGTGCCTTCTCTGGCTAAACGCATGGTTGGAACAGTACTGGAGGCTGCTAGCATGCCTACAGAATATGCCCCTTGCAACGGGGGGCCTTATTACGGACATGTCCGCTTGTACTGTTCATCCTCAGACATTACATCAACCTTCCCAAATTGTGATTTTACTATCATCTGACGCCCGGCTAAGCCCGCCTCCCGAAGTCACATAGTTCTACAGTGGACCAAGGGATGACTCTAGCAGACAACTTCGCTCGAGAGGCAGTGCTCCTCACACCACCACAACCCCGTCTAACAGAGGGTTGGCAGACAAGGAGAATGAATATAAGTCCATGCACTGGCCAAAGACGCCAGTTGTTCGTTGGCTGTCTTCAGAGCTCAGCAGCATGCTCTACCACTCCTGGTGCTAGAGCACTCTGCACCCTCAAAGTCCTAGTGACCTAACAAACTCCTCAGCGATTGTGCCAGTGACCTATCAGGAGCACTTTAGCGACCTTCAAGATGCTCTTCAACACTGCTGCTGCAGCCCACGAAGACTCTGTCAACTCTTATTGCCATATCTGCTGGTAACGGCAATAGCCCCACCACTACCCTCTCTGGTAGTGGCCCTCCAAGGTCCCTTCTGGACACACCACTCTCGCTTTATGTGCTGATAACAGCAATCGCATTACCACTGCCACTGTGGTAGTGGCCCTCAACGGTCCCTTCTGGACAACCGTTACAATTAGTAACGGTAAGTTATCTTCATAGTCACCTTGTTCAGTTTAGTAACCGGTCTTCTTCACCTGGATTTATGTAGTTTAGCTTCCGTTCAGCACCATGTAGGAAGTAGTACGAGCCATTGTGCTTATTCCAGATGGAATAAATACGAAATTCTTTTAAACCTCTGCGTACCAATTATTAGGGTGTTTGTTCCTTTCACAATAGACGTCGTGCCAGTGTAAAGCAGGAGACAGTGCACTTACAACTCACTTTTCTAAAACTAGTGTAGGATTGTGGTCTCCCTTCACTGGGTGGACATACATAGACAACCCACACATTCAACGGCCACCCGTAATGCACACCCGGGGCCTATTCCACAATGGTACAAGTATACAAGCTACAATCGTACAAGTACAAGTCCTTTTTAATACAAGTTACAGGCATTCCACAGAGAATAGCTACAATTGCAGGAAGCAAAGTACAAGTGTACAAATTGGCAGTATTTATCATTATATTTGTTGTGATAGAGTGGTGCTTTTTTGATACCGGTAAGTCCTCGAAGGCTTTAAGCAAACTGCCCATTATTAATAATATAAAGGACAAACAAAAATGTGTTTTTTTTCTGACAAGTATACAAACACGATAAACTGAAAGCATGGCAGGAAATCCATGAAAGGGCAAGTGGGTTCAGTTTAATTCCTCCACGCAAGGATGTCGCATATACAAGAGACATTCTGGCAAAATCTGAAGAAAAACACTACTGTAAGTTTGAAAATTGCAATTTTAATTATTGTAATCAAATTTTTTGTACTATTTTTACGAAAACACTTTGTCAATAAATAAGAAAACATTTGTTTGCAAAATAAAATGAAATCACATATATAAAACTTTAATGTATAATAGAGAAGGGTTCTTATATCATTGTAAAGAAACATTTTAAACTCAATTTGCAAACACTATAATTACTCTTACAAAAGAAATGTAAATCACAGCAACAAGTATAAACAACTAACCTCAAAGACAGCAGGTAACAAGAGTTACTTGAAAGCCATTTCAAATTTGAAACATGTAGTTAAATCTAAAAAGATAGTTTAATTAATAACAATCATGTAACACAATCCTGCTTAATATTACAGTAACATTGTCAGCAAAATGTAGGCATGTGCAGTTGCAATACAAACCACAGGGACATGTTTACTGTGTGTTGCAGAAGAAAATTGACAGTCAGAAGAAGACAGTAAGTGCAGGAGGGGCAGGCAGCAAACCAACAGATTTGGACGTTATATTAGACATTATTGGACGAGAATCGCCTGCAGTTGTTGGTTTGAACTGTTCGAAAACTTGGCAAGATGAATCTGCATGTGACCAAAGTAGACAGGTAATCGGCAATGATGACTCTCCTGCTTCACACTTGGGAAACAAAACAAGATCGGCCAGTTCATGAAATCATCTAGAAGTAATTAAATAAACCATGTAGCAAATAACCAAGATAATGAGAGATTGTTGCGGTCTAAAAAGCTAAAACTCCACGTTGGAAATACTCGAAAAGGAAAGTTACCTTAAAAGTTTGCAAATATTTAAACTGGAGAGGAAGCTGGGAATCTCTGCTTCCCATTTATTTATCGTATGAAGGATCTGTAAATGAAAATTGTGTAGTAAATGAACAAAATATACAAAATATTGTTAATCAGTAACAGTAAATTATGTTTCTTAAACCATTCATTATCATGTGTATGACATTGTAACAACACATATGTTTGAACATTAAATATTTTTCTTAATATCCTGTGTCTCACTAGTAGAGTTCATTCATACTTCATATTAAGAGAAGTAGGCCCTATTTAGCATCTACCTAAAATTATTTATTAATTGTTAGAGTCTTTGTTGGGCTACAGGATGTGGATGTATTTCATTATTATATATTTCAGCTACTGTCACTTCTTCTTCCCCACATGTTTAAAGAACATCTAGCAACAACATAATCACTTGTAACACATTTTCACCTACCTTCAGAGATAGGCAAACTCGAACTCATATTTTACAAGTTTCTTTTATAGACTTGTACTTTGAAGTTTACAAGAGGATGTATAAGGGTAGAAAAATACTTGTAACTTGTCAACATTCACTGGGATTTACAAGTGTTTGCTTGTACCTTGGTGGAACAAAATATTGGCCACTTTTCTACAACTTGTACATTATTTTGCCTGTATCTTGTAACTTGTACCTTTGTGGAATAGGTCCCTGGTGCGCAGTTAGGTAGTAACGTAAAACCCCAACCAATAGTGACTCAATCCAAGAGTCATCAGACAGCTAGGCCAGTTGACCCACTCCATCCACACACTGAACTGTAGCCCGAGGAAGTGACACACTGGTGTGGCGATCTGCCAACACTTAGATGCACACCCACGGTTATCTGGCACTCTGAGGAAATCCAACACTTGGCCCCACACCCACAGTCATCTGGCACACAGAGGAAATCTAATGTTCTATAACCACCACGCATTGTGTTGCCGGATAGAGGAGCACCGGGTACCACACTAGTCTGTTCAGCCGCGGCAATAGTTCTGCACATGGCCAAGGAACTTTGTCACCTGTTCTCCTCTCTAGAGACTGTCCGCTGTATCTGCTTTATGCCATACACCCAACGAACTGATACCAGGTGGTAAGACAGAAAGGTAGCTACTACAACCAACTCTAAAGGGAGGTGCAAATCAGTTCCAGCTGAGCTTTGCAGTGTAATTCCATGGGAATAAGCTCAAGCTGTTCAACAGCTAGAGAAGCCTCTCCTCCCAGCTCCCACCCAACTAGACCGCCGGCCAACCTCACCCAAAAGGTAACAGACATCCACCAGGGATGGGTACAGAGCTGTCAAACTCCAAGCACACCCATCAGTAATTCCAGTTATATGAAAATAAATATGCGTAAATAGTGAGCGATAAAATTTCTCCCCAAAATATAGATATAATCACAAAATTGAATAGGCATTCACAACACACATGAATAAAATAATAAAATATGTGCACGTGGGTGAACCAGAAATAATATTTCAACATAGTAATAATAATCACCGGGAAATTTTAAAAACATAAAATACAACCATACATTCCTTACTTACTACTCGCTAGGAAACGTACAGTTGCATGTTTAGCTTCTTGAAACTCGATGGTGGATTGTTTCTTTCCAGTAACACACCTGATTGATTGAATTACTATTTATTTTCTCAATCATAAAAGCGCCTAAATTTGATGTTGAAAGAGGTGATCTAAATTCCGTTTGATTGGGGCAGACACTGCTAAAAATTCTCTCTGCTAAAGAATTGCTAGGTTGGCATTCCAACCAGTTTTATTTTTGTAATTGCCAAGTTAATTTTGTTGGAATTGTGTTTATTTTATAATAATAACAATAATAATAAAAAAAACAGTGATGGGTTGGGTGGTTTATTTTTACATCTTTGGTGAGACTGCAATGTTTTTACGTTCTTACGAGTGTGTGCCATTTTGAGTTCCATATTGTTTGTTGGAGCAATGGAAAATTTTGCTTGTATGGAAATAACACTTAAATTATTGTAACTTTGAAAACTTTAACTTCAATGATAAAACACAACGCAGTACATACATCACTGCTCGTATTCGTATAGATGCAGCTCGCTTTCTCTCTTTATAACTCGAATTTGCGATATAGACAAAAACAAATATTATTCACGCACTATAAGTGTGTTGAAAGTGTAGTTTTTTCAGGCCATGTGCTTTTCAAAAAACTATAGTAACGGTTTACAAATGTATTATTTACAAAACATGCAAACCTCCCAAACACGTGTTTTTCAATGGAGTAATCCTTGAAAGTTTACTTCACTAAAATCACGTCTGTTCATCACGAGCATTAAATAATTTATTTTCATAATCATTTTTTAAAACCAACACTACGCACATTTCTTGAAACCAACAAACTGAAACTGTATAATGCATGATGACCACAGAGTAAATACACAATGGTGACACCGCATCACTACCGACAACTGACAATAGTGCTGTTTTCTCTTTCCAGTGTTGACATAATTTTTTACTGCTCGTGATACCGAATTTATCGCGTTGTTTGCAAAGAATACCGAAATTGTTGACTTGCGTGCAAGTTTCTAGTAAAAGTACGATATTTACTGTATAGAAGACAATACACTGTAAAAAAACACACACACACACACACTCACACATATATTGCGCTGTTTGCAGAGATTATCAAAATTGTTGAATCTCATGATGCAAGATTCTGGTAAGAGTACGATATTTACCATACAGCAGACAATTCATCATACAATAAATATATACAAACTAAAAAAAAATAAGAAAAAATTTATACGGAATTGGCAATCAATCAATTTCCGTAATAAACAAGCAAGCCTCCGTAATTCCGTAACTGGATGTTAAAATCAGTAATAATTACGGAAAATCCGTAGTATTTGGTAACTCGCCAGTACCAATGGGACTCGCCAATCCCTGGTTTCAGTGCAACCAGGCAAGCAGTTCTCCACGGGCTCAACAAAGTTCCAGTCACCAGCCACCACCCCAGCAGCAGCAGACCAAGGAGCTACTTGGGAGCCAGAATGCACATGTAAACTAGTGGCAGTTTGTTGACCCCTACGCCGGACAGTCTAAACAGCTACTACTACGCTCACTACTGACATCATACCTTGCCACCAGGCCACGCACCCAACTTTATGTACTGGTCGCATTCCTACCAGTCAATAGCAACGACCAAGTCAGCTCAAACATGTTACTGACCTGCAGGACAAAACTGTAATGGACCACAGTGACCCCTCTCATCCAAAGGCCATGGTGGGTTAGTCTTAATGTAAAAATTTGTTAAAATAAAGGAAAGATTCATTGTATTACACAGGTTTTTGTCAGGACCAAAACAGTTGTTCGTTATAATGAAATATTCATTAACGCGAAGTTCGTTAAAGTGGTGCTTTACTGTAAATGGTTCAATTTCTAGTTGCAACCGTTTAAAAACTTTTCGTATACATTTTGACGTTTAGTCCAGTCATAATTAATAAAAGCGAAGGTAACAAAATTGACATTTCTGTAATATCTATATTATTTACATTTTTTTATTGAATTCAACCCATAGGAAGTTCTAATTAAATAAGAGAATAAAGAATAACAAAGACAAGGAAACTAGGATCAATTTAAAAGCTATCCCTCGATTTAGACTTTCCCACTTTTTTTCTTTACTTTGTCCTCTTTAAAACTGTTTTCCTACTGTATAGCAGGAGGGAGAAACAGTAAGTGTGAGGGGAGGAGGAAGAGGGAAAAAGGGCATAGAGCGAAGGAAAAAAAAAGGAGAAGGGGGTGGAGTGGGTAGGATAATTCTCTGCACCTTGAATTTCAGTCACTTCAGACCACATTTACACCACATTGAAAGTTTATACTTTTTTGCTTTTTTAAGATAGTAACTGTTTGTAGTATGTCCCCTTGCTGCCCAATAAGGCAAAAATAATTTAAAGTAAAAAAAAGAGAGAAAAAAAAAATACATTTAAGGGTTTGCATAGGATGGGATTGAGACAGTTTGAAGTTTCTGGAGAGTCGAGTGTTGTTCATGCTGTTCTTCGGAATATTAACAACTGCTCCATTAAAATGCTTGGGTATAATTCCCACAGTCCTGAGGTGTTCTTACAAACTGTACAAATACCATCCTCACCTGACTTGGTGCAGCACTTCCAATTGGTGTTGGGTTCATTGCAGTATCAGCAGGGCACAAGAATACTTCTATTTCACCTTGTTCACTTTTCATGAACATCTGGAGACCCTGAAAATAATAAGACTTATGGCTTGAACACTCACTTGTGAGGTCTAAGTTTTCAAATCTGGAAAACAAAATCATAATTTCAGAAATGAGACAAATACGGTTAAATCACACTTTTCTGAAACACTACAAAAGATTTACTTTTGGTTACAGACTACGCATCCTTCCGCTAAATGTAAACATGAACACTGCCATGTGACTTCTACGTTCTAACTGTCAAATACGTTTTTTACTGTTTACAGCTGTTCAAAGAATTTTGTCACATTTAAAAAACCATTTCGATTGAATGTTCATAATTTAGGCCTATAACTAAATTTAGGTCAGCGTTATTACGTTTTTTAAATGTTCGCACAGCTGATAGTTCTTATGGTTATTATTTTACACTGTTAAAATATTTGTGTTATAGATGATCTTGCACATTACCATAGCAGTCTTTAGTGGAAGGCCGCGGCCTTCGAAGTGGCAACCCTGTGAACCCCCCTTCCACAAGGGTCAGGTTACTAGCGCTTGCGCTTTGCGCTGCCTTATGCCTATGGTTCTCTTTTAGCCATTCCGCACAGCTGTAGCACAGTATATTGTTCTGATTACAATGCAAGTAATATTTTTGTTTTGAGAAATCATGAGCTTGCCTTGAGAAAAATACGTTTACAGATCTGCAATAAAAAAAATATATATTAAGTACCAGTGTATCACCATTTCAGTATTGGAGTGCATTTGTGAACCAGTGAGAAATTTGCTTTAAAACATGTTTACGTTATCTCTGCACATACATACGTTGATAAATAAATAAAACGCAGCATTTTCCAAAATTTGAAAATGCTGAAATATATTGAAACTTTAAAAAACAGTCTTTATATGTGAAGATAGTACACAAGTTCAAACGGTAATTTAAATAACACTATCAATACATTTCTTTGAAAGATATAATAAATGTATTATTAAAAAGTACAAATGAAAAATTTAAATACACAATATTTTCTTTAACTAGGCCTCTACATATTAAAAAACAAACTACAATTTAAAAATACATTAAATTAATTAACACATTATAAATCTTATTCACAATGCACATTTCTTACATATTTACAGGTTTGCAAAACTGAACTATCAATAAATTATATTAATCATGCAATGCAGTTTGAAAGTTACACTTGCAAGGATACACAACCAAAGCTATGAATGAATAATAGGGGTGGGACAGTACCAGGTTTTCGATACTCGATACTCAATACAGAAAAAACACTCAAGATATTACTCCAGATGATGGAAACAAATTTGAAATTTTATATAACTTAGCAGTAAGCCCGTCAAGTGGTAAAATATAAATATTTATATGAAACCAAAAAAGCACATCAGGCATGTAAATTTTTGAACTAAGAAACCTTAATAATTTTTATTTGGAAAAACAAGCATTAAACATTTTTCTGGTTTAAGTCAGATAGAGGAAATGTGGGAATTGTTTATTGCCAGATAAAAAATAATAGCAATCCTTCCGCTACTACAAGCAAGATAAACTTATTATTCTGTGTTATGCATTGGTAATTTTCACAGATTGTGTACACACAAAACACACACACTAAATATGAAATACCGGTTGTAAATACAAATGGCACATAGGGAAAAAAATGTAGTACTTGCATTCAGAATATTGAACATAAATCTAGACAATTCTAGAAACGTAGCATGGCCAAGCCACAATGTATCCATCTGGCACAGCTCCTCCGTCGACTATTAAAACAATGAGTGTAAACAAATGCTATGATCAATATAGGTTACCATTCCAACTTACCTTGTTTTTGTTATGGTAAAGTCATACTGCTGGGGATCCATTAATTTTATTGTAAGTGGATTGGATGGGGTTGGGAGATACTTTAGTTTAACATATTTAATGAGACAGAGTTTTTCTGCACCTCTGCTTTAGAGACCGTGGTCGTGTCCAAATAGGCAGATTTTGATGACAAAATGATCACGCGACCCAATTTTGTATACTAAAATGATGACGTATTTGATAATGTGGTAGTTCGTATTTTGAATATAGCGGTTGTTAGCAAAAATACAAAATTACGTCAGCATTATATTTGATTTTTTTTTAAACGCATGCAAATAGGTAAGTAAAATTACGTTTAAAACCAACAACACTACATGAAATACAGTAGCAATGATTTAAAAAGAAAGTCAGTCATGTGCTTTGTGTGTGTACACACACACACACACATGTGTGTACATACACACATATATATATATATACACACACACTGCAAATAAAAGTTTTTTAAAGTTGTTTTGCATAATTTATTATTTTCTATTTTTTAACATATTCGTAGTATCCCAGTGATGATCGCAGAAATATTAAGTCTGTTTTAAGTATTAAATTTAGATTAAAATATTGTGCACCATTAATGTAATATGTTGCAGCGACTGCTAAACACCTGACTGTCGAGAACGTCCGAATTGATACCTACCAAATAACGAATTTGCAAAATAACTAAATAACAAAATTTGTCAATTCTGACATGGCATGCATCATCTTTAATTACATATTGTTTTAGTGAACGAGTCGAAAATTTGTTCGTATGAAAGAAACATTCAAATTATTATATAACCTGTCAAGTTTTAAACCTCACCGAAAGAAAATGTGATAAATATGTAGTTCGTACGTTAATTAGAATATTAAACACATTCGGGACATAAATTTTTTTTTGGAAAAGTTTGTTTCCTATACAATACAAGTGTTATTTTTACACTGCAAAACAAGTTGAAGTGATGGTTTTTTAGGCCAGTACATTTAAAACATTCTAGTAACCATTTCAAAATATGTTATTTACAATACACACTGACTTACTGTTCGTAATTTCTATTTACAACTCCTGATTACATGTTGTGCTATTGCAATCCTTACGACACATTTCTCTGCCATCGATACAAAATAATTAGCTGAATCACTAAACAAACACAACACTTCACGGGCTTTCCGAAACTAGTAAATTGCAGAAAACAAAATAAACGGTGCCGCTTCGTGACAATAGGGAAAATGACGGACCAAGCATGTGTTGATAAAAAATATCTAATAAAAGTATCAATTTGCACATTGTGATACTCAATACTTTCGATACTGCCAGTATTGAGGGGTATCGAGGTATCAAAGTAACAAATGGCCCATCTCAAATGAATAGTCAATTTCCTTTTATTATTTGTACACATAAAACAATCTGTTCTCTTTTTGCTATAATGTTTGTCCTCACAATAACTATTTCAATCTACTATCTGTTCCTGTTTTCCCCAGACTGAAAAATGTTGGAATTCATTAAATACGCTCCAGTCCAAGTGAACAGATAATCTGCTTAAACTGTGAACAACACAACTTTGATGAGAGCAAGACAGAAATAATGATTCAAAAGAATAGGAAACAAGGGTCTGTACTATTCCAACAACATGTTTTCCTACACCTAACACAACATCTGATGGTACACTGAGACCACATCTATTGATCTTTTGAAAATACTGATCTGAACAGCCTTCATTATTAACAAGGACAGATGAACAGTCTTTGCATTGTTCTTTAAAAGACAACTTAAAAAAATATGTAACCACAAATATACAAAAATTCACTCTCCTCTAACTTTACATTTTCTAAATAGTTTTGTTCAAGTAAGGCACAATATTGATCATGTATGACAATATTGTTATTGGCTGTGAACTCATTGGTTTCTAATATTTCATGAGAGACAGGTACTTCTCCGTACCTCGCTGACTTTAAACCTAGAACACTATTTACTCAATTTTTTTCCGAGCTTCAAATGCTTGCATAACTGAAATAGTATAGTTTCCGCCAGCTAGTTGGTGATACTGACCAAACCTTGACACTAAATGATCTGTTTGAAACTTTTCTGTAATGACATACAAAAATTTTATATTCTGTAGAATATACTTTACGATTTCTGTAAGAACATACGTACAGTGGGTATCAGCCGTTAAACATGTTTTCATTGCTTTCCTGTTGCACCTTCTATTTATTGAGCCATTACAAAATATCGTCCAAAAAAATTATTATCTTCTCCAACAAAGTTTAGAAACGTTTTACATGACTGTTTCTTTTTAGTACGTTTGTTAGCAGTCGTTTCATATTAACTATAAACCACCATATCCAAACTATTTTAACAAAAAAACTAGTCACCAAGTGACCATGTTTTTCTAAGGAAGAAACACTAGTTTCATTAAAAAATATTAACTAGGCTTACTTTCTGCCTTCCCAAATTAATCGGAAACAGAATTTTGTAGCTGACTTCACAAGCATATCATATTCACACTTAAATACATTTCCAATCTCTGAAAACTTAGCCTGCGCCACCTTGTTAAATTCTACATTTTCAGTGCGTATGCAGGTATTTTTTTACAACTTTTGAGATCATTCCAAAGTGGAATTACAAATATTTTCGCACTGCCTAAGTTTTAACCAGCTATTTCATATATTCTTGAACACATGCACGTTATCGTACTTTAATATTGAAAAAATATTTTGACGAGTTTTTCGTAAAATCACTAAACACTACACAATTTATTCTATTGTTATCACTAACAACACACAGCAATTTCAAACCACAGCTTATAACCTGCTTGATTACATTTCTTGTTGTCTCAGCTAACTACAATCCATTTAATTGTTTAACAGGAAAAAGTCTACTTACTTCTTTGAAACTTCCAAAACAAGAACTGACAAGAAAAGCAACAAACTGTTTTAGCAACGTTGTCTAGTTTGTTTGCAGCTATACCAAGGAGCTCACAATTTTTAAATTCTATACCTTGCTCAACATGGATCTCGTCAATTTGAACTCAATTTTTTTTTTGCCCGTCAGTGTTTTTAATGTATACTTACAGAAATTACTACTTTCATTATCTACTTTAGGTGAAATTTTAAAAGAGACTGTTAGTTTCTGCAAAAGCTGGTATGTAGAAACAATAAAATATGGTTTATCTAATTGCATGGTAGCACTTAACAGACTGCATGTAAATTATAAAAGCATTTAATATTGATTCTATGCTATACTTAGGTTTCTTCATGAAAAGAAGTGAAAACTGATCTTTAATGTAGCATAACATCTTCAACACGTATGTATCTTTAACCATTTCAGTTTCATCATGTTCAATAACATTTATCAGGTTTTCGACAACTGCAGTAATGTGGTGTATTAATTTTTTTTTTGCAATTATTCATTTTCTCAACGTTATCACAAAATTCAATTACATCCTTCAGCTGACGCCACTTGCTAATAAACGAATTCTGGAAAACTAGTTTCCTGCTTTTATTCACAATGCAAGTTTCAGGAACAACCCCCATCTACATGAACTTCCTGTCTTCTAGTATTGTTCTCTTCTTCCGCTCATTTTTCATTTTGTTTCCTCTTTCTTCCGCTTTTCTGCAATTTCTTCCCTTCTTTCTTCTGGTGATTTGTGTTTGACAGGGCAGTTTCGATTTAAATATGCTGGGAAGTTTGGAAATATACGCAGAACTGCACTATTTTTTAAAATTGTCTTTTCCCTTCCACATTCACACCAATTTCCACCTTTGTCTTTGTATTTTTCCACAAAATCTATATCACTATGGTGAAAATGTTTGATACATACCAATGAATTGCTGTCAGGGGTCCAGTCTTTCCACGGGATGGCAGGAATCCATTCTGTGCACCGGTCTGGTTCGTTAGGTATTATAAAACACTGCACATAACCTACTAGTTTAATGGTTGTTTTATAGTTACTTTTGCACCCGGGCACAACACAAGTATTTGGCATTTTCGCCAATGCCTCACATTCCTCATCACAATTTAAATTGTACGCAAACAAACTAACAGCTGCGCATCTGTCGCTATTAAGCTCCATGTTGCGGAAGTCTTTCACTAAAGACTGCTATGACATTACACATAATAAACATCAATATTTTGCTACGACTGAGTTTAACCCTGTTACCAATGTAGAGGAAAGAACTGTAGTAGTTAACCTCTTGTTAATGATATTTGTTCTATAATTTCGTTAAAAGGACGACTTCAGTTGGAATAAAACTTAAAGTGAAGGATAAACCACATCAATGAAAAAGACAGTAAATTCAAGCACACAACTCATGCCACTTACATTTTGTAAGTAGCAGCGACAAACTTTAAAGATAGTGTTGAACATGCACACAAATTAGACTGCGAAACTAGGTGTGGCAGAATTGTTTAAGAACCATAACTGCTGGCCATAAGCACTCTCCTCAGGGAACTTGCCTCCCTCCATAGTCCTCCTTCGATTCTCTCTCCTGTACCCTCCATCCATTCCCCGCCAGGTTTGGTCTTTTAAGCTCCTACATTTCCCCGCACTTCCTTCTTTACCTGCTTCAGCCTCTGACTCTGTGGTCTTTCCAGTCTGATCATCAAACACTATGCTGCTGTCATCGGGAACACCTCTACGAGAAAATTGTCTACACTTCAAGTGATGATGACCTGGGTGACTTTTACCTGCTGGCACTGGGCCGACGTATAGGGCAACACCGATCGTTAGCTGCAAACAGATTCAGCTGGCGCTGCATTACGATGGTGAGTCATGTCGACCAGTAGGGGCATTTTGAGAAAGTTAAAATCTAAGTTGTAGTTTTCGTGACATAATATTCTGGGGTTATGCACTGGTAGCCTTTTCCGCACGACTCATGGTCATGAAGTTTTGTTTGCAACCCTCTGTTAATACAATTGTGTGCTGGGTTATTTCACTTACAGCCCGCAGTTAATCTGGCCAACATGATTTTGTTATTTTGTCAGCACTGTTTCAGGTAATGATAGTTCTTAAGTTTCTTTGCTAGACTCCAATGAGTGCTGAATTATGCCCGAAGAAGTTCAGAGTTGGGAGAATGCAGCTATGAAAGGGTAAAGAGTGTTGCCCGCACCTACTAGCCTGGAATTTTGGGGAAGAATCCTTTTGTGTTGAGTTGCATTGAAGGAAGAACAAGCTAAAATTCTTAAACCTTCAATATGTATAATTTGGTTTGCTGCGGTTTGTCCGCCTTGTTTAATGAACTTTGTCAATATATCATTAAGGAAGCGCAGTAATTTTACCGCTGGCCAGATTGCGGTTTTGTTACTGATCAATTTGTTGTAGTAGGCTGACAATAGAATACTTAATACTGCATTTGACACATTTGCTAGTACTGAGGCTGCACGACATGCCGCCGTGACAATATGATAGCAAGACCATCGACGGTGACCAATTTAATATTTTCGGCACAGTACAATTTTGAGAATCATCATTTGCAGTCAACGTGCATAATACACTATTACTTTGCCAATTTAAAACACGCACTTAAATGTAAACTGAAGAGCGGATATTCGATGCAGAAAGTCATGACTACATACACTTAAAAAAAATCTGCACTGGTCCACTTCCAGACTGACACTGGCTTACTAGTAGTAGCAGTTCCTGCCCTAACCTGCTCAGATGAGCGTACAGGCATGCTCAAAATGAGTACACAATGATAAATAAGAACTTTTTAAAATTATATAGCAACGTGTAAGCAATTAGAGACCCATTTATGCTAAATATGTGACAATTAACTAGGTAGCACAATAATGATGATCTATTTATTTAACTTGATCACTACAATTTAATTTTTTTGCATCTTTGGTCAGCTACAGAAAATAACCAAAAAAATTTTAATGGTGTGTTAACGGTCACAATGGAAATGTTTTGCCAAATTTTCAGCATTTTTGCAATTGCCCTTCTTGTATAGCTCCTCAAAAATGGATTTTTCCCCAAAAATAACCAACTTTAATTTTATCACCCAGAAGTGATTAAGTAAAATCTTTTGACAATATATCATAGCAAAGTACTCCATGTATATTCCATTCTCCATTGGAAGCAACTTTCTTAGAGCTCTGCTAAATATCTACTTGCAGACCAGTTTTGTATCCATCCACCAAATGTAAACAATCTTTGCCATGTGACTGCCATGTAGCATATGTCAAAATCAATGTTTACATGCCATTATGTGTGCATGTGTTCGTATACTTTCGCCACACCTAAACATAAACATTGAAATGAGACTTCTACTTTTATACTGTCAAATGCGTTGTTTACTGTTTACAGATTTTCAAAGAATCCTGTCATATACCGAAAACCATTCCGTACGAATATTCACAGCTTAGGGATGTAACATTATTTAGGTCAGCTTTATGACGTTTTAAAAATGCCCAAATTGATGACAGTTCTTACGGTTATTTTACACTAACATTTTCGTTCCCCACGACATAGCACAATACATGCAATGTACGTTAGTATTTTACAGCGACTGTGTTTAACACTTCAGGCCGGCTAACAGCCAGCTGCGCTAGAGCCCATGACGGCGCTCACCACGCACGCGTCACGCTCATGCACAGAGGCCAATAAATTTGAACTTTCGTATAAATATTATTTTCAGTGTAAAATGTGTTCTATTGTATTTGCAGTGCTTAATATGTCTTAAAATATGTTCAAGTGTTTGCTACTATATTTAAATTGTTTGATTATAAAATTCAAAGTGCCTGCGGCGGTGAGATGAACACTTAATATTCCGGCATGAACGCAATTATAAAGAGATACTAAATTAATATGAAAAACCATAAGAATATTATAAAAATGTAAAACAATACTTAATTAAATATGTGCCATTTTATTTTCAATAACTAAATACTATACTAGGCGTGCATAGCACTTCCGCTTATGTAAACCCTGTCGGCAGCAATGGTAGGTCGTGCGACGTTTGTCTGTGGACAGTCTGTCAAGGAGATCTGGCGAGGTAGACACTGTCACATACGCACTACAACTTTTGTCCACTGATTTAGGTTTCCATAGTCAATTTAGTTTACAGGTTAACCTTTCTTGCGTATGTTTTTGCCAGACATTTTCACCAGCATTATCTTCCGATTTATTAATGTCTTGCGCCCTTGTGGCATTTTTAACTTAATCGAGGAGGAGGAGAAAGATGTTGGAGAGGTCACGCAACCTGCAAACTTTAATCAGGTGCCATTCGCCTATGTTTATGGTGTTTCATTGTAACTTCTGCATTATTGCTAGACGCAATTTTAAGAGCTTGATTTTCATGCATGACTTTGAGGGTAATTTTTTGTGTTTGAATATTTTACGGCAACATCATGTATAACCACATGGCCGATCGATGCCTAGACTTTGTACATGCCATTGTTGCATTTGAGAGCTTATTTATGTAACATTGTAACTGCAATAATTTATTTCAGGGTTAGAGGTCAATTTTATTAAGGTTCAATGCATTTTTCACCTAAATTGATGCTTTTTGTACTTGACCACGCGGTCACAGTAATATTTGATTTTACCGCCATCAGCCATGTTACATGCCTGTAACCACTGCAATCGTAAAGAGAATAATTCTCAGCAAGAATAATAATTTGTCTGACTTTAATTTGCCGTTTCCACGCAGAAATATTGCAATTTCAACTGCACCACCAGGTCCGCTACAAACCTCGTCCAGTGGCATTCGCGCCATCTAAACTTGTTTTCGTTTATTGTGAATATTCATCTTGTGTCCCTCCCATCTTGTTTCGTGTATCATTCAAGGGTTTATGTAATTTTGTAATTAGTGTAAGGTGCAATTATTCCAGTCCTAGCCGGCTATATGTATAGGGCGTAACCACACTACCCACATGCTGGAGGGCGAGCCCTGGCGAGTTTGTGTTAGTAATGCTGAGTAATCACACATGTTAATATGTATCAAGGGTTTCATTAGTAATTCACAGTGTCCTGTCTTCAGGGAAAAACTGTCAGTCCACCCTAATGGCCGTCGGCCCTCTTCCCTTGAAAAGGCTGTGCTTACACGCACCCCGGTGAGATCATCTATCTAGGCGTGTGCTAGAGTAATTATGGACTGGGGAGCATCCAAGTAGAATCGGCTAGTCATGACTGAGATATTCATACTTTCACTGCCACTTGATATGTATTAATAATAACAATAAAAGCAAGTCTACAGTGAAATTATATCTTTCATTCAGTACTTTATTAAGTGTTTATTTCCAGTGATGTTTAGCAAAAAGTTTAGTATTTCCTACCTATTTGTAAGTATGCAAGGGTGAGATGGACACACAGACCCACAACATACCCGAGAATCCTGAGTCTCAATAGTGTGGTGATTGGGAAGCACCGCTGGCGACCAAATTACCAGTAAGTATTTGTGTCATCGTTCATCTCGTGTCTCACCCGGCAGCGTCACACTGTTAACTGCGAGGTAAAGTGCTGTACTAATAATTACACTTTTGTTATTGACATGTGTTGGGTTACTTCTAAAAAGGACTGCCTCAGTTGGAATAAATATTAAAATGAACGAACAACTAGTCAAACGAAAAAGGCACATTAAATTGAAGCACGCAACTCGTGTTGCTCATTTTTGTCACACACACTTAAAAGATAGCGGTGAACGTGCACACAAATAAGCCTACAGTAACTATTTTTCCGCTCATATTTCTATGTATTGCTACTTACTGTTTATTAGGTTTATTGAAATATTTATCAAGCTGGGCTTAGTATTTATCTTCTGGGATTGTGGCAAATTACGTTACACGACTGTGTTACAAACCACTTAGGGCAAAGGTACAATGTTGTGATAAATAAACAGAAGTGGATGAAAATAATTAACTTCGTAATAAAAACAGTTCCCAGTTAAAACCTATAAATAGTGCTAATAAAATATTTGAAATCACACACACAGGGCCAGCGTATCGTCCATGATGCACAAAGCAAGCCATTTCACAGACGCAATGATTAATGAAACGCACGTAACAATATATTTATTACTGCAGTGGAAACTCAGATTTATCACAACTTCGTAACTTGCCTAGGTTGGTTTAAAAAACATAACATCTAAAAAAGGTGATGTGGTGATTTAAAGAATTATTTGGAGTAAGAATAATTTAAGCTTCGATTGGCAAAAAGCAAAATACCATGTCATGGCTCACCATGTCTGTCAACTTCACTTGGTAACTGCCCCGCCATCATATATAAATATATTAAAATAAGTAAACATTAAAATATCTTTTCAGTTGTAAATTACAAATTAAAAAATCATTATATTACTGTAATAAGTATGAAATATGCTACAACTGAAAACAAGTATAATGTTTTTGCTTACTAGCGAAGTGAAACTTCCCAGGCGTGAAAGAAAGAAAGAGAGCCATATTCGCCTCGCCCAGCTGACAGTTGTTTCCAGTTACTTTCTCACTTGAGAAACAACACCGTACTATTACGACCTACTCACAATATTTTCCGGTTATTTTAAACTGTAAAAATGAGATATGTTGCCATCGGGGATACCTAAATATTTCAGTAGGCAACGTTTAATTTACAAATAGTATACTGAAAAACTGGGTTAAAATAATATATTTACTGTGAACTATTTCTCACTGGTCGTTGCCAACACGTCACTGCTCTCTTGCTGTTGTTAATTCATATTTAAAAAGAAATAAATATTACAAGTTACAGAAGATGTTAAGGCAAAGTTTCATTTATTTAATAATACAATACTCTAAAACCAACCACAGTGTTATAGTGTTATTTATTTGTGGAATACAGGTTATTGAGGGAGGGGGGGGGGGGGGGGGGGGGTGTTCACATTTTATGCCTAGTGTGTTTTTTCAAAGGTTGATTTTCATACGTCGCTTCCAATCGGGAATGGACTAGAGACTTACATGCCTTAAGATTTCATTGTTTTTTTTTAATTTGGAAAGAACCTAGGAGGTAAAAAAAAATAAGTTTCAAGGTCAACTTTCATGTCGATGTAGAAGAAATATAAAATAACATTCTGTTTATTTTATTAACATTCTTAATGGCCCTCAGTCTCCTCTTTGCAATGACATCACATATGAGTTTGTAGATTTTATAGTTCAGATATTAAACAAAAAGTAATCTCAATAAAGTCTATTTTGCTATGCGATGGTGGCCATATTGGTCTGTAAAAGCAATATGGTGGCAGATTCAACTATCTATTCAACTCTCTGTTTTGTGAATTGTATTGCAAAGTGTTCCATTATGCACATACATAGCTATTAGTCTGATTCATGTGACCTTGTTCCAAACTTTTACTCCACCCCTGTTCGCTACCCGGGTGACAAGGAGACACTGCCTCATGCCTGTTTGACGAGTGCTCTGGTGCAGTTTATTCCGTTGTGACAAGGAAAGACAGCTTTACGCCTGTGCGGTGCCCATAGTTCACTCCCCGCCGTGACAAGAAGCGGCATGTTTAGTGGCAGCACTGATTGTCCCCGCAGTGACAAGAAGCGGCTTGGTTAGCACCAGCACCGGTCATTCTTCGCTTTGACAAGCAGTGCTTGCCTGGCACCTGTGACATTTGTTTGTTTGCCATTAACAAGATTTGCCTTACACATGCGCCGTACTTTGTGACGAGGAGTGAGTGTTGCAGAGTTCAATTTTAACGCCTGTCTGCCTGCCCGGGGCAGGTAAAATCACGTCAGGGCAGGCAGAAAACATAGTCACCTGTCCACCAGACAGTTTTATAATGAGGCACTCATAGGCAGTTTTCTAAATCTGAGCCAATGATAGTTACTCAAGGTAGTAAAAGGGAAGATAGGAGATGCTACCCTGCCTTTGAGATAACCATAAACGGGAAGCGGGGAGGGAGAGAAAGAGATAAATATGCCATTCCCAACCCACTGTCATCAGCGTCCCAAAATACTTTTAGTGCTAGTAGAAGTCCTTCAGTCTATTATACTCATATGTCCATTGTATCGTAACAGATATAGGTTGTATTGGCAAGGAAATATCGGTTCATAACAGTATCCATAAAAATCTGTATCAGTTCAGCATTACAGTTTTCGGCACCATGAAGGTAAGCAGCTGATAGGTGTTCCTTTGTGAACTTCTAAGAAAACTGCTATAATTACCATCACCGAAAATTTGAAATCTTGCCTTGGAGACAAGCAAAGTTAAATTTGTGAATTACCGGATTCATCAAATTTGTGTGGTTTTAAAAAGTGGCCTGCAAACAATGAAACCTAGTTTGGTGATAGTTCTATTAGTAGGTTGATACACTTTTTTCCCCCATGTCTTGTAAACAATGGGGTAAAGTGTGAGATGATTGAGTTAGAATGGACAGGTCTAAAAAGAGTGTTATCAGCAGTATATTCCTGTCTGTAAAGCCATCTGGGCTGACATGAACCAAAAATATCACAGTGACTAACCAAATGTATTGTCACTCATAGATCTTGTGCTGTCCCTGCCTGCTCACACAGCAGATTGTGGAGGATTTTTGCTAATGTGAAGTTTATCAAGACAGAATGACGAAACCGTTTACATTTTACACTGTCTTCACTTATGCATGTACAGTTGCAGTCAAGTTGTGAAAGTGAGTTTGATCCTGGGCCAGCAATCAATATCTGGTATCAAAACGCTCAGAGAAAGTGTTGACCTTTTTGTCTACCATACAGAATATGTGAGAAGAGACAGAATAAGTGCAGTGAATCTGACAGAGTTACGAAAAAGTGATTATTAAGTAATTGTGATTGAAATAAAGAAAATTTTAAAATTATTTGTACAAAAAAACTAATATATTGACGCGTGCCAGGTTAAGTCTGACTGACACGTATGCTGAGGATTTTTCGGCTCGACCAAAAGTGGGGTGGTTAACTCTGGATAGATGGTGCAAAGCGAGGGGTGTTGTCTATTGCTTACTTATACTGTCGTCTTGGGTGTTGTGGTTGACGTGGGTTTCACCCAGAAGTGGGTGGCGAGTTCCGTCTACTCCGAAGCAGCGATTCCAGTTGTAGGCTTCATGGCTCCAGTACTTCGGGTTTGCACAGCCTATTTGTCTCCGTATGGTTTAGCAATCGTCTTACCACCGGGTGGCACGAGGGGTGAATGCGAAAGCAAGGCGACATGAAGATTACGTTACCGAAGCAGGCACTGCTTGATGCCTAAGTTGGACTGCACGGTCCCGTTCCGCCTGTCCTGTATGGGAGGTGGTAATACCATCCACAGTTTGAGAGCAATGTGATCTAAGCATTGTTCTCTATGTCTTTGCAACTCCTTACATTGTAAGGCATAGAGCACAATGGTCTGAAAGCCTACGCAATACACTTAGACAGGAACAGTAATTACAGTGTAACCAAATAGTGACTTGCCAGCATGAGCTCTATAAGTCCTCACTGATCCCCCACGCATGCCGGCTGATCAGGGACATGAAGCAGTGTGGGCCACCCAGCCACTACTGGTTGTGCGTTTGCATCGGGTCGAGTGGCAAACCTCACGGTAATGTCACTCCAGCACTAACTTAGTGTTCAAAGTGAGAGATAACCTGAGCTTGTTGCCACTCCCTGTATGAAGGTGTTTCTAGTGGTTGGGACGTCGCTGTTTCTCCCCACCAGCACTAACTTAGTGCTCGGGGATTGGGAAGAAACAGGTACCTGTCTAATGTGGATGTCACTAATCTCTGGGTTTGTGTTGGCAGTGTACGTCCTACTCTGTCCCTGACCATTAACACAGACAAGTACCCTGTACATGAAAAGCAGAATGGTAGTGAACAATGGGTGTTTACTGGAGACTTAATAAACACGTGACCCGTGCTACATCCTACCAATCCGTGGAGAGCTAAAAATAAATCCAGCTCCAGGTGTAGGCGACATGGTTATATGCAAAAAGAGGAGCAGCTAGTTCTAGATGAATACAAAATTATTTAAAGCTAAAATGAGCTAAGAAAAAGGTGCCTGGAAGATACAAACTGAAGTTAAATATGCGTGTACGTGTTCAATAGATGTCAATGCGTGGTAAGTAGCTACTGGGGGCATACATGAAACTTACAAGATTCCCGGAAGACTCAGAACTGTCTTAGTACTTTGGAATGTCACAAGAGAGTTTGCAAAAGAATGACTGTCCGAGCACGGCAGCATCCGGACATATAGGTGAAGCTTGTAGGCTGCCGACGCAGATTGCGGGGAGGATGAGTCTCCTGCCCTAGTTGGTGTGGGAATGAAAAACTCGGGTCAGCGTTTCTACTTCGTGTTGCCTCGGCGATGCTCAGCCTTGCCCGCTGGTGGGCGGCCTGTAAGCTCTCAGCGCAGTGTGTGTGGCTGATGGCTTGCATAACCTACAGGCGAAGAGAATCCACTCGTAGGTTCCCGTTGCCTGGTAGAGTAGGCAGCCCAGAATTCATATGGAAAATTCTCTACGTCTGTAGAGGTTCGCTAGATCCTTAAAATCTAACCCTGTCAAGTTGTATACACGCCAAAAACCAAATCGTACAAAGGACTGCCATACAATTTTTCATGTAGGTGGTATTAACTTGGATATTAGTATATATTATTTATGCTTCAGCATCATAATGGCTTATGTTCCACAAATACTAATTTAAAAACATTTAAAAAATTGAATATTAGTAGGGTATAATGAGAGATTTTTTCCCCTAAATAATATTGATATTCACCATACCATTTACTACATTATTATGACAAATTCCTATTTAATTATTTGGTAGGATTGTTTCTGACAAATAATTAGGTATCATAGTATTCTTACACAGGTTAACGAATTCTACTGTTTAGTTATGCATATGATGATGTATCTCAGATGCTTATAAATTTATGAATGGAATAACAGTCACTGCTAAATATCATTGACAATTGTGTCACTTACGGCATCTCAGAGATGCTTACAATTTGTAAATGCCCCATCCCTACTTGCTACCTTCCCTTACACGCCTGACGAGAGGGGAAGTAGTTACATAGCAACTAGCGTGATGATCGAGCGTGATGTGATCTCTCTCGCCCCTCCTGTCTCTCATCCACGCACTAGTGCTGAGCCAATACAGATTTTTACAGATACCGGTACAAACAGATACATTCTGCGGATACAACCAATATCAGATACAGATACAATGGACATGACATGAGTACTGGAATGAAATACTTCCACTAGCACTAAAATATTTTGGGAATCTAATGAAAATTTGTGTTAAAGTGAGTCCCTCACAATATACTAATAGATGCTTTAAGTAAACATACTAAACATTAGGAAAATTCATTTCACATTAATTCTTCAAAATCCGAGATTAAAAGCAACACTCAAAATATACTTTAGTAATTTATTTTAAAATTTTGCTCAGGGCAATTTAAGCAATTTATGTTTTAAACAAATACAATTAAAAATAATAAATCTACAAGGTTGTGTATCACAGTTCTCATCATTATTTGACTGTTCATATTCAGAAAATTAAAAATTATTACTGTGTTTAGTTTTTAAATTCAGCACTCCCCTTATTTTACTGAGATAAAATTGAAGCACTGCCAGTTCCTAGGTTATGAACGTCACAATAATTACTTTTAAAAGATTTGAAATACTGATATGACAAATTGTAGCTGAGTGTAGCGCCTGCAAAGCTGCTAATTCGGAGACCTGCAATACCAGCTGTAGATAATTATCTCCTAAAAGGCCTGTCACAGCAGGTGGCCACAGTGGAGTGGGAGCAGCATTTCTCTCTCTCTTCCTCACTCTTTCCTCTATCTTCTTCTTGTAGATGATTATCTCCCAGCAGGGAGGCATATCCCTTCCTCTCTTTGCTGCCCCCGAAGTGATAATCTGTCTGTTTAGTACTCCGAAGCTACTGCAACTTACTGCCGACTAAAAACAGCAGCAGTTGAGCCCCCCTTACTCCAACATTCCCACCCTATCATCCTCTGGTTTAACGGCAAATATTGGGTCTCAATATCGCTAAAAAAATCGGTTCCAGTGGGCCAATATTACTAATATCAGCAGATATTTGACATTGGGTATCGGTACCAGCTCAGCAGTACCATGCATCTTCCTTTCTCCCCTTACATGCCAGACAAGAGAGCAAGCTGTTGTCTAGGAAAAGGAAATGCAAGTCTCCCCCCCCCCCCTTCCGCCTGCCGTGCGCACTTGCCTTCACATGCCTGCTGCAGAGGAAATAAAGTTTTGCAGGCAACCATAGAAATTTGATCATGATTACCTGTCGCTTAAAATAGTTGCACTTATCTCATGTATTTCAAAGCAAATAGTTTCGCCCGAAAATGTTATTCAATACATTTTAAGGAGGAAATATTATTTGCTAAGATGTTTTCTTTTGAGATTAAAAGTAGTTTTTCCCGTAAAGTTGATTTTTCATTGTATCTGGTATAAATCAACATGATTGTAAAATGTAACACAATCATTTAATACAAAGGACACCATCTTCGCGAATAAAATACATGCCTAGAAGCATATACTTGACCACTCTTGTTGCCAAAAACTGTTTGAACATTGAGCAACTTGTATTATCAAGCGTTAAAGTTCATTTTCAGTAACTTCCTGGGGGAAAACCAGAAGATTTACATTAATTAATTTCAATAGACCCGTCTTTCGAATAAAGTGATAACCTGTAAGGGCATATTCAACACCTTCAGTTATCTTAATAATGGTTAAACACCAAGCCCGAGTGCAGTGAACTTGCGACAGGGAAAATCAGAGTACGTGGTTTTGAACGATTAATTATTATAGACAGTGAAGAATAAATTACACATGCCTTATGTATTCATCTCTGTGACAAATTTACACGTGTTTTTGACAATGAACTACAATGAACTACTTTAAAACACAGACATTTGTCATGCACGCAAGGGGCCTCACAACATGTAGCAGCGTAGAGGGGGTATGGTTTCACTCCTCCTGCCACAGTGAACACACTGCCCGATAACCTTACGCTCTCTCAGCTGATTGTGTGTACATGGGACATTCAAAATTTGGGTTGCATTTAATGTCATATTATTTTTATTTTCAGTGTGTCTGGATGTTTTAGATCAGCTTAAATTTGGTGCCTGATCACAATTAATTATATAGGGTATTTGGGATTGATATACTTTATTTAAACAAGTTGAGGTGAAATGATTAACATTTTTATTTACATTAATACTTAATTTAAAAATTCCCAATTTTATTGTGTTTATTATCTAAAGTTTAGTTACAGATAATGAACAGCTCTTATTGTACTCAAAATAATGTCTAATAAAGGTCAGAAGTTGTATTTTATTTATGAACATGTCACAACCTTCTTCCCCTCATCATCTGAAATCCCACACGTACGAAAATTTTTTGATAGTCCGCTGAAAAATTATAGATAGGGAGTGGATTGATCAGTTTTAGCTTTCAGCTCAATGAAAGTTGAGAACTGACAGCACACAAAAAGTTGTCTACCAACCTGGCTTGGATGCGGGACCTGCAACGTTGCTTCTGGTGGTGCTTTGACTACCAAAATAGTCTGATTTTTGTACTCTTGAATGTTGCAAAGATCCTGGTACATGACATATGCATGCTGTTTATCTTCACTAAGCTGACGCAGGTTACACTCTGCAAAAAAAAAAACAATATTGGAGTTGAATGCTAAATGGATTATAGGAATTCCAACACAAATATCCAACCTTCATATTTAAAAAAATAAAGTTATACGACAATTACAATACGGAAATATAATATTCTCATTTTAAATTGTACATACAGAGTAATAAAAAAGGAAAATTACCCAACACGACTTTGTAAAAACAGCGCAGTTCTATGGAGACTGAAGCAAACTTTTGATATCAACGGTATAAAACATGCGACTAGTGTTTATACTGCTATCGCACATCTGCGGAAAACATCTTGATTAAGACATGTTGTTTATGTCATTGCCTCGTTATGCCATCGGGCTGAAGAATGGATTAGGTTTCTTAGTGAATTAACTGCCTTGTCTTGCCTAAGGCGTTCCGACTATAATGTGATTTTGTCATAAAATTTGCATACATATAGGTGCTACTGATTCTTCAGATCTTTACTTATTGGCCCGTAAACAAGAAATAGTATTTTATAACTTCAAAAAATATTGCAATTTTTCTCTGCAAAATGTAATTTAACTACTTTAATCCATAACAAACATTAATTTTAACTTCAAAGCACCATCAACATATCCAAAGTACCACACACTAAATCTTACGGTATTGAAATGTAAAATTCACGCACTATTAGTAAGCATTACAACATTTATTGTAAATTCCCCTTTGGCTTACTTCACATTTTATTATAGCTTAAAACACAAAGTTTTGACATACCGGTGAACGTTTTAGATAATTTTCAATTAATTACAATGTATTACCACTATGTGTTGGGACATTTGTAAACTGAGTGTACTGTCTTCCTGCTGTCTATCCATGGATTTTTGAATTGAAAGTGAAGGTTGCTGCCAACGCAAATGCTGTAAACCATTTTTCTGAACGGTAGTGCAGACACATCTTGCTTAAAGCTTTGAAATCTACAAAAATTTCCATTTTTTTTAACAGTGTAATAGATTTGCTGTGTTTATTAATTGGCTAGCTTAGCTTGCTTATGAAAATATAAACTTACAATGTTGCAGCATGAAGAAATTAGCACACATATATAAAGGAATGGCTTTCTTTTAATTCATAGAAGGAAGTATTAAGGTGTTTGCGAGCTCTGTGTAGCTTATTACATAGAAAATTCCCACAGTAGAAACCATGCCGTATCTCTCGTCTATTCCTTATGACGCGACGATATACTGAAGGCAACCACATTCGGGCATCAAACATGACACTCCGGTCATACCTTTGTTGCGTGCCAATGGATCGGTGGTCACAATTTGTCGTGAAATATGTTACCTGTTTAACATCTTTATTATGACGGGGAGAAAACAGATCCGTAGTCTAACCACTGATGACCAATATGAAGACCTTTGTAAGTGCAACCATGACAACTCAGGTTCCTTACCCTGTTAAAATATGATGGTACCATAGCTTACAAGCAAATTGCTACTCTGCAGAGTATTTACCATTACATTAATTTCTACCTTACTTCGACACTAAGCCATACACTTGATGCATGATGCATTCCTGCACATTGATGATGCGCACGCAATGACTTCGCCATATCTTGGAGCACAATACTCATATCAGGGCAAGCCAAGCATAACCGACAGTATTTGAAGCAGGACACGTGCCTTCAGGATACATTGGTGTGGTGAAAGCTACTAGACACGTGCGCCTAAATTGTACAGTTCACCCAGATTTGCCAAAAGGCAGTTGCGTCAACACCTCTCTTCCACGATTGTATCTACCAAATCACTGACACCCTGCAGCAAAGGTCGCGCCAGTTCGAAAATATGCCACTAGAGGGCAGCATGTATTCTACTGGAGCAGCTCAGTCTCCAGAACCTCCCGCCGAGGAAATAAGAAATGTCAACGCCTTCAACACAGAAGATAAGAAAGGTATCCCTACAGTAGCAAGAATTTTCAAACCCTGGGAAGCAAGACTAGCTTCCCCCTTGCCCTTCTGAGACCTGACAAGCTCCAGACTTAGAATAAAAGGGTCAGCATAACCCTCACTCAAGGCAGAGGTCCGCAACCTCTTTGGCAGCCTCCAACTCCGCAGAACCAGCAGCTCCTGGAGGCAGCCGCCATCCAGAGGGTCCTGGCGACGTCACTCTCGCCAACCTCTCACCTTCCTCCTTGGTTAAATACCTAGAGGTAAATGGTTACAACATTCTCTCTGGACACCCCCTTTTGCTCACAGTCTCGGTTTCTTCAAAATACCCCTCCCCCGTCCTGTTATCAGCTAGGTTTATTTCTACTTTTATTTAATCCTTTAATTTTGCCCAGATAATTCTTAGTTTTGCACCCAGGTCGTATTCGCTTTGTTCTTAGGGCTAACTTTGTTAATATTTTTTTTTAGTAATAGGAGAATGCGGAACAAGACGTCCAAATACATATTTGATAAAAAACGTATTATTTTTACAACCTTACTTTGCTTATAGTTTTCACTGCTTGTTTGAACCTAACATTTTAGACCTTTAAGAAATGTAAGCTCATAGGCTCTGAGGAAAAGCCGGTTGATCACGTAGAAAACATTAAGGTACATCCACACAGATTAAGAGGCTAATCGAGTTCTGCCAGCTTGGTACATCTTCGGGAGCGCCTAAAACTGCCTAGGAACTCTTCCGCACATGGAATCGAGCCATCTAAGCATTTCCTACTTTGCCAATGCTTGCAAGGGGCAGATTGGAGAACAGAGTGCCTTAACCCACACAACTCACTGTGGATACCATACCTGAACACTTCCGCAATAAAGCGATATGAAATCGTAAGCTCTGTCCACTGCTTGAAAGGGCCGGAAGTTCCACCCACTGCTTGCCAAGGCCAGTCACGGAACAAAGAGTGAGATATCACGTTGTAAAGTCGATGTGTTCTGCAGTACACAATAGGACATGTATATTCCGGCTTACCTTTAGAGCAGCTGGGTTTCATTCTTTCCTCATGCTGTACTCCCATCAAGGAGGAGCTATGAAATGACTGAAAACAGCATTAAAAAACATAATAGATGATATTATTAAATTACCTCCTTTGGAATCTAGAAGTTGTTTCCACCCCTAATTAATTTACCACAATAGAGATAATTCAATGGTACGGAGATACCATCTTAGGCCTTAACCTGTATTGGATAGAGACCCCTTACAAAAGACTCCTACCCCAATCAACAAGAGCCACAATAGCAACCTCAGCATCACTTCGATGCAGCCAGAGCTGACCGCTGTTCACACCCGGAATTTAACTTGCTTTACGATAGTTAGGATCTCTCCCTGCTACGTACCTTGCAAACACTGACCGCCTTGCAGTACAAGGACGTGTCTGTAGGTATCCTTATCCTGGAGTCCTTCTCAGGACTCATCCTGACACCACCACCCTTAGTATTCCAAGCCACATGTCAGCAACTGTACATAAAGCCATTCTACATGAATAATAAGTTTAACAATGCAAGAGGAGATCGCTTATAAGTTCAGCGCATCACATCCAGCAACTCCCACAGTTTATTCACCGGTTGCCTCTACTGGCCTATTCAGTGTAGTACTCTTAGCTTCCCGGCCAAGACTCGTGCTGTCGACAGGAGTTAGGGTTCATTCACCAAGTGTGTTTCCATTCTGAAATAAACTTGGGGCGCTCTTCACTTTGA
Source organism: Dryococelus australis (assembly GCA_029891345.1). NCBI lineage: Eukaryota > Metazoa > Arthropoda > Insecta > Phasmatodea > Phasmatidae > Dryococelus > Dryococelus australis. The sequence continues at coordinate 199,852,725 of CM056994.1, forward strand.
GTTTTCTTTCTGTAGACTTAGCACCTTGTACACAGTTACCCTCACGTAACAATACCACAGGTGATCTCGTCATATGTACTCATTCGAGCCATTACACTGACCGTTTCCCCTTACACGCTCAACTAGGCCGCCCTTCCGCCAACCTCGGTTAGTGGAAAGGCAACTACACAATCCTGAACCAGCATGTAAGCTTGGTGTCAGTCGGTATCTCCACTCCTTTCCGAGCCACGAGGGGCAGACGTTCCCTGGGAAGGGAAAACTTGGACAGGATCACACACCCATGTGCGACCATGGACAGGTGAGGCCTGACTTCCATCACGAACTGCACTAAATGCCAGACGTTGGAATAGGGTGTCCGCCAGTCTCCGGACAACACATGGTGCCACACGTAATATTGTGTACAAGGAGCCTGCATCTTTTTATAGCAGTAGGAGGGTAAGTCCGTATCTTGTTGCTCTATTTCAAGAGGAGGGCATTCAACAAGGGGGTTAGACAGATTCTCCTGGCTTCTGGTTATCTGCATGAATTAAAGCCTGTCCTGGTATCACACTTATCTAGCCTTAATCCAAAAGCTCAAGTTCAGGCCCTGACGCATTTGCAAGACCCAGTTGAACCAGAGGTTCCAGAAATTTATTCACCCCACCAGAGAACACCGGCCCATGAGCATACCCTTGGCGGATTGTAGAATACGTGAACCAGCCAGAACAACCTGCGACACCTGTCATCACCTACCTGGTTCCTGAAATACTGCATCTCACACCTTGCCTGCTGCCTCAGCTCAGACCAACCTTCTCTGCAGTACCTCCGACACCTACAATTAGCACAGACCTAACTCCTGTAGCACATCGTCCAGAAACCAGTGGCACAGAAATGTAACAATTGTGTTACCCGCTCCAGATTTCGTGCCCTGCTGCAAAGTGACCTGGCCGGTCCTATACCAGAGGAAAGCACCAGTGCGCTGTCAAACATAAAACCCCCAACAATATAGGAGCACCTGGTTTAGCTCCTAGCCAAAAAGGTGGACACCGCCTACTGCCTCAGATGAATGAATATACATTCCCATGTATGTCAAGTAGAACGGAGATGAACTGAGAATTTCTGGCACCCAACTGCCAAAGATGCACGAATCTGTACGAACAGGCGAGAGTCTCAAGAAACACCCCATGGCTCCCATATTAGCAGTCATCATGTCAGTCGCTGTTATTAGAGTATGAAGAGGCCAACTCAATTGGATGGATTAGAATACCGGTGCCCTGGACGAGGGATCTATACAGTCCGTTGTATACTCTGCGGTGAGAATTATCACCATGCCTGTATTGGATGCCCAATGAACCAGTAAACAGACCAGGCCTAGTTTACTACTGCAAGGTTTCTAAACGAGCTGCAGAATACAGACCTTGAAACTATGGCCCTATTTCATTGCGCAGCCAGGTCATTTGCAACCAGACAGCCGCAGTGCCCAGAGTTTGCCAAAACACAACACGAGGACCACAGCACGTTCACAAACTAATATAAACTGGAATTCCGCAACCACTAGATCCCTGAGAAACACTGAGTTTCTCGCGCTCAGTTCAAACTGAAAGGAAAGGACCTCGATTGGTGGAAAACCTATGGAGAATTTGTGACAGATTAGAGAAAACTAAGCACCCACCTAGCAAAACATTTCGCTGGAGAGGAAGTCTTCACACAATTAATATCAGAATTCTAAAGCCATGAACAGAAACTTTGGGACGAAGTCGAAATCTTTGTAATATGAAAAGTACACATGTACCGACGAATATTTCCCGACGGGAAAGAAGAAGAATGCTACGTTAAATCACCCACCTATTGACGCCATGCCTAAGGAACTTCCTAATCGCTCCGAAGCCCACAACTCTAGAGGAACTCATTAATTGAATAGAGCCTGGGAAGCAGAATGTAATTCTGAAGAGCAGGCTGAGATTGACGGCCGGATAAAAGGAAGGGAGAACAGGGAGTGAGAGGACACGAACCTCCCCCGCTCTGCCAGCAAGGCCATTGATTGACACAACCCGCCACCTCACTTCTCCACTACGCCAGGCAAGAGGGAGAGGCAAGAAGGGAAGCCAATAAGGTCACGCCCGTTCTCTCCCGGCGCCACACCGCCCGCATCCTGCCCAACCAGACACTGCTTTTGTCTCGGAAAACGCTACAGCCAGGATTGCCTGCAGCAGGCCGCCAAGAGTCACGAGGAAATGGAAAAAGCGGGCGCAATTCATGCCCTTACAGTCAGGTTGAACAAAAGAGCCCCTCAGCAGAGCGAAACCAGAGTCAACCCCGACGAGAAGCAACAGTCCGCACTGAAAAGACTCCCAAAGCTGTTGCAACTCCTGCATTTTAAAATCAAGGGAGACAAACTATCCCAGAGCGAATTGACACAGTCGACCAGGAGTCAAGCCAGACATCAGGCTCCGTATGAGGCTACTACGTGAGTACAAAGTTGATACAGTTTAGTATACCCAGACATTGGTACTTCCCGGCACACAGGACGATGCCCAGTTACAAGCCTTAATGGGTACCTGCCTGGAAGAACGGACATTCCCATCCTTCAGTACGAACTAGAGTCAGACATATGTAACAATAAGTGACTACTCAGTACCTGTTAGGGCAGAGGCCCCTAACCCAGAAAGAGCAGCAGTTTCAGAGAGGACTATACCGCCCACACCAGTTTTTCGCCGGAAGTTCACGCACCACCCAGTGAAGTGGACTCCCAAGCACTACGAATATATCTTGGAGAAGCCCTGCTGACCAGAGAACAAGCCAGCAGCGCCGTTGCCCGACCATCGGCAACAGAAGAACATCAGTCAGTACCGCCTGACTGTCAGCGCCATCAGAGCCTGCATCACGACGGACTGCACCTACAACTCCAGCTCATGTGAGCACAGCCAGCTAGGAACCTTTGACGTCATCGCAGCCGATCCTGCAGAGCAATCGTTGACCTCCACGAGGGCAGCACTCTGAGCAACCAGAGTCCACGAGGTCCAGTCACAGATGCCGGACCAGCTAACCACAGATCATGCAGCCAACGCTCAATGCGGAGGCAGCCAGTTTCCAGTATCCAGTGCTTTGTATCACCGAGGACAGCTTCCAGGATTACATACAGGATGAACCTGAGGCTAACGCCTCTGGGAATTTTTCTATTAAATCAATTGTAGTTAGTCCTTGTATTAAACCAGTAAACTGTGTTATGTCCTTTTCAGATAGATCTGAGAACAAGAAACCAGAGACCAGTCACAGACGTGAAGGAGTCAGCCAGATGCCCCACAGTAGTCATGTTCCAAACCGACGCAGACCACCAGCATCAGTAGCAGCCCAGTCAGCCTTGGAGACCATCAGTTCCTGCCCAGAGAGAGTTGCCACCCACAATGTCGAGTATGACTTGACATCAGCTGGAGGGACTAGACCATAGCAGCCCACTATCCAGTTGTCCCAATCTACTGCTGTAGGGGACCCAGAAATATCTTTGGACCAGACGTCACAAGTGCTGCCACCTTGTGCAAGTAGCGCATCCAGTAAGCAGTTGACACAACCAGTAACCCACGAGATGGCAACGCAGAATCAAGCAGACAGAAGCACAGAGTCCAGCCCCCCCGTGCCCAGGTAGGGCAGTACTGAGGGACTCCATGGCAGGCACCTGCCAAGTTCCAGTGGCCGCAGCACCTCCTACGAAACAGGGGCGCCTGAGCAGCAAAGTGTCAACAGACACCCACACCAGACAAGTGTCAATAGCTACCTCAGTGGTGCATATTGTTAGAAGTACATGTCGGCACAATGCCAACCCAGTGAGTACGTAATCAGTAGCTAGTAGAATAGCAAGTGAATTCAAGACACTTGTCAAATTAGTGCTACGATGAATGAATTTAAGTTCTCAAACGACGAATTTAACAGGTTGGTATGTTGCATATTTTTTGTCATTACATTTCAAAACACCTTAATTTGTTAAAGTTGTGGAAACCAGCAAATATTCTTGCATTAGTATTTTTAATTATTGCCTTTGTTAAATATACTAGATATGTAGGAAGGCTTAAGAAAGCACCCGAAGACTGAAGCTGAAGCGAGAAGAAAGATACAGTCTGAACGAATGAAATAATTGTTTTTCTAGTACCATGTGTGCAGAGTACGATAAAGTAATCTAATTTTCTAAGGGATGTGTAAACAATTTGAAGTAAGCAGCTATGGACTTTAAAAGAGAAAGCCTGCCAGAAGATCAAAGAAAGTTCTGAGTCGTATTGATTTTGAAGGGTCACATGTGTTTAATCTCTTCTATTCCTATCCTTTTTTGGAGTGGTGAATGCATTTGTGTATGTTTATACTTTGCTACTGCACTCTACTGATACCTCTATAGCAGTGAGATGAGTCAGGAAGCGCTCAGATAACTGAAAACTTCATAGCAAAGACGTAAATATAGCCTGCTGTGCGACACCAGCAGAAATTTTAAATACGTCCATGTAGCCAGCTACAGCAGTATCTTAGAAAAAAAAAAAGAGCGAAAGATAACAATTGTACGGATTTATTATAGGATAGTCTGTCATATTACGTTTTCTCCTAATTGTATTTTTCGCATGCAGATTATGTGATTACAGTGAGTCACCAAGTAAAAGTAATGTGTGAATGCACACTCTAGAGGCCTGGGAGACATACCGCCGGCTTCACCAGAATAAATATGAACGTAAAGGAGAAAACAAGCACTGTTATTTGAGTTAACAAAAAGAAAACTGCAAAGTGCCTCCTGATACCAGCTGGATGCTCCTTGTTTGTAGTAGGCAGAGTAAAAGAACGTTTAGATGCCACCTGTGTTCTGAATGACCTTAGGGTGATCACATCAGCTGAGGCATATAAATAGGAAACTAGAAGAAGTGCTACGAGTTGAAGAAAAAAGGTGCAGGGGGGAGGGAGAGGCATCAATTGGAGGCCAACGTGGCACTTACAGCCCCATATAGTCCACCCTTAGGAGAAAGGACCGAGCCAGTCCCCTGCACCACCTTTATCAAAGCCTCCTTACAGAGGAGCACTTTTTTTGACTTTGTGGAGTCAAAGTTGATACGTGCCGCTTATATGATTGTACCAAACACGACAACAAATCATCCTAACGTGTTACACCTACCAGAAACCGCAACCATTAATAGCTACAGGATTGTTTCCTGCAGAAGGGACAGTTACAGACACGCTATATTTTCTGATGCTCCAGACCCAACTTCGTCATCAGGGTGTCCAGCAAAAAAGGATAAAATAATTCCCAGACTTTTTCAGGTTTTCCAGTAGAAAATTAACATTTTCCAGAAAAATGGAAATGACAATACATAATGTACAAACACTTTTAAAAAATTGCCACTGTTACATAATATTTGTTATAAACTTACCGCAACATATTCCAGGCAAAGATATATTCAACAGTAACTGTTTTATCACAATTGATCTTGTGTCCTTGATTGGTAGCGAATATGTACAAGATAAAAAAAAACTTTTAACACTACAAGCATAAATACAGCATATTGATGACATCTCTTGAAACACTTCATGAAAGTGTATTAAGTCCAATCCATTATGTTCAACATTTTACAATATGGATCAAAGAATACAAACATTCAAAAGACAAATATAAGATTGTATACTTAATATAAAAAGGCAATTCAAATTCTGGCTGTAGATGGTGTACAGAATATTTATTCAGTTCTTGAGGCTCAGCATTTTTATCTATTAGAGTTGCTTCCTTGGCAGCAATTTCGAGTATTGATTGTCTTTGGGTTTCCAATTCGGCTAATGCTGCAGTTCGCCTATGTTTATCTTGTTTTTTTTATTAATTTCTTCTTCCAGTTCTTTCCTTTTTCTCTCTATAGTATCCTTGTAGTATGCATTAGCATTTAGTGCAGCGTGGATCAACTTTTTATATATTTGCACATTCTCAATCCTACCTACCGCTACCATCGCATAAAAAATTCTACGCTATGCAACAAATGACTAATTTCTCATATTTTCTACAAGGCACTCTTTATTGACGGAAAAGCCCCTTTCCAGTGAAGCATTTTTATGTGATATCAGTGCCAACTTTATGAATTGAGACAAATGCTCAAAACTACATGTTAGAAGCTCAAACCAAAATTTGTCTAGCGTTACAGAATTTGATCTATGTGTAGCCAGGTTATCATGTAAACACTTTTCAAAGCACACAGTTCTTTGTACTCCCGGTGTACTTTGTCAGATAAGTTACCAGATATCAATTTGTTTTTGCAATAAATTTCCAAGGTATCTGACAAACGTTTCGGGTTACTACTGCTTGTGTAGCTACCAATGAACCGAAACATGAAAGAGCTTTAGTCTACTTAAAGTGAAGAGAACGAGATATTACAGTGAAACATTGTCAAGAAATTCCTACGTAAGAAGTTTCCCTGCTCAATAAGTTGAATAATTTTGCAATTTGTCTATAAGGACATGTGTAATTTGACCCTTTTAAGAAGTTTTCCTATTTAATAAGTACTGTATTATTTTTTCAGTCCCTCCAAAAACTTCTTAACAGAGCTTTACTGTATTTTTGAAAACATGGTTTGCAAAAATGTACGACAGTCATTTTCGAACTCCAGTATTTCTCGCTCTGACAATTTTGCTTGCGAGAGAATAATTCTTGTCTCATAACCTGTTTCAATTGATTTTGCTAGCAGAAGATTTTCTTTTTTTGTGACATCAATTATGAGGCAGGGCAAATATTTCAGACATCTGGCTTTACTATCTTTTCCATTGAGTTCTTTAGAAGCAATGAAATACTATTGTACAGGAAGAGCAAAGTAGCATTTGATTGAAATTCCCTCAGAAAAGGTCCAAGTTCCAAAGCCACACTTAAAGAATGCCAATTTTGCAATTAAGGCTTTGTCTTTTACGGACTCAGCAACCACATGAAAACTATTGCATGTTGGTTCTTTTTTTGAACACAAACATTTGCAACATACTTCTGTACACTTGGGAGTATTTTTAAAGCTCTGTCGGCAACATCAACATTCTCAAACCAACGAATCTACCAGAACTTCAGAGGAAACAATGAAGAATCTGTAATGGATATAAAATCAGCTCTCCTGGCAGGTACATGATGTCACAAGTTATGCAAAGATCTCTAAAATTCTACAACTTTCCCACTTGCACTTTTTATGCCACCTTTAAAAATTAATGCCTGCCAAAGATTTCTTAAACAAAAGTAACAAATCATTTGCAGTTGTGTCACCCAGAAATGTAGAATTGCAATATCCATTTGTTGCAATTCAGCAACTTTGTTTAAACTTTCGTCAAAAGCTACAACATGATCACAGACAACAACAGTATTCAAAATTTAGTTTTGAAAGTAATGTGCAAGGCCGGAACTAATTATGCATGTTAATTTAGTTTTTTTTTTTTGCAACTGCATTTCTGCAGCTATTTCGCTATCTGGAAACAACAATGTTGTAAATTAGCAATGGGCCGAATAACAGAAAATTTCGGCTCCGGTTCCGGTACAGATTCTACATTTAAATATTGGTTCCAGTATTCGGATGGCATTTTAATAATTTCAGACTTAAATCACATCCAAAAGCTCTCACAAAAAACATGCACACACTCTACTCCGTTTGTTTACGTAATTCTTTCTCTCGTATAATACCCTAGAATGCTGTATTTAGAAGAAGTAAACATGTACAAAATTGAATGATTCAAAGCTAAAAACCTGTACATAAACATCAGCCATTTTGTTTCACTAGCTGCTTAGTGTAGTCTTCTCTGTATATATTTATCTATGACATTGCTACCAAGAGACTGTTTACGTTTTGTCTTGTTGAACTGACAATATAAACCAAATACTGTATTTAATAAAACACCTGTCCTTGAAAACTACTTTTGTGATCATTGGTACCAAATAAATTTATATTTAAATGCTTTCAACGGCTATAGTAATTCGCTGTAAGGAAATATTGCTGCCAAGAAAAAAATGCTTGTTACAGGTGAAATAACCTTAGTCCATTCCCCATTGGACGCTACTTTCTGAGAGCCCTGTTAAATATCTACTCGCAGGCCCATTTCATATCCTTACGCCTGTAAACCAACATTGCCATGTGACTAACATGTAGAATCTGTCAAAATCGATGTTTACATGCCATTGTGTGTGTACATGTATTCGTATACTTTCGCTACACCTAAAAATAAACATTGAAATGAGATTTCTACTTTTATACCTGTCACACGTGTTGCTTACTATTAAAGCTTTTCAAAGAATTCTGTCTTAGGTCTATTTCAAAAAACCATTTTGTACGAATATTCACAGTTTAGGCCTATAACATTATTTAGGTCAGCTTTATGAGGTTATAAAAATGCCTAAATTAACGATAGTTCTTATGGTTACGTTAAACTAACATATTTGTTTTCCACGACATACATTACAAGTAATGCATGTTAATATTTTGCCCCGACTGAGTTAAACACTGTTACAAGTGCGGGATAATGAACTGCAGTATTTAACATTTTGTTATTGATATGTGTTGGGTAATTTCGTTAAAAGCACGGCCTCAGTTTGAATAACGAAGGAATACACAGTACAACGGAAAAGCGACATTAAAATCAAGCACGCAACTCGTGTCACTCATTTAAATAAGCCTACCGGAAATTTTATTCCACTCATATTTATATGTATTGCTACTTAAGGCCAGCCTACAATTGATTTAGCACAAAAACAGCACTTGCGATAGGACATAACACACTCACAGCTCATATCAGAAAGCCTATAATCAAACAAGCAGATGCACAGAATCTACGGATGTTTAAACAAAACAGTTGTGAAAATGAATGAAACAATGTTCGGTAAGTTTCGCGTGCATGTGTTGGTCACACTGAAATGTAAAAAAAATATTGTTAACTGTTTACTTTGCAGCGCATGTTTTAATGCGTAGAAATATGATACGTTCAACCGTTCATCTTAATATACATTCATTGTATAATAAAAACTTCAATCAAAATAAAACAATGTTTATGAGGTGCCAAACTCTCAAATACTAGTCAAATTCATTACTTTTGCAAACCATTTTGATAGTCACATGAACTCGGTGGTATCAATGTTTTGATTGGCCATGCACGGCACACACGCACAGGAATTATAGGATATTGGTCAACTTTCTGTGCAAGAATACTGTTAAAAAGGGGTTATTGTAGGCAGCGCCATTCCAAGACTTGCATTCATTATATTTTCCGTGCGTGTACTATATTCTGTGCTAAATCAATTGTAGGCTGGCCTTTACTGTGTATTAAGTTAAATGAAATTTAGTGGGACTGGGGTTGGTTATTTTGTTGGGACTGGTGGTAAATCACGTTACACAATTGTGTTTTAAACTCCCAGGGCAAAGGTACAGTGTTGTGATAAATAAACATAAGTGGATGTAAATAAATAACTTTGTCACAAAAACAGTTCACATTTACAACGTATAAATAGTTCATAAGAAATATTTGAAATCATGCACACACAGATCCAGCGTAACTATCACCAAACAGCCACGCCATGCTATTTCACTGCTGCGCAAACACAGATTTATCACAACATTGTAGCTTGCTAAGGTAGATTAAAAAAAACACAACGTCTACAAACAAGATGTGGTAATTTGAAATATTTTTCATAGTAGTATAATTTAAGCTTCGTTCGGTAAAACGACAACACGCCATGTCATGGCTCACTACATCTGCAAACTTCACTTTGTTTCTGCCCTGCCATCATATCTAAATATATGAAAATAAGTATTCAAACATAAAAATTTCTTTTCAGTTGTAAAATAGAAATTCAAAAATCGTTATTTAGCTGTAATAAGTATGAAATATGCTACAATTGAAAACATGTATAATTATTTCCTCATACTAGCGAAGAGAGAGAGAGAGAGAGAGAGAGAGAGAGAGAGAGAGAGAGAGAGAGAGAGAGAGAGAGAGAGAGAGAGAGAGAGTGTGTGTGTCAAAGCTCGCTCAGCAGACAATTGCTTCAAAAATTGCTCTCGCTCGATAGAGCAACACCGTATCATTATGGCCTACTCAATATTTTCCACTGTTGTTTTTAACTAAAAATGAGATATGCTGTCATCGGGGCTACCTAAATATTTAAAAAATTCAATAGGCACCGTTTAATTTACAAATAATAGCTTAAAATGATAACTATGAACTATTTCTTACCCGCCGTTGCCAACATGTCGCTGCTGTCGTTAATTCATATTCAAAAAGAAATAAATATTACAAGCTAAGGAAAATATCAAGGTAAAGTTTCTATATATATATATATATATATATATATATATATAAAAAACCCAACAACAGGTTGACATGTTTTGCCTAGTGTGTTTTTTTTTAACGGTCGATTTTCATAAGTCGCTTCCAATCGGGAATGGACTATAGTAATACATTTTCTAAAATTCAGTGTGAAGGGCATTGGTATTGGGTATCAATATAGGTATCCAAAATCCAAACAACACTAGTCATTTTAAAACTGTAATTTAGGTCTCCACCTCTTCAACGGCCTCCAGCGCCAGAGGCCTTCGGACTTCAATGCCATCAGAGGGTCCTGCCAACACCACTGTCGTCGACATTCTTCCATGATAACCACGGGATTTAATGCAGAATTACAATAGTTCCGCATAATTGCAGAAGCACACCTTTTGCTTCACCTAAACCCTCACCTTAACACCGGAAGAAAAAAAAAACCCACACACAACCCCCCAATTTCTCCCACTACTAACTTATAAAATATTTGCATCAAATTTAACATGGGACTGCCAGTTTCGTGGCAACGCTTAATGTTACGGAGTGTTGCCGCGGAACTGGCATTCCCATGTTAAATTTGATGCAAATATATAAGTTAGTAGTAGGAGCAATTTGATCCTGGTAATTATTTTTGTATTTGTGCAGGTTTAGGATAGGGTTTAGGATAGTATATGAGTATCCCACTACTTGGATGAAGTTCCTACTGCAATATCATGTTCTGTGATACAGTTCTTCAGAATTGTTTTCATTAGCTCTTTGGAAAAAAAACTGAAACTGGCTAAATATCAATCAGCACAGGGCCAGCCAGGCTAAAATTTTTTTTTTTTAATGCGTGAGGATTTTTCTCCTAAGAAAGCTTTTCCTTTGTCACATTATTTTAGTTATTTTGTCAGTGTCTTGTCACATTTGGAGTCTTGTGATGATGTAGTTTGCTACATATATTGGCATCTTAAACAACTCGAGGTTTTTTTAGAAGTAGACCTATTCCAATTTTGGAACAGCATAAAGGCAGGTAACCAGTCCTGGCATGTATAACTACTGCTTATTTATACATGCCTACTCATAGTGTTGACTGTGAATTAAGTTTTTTATCCTATAAAGACATTCTTTCAGACAACAGGTGAAGGCTTTTGCCAGAAAATATTACGACCCTCAATATGCTGCATTACAATACCAATCGTTATTAAAATTAGTTTATAAATATTCTGATGTTCGTAGAACATCAGAAAGTTTTGTAAGTATACTTATGTGTATAGCATATCTAAATTTGTTATCGTGAGATTTTATTAGATAAGAATTCCATACGTAGAGCATAAAATAATTTAATTATAAGACACTTGTTTTCTTTGTACATATATTTTTTTATTGCTATAGAACTTTTGTTTAATAAATTGCAGAATTTGCAATTGTGTCGCAGAATCTTGGTATTTGGTGTGCAGAAAACTCCTATCCGTAGTCATGACCATGCTTCCCTCTGGATGCTAGCCATATCCATGACTTCAGCAGCCTCCTGGTGCTGAAACCCCAATATCCAGGTTCTCCAAAACTCATATTTCATAGGGAATCTCTATTTTTGGCTTTTATTTTAACTTTGCCAAGTTGATTCACAAATTACCTGCTTAGATTCACTTTATCAGCATGCTTTAACTGATGTTACAATGAACAATTTTCCACATGAATTCTCGACATCCTACTCTACCAGGCAACAGGAACTTATGATCAGAATCTCTTCACCTGAAGGTTACGAAACCCAGCAGGCACGCACCTACACAGACTGAGCCTACAAGCCACCCGCCACCGGACGAGGCACAAATGCTGATCAGCCAGGATGCTCAACCATCCTGCAGTCCGCGCCTGCAGCCTACAAGCAACACCTATATAATACTGGAAGATGCCAGGCTCGGGCAGTTCATTCTTCGCAAACTCTCTCATGACATTCCAGAGTACTAATTCAGTACTGGGACCTCCAGGAATTTCAGATGCTATGAATACGTCCCCAGTGGCTACTCACCAAGTGTTGATATCCATCAAACACTCGGTTTAACTTTAAATACTTTTGCATTAGCCTAGAATGAGGTTGCGTACACCTGGAACCGCAGTTACCTTCAGCTCTCCATGGTCTAATAGGAGGTAGCACAAGGTCAAGTGTTTATAGCATCTCCACTAAACACCCATTGTTAACTACCCTTCTGCGTTTCATTTATAGGGTACTTGTCTGTGTGACAGTCAGGCACAGAATACGACGTGCACCGCCAACAGGAACCCAGAGTACTGACATCCACTAAGTCAGTGCTGGTGGGGAGAAACAGCAATGTCCCAAACACTAGAAACACAGTGCAGGGAGGGGCTACAACCTCAGGTTGTCTCTCACTTTGAGCACTAAGTTAGTGCTGAAAAGATCTTAGCCTGGTGGTTGCCACCTAACCCGGTGTGAATGCACAACCAGTAGAGGCTTGGTGGCCCATACGGCTCCACGTCCCTGATCTGCCCGCATGCGTGGGGGATCAGTGGGGACTCCTCTCTAGCTCGTGCCAGCAAATCACTTTACCGTTCGTGTTTAAGTGCACTGCGCAGGCTGTCAGACCAGTGTGCCCTATGCCTTACAAGGTGAGGAGTGGCAAGAGCGTAGAGACTCACGCTGCTGTCAAACAGTGGATATTATTACCTCATCCTACGTAGGACAGGCAGGCAGAACGGGACAGTGCCGCCCAACTTAGATGACAAGCAGTAGGACCAGCTTCGGTAACCGTAATCTTTTTCCCACCGTGCTTTCACAATCACTCTTCGTGCCACCCGGTGTTAAAAGAATTGCTAAACCAAACAGAGGCCCGATACAACTGGGCAAACCGTAACTTCTGGAGCAGTGAAGCCTACAACTGGGATTGCGCTATGGAGTAGACCAAGCTCGCCACCATTGGGTGAATCCCTCTTCAAACGCAACACCCAGAACGATGGAATAAGGAAGCAATAGCCAACACTCCTCGCCTCATACCACAGAATCAGTGTAAACCATCGCGCTATTGGTCTAGCAGAAAAATCCTTGACATACGTGTCCATCAGAATTAATAGGCACGCATTATTGGGTTATTTCATTAAATTTGATATTAATGCCTACACCGTGTTTTGTTTTTTGTCAATTTATGGTTTCCCACATGCCGCCGCCTCTGCCTTACACTCCCTGTCTTTTTTTTTTGCTTCCATTATCCCTCCTCTTTACCTGTAAAAACAGCGGCACATTACACAGACTTGTTTCTTAATCAGTGTACGTATGATAACTCGAAATTTAATTCAATGCAGTTTTTTAATGACTATTTTTAAGTTTATGTGCGCCCACACCTACGTAATGTAATTTTTTATAGTGGACAATTGTTTTTTTCTTGTGAAGTCAATTCTATGTGTTAAGTGAATAAAGATAAGCACGTGCCAATAAAATGTGTTATGTTACCAGTACCATTTCATGGAGAGTCAGGCAGTGTGCATGTATAGGCGTCAAAAGTTTTTGATGAAAAATTGTGGATAGTTATTATTTCAAGTAGACCGCACTAAAAATTTATATTCCCTTAAACATTGCCAGGCCTCATCGTGCCAGTGCACAGGCCAACATGCCGCCTACATATAATATAAATTCAACACATTGACGTGAATCACATCTATCAGCTTGTTTTCCCAAAGCTGGACCCTTGTTACGAAGTGAATCGGCCCTGTAACGATGGCAGTGGCGGCAGGTAGCCGCCACCCGCCAGAGCAATCTTGTAGCGACCGACCGATGGATGCCCAGCCTGAGGTTCTAAGGCCGATCTTCAGCAGCAAACTGCCACGCCCGCACCCGGCTGCACTGCAGAGGATCTAGGCGCTCACCCAGCTACGTACATGGCCAGACCAAAACGAGAGCACGGCATGCAAACACACCCAATGTCACATTTTATGCGCTCGAGACAATTTAACATGAACTTCATTCAAAAAATTGCAAGTTTGGGGGCATAGGGGTTAGGGGTTGGTGATAATCTGCCCAAAATTTTTCATTCGACCATATCCTCGGGATCCGCGAGGGGCCATAATAGAGGGTAAGTTATTTATTGCTTCACGTTGCTTGGGATAACAAATGTCAAAGTCTATGATGGTAGCTTGAGAAATGTGCAATCACTAACATTAGTAAGGGTTAGTGTTCCCTAGACCGAAAACCGTTGACAATAGAAACTAGTACCGCGGTTGGAGAAAAAGTCTACAAAAACAAATCCTCGTGTTTCCTGTATGGCAGACAAGATTGGTGTTGACTAACTTCCGTTCAGTAATCAATGTAGAATATTATATCTACGTTGGCATTCCAACTTGTTTTATTTATGTATGTAATTGCCATTTTAAGTTTGTTGGGTGTCTATTTTATTTTGAGGGGAAAATAGGAATGAGTAAGGGGGTGAAGAGCTTTAGTTTAGCATCTTTCGTGAGACTGCATTGGTTTGATGTTCTTACAGGCGTGTGGCGTTTTGAGTTGCATATTTTTTTTAATGAACCAGAGGAAAATTTTGCTCATATAAAAATAACATTCAAATTATTGATAACTTGAAACATTTTGACGCATGAAAGAAATTGTCATGGAAAGAACACACAGCTCAAAGACCGAAATAGTGGAAATTCTTGTCTCTATGAAAAATGATTTTCCTTACTTTGCCTGTGTATCCCTAAAATGTGTCTGGATCCCGTGTTCCAATGTAGACAGGGAGAGATTTTTCTCTTTTTATAATACAGATCTTTTTAATCAACAAATGTTTTTATTGTTAGGTGTTTTCAACTTCAAAATCTCTGTTTTTTGTTATTTATCACATTTTTCACATTTTAATGTTTGTTTTAATAGTTTCTTTTAAAGTGTTTTCGACCTTTAAATGTTTTTACTGTATCAATGCAACCATGTGAAGATTTACTCCAATCACTAGGCCATACCCCACAGAAGCGGGACAGCCAACCCTAACTGTGTCTCTCACTGGAGCGCCTAGCTAAGTTGCTGACGGAGAGAAGCCTATGCCATTCCACAGCAGGCACGGAGCTCAAAGAGCAGTTAAGAAGTCACGAGTTCAGTGCTGCCAAGCAGATCTGTGCGGCAAACATCATTATGCCAGGAGCAGACACTCCTAGGGGGCAGGCTCAAGCCGTCCGTAGTGCTGCAACACCGGCATCGCCCGTCGGAACATCCGTGTTTCACTCTAACCTGGTACGCACTGGCTACGACGTGCATCCAGTAGTCCGAGCCCTAATCAGTGGCACAGTGCCCACACATTGGCAGCTGGACCAGCAAAGAGTGAACCGCCGCCATCACGCAGACCACTACCGGAACCTGAACTGAACTATGTTCAGCGAAACCAAAGACGCCATACGCTCCACCTACAATACGGTAACGCCACCACCGAAGAACACCCCGCCGAGCTCTGGTAAGTCAACCTTGGTCCAGAGGGCCACTGTTGTTATGGGTCACGTTGCTAAACCTAGTGTGACAGAATATATTCCTAGTAGACAGCCTACACGGGAGACACTAGTATCTAGTAAGATAAACGAACACGCATCAGACTATAGGAATTAGAGTAGGACAGTAGATCCCCATGAGTCAAACACACACTCATCACTCAACGGACACCTGTTCTAGACCTCGGGGGATAGAACAGCAGAGCCCCAACCACTAGTCACTCATCCAACCAGGGAGAGAGAGTACTTTTGAGTTGTATCCCCACTGGAGCACATAGGTGCTGGGCCCCATAAGGCCCAACCCTTCTGGTCTGCCAGCCGCTGGTGGGGGGCCCTTCTAGAGCACTGAGCTCGTGCCGGCAGCCTGGCAGAACACTAGGGATTTGTCTGGCGTCCGTGGTGCACAGCCTTTTCTGTTCAGCGGCGTCAAATCTATATGCCTATTAGGAAAAGGCAAGGCTGAAAGAGAGAGGAGCAAAGGATAGCCTACCTTGCTGCCAAGCAGCAGTCTGTATTAGCCCCATTTACTTTGAGTAGACAAGCAGAACAAGATTGCGTTGCTTTAACCAGACTCTTAGAGAGATCAGCCTCTCCCGTATATAAGCACATTGGTTTTCCGCCACACATACGTGTTCACCGAGATTAACTACCCCTTCTCGCACGGACTGATAGACGAGACAGAGGTGAGACACAGGGTTTCCAACCCCCTGTTTAGGAGTCCGGGAGCAGTTGCCTGGAATCTATGACACCATGTTGGTCAGTACGGTATCAACGATCTACAGCCAGAGGTCTGCACCGCCAGCTCCAGCCAGCAGACACCAGCAGCACTACCTTCGGCCGAAGAATACATGAGCAAGCCTGGTATCCCCGACACCTCCCGCCAGTCAATAACAGCCGTAATCAAACCCACAATGGGAAACAGTACAAGCAAGTTAGTTATCTGCAAACCTATTGTCAAACTGGCCATAGAGAACTTTGCATCTTGCCACCAACGTATGTGCCCCGTCAATGTAACGGGCATTATGCGGAAAATAAGCCAATAAACCCTTAACGCGCGTGTTTGGTCTAACGCAACACAAAGCCACGACGACCATGTCCACTACTAATAAACCAGATACGCGTAACGTAATTAATGCCTACTTAATCTGTCCCCTACAAAACATTTGTGTTATGTTGCAATGTTTACAAATATACATTGGGCAATTATTATTCCACAGATGGTAACGTGACTTGAGAAAGCAAAACCATAGCAACATATTACACAAAATGGTGTCTCATCAATGTGCACTTGTAGAGCCATGACAGGAGTGCAATCTTTGTATTATATCTTTCTCTTGTAAAGCAGAGAAATTATTTTCTAATATGACATCCATGGGCGAGCTCCAACATGTTTACATTTTACACGCGCGGGATGACTATTTTGTTTATGAAGGTTAGCAAACCAATAACTGCACCAGTTTTTCTCTTACTCTCTCCTGCCATTCATTCCTTCCTTCCTTTAAGAATTAAAACATTAAAATGTACTGTATGTTGATAAATTTCAAAACTTGTTTTGGGGGGAAAATTTCCCAAATTTTTTTTGCCAATTTCTAGTATATAAGCCACACCCCACTTTTTGCAGTCATTTTTTTTTGTAAAAATGCGTGGCCTATACACTGCGAAATACGGTATTTAACACTTGTTGATAATCGAATCAAGTGAAGAATTAAGACTTGGAACAACAAATTTGGAATTGAATCGAGAAACTACTTATTTTATTAGTTTACTATTTCTACTATTTTAGTGTCATGATTAAAAACAACTTGCATATTTTTCTGAAAATAACGAACTTAATTTTTACATTCTAGATAATTTTACAGGGTCTTTTAGTGCTAATAACAGGATTTTGAAACTGATCTTGGTGGCAGGCCTGGCATATCACATTTACCTGCCGTGACAATGAGCTGGTCAAGCATGTTCTCCTTAGACTCCAGAAGGTCTATGTCACTCTGCAGGCTGTCTGCTGCTGCCACACCATCTCCCGGGACTCTTCCGCCCCTGGACATAGAAGACACTGACCTGCTGTACATACACAGCACTAAGAAAAACAGATAAATTAAGCACTCAATATACGTCAATACTGTGGCCAACAATGAAAAAATTTGTATCTTAGTTTCTAACACAGTATCAAATTTTTGCATGTCAAAATTAAAATTATATGTACAACACAACATACACTGTTTAAGGAGTATCTAGAGTTTCATATAGCAAATATGCCATTGTTACTGAAGTCACAGCACAAACCACATATTTATATGAACATAATGATGTGTACATTATCTTATGTTGGTAGAAGAATATAAAACTCAACCAAACTGATATTTGAAATAATTCAGTATTTTCCTGAGAAAAATATGTTGAAAATAATAATACCCACACTTTTTTGCCAAAAATTGTTTGGACATGCAATATATATCACTTTATCATGAAATACACACAAGTGTATATATACAACATGTTTAGGAAACTTACACAAACTTGTGCATGTGAATTGTGACCGGAACAGGGGAAGATTGATGTAGGACACCCATGGTCTATCTCAAATAATAAGGGCTGTAGAAGCCAAAGGCAGACGACAAGTAAATTACGTACGTGTACGGTACGTCATATACACCTCCCCATCATGTAAAAATAATAGGGGTTAGCATCCGTTTATTGCATGCAACATATACAAACAAAAGTTAAAGTAATGATTGATAGCATCCGATGCAGAAGGATGTCGTAATTAATATAAAGGCCACCCCTCCGCTACCTTCAAACCAGCAAGATCACGTTGCAACTCTCTACAACCCACTCAGGGTGGCCACTTTATTAAAAATATAAAATTCCAGGGTTTTTCCAGGTTATCCCCTAAGGATTCTCCAGATTTTACAAACACACTTAAAAAACTGGTTTTGTACAGTGTCCCATCTTTTACAATGGAGTATATATAGAAATACGCACAAGTCCGCATTAAAAAGACAATATAAATGCAATATAATATCCATACACAAAACATTTTTTGTTACACATTCAGTAAGATACTACTTATACAAGTTCCTTCCCTGAAAAACTGCAATAAATTCAATTTATAAGGCCAATTAAAAAAAATCAAATTACATCTATATTATTTATAAAGATTTATCCTAGAAAAACTGTAATAAAGGCAGTATATACCCTGGACAAAAAAAAATTAAAATTTATATGCACATATATAAAGTTGTCCTCCAGCTAGGCGGCGTGCCTTGTGCTGCTTATCTGCAGGCGAACTGTGCACAGCTTGCAATATGCTGCATGCCTGTCAGCAGTGATTACAAGCAGATACAACCATTAGTTGGACTTTTCATGAATTGCCAACTATTGTCTGCTGTTCCTACTTCCTTTTATCTCCACGAGCGAGTGGAATGATTGCTGGGCATGCGCATATGTGTGCATGCACGTTCAGATTTGCATAGGCCACGGAACATTACTACATCAATGACAATTTTTAGGATTTCGACTCCCCGCACTGAGTTTGGATCTGAAATGATCAATTATTGGCTATATTCGTACATAATTTTATTGAATTACGGTTTTTGTGGGCCCTAGATTTTATTTTCGGTTTTATGCTTCGATCTGACAACTCGCTCACATTTAGAGGGTCACACTTTACATGACTTCTGATAAGACAAAGTGAATGGTGGCTAGTGTAAAACTGTAACAATTCTGGAGAAATCTGAAATAATAAAAGGAAAGTACTGGTTGCGCAGCGCGGCGGCAAACATCTGGACCATCGTCCTTGACTCCGATATTAATAGGTGTCTATATGGTACATAAACAATCGTCAACAACTCAAAGTAAATTTGCGCATACCAATTACAGTACACCGCATTCGAAAAAATGTTTACGGCCTGCTAAAATGCAGTGACACGCGAGCCTAAATTACGCTGCACAGTTTTAACTTTTTCGGTGATAACGAGAGGCTGTATGTATATACATCTACGGTATAATTTATTCTGAATTCGGTTGCTTATTTAATCATGATTTATCATCTGGTTTTCTTGCAAGAAGCAATTGAAACTGAACGCAAAGCTCACTAAATTAGATATGCCGCGCAACGTTCAAACTTTTCTCGGCAATAACATTGTGTATTTATAGTATACGTCTTTATATCACTTTACTCGAAAAACGTGTACTTATGAAAACACATTTATATAATTTAAATAAATTGCCTAGTTTACTCAACAGTAAAAGAACCTAGCACATCGCACATTTTGTTTACAGTAATGAGACTTTGTTAATAATACTTCCGAAACATCTTACGTTTTTGAAACGTCTACATTTTATATTTAATTAATATATAATCGAGTTAATGGAAGTTACCCACCATAGACGACTAAATGCGGACTTATATTCGGCTTGGTAAAAAGTCTTGACACTTGTGTTTTTAACATCGAGACAAGGGATGGTAAAACAGACTTTTACCTGGCCCTGTCATTTTATTCAGATGACATTTGCAGATTAAATGAAAATAGTAATGTGGGCAACATTCCAGTCTCTGACTACATGATGCTGACAATGAAGGAGAGAAGCATCGTTACAAATGACAAGGGAGGCACGTGATGATTGCAGGGAAGCTACGAACAGTCTAGCAGTCAGCAGTCACAAAAAATTGCAGACTCGTAGCTTTCTAACTTCCTATTGTGGGGGTGGGTGGCAATTGAAGCTACACTGTAAACTTCTACAGTTAAATTAAGCTAAGGGTATGTTACATCGTTAGTTTAAATGTTTAAAAATGAAGTGACACATTTGGAACAATCAACACACACACAGCAGTAAAAAATACTACAAGCAATTGTTACATACATTTGCTGCAAGAAGAAATAGTTGCAGTTTAGTTTGAATGTGCAGAAAAGAATGCAGTAACTTACAAGCTTCTCGAGTTATCAGCAAGAAATTTTTGATGCAGTTTAGATTTTGTGTGGCTTAGAAACGCTCCCCTGCCCATCCTATCTATTTTAAAACTTTACACATATTTTGCACAGTGTCTTTAGTGTCTTCTGAAGCCCATGGAAATTTTGATTCGTAATGAGATGAATATCTAGCCGACATGATCACTTCATCACTCAGCAAATTTCACACAAACACTGAAAAACAAGCGAGTGGTGTGACCCAGACGTCGAAAGAGGTTAGATTAGATATGTTTGCCGACATTCCCCTCCAGAATGACATGTCGCTCGGTGTGGAAAACTACTCTGGCCGGGAAAAATTTGCACAATGTTGACAAATGATTGCTCACATAAAACTACCCCGATCTACCATTACAGTATTCTGTCTGCGACAAAACTTGAAATGCCCAAAAAGGAGGGGGGGAATCCCTACAGATGGACAAAATTCCAGATTACTTCCAGGTTTTCTCCGGGTCCTTTTTAATTCCATACTTTTTCCTGGTTTGGTGGCCACCCTTCCCACTGTTTCCGCAAATCAGAAACCATGAGTTTCAGTGGTAGCAATACCATGTCCTGGTGAGTAGTGAAAATGAAAAAATTGGCCGAGTAGTGTAACTCTGTACTAATGTATGTAAAAACATGTACATTCCATGATGTAGCAATGTCATCAGTACTGAAGGCACTACCAACAGCACAACATAACAGACACTGCAATCATTCGAGATTATGCACGTGGCAGCATAACAATTAATTTCACAACAATGTTCGAAATATGCCCCTCCAATGTCATTGCAATAGTTCACATGGTGAATTAGAGACTGGCGGACGCTTGAAAAATTTGTGGTGTGTGTCGCACTTGATACTTGCTAATAGGCCCTCATGTCACCAATAGCATCTGATGCCATGGGTGTCTCGTACACACACACCGTAAGAAATCACCACAGCCACAAGTCTAATGGTGTAAGGACTGGAGACCGTGGTGGCCAAGCACGAGGCCCACTCCATCCTGGTGAAATGGGGTGGTACACCGTTGTGTTGCAGCCACACCATTCTCTGATGGTAAGCTGAATATTGTCCAGTAACTGTGGCAATCTGAATTGCAGGAAAACAATATATTCAAATCCTGAGAAATGGTGTGGCAGCAAGTATGGGCCAAAACATTCCCCCCATTATTTTGGGCAAAATTTTGAAGGCAAAGCAGTGCTGGTAACCTCTCTTTACAGTTGCATGTAGGTTGGAGTCATCCCACATATGGACATTTCTACTGTTGCAAAAGCCTACCTGTGTGAACGTGGCTTCATCTCTAAACATAACAATAGCCAGGAAATCCAGATTAAGTTCACACTGGTACATGAACCACCGGCAAAATTCTAGCAGAGGTGTGTAATCTACAGGCTCCATTTTTTGTACCCATATGCACATGGTATGGTCGCAGCAGCTGTTCATGGATGACACATCGTACTGTGCCAGTCAATGAATCCATTCTTCGCGAGATTGAGCAGGTGCTCGCCAAAGAGTTTTTCGCTACATTTTCTACGACAATCTCATCAAACTGCAGAGTGCGGATGGTTCTCTGTCTACCAGGACCACACTGATGTTGAAATATGGCTCCTTCCTGTAGTCATTGTGTAAGGCGTACGAATGTCTAGTGGTTCAGCAGATGATGTGCAGGGTACGTTTGTCTGTCCACATGTACAGCCGCCCTGCCATTACCTCTTATTTCACCACACCAAGACCATGCCAGTCATTTTGAAATTTGTGTACTAGTCCATGTTTATGTCTGCAGTACCAAGTGAATTGAAGCAGTGACAGGATGAAACTAACAGGGCTCTCAGCAGAAGGGGAAGGAAACTTCACTGCTCAGGAGGGGGGTAAGGGGAACTGACTGTGATGTGCAACATTGTGCATCATACCACCAACATGTGTCTACCATTGGGTGCAGGATGTTACCTACTCACCAGGCCACAGTCTTGCCACTACTGTAACCTTTGTTTAGAATTTTACAGTGAAACTGTTGGTAGGGGGCTGTTTTTGGTAATTACGATGTCCTGCTTCATTCAATGGTACCCACAATCCATTTAACATCATGATGTATATGTATGCTGCATGCAATCTAAGGTCGCCAACTCCTATATTTCCACACCATACTATCCTTTTACCCATGATATTGGTTTAATTAATCCACATACCAAATTTTGTTCCTTATACGTAGGTACTTTGCACACTATCCCATATAATATGATTGTAGCCCTCCGCGTTTTAAGCATATCTACGGCCCCTATTATTTGAGAAGGATCATAGGTTTCCTATCAGAATCTTTCTCTTTTCCGGTCACGACTCACGTGCATGAGTTAGTTCACATGTTTCCTAAACACGCTGTACATACTAGTATATATTTTAATATACATTACAATGATGGCAAATATCATAAAAATTAAAATGTATTATGTCAAGATACAATATGAAGTTGAAATGAACCTCGTGTACCTTTGTTGATGACAAAATATAAGCTACAAAAATTAAACTGTAATTTAAATTTACTCTTAACTTTACAACACAAATGTAATATGGGATAAAAAAGAAAGCTTTTTTTTTGGTTCAATCATTTGTTGACATGATTTTTTGATTCAACATTATGTTTATATGTCTCTGCTTCCACGCATAATCAATAGCGTGCCTAGTGTCAAATTGTCCCAGGAAGTGCGCAGATTCATTGTTCAGCTGATGGCAGATACAGCCCTCAACATTCCTCGGGCCTGCCGACTTACTCATCGGTGCAAACTTGTTCTTTGAACTTAACCGGGGTAAGATTGATGGCTCTCCCATGGCATTTGACTCAGTTTTAGGTTGAATTCTCATGGGTTAGGTAGCTCCAGAACAATCTTCTTGGACATAATTTTGCATATTGTATCATTGTTAACCATGTCTCGGAGGACATCAAAAGGCATTTTTGTGAAGTTGAATTCCTTCCAACAAAACACAGACCTGCTGATAAGGTGAAATGTGAGGAATTGTTCATGGAAACTCACAATCAGGATGAGTCTAGCAGATATGAAGTCTCACTGCCATTTTGCTCCACCAAAGACTGAATTGGGGTCAGACCACAAGCACTGGACTGGTGGTTTCTTTTGGAAAAGTGTCAATGGGGAGCCACCACTGAAACAGACGTATAGAGAATGTACGTAATATTAAATAGCCATGAGGAATATAGAGAACGTTCCAAAATCTCTTTTGTTTTCCTAACCAGTATACTACAGTGGACTCTTGATGTACTGAAAAAGCATGTAGTGATAAACCATAGCCACCATTAATTTTTAGTGGTCCCAGAAAATAATGACAACATTACAGCTTTTATAGTTTACTGGATATTGCATTGATAAAAATATATTTTGGTTCTCACTTAAGACTTTCCGCAAAAATTACAAATGTTTAATAACTGGGTGTGCAATACGTCAATACACCCCACAGTTTATAGTGCTTAATTACATGCGTGCCAATAAGAGGTTAAGTGACAAATAGGCAGTAGCCTACCTTAACGTATATGTAAAATGTAAAGAGAAAAACAAATTAATGTAACATAGTATTAAAAGTGTCAGACCAAATTAATGGCTACCTCAGAAAATAAGTAACTACTGTAGAAATGACACATCATGGTACTTGCGTCCAATTGTTTATTTTGTGACTTTATGTACGTTTATGCAAGGGATTATGTCTTCTTTGCCATATCCCTTTACTTGTATGGGGAACCCCGGTGCCATCTAGGACATACTACTTGAATAAGACTAAAGAAGTCAAATTTTTTCACACGTAAATTGCTCATCACGTGACAGCGCTGGCTGGTAACCAGACCAGTTAAAATCGTCCAACAGGGGCCACAATAAACTTCCCCTGTGATGATCCTTGCGAATGGGGTTTCTTTTATTTTCTGTTAGCTACACTTTTTCTCGGGACAGAGATAAAAAAATAAAAGTTAAATAAACCAAATATTGTATTATATGATATTTAACGTGTCTCAGCTACATGGTATGTGAACTGTCCTCAAAGTTGGATACTCAAATGACCTGTTCCCATAAAATTCTTTCCTCAAACTCTCCTCCCAGCTGTGAAAGTGAAGAATGAATGGGAGCCGGAAGAAGAGTCCAGACACCGAGCTGCTGCCAGCACCAGACTGCAGTAGAAAAGGGAAAGAGAGGGGGACAAGAAAAATAGAGGCCATTAACTGGGTGAGTTACCAGATGCTGCCCGGCTAGATACGGGGCACCACAACTCCAGCTGGCCGCGCAAGCCAAAGAAGAGGCACAAGTCCAGAGTAGCAACCAGAGTACTATGATTGGGGAGTCAATCCCAGAACTTGAAGTAAAAGAGGTTTGGCTTGAGATGGGTCTACGTCACTTCGGGGGGAGGGTAACCGATTGATGCATGCCACACTGCTGCACAGCGCATACTATGGGCCGACTTTGCCCCATCAACGAGCGCTGAGAGCCTCGGGTCAAATCCAAAGTGCCATACATGATTCTAAATTGTTACTGGATTGAGCCCACCAGCTGGAAAATAACATACGGAAAATAATTAATGCAACTGATTATTTACACTGTACTGCCCGCCCAGAATTCGACATGCGGACGTCACCCTCTCGACCAGAAATTGTTCTACCCTGCGAGCGATGGAGTAGCAGACAGCCGATAAGGAAGTTATATGAGTCATGACAGGATTGCAGCACCCCTGTGCCTAGTGACGTCACAGCAAGAGCCTCGAGCAGAGGCGGTAAACATGTCATCATCCCCTGAACTCCGAGTGACAAGGACTACGCGGCAGCACCCGCTACCATGAGATAATTAACCCCTATGGTGAAAGGCTAGCATCCCCTGCACGCCTGAAGCTAAGATTTAGCCTATATAAGGAATCTTGAAAATGCTCTTGCCAGAGTTCATCGACCCACCGACCGCAAAGGTTGGAGGGCTCTCCTTGGTCTGGGCAAGACCTACTCTCCCAGCCTGAAGAAGGCCAACTATTCAGCTCCATCAGCTTGCAAAGGCTCTACCACCTCCAGCAGCTTGGAAAGGAACATCCATCAGCTTGAAAAGGATCCACCAGCAGCTCCTGCTCCATCAGCTTGGTCAAGGCTCACTGGAGGTAACCTCGACAACTTCCTTTTACCAAAAGTCTTTCCTTGACACCGCGGTAGCAGGCTGTCACGACCTCCCCTCTGGACATCCTTCCCTTAGAAAAGTAACTCGCTGCCAAATGTGACATTTTTCTAGAAGTATATTGTTGCAGAAAGTTTTCAGCCCCGGTTTGCCTTCACTTGGTCTTAAGTTAATATGTAATTTAATTTAAGGCTTTAGATTATACAAGAACCAGGTTCACCAGTATTTTCACTAGCGGTAATAAAACGCTACGTCAAAATTTTAACCTGGAAATTCATTCTTTACTTACCCTTTCTCATTGAAGGTATACGTGAAATATTTCAATTGGTCTAAATAACAGAATTAATTCTTCTCTGACTCCCTGAGGAATAAGTGTAAGTGGGCTGAACCCCTCAGGATCACAAAGCCTGAAGACGGCTTTAGTCTGAAGACATAATGGGATTACTGGGGGCATCTGGTAAGCCCCCGCTCTGAATAAGACACATCCAGTAGGACTGAACTCAGGCAGCTAAGGGGAAGAGTGCAACCACACACTAAATGTAATTGATAGCGGCTCTTTTGGAAAGAGTATACCTTTTCTTAGATTATTAAATAGGAACAGTAAAAGCACGACATAGTGCGGCTGTTGGGAGCCGGGAGGGGAGGGGAAGAAAGAAGAAAAAAAAAACCCAGTGCTCTAATGGGACGTGGCACCCATCTGTCAAACACGGAGTAAGTGTTGTTATTTACCGCCGTAACTCGTCAAACGTTTAGCCTACTGTGATCTGAATTTTTTTAAATCTGCATCACTGGACTTGACCGCACCCAAGGGAGGGAAACAAGAGAAACGCGCTGTGATGAAGGGTCATATGCACTTAAGCAAGAATATCTAAAAAATACTGCATTTTCCAGGCAAAGGATGTACTTATTTCACCAAGAACGGTGTTAGCTGCGAGTTGTTTGTCATACGATTTAAGAAGAGAGCTCGCCCCCCACCCCCTGCCGGGACCTAGTTGGGAGGAAGTTAGAATGAGAAAGGAAGTTCATGCCCAAAGGTCGAATGCACGCTTGCACTGCAGATGGGATATGTCAGTGCCTCACGTGCTGTGAAACATGCTGCTTGCTTGTCTGAGTTGCATTTTACAAAGGAAAATTAAAACAACAACAAAAAAGGTAATTATTTCTGACATACAAAGAAAGGCCGCTTTCTGCATTAAGCCATGCCCACAATAGCTCATCCGCTCAGGATTTTTTTTTGAAAAATTATACTTATAGCTCGTATATATACATTATAATCACAGTGTCTACATCATAATTCTGTAGGAGATTAAGTATAGGCCTGTAAATGACTTAGAAACATGAATTTTCAGACGCACCTTAAATTTCAGAATTCCCCCCTCCCCGAAAATGGAAAGACCTATTGTTATAGCTGCTATATATAGTCCATCCCATTGGAAGCAACTTTCTCGGTGCCCTGCTAAATATCTACTTGCAGACCCATTTCACATCCTTCCGCCAAATGTAAACATACATTGCCATGTGACTGCCATGTAGCATGTGTCAAAATTAATGTTTACATTCCATTCTGTGTGTACAAATGTTCGTATACTTTCACCACACCTAAAAATAAACATTGAAATGTGACTTCTACTTTTATACCTGTCAAATGTGTTGTTTACTGTTTACAGCTTTTCAAAGAATTTTGTCATATTCCAAAAACCATTCCGTACGAATATTCACAGTTTAGACCTCTAACATTATTTAGGTCAGCTTTATGACGTTTTAAAAATGCCTGAATTGACTACAGTTCTTACGGTTATTTTACACTAATATATTTGTTTTCCACAAGATACCTTAATACATGTAATGCGTGTCAGTATTTTGCAGCGACTGTGTTTAACACTGTTACAACTGCGAGGTAAAGGGCTGTACAAATGATCCTTTTGTTATTGAAATGTGTTGGGTCATTTCTTTAAAAGGACAGCCTCACTTGGAATAAATATTAAAACGAAGGAACAACTAGTCAAATGAAAAAGACACATTGAATTCAAGCACGCAATTCGTGTTTCACATTTTTGCCATACAAACTTTAAAAGATGGCTGTGAACATGCACACAAATAAGCTTACGATAACTTTTATTCCGCTCATATTTCTATGTATTGCTACCTACGGTTTATTAGGTTTATTGAAATTTATCGCGCTGAACTTAGTATTTTTATTCTGGGAATGTGGCAAATTATGTCACACTACTGTGTTTCAAACCGATAGGGCAAAGGGGCAAAGTTGTAATAAATAAACAGACGTGGATGTAAATAAATAACTTTGTCATAAAAAAATTCACATTTAAAACATATACGTAGTGCTAATCAAAAATTTGAAATCACGCACACACAGGACCAGCGTATTGACCATGATGCACAAAGGCACTCCATTTCACAGACGCAATGATTACTGAAACACACATCACAGTATATTTATTACTGCTGCGGAAACACAGATTTATCACAACATCGTAACTTGCCTAGGTAGGTTTAAAAAACACAATGTCTACAAACGTGATGTAATTTGAAGTATTTATCGGAGTAAGAATATATTAAATTTAGTTTGGCAAAAAGTAACATGCCATGTCATGACTCGCCACGTCTGCCAACTTTACTTTGTTTCTGCCCTGCCATCATATATAAATATATTAAAATAAGTATTTAAAACATTAAAATCTCCTCAGCTGTAAATTTCAAATTCAAAATTCATTATTTTGCTGTAATAAGTATGAAATATTCTACAATTGAAAATAGGTACAATTTTGCCACGTACTAGCGAAGTGAAACTTCCAGAGTGTGAAACAGACAAAGACAGAGAGAGCGACAAATCACGCTCAGCAGACAGTTGCTTCAAAATTTCTCTCCCTTGATAAAACATCACCGTACCATTACGGCCTACTCACGATATTTTCCGCTGTTATTTTAAAACTGTAAACATGATATATATTGCCATCGGGACTAACTAAATATTCAAATATTTCAACAGGCACCGTTTAATTTACAAATAATACTCCATAATGTTATATATTTGTGAAATACAGGTTATTAAAATAACAGGTGACATGTTATGCCTAGTGTGTTTTTTCAAAGGTTAATTTTCATAAGTCGCTTCCATTCGGGAATGGACTATACACATTATAATTAAAGTGTCTACAGTAATATTATATTTATAATAATTACCTAGTGCTATACCATGTAGGTGATTAATTGTATGCCTTACCCAGAATCTGAACCCAGAGCCCGTCGCATTGCAAGCCAGTTACATACCGAACGTGGCATTGAAGTTGGCATCCCTTTTATGACAGTACTCCAGGGTATTTTAACTTACTTTAGTTTAACATTTTGGCATTGAATTTGACATTTATCCCTAGTCAACTGCAGGGTATACATTTTTTAAAAAACTCAAATTTATATGGGGAAAACGGGTATAGGTTACGTCGGCAGACTATTTAGTATATCAGTTCTAGAAAATTGGATGTATTATGCACAAAACAGTAATTAAACACACTGTTGGAAATGCCTTATGCTTGAAGCAAAACACAGCACTTTATTTATGGATAATAGATATGAAGATACATATTTCAAATTAAATCACTCGTGTGCTTGGGCTAGTAGTAAAAACATTGCCGTATGCACGTAGCTGGGCGAGCGCCTAGATCCTCTGCAGCGCGGCCGGGCACGGTGGCTTGCCAGTGCCACTCAGGCCTACATCCTTGGACTGGGCAACTGTTGGTCAGTCGCTACAAGATTACTCTGGCGGGTTGCCAGCTGGCATGAGGCTCGGCAATGTTTACGGACATACAACAATTTAGTGCAGTCTACTTAAAATATTAATTATCCTGAATTTTTCATCAGAAACTTCTGACATGGTCTATACACACACACAGCCTTACTCTCAAAATACGGTAATACAAGATAACATTTCATTTGAACACAAAATTGACTCCAAATGTGGGGGGGACTCATAATGAAAAATTAGCATCTTACGTAGACATGGGAGGAGGAAAAGAAGAAAAAAAAAAAAAAAAAAAAAGGAGGGTAAGGCAGAGGCCGCGGTATGCGACTAGGACAAAGAATTCTCACTGACCCTCCCTGCAACCCCCCCCCCCCCCAAAATGCCAGTCACCTTCTGGCATGAAGAAATCTATTGCTTAATGCTGCTTGGGACAACATATGTGAACATCTATTATGGCAGCTCGAGAAATGCGCAAAAACCAACACCAGTAATGGCTAGTTTTCCATAGACTGAAAACTGTGGATATTAGAAACTTGCACTGCGGCTGAAGAAACGGTCTACAAAAACAAATAGTGAAACCATGGTTGGCGAGGGATTACTGCACTTGCTTAAATGTGTTATGCTATACAATGTACACACATTTCATGTTAACTTGTGTCAGTAAATGTGACGGCAGTACACTTGCAAGTATGTTGTAACAGCTTGGAATATAGCCATGCCATCCCCACATACTGATCCAACACCCAGATAAATTGGAAAGATTGGTACAGGAACATTTTTTGACCTGTTTACAACCAAACAGAACATGTAAAATAGGGTTACATAAAGAAAGTACCACTAGGAATTCTTCCGTCAAATACATTGCACCACGCCAATAAAACTGAATACGGAAGACCATACAATATTAGCTGTAATAAATAAGTAAAATAGATCTGTGCACTGAAAGGCAGGAGCAATGCACTCCCGCTCCCTCCGCCTCATACATCAAAGTAACAGACTCACGACCACCTGCCTACCTGACCGCACACTTTCCACTTATATATTTATTCAGGGCGGGGACACGAATTGCCCATGGTATAAGCGAACCCATGGTATTCCGGACTTCCACTTACTTTTTTCGCCACCAGCAAGGGTTGCCAGGCTGCGCAATGTCGCGGAGTGCAGCGCAACCTCAGCATTCAGTCCGACAAGTTATGGCAACAGCGGGGGAAAGGTTTCAAGCAATACTGGGTCAGATCATATATAAGGAAGGAAGTGGCGGTTCACGGCCATTTTGCTCCAGTCCGCCGAAGGCCTTGCCGGATTGCCGCCCGAAGGCGGACCGCCATACCGCATGGTCCTGTAGTCAGCTCCAGACACTGCCGCCATCATACCCCAGGGTAAATGCCCCTCCCATTTGGGCAAACTAGGTTGCGTGAGGAGACGGGATACACAAAGGCAATCAATCAGGCTCCTTATGACCGAGAGTGCATTCAACTAGCGCATTTATCTCTCTTTAATATAGATCAGTATAGGTCTGCTACTAACTGGAGTATTACCATAACTAAGACACACCTTGCACTGCAGCAATTGTACCACTTTAGTCTTGAATAAAGTAGTGTTTTGTAATTAAGAGTGCTTTACTTGTCTACGCTTTACCCCTTTTTGAGCGCACGGTCCCTCCTCTTAAAGGAGCACCACTGCGCACTGTATATCCTACCTAAGCTTTTAAGAAGACTAAGAATTGATGGGGACTACCTATAGTCCATTCACAACAGGAAGAAACTTTTGAAAATGAATCTTTGAAATAACACCCTAGGCGCAACATGTCAACTTGTCGAGTCAATAACTAGTAATCCACAAATATATAACACTAGGATGGACTTTAAAATACTGTATTCTTAAATAAATGAAACTGCAAGTTAGTATCTTCTATACTCGTAACAGTTATTTTGTATTAAACATTAATTAAAAACAGCGAGAGCAGTGATGCATGGCAATGGACGGTAAGATATAGTTCATAGTTAAAATATTATTTTAACCTAATTTTTTACGTTATTAGTAAATTAAACATTACCTATCAAAATATTTGGGTAGCCCTGATTGCATCATATTTTATTTTTATAGTTTAAAATAACAGCGCAAAATACTGTGCGTAGGCCGTAGTGACACGATGTTTGTTTTATTGACTTCGATAGCAACAGTTGGCTGGGCGGAGCTTGTCACTCTCTCTCTTTCTTTGTTTCTCTCATACTCTGAAAATTTCGCAACACTAGTATGCAGTTAATTTACACGTGTTTTCAACTGTAGCATACTTAATTCTTATTTCAGCAAATAATGATTTTTTAATTTGTAATGTACAACTGAAAAGAGATTTTAATGTTTGAATATTTATTTTAATATATTTAGATATGATGGTGGGACAGATACTATCTGAAGTTGGCAGACGTGGAGAGTCATGACATGGTGTGTTGCTTTTTTCTAAATGTAGCGTAAATTATTCTTATTCCAAAAAATACTACAAATTACCACATTACGTTTGTAGATGTGTTTTTTAAATCTACCTAGGCAAATTACGATGTTGTGATAAATCTGTGTTTCCACTGCAATAATAAATATACTATTACGTGTGTTTTGTTAACCGCTGCGTGTAAAATGGCGTGGCATTGCTGCATCGTTGTCGATATACTGGCCCTGTGTGTGTGATTTCAAATATTTGATATGTACTTTTTATACGTTTAAACTGCGAACTGTTTTTGTGAAGAATTTAATTATTTACTACTATGTCTATTTATTCATCTTAACATTGTACCTTTTCCCCTGGTGTTTGAAACACAGTCGAGTAACGTGATTTGCCACAATCGCAACAAAATACTAAGCCAAGCCCGATAAATTACAATAAACCAAATAAACAGTAAGTAGCAATACGTAGAAATAAGAGCAGAATAAAGGTTACGGTAAGCTTATTTGTGTACATGTTCAGCGCTATCTTTCAAGTGTGTATGACAAAAAATAAGTGACACGAGTTGCATGCTTGAATTTAATGTGTATCGTTGGACTGGTTGTTTCTTCGTTTTAATATTTATTATAACTGAGGTCGTCCTTTTAAAGAAATAACCCACCACATATCAATAAAAAGAGTTAAATACTGCAGTTCTTTACCCCGCAGCTAAGAGTATTAAACACAATGCATTAGGTGTAATGTGCTATGCTGCGAAAAAAAAAATTTGTTAATGTAAAATAACCATAACAACTATAGTCAATTATGGCATTTTTAAAACATCATGAAGCTGACCGAAATAATGTTATAGGCCTAAACTGTGAATATTCGTACGGGAAATTTCTTGAATATGACAGAATTCCTTGAAAAGCTGTAAAAAGTAAACAACACATTTGACAGGCATAAAAGTAAAAGTCACATTTCAATGTTAATGTTTAGATGTAGCAAAAGTATACAAACATTTGTACACACAGAACGGAATGTAAACAATTTTGACACATGCTACATGGCAGTCGCATGGCAATGTATGTTTACATTTGGCGGAAGGATGTGAAATGGGTCTGCAAGTAGATATTTAGCAGGGCTCTGAGAAAGTCTCTTCCAGTCGGGAATGGACTAGTAGAAATCACAGTAGAATACGACAAGCCCTTCTGAGAGAATTGTCACAGTCCGAAAACAACTCACTAGATGACTCCTCTTACGACATCGCACCCCCATCACCAAAGTTATGACTTTAGCAACACACCAATTTCGCAGTTTGTAGTGCGTGAACAGAAATCAGAACTAGACTTAAGAAAGGTGCTCAAAATCACCATACCTCCCAAAACCACCCCAAAATTCCGGATAGCTTCTCCCAAGCATAGCTTTGTACGCACTCGCAAACCTACGAGGCCTGCTCTCTTCAGACGCCCGCGTAGTGAATGGGAATCTGAGTAAGACTATATGCAGGAATACCATCCATTTCTATTTCAGTAACATATTCACTGCCGCACACAGCATTTTAGTAAATTATTCAGTTTATGAGAAAGGTGGCGTCCCATATTTTGGAAGCCTTCAAGGCGAGTAAGAGTGTCCTCCCTGGGAGGGAGACTTTCGCAATGTAACTCACCCTGGGGGTTGATTCCCCTCCAAACCATCATAACCCTTCCACTAGGCGGTATCCAAGCAATTACTCCAACGTGTAAAAACCACGACTCACCACGTAGAAAGGAACTCAGTGAGAAATTAATACACCGCCAAAGAGCTCCAACTAATCTCCAGGAGGGCAATCAGCACTCTTAGTATTCCGTGTCAGACGGAAGTACATTTCCCACCAGGAAGGCACAACTGGTAGCACACATAGGGCTGCCCCGGATATGGGTGTGCTGGTTGGCCTCATGGTGAATGTTTTGGTAGTGACAGATTCCTGGTTCTCCCAGCATTTGGCACGTAATGCGACCTAGTTCTGGCCACTGAGATAGATCTGCATGACTTGGTGATATCCCTCAATAATCCTGGTTAGTAGTTCTAAAGTAGCTGGAGCGCAGGCTGCCGGAACAAGTATTGACAGCTTGTGGTGTTCAGTTGCCCGTTCTCGTGGACTGAGATGAACGAAACCCAGCCTGGAAGCGGTAACGATTCAATGGATAATTAGAGGCAGTCAATCGTTTCACACTCTGACAAACACTGCCTCTATGGCTAAATGGCATGAGGAAAGAAATATAAGATCAGACTCCATAAAGTTGGAACAGTTGACGTGGAGGTGTGAAACTGGGCGAGTGGCGTAGCACCTGGGACCATCCCAATAGGGGCATTGTCCTGCTAGAGTTGGTTTTCCCAGACATGGCGAAGTACCCCTCTCAGCACCACAAGTGCACGATAAGAAGGAAAACCTCCAAGTTGACAAGCATACTCTTTTATGCGCAAGTACCTAATGTTGTGTCTCTACCATTCACTACACAAATGCAGTGAATGGGTGGGCTTCCATAAACTGTGGTTCTGCTGTCACACGTATGAACGGAGAGAATAAAGTCCTGGTCACCTGCTGTCCATTGTATGGGCCTGATGTATACGAGGAAGGGTACTATGACTAGGGAGCTATACTTGTAAGTTGGTAAAACTGTGTTTATTTCTTTTGACAGAAACAAACCGTGATGGTGAAGTACTACCTCATATCCACATGAGTTTACGGAAGTCAAAACGCCTTACATGAACATAGGTGAAGGCTACATGCTTCTAGACTTACAGGGTAGGCACTAAAGTGGCTATCAAAACAACTCTGCCTCTAAAATACACTACAGCTGGTGTCCAGAAGGGACCAGTGCACGTTAGTTGTTAGCTGTGGCAAAGTCTTGATGAGCAGAAATGTTTTCTGCACCACTAGTGCGTGATGTAGACCAAAGTAGGAACTGATGGTTCCTGCTGCATTGTGAGGTGCAGTGAAGGGACAAGACAGATGTCAATTGCTTTAAGGCTGGTCCAGAGCCTTGGTGAGGCCCTGTATTTATACTCCTCGGCGGTGTGCTCCTTGCTCACCTGACACAGCCAGTTTTCTCAGAGAGGAGGTAGCAGCTGCGAAGGGCACCACATTGATCCTCGGTGAGTGACATCAGTGGCAAATGATGGATCCAGGCTCATGCCTCGGCTAAGATACTAGCAGTGGCATCTAGCGGCACACTGCTGTACTCTGTTAACCTCACCGCGTGATTTCGGTGGCTCGGCCGGTGAATAATACATTTGGCGTGGAGGCTTCGGTAGGTAGAACGATTTCTGACATGTTCCTGGTGGAGGCACCTCAAACTCTGTTGAAGGTGCTGTCAGTAAGTTTGCACTGACGAGTAGAAATTGTTTAAATTATTGTAGAAAGTCATTATGCTTAATGTTGGAAGCTGGATTTGAGGGCTGGAATGCAGCACCGACCACTGAAGAAGAGAATGCTGAAACAGTGAGTGAAAGTGATTCACACAAACAGGCTTAACTTTGATATCTGTTAATACACTATCCCGCTTTCCTAATTTAGTAAACACGTACTGCAGTATACGTTATTCTGCGAACAGTGAGTTACGTAATTATAAACAATTCTGGACGCTTAACTCAAGCACAGTACTCTACCGTAACCAGTTTCCTTGCAGCCCTATCAGCTGTTATTAATCTCTGACTAATCTCAGTGATATTACGTTAACTCGCCAGTGCAGTATTGGTTCATCAATTACACATTCATATAAGTTTCTTTACGTGAACACTTATGACACCCCTAGTGCTAGTACACCGTAATATGTGCTTAGAAGACGTTGTGTGTAAAAACATTTGAAGTCACCCAATTTTTGTTGAAGAGAAATCAGACAGAAATCATTAGAAGTTTCTACATAATGACACCCCTAGTGCTAGTACACCGTAATATGTGCTTAGAAGACGTGTGTAAAAACATTTGAAGTCACCCAATTTTTGTTGAAGAGAAATTGGACAGAAATCATTAGAAGTTTCTACATATTGTTGAAAGAAATCTTTAAAGACTCTAATAATTAAATTTGCTTTATATAGAGCCACGTCAAGAAAACTTTGAACATTTTTTTCAGCATTCAGGACTTCCTTATATTAAAAGAAATCCTGTGCTCAGCGATCTTCTGGGGGTGTGGGGTAGAGTAGCCTTCCAACGCAGGGGTAGGCTTATCAGGGGTTGCGGCAGCGCCGCACATTTCCTATCTCCCCATTTGGAGGAGATGATAAATTAAAACATCTTTCGGAGGCTGGCGGGTTATGTCACAAGGTTGCAGAGGTACTGCCATCTCGTGGGTTTGCAACTTCTTCCACATCTAGTCTGTAGAGTAGTGGTTCGTCAAAAATATTTAATTTAATTATGTGGGGTGGCAATTGCATGCGAGTTTTTTGGTGTGCCGTACATTTCATAATTAAACACGTCAATTATTTTTACTTATCCGGCTGTCCAACGCATGGAGTCTCCTTGCTCGAAATGTGAAATTACCTTGCCACTGTTACTGACTTGCCCCGAGCTCACATTGGCTCAAAATGGGGTGAAGTCGCCATTAGAGCACGCATCTGCACTGCGCAGCATGTGCAGATGCGGGCTTGTTAATACCCAAACCGTTAATGGCAGACGAGTTGGTAGTTAAATCAAATGAAACCGAATGAGACTTTCAGGTGGAAGATATACTGGATCGGCCTAGAATTAGCCAGCCGGCCGAACTAGACATAACATCTGAGCGCAGAGGGATCCTCCCTTGCCTCCTTTCAACCTGGAACTTGTCTGTAAAAAGAACGGGCCGTGTAACTTTCTGACTACAAATGAAATCGGGTAATGTGATTATGACATTTAGTTTGGATTGGTTTTGGTATTACCTATAAACCTAGGCAACGGATAATCTGTAAAAGCTACTGACTGTCTGCACTAGTGGTGGCTATTGCAGCTAGAACTGGGACCTGGTGCACTGATGGGTTGGCTGCGGCTGTTACTGCTGGTGGCTCTCGCTGGGCTGTAGGGCTGGTTTCCCATGATCCAGGTGTTTACTATGACAAATGGGGACTCAATCACACCTTAGAAAGGATTTAGTAATTGGATAGTGTGTTCACTGAAGTTTTACTGGGTGATATGGGAATTTAACAACACACTTGATATAGTATTTGGCAATTGGAAAAATAATGTTTATTCCTAGGAATACCCATGGTGGTACATACTAACGCCTATCAAACAATGAGTTAAACAGAAGTTAAATTACGTAAGACAGGTGAAGGTGACCTGTGTGTGAATTATGCAAGGTAAAAAATTAAGTGGCTATGAAAACAACTAGACTTCACAATTTAGTCTTGGTTTCTAAAAGAGACTTAAGGGATTTACAACCAGGAGGGTAGTGGTAAGTGTTGGCATTTGTGAAGGGACGGTGATATTTACCATTTACATATAGTAGACTACTTTGGGGGTGGCTCCGCGGAGGATCTCTGGAGGGTGTTGAAGACGTCGGCGAAGGCATAGTCGAGCCTCTGGTAGATCTAGAAGACATGGATGGTAGTAGAGGATCCCAGTACACAACGTGATAGAGTGAACTGCTGTCGCTGGTTCCTTCAATACCAGGAGTGTCATAAAGGAGTTGATTATTGGAGAGGTCATGAGGACCTACTGGCCCGCTTGCAGTGCGGTGGAGGAACATAGACTCGTGAATAAGGGTCATGTGCCAGTATTTATACTGGCCGGATTGCCCTAGGTTTTTGAAGAGAGGAGGGAAGGAGAGGTGATTGTGCATGTGCGTGTGTGGTGTGGTGTTGTCAAGGCTTCTGACCTCGACTGGCCACAAATTTCAGCTGAGGCAGCATGAGTCAGCACTTCTCAGTGCCGGTATTGCAATTGTGGTGCAACGCCTTGACGAGCTATGGTATGGTGTAATGTTATCTTGATGGCTTAGTAGTCAGCTCGTTTCTGCACATGGAAATGTTCTTATTATTTCACCATGAGGTAAAAAGTAAAATTTCTCAGCATCTCTAATAGTCCCTTGTACAAGGGACGTATCGTATACACAATTCTGGAACACTTGTACTGTTTACAGTAGTAGCAACATTTAGGTTTGCACTGATAAGATGAAACTGCATTACTAGTATGAAAAAGACGTCACACATCAATGCGTAGTTGTCTTTTCATGAAAATGCCTGACCATATTTAATTCCTAATTTTTCCCAGTTTTCTATACATGTAATCCTGAATTAACAAAATATTAACATAACAAGCCTAAAATTTTAATGTTGTAGCATTATATGTACTGCTGTGGATAAACACTTTTAGTACTTCAAACTTTTAAAAAATTTATGATACTCAAGAGCCGAAATCACAATCAAGAATTGATTAAAAAATAAATGATTGAAATGTGAGAAACTAACCGACCTGTCAACTGGAATGAACTACCTATTTATTTATATTCTTGGTTTTGATGCGTGCCTGGATAGGCTACTAGGCAGGGTGGTCAAGGATTTTATCCGCTAGACCAAAATCAGGGTAGTCTAGCATAGTCCATTCCCCATTGGAAGCAACTTCTCGGAGCCCTGTTAAATATCTACTTGCAGGCCCGTTTCGTATCCTTCCGCCAAATGTAAACAAACATTGCAACATGAATGCCATGTAGCATCTGTCAAAATCAATGTTTACGTGCCATTGTGTGTTAACATGTTTTCATATACTTTCGCTACACCTAAAAATAAACACTGAAATGTGACTTCAACTTTTATACCAGTCAAATATGTTGTTTACTGTTTCAAAGAATTCTGTTTTAGGTATATTTCAAAAATCATTTTGTACGAATATTCACAGTTTAGGCCTATAACATTATTTAGATCAGCTTTATGACATTTTAAAAATGCCTGAATTAACGATAGTTTTTACAGTTACATTACATTAACACATTTATTTTCCACGACACGGCACATTACACGTAATGCACGTTAATATTTTGCAGCGACTGTGTTAAACACTTACAACTGCGGGGTAATGAACTGTAGTATTAAACTATTGTTATTGATATTTCTTGGATTATATCTTTAAAAGTACAGCCTCAGTTCGACTAACGAAGGAATAGACAGTCCAACGAAAAAGCGACATTAAAATCAAGCACACAACTCGTGTCGTTTATTTTTATTCATCATACTTAAAATATAGCAGTGATCATGCACTCAAATAAGCTTATCGTAACTTTTATTCCACTCATATTTATATGTATTGCCATTTACTGTGTATTAAGTTTACTTGGTTATTTTGTTGGGATTGGTGGTAAATCACGTTACATGACTGGGTTTCAAATACCCATGGCAAAGGTACAATGTTGTGATAAATAAACATACGTGGATGTAAATAAATAACTTAGTCATAAAAACAGTTCACATTTAAAACGTATAAATAGTTCACATCAAATATTTGAAATCACGCACACACAGACCTAGCATCACCAGTCACGCCATGCTATTTCACACGCAGCGCTTAACGAAACACACCGTAACAGTATATCTATTACTGCAGCGGAAACACAGCTTTATCACATCGTAACTTGCCTACGTAGGATTAAAAAACATGTCTATAAACATGATGTGATACTTAGAAGTATATTTCAAAGTAAGTATAATTTACATTTGTTTGATAAAACAGGAACTCGCCACGTCATGGCTCGCCACGTCTGCCAACTTCACTTTGTTTCTACCCTACCATCGTATCTAAATATATTAAAATAAGTATTCAAACATTAAAATCACCTTTCAGTTGTAAATTACGAATTCAAAGTTTATTATTTTGCTGTAATAAGAATGAAATATGCTGTAATTGAAAACATATACAATTTTCGACGTACTAGCGATATGAAACTTCCCGAATGTGAAACAGACAAAGGCAGAGAGAGATAGCGCGACAAAGCTCGCTCAGCAGACAGCTAATACAAAATTGCTCTCGCTCGATAAAACATCACTGTATCACTACGGCCTACTCGCAAGATTTTATGCTGTTATTTTAAACTGTAAAAATGAGAGATGTTGCCATCGGGGCTACGTAAATATTTAAATATTTCAATAGGCACCGCTTAATTTACAAATAATATACTTAAAAAACCAGGTTAAAATAATATTTTAACAGTGAACTATTTCTTACTGGCCAACACGCCGCAGCTCTCGCTGTTGTTAATTCATGTTTAAAAAGAAGTAAATATTACAAGTTATAGAAAATATTAATGTGAAGATTCATTTATTCAATAATAAAGTACTCTAAAGTTAACCACTTTGTTATATATTTGTGAAATACAGGTTATTGAAAAAACAAGATGACATACCTAAAATGTTTTTTTCAAAGGCTGATTTCATAAGTTGCTTCCAATTGGAAATGGACTATGGATGGCGAGAAATAAGGGATGTTGGCTAGTACGTACTTATTATTGCTTCTTAGGTGCCGTGGCCACTGTGGGTTTTACCCAGGCATAGAGAGCTTGGCCTATGCTGAACTGGCGATTCCACAAGTGAGTTTCCTTTGTCTAGAAGTGGATGTTATCTCAGCCGAATCCTGTAGCAGTGCCGGTTAACAATTCTTTTACCACGGGATAGCATGAGGGATGAATTCGTATATACGGAGATACAAATAAGATAGTTACCGGAGCAGTTGATACTGACTCGTGCCTGAGTTGGGCGGCGCGGTTCCGTTCTGCCTGTCGCCCCAGTGTGGGTTGAGGAAGTGCACTCAACTGTCTGGCGACAAGAAACGCTGGATTTCGTTCTCTACGTTTACAGCCGTGTTTATGGCCGTAAGGCATGGAGTCTGCTTACAGTATGCAAGGTACACCTTGACATGAACTAAGCACAGTTTATAGTGCAAGTCCATTTTTGGCTTGCTGACAAGGCTCTGTTGTCTCCACTGATCCCCCACACATGCGAGTTGA
Source organism: Dryococelus australis (assembly GCA_029891345.1). Lineage (NCBI taxonomy): Eukaryota > Metazoa > Arthropoda > Insecta > Phasmatodea > Phasmatidae > Dryococelus > Dryococelus australis. Next base: position 199,893,656 of record CM056994.1, read on the forward strand.
TCAGACGGGAAGCTGTTTGGGTTACCAATGCCGCCACTGGATGTGCGTTCACACAGAGATGGACTGCAGGTCTCAAGCTACAGATATTCCAACACTAACAATGCTGTGGGATAAGGAAATAACTAGAGACTATCCCTTCTCCCTAGGTGAAGGTGTTCCTAGTGGTTGTGGCTATTCTGTTCCTCTCCACCTGCACTGGTACAGTACTGTGGCAGTTGGAAAGCAACAGATGGCTGTCTATTGGGTGTGTAGAAAATATGATGGACCACTGAGGGGCGCCCGCTATGGAAGTTAATTCGGTTATATCGATTACCCAGTTCTTGTCAATGGTGTACATAGCAACCTGTGTATAGCAGGTAAACAGACAGATACTCTCAGAAATAGAAGTGGTAAGGTAAGAAACCAAAGTATGTTTATTGATGGTTCAATAAACATGCGACGCATGCTACTTCCTACCAGGCACTTGAGTGCTGAAGGTTACTACGCTGGCCAGGTGTAGGCGATCTGGTTCTAATGGAAAAGCGGGATAGAAATATCTAAGCAAAAAGGATATAATGCTTCTAAACTGGTCTAAGAAAGGTGTCTTGAGACAAAGTGAATTTAATGGGCTAGTGAGCACTGTGGTTGACTGATTGTCGATGGTGAAGTAGCCTCAGGGGGCATACTCAATGCTTTGAAGTTCTCTAGAGGTCCCAGCTCTGAGTAGTGCTGTGGGAAGTCACCAGAGGAGAACAAGAATGACTCTCGAGCTCAGCAGCATCCTGACATATAGTGGAAGCTTGTAGGCTGCCGGCGTGGGGGAGATGTGATGTCCTCCTGCCCTGGTTGGCATGGGAAAACACTGGTCAGCATTTCTGCTTTGTGCCTGGTCCTTGCTCGAGGTCTGGGCAGCTTGTAGGCTCACAACGCGGGAAGTATGGTGGGGGGGGGGGGGGGGGGAGAGATGAAGTGAGAGATGCTAAGTGCCTGCCAGGTTGTGTATTGTCCACATGAAGAGAATACACACATAAATTCCTGCTGCTTGCAGGGTAGACGTGTCACTCATGTCTGTAGTTGTGGAAGAGGTACTTTCAGCGACGAGTCATAAACATTTTAGGTTAGATAGTGTGGTGGGGGGGGGGGGGGGGAGAGATGCTAAGTGCCTGCCAGGTTGTGTATTGTCCACATGAAGAGAATACACACATAAATTCTGCTGCTTGCAGGGTAGACATGTCACTCATGTCTGTAGTTGTGGAAGAGGTACTTTCTGCGACGAGTCATAAACATTTAGGTTAGATGTATAAACGGCACACATCAATTTCATATTGTAAATATTTTACTCATTTTGTTTTGTATTCAATTCAAATCCAAGAACGAAAAAAGAAATTAAATTGAAAATCAGTTTCTTCTTATGGTCACACTCATACAGGGTTGTGTAGCAATGTAGGGAAAGGAACTACAGTTTATCTCTTACCTCCATGAATGTTGTTTTTGGATTTTTTCTCCAAAATTCCAATTCCTTCGAGGACGTTAGTGATATCATATATCCGCCGCTTTTGTACTTCTAGGAATTCTGAAGCTTCGTTGAGATCAACAACACCATTTGGAGATGAATGCAGCAGGTTCACAAATTTCTTTGTGAGCAAACCAGTGAGGTGTCATAACGAGTTCTTTCCAGTGGCTTACTACACACACACACAAATTTATACGTTACAATACATTGAAGTTCAACCACAGCACCACAATAACTCAGATGCACACATTGTGCACTATTGGATTCACATAAGATGCAACATTAAAACAAGTAACAATTTATAAAAATTTAGGTGACAGCTAGAGGAAATACCACATTGCAAACACAAAACACTAGGGGTGGACAAAGTTTCCAAAATATGAACTTGAATAGAATTTTTAAAATTTTTGACTTTGTATTCAAAATCAAATTTTATACTCAGAATTTCTAAACAAAAAAGTGCTTTCAGGCAATGTAAATCATTAGTTATTGAGGAACACCCCCCCCCCCCCCCGAATGTGGGCTTCATAATATCATTGCTTTTATTCAACTTATGCCACACACATGGCTGGCTAATGATTCATGAAAACAATCTTAACTAACTAAACAGAGTGCCCACAAATTAGTCCAAACTGCATTTCTGTGTAAAATAATTGTCAGTATTTAATTTTACTCACAAGATAGCAAAACAGAATTGTTGAAAAAACAAACATCCTTCGGCACAGCTGATTTTAATCTGGGCTATATATTTATTTCCCTCATGTCCAATGGTGTGATAAATAGGACGTAAACTGCAAGTTTTACAAATTTAACTGCTGTGAAATTGCACCCATTGCGATTCAAATATTAGTAATGTAATTTTAAAAAATGGAAAATTGATAACTACGTTGCATCTCACACCATTTTGGGTGGCCTTGGATAACCCATATAGCCAACAGTGTTCCATGGACCGAATCGTAAAACAAATTTTGTGCATTTCATACAAGTGGGGTAAAATCTGAAAGATAATGTGACCAACCTACACACTATGTAAACAGTAAATGCTCTTATTTGTTAAGTATTATATCAGCTAAAGAATTGCTATGGGATGCATGTTGGTAAGTTGGCGATTGTGATAAGTACTCAGAACTAAAAGTTGTAATTAAAAAATTTATTTATACAGTGAAACCCTGTTAAGAAATTGAAACTTAAGAAAATTTCCTGCTTATAATAAGTGAATATTTTTGCACCTTTTTATGTGCACATGTGTAATTTGACCCTATTACAAAGTTTTTCTAGTTAATTAAGTATTGTTTTTTTCCGTCCCTTCAAAAACTATTTAACAGAGTTACGGTACTTACAGCCTTTATGGTTTAAATTAGGTTTTTAAGGCAATATTAATTGTTTTTGGCATTTAGGGAATGGACAAAAAAATATATTATAGCAATTGACAATGCATGTCGGCACGCATGAACGGTAAACGTTTCCAGCCAATGGGTAATGACCAATGTTTATGGTTCCAGCCCACCCGGTGAGCACAGTTATGCGTGTGCTTTTTTTTATTCATCGTGTTTATATAAGTATCTTGTTGCTTTTGTTGGAATATATAATCGCTAGCTAATTAATTTTTTATTTGCTTTCTTAAAGCATAGTTAATTGTAGGTACCACTGTAGATTGGTTTCAGGATACATGCACAGTGTTGATTTTACTAAATGATTATGCAAATAACGACAAACTAGCGATGAACAAACGTGAGGTTAGTTTAAGTTAACTTGCAAGGATTACCATAGACACATGTTCAAGAGATAGCAAATTTTCCAAAAAGTAAGTTTACATGTTCTGTAAATCATGTATTTGTAAGCCATTGCTGTAATTATTGAAATGCACGTGGCCTGAAAAAACTGCACTTTCAACAGTTTTGTAATGTGTGGAAATTTGTTTCTTTGTCTATATGATAAATTCAACAAGGTTAACTTAGATCAAACTACATGTGTGTACATATTACTGCATCAGTACGAATATGAACACTGATGCATGTATCACATTTTGTTTTTTTTTCATCAAAGTTAAAACTTTAGAAGTCACAATTATAAATGTTATTTCAATACGAGAACAATTTTCCACTGCTCGATGAATACAATATGCAACACAAAATGCCATACACTCATAAAAAAATCATAACAATGCAGTCTAAGGAAAGACATTAAACTTACGTTCCCTACCCCCTCACTATTTCCTTTTTGCCCTCAAAATAAAATAAGCAGATCCCCAACAAAGTTAACTTGGCTTATATATATATATATATGTATGTATATTATATATATATATATATATATATATATATATATATATATTATATATATATATATATTATATATATATATATATATATATTATATATATATATATATATATATATATATATATATATATATACACACACACACACACACACACACACACACACACACACATATATATATATTATGTTAAAAAGTTGGAATGCCAACATGGCTATAATATCCTACATTATAACTTTTTCAATCTAAACTTCTTCAGATTCTCGTATTTCTTCCCCACCCGGATCATTTTTTCTCTTTACTGCAGTTTTAGTAGCCAGTTTTTGCTTGTCTAAGTAAAAAATGTACCTATGACGTGCATTTGCAGCACAACTTCTCAAAGCTTCCTTACCCTTAAATTATGTAGATTTTTTACACCACCTGTGTCACCTAGAAAGTCACAAATCAATTTGTGCAATACAGGATATTTTCTTAAAGTTTTCATTTTCCACTTACTTATTTATGTTAAAGCCTCGTTCAACAGTAGCTTGCCCATGACTTAAAATTAAAATAAGTCCAACAACTTTCCACAGATATTGCTTACATTCACTCATAATTTCAAGAAAAACACATCAATTCAGGAACACTAAAGAATGAAAATCAGCGGACACTGACTGACTTTGAGGAACATCCTCATATAAAACACTTTAATAATATTGAGCCACGACATTCACAACTCTGCCTCGATTCAACCAAAGAGTTCATAACAGTTTTCATTTTGCTTATACATTTTTGTTTATCTTCCCATGTTGCCATTTTCTGAGGATCAAGGCAAGACAAACTTCACACTGCGCTGTATATGACCGGAGACTTTTGAAACAACTTCTCTGCAAGAGACACAAGCAGCCCTCTTCAGGAGAGTCCCTAACCTCCAAAATATCACCCTGAGAAACATTTGCATAACTGCCAACTTTGGTAAGTCCAAAAGAGGGAAATTTTCCCAGAGGAGCAAACACTTATCCCCTCAATAAGGGGGGTTCCGGGGGTTATCCCCCAGGAAATTCTAATTTGAAGGTGCAAAATGGTGCTATTTAAGCATTTTTTGAAGTAAACATTTTTAGAAACAGCTGTTAGAAACTGTAATAATTTAATGAGGAACAAGAATTTAAAAAAGAGGGAGATTATTTCCATCACCAAATAAAAAAAAAACATACAAATACCAGGTTTCACAATAAGTTATCAAAATAACATAAGCATGGTTACTTACAGGAAGTTTTGATTTGGCTGACAAATTACTTTTTCAAGCTGTCTCTGGTTGCAGACTTTGCTTTCTACAAAAATGCAAAGTCAAGTTTTGTTCTAACAGTTCCCCTGTTGCCTAGATTTTACCACCATAAACTTGACCAATGTCTCATTATACAAGGATGACCTAAACTGACTCCTTGTCTTTATAACTTAGCTGAATGTTCTCTCTGATTCAGCATTGCTGTGGGGAATAGTGCACACTTGAAATGTCCACATGCACTTTTGATTTTTCCCACTAAACTCCACTGAACATCAATCCTTTCTTCTTTCTTGATTGCTTCATTCTGATGTTCAAGTTGAAACTCAGGAAACTGACTGCAAATCATCAATGGGAGAATCTATAACCTAGTCTTCAACACTAATGACGAATGGAAATTTACCAACAAAAAAATTTCAAATTCGAGAACGATGCATCGCAAACATTGTTTATCTGGGCAACTTCAGCATTTATTAGAACATCGTCAGTGAACGGAAATTTCTGCATCACGTAATCACATGCACGTTCAAAGTACTGATGAGTAGAAAAGTACCTTTTCTTCAGGTTTAAGGTCGCACATTGCTCTAGATGAAGCATTTCCAATTGTAATATCAGAATTCTCTTTCTGGTCCATTCTCTTGTGGCAATCAACCATCACAGTTCTATAAGAATAGCCCTTAGCAAAGTGAATATGTCATTTCTGTGATTGTAAAACCACATTAGCCTTTCCAAATACAGGCAATGTAGTCTGAAGGAACTAACAAAAACACTTATTTAACTTGCATGTTAGGAATATAAATACTCTCTCTTCTCTTGAAAGGCCATAGGATCTATTTCCACTTTTTTGTCCGGGGCATGGTTTAAATGTTTTCAATTCTGGCTGTGACGATTCACAACTTCGTTTTAGACAATAACTTTTCCCTGAAGTTCTAATACTATCATCAGAAGAGACAGCTTTCGACATCTTTGGTATCCTGTACGAGTCTAATGTTCCTGATTTCTTCTCATGTGAAGATTTAACCTTAAAATTGAAGTAATTTGCCAGAGTGTCCCACTGTTGCAGCATCCTTGACAAGAATTTTCCATGGGATAGCCAGCCTGGGCAAACATGTTTCAACAGTTTTCTGACTTCAGTGTCGTATAATATTTGAAATTCTTTCAACTTATCCTTTCTTTTTGCACTTTTTTCAAGGTAGTAAAATATATCCACCAATATTTCATCTATGCTATAAGGAAGTGTTGCAGCTGCCTTTTCTGCTGCTAAATTGATTAAATGGCAAACACAACCCACTACACACAAATTGGGGATTTCTTTCTTCAAGTGAGCTGCTGTCCCATTTTTCACGCCTATCATTATAGGAGGGTTATCATTGCTGAAGGACATACACTATTCAAGAGGAATATTGCGCGACTTCAGGGACTGAATGACCAATGTCTCAATATTCAAGCCAGTAGAAGCTCCACACAGAACAGTGACACAAAGTACTGAGCTTTCCACCTTAAGTGTTCCAGTGTTGTAATAACTAACAACGGGGTATAGTTTTCAATCACCGTCCTTGCTACCACCTGTGGCCACTGAAAAAGCTAAATTTTTAGGTGTCTGCACAAATTTTTACTCTTCAGTTTTTGCCATCTCAGTTACAATTGCGTAAGTTTTTGTATCTGCACAACCATATTTTTTAGCGATAACACTGTCTGGGAACATTTTACGAAACAAAGACCCAGCATGATATGCACGGCTAATAGGAAGATTGTGTTCTACGACAAAAGACGTAAACAAGAACTTTGTGCTTATGACACTTTCTTCTTCTTTCCTATTTTTATCGCTACAAAAACTTAATTTCATGTTTGTATCAACACATTGTACAGTGTCTTCATGTTTATGGTCTGAATGTGTTTCACCACATCACCTCTCCCAGCAAGTGATACGGCAGTCACACTGGCACAACAAACAAAAAGCAAAATGTTCTCCATTTCTGGACAATATAATCCACAAACTCATCGCTGTAAGCTTTTCTGTACACAGTCAAATATTTAGTGTCTTTCCTTTCCGCCATGTAACTTTAGATTTATTAAAATTACTTGCTATTTTTGCCACATAACGATTAACATACTATAAACAAGTTCTTACAAAGTCAACACTAAGCAGACCTACAAATGCAAAAAATGCCACAGAACGCCCCCCAACTTAGATAAAGATGGTTGCCAGTTGCTGATTGGCCACGCCCATGGCCTAAGAATGAAAGATGTCTGGGCATTCAAGCAAAAAAATGAGACTTTCATGTTGCCGATAGTTCAATGAACTGCCGCCAAATATTATGTTTGCTGCAGCAGCACTACCAATCACTTGGTGGCAGTCAGAAGATGTGTGAAGTACTTAGCAGCGCTGCTGCAGCTAGCTGATCGGCGAGACGAAGGGGTCATTTTTCTTCGCTTGCCAAAAAAGGGAGTGTCAGAAGCTCCCCCTCTTAGACTATGGCCACGTCCTTCGTGTATTGCCGATGTGGGCCGAACATTTTCGACAGAGAGGGAAAGCTGTCAAGCAAAACATAAAGCAGATGATCTCTCTCTCTGCCACACCCCCTCCACTTGCCTTGCATTCAACACACCATCTGCCGGCAGCAGAGTAAATAAAGTGCGCCAGACGAACATAATTTTATCAAGATTATGCTTTACTCTAAATAGTTGCAACTAACATCACTTGTAATTCAAAGCAAATGGTTTCACATGAAACTGTTATGAAAACATTTTAACGACGAATTATTATTTGAAAAGATGTTGTCTTTTGTGATTAAAGATGGTTTTCCCCATAAGGTTGGTGATTTATTGTATTGTACAGTCAACTCTCGATCTATCACTCGGTGGATTGGCAAAAAATGTCCATATATGTCGGATTTCAGCAGAAGAGGGTTCTGATAAGTACATCAATAAAATACAACTTCTAACCTTATAAAACTATCTAACATATAGTAAGAGTTCTGAATACAATTTAGTTAATAAATAGAATAAAGACAGGAATTTTAGAAGAAGAAGAAAAGAAAAAAGTAAATAATACATTTAAAAAAATCTCAACTAAACTTAAGATAAAGAAAATTACGTCTCAAAATACAGTATATAATCGATTATAATCAGACACCAAATCTAAGATGACCTAAAACTTTCAAACCCTCCAAAAATGAAAATATGACAAGGAATACAAAACAAATTTTGAATACACTGCGCGCATTTGTATAGGTAAGAGCGCACGGAGAAGTTATCTATTGGGAAGTGTGCTCATGGCGGCCGCTGTAGAAGGGCTGGGAGAGGGTGTCGGGAGGATTACCGCTCCACGCCGCTATATGTTGCGGAATGCGGACACCTTGCGCGTGTGACAAATATCTGTCTTGTAAAGTAATTAATTATATTTTACCGCAAAGATGATTTTTTATTTTGAGACAAAAAATAAGGAGATTAAAACCACATCCTCTGATGTTACACTACACTTGGCTCAGTGCTTACCTACCCATTATTAGATGGCAAAAGACGTTGAATAGGTCCTTAAATGTTATCAGTTTATTGAAAAGACGCGTGTCTATTGAAACAAAATAATACAAATCTTCTGAATTCCCCACAGAAGTTACTGAAAATAAATTTTTTACTTATAATAGAAAAGTCGCTTGATGTTCAAACAATTTTTGGTGACAAGGCAAATTCAAGTACATGCTTCTGGACATACAATATTATTCGCGAAGATACTGCCCCTAGAGTTACATATACACAGCATTACATTTTAAATTCATGTTAATTTTACGCCTGATACAGTTGACTCTCTATGTACCAATAACCCACATCCACCAACCATTTTTCGTGACCCCAGCCAAATATCTACGTAAATAATGTTAACATAAACAGCTTCTAGCATCGATCCAAGTATTTTTGAGGTCCCTTTACCCAGAGGTGGACAAAATTTCTAGCATGGAAAAATTTCCCCAGAACATAAATATATATTAAAACACATATTTTTTATAACAAATTCTTTAGAATGTTGATGATAACACAGTTATATGTTACAATTTACAGAAATAGTTGCACATGCACACTTTGCAATTTAGAAATGAGATATTGGCATAAAAACAATTTTTACCCCCAACCACGTTTAGAAATTTGTCAACATTAAGAGGGGGGGGGGGGGGGGGGTGAAGTTTTGACTCTTGCATTAATTTTTCACTTATGTTTATAAACAAAAGTATTTTGGAAAGCTGATGGAAACGTGTGTGAAAGTCAATGTTACACTATGTACTATTTGATGCTTTTTAAGTGTACATACAAAACAATGGGTTAAGTAATTTCATATAAATTCTTCAAAATTGAAGAACAGCAGTACTCAAAAAAATACTTCATTAATATAATATTTATGTTAAGTCAGGGGAACTTAATATTACCATATATTTTCCTAGGGTAATACCCTGAAGAATGAATTTGTTTCTGATACATTTTAATAACATCCGGAGAAAAAATCAAAATCATTAAATCACGAAATACAGTGGAATCCTGTTGAAGTGAGCACGGTAGCTGCAAGAACACTGGTATAACGAGGTCTTTTTGAGAAACAGTAAAAAAATCACAAAAATATTCCATGAAAAATTGTAATTTTACGAGTTGAAACTGTGCGGCGAGATCGTGTGATGCAAGCTTGCGGCGGGACTCGTAACCATGTGAAGCGCGCTTTTGTTATCTGTATTCCGTAACTTCACTCCCTTGGCCCACAAAAATATTCCATGAAAAATTATAATTTTATAAGTTGAAACATGTACTGTGAGATCGTGTGAAGCAGGCCTGTGGCGAGACACGTAACCATGTGAAGCGCGGTTTTGTTATGTGTATGCCGTTACTCCAGTCCCTCGCTTGACACCTTGTTCCCGTAAGCACCTTGTGGAAATCTCGCCAAGCGCATTGTTCTATAAATAGAATACCACCATTTTTACCTTGACCCCGTTTTCATGAACCAGTTCTGCTTTTCGCAGTCATTCACGGTCATTATGTTGCCAACAGCATTTGGTTTCAAACTACTTGGTGTATGTGGGTCGAAAGTTATTGTTAAATGAAAACCCATTTCATTTAAACATAACAGTCCAAGCAATAGCTGGAATCTAATACAGCTACATATTAACAGATTTTCATCAGGTTTTTTCATACTGTGACATATCAATTAAAGATAGGGACACAACTACTACTACACTTGATCCCTGTGCTATAACGAACTTTATTTTAATCAATTTTTATAAAGTTTTCTTGAATTTTTGCTGGTTTTGAATAAGTCTCGCACCATGCAGGTTTTATGAGCTGAAAACGTTTCTTCACACTTCAAATACTCCTAAAAGACCCTCGTTTATCCACAACTCGCAAACTTCGCACGCAGTGATGTTTAACATGTTGGCGCGCACACTGTTGTTTTGTTACTACTGGTCCATGAATATAACACTACAACTTCGTGTGAGTGTTTACCGATATTTTTAATTTATTGAATTACCATTGCTAACAGATACATATTACACCTAAAATACAGGATGTGGTAATTTCACATTAAAATTATAGTATTATTTTTGCTAGACAAGCAAGCAAGTAAAACATTAACCTAGAAATGCGAAATTGACTTACCAAAATCGTTTTTACTTTGTTTTCTATCACCTGAATGAAAGCCCACTCCCATAATTTACCGCAGTAAAATATAAAAATCAGGATATCAACACCCATCAACTCTATAATACGTTGTCTTCGCACCAATCCGACGTTATCGCATGAAATGCTCAACTCCCAGATCACCAAATAAATATGTGCAGTTAATGTACACACACACTGGCAAAGTTTACACAACCCTGCTACAATCTATGTAAATTATGGTAGGTATTATGTTAAAATATTATCAACATCTAACTTTTCATGAACACAAATAATAAATGCTTCACATCAATGGACTTTTCGTGACACATAATTAAAAAAAACAACTCACAAATACTGTCATATAAACTTAAAATATTTTTTACTATTTAACACAAATTACTCGCGTGAAGAGATAATATTAACGACTTTCAAACACTGAACCATAATAGTAGTTTATAAACAACAAACATTGGAATTTGTCTAGCCGCAGTCAGCGTGTGCCACGTTCAGTTATCATATGACTGGATGCATGCTGGGTAAGATATTGATCGATATGTTGCGCCCAGACAGGCACACACACTTCAAGGCAACTGCAACCAATTTCGTCTTCTGCGGAATGAACTTATGCACGTTTCTGACAGTCACTGGCACCAGTGTCACCATAATAATGCACCACAGGAGCATAAAAACCACATAAAAATTTTATTTAATTAAAAACAAGACAACATAAGAGTGAATCTTACAGCAGCTGCGCGCACATGAAAAAATCTCTCAAGCGTGCACGTTACCGACTTGCAGAAAAATTCCTGGCATTTTCAAGGTTTTCCGGCACTTGACAAAATCCATGGCTGTTCCCCATATTTCTCTATTTCCCGGTTAAGCGGACACGCCTACAATTATTGTGGAAATACAACATATAAGTGACACTTTCACAGAGGCCAAGAGCCCAGCCGCCACTATTGCATGAATTTGGAATCCAGCAGAGAGAAAAATGTAAGATATGGAGAATACACGTAAAATCGTAAGGTGCAAACTTTATCGCAAAAATTAAGGGAAAATAGTAAGGGTTGGCAGGTCTGTAATGGGACTATACTATAATACTTAAAACCCGCAAATCTAACAAAACTCATAATTTATGGTGGAGTACTTGTTAGGAGGAGTCAACCATACTGGCAGTTATTTGCATCTAGCTGCAAGTAGTTCAGCCATCTACCACTACATAGCAACATCGTCGAAACAGCTATGGCGCCATTTTGCCTGCTGGTGCCGTACACTATGACCGCAAAACAAGGGTATGTGCGGGGTGGGGGCTTTTCTACCTGCCTTTTCCTAATCCGCTCAGACCTCTCAGGGCCCATTAGCAAGTGTACTCGGATTAGAGATAACAGGCCAGCATAGCAAGACTTCTGAACGATAAAGACTCTTCCTCGAGTTTGTTGCCGATTCTAAAAGAATAAATACTCATTTTCAATATTGCAAATGTATTACAATTTCAAATGTTTTGGGTGATGAGGGAGGGGTAAATTGATCTTTTCAACTACATACTGAAAATGTATTTAGTTATTTAGCATACAATGGCTGATGAATTAAGTAATTACTGTTTTTTTTCCTGTTCTAAACCATATAGAGTTCTGTAGCCATCATTGATGACGGTTTGAGATCTTTGAACCTCGGCGCTGGGGTTGTGACGTCACTGTGTTTATGCCTTTCGACGATTTTGCGAGTTTAATGAACTTTGGAATAATGGTTTGGTCGAGTTCTGAGGACTTTGCTGGCGTGTTTAACAACAATTTTCTTTGTTTTCGACGTTTCTTATAATCTAAATTTGAATTTTTGCTTGCTGTACGGGTTAGGCCCAAGGCCTTTGCACTATTTAGGCAAAAAAGAAGAAGTTACATACAGTACTGTGACAGACATTGAAAATTTACGGGCTGCAATACACTAACATAAGTATCCCATTTCTTAATCACCAAGGCAACGTATAAGCAAATAATATTTAATAATCAGTCTTATTTTTTACCCTCACGCTATTGTATATTGTATTCCGAATTAATATTAGTTCATAATTTAAGAGACTATTTCTAACCAGAGTTATGAATGTCATTAACTTAAGTATAGGTACGCATGGCCAGATTTGACTTGGTGGCATTTGAATATTTCAGTTCGTAATACGTTATTTTAATGGCTTTAAATTAGCGTGTCTAAGTTACCATTAATTATAGAAAAATTATAATTAACTGTGATTATTTGGAGTAGTCTTAATGTACTTGCCACATGTATGACAATATAAAATTTCCTACCATTGCATGCTGTCGATGCTGAGTAATTTACTAACATCATCTTCACAAATATCTGCAAATAATTGAATTTATTACCATTGAGACAGATTTCCATAATCGTGCTGTCAATAAACTAGTAGTATGAAAATAACACACTATAAAAATCCATACAATGCTTTCTGTATAGAAAGGAAAAACATTTCTTGGAGGTGTTTGGTTTCCAGTAAAACAATACAGGTTTAGTTCAAGGAGAGGATTACAAATACATATAGGTTTCCTGTTAAAAGAGTGTTTCTTTATATGTTTTTGTTAATGTGCGTTAATTTCGTTAATGTGTGTGTGCATGTCTCTATATACACACACAAACACTTTTTTTTTCTAACTGCAAGCTTGAATCACCTACTTTTCGGTATATGTAAAGCAATTTTTTTTTCTCTACTTGTACGGTACTCTTATCTCAGGGGTCGCAACTTTAGTGGTGCAAAAGTACTTTGTCTATACTCGATTCTACGGGAGGCAATGAAAGCGCTCATAAATTTGGATGTAAACTGGGAGTGATGAAGGGAGCTCTTCGAAAAATCAAGTTTAAATAAAGAATTAAAGTTAACTTTAAAATTAAAACTTTATTGTAACACTAAAATAAACTATATACAAGCTAGATTAAAATAATAATAATAATAACAGTAAAATGAAAAGCCAAACGAGTGAAATGAAAAAGAGGCAAAATGAACAACGTAACGGTAATCGTGAGTGGTTGTTCAGTTCTTTCTTTTAAAGAACTTCAATCACATTAAGGTTTTCCAGTTTTCCCTGGGTGTGAAGACCTAAGGGGACGTTGCTATCAGCCAATTAGCGATGGGGCCCCTCCGAAGGTATATGTGCCGAATGCCAAAAGCTCCCAGTGTATAAAAAACCACATTGCATTCAAAATTATGCTAGTGGTTGGCAAAAGCTCTCTTGGCACCCAGATTGTAAGAATAGCCTGATGTTCGCAACAAGCGGACTACGACCCCAATGCTTTGAAATGGTAGACATAACGTAAAAATCTGGAAAAACTTCCTATACCATAAAAAAAAAGTGCTAATGGGACAATATATACATATGCATACATGCATATTATATGATATCCGGTCACATACTTAAAGTATACAGATTAAGAGAATGCGTATATCACATTTAAGTGTTAAATTTTTTTGCAAAACTTTTATGCACAGTTAGCGATGGTTTCCCCAAATTCTTATCTGTTCATTTACCAGTTATGAAGTATCCTAAGTTATGCAGTTACCAAATTTAACTCGGTTCTATTATTTCATTTAAATTAAACCAATTTTTTAAATCAAGAAACTCACTACTGACACAGAGCTGTAATGATTCAAACTACAAGATCTATTACAATTTTTTCATTTTTATAAAAGCACATAAAGTTACAAAGAAACAAACACGGAATTACTGTAACTATGGTAACTGTCAAGAGTTGCATAATGGAATATATATATATATATATATATCCCATGCATGCAAAATTTTGCAGATATAGGCCTAAACTTAGTTTAAATGAAAGTGCACATCATTACAATAAAACAAACACTGTGCAAAAGAATGCCATTATGTATCAGTATGCAAAAAAAAAAAAGTACAATTATCAGTATCAACCCATTAAATGGTGCAAGATCTACCTAAATAGTTTTGACCAGGGAAGAGGTACAAACAACTATACAATACCAATAGGAAGTTTCAACTGAGAAATTAAACTACTTTTGAGGCCTTAGTGAAAACTAAAAACACACACTACTTTTCAAAGCTGTACCTACACGTCAGAACAATAGAGAAAATAGTTATTTTATTGGCAGTCGTTAACCACGGATTCGGACGCTCAGAATTAAAAATTTACATTGGACTAATGGTGCAGAATCAAATAAAATGAAGTGTTCGTCCACCACTTCGCCCGCATTGAAAATAAATATGCCATTGATATTGGTAGGAACACCTTATTTTTGCAAAAAGAGTTTCCGACATATGTATTTCAAAACTTTTTTGCTCTGAACAACATTCCCCACTGGATGGTTTTATCGCTTCCATGTTTTGAGTGCCTGGCCGCGAACCACAGATATTTCGAAACAGAGTAACGAAATTCAGATCGGATAAGCCACATTCCGCAAAATATTCTCTGAAGGACACATGGTCAGTAACCAAAGAAAACTTCGGTGTACACGAAGCTCATCTAAGCCAAGGCTGCTGGAACTCTTTGCGAAAATTAGGTATCTATAGATGTTGGAATTCGGAAGACAGACAATAAATTTCTTGCCCACAACATTGCTGACTCAGAATATGGATTTGTCGATGACTCAAGAAGATTGAAATTAAATACAGCGTTTACACAAAACCAAGCCTGACAGGTATATTTTTGTTGTTTTTTGCATAATGGAAATAAATAAATAAAAATAAATTAGCAAAAATAGGCCCTAAATAAATAAATTAAAGAAAATAAATGAAATAAATATAAAATGAATAAAAAAGTAAACCATGACTTCGCTCACCAATATAAAGATTACCACGTCAAGTTATATACAGCAACCTGGTATTAACTAAAAATATAGTGGTCTAACACACTGCTGAGCTCATTTCTGAAATTACATGATTTATTTGCTTTTAATCCATTAACATAACATCACAGCACAGTAACAATAAGCTAATATAACAAAGACATGTGCATAAAAATATGTACCGAGAAGCAAAACTTCACATTAAAAGTTAAATTTTTACTTATCTTCCTTTTGATATAGGATAATACATACCTAAGAATCGGTTTAAGAATTATCACTCCCCCAACTATTTTGGAAAATCCGCTCAGTAGTTTTTACTTGATGCCAAATAAATACAGGAAACAATTTACGTTCTTTACCTCAATTTTTGATGAATACACTAGATATTTGCATAAAATCATTTTTATTTAATATAATATTTTTGACAAAATCCTCAATCATCAGTTCTTATCTGCAAAGTAATTGTGTTTATACTTACAGATACATACGTATGTTTATTTGAACACATGAGTTACTGTTGGAATCACATATTATTCAGGATGGGCATTAATTACGTGACTGCCATAAGTGCTATCATGCGGAATAATAAAGATGTATAGATTATAATTAAAACAAACCATGGCATTCACTAATCATAAAGTACACAATAAACTGTTCTGGCAAAAAACACATTGCAACAAAAAATTCTACACGTAGAAAGACAAAAGAAATGAAATTTCTATCTCTTACAAAAGCCACACTGTATGAATTTATACAAGAATCCGCGCTGACCACCCGTGGTGCAGTCGGTTAGTACGCTGCCGATCTGGGGTGTGGAATGCTCTGGGATCGAATCCGGGTAAGGCATGGGTGGTAATTTAAGTTAGGTTATAAGTTAGTCTCAAAGTCATCCCCTGCTAAGCTTTGAAGCATAAAACCGGGGAACGTTAAAAAGCTCTTTCCAATACAATATAAGCCTCGGCCGATTAAAAGGTTTAGCTGCAGGTTGTAATAAATTTACTTAAAAACAATTTTACACTGAACAATATTTTGTTCTCTCGAAAAATCTGATGTTTCTCTGAACATTTGAATTTATTCCCTTTAACCTAGCAAAACTTTTAAACATAACTTGTTAAGTAGAATAATTATATAACTGTCCCTGCAACATTTAAATGCATTTATGGATACATACACAACTATTTTACATATACATACATTCAGGTAATTAGTTTCGTTACCGACAAAATTTGAAATATCATGGTAGTCAATTTTTTTTAAAGATAACAAGTGTACAGTTAGCTAACAATCACATGTGTCCATTGTTATAGAAGTTCTCGCGACAACAAAATCAGTTTGGTGCAGTACTGACATGCATTTGGTTGGCTGTAACACAACCGAGTCATTTGAAGACCTTCGAATTTTGAGCTCGAGAAATCATTTGTAATTTTTCTGACTATTAGAAGTATTGCAGTGTTTCTTAGTGTATTTATTGATGCTTCATAAGTGTCAAAAACAATCCCAATGAAAAGATTTAAACCAAAATCTGCCTGACTTGACATTTCTACAAATCTACGTACATGTGATGTGCTGAATTTGCTATAACAATAAAAGTAAGTAAATTGACAAAAATTTTACGATGGCCGTGGTTGCCAGACACACCCATAAAAATCTTCATTTGCACCAACCAAATGTTACATGTTTGGGACAGCCAAAAATGAACAAAACATAGCATGTTTCAGGAACAAAATATTTGGATGCACAGAAAGAAAAAAATTAAATTTCCCGCACAAAACTATTTTCTTATCTCCAACAATCATTTTCTCGGGGGGGGGGGGGGGGGGGGGAGCCCCCCCCCACCCATAAAAATACCATTTCCTCAGGGGGGGGGGGAGCCCCCCCCCCACCCATAAAAATACCATTTCCTCAACTAGCTTATGGCTCACAATCATTCAACAGGTGTACAGTATGGTACAAATATGCCCATATAGGTTAGTTCAGAATTGGCAATTAAGGTAGTAATTATTTTATATAAGGGCCATTATTCTATGCCGATTTAGGAATTAAGTTACAAACTAATTTTTTTGCAACCCAAAACGGGCTTCTAATAAAGACAGCTATACGACTGCAATGAGGATTGTTGGGTCTATCATATTGGACAATGAATGCACAGAATTTTCCAGTCGGTAATTATAGCTCTAATAGGAGTGTGTCCAGTAGCATCAAACGTTAAAATAAATAATATAATTTAACTCATTGCTTCACTTTTCACACTGTAATGACTGGAAAATAGCCACCTAATTTACATGTAGAGGTCATGGTAGTTAACACAATATTTTTATCAGAAGAAAATTTATTATTTTTATTAATATTTCATGTGTTAGTGATTATTGTAATAGTCTTGCCTATAGTAGGGATAATTTTTTTTTGTGTTTTGCAATTTCTTAATGCAAATTTTAACTATACCTGTATCTATTTGTTTGTGCATGGTAATTTTCAGTAAATTTGTGAATATGTTTAGGAGAGAAGGCCGTTGTCATGACAACCCATGTTTGTTGATTTGCTAAAAGAAGTAGCTGTCATGTGATTGGCCGTTTTCGGCTGGCATCATTTTCAAGTTAGCTGGTTTGTCCAGGTTTTTAGGATAGAGGAAAAAGAACGTGAGGCGGAACGTAACTGTAGTTACATGACCCTATCATTTATTCGCCCACGTGAGTTGATTAACTACTGCTTCAACTTCGATTTTTTAAGTATGGCCGACTTTTGACAACACTAGTATAGCATCAGACACCATCTTTAGATCATAAAAACTGACATCTAAAGTATTTGCAGTTGAATATTTTTATTTTAACTGAACAAAGTACAATTAAAAAGCCCTGCTCCCGGAAACGGTGTGAGCATAACATTTTATTGCTGGGAAGTAACATAACTATTTATAAAATGTCTATAATAAGAGCAGCATAAAATTAAGGCTTCATCACGTGGCATCTTGCTTAAGTTACAGCCACTAGTGAAGCATGTAGTATAAATTATCATAGGTTCATTGGAATTTTTTTTTTGCATTATTCTGAATTTAAATATTGTGGTTCAGTAATTGACGTTTTTTCTGATTATGTTTTTTTAATGAGAGTACCTTTCCAAGTAGTTATTGTAGTAAATGTGTTCTGGATTGAAGGGAATATTTTGTCTCCCTGTGTTTTGTTATCAGTCGATTCCAGTTGAGTCCAAGTGATTTAATGGTAAGTGTGTCAGTAGAAAGGTCTCCCATACACTTACGGTGTATGTGGCTATTTCGTATTGCAAAAGTAATTTTAGCCCACAAAACCTCGAGAACATACCTACACTCTATCTAGCTCACACACTTATTTACGTACCTATTTCCACACACTGTCTACAACAATTCACTCGCTACATAAAAAGTAGCATATATCTGTTTCAGTGTTCCCTAATACACTACAGAATTGATTCCCATACGTAGGGCTAGTTGTAAAGCAACGTTTACGTTACAACACATAATTTATTCTCTGCTGAATATACTTCGTATTTCTGTACAATATTGTAGCATAACGTGTTGTCTTCATGTTTTCCTCACTGTTTTTGGAGTTATGATTAATGTTAATTAGGTTTGAGTATTACATCAATCGTCACACAAATAATATATATATATATGTAATACACGCAGTTATTAGTTTAATCAAAACGTAAGTTCATTATAATACATGCTAGACAATGACTAGAAACCATAGTGAGTTTTGCCTAAAAAAAATAAAAAAATAAAAAAAAAAGTAAAAATGTATTGTATATCTAAATGTTTGCAAACTAAATATTTTTGGGCACGAATTCGTTTTAACTTTTCTATTCATTCATTCTCTTAAGTCAGTAATTTTTGGAGTCCTCCTCATGACCATACTAGCTCACATCTAGAGAAAGCAGTACCAGTGATGGCTGGGAACCCACTACTGGGGTGATTCATTACTTTATCAAATAATTGGCAATTAAGTGATTTGATCTTTACTAAATAAATTAAAATCACGACGCCCTACCAATTTTAACTAACCTTTACGTAACCAGAGGATGAAAATCTCAATGTTGCAAGAGTCCTTTGATTAAATTTATGCTTAAAAAAAAAAATACATATATGCTAATAAGATAGTATGCATAGATTTGTGTTTGTATATTTTGGAAAAACAAATAAAAATACCTAAGCTCTTTGAAATGAAATGAGCAATGTACATTTTCATAAAAAACATTTTGTAGTACTTTATTGTACTGCAAGCCTATGTAAATTATTAAAGTCTAGCAAAACAGAGTGCCAAGATTGCTCATTTTAGTAGGCAGAACACAGCATGTCATGCTGGAATCACAATAGCGTGACAGATGCGACGCGATGGGCACGACAGAGTAAAAATAATTTTCCAGCAAATCAGGATCGAGACTTCTGTGATGTCAATGCGACGAAAATGGCCCACTTGACAAGATTTCTAAATAGAAAATTTTTCTAATTTATTCGTGTCGCGGGCGCGACCGGTCTCAAAATCTTTCCAAACCGCTGTATTTTTTATGCTAAAGTTTTACGTTCTCTACTATTTACCGCATTAATACGCAAAGGAACGCACATTAACGCCTAGATGTAATTATGGTTGTATTTTCACACTGGAAGTACCAGTGGATATGGTAAGATTTTTTTTAAAAGGATTGCAAATATAAGAAAATAATGTAAACATCAATGACGATTGCAAAAGAAACCATTTATAAAAAAAATTTTTAAATGTTGATCGCGAGGCGGTAAAATCTAGTGTGCACATTAATCGCCCTTCGCATTGCATCTGTTGCATTATTGTGATTCCAACATCAGTCTGGCTCGCAAACCAGCCAAGCGCAGAAACCCACAAACAGGTAGTAAACATTCGCTTACAGATAGTAAGCTGATCGGAAGGAGAGTTACCGAGCTGACTAAGTGGTTTCTCTCCTCCTTCCTTTGAACTCTTCTTCCGGCAAATGGAAGAAGTTCCAATTCTTGCCACTGTTATCTTTTCTAGCAGCACTGCATTGACGAGAGAATGTACTGAAATTTGAAGAGAATTGTTTTTAAAACGATAAATTTTATGCTTCTAAATACACGTAGTTTGGTATTTTTGGACATGGCATTGATTACGGCAGCCATTAAAATGCTGGTTATTGTTTCTTCTTTACCCTGCCTTATTTATTATTATTACCCTGGCACACTGTGCATGTACGGAGTGGGAAGCAATTTCCTACGACCCTGCACTGATTGTCAGCGAAAATTTGACACACTTTTATACAATTAGTTTGGTTTTCTCGAATGTTGTGAGGTGTCTTCTAGCCATACAATGCTCTAGCATAATGACTTGGAAAGTAGCATATCCTAGTTTTGTATAATGTATAGTGGATAATTTCTCAGAAGTGTGCACATTGACCTTATGCAGAGGAGCAAATAAATATTATTTAATAACAGAAATATTTTACTTGTGTAAACCAATTTTCACCACAATAAAGCAGACGGTTGTATGCTCACATGATCATAACCTCGCGGAAAAAAAAGTATACACAATAAAAATAGCCTAGCAAAGTAGTGAGCAAAATTTCATTGAGATCGGCCAACAAAACTGTAACTTGTACTCCACCTTAATAAAGAAACTTACCATAGAGTACATTAATAATCCACATAAACCAGCCTTCAGAAAATTCCTGGATTCTTACGCTAATGACTACTAACTCAGAACCTACTTGGCTGCATTGAACATGGGAATGGCAAGTTCCATGGCAGCGCTCCGTAGGTTCAGGCGCTGCCGCACGCGAGGGTTCTTATTTCCAAAGCACATCAGGGTTCCAGCCAGGCTGTAGATGATTATCTCGTACAGCACCTGTCACACCTGCCACAGCAGGAGGCCACAATGGGGCAGGAAGGGCATCTCACGCTCTCCTTTTTCATTCCTGTATATGATTTATCTCTCAGCAGGGTACCTTTTCCCACCACCCTTCCTCGTTAAGTACCAGTCTGTCAGTTTAGTTCTTAGAATAAGAACGGCAGGTATCGGCATTGGCATCAGCCCAGCATTAACTATTTCCCACGAACCTGGTTTGCACATGTCTGCCTTCACCCAATATTTCCCGTAATTATCATATTAGGCTGGTTGTTTATTCAAATGTCTAGTAACTCGTTTATAACTACTCTGCGGCGCACTGTGTAATATCTTGCCTTCCCAACACGTCTTTCGACACATAGAGCAAGACGTTACTCAAGGCAAAGCAGTGAACACTTTTTTTTTTTGCCCAGTGCAAAAAAAAAAAAACACCAACAACAACCGGTGTTCATGGGTTGGCAATACTACACATGAACAGTTCTCCGTATTACATTTAAATTATTTAATTAGACCCATTTTAATACACGTGTTCAATATCACATTTAAATATGTAGAATTACATAATAATAAAAAAATGGCCACTGTGAGCTGTCAAGTACATTTCTACAATTACATGGATGCAGATATGGATCATGGAAGCAGGCACGCAACACATTCCGTTTCAATCTACATTGAGACACATGCAGACATGTGTCATATACAGATACACCCAAGAAAACTGGGCATCTCCCAATTCTTCCATGTCTGTGAATCTATGTAGCCAATAGCAATCAAGTATTTGGTTTGTTGATATTAGTTTTTGCCACCATTGTGGTATACAGGCAACAAATGCTCTGATTTGTAGTGGCTATCATAATTTTCTTTTATAAATACGTGCACATAGTTTGGCAGTAGTATTTACACTGTGTTAAACAATGTAAAAAAATACAAAACGTGAGGTGTATATTATGAAACCTATATTAATAATTTGCAAGAACTAAGTATTTTTGATTTCTTAAGTTGTAGTAAGACTGTACATTTCTTGTTATTGTAGAATGGTTAAAATTCATCCCAAGTCATCCGCTTGTTCCGCTTGCGTTTCCGAGTATGTTTTACTTATGTATCCGAATTGTAGAAAAAACCTAAGTGTTATTAATTTGATGTGACACCCTGAAGAGACTCCTTTGAAGTAACAAGGTAGTTTCATGTATTTTGTACAAGTATAAAATGAATGAACACAATTGTAAACACAATGAATTTGAAGTGTTTTAAAGTACATGTAAAATAAGTAATAAATCACTGTTTTACAATTGTACACGGGAATTTGAAAAATGGCTCTTACATGACAGCGCACCTTAGCCAATGCATCCATTAGCTGAAACTACTACACTTTTCAGATATCCCTAAGCTAACATTAGGGGAGATCAAAGGTTAGCCGGACATTGAACATAGTATCAACTGAGGAAACTGTGACCATTTATAACAGATAATGTAATTGTAGGTCAATTGACAATCAATACAGGTTTGAATAATTTTAGAAGTCAGTTATTTTGCAATGCCCTTAAAAGATGGATTTAATAAAATTCCAAAAAAAAACATATGGTAGATTTTAACTATCATCTGCATATTCTACTTGTAATTACCCAACCCTGAGTACAATATTTTGACGTTTTCTCCATACATAGTACAATGTCCTGTGCCTGTATCCATTTATTTAGCCTTGAAAACGTACCTTCAGGGTGATAAGATTTTTTTGCAAGTAAATGTATAATTAATTATCAACTGTAATAAAAACAGATGAAAAATATAATGGAAATTGAAATCTTCATAATAAACATTTTCCACATTAATCACCCAATAAAATATGAACCTCTAATGATACCTAAAGTGTTTTATAGAATAGAACAAACATACCAGAGAATTTAATAAAAATAAGAAACAGAGAAAATTATAAATAGAACATCAAGTGACTACACAATAAATATATTGCCCATAATTTAGATTACACAAATGTTTAACCTCGAAACATATACCATAAATTTAATCAACTCATAATATTCTAAAATGACAACAATAACAAGTAAAATAATAACTCACTTTTGGAAGCTGGACTAGAGCCAAGAGAAAGGCTACTGGAAGTAGACACTTGCCGCATCCGCCTGGCAGAGCGTGGGGTTTTGAAGCTTTGGTCGCTGGGTGGAGAAATATCCATGTTCAGCCGACGCTTCACCCCCTTAACCAACAATTGCACATTAGCCACAAAATAATTCCCAAGATTTAATACTGAACACTCACAATGAAATATTGCTATAATATTGCTACTTGGCTAAACATTTCACACACAAAAAGAAAAATGTAATCTTTGAACATGAAAAACATTTAGTGTATATGACTTGAACATTCTTATGAGTCATTCCACATCAATTCAACAGATTATCAGAAATTTTCTCTGTGATCGACTTTGATTTTTAAATTTTATTTTACTGAATATAACTTGTACTATGAAGTAGTGATTCCTATGATTTTAGTGAGATTTGTTGAATATTAACTGCCAGACGAATTAAACTCTCACTAGTGCATGCACTTAAGAAAACATATTGTTTTTTACACCTATTTTCAAACCATTATTGGAAAGAAGTTAATTACTTCACAACAGCAATAAGAACAGTTCTTATAGCATGTTGTTTTGAGAATTCAAATTTGTCTTGCAAAATAGTGTTGACCTTAACCAATTTTATATTATAGGTTTCTAAAGTTGGTAAATTTAATGCATTATGTTGGGAACATGTTAAATTTTCCTATTTCAAAATTTTATTTACCCATAATCTATAAATTTTCTGAAAGACATACACTAGTATTAATATAGAAAAATATAAATATGTGACTAAAGTGTCTTCTTTGTTTTTATACTGAAGTTTCTATTTCTGTTTAAATCCTACACAATTGACTGTTTCGAGCAACCTGTAAATAAAAAGTGAGAGCAACCTGTAAAGAAAAAGTGACAAGTGATATCACTACAGTATTTTTTATATATATTATATACACCATTATGTGAAGTACTATATTGAAAGGGCATTATGTTATTGAGAAGCTGCATAAAGTTATAGAATATTTTCCATGTGTAGGTTTTAGATCCTTGGATAGTGTCTTCTTATCTTACCTTTATCATCTGCTGCTTCCCAATACTTCACTTTGATGACTTGCATCCTGCAGTCAAAACTCATGACATCCATTCTCTTAGCATGCCCAGAAAGGCCAGACCACCTCCACATCAAGTTAGTGTGATGCTAGATTCAAACTGTATAGGTGTTGTGTACTAGAGTAGCAGTATTCCAGTGTAATGGCAGAGTGCTCATCTAGTGCAGCAGCTTTGGATATTTGGAGCCTAGGAAGTTATTTGCAAGATTATGCTTGTCACAAAACTGCCCACATAAATCATTGTGGTTTCCATGTTATAAACAACCTGCCACAATTGCAAAAAATTGTGCTTTGGAGGTGTGGAATACAAGATGCCAGTAACACTTCTGTTCTAATATCTGATGCCATGAACATCTGCTTTCAACATTTTCAAGTATTATGTGTGAAGTACACTTTTCTGCGAAGAACATATTACGATCCATTCAGAATACATACAAAGTCTGTGAAGTGTAGTTTATATGAAGCAGATATTCCTACAGTTCAAAAAGTGAAGTTAAAAACAGGTGAAGACATGAAGCCGGGGCAGAAGTTATGTTCCAGATGTATTACACTTGTAAATATTCAAGAAATTATCAATTACAGTGATAAAGACTACAACCCACAAAAACATTTGAGGAGCTTAAATGAAAGTGTAATTTTACTTGGTTGTTCACCACTGAAACCACGCAGATAGTGAAAGAAATCTACCTTTTTATGGCAGAAGAAAGCTAGAGGAAGCAGATGAGGCTATGTGAAATGCTAAGTCCAAGCAGCATTTGAAATTCCAGAAAAAGAATTAACCAGGGATGTAGAACAAATAATTACTTGTGCTAAATGTCCAAATCTCAGAGGCAGTGAATACTATAGTTTGCGATATTCAATGAGTGCATGATGCATAGATGTGAAAACTGCCCAGGAAAAAAACATTGAATTTTTGAGAAATTCAGCAGCACAGCAAATGGACGATGAAGATAACGTTAACTTACAAACAGTGGGTGAATACGCAATGTCACTAATAACAAAGCAGGACACGGTCTCTGATTTCATAGATTCATACTGTGAACAGGAAGACAAAGTACATAGTTTCACAGCAACTGACTTAAGCATCACGTCTAAAATACTGTAAGGAAAATCTGAATATTAGCGAGGTAGTTATCATACTTGATTTCTCAGAAAATTATACTTTTATTGTACAGGACGCTCTTCAAGGTTATCAGTGGGATAACAGCCAGGCCACTCTTCATAGAATAACAATATATTTCCGTAGTGAAGTGGGGAAAATATAAGTGTTTTCAGTATGTGTATAATTAGTGATGACTTGGGCCATGATAGTGTTGCTGTTTATGCTCACCTGCATTGTGTTATTAACTTCATCAAAGGAAAGCTTCCAAAAGTAACATGTCAAATATTTTAGTGATGGGGCAACCAGCCACTACAAGAACTTCAAAAACTCCAAAAATCTTTACATGCATTACCTTTTTTACCATAATTTTGGACTACATGCAGAATGGAATTTTTTTGCCACAAGCCATGGCAAAAACATATGTGATGGTATTGGAGCTAGTCTGCGTCGAATGGATAGCCACATTCTCACCCCCATCAGTTGTTTGCATGGGTTCAGGGTTAACGTAAAATGAATTGAATAATTTTTTGTGTCGAAGGAACAAGTTGGAGGACATGATTCAGGACAATGTGAGAGAATGAAGACAGTAAAGACTGTTTCAGGAACAAGAAGTCACATTTCTTTTCCCAGTTAATTGTTGTGAACTTAACATGGGTAGGTTGTCTAGCCCAAACTATCGCTACGAAAGAGTGGTGATTGTAGACAGTATTAATCGTGCTATACACTTTAATAGTGACAGTGTGCAGCCTGGGTGTTGTGTTGCAGTTGCTTATGAAAGGAAATGGTATCTTGGCTATGTAGTTCAGTGTAGTCCTGAGGAGGGTGATGTTTTGTTGAACTGTATGAGGCCAGCAGGTTCTTCAAGATCATTTTCATGGCCACAGAGCAAGGCTGAGGTATGGATTCCTAATGAATATATTTTTCATCACAATACCTGCCCCTACAAGTGTCACAGGAAGGCAGTATAATATTACAGAAGAAACCCTAGAAATTATAACAAGGGTATGTGATACATTTATAAAGTCATAAGCTGTACATGCTTGCCGATATTGCATGAAAAATGTAAAGTTTGCGTACAATCAATATGTTCTGTAAAAATGTTCTGCTACTCAATAACATAAGGCATAACAGCATAATAACAGTATAAATACCATACAAAAAATACTGTAGTGTTATCACGTGTCAGTTTTTATTTACAGGTGGCTCAAAACCGTCGATTTTGCAGGATTTAAGCAAAAAACGTTAGTACTGTACATCTTTCAGAAAATGTATAGACATCAATAAATACAATTCCGAAATAAGGGGGAAAAAATTGGAAAATTTAACATTTTCCCAACATAATACATTAAACTTGCCAACTTTAGAAACTTATAATATAAAATTGGTTAAGCTCAGCACTATATGCAAGACAAATTTAAATTCCCACGACAACTGTTATTATTGCTGTTGTAAAATAATTAGTTTCTTTACATTAAGGGTTCGAATATGGCCACAAAAACAGTATTTATCTTAAGTGCATTGAATGGCGAGTTAAAAAATTCATTTTGGAGCTAATATTCAACTAATCTCTCTGAAATTTTAGGAATCACTACTTTGTAGTACAAGTAATAATAAATAAATAAACAAAAAAAAAAAAATCGGAGTTGCTAACTGGGAGGCCCTTGTTGAACTGATGTGGAATGACCCTTATACAAACAAAATTCTAAGCATTTTTATAGATTTCAGGATGCATGACAAATCACAAAGATGGTTGGTGTTTTTTTTGACCAGGCCAAGGATATTTCAGGCATGCAAAGCTTTAAGCATAGAACTTTGTCTTGCATTGTTCCTACACTTTCCTACTCTCAACATATGTGGAAAATCAATGCGTGTATCACCCTGTCAAGCCTGCTTTGGACACGCTGCTTTTCCATTTTTGATATTTAGTAGACATCTTGGCCACACATTCAGGGCGCAGGTTGAAACAAACTATGACCAGGCTGCGACAAGTGCACAAGCCCGGTAAGTTAGGCTACACACACCACTCATGACATCTTTGAAGTTAAGCAATTTGTAATCCCCCCCCCCCCCAACCCAGCTAGGCACTTGTTAGTACATAATTATGCTTGATGTTGCATACATAGAGTCTATTTACTATTTCTTTGGCCTTTTTCAATAGAACCTTTGGAAAATCACCCTAGGCGTAACATGTTTGCCTGTTTTTTCAATAACACGTATTCCACAATTATATTACACTGTGATTAACTTTAAAGTACTATGTTCTTGAAAAAATGATTCATTTACTTAGTATTTTCTATAACTTGTAATAATTATTTTGTATTAAAACAGTGAGAGCAGAGACGCATTGACAACAGCTTGTAAGAAATAGTTCAGAGATAAATATTGTTTCAAACTAGTTTTTCGGTATACTATTTGTAAATTATACGTTAACTATGGGAAGATTTAAATATTTAGGTAGCCCCGATGGAAACATTTCATTGTTACAGTTTAAAGAACAGTGCAAAATATTGTGCGTAGACCCTAGAAACATGGTGTTTTTTCAACCAAGCTAGAAACTGTCAGTGGAGCAGAGCGTCACCCCCTCCCCCCTCTATCAAAGTCTTGGGAAGTTTCGTACCGCTGGTAGAAGCAGAAAGATTATACTTAATTTTTTTTGCATATTTCTTACTTATTACAGCAAAAATAATGATATTTGAATTTGTAATTAAAACTAAAAAGAGATTTTAATGTTTGAATACTTATTTAAATATATTTTGCTGTGATGGTGGCAGGGTTACAATTCTTAGGTCGGCAGAAGTGGCGAGTGGCCACATTACATGTGGCATATTGTTGCCATCACTCATGCAACAAAGCGTTTGTCTTGCTCTGAAAAGTACTTCCAATTACGACATCAAGTTTGTAGACGTGTTTTGTAAACCTACCTGGGCAAGTTATGATAATGTGATAAATCTGTGTTTCCACTGCAGGAATAAATATACTGTAACCTGTGTCGTGAACCAGTAAGTGTGAAAGGGTGTGGCTGCTTCGTGGTCATTAATGTTGCCCCGGTGTGTGTGACTTCAAATGTCAGATGTGCAAAATTTACACATTTTAACTGTTTATTACTAAATTAATTTTGTTCAAGTCACATCTGTTTATTTAACACAACATTTTAACATTCCCTACGTGTTTGAAACAAAATTGTGTACTGTAATAACATTTCTGTGATTTGAATGTTTGCACAATCCCAACAAAATACTAAGCCCAGTCAGATAAATTTAAATAAGTAATAAAATTAACCTAGAAAACTTTAAGCACCAATGTATAAAAATATGAGCAGAATAAAAGTTACAATATTCCTATTATTTGTGCGCATGTTCACAACTATCTGTTAAGTTAATTGCTGCTAAAAACACAAAAAATAAGCAACATGAGTTGTATGCTTGAATTTTCTGTGATCGTTGGAATGGTTGTTCTTTTGATTTGGATTGTATTTCTACAGGATTAAACACAATATTGGCAAAATATTAATGTGTATTACACGTAATGTGATATGTCGTGCATAACAAATATGTTAACAATGTAGGTAAAATAATAACCCTAACTACTATCTTCAATACAGAAATTTTTAAAAAGTCCTAAAGCTCACCTAAATATTGTTATAGGTCTAAATTGTGAATATTGGTATGAAAAGGTTTTTGGAATATGACAGAATTCTTTGAAGACGCTGTATACAGTAAACAACGCATTTGACTGTTATAAAGGTAGAAGTCGCATGGCAGTGTGTATGTTTAGGTGTAACGGAAGGATATGTAATCGGGGGGGGGGGGGGGGGAAGGGGGGGGGGGGGGGGGGAACATAGCAAGACTTCAGAAAAGGTACAAGATACAGTGAATCAACTATATTAACAGCATTAACCACTCCTAATCATAATAACCTAGTAATTTAAAGATGCCATTCTGAATAAGTCAGCAAATTCCAAAAGATGAAGAAAAAAAATAGCAAAGTGCAACAAGACGTTATCAAAATCTATTACCGAAACACCCCCCACCACCAAAGTGTGCAGATAACAGAGGGGAGAAACTGAACCAAAATCACTCCTCTACAGGCTCCAATATCCCCATCCAGTAATTCATGAGAGGGAGGAAGTGAGGATGCGATGCCGGTCACACTTGTCAATCACATAAGGAGAGGAAATAAGGTCACATTTGGCCATTCCAACATACCCTTCAAGGATATCAGTTCCTATAGAATACGAGACCCTAATGAAATAAAATAATTTAAATAAAAATCTTCTGACTTTTCTACAGACTGAAAATTGACTTAATGCACAGCAAAACCTACATAATGTACAACATGGCAAAAATTTTTTTTTATAGGGCACTGACAGCAGAAGTGATTCTTCACTACCTTATAGGATAGCACCACACAGAGCTATAATACATGCTGCGTCATCTAGGCGGAGATCCTCGGAAACGGCCCCTGATGAAAGATGACAAAGGATGCTTGAAAAAAATGAAGGAGCTAATACATTATCACAAGTGGTAACTGATGGTGGCATGTTTATGAGTCAGGGCTGTGTTTTGTGCTGCGCTCATACCTACTACATACCAACACACAAGAGTGGACGTATTATAACCAGGAGAAGGCATGACTTGGAATGTGTTCCATTTGTAAATTGTTTTGTTAATAGTAGTACAGTCTCTAATACAATGTTTCTGGTTCTATCCTGCCAATAAAAGCTACAATGTTTGTGAATCTTTTCAAATTATTGTAGACTATATGAAATGAGAAATACAACAATTATGTGAGTTGGTAAATGGTAAATACAAAAGATGTTAGAACATTAAATAATTGTCAAACATGTATAAAAAAGTTGGAGTGGGTAGGCAAGGTATGGAAAAAAAAAAAAAAAACCAATGTTTTCGGTTTAAAATGCCGGTTCTCAGTTCAGGTCACGGAGAAATGTGTAACAGGTTACTCTCCTGTTCTCTAACAGGTTAATGTCCTAATCTCTCGTAGTTCTCAGTAAACACCAATGAACTAGCGCAACGTGAGTTGGAGACTTTGACTACATAATAATGAAAGTTGGTCAATGCCAGGTTTGCCAATAAATAAAAGAAATTAAATGTTTACTGGCGATTTGTCATCTTGGCACAACAAACTATTGACACTCGCAGCTAACGAACAAAAGAAAAAAAAACCCAAGACAGAATTTGAGCCTTCATAAATCAAAACTTCTTTCTTCAAGAGTAGTGAAGACGAGAGAGACATTGTTACTTTTCTCTCCCGGCGCCCTATTACTCCTTGCACTGACGGAAAACAAATTTAATAAATGTTTGAATTGAAATGTCCAAAATACATAAGAAAGTTAAAGTCACGAGCGCTGGTCGGTGCGAGTCACATGAGCACACGTTGCAGGCAGTCCGACTGACAGCTGACAAATGATTGTGCTGCTGCGCCGAACTGTTGTGATACCCAAGAAAGGTAGTGCTTCCTTATATACTGGTAGAAAGTTTCCTTATTGAAAACATGTTGTTTTCGAGCAGTCACCATGTTGTACCTTGCTGTGGCAGATGTTTTTAGTTTACTAACCCAGTGAAAAGGAAAAGATGCACTACTGTCCTATGACGTCTGTTACTACTGATGAAATGAGGAAAGCAAAATAAATTTGGAAAAAACAAAAATATATGAAATACATACAAGTTGTCATTGCCATGACCTCTCAAATATTACATTAATTACTATCCTTGACAGAAATATAGACAAATGAAATACTTCACGAATATACCTATTATATATATATATATATATATATATATATATATATATATATATATATATATATATATATATATATATATATATATATATATATCTCTGCAATGCTACATTACACCCCTCTGTTTGGGGAAGATTTCGAAGAAACATATCCCAAATCGAAACCTACATGGACGTCGTATATAAGGGTGGACCGCAATTCCATATTGAAAATTTTACAGTTTAGATGGTTATACATCCATACACAATATAGTCACAATATAATGCATCTCATTACATTATCACATAAAATAAATTAATCGTAACATGATACGAAATTTTTTGTCTACATTACATGTCTCTCTTCAATTAAATACAATAGTACATTCACTTTTAGTATTTGTTTGTTTGCATGATCATACCACGCCCAAAGTTTGTATCACTGCAAAATACATTCCATTACTTTATTCCACAAAGTAAATTAATAATAATTAGTTACAAAAATTTGGTGCAAATCATATATCACCCTCAAAGTTTTAACATTGTTACACTGACTTTCAGTATTTGATTCATTAGTCGCTGAATGGTTTAGTACTCAATACATAGTTTACACAAAATTCCCTAAAAATATGTTCATTGTATTTCAAAATATTGTTTGCAGTATTTATATATTTTTATTGAAAATAATTTTCTATAAATTTTATTATGTTTAGTTTAAACCACACAGATTTAATTATTTTAAAGTTTCTATTTTCCAGCTAAAGTTGAGGTTGATACACACTACACATGCCATGCTGCTCCTAGTTTTGCTCAATATTACTTTAATTCCTTGTTTCGACCAGCAAACAAAAAATATATAAGCTGATTCAGGCCTGCCCCAAGAACTATAAGAATCACTGCCACATTTACTTTAAACATCTTAAATAGTAGGTCAGTGTTAACAAAAAGGGACTCAGACCCGTCACACTAAAAAATTAATGCTAAGATACAAGGACATTATACACACTGGAGCAACCTTTACATACTTCATCTCTATGTTCTTAAAACTAAACACACAACACCTCAACCTTTATTTGTTGTCAAAAAAGGAGAAAAAAAAACTCATGTTAGTTATAACCTTTGATTTAACATACACTGTTAAATTTAAATAATTTTCATTTACTTCAAAACTATCCTTTTGTTGCAAAATAATTACATTCTTAAACATGGTGAACATCATAACAGGAGCTTACCCAAGTATAAATTCAAACTATGTTTTCTCGGTTTTCAAAATTAATTTGCAACAAACCTCTACATTTTCCAAAATCAACATGTAATACACATCAACATACGAGCAACCTTTCTTGAGAACGATCTAAATACATTTACAAAATTCAAATTTTAATTCATAATGGTTTTCCATTAGGAAACAAAACAATGTTCTTTGATTTAATTACAATATACCCTTACTTTCAATTACAATAATATAATTACAACATTATTCACTTGATTTATGCTTGTCATTCTTGTAATTAAATCTTTGTTTGATGTATAGGTGCAGTCAATTATGCAAATTTTGATCACTCGCAACACGGTTCGTTAACAAATTTATGAACAAATATACATACATTTAATAAAAATTTCATGATGGCAAATAGGTATTACAAAATAAATTTAATTTATGAAATTAAATTAATTCTTCAGATTAATCATAACAGACCTAACTAGCCTTAACAAATTTAACTGCAACAAAATAATCACGTTACTTACTGTTAGTTTCAATACAACTTTCTCAAGATTACTACAAAAATTAATACATTATAAACTAACACTATATGAATAAATATTAATAGAATAAAAAAAAATTACACTCTAAAAACTCATCAAGTTTTGTTACATCCTTTAGTATATTCTTACACGAAAGTTACAATAACAGGTAGCTTATGTAGTAGATATCTTCATCTTTTAAGCATTATTACATACTTGACAATTTTGTCTCGTTTACAGACCATAACCCAAACATTAGGATAGATCACCCACTATCCTACAATTTCATGTTACTCTTAAACAGCAGGGCCGCAATGAGACATGCCAGTTGGCATTGTGTATTTACATACATTGTAACCTATTATTGATTAAACTTTAATTTATATAAAAAAATACATTATACATAATAATGACATATGAATTGACACTACTTAATCATATTAGGGTACATGAAATCACAGACTACATTGTGTATCTTATCATTCACAATTTACACAATTTTCTCTTCTTCCTAACACATTTCACCATTTTTTTGCACCTGAAATTACATTAATTTTTTCTCTTGTAATTCTCTTCTTTATCCCCCTAATCTCTTTTTTCGACTTACAGTTTATTTTCTGAATAACTCATGAATCCTAAAGAAGTTAGGCACTTTAGCACATTTTGCACTTTGTTCAACATTGTCACTATTTCTAAATTACAGCAATTGTACTTTATAACTACCATTTTATTTTGACAATCATGCTTTACAGTGTCTATTTTACTTTGGCAATTTGCAACTTGCTTTCTTCATTTACATCTTTTCTTCCAATATTAAGAACATTTGACAATTATACAGAATTGTTCACAGCCTTACTTGCATTAGTTACACATTCTTCCCTAACATCTGTTGGTTTCACATTTATGGCAATCTTACATTCTGTTAAAATTTTGATGTTGTTATCTAATGTAGCCTCTATAGCTGTGTAGTTTATTTAACTGTTTTAGTTCTACACCATGTTCTATAACTAACTGTAAGATTGAACTTAGTTGATCACTCATTTGTGCCTTTTGCATCATGTATCAATATTTCCTACCCTGCATTCTTATTTTATAGTAAAATTGGCTTTTAATAATAATAATGGGCATACGCAAATCAATGTGATATCAGTAACAAAAAAATTATTGACATTAGAATTGTACAATATTGTTCATACCTGCAATTTCTTTGACGAAAAGTTTATATTTACCATAATGTATTATCATTCGATAAATGGAAACTGTGGGCAGTGTGTCAACTGTATTCTGCTGTTGAAAGTGTGAGGTTGACTTAGTTATACTACCTCTGGAACACAAATGATGAAAACTCAGATGCACCGGCAACAGCTGGGCTTGCAGGATCTTGAATAACTGATGGGGATGAATGTTGACGCACTTCACGTCGCAGGGCGCGTGTAGAAATCCAAGCCAAAACGTTGGGCGCCACTTGTAACAGGTTAATGTCCTGTTCTCTCGTAGTTCTCAGTAAACACCAATGAACTAGCGCAACGTGAGTTGGAGACATTGACTACATAATAATGAAAGTTGGTCGATACCAGGTTTGCCAATAAATAAAAGAAGAAATTAAATGTTTACTGGCGATTTGTCATCTTGGCAAAACAAACTATTGACACTCGCAGCTAACGAACAAACAAAAAAAAAAACCCAAGACAGAATGGTGGCCTTCATAAAACAAAACTTCTCTCTTCAAGAGTTACGAAGACGAGAGAGAATTGTTACTTTTCTCTCCTGGCGCCCTATTGACTCTGCGCACCGACGGAAAATAAGGCTAATAGATATTTGAATTGAAATGTTCGAAATACAAAAGAAGGTTAAAGTCGTGGGCGCTGGCCGGTGTGAGTCACGCGATCACATGTTGCAGGCTGTCCAACTGACAAACGATCGTGCTGCTGCGACGAACTGTTGTGATACCCGCAAAAGGTCGTGCTTCCTTATATATTGGTAGAAAGTTTCCTCATTGAAAACATATCGTTTTCAAGCAGTCAGTCATGTCAGTCAAAGGTGACCTCTGTTATTTTCCTAGTTTCAATATGTTGTGCCTTGCGGTGGTGGATGTTTTTTGTTTACTAACCCACTGAAAAGGAAAAGATATGCTATTGTCCTATGATGTCTGTTGCTGAGATCTGTTACTACTGGTGAAATGAGGAAAGAAATATAAAAAATTTGGAAAAAACGAAAATATATGAAATACAAACAAGTTGTCATTGCCACGACCTTTCAAATATTATGTGAATTACTATCCTTGACTGAAATATACTCCCCGAATATACCAATCATATATATCTAGCTGCAATGGTACAACTGTTTAGGATGGTTTTAACGCTACAACACATGAGTAGTAATTTTCTAAATATAATGCCAAAGATACGCTACATACCTTAATGTAAGTGGAAGTGGGATTATTTTGTAAATTGTTAATAACTTGGTAGTTTTGACTAAAATTATTTTTATGAGCAAAATGTTATTTTTTTATAAACAAATATGTAGGCCATGGCAAACATTAGTGTTATGAGCTTTATAAACTATGTGTGTAGACAAAAATGAGATGTAAAATTTTTGAATTACATGCTGTTCAACCATTGAGATTCATGACAATTGTTTTTGTTACCCATAAAGTCATAGCAACACACCCATTTCTTTATACGCATACTTGTATTATATATTGACTAGCAGTACGCCATCGCTTCACTCAGGTTTTACGGAGTTACTAAAATACTATGCGACTACCCATGACTACCTGCAACTTGCGACAACCCATTACTACCTGCGATTACCTATGAATATCTGAGACTACCCGCAACATGTTGTGACTACCTGCAATACCTGTGACTACCCACAACAACCCGCGACTACCCATGACTACCTGCAACTACAGAGGAACCTCGCAAGTGCGAGTATGGGCCTTAATGAGGCCTTCATAGTTGCGAGCATTTTGTAATGTACTGTCAGTTTGTATATGCTATTTATAGTAAACGTGTTTGGTATTTACGAGTGGTATTTTCATGGCCACATTCATAGATATGAGTGAGAGTGATTTGCCTTAGAAAATTAAAAATTAGAGTGAATGTACTACATGTAGATGACTGTAATAATTGCAGTATTTATTGTACCATGATGACACATTCATTTAGCATGCGGTCGGCTGCATTGTCTCGATACAGATGATGTGGCAACGGTGGAACGGCCGCTGCGCCTGGCAACACAGCCATGAGCTTGCTGCTCGTGCTCTTATTGATCCATTGACGCTATTCTAACTAAATGCCATATCCCGTATATTATAACGGCCATCTTGTGAAACCTTTGTTCAACCAATTTTCTGCTCACACTCTTATTGATCTAGTGTCGCTGTTCTAACTAAATGCCTGTGCCCCAATATTACAACGGTCATCCTGTGAAACCTGAACAACACGCCACAAGCTAATCCAATACTCTGGCTGTTCACTTTACCTGACGGTGCCAGCACAAATAATACATATTTTTTTCAGGCGCAAAATCTGCATAAAGCTAACAAATGCTGTAGTCTTATATTACTATTAATTATTCGACTGACATTTTTCATAGTTACGCACGTATGCATTAAAACATTTGGAACAGTGGGGGAAAACGTTATGTATGCGGATGTGCCGCAGGCTACCATTCATTGGCTTATGCCCTTGTTTATATTGGCAGTCATTTTAGTAAAAATCTAGGGTTAGGAAACACCTGCATAATTTATTTTTATATACCTATAATCAATTCTTATTGATATTTGCCATCAACATTTCTTTACAATGTTGCTGATTTTTTGATTGATCGTGAAACTAAAACTTTGTACTGTATATGCAAGTTGTTTTCATCCTGCAGATAATAAGTTTTTAGCATCCAGTAGTTTGAAAACCAGTTTAACAGAGTTCTATTGTATGTCATCATTTTCATATATTAAAATGGGTCACGGGACCATTTAGCTAACTAAAACTGTGAATTGGAACACGGCCGTAAACAGTGCATGCACATATAAAAATATCACAAAAGATGGGTGGATGGCTGTGCTGTTTACTCGTTTAATGCGGAAAGCTATTTTTGTTGCAGTGTTTTGTGGTGACGTGTGAAAATTGTGGAATCATGAACTCACAAATAACTCGCAAAGCAATTACATATCACAATCCTCATAATACACAGACCCATCGTCCTACTTGTGAAGTGTACTTCTTAATAGCAGAAATATCGACCAAGGTACATCGTAATACAACTCCCGCCCTTCTAGTAACTCATGACATTAGTTTCTTCGAATTTTATTTTAATGCATACATTGGTTTACTACGAGTACTCGTAGATAAAATTTTTTGTACTGTTATCAAGCCTCGCAATTATGAGGTTCGACTGTACATGCAACTACTAGCGACAACTTGAGATATTTTCTTGTAACATTGTATTAACTTATCTTTAACAGTTTTGGTAGAGCATGAATAGAAAGCAGCCAAGTAGTTAATATTTCTCAGACTTTGTTCACAAATTATGAAAATTTATCAGGGAATTTTTTTTTTTAAATCAAACATAACCTATGTCCATCTGGAAGAATGTAGTAGTCTAACAGTCAAAGAATAGAACCTGCAGTGTAGTTTCAGAGATTAGCCGTTACATATAAACAAACTCTCATTACCTATTTACAATATTAGTACAGAATTGTGAAGCATTTATGCAATATAATTATACTCATAAATATTGTTAAATATAATTCTTAGGGCATTAACAGAAAAAGTACGATAATTTACAAGTATGTATGTGTTTATAGAGCCAATTACAATATTTATTACTTTATGTTGTTTATTTAGTGAGTATGCTGTGGACTATGAAGCCTGCTGGTTTAAGCACCAGCTGAAAGTCAAGTGGCAGTGTTTATTTTGATAGATATGTGAAAAGATACACAACCAAGGAGAAGAAAGTAGAAGTTTAATATGGCTTTCAAAATGCTCACTTTATTGTGAAAAGTCTTTATCTAAATTACTTCATGGCAATCTAACAATGTCTACGCCTAAGTAATTTTTGGAAGTGAATAATATTTCACATTCAAAACCAGTAATATTTTAAATAGAGACTAATAAATATGGCAATTAAAATTAGTTTCTCTATGACCGTCAGCAATTAATAACTCAAACTTAGCA
Source organism: Dryococelus australis (assembly GCA_029891345.1). NCBI lineage: Eukaryota > Metazoa > Arthropoda > Insecta > Phasmatodea > Phasmatidae > Dryococelus > Dryococelus australis. The sequence goes on from CM056994.1 coordinate 199,931,956, forward strand.
CTTGCCGTGAGTTATGGTTGTTTGGTGCTTGTGCATTATTTGGCAACAACTATCTTGTTTGTCCACAAGAGGCCAGTGAAAATGTACTTCATCCAAGGTTGCAATTAGATATTAAAATATTTTTGACAATGTGATCATGAAGTACACATGTATAGGATATCATTTTATTCAAAAATTGTCTGCCCATGAAAATAAATTTTCATTTAAATAAAAAGATGTGTGTCATTTTTACTCTAGAGGTTATTTAGTGGCCAACCTAACACAAACACCCATTTCTGGAAACTGTCAGGGGTCCTTTAAATAAGGTTCTAATGTATCGATATCTAATGAGCATTCTGACCACTTTTAATTTTCGCTTAAAATTTACGGTTAGGATCCCTTCACTTCATGCCAAAAATTTTAACTATTTAATGAACTTCCGAACTTATCTATTTTCTAAGTAATTTTCGCAATGCTGTTGCAAATATCAAAAAGATTCTGTGCATTTTCCTTGTGATGGGTGCTCTCTGTGTTATAAGTTGTTACTTTAAGTAATGTTTAGCCAAAGAGATGCGAAGAACCAGGTGGCTACAGAAATTCCATTTTGGAAATACCTTACATATCCCAGTTTTCGTTTTGTGTCTGTGTGTATGTGTGAGGAGGGGGTAAAACATCCTGGACAAATAAAAATTCTTATCTTCTCTTCAAAAAGAGGGAAGTTTCCATTTAAACGTAAGCTTCTTGAAATTTTCTATGTACAACCACCTGACTAACTACACATAAAATGCTAAACAAACGTACATTAACTCTTCACTAAGCAGCACATGGTACTTATGATTATTCACTTTTCTTTCAGCTTAGAACAGCAGCAGATTCTGCTTTCTTCAAAAATGATGATTTTTTTTTTTTGCTAATAGTAGTAACAGGGAATTTCTTAACTAGAAACTTTAAAACTATATAAGGATGAGTCACTCACTTTTCTGTATGTGTGTCACTTCTGCATTCAGCAAAATTTTGGCTTCCAATTAAGTCATAATTTTACTTTTGATTTGCTTGATTATGGAAATACTATTTCCAGCAGTTGACCACAGTTCTTCATTGTGCTTGGTTTAACAAATCTACACACCTGGACACTGCAGCCCTCTATGGGCAACACACGAGTAGGAGTTAGAGCAGTTAAAGTTAGTTTCATAACACTCGTCTACCGTGGCATTGTTAGATTAGCCCAGGTCTCCTTCACATGGCTCGGCGCTCTTGCCAACATTATGAAGTAGTGCGATCCCACTCTGATTACTTCCTGTTAGACGAAAAACTGATGTTCTACCAACTCAAGGGTATCATTTCCATAGTTGTCATTCCTCTCCCAGTGGACCCCACCCCATGCAAAAGATTGCAGGTAACCAGATAACTTACTCATACGAGCCGGCCACACCAATTGAGTCCCCACATGTACATTGCACGACCACCCTTTTGGTGCTCCATGGAGTACAGAATGGTATCATCCAGATACTAGGTACTCAGTCTCCTAAGTCCAGCATGCCGGCTCAGTGACTACTCTCTCCACCGCCGTTCAACACCAGAGTTAGTGTTCTCTAAATATTGAGGATACTGCTCCCTTCTGAGACACTCGCCCACGTGCTGGGACTGCCCACCGGCAAGACCTGACTCTCAGTGCTCACAGCATTTCGATACAGAGTGCTGGGATAGGGATACCATTCTGACACTACACGTGGAGATACACAGCGAAAGACAACACGTTGCCTGCTGTCTCTTTCATGGATGTGAGGGTGTGAATGACCTACTCCCATCGTAGTGGTATCCATGAGAAGGTTAGACAGGTGCTTACTGCCTATGGGTATTAGCAGGAGGTTACTCCCCTCCTCCTGACCACAATCCCACAGCTCTCACCGAGGGATCAAGCCTAGACCTTCCGCCACCTGCAGATACCAGTAACGCCAGAGATTCCCAAGTACCTCTTCGAGAACCCCATTTGTATGAATGAGGAAACACACCTCTTGTTAACAACTTTATTGAGCTGACAGGACAAGTCCTTGGGACTCCCCAACACCTACTTCAGGGAAATGAGACATGCGACCTACATTGCCTTCCGACCTCCTACCCACTAGCTCAACCTTACACCAACTGGAGGTGACACAGGTTCGGGAGACTTCTCAGGTTACGATACCACGTAGAGCCAATTTTCTGAGATGCAAGATCACTTTTACGGAGTCAGGCATTGTGCTCGGCTGTAAAGGTACAAAGCCAGTATTCTACACTGGACGCATGCAAGTGCCACTTAGAGACTGGATAAAAACCAGAACCACCCGCCATCTTCTCGAACATTGCAGCATTCACTCGTCAGCCACAGGGCATCGTGCATCAAAAAGAAGCAGTTTTTTTTCTGGTGCCCAGCATGAGGTGTAACTGCGATAGAACCATTAAGCAGTTTGATCAGGTCAGCCAGATCCTATGTAGTACCACATGGACTTTGGGGAATCCATTAAACACCCCACGGCACTCAAGCAGCAAGCAACTATGTCTACAACCGATATGATCGAGCATGAACTCAATGGCACAGTTGCAGCCGCACATTAACCCAGCTGCAGTTTGAAGCCTAATTGCTCCGACACAGAGATACACAGAATCTAGTACACCCACTGTCAACAATGTTTCCACTATACCCGCTTAGGCTGGACAGATAAAACACACTATATAGATGGCCTCGAGTACAGATGTGACGAGTGTAGTACCCATCAGACTGCACTCTGCAATTGGAAAACCTGCACAGGGCATGGTACCCTTACAGTGTGTTGTATGATATGTGGGGTGACTTACCACCACGTGTGTATCGATTGGCCAGATGAGCTCATAACCCAACCAGTAGTGGTCTATCAGTATGAAGTTTGTCAGCGGGCCGTGGAGTACAGACAACACAATCCAGGGCCAGTCTCCTACACCAGCACTGCTCAACGTGCAGGAGAGCCTCATGTATCTGAGTTTGCGGGACGTCCTCATGAGGACACGCTAGTGTTTACTGCTGAATGAAAGTGAAAAGGAATTTCGTACTCACTAGGTGCCCTAGAAATAATGGGACTCACGAGCACAATCCAAGTTGAAGGGCAAAGCCCTCGAATGGCGGTCAAAATAAGGGCAGTTAGTTTCTCAGTGGAGGTAACTGTTTCTGAGTGGAGGCAACTCCATAGCAGTTTTGCGCAACACTTCACCAGCAAGGAGGTACTGGTGCACCTCACAACAGAATTTTACAGCTGTATGCAAACATCAGAAGAGGTAAAGATATTTGTCAGTCGTAAAGAAAGTACAAATGTAAAGTCATCTTTTCCCAGACGGAGATGAGGACAGTTGCATACGACAGGTAACCTGCCTGTTATTACAGAGACTAAGAAACCTTCTATTCATCCTCAAATCACTCATAGCAGATGAACTTTATATGTGGGAAGCGGAGCGAAACTTAAAAACACAAGCTATCCTTGATCGTCCAAAGTTAACCAAATCAAAGGAGTCAGACAAGCCGCCTGAATGCTGTACCAAAACGTCACCACCCGGACTACCAGTTTGCAGCTTGCCAAAATGTTGGTACTGCCCTGCATACCGCTTTAAAGGGGCAGCCCTGCTGGACCAGGACATGCAATACAGATCTTAAACGAAAAGGCTAACTCACCCAAAACTTCACACATGAAAATTTGAGTTAATGGGAATAACCTATTGGCGCTGCTTGACTCTGCTGCATCCGGGAACTTTGCTTGGAGTGACAACCTCAAGGAAGAACAAAGAGCATCACTAGGTCTACAAAACCAAAAATTTAAAGATGGCTAAAATGGACTGTACACTCACCGTCGACGGTTGTACGACACTGATTGTGGAACTTCAACAAGGACCACGGGTAATGGAAAGTATACCTGGGCAACAATCACAGTGCAGCCAATTGGGAGCACTTCCCCAACCCTATGCAACAGCAGTCTCTCCATCGAAGAAATCAACACTGAACTCTCCGAAGCTCAGTTCCAACAATTGAAGGAAGTCCTCGACGAGCACACCAGTGCTTTTGGATCTGAAGAAACGCTTCGTAGGACGAGAACTATCCAGTAAGAAATACTGCTGAACACGCCCCCGCATCAGTATGCATACAACAGACCTTTCAAAGTTACAGCGAGACAACACTGTCTCATCATTGAACTGTAAAAAATGAAACAACAAGGAATCGTCGAGCCGTTGGACTCCCCATACAAATACCACGTATTAGTTTCGAAAGAGGATGGACAGCTAGCTAAGGTTCTGCGTGAACTATAAAGCTTTGAACAACGTCACACTTCCAATTCTGCCAACAGCCCTCGACCTGGCACATACCTTACTAACATGCCCTTCTGACTCAAGAACGTGACAGCAACATTTCAACGGTTAATGTCGGCCGAATTCAATTTTACTTTGCTCACCTCAAAAAAGTTATTGTCTACTCAGAATCCTGGGAGGAACACCTCATTCACTTACAACAGGTACTAGAATGCCTGGAACTCCACGGTCTGACAGCAATACTCTCGTAGAGCCACTTTGTAAAGTATTCAATTGAATACCTGGGTCACATGTATTTCAACCAAAGGCAACTACCCTCAAGCCAAGTCAATACGGACGATTAATAAAAAAGCTGAGAAATGCCACACCAAGAAGAAACTCCGCTGCTTCCTTGAACTGTGTAATTGGCACTGAGACTTCACGTCCAACATCGCCGACCTCATGGCACCACTTCAGCTGCTGTTGGCACGGTGGCGACGAGGACCTGAACATTGCCACGCTTTTGAAGCTCTCAAGACCAGCTTCCGGAAAAAAACAAACATTAGCATCTGCCAAAAGGAGAAGAACCCTTAATCCTAGAGACAGAGGGTTGCCATATTGGCTTTGGCACTGTTTTTTTACCAAGAGGACCTGGAAGGCAAACCTCTCAGCATAACGTACGCTAGTACCAGGCTCAACACCATAGAACAGAAGTACCAAAAACAAGCAAAAATGCCTCTCAGTCATTTGGGCAATCTAGAAATATAGCTACTACCTGGAGGGACCTCATTTCATTTTAAAAACCAACAGTAAATCTTTCGAGTTGCTATGAGAACCAAGGAACAAGGCCAAGGTTAGAAGATCGAGCTCATTTTTCCGAGTTTGACTTTGAAGTCCAACACTGTGCAGGCAAGGACAACAACATTCCCAATGCCTTGTCATGTCAACCAGACCTGGAAAATTAGGAAAAACCAGATGAGGTGTGTATCGTATCACGCCACCTCAACATCAGCCCAAAAGAGAAAACATGACTTCAGCAACTCCAAATTAGCAGAAGACAGATTGGGCATCACCACCAGTAGTACACCAATGTGAAAGACCTCCTACAGAAACACCCGCAACGATTCATGCTACGAAACGACACTGTCTGGTCACGTAACAAATCTGGAGCCAAGTGGAACATCTGGATACCGAAGGAATTGCCCGCCGATATCTGCCAGCATTATCACGTCGACGCAAGCCATTCAGGCACCCGGGAAACCTTAGCTGACATCAGTACATGTTACATCTGGGACAGCACTAGTAGGGATGTCCGCCAATATGCCCATGGCTGCAAAACATGCTACAGAAACAAAGCTTATCCCATGAGACAACCAATTGCCAAACCTCGCAGACCACATACCCCATGGACATACAAATTTTCCCACGCTGGGGTAACCCACAAAGTATCTTCACAACAGGAGCCAGTTAGCAAGAAGTGGCTGCTAACCTGCCACAAATGGGGAGCAGAGACCTGGAAAACTCCACCATATTACTCCCTAGCCAACCGCACTAAGCAGAGAAACCAGAAGCTCATGAGGAGCCTCCGACTCAGTATGAGGGATGAACACAAGCACTGGGATCGCTACATTCACAGAATTCTCATCGCTTTGCGATGTCGTGCGAACGAGACTACTATCTCCCGCCCTAGCCAACTCCTCCTGGGTCAGACGCTACAGCGGTCAGGAGATTGGCAATAGGAACATGAGTAGATAGAAATGCCTCGTACTGATAATCGTTTAACTGCCCTGGTCCGAATGGAAAAAGCAAGTGACACCAAAGAGACGTACATCAAGAAGAACCAGCTGCCATGCACTGGCACCTAAGCCTTTGACATGGACGAAGCCGTCTTACTACATAGCCACCCCCTGTGCAGAGGTCACAATAAGATCCGCGGGGGTCTAGCTGGAAAGTGGGAAGGGCCCTATAAGGTCATCGGATGCCAGGAAAATGTGTACTGCACCGAGGCTTGCCAGGGACACATACGCAAGGTTACCAGGCCCCAGAATAGCCCTGGTATACAAAGTGCATACGACCGCCTCAGGTATCTCAGAAACGCCAAACAATGACTACACCACTCCAGAGGAAAAATGGTCACAGCAATCTAAGAAGCGAGCAGATGAGAAACAAACCAGCTAGGGAATAACCTATTCCATGCCTACATGGGTGGAATTCCCTAACCACAAGCCAAAGAATCTGTACGTATGGTATCTTCAACTCCTACAGGAATCAAGAAGAGGCTCGCCAACAGACCCGAAAAGTGCTTCTGAGAACGAGCAAGTTATCTTGGCAAAATACGCTGGATAAAAATCCAAGCCTCAGAATGCCTCATCGAAGTTTCATCATCAACAAGATTCGAGGCAAGGTCCGTCGAGCCGACAATGCTCGAGCAGCCATCACCTCGACAGGTAACTTCGACACCACCAGCTTCAACAAGCCAACTCAGCTAGAAGACTGCAGTGCCGGACGTCATGTAGCTGCTGGCGAGACATCGCCTACCACAAAAGAGGCACCTGCTAGAACTGCCAGCCCACATAGGGCCTTTCCCAAGGCCGCCATTTAGCTGGTACCGTCGGCCGTGATCTCCCCAGTTTGCGTGGCCACCCTGCTGGTCGTGTTGTCATTCAAAGCAGAGGCCATCCACTTCGAGTTCTCGGCGCCGCACTCGCCGAGGCCGATTTGCAGGTCTAAGGTCGACGTGAAGGAGGACCACCGATAGAGGCCACTACCTGACCTCTGACTCGGGCATCTCCAATCAGAGGAGCCGGCAAAAAGGTCCCTCTACTGCTCCACACGACTGATGTGGTTGCGACATCGCCGGACAAGGCCATACTCATAGTCACACTACCCGGACAAGGGAAGGTCATTGCAAAGACTCGGCATCGTTCCTAACACCATGGACGTTTACACGGCCAACACAGTTGAAAGCTAGAGGGGCAGCACAAGATAGTCAATGTCACGTCTGCTGCAGACGGTCGACGGTCAAGAGAAGAGGATCCATAGAGAACCTGCCACTGAGCCCGAGGTCTGTCTTCAAACTTCAGCTCCGGCAACCACATCGAATGGGATGGCAGCACCAGTAGAACCACTACTTCCACCAACGATGCAGTCAACCATAGTTCCCACCCGACACCAGGACGAACCAAGCCCCCAACCTTTGATGAAGAGATGGGCCACCCAGCAAAGCTGTTGAGCAAGAGGTTACTCTATTAACCTCAGCTACAGCCACAGTTCCTGCCCAAGAAAATGAGGTGATAGGCCACGTAGCCTACATACTATTTATGATGGTGACAGTGCTACCTGACACCGGGAAGAACATGACAGAGGATAGCCCACACAGTCTACAGACTACCCCTGATGGTGATGGAGCCACCTGACACCGGGAACAACAGGGCAGATAGGTTAGGCCAAGCTGCTTCCAGACTATCCCTGATGGCAACGTAGACCACTGATGATGCCGACAACGCAGCCCGTCCCCCAGCACCTAGAGGTCAGCCATTGACCGCTGCTGGGGATGGCCACGCCGTGACAGCCAATCTCCTATGTCAAGTGCAGCCGTCCCATGCCTGCCAGGCCAGCTCGGTACCAAGGAGATACCGAGAGGCTCCCTGGCAGACACCTGTACACTTCACTTGGCCAAGCTAGCAATATGCACCACCACGTAAGCAAAGGCTACCACCCAAGAAGAAGAGAACCCCGAGAACAGTGAGCGTAATTGACTCGAAGAAGAGAACCCCGAGAACAGTGAGCGTAATTGACTCGCACCAACAGACTTAAAGACTGATAGTCTTAATTATGATATAGTTTTGGTTTTTACAAAGCAGTTAACACGTATCAGTTATGTACAGTTGTTAACGAACCGTTCAGTTATGTAACAATAAACATTTTTTAAAATACTTATCCTAGTGCAATGCCCGCACCAAGCAAGTTTTCTTAAGACAACCCATGCTGCTTCGGACAGTAAATGTCAGGTGCCCTTGTTAACAGTTAAAATGCTATGCGAGCCTAGCTTGGCTGAAGTTTGAGAACGTCAAAGTAGTAGAGTTAACCATGGCATCAGAAGTATGGCAGCATTTTGTTATTGACAGTGAAAATGAATTATTTGCCAAATGTTTATTGTGCAACAAATGTATTTCAAGAGGTCAGTCTATAATCAAATCTAATTAAAAAAAAAACATTTAGCAAGTATCCATTCAGTAAAATTAGAAAGTACAATTTCATCTCTGTCAGAAGTTCCACATACTAGACCTGAAACAAACAGCGATTCAAGCAAACTAGGATATCGGCCTAATCAGCTCAAAACAAAAGCAAAATGCATTGACAGTTATTTTTCTAAGCCATCTGGATCAGCTTCTATCAGTGCACATGGACAATTATCTGTGGATTGTGGTCAGCCATCATTAAATGAAAATGTAGATGAACACGGATTTGCAATACATTTGGAACATTCAACACTCATAAGCATCAGTGAGTCTCTACAAGAAAATGATACAGATTGTGAGGTTAGCAATTCAGGCCCTGTGGGGATGTCACCTAGATCTACATATACAGCTCCATCTCCCATCAACCAAAATGCCAGACCCAAAGAAATCAAAAGATATTCATCACATTCAGCAAATCAGCCAACATTATCTCAGACCTATGACAGGATCACAAAGTTTAAACCACAAGACTAGAGCACAAAAAATTACTAGGCTCATAACTGAAATTATATGCTTAGATATGCAGCCTTTGTCAGTAGTAGAAAAAACAGGTTTGAAGAGACTAATGAACCATCTAGAGCCTCGGTATACTTTTCCGTCAAGAAAAGTATTACCAAACAAATATCTGAATGAAATGTATGCAGAGCTCTCAAAATACGTTTCAGATGAACTTTCAACTGTACAGTATGTTGCTATAACCACAGATTTTTGGACTTCATGTGCAATAAATGATTATTTGTAGACAGTTAATTTTTTTTGCAATTCGCATGATACATTTGAACTTCAAAAAGTTATTGAAGTGATACCATTCCAGGAAGTCAGTCATACAGCAAAGAACATTCGCCATTTCATTTCAGATCTGCTTTTGCTGTGGGAATTGACAACTAAGGTAGCGTTGCTATTGTGCGGGATGGTGGCACTGACATTACCAAGGCACTGAATGATTCCGCTTTTGTAACAGTACCATTATCAGCCCACCTCCTTCAATGTATGGTAAGAAAAGCCTTTTTGGACAACCCTTTTGTACGAAACCAGCTAGTGCCAAAGTGTGGAAAAATTGTTTCTAGCTTCAAGCACTCTAACAAAAACACCAAAATATTGAAACAGTGCCAAACCTAGTTTGCTCTCCCTCAACACAGAATGATTCAAGATGTATCCACATGGTAGAATAGCACACTACACATGATAAAATGAACGAACGTGCAGAAGAATGCCATCATAATGGCCAGCAGGATGCAACTATATCTGCTGAACTGACGGTAGATGAATGGAAGAAGATTGAACATCTGATAGATAAAATAGAAATTTTTGACACTGCAACTTTACAGCTGAGCAAAGAAACATCTTCCGTCTCAGAGGTACGTGTAGTAAATTTATGTCAGTGTATCTTGTTTTGTGTGAGTTTTTGTAGGAGATTAAGTAACTTTTTTTCGTATTATAATGATAGCTAGCTATAAAGCATTACTTTAAAATATTTTTTTCAGGTGATACCATTAATGCAAGTGATATGCCATTTGGAAATTCCAACCCCTAAAGGTACTGGCCTGCAGGGCTTAAGGAACGATCTACTGGCATGGCTGAAGCAAGAATTCAGCTTCATTCATACAAATGAACTGATTGCGAAGGCTACTGTACTAGACCCTCGTTTTAAACTGAACCCTAGTTTTTCTAAGTTCCATTGAAGACTCAATAGTTAGTTAAATGGAGAAAATCTGTGTTACTCATGGACTGTCTCCTGCAGAAAAGAATTTGGTGACACCATTCTCAACCATGTCACCCCAGATTCACACAGACAGTAGTCATGGCATATCGGCAAGATATAAACAGTTAATTCGTTCTCTTAATGTTACTCCTCATTCAAACACTACTGCTCGAGATGAACTGAATCATTACCATGATTAGCCAACCATTAACCCAGAATCTAATCCAAAAGCAGTTGGCCAATATTGGCATGATTCTGAACATAGAAAGCTTAAAAATGTTGCCCTAAAGTAACCTTTGTGTGCCATCACAAACTGTATCAAGTGAACGTGCTTTCAGCACTTCAGGTGCCATTTGTGATGTGAAGAGAAATAGACTTGATCCTGAAAGATGAAAATGTTGATATTCTGTCACAAAAATTTGTAGTAAGCAAGTTTTGCTTAAACTGGCTTTAAAATATTTCTCAATAATTTTAATAAACCTTTCAATTTATTGTTATTTTAATATGTACACTGTAAGAATTTAAATATTAACATGTGAAGTTTGAGTGTTATCAGAGTTGGTAAGAATGATATGTCTAACAAATTATTCATATTACATACGCTGCCATAACAATTAGTAGTAGGCAAGTACTGATGGACTCATTAAAAATAATTTTCATTGCTTTTAATGTATTGTGTATCCCTTAAGTCAATATATATATAATGTGAAGAAGTTTGATTTTGGTCACAGCTGGTTAAACATTTTTCATATAACTAATTATTCTTATGTCATAAAAATCATGTTATATTGTGAATTTAATTTTCCCACATTAGATTATAAATTGATTGTAGCTGGTAAGAAGGCTGTATATAATTCACGTCAGCTCTATTTTTTTCTGAATATTTAATAAAAAATCATTGCATATATGACCAACCTTATCATTAACCATAGTAAATAGTATTCTATGTAAATTACTTGGGTAAAAATACTTGATTTGGGCAAGATAGTTATTTTCTATGCTATTTTTGCAAGCAAACTTTAGAGCTGCAATTTGTAAACATATAGGTTTACATGTCAATTTTTTAGTTTTTTGATGAACTTTATTTGTAATGCAAAAGTACTTTTATTTTAATCTAATCACCAACATTGCTACACAGAACAGGCAAAATGTAGTATGTAAAAAGATATTGCAACTACTGAAGGTCAACCACCAAACACAAATTGGAGGTCCTAATATCAAAGTCCAGAGGGGGAAGAAAAAAAAAAAAAAAAAAAAAAAAAAAAAAAAAAAAAAAAAAAAACCCACAACTCTTTTTTACATTAATGTGTGGTGATTGCGTTGTGTTTGGAAAATACTTTAATTAAATTACTTGCGTGCAAAAAGGCAAAATAAAAATAATTCTGGAACAGTTTTTCTCCTACTACTCAACATTTCAAGCTTAGTTTTTTCTCTTTTCTCCTTTTAGCAGTGACCCCGCACTATTTTTTTTTGCCGTGTTGCCGTGCTAAAATGTCACACTACAGTATTCTTAAAAAAAAAAAAAAAAAAAAAAATTCTCCTCGGCACTTCTTCCACCTTATGGCTAATACACCACATTTCCTCTTTTTTTTTTTTTTTTGGTGTATAGAGTGCACCCCAGAATTTTTTCCCTTTATTTTGGGAAAAGGGTGCGCTATACACGAATAAATAGGGTATTTATTCTTATTTTCCTTCTCTTTCATGTGGCATATACAAACTGAAATACGGTAATGTTTGTGCCTAAAAAAAGTAATAACCTGACTTCATTGTCTACAACCAATACTAAAGTATCCGTCCGATACCATACCTGATACAGATACATCAGGAAAAGGCGAAGTACCGGCCAATACCGATACTTAGGCTGTTTCTGAATTCTCAAAAATTGCATACTTGTGCGTATTTGATGCCGGAAGTGAGATCATCATGTGTATACTAGCACTGTTTAATTTCCCAGTATAATACACAAAGGAAGTCTACTTGGAATTTGAAATTGTATACTTGTGGGGTATCCTAGGTACTTACAACAGTATAATACACAAAGGAAGTCTACTTGGAATTTGAAATTGTATACTTGTGGGGTATCCTAGGTACTTACAACAGTCACCCTCTTGTATTTCAGGTTTGAAAATTAACGTGTACGTTTTGTAGTTATAAAGCTCGCAAGTTTTAAAAGTTAATAACTAGTATTTACAAAAAGTCGTTCTGTGTATGTGTGAATAATTGTCAGCTTAATAACTGTGCTTTCAATTATGAATAAAATTATGAGTGTTCTTTAGACACCTGCAGCATATTTCCTAGGTGTATGCTTATACAAATAATATTACAATTTCAATCCGCATTTCCAAAATATTACAAATCTTTCTTTTGTTAACAATGTGTATATTGCAGTGAATGGACTGTGTAAATAATTGTCAGGTTAATAAATGTGCATAGAAATATGGATAACATTCGGAGCGTTTTATACATTTCCGCACATATTATGGCCGTGGTATGAATATTTGTGAAATCAACGCAAGCTGAACAGATAAACATAACCTCAGGATACCGAGGTGCAATAATTTTTATATTCCTGCTATGGTGTAAATTTATAATAAATAGCATCTGTAACGTGTGAGACTAATATAAGCATAATGCTGCCTGGTTATTGTTTATTTTCACTCTTCAGTGATCCCTTGCAGGTTCTCTTGGGCCTATGTGGTTGCATATTTCATACAACACATGGTACATTTGCCCTAAAAGTTAGAATCAAATAGTGGTAACCATATGTAGAGTAAAAACAAAGTAATTCGTAATTACCAGCATTGGTGAGTGCAGTGTTCAAATAAACTGTGTATGTTGTGAACAATACGGGAGGGGTGGGGGTTAAGACATTGTAGAGAAAAAGCATTTTGTGTTAAATTGAGTTCAATAGAGCATTGACGTATGCAATGATTGTAACAAGAGAGGATTCTCGCCCTCTCAGAAAACAGGTAAAAGTCAGGGAATTACATGTGACTGGGAAAAGTCAGGGATATAGCAGGGAATTGTCACTTGGGTCAGGAAAAATGTAAATAGTTGTTACTCTGCAAAAGTGTTAGTTGTCTGAATACACAATAATGTAATTATGTGCATACACATTGTAAGATTACAATTTTCCAGTGTGTGATCAGTCAGTAATGCATAGACCCTATTTGCTATGTGTTTTCCCTTTGCCAAACCTTCGGGCACATCAGGGAACAGGACCCTCCAAAAGCCGCCAAAAGCCACCTTACCTTTGAACAGTGTGTTATGAGTGTAATTCTTTCAATCATGCAATAAGTCAGCAGTTCAGTATCAGGTGTGTGGGTAAGCCTAGGTCCGTTTAGTAAACACTGCAGAAAATAAATGTGAGGGGAGATTGGCTCACTATTCATACGAACATCAAGAGTCCCCAGTTCTTGAACAACCTAGACACTGCTTTGTATGGTGTAAGGCACCTAATCGGGTAACAAATACCTCAACGATACTTCCCAACCTTAACCTCACCAGCCCCCAAAACATGTTGTACCCTCAACCGGCAGACAAACTTTATTTACTCTGCAGCCAGGCGTGAGTAGTAGTGGCCGAGAGCGGAAACAATTTTTATAGACAACCACTTCCCCTCTAAAAGGCATGTAAGTGGAGGAAGAAATGTGCATGGCTGCGAGAGACAGAAAGTGTGGCGATAACGAGTATACTAGGTCGCTACGCTGGTTGCTAAGTAGCCGCTTCCCCTCTCGTCAGGCATGTAAGGGGAAGTAGAAAGTCAGACTCGCACCATGCCACAGACATGGTGCAAAAGAAAAGATGTTGCGCAGCAGATGCACGTGACATAAAGCACATCCAATTACTAGATGTTTGCACAATCAACTAGCTTAACAACTATCATTGCAGGAAATCTTAGGTGATAGGACCGAACTACATTTTGACACAATATCCAATAAATGATACAAATGGGTAGCTGCATCATCTATACATAGCATAAAACAGTCACCCAGCCGAGTGTGTGTGTGTAATCGGCTAAGGCTTCTAAACTACTTAATGGACTTTGATGCGGTTTTCACTGTCATTTAGAAAATTTATTGAGGAAAGTATGGTATTTAATACATTAATATGTAATTAAGGATAGCAGAGAAATGTCAACGTTCTTTAATCAAATGCTTTTCGGGCACATACATGACTTACGCTAACTAAACCATAAGAGATACACAAAATTAATGCACTACAGAATTGTAGGGGGGAAATAAAAAATTAATAAAATAAAAAGTCTGCATCAGCATAGGTTTATCTTTTAAGGATGACTCACAGTCCCCATTGTTGTCTTTTAAAATTTGACTAGAAATACATATTCACGTACGAAGCACCCAAGAGAGGCTGCGGTGGGTTGCTAGTTATTTTATATGGGAGTTTTCCCGGAACCACTGAAAAATAACTATGGATACAATTCATTATACACCGTTCATGGTAAAGTTAGCACTTTTGAAAACCTAGTTATTTTTTCTTTCATACAATATTTTTTCTTTCATACAACTTACATCCTTCTGACACTTATTAATGTAAACCCTGCCATGTGAGTAATAATCACAGTGTATACATTCCACCATACCCAAATCCAAAAGACTGAGGTTGCAATTAAATTAATTTATTAGTTATTATGATTGATAAAACAGCTTCAAAAAGTGCACACTTTAGCATAAACGGACTATGGTACAAGCGTCTTCGGTACAAGAGTCCACCGCATTGTTTTTTTTTTTTTTTTTTTAGAGTGTTTGAAATTTAGGGTCAGCTTGTTTTTGGTATCAAATTATACTAATTTATACAGTTTTTTGTAATATTATGTTCTTTATTTAAGTGAGTTGAAGTGAAACCTTTTTAATGTATTATCAACTGTAATACTATTACATTAATACTTGGAAATCCCTTGAAAAACACTAGATAAAGTCCACTATAAAGTACATATTAGATATAAAATAGAAAGCTATAGTATACGTGATGAGACTATGGTAGCTAAGTGCTGACCTCTGTGCGCAGGGGGGCTGTGGTAGGTCGCTTGATAATTTGGTGCTGTGGAGTTTGCCCATACTCATGATCCAGCAGGTGAATCGTTGCTGGGCTGAGTGTCATCATCTGGGAGTTAGTCTGATCAGATGACATCTCCTCCTCAGTACTGTTCTCCAACTGAACATATGTTGGATTATCTGAAACAAATAAAAATATTTTCACTTCATGATTATTTATTATTATTAAAGCCTACAAATTAGTAAGGCAACTGGTTTGGATGATATCCCCCATTGTATAATTAAGGGCTGTACAAACACCCTTACTCCAATACTTTATCATATTTTTAACTACAGTCTAATAATTGGTAAGTATCCCAATGCCTGGAAATGTGGGTTGGTAGTCCCTATATTCAAAAATGGGAATAAGTTCAATATAAATAACTATAGACCCATTTCTTTATGAAGTAGCCTATCTAAGGTCTTTAAAAAAATAATATTTAAGCACTTATCGTTTGTAACAAAAAAACACATTTTTGGATTTTAAACATGGTTTTCTGATGGGCAAAATGACGCCTACCAATTTGTTTAGTTTTGTCGACGAACTTTATACTGAAATCACAACAAGAAAACAAATGGATGTAGTATATTTCGATCTTAAAAAAACTTTTGACATGTCAACATCAAATTATTATTCAGAAATTACAACAGTTTGGTTTAAATAACTCGTATACTAATTGGGTTACAAATTACTTTCTTGGTTGGTCCTTCGTAGTAAAAGATGAAAATCTGTAACAAGTTTTCATCCGGTATCCTCTGGCGTTCAAGGAAGTACACTTGCAGCGCTATTTTTTAATATATTTATAAACAATATGGACGTGCATAATAAGGCACTTTAGAGCACTTATTTACACAGAAGATCTAAAGATTTATAAATGTATTAAGGATAGCAATGACTGTGTAATGATACAAAAATATATCTTAGCTTTACATATGTGGTATAAAGAAAATGCTATGCAGCTTAATATCAATTTGACTCTTTGTATTTTGTTCTCAAGGAAAACTAATTCTGTATGCTATAAATACCACATGGGTACGGAGTTAAAAGAATTGACTATGTAAGAGGCCTAGGGATAATATTAGATGCAAAACTTCATACATTATATAAATATAGTCCATTCCCCATTGGAAGCAACTTTCTTGGAGCCCTACTAAATATCTACTTGCAGGCCCATTTCGCATCCTTCTGCCAAATGTAAACAAACATTGCCATGTGACTTCCATGTAGCATCTGTCAAAATCAATGTTTACATGCCATTGTGTGTGTACATGTGTTTGTATACTTTCGCTACACCTAAAAATAAACATTGAAATGTGACTTCTACTTTTATACCTGTCAAACGTGTTGTTTACAGTTTACAGCTTTTCAAAGAATTCTTGTCATATTCCAAAAACCATTCCTTTAGAACATTCACAGTTTATGCCTCTAACATAATTTAGGTCAGCTTTATGACGTTTTAAAAATGCCTGAATCGAAGACAGTTCTTATGGTTATTTTGCATTACCATATTTGTTTTCCACGACGTAGCTCAATACATGTAATGCACATTAGAATTTTCCCGCGACTGTGTTTAACACTTTTACAACTGCGAGGTAAAGGGTTGTACTAATTGTAATTATCCTTTTGTTATTGATATGTGTTGGGTCATTTCTCTAAAAGGATGGCCTCAGTTGAAATAAATATTAAAATGAAGGAACAACCAGTGAGAAAGGCACATTAAATTTAAGCATGCAACTCGTGTTGCTAATTTTTGTCATACAAACTCTAAAAGATAGCAGTGAATATGCACACAAATAAGCCTACGATGACTATTATTCTGCTCATATTTCTATGTATTGCTACTCTATCCGGCTGGGCATAGTATTTTTCTTCTGGGATTGTGGCAAATTAAGTTACAAGACTGTGCTTCAAACCCCTTAGGGCAAAGGTACAACGTTGTAATAAATAAACAGATGCGGATGTAAATAACATCATAAAAACTGTTCACATTTAAAAAGTATAAATAATGCTAATCAAATATATCAAATTGCGCACACACAGGGTCAGCGCATTGAGAATGATGCACAAAGGCACGCTATTTCAGACGCAATGATTAACGTAACACACAACAAAATATATTTATTACTGCAGTGTAAACACAGATTAATCACATCATCGTAACTTGCCTACGTAGGTTTAAAAAACACATCTACAAACGTTATGTGGTAATTTGAAGTATTTTTTGGTAAGAATAACCTGTGTTTCGTTTAGCAAAAAGCAATACGCCATGTCATGGCTCGCCACGTCTGCCAACTTCACTTGGTAAATGCTCCACCATCATATCTAAATATATTAAAATAAGTATCCCAACATAAAAATCTCTTTTCAGTTGTAAATTACAAATTCAAAAATCATTACATTACTGTAATAAGTATGAAATATGCTACAACTGAAAACACGTATAAAGGTTCTGTTTACTAGCGAAATGAAATTTCCAGTATGTGAAAGAGATGAAGAAAGAGAAAGAGGGTGACAAGCCTTGCCAGCAGACAGTTTTTCAATTGCTTTCTCGCTCAATAAAACAATACCGTACCATTACGGCCTACTCACAATATTTTCTGCTGTTATTTTAACTGTAAAAATGAGATATGTTGCCATTGGGGCTACTTAAATAATTAAATATTTTGACACGCACAGTTTAATTTACAATAAGTATACTAAAAAACGAGGTTAAAATAATATTTTAACTGTGAACTATTTCTTACCGGTCGTTGCCAACACGTCGCCGAACTCGCTGTTATTAATTCATATTTATAAAAGAAATAAATATTGCAAGTTATAGAAGATATTAAGGTAAACGTTAATTTATTCAATAATACAGTACTCTAAAGTTAACCAGTGATTATATATATATATATATATATATATATATATATATATATATATATGTGTGTGTGTGTGTGTGTGTGTGGAAAACAGGTTATTGAAAATACAGGTGACATGTTTATATATGTATATAAACTTAATAAGTAAAAAAGTACCGTACTCTAGGCCTTATAAAATTTATCACATTTTCAGCCACCTCTCCTGATTCTCTATTATGTCTTTATAATGCTTTAATTAGATCTAGATTGGAATATTGTACTATGATCTGGAATTATGAAACAGAAATGGATTAGATTAAAAAACATATAAATGAATGTATTTAAATTAATATTTAATAGATTCTCATTAGATGTAGATTTTTATTATAACACAGAACTAGTTAAATTCAAAACTTGGTCTTTAAAAACTAGACGTGAAATACTAGACGCTTTATTTTTAATTAATTCATTTCTAAATTATACATCTTGTATTATACTTAATAAGAAAGTATGTTTAAAAGTACCTTCTTACACGCATAGAACACTTCATACTTTTTCAGTATTAAAATGTCAGAAAAATATAGCCAATCAATAAATGCAAGTTGCAAAAGGAACAAAAAAAACTCTAATATAAGAGAGAGCTGTGTTCTTTTAAGTATCAAACATGCATACACAAATGTGATCACACATGCATGCATGTGCTCACACACTTGTACAGACAATTTTGCTGCAAATACATTCAAGCCGATTATATTAGTCAAATGCAGCACTTCTATAGTCTTAAACCAGAATGAACTCTTGTTTGCAATTCCTTAATAGTAGAGATGTGTGTGTTCGATAATTTTTTCGATTTTGATTCAATTTTGGGTCCGGTTCTTACTTAGAATAAGATTCCTATCTCAGTACCAGAGTAAATAAATCTTCTAGAAGCAAAAAAATTGCAAAATTTATTTGGCTTATTTGGTAGTGCATTACACAGCAATATGTCAACTAAATCTACAAAAACTTTGACGAAACAGGAATGTTTCTATCACCCCCAAACATTTAGATATACCGTAAGCATCTCATGCCACAGTGATAGATTACATAATTTTATGCCCTGAGGGTTATTTACTATTGTCCATTTCATATAAGTGGGGTAAAATCTGACAATGTGAACAACCTACACTATGTAGAAAGTAAATGCTCTCGTTCGTACAGTATTGTATCAGCTGATGAACTGTTGCAGGATCTGTGTTGTTAATTTGGCTATTTTTATGATGGCTTTGGAAGAAAATACTCAGAACTAAAAGTTGGAAAGAAAAATCTTAATTATACTTGAAACAATTATAGTTTAAATTACGTTTTTAAAGAAATATTACATTTTCTTGGCTATTAGCATTTATGACAGCGTATGACGACACGTATGAACAGGAAACATTTCCAGCCAATGGCTAGCCATGTTTATGTTTCCAGTTTCCAGACTGATGAACGGCCTGTGCGTGTGCTTTTTTTTCATCATGTTTATTATATGAATATGTATCTTGTTGGTGTTGTCAGATAATCAGTAGGTAATTATATTTTTAGTTGCTTTTTTCAAACATAGTTGGTTGTAGGTACCGTTGTGTATTTTCTTGAGTGAAATGTAATAATTATATTCGTGTGTTTACTGCGCCCCTTCCGACATTTTCCTTACCGCCTTGCACAATGAAGAGAGACAAATATAATTTACATATATAAGTTTAAGCTTGTTTGTATCAGGAAAAGTGAGCAGTGTTGATTTTTCTGAACGATTATGCAAATCAATTATGTAATGCTAGTAACGAACAAATGTGATTTTTGTGAAGTAAACATGGCAAGTATTGATATAAATAAACACGTGTTCAAGAGGCTACAAATATTAGAAACAGTAAGTTTTGTGTGTTTTCACAATGCATTTGTAAATTGTTAACCCACTTATTTAAATGCACGTGGCCAGAAAAAAACAGTACCTTCCACACTTATATTGTGAGTGAATATTATTTGTTTATTTGTCTATATAGTAAATTCAATGAGTGTAAGGGTAAATTCGGTCAAAGTGTGTTCGTGTATATATTGCTGCAGCGCGTTTTGATTTTTCATTAAAGTTAAAATTTTTTAAGTTAAATAACTTAAATGTTATTTCCATACAAGCACAATTTTCCATTGCTCCATCAAAACAACATTGTCCCACGAAAATACGTTAAACTAAAGGCCCCCCCCCCCCCCAAACACATACTTCCCAAGCTAAACAGAACCCCAATAAATTTAACTCTGTAATTACAAAAATAAAACACGTTAGAATGCCAACCTATAATCCATTCGTGCGACTGAAACAGACTTATGAAAATCTACCTGTGAAAAAACACACTAACCATTAGCTGCATGCTTGGCTAGTAAAAAAAGAAGTGGTGGGTACAGGTTCAGTACCCGCACCCGCCACTTTTTTTTTACTAGCTATGCATGCAGCTGATGGCTAGGATGTTTTTTTCAAAGGTTAATTTTCATAAGCCTGTTCCACTCGTGAATGGACTATAGCTACAATATCCTACACTAATTACTGGACAGAAGTTAGCTACCATCAGATTTTCAGTGCCTGCCATGACATGGAACATGAGGAAGGAGGAAAATGCATGTGTGCATTGGACTCAAAACATTTGTTTACAAACGTCTTTTCCTTCAGTGACAAAAAAGCTGCGGTGTAAGGATACACTTTGTGGGTGCTACTTTTCTAGAACTGTAAAAATTTACCCCACTTACATGACATGCACAATAACATAAAGTAAGATTTTCTGACTAACTACATTTCTACGTTGAAACCAACTAGCGCACCAAGATGAAACTCAACACTTTTAGATTAATCCACATTAATTTCAGATGGTAGATTATATATATAAGAAAATTATTTAAATTGCTGCTTTCTTGGCTTTCACTAATAATACTGCAATCCATGAATTACATTACCAACTTAACTGCATTCTTGAATGCTCCTGATCCAGTAAAAATGCAACTAGTCGCAATTAAAAAAAAAAAAAAAAAAGTGAAGTTACATGTAAATTCAGAAACAAATTTAGTTATAATAATTTATTGTGTAAATTATTACATATTTTGAGAAACATGAGAGAGCAACGAGTTGAAGACTCTCTTCTCAGAAACATGGTGGTGAGATGTAGTCACGTCTAAATAAATAAACTGGGAGACAGAAAGTGCGAAAGGTACTTAAGCCAACTGCATTGTGCTGTAAATACCTATAAATTATGTCTCGCTTAAACTTCACGTGCATGAGAAAGTTATTTTTTAATGCCTACTTAGTCATGCATTAAGTACACAAAAATAGTACATTGGTATGGTATTATGTGCCGGACTCATACATGATGAAAGAAACTGTTAAAAAACGAAAACAAATATAAAATGTTCAACGTGGAATCTGCTAAATGTCAAAACATCCCTAGTTCTAGCTGTTAGCTCACAATTTAACATGCGGCCAACTACAGTAACTAAGATGAATTGTTTTACAGACGTCTATGCTGTTTTCTACGTAGTCTCTAACACATTTTCAGGTAAGTTGAGAAGAGCATATTAGTTGCCGAAAGTCAATATTTTAACTTTATAAGGGTCTTTCAACCTTAGATCAACAGCCCAATTGTACAAATGTGTACATAAAAAGGAAGAAAAATTTTGTCCCATAATAGTTCCTTTTTCTGGCATTTCTCCAATTAGAAACTTAACCTAATTTACGATTTTCTGTGATCATTTACAGTCAACAAATGTGTGTAAATGTTACCTTTTGAACATTGAATACTTATTTATGTCCAAAGTTTGTAAACATTCTACTACTTGTCACTATAAAAACAAATTTGCAGTATGCAATTACAACAAGAGAAAGATCTCTCGTGGGCACTCAAGCCACATATAACCTAATATTACACTCCATAAAAAGCACAAAATTCTTTCTTCAAAGAAAGATGTGACCTCAGAGACTCTCGAGAGTGATTCTCCAGTTAAAGCTCACTGTTGCAATGTGTCAGAATGTTTTGAAGTAGTTGTTGGTTCATTACATGATATTCACACACCATTCACCAAAACATATCAACAAATACACTACCAAGTTTGACATGTCATGGCCTTCGGAGGACATAACGTCAAGAGTGGGGAAGCTTTTAATTCTGCGCCAGGTTAGTTGCGAGGGTTGGGGGTGGACAACTGCGGAGGCGTCTGCAGTATGACCCGTCGGCCTTGCACTGGTCCCTCGTATAATGTAGGATGCGTCGGACACCTACTTGGTGCAAAATCTGTGAGGGCGAGATGATGTCTCAGGGTGATGCCTCCGCCACACCATTGGGTTCGGGTTGGGTGGTGCAGTTGCTGCCATCTCTTGGCGGGGTGGCTGCAGGGAAGTTGGGTGTGATTGCAGGCAGTATCCACCGCTTGCTTAGGAGCAAACTCTTGCATGCCCTCAGGCGGCAAACTGTTGAATGCCCACTGCTGCTTCTTATCATTATGTGGGCGCTAGCCTGAGGTGGATAGTCAGGCTTTGATTCCCTTGAGGATACGTGACGTGCACGTTATGATATGAAGACAATAATAATATTGAGTAGGAAGCATCATGCCTCAATTCGCCCCCCTCTGTTGTGACTGAGAATCATCTTGGCGGTTCTGGGCGATGGGGTGTAGTCAGACAGATCAGTTAACGTCATTGTTTGGCATCTGGCATGGCCGCTCTGTGCCTCATGGTTAACCTGGGCAGCGGCGCAGTGCGCATCGTGCCAGGTTGAGCTATTTCTCTCTCTCTTGTGGGAACTGGGCTGACTGCTCATTATCTCTACCCCTCCTTTGTATGTGTGATTGTCACACAGTAGGAAGTAAGGTGAGTGAACTGGACCTTCAAGGTCAAGAAAAGAAAGAGCGTTGCTCACACTGAAAAGGTGATGTCTGTAGGTATTTACATAAGACATTTCCTTTCCTGCAATAAAGATGCACATTTACACGTGTTATGTATTATTTAATACTTAGGGAATATGAGATTATGGATAAACTCACATGAGCGTGTCATTTAATCGGTCTCCTTTCATGGCGCTGAAGGCAAAGATTTAAGTGACTGCTCTCTGACCTTTCGAATGTGTAGTATGGCAGGGACATATTACGTGTGGCCCTGGGTTCTAATCTGAGCAGAGCACTTTCCTCTTTTACTAACTATACAAACCTCTCTTAACTAGGCGAGTTAAACTTCAATTAAAAAATATTGAAACTCCTCAAAATTACGGAGGATGAAGAAAAAAAAAAATTATACTTCAATAAAATATATTCACAATTTACAATATACACAATTTTCTCTGGTAAGCGACATTTACAGTATTTTGTCAACTTGTTCAGCATGTCGGTATTTCTTGCATATACAGTAATTGACCTACTCACAGTTTGTTTCTGGGATATGCCGTGGGAGACAGTATTTGTGGTTAATGTGCTTGTTTCACGAACTGACTTTAAGCTTATTACTTTATGACTGGTCACACTGTTTTGGTCAGCATGCTACTTTTACCAATGCACAGTTTCTTATAACACTAAGTGGCTATGACGTCCTTTCATCTTGGAGAACTCTGGATTAATATCACTTAGTCCCTTTCCAGTCCTGTCATTCCTCTGGGATATTAATTTCTTGCCCCTCCCCCCCCTATTGATTCTGCGGTCACTTATTGGTGTGTGTCTGCGATTGCAATGCTGCGTGTTTGGGGAAAGGTCATGTGAATATTCGTGTTGGACTCCACTTAAGCATGTGTGTATCTAGCACCTTAGTTTTGAAAGTGTGTGCAGCAGGCGCATCGGGGTAACTCTCGCCTCTGGGTTTCAGTACTTTTATCCGGTATGGCGGCTTCATCCTGGTCCGGCGAAGGCATGGGTTCGGTACCCATCTGCAACTCACCCATAGGACTGGGTTCCTCCGGTTCTGCTACCCGGCTGGGCTCATCTGCATGAGCATGATGGAAGGTCGAGGAGCATATTATGCAATACACCGTGTTAATGCCCCACCCTTGACAGTTAAACCAGTCACATCTGGCAGCTTGCTGCAGTGGCAGGTTTCACAGCGATATTCAAGAGTCCCTGAAGTCTAACTTGGTCTCTGGGTCACTTCCTCCAGCTCATTCTCTTATCTCAGGTCATGCTGACCTGGTCCTGCTAATTGAACTCAGTTAAAGTAGCAATTGCTCCCCATTGGGTGCCACTAAAAACCTTTATCCCCTGTATCCTTTGACATGTGACAGTCTAGGGAGAGGGACGTCACGTCAAAGAGTGGTGAAATTTTTAATTCTACACTAGGTCAGTTGTGCAGATTGGAGACGCACTCTACTGCAGAGACGACTGTAGTATGACCTGTCGGCCTCATACTGGTACCTTATATAATACAGGATGTGTCCTGTGCCTACTTGGAACAAAATCTGTGAGGGCAAGGTGATGCCTCCGGGTGTTGGACAAAAGGGTTTTGAATGGCTTACCCTTCTGGTAGATGCTGGCCCTTGCTGCACAACAAATTTCACACATAATTTTAAACACAGCATCTGCTCTTATGCATGCTTAAAATGGCGATATGTGTCAAAATTTCACTTTGACTGATTGTTGCAGTACATAAAACCAAAGGTGGACAAAATGCGTGAACATGCGAACCAGGTTCCTGGGAAATATTTTAAGCCTGGGGAACTCTTTAGTGTTGGGCAGTTGCAGATACCCACCGTTCTTATTCTATGAACTAAACTGACAGACTGGCACTTAGCGAGGACCGCTACCCTGCTGAGAGATAATCATCTACATGAAGTGAAAGGTAGAGAGTGAGATGCCATTCCCACCCCACTGTGACAGCCGTGACATGCGGTGCAAGAGATAATAATCTACAGCTAGAACCCAATGTGTTCCGCGGATAAGAACCCTTGCATGCGGCAGCGTCTAAGCCTACGGGGCGCTGTGGAACTTGAAATTCCCATGTTAAATGCGGCCCGAGTAGGTTCTAAGTTGTTGTTAGTGGGAGCGTAAGGATAGTGGAATTTTCTGAAGTTTGGCTTTTGTGTATAATTAACATATTAAAAGGTAAGTTTCTTTATTAAATTACGAGTTTCATTTTGATTTGCGGGTTTTACATATTTAGGGATTTAGTGATTTTGATGTTTTTTTTTTTTTTTTTTTTTTTTTTTTACAGATTTCTTATTTAAATGTATCGGAAACTGTAATTTGTTCTCCAGGGTATTGCCCTATGAAGATACATTGTAGGATTAATTGTTTTAGTTGCCCTGATGTACAATTAAAAATATATTACTAAAGAATTTTTTGAATGCCACTTTTATTCTCCAATTTTGAAGAATTTATGTGAAATTAATTTACTTATTGTATTTATAGTTAAAGCATCAAATAGTACATAGTGTGACAATGACTCTAAAAGATATTTCCATCAGCTTTCCAGAATACTTTTGTTTATGAACATATTGAACAAATTATTGCATGAGTGAAAAGCTATTAATTGTTCTTATTTTTTACTTCTTTTAGAAACAAAGTTAAAACATTAAAATGTATTGTATGTTGACAAATTTCTAAACATGTTTCAGGGTAAACAGTAAGTGAAGATATTTGGGCAGCTCTTAACAGCTAGGTCTTCAGAGTCGGTGAGGGTGATTAAGTGAATGTAGAGCAGATCCCAGAGAAAACCAGCCAACCAACGGCATCGTCCGACACGATTCCCACATGCGAAAATTCAGTGACTTGGCTGGGGATTGAACCCGGTTCACCTTAGTGGGAGGAGAGTGTGATAATCGCTTAGCCACCATGGTCCCTTCGGTGGGAAAATTTTGTTATGCTAAAATTTAATTTCTAAACTACCTAAATTGCAAAGTGTGCATGTGCAACTATTTACTGTAAATTGCAATGTATTACAGTGTTATGTTCAACATCATCATAAAGGATTTGTTATAAAAATACTTTTTATATTTTTGGGGAAATTGATGTAAATTTTTCCACGCTACGAACCTCTACACAAAACTTAAAATAGGAAATCTGTTAACATTTCTGAAAATCTGTCGATTTTAAATTAGAATAGCTGCAAACCTTTTTGATTAACATGAACGTAAGTAAAAATCACAAGAAATTATTGCAACTAGTAGTATAAACTATACGAGAATAAATACTAATAAAAATATTATATGAATGATTATTTTATACTTTAAGTGCAGTTTGGTGCAGTTCGGAACCTATGTTCATACATGTCCAACAGTTATACTGAGCCTTGTGCCATGCACACCTGCAGCATATTCAAAGAATAACCAGTGCATCTAGATGCACACCAGACGTTCAAATACTACTGTTCAGTTTGAGTACATTTAAACTGTTCGATCCATCAATTTGATCTACCACTGCTTGATCCACCTGAAAATTCAGTGGATCTGGGAAATCTGGTGGAGATGTTCCTAAACACCAACCAAGGATCTTTAGAACAATAACTCTGAAAAATAAAAGTGAACACACTGTCTTCTTGTAATTCTCCAGCATTCAAAATTAGCGCTGAGCCGATACAGGTTTTTACCAATACCAGTACGAACTGATACTTCCTGCAGATACAACCGATATTGATACTGATACACTGGACATACGAGTAATGGACTGAAAGGCTTCTACTAGCACTACAAATATTTTTGGAAGCTGAAGAAAATTTGTGTTAAAGTCAGTGTCACACAATGTACTAGTAGATGCTTTAAGGGGGTAGTATTCACTCCGTCTTCGAATTTTCTTACAAATCTTTGTGATGAAAATGGGTAGAAAAAAAAAATCAAAGCTAGATATGACATGAACGACTTAACGAATATTTTTTTAATTTGTAGGGTTTCAAATATACCTGTATTTCCCCATATGGGACTGAAATTATTTAATAATTTGATAATGTTTGATTACGGTTACAGATGTGACACATCATGTGGAAAAAAAAGTGGGATTTAGAAAAACTGTTAAAATGTTCCCTATGTCATGACTAGCTTGGTTTTTAAGTATTATCTCAAAAAATTAAGTTAATGAGGAAAATACGTAAATCCAAGATAGCAAGGATACTTCCCCTTTAAATAAACATACAAAACATTAGGAAAATTAATTTCACAATAATTCTTCAAAATCAGAGATTAAAAGCAGCACTCAAAATATTCTTTAGTAATTTATTTTTAAATTTGGGCCATGGCAATTTAAGCATGTTCTAAACAAATAAAATTAAAAAGATTAAATCTCCCAGGTTGTGTATCACTGTTCTCAGCATGATTCAACTTCGTTCATATTCAAAACATTAAAAATTATTATGTATAATTTTTAAATTCAACACACTCTTATTTTACTGAGAGTAAAATTGAAGCACTGCCAGTTCCTGGGTTATGAATGTCAGAATTATTGCTTTTAAACCATTTTTAATACCATAAGGGATGCGAGGCCCCTGCAAAGCTAGTAATTCGAGGCCCCTGCAAAGCTAGTAATTCGGAGACCCACAATACACACTGTAGATGATTATCTCCTAAGTGCTTGTCAAGACAGGTGGCCACAGAGGAGTGGGAGAGGCATTTCTCTCTCTCTTCCCCACTCTTTCTTCTCCCTGTGGAAGACTATCTCACAGCAGGGAGGCATGTCCCATTAGCCGTATGCCATCCTGGAGTGACAATCTGTCAGTTTAATACTTGGAATAAGAACAGAAACTGCTGAATAAAAATTGTAGCAGTTGAGCCCTTCTTACTCCAAATTGCCAACATATCATCCTCTGGTTTAACAGAAAATATAAGGTCTCAATAATGGCTAAAAATAAAATTGGTTGGGGCGGGCCGATATTACTAATATTGGTTGATATTTGATGTGGGGTATCGGTATTGGCTCAGCACTATCCAAAATATACAAAAGTAATTAGAATGTTAAGTTTTCAAAGTGGGAGAAGTGAGAGAAGAGATTTGGGCGGCTCTTAATAGTGAGGTCTTGAGAGTCGATGAGGATGATTGAAGTGAACATAAAGCAGCGCCAGAATGAAGGGGCGGGAGAAACGGGAGATCCCCTAGGAAACCCGCCGACCAACGGCATCGTCTGGCACGATTCCCACTTGCGAAAATCTGGTGACTCAGCAGAGAATTGAACCCAGTTCGCCTTGGTGGGAGGCGAGCGTGCTAAAGCAAAGATCACACGATGCAAGATGAGTACCAATCTTGCGCGAGATGCAGACTTTGCACGAGAATTTCTTGGATAAGTTCTTGTGCAAGGCACATTTTGCACGAAATGAGGAGATAGAGCAGGTCCTATTTTTCTTGTGCAAGGCGATGCAAATGGGAATCCTATTGGTCCTTGTATGCTGGTCATGTGATCTGTTGTAAACTCAACAATAGAGTAAAAGAAAATCATAATCTGAGGTGTGCGAAGAGGAATACAGGGAAATAAAACATTGTTGGAAAATAAATTTAAAGCGTGGATAGAAGTTTAGACAGTTCGCTGATAGTAAAATAATAATTATATATTGGAGGGGTAGCTTTGAAACAAATACCTTGTTAAGATAAGCAATTTCATGTTTTGTATTATGATACCTTGGCTATTTAGTCCTCACCAGGACTATCAACTAATTTTGATGCAAGACAGTAGTAATCTTATTTATCTGTGTGTGAACTTGTTTCGCATGCAACTTGCACCGTGTGATCCCTGCCTAAGAAAGTGGGAGAAGAAAACTTTAGAATTTGTGTGTGATGGCATTAATTTGCATTCAGAAGCCGATGAAAATAAAGCTGAAAATCAACTAGATTTTTTAAAAACTATCAGACCATGGTGGCTGAGCGATTAGCATGCTCGCCCCCCCCCCCCGACAAGGTGAACCGGGTTCAATCCCCAGCCGGTTCACCAGATTTTCGCAAGTTTGAATCATGCCGGATGATGCTGTTGGTCAGCGGGTTCTCTCGGGGTTCTCCAATTTCCCCCGCCTATTCATTCCGGTGCCACACTCTACTCACTTCAATCACCCTCATCGCCTCTCAAGACCTCGCTGTTAAGAGCTGCCCAAATCTCTTCACTGACTCACTCTAAAAATGGCTGAACGGGCATAAACAGATGTATCAACTACTGGTGCATCTGTCGAATTTCAAAATACACAGCTGACTCCATTAAACTCTTCAATTCATTTTGTCACAGCCAGCCATAAACTATTTGCGATTGGTTACATTATGGCAGCGAGTCAATCGTCTGAAGCCAAAGGCACGGCACAACTAGGGAACATGGTGAATGGGAGGGGGAGAGTTAAAGCAAAGGATGAAAAAGGGAAGGGCAAAAAGTCGCCAAAAACTTTATGGCTTTAAATATTTTATTTAAAATGCAATAGTAAATGCTACAATGAAACTGGATAATATCCATGTAAAACTGATTCTACTTGTGACAGAGATGCACATTCAGACATTATTCACAGGAAGTAATAAAAATCTTCAAATGCCATAATTACACTATTTCCGAAGCTACATGTTTTGTTCCCAGACCAACTTCTAACATGACTTGTTCAACTTGACGTAACAGGCTCTTAACAAATAACTTAATATTGCTCTCCCCACTCTAGTTCACTTTTTAAGACTTGCTTCTGCAACATGGAATATAGATGTTTTTAACAACTCTTGTATGGTCGAACACCCCTATGAATGAGTTGTCATTCATGTTGACATTTATATTTGATTAATACATGCAGTAAATCATGGTGCAGATGGTAGATAAAGAGGTATTTATAACCAAAGTTTGACAAACAATGTAATCATGTTTAAAATATATGCACACACACAACACGAAAGAAATAGAATTAATTGAAATGTACAATTACGACAGAACTCTCGGTTTAAATTCTTTAGCAAGCCAGTCTGCAGTAGATGTCAAGTAAATTTCCATAAGCAGAAAAATGACATCCGCGATGACATGCATGTACAAAGACATTCTTTAAAAAAATGTAGGCAGTATATAACTAGACCAACAAAGGTGGCCAGGCTCCGGCCATGGTGGGAAGACGGGCATTCCTAAACCACCTCCTCCCTCCCTGAAGCAATAAACCATCCCATGGCACCCTCCTCCTGCACAGCAGGGGCACCATGGAAGACCTTTCATTATCAATTTATTTTTCTCAATGGGTCATTCCAATGTAAGTGATAGGAGAATATGGCACTTTTAAAACAGACCCGTTTCAATTTTTTCAAAACTGGCTCACATAACTTACTACCAGAGATAATAAAACATAATAATTGTTAGATTTTTTGTAATGTAATTTTTAAGCTACAGTCCTCTGAAAAAAAATTGTATCCTACATACATATTGTATTTTGAACTCCCACTTTCAACACCTTTTCCCGACATTCAGTTTCAAGAATTCTTTGCCAAGTGAAGTGATATGGTTATAGAATTAATCTCTTCTTTACGGAGGTAGTACAACCTGCTAGTAGATCTTTTTGGATGCACAAGAGTGAAAATCTGGCTGATTGATACATCAAGTATATCTTCTACATCTTGCAGGTAAGAAAAGGATGAAGTAGGTCTGGCAGGATGGAGGAATTTCAATTTCACTATCTCTGTGGCAGAGTTATTCAACAAAACTAAAGCAAGCCACCACTGGTATTCATAGCTGCACGTTACATATCACCTTACATTTTTCAAATGTTATTGCTTGGTTATATCTTCCCTGACAAAGAAATCATATGACTCATTACTGAACGAAAATACTTTGCCAGTAATTCATTACCCTGATTCCAGAAGGAAGGTATAGAATTCCTAGGCCTAGGTGCCTCGTATAGGTTTGGTAGGAAGAAAGCTCTCTTCAAGCAATTTTACTTCTTCTTGGAGATTAAAAAAATTAACTGATAAATAACCAATAGTAACATCCTCATGTTGCAGTCCAAAAGCACATTTCTTGTACGGTGGCTGAAATAGCCGGTGTTTCCTCTCAGCATGTTGAAACTAAAGTTCAATGGCAAGAGTGGGATCAAACTTGCCAATGCTACTTGAATCAAGCTGTATCCACATCAGCAATTTGGGTGTCTCATCATTCAAGCAGTTGCGCCAGTCTCTTTTCATGGATTTCATCACTGAAAATCCTCTTTCACGATCTCCAGATTGATCGGGTAGTGACGTATAAGATCAACAAGAGAAAGAACATTAGCAAATTTATTCCTACGTTTCATGTTAATTTCAGGCCAAGTGGTTTTGCAAAATGGGAGGTGATACTGATACACTGCATTTTACAGAGATGTCCACTCAGATTCAATCATTTCACATTTCACATTTTCTACAAGGCAACGTGAAAAAAATATCAGTTTAACAACACTGCAATCCCTAAAGATTTTTCATTGTTAGCGCGCCAAGTTTTGAAATTAAGAACTGTTATTGCATCCAGCAATGGACAGATTTCAGTTACCTTTTCAGCAAGCTGAGACTCCAGATACTGAATAATTTATTCAATGATATCTGCATTCATGGAACTTTTTAAAGGGTTACCTATCAACTGTCTTCCATCAGGTTCAATAGTTTTAATCCAAGAACGGGAATAAAAACCTTCAATGATCGTCAGCAGTTTTTGCAGCATGCAAATAGTCTCCTAAATGGTTAAGTTGGTTTCAGCTGCTGTCAAAGTCATCTCCTGAAAACACTCTGACAAGTAAGTCAGTGCACAGAGTACGTCACAGAAAAATGCAGGTAATGCACCAGCTCTGAACATTACAAAATATCTTTAAAAAATTTACAAGTTGAGATGGTTGATGCATTAAAGGGTGACTCTTGCAGTACATTTGTTGCAGTCAGATGGGCACATATTGTTCCGATTACATTTGTAACAGAGGACTTCATGTGTGGAATCCATAGAGTTCCTCCAACTCGTGTAGATGTATAAAATTTTATAATAAGTGTTTTACAGGAGTTCTTTAGCATACTGCAATGCACTGGACTATGATGGTAGAATAAGTATATTATCTTTAAGAAAATGTAATTTCTTGAATATATTGGTACTTGTTTGATTAGTGCAGATTCTACAGGAAGTTCCAGACAGCGAGCCATACAAGGAAAAGTAACTAAATTTGGTTGGATGGTCTTTTTCAGTTCAGCTTGTACACCATTACACAAACCTCTCATAACTGCAGCACCATCACTGGCAAAGCCTACCAAACGTTTCTTCACAGCCTGTCACAGCCACAATAATAAAACAGAACTGACACAATGACATTGAAAATTTGAGTAGCATTAGATCTGTCAACATGGCTGACTGTTACAAAATCAGTATTAATCACACCCTGAACAACATACCTTACATACTACACAATGACCGGCTCGAGCACAGCAGTCAGTTGACTCATCACACATGATAAAAAAAAAATCAGCATTTTTCATATTAATTTCTAATGTTTTACATTCGACATCAGCTATTGCACTTATGAATTCCTCACAATATCATTTTCAAAGACATGTGTTGCTGATATCCCAGCCTTTCCTTTTGTCAAATGCACACTGCCAAACAAAGTAGGTAAAAGGTTGCTCATGTTTTGCCAATGAATGTGATGTGCAAAAAATATCTGCATTTTTGCCTGCAATGTCTTTTCTGCTTGAGATGTGCCAGGTGTGGCCACCTGCATGTTCTGTAAATCTTGGCACTGTTTGTGGCAGTTGCGTCCAGCATAAGATGTCAAATTTTCTTTGCGAAAACTTTTGCAACCTTTAATTAAGGCTGAATCTGTTGCTAGTTTTGGATAATTATCACAGATTTTACAATGCCTAATTATTTTTGCTTATAAACATACTAAACCCAATGAAATTCTAAAAGCCAGCTATTTTGAAAGTCTCTTGAACATATCTGTTTGTAATTTTTATTATAGGATTCTTTTTTTCCCCATTGTTGTCCGCTTCTTTTCTGGATGCTTAGAAACGCAGCTAACAAATTGCTACATATTGCTATAAAACAACAATACAATATTTCATTACTAGTTGGCAATGTAGAAAATGACGGCCAAGCACTACTGGCGACAAATTAGTGTGGGTGTTTTAGACTATAAAATATTTAAATTTTGAAACACATGAACAAGGCAATGTGTAAATACAATGTAAACAAACAGCAGCACTGATCCCAACGAGCATGTAACCTTCTAAAAGACTACGTGTGCGTACAACGTAAAAAAACAACAGCACTGAGCATAACACGGAAATAAAATATGTGATGGTTTCTGTTGTTGGAAACAGCCCAGTCAAATATGCAACCAAGTACTCACCAAAAAACTAATATTTACGTGAACCCTAGTTTGTTTACATAATGGAAGCGCAATTTGCATAGGTGTTGCCATGATGTCATCCAGAATGTCAACACAACCTCACACACGCAAAGTACTACATGTAATTTAAGGCTGCTCTACATAAAATAACCTTGCTTACCAAAAGTAAAACGTACATAAAATAAATCTTCTACATACATAAACTAACTACGACCAGCTGCGTATGTTCTTGTGGATATATTTAACGTGATGCCAGCATAAATGTTTGTGCTCGACGTCTGGTGTAGTTGCGAGTTGATGCGCAAAATTTTCCGGATGAAAATAAATTTTCAGTGCACTGATATGCCTCACTAAAATTAAGTGGTGAAACGTATTACATTCCTCATACAGCACACTGCACAAATAATGGATTACAGGTTTGTTATGAAATTTACAGTCAGCCAATCTGCTGTGATTATCCTGTTGGCTGAATTGCACGCTGTCTGTCCTAAATGAATATAGCGCCTACAGTGTCCCTGTGACTGTGTTTACTAACAAAAGGCAACAAATAATGTTCGTTGACAGGCCGCCCGCCAGAGTTATCTTGCAGTAACCGGGCCAACAGTGGGAGGAAGGGAGACAAAGTGGCCTCCCATGCCACAACTCCTTCCTCCACACAAGTATTTCCACATACCAATATAACTAGGGATTGGCGGTATATAAAGTAAGCTAACAGTTAAAATAATGCTGAATAAGGGGCAATAGGAAGTTCCACACAATAGCAAAAACAAATATTATGCCAATTTATGCCCATATAGACATGTATTTTGCTCACCTTTTGAAGTTCATCTACAATGTAAGAAGTGTAACAGACGTTTTAAAATTCATAAAATAGCAAGAACGAAATGCACACAACAATCACTGTCTTTTTAAAAGCAAAATCACTGTTCATAACAATACAATAATGTTCATAACATGCCCACTTGGTGCACCTCCCTCTTCTACCACGCAGACTTCCGTGTCCACCAGGGGTGGCGTGGATGGAAAACAGTTTGGAGGTAGAATATCTGCAATATATCAAGCTCAGATTCCTTGCAGTGTTCGTCCTCCTTGGCTGGAAAGGAAGCATCTTGGACTATGAAGCCATCCAACATCACAGTATGGGTATCGGCAGGTCGAGGTTCTTGGGGACCCTCTACCTCGACGGCTTGGTGAGGTTCAGCAACCTCGGGGATGATGCTGGGTTGTGAAAGTGTCTTGAAGAGAAACTCTGTCCGGAGCACTCTTCCAGGAGACCTCCAATCCCCAGGTGGTCTTCTTGCTTCATCGGGCTGATTAGAGTTGCAAGTAAAAACTAGGAGTAGAGAGGGGGAGTGCGAGCAGATGCTCCACCTCTGTATGTTGGTAAGAGCAAGGTCCTGGTGAAGGTCAGACGTGGAGACTCCTCTCCAGCAGCTTATGGAGGTTTCGAGTTTCTTGGGTGGCAGGGTTTCAACCTCTTGGACAAGCAGCAGTGGCGTGTCTTCCTCTTCCTCCGATTCCAGGGCTTGAGTAAAGAGGATCCGCTTCATCTTGGACCCCATCAGGACAAGTCCTCATTTGCCCCAGGTCACTTTCAGAGTAAGTACGCAGTTATCTTCGATCCAGTACACATTTGTGTAATCCCCACCATGGAGAATGGCCACACCCACTTCTTTGCTAGACTAGCTG
This sequence comes from Dryococelus australis, assembly GCA_029891345.1. NCBI lineage: Eukaryota > Metazoa > Arthropoda > Insecta > Phasmatodea > Phasmatidae > Dryococelus > Dryococelus australis. The sequence goes on from CM056994.1 coordinate 199,966,999, forward strand.
CAAACTTGCCGTCGTCTTACTGAGGGGGTGATTTCTTATGAGAACTTCTCCCAAAGAGAAAGTGTGCACTCCAGTGCATGGTGGTGGGTAGTTGAGAGAAATGTATTTCTCTTGAGCTTCCCTTGCCTTTTTCTCCCTGGCTGAGGCTGTCAGAAAGGTGTTTTCCGGCATGGGCATGGTTGTGAGAGCAGTCTCCCGCTGCCAGTCCCCCTGGAGGTCGGAGTATGCGTCCAAGAAAAAGCTGACTTGGGCTTGCATTTATGGCCTTATTCTCTCTTTTGCAAAGGGCGAACAGGATTCAGGGGACATTCTTATCCCAGTGTTGGTGGTCATCGCCCACACTGATGCAGAAGCTCTTTTTAAGCTCGTGGTTCCATCACTCAGTGGGGTTCGCTTGGGAATGGTAGGACGTTAACCAGTCCCCATACCCCAAGTTCAACAAGCAGCCATACACTGTGTTGACTTGTAAAAGGGGTGCCATTTTCAGTAACGATGGATGACCTGCGAGTACCTCCAACGTAGAAAACTCTCAGTGTCAAATTTTCGGAGGATATTTCTAGTTTAGTGACAGGGGAGAGTGAAGGCTTTGACCAACAAGTACTGGTTCCCTCTGGTGCTGCGTAGGTATAGGCCCATGATGCAAACGGCCAGATGCGTCCACGCCATGATTGGCAGTTTGGGCGTTGATGTTGGAAGGGGCTTGGGGTAAGTCTGGCCACTGCAGCATGTTTCACCCCAGCGACATACAGCCGGATATCCCAACTTATGACATACGAAATATAGAGTTATTGGATTCCTCACAGCATTTCTCTCGTACCAGGGCGTCCGTAGTGGTGGTGATGGTGGCAGATGTCTGCTCTGAGGGATTTAGGTACCCAGATTTTCCAGGGTGCCTTTGGGTGACCCGTACTAGACTACATGATGTCTCGCAAGCAGTATGTATGGGGTAGTTCTTTAACAAGGCGTTGGATATCTGGATTCTGCTTTTGGTACAAAGAGACTTGCTCTCTTGTGATCCACAACTGTTGGAGTCTCAGAATTGTGCTGAGCCAATACAGATACCCAATGTAAAATACTGGCCGATGCTACAGTATCGAAACCCGTCCGAATTTAATTTTACCAGATATTTGCTTTACTGTTAAACCAGATGATGATAGGGTGGCAATGTTGGAGTAAGAGGGGCTCAACAGCTGCAGTTTTTATTCAGCAGTTGTCGTTCTTATTCCAAGTCCTAAACTGACGGATTGTCACTCCAGGGCGATAAAGGGAAGAAGGGACATGCCACCCTGCTGTGAGAAAATCATCTATAGGAAGATGAAAATGTGAGAAACAGGAAGAGAGATAATCATCTACAACTTGTTCGGCAGGTCACCAAATTACCAGCAGTGCTTCCCAATCACCGCACTATTGAGACTCAGGGTTCTCAGGGATGCTGTGGGTTCTGTATGTCCGTCTTACCTGTGTGTACTTACAAACATGTATGTAATACTAAACACTTACTAAACATCACTGGAAATAAACACTTAATAAAACATATCTGGCTAGGACACTGTCACTACTAAATACAAGAGTTAAGTTCACTGTAGACTTGTTTTTATTGTAATTATGCATACACATCAATGTGCTAATGAAATGATTATCTCGGTCATAACTAGCCAATTCCGCTTGGGTGCTCCCAAGCTCGCAATTACTCTAGCGCACACCTAGATGGATGATCTCACAGAGGTGCGTAAAAGCACAGCCTTCACAAGGGAAGAAGGCAGACGGCCGACAGCTGCTAGGGTGGACTGAGGGTTTTTCCCTGAAGACAGGGCACGGTGGATTACAAATAAAACCCTTAATACACATTAACACATGTGATTACTCTGCATCACTAACAAACTCGTTGGGGCTCACTCTCCACGTGGGCACGTGGGTAGTGTGGTGATGACCTACACACAGTGCCAGCTAGGACAGGAATAATTGCACCTTACACTAATTACAAAATTACATAAACCTTTGAATGATACATGAGACAATATGGGACACGAAATGAATATTTAAAATAAACACACACATGTGAAAACAAGCTTAGATGGCGCAGATGCAGCTGAATGAAGTTCGTAGCGGACCATATGGCGCACGTGAAATGGTATTATTTCTGCGTGGAAACGGCAAATTAAATTCCAACAAAAAGTTATTCTTGCTGAGAAAATTATTCTCTTTACAACTGCAGTGGTTACAGGTGTGTAACATGCCTGATGGCGGTAAAATCAAACAATACTGTGACAGCATGGTCAAGTACAAAAAAGCATCAATTTACGTGAAAAATACAAAAAAACCCTGAAATCAATTATTGCCGATAGGATGTTACACAAATAAGCTCCCAAATGCAACAATGGCGTATTAAACAGACTTGGCGTCGGTCGGCAACGTGGTATACGTGATGTTGCCAAAAATATTCAAACACGAAGATTACCCTCAAATATTTACATAAAAGTATAGCTCTTAAAATTGCGTGTAGCAATAACGCAGAAATTACAATGAAATGCCATAAATATATTTTCAAAATGTGTGGATCATCTGACTTCTCAGACATCTTTCTCCTCCTCCTCGATTAAGTTAAAAATGCCACAAGGGCACAATAAATTAATGAAACGGAAGCATAATGCTGGGGAAAATGTCTGAATACGCAAGCAAAGGTTAACCGGTAAACTAAATGAAGTATGGAAACGTAAACAAGTGAACAAATGTTGTAGTGCGCATGTGAGTTACTTCACCAGCTCTCTCCTTGAGAGACTGTCCAGAGATACGGTCCTACCATGGCCGCCTACGGGATTTACATAAGCGGAAAACAAAATGACACAAATTAAATAAGTATTGTTTTACATCCCCAAATTTTCTTATGAATCTCAATATCATTTAAGTGTCCCTTTGTGACTGCGTTCATGCCGGAATATTAAGTGTTCTTAATGTCGGTGTGCGGGCACTTGAATTTTATTACCAAACAATTTAGAATTAGTACCAACACTAACATTTTAAGACATTAAACACTGCAAAGACAATATAACACATTTGACAATGAAAATAACATTTATACGAAAGTTCAGAATTATTGGCCTCTTTGTGCACGTATGAGACACGTGAAACATGCGTGGTGAGCGCCGCTATGGGCTCTGCCGCCGCTGGCTGTTAGCAGGCATGACATAATTTTCTTAAGTTTAAAACATCAATTGCTTATATGCCATGACCTAAATTTAAAAATGAATGAATTAAATATATTTTGAGAGCTGCCTTTAAAGAACTAATGCGTGACTAATTTTCCTAATGTTTTGTATAATTACTTACAGCATCACATAGTACGTTGTGTGAGACTGACTAACACATGTTTTCATCAGTTTCCCAAAATACTGTAATGCTAGTAGAAGTCTTTCCATCCATTACTCATATGTCCATTGCATCGGCGTAGGATATTGGTTGTATCTGCAGGGAAGTATTGGTTCCTACCGGTATCTGTAAAAATCTGTATTGGCTGAGCACTACTCAAAACCTCTTCAGGGCTTCGGATTGGAGAGAGGGGAAGTGTCAGGTTCTCCCAATCTTCCTCCTGATTCGGTTCCCCTTTAAGATCTAGTAGACGCGATAACTCATCTGGGAGGTCATTCAGCTCGCCCAGACAATGCTGTACTTCGAAGTCAAATTCCGTAAGAAACATTTCCCACAGTCCGAGTTTCGCTTTATGGTTACGTGACTCGTGGAGCCAATTGAGTGCTTTAAGTCCGTACGTAAAACAAAATGTACTGTACTTGCATACAGCATAGATGACAGGAAGACATTCCTGTTTGTTTATGTGATAGCGGCTCTTAGTGCTATTGGGCCAGGTGCTGGTATAGGCAAATACCTGTGGAAGCCCTGAGGCGTCCTGTTACAGCACTGTGCCTAACCAGTCTTGGAAGGTATCCATCTGAAAAACAAGAGGTTTTCCCTCTTGTGGGTGGTGGATATAAGTGATGTTGGCAAAGCTAGCCTAAGAGCTAGGAAGGCATCTTTGTAATCCTTTGTCTACTTCCAATGGACTTCCTTTTCTAGTAAGCTGCGTAGGAGCCACTTGGAGTGCTATCTTTGGCATGAAATTTCGTAGTCAAATATGCAGCCCTAAGAAGAGATGCTGCTTCTTGTTAGTCATTCTGCCTCCTGTATGACGTGAATCAACTTGGACTGAGAAAGAGTACCTCCAGAGGTCACTATGTGGCCAAGGTAACTGATGGAATTTTTCCCCAAATGACTCTTGGTGAGTTTGTACCCGAGACAGTGCATGTAAAGTATTTCAAGGACTTGCTGGAGGCAGTAAGTGTTACTCCCACCCTTTGAGTACACAATAATGTTGTCCAAGCACCAGACACAAAACTGTCATTACTTCCGCAGACATAAGTTGTTGGAAGGTGGTGGGGGCGTTTTTCAATCTGAAGGACAAGACCTTGAATTGATGCATCTCCCCTCTGGGAGTGGTAAAAGCAGTATACCTTCGGCTATCAGAGTAGACAGCAACCTGCCAATATCAGGACTGTAAATCCAGCGTGGTGCAGAAGGAGGCCTCTCCGATATCTTGGACAGTATTGTTGAGGTCGATTGAAGGAGTGGCAATGGGGTGAATAACGTCATTTAAATCTTTAGTTTACACTGCCAGAAGTGTAAACAACGTTCTTTTTTAGGGATTAGTAAAACATGAGAGTTGTACAGGGAATTCGACAGTTCAACGATCCCCTATTCCTGCATCTGCTCCACCTGCTGGGGCATCTCCAGTCACCTTGTGGCAGAGACTTTAAATGGGTGGTTATAGGTTGGCACATCTGTTGTGGGCCAAATCTCATGTTCTATACAATGTGTCTAGCATAGTGAACCTGAATGGGGGAAAAAACTGGCGCGTTCATCTAGAATTTCCCAGAGAGAGGAAAATATAGTAGGGTATAATTCGTATTGTATACCCAAGGGTTTATAGAGGAAGCTATGACAGCCTCTGGGTTGTGTTCCCAGCAGATAGTAGTTAAATATACGCTTTTCTTTCTGTGGTCCATCACACACTGTTAGCTGTTCAGCCAAGACTGGCCCAGGATGACGTCCTCCGCAATAACAGGCACTACTATGAAGTTGGCATTGTGTGAGAGATGACGGATTCCCACGGAAAGTGTTGCCTTCTCATCAACATTGAGCGCCTGACAAGGCTGAGCCATCCGTACAAGGTGAATTTGAGGGTGTAAATTAGCCATCTGCTACTCTGTCAACAAGTCACATCCAATGAAGTTCCCCATAGCAACAGAGTCGAGTAAGGCTAGGAGTGGTTGACTGCCTAACTCCATTTGAACATGTGGAGCTTCAGGTGGTATATTTTCCTTGTAGGCATGGTTCAGTTTTATGATGTGGACGAACCCTTGTTTGAATGTGGGTGGCTGCCCTGCACGCATCCCGCGAATGTTTGTCTGGCACCCGAGCATTGATTCTCTCTTCCCCATTTCGGCAATCTGTGTTAAAGTGACGGCCCGGGCAAAACCAACAATGAGGGGGACCGGTGATAAGGGGAGATGGTGGGCTATGAATGACATCCACTCAGGACGAGGAGGCTGGTTCAGCACCCTTGGTGATGCATGGCTTGTCTAACAAAGCCTGCGCCTTGTTATTCCTTTCTCTCTCTTTTGTTCGTTCCACGAGCTCATCCACAGAGGTTGATTTAGGAATCAGAAGAAGATTCCTTAGCGTGGGCACGCCTGTAATGTTCCTTACACAGATTTCTTCTGCCTCTCTGGGGTAAATATGCTTGTACATATGTACCTCCTTACATATGTAAATCTTGGATTTTTACTTTAGAGTTTGGGTGCGACTGTGGAACTACGAGGTAAGGCTAGTCAGCACTACTTCACTGGTAAATTGAGAGGCCAGCCTTGAGCAAAGCTGCCCCCCCCCCCCGGTCATGAATTCTCCGTATCTCGCTCACCACTCAAGGGGTTTTCCTTGGCGTTGCTTCTGGGTTCTACAAACTCATTGTTTTGTATGGATGCTGATCTTCGAATTTAGGGAGCTGAAATTCTGATGTGAGCAGGGTTGTGACAGGGGTTTGTTAAGGACCAGGGTTCGGTGCCCAACAGTCTTGGTTACACCTACAGACCTCACAGTGGTACACCAGAAATGGACGTATGATGCGTTCGTCAGGCCAGCCGATGTGTATGTGGTGAAAATCTTGCGCACAGACTATGCACTTCATCGTGTTGGTGCCCAATCCGGTGCATTCAAGATACCCGCTGCATGTTGCTTGGCATTGGCGGCACTCTATACTGGGGTACTCCAGACCGCCTGTATACCTAGGTTCGTCTACCTGCTCCAAACATTGGTAGTGATAGCGACAGGAGCAGTGTGCACAATATATCACATGGACCCAGTGCCAGAGCACATGTGCATATTGTATTACTCGAGCGCATCGCAAAGGTTGTTGTCGGCCATTGTGTCCACTGGGTCATCAGATAGACTCCATCCAGTCTGACATGATGCACGAGAGCATGTTGAGCACCACACTATATGTACTCAGACTCCTTAACACCCTAGAGGGTTCGACTTCCAGCTAGTGTGCACAAAACGACAGGGTCTACTATGGTAAAAAGGTTATGGATGTGATATCTCTGAAACGATTCAACAGATTTTGTATGCCAAAACCATAAATCGTAAGGATTGAATTCAAGGGAGAATATTCTTGAGGTGTGGTATTTTGGAAAATAGCAACACATGAAAGAATTAAGATTTAATGTTATATCTCTACTACTCAACCAATTTTTGGCAAATTTGGCACGTAAGTATTATTATGATAAGCCAGGTAACTACATATAAACAAATTTTGCTCACCTTTTTAAGTTCTCTAACTACAATCTGAGAAGTGTACTAGTTGTTTCGAAATTAATAAAACAGCAAGAATGAAACACATAACAATCACTGTCATTTTAATGCAAAATCACTTTTAACAACAATAAAATATTGTTCGTCATGTGCCACGAGTAAGCTAGGTCCCATTTAATGCCTTGATTTAGTCTTCTATCAGACCTACTTTAATCTTAGTTTGTTCCAACAACATTCGCTTCTTGCTTTCGAGCTCTTTACATTTTCCAGTCTTGTTTTCTTCTCTTTCTCAGCTTGCTGTTCCACATGCTTCTCTGCTTTTTGTTGCTTTTGAGCCTCTGAATAATGAGAGTGTACATTACAAACTGAATGCACTAAAGTCTTTGATATATTCACATTCTCCACACTACCGGCGGTTAATACTGCATCATATTCTTGCCTAATACCAATAAGAGAAGTTTCCTTTTGATTTTCCACCAAGCACTCGTTTTTGTTGATGGAAAATCCTCTCTCAAGGCTGGCATTGCCATGAGAAAGTATGAAAACATGTTAAAAAAAATGTAGTGATAATTTCCATCATCTGGAACTACAGCCAGCCACAATGTATCAACCCTGCCCTTACTCGTAATTAACACTATAAGGTTGAAATACAAACATTCCACAAGTGATTGTAAATGCGGCACTCATTAAAATCAAACATTCTCATGGATATAACGAAATGAAGTAAACAACATGATGCTACAACAAAACACTACCACCAAAGACCCATGTTACCAAAAATTCTGTATTTCCCGTACAAAGCGGTAAAAATTTCCGTGCAAAACACCAAAAATTTTATGTACCATTGAAGCAAGAGCTAAGCATATAATGTCCAAACTATTGTGTTCGGAATTTCTTATGATGTTAAAGTCATTTCTATATTACTGATGAGGTCATTTCATAGTTCCCCATAATGGTAACTGCAGGAAATTTTCACACAAATCCCACCTTTCCAGCATATATTTTACTACACATAACTTGATCTATCATACATGCTGAATGAGAATTCTTGTATATTTGGCAAAACTGCTTGACCTTCAGCAAGGAAAGAGCATGCACATTGCACGTATGTCATAATGGAGATAGATCTCTCACACAAGTGAATTTTGGGCGATTAATGAATTGCTCCTGCATACATTTTCTTAAAAATTGCTTCAATTCAATTCAAGCTTGCGAGTAGCATTATGGGAATTATAAAAATTCCACGCTTTTAAGGAAAATTCTGAAACAATTCCAGATTTTTCCCTGACCACTAAAATTCCCTGATAATTCCAAGTTTTCCATGTTTTCCAGGTCTGTATAAGTAACTGAGTGAGTGAAGAGATTTGGGCGGCTCTTAACAGCGAGGTTGGCAAAGCTGATGAGAGCAATTTAAGTGAATATGGAGCAGCGCCGGAATTAAGGGGCGGGGGAAATGGGAGATCCGCGAGAAACACGCAGACTAACATCATTGTCTGGCACGATTCCCACACGCGAAAATCCGGTCACCTGGCTGGGGATTGGAGCCCGGATAGCCTTGGTGGGAGACGAGCCCGGATAGCCTTGGTGGGAGACGAGCAAGCTAACCGCTTAGCAACAACTGCCCCATATACGTAACTGAACTTTATTAGAAACTTTCTTTCAATATTATGGCCATGTTAAAATTTTAGGTTTATTTGTTATAATTACCGCACTGTTTGACCAGTTTAAAACAAATTTCATATGCTGACAGTATCTATAACAAGCAACATATAAACAAATAACCAGACACTTTTGTATGCCATTTTATAAAATAGCACTTCTTAAATTAATAAAGGTTTGTTTAATGTCATGGTAAACAATTGACAGATTCCTACCAATTTTGCAAACAAGTAGTACTGCAGCAGTTGATGTACAAATATGTTTCAAGAATGTTGGACACATATTGAAAATGGCGGACATTTAACTATTTTAGCACAGTATGATATATCTTTGAAACAATCTAATCAATTCCAACTTAACTTTGTATGCTGACAGTATATATATCAAAACCATCAATAAATGTCTACATGGAATATATTTTGTCCTCCATTTTGTAAGATAGTGCTACACAAATAAATAAGGTTTTTATGTCATATCTCGGAAAAGATTTGACCAATTCCTACCAACTATGGCAAACAAGTAGTACTGCAGCAGGTAGTGATAAGTTTGAGGTATGTTAGACACTTATTATCAAAATGGCAGCTCTATAGCTATTCTAATTATGTACGTTATATAACCAACACAGTGTAATTAATTTGAATCAAACTTTGTATGCTGGCTGTGTATATTACAACAATCAAATGTGTGTCCACACAAAATCTCTTTTGTCCACCATTTCATAAAATAAAATACATGCAAAATTCAAAATGGCGAAAGCAGTAAACTATGGCGGAAGCCACAAGCAGCTGCACAGCAGCAACAAATCCTAAGAGTTCTATAAAATCTCTGCATCATGTTCGTAGTTAGCTTCTGAGAAAAAAAAATGGCAATCAAGTGACACTATAGCCGGACATGTAAACTTATAAACTTTGAGAGGGTCAGATATATTTTCAAAATGGTGCTATACAAACATTTTAGCAAAGAATTTTTTTTCTACGAAATTACAAAACAAATTTTAACATATCCTTGTATGCTGACAATATCAATTATATATACATGAAAGATAGCCACACATGAACTAATAGTTTTATGAAGTATCTAGTGAAACAATAAACATATTTCTTTCAAATTTAGTGGCTCGGGGTGGAAACGGTTACTTGTTGTCGAGTGCAGACACCTTGCACCCGTGGCAAATATTTGTCTTTTAATATAATTAATTACACTTTACTGCAAAGAAAACTTGTAATTTTGAGACAGAAATGAATAAATAGGGTGCTGATAATTGAATTCTTCTCCATAATTAATAATTAAAAAAAAAATCCTCTGATTTTCCCTGTCGTGAGTTACACTGCACTCTGCTTGGTGGTTAACTACCCATTATTAGAACGCAAAAGGTGTCAAACAGACCCTTACATTTGATCAGTTTATTCAAAGATGCATGTCTGTTGGAATAAATTAATATAAATTCTCTGATTTCCCCGCAAGAAATGACTGAAAATTAACTATATATGTATAATACAAGTCGCTCTGTATTCAAACAATTTTTGGAGAAAAGTGGTAGAGTATATGCTTTTAGACATAGGCTTTTATTCGCAAAGATGCTGCCCTTGGAGTTTAATAAGTATTATGTTGACGCGTGACACTTAAGACTAGTCAATGTTACTTTTGGTGAGCACCAGATCAGGCATGCTTGGGTACTCAATTACTGTGACTGAATCTACTTTCTACTAAAGACTAGCACTGGTCGAGTAGGCTGGCGGCTTGGTACAAGTCTGCAGTGGGCAGTGCCGCAATATTTCTTACTACCACCTTAGCTCATTGAGGCAGGCCTGAATTACCAGCGTACTCACTCACCAATCTAATGGGTTCCAGTGTAGGATAGGCCGGCTGGGGCCAGCAGTTGCCCGGGTGGTGCTAGTTACTGAGGTGCCATACAGAGAGGCAAGGTGTATCTGGCTCCAGGCGGCTGCTGCACTGCTTCCAAATAAGTTGGCTATCCCCAACCTTGTGTCACTCCCAGTGACCAAGATACATACTGCAGTTTGTGGCTCTGTGCCACGTCTAGTATGTGAGGGGAAATACACAGGGGTGCTGAATGAAGACAAATACCTCTCCACGTGACAGACAGACTGAGCACATTCCTGTGGGGTGTGTCCACCAAATGTGGATGGGTGATTAGTGCCCACTCGCTTAGCAGTAATTAACTCCTACTCCTCCCTTCGAGTACTGTACCATAGCCCAAATGGCATTGCGGCTGTATTGGGCAGTGGTTGTAGTTGCCACTTACCCGCAAGTAGCAGCGACTGTTGATCCAGGAGTGTTAACAGCAGAAGTGTGGCGATTGAAGTCTTCTGGAGCTTCTGAACGAAGTGGTAGAAGTATCTGGTTGTTGGTGTGGTGGCAGCCACTGGTGATCATTGAACTGGAAGGTCTTGGAGAGGACTGTAAAGACATAGGGTCACTAGAGAGCCCCAGCATGGAAGTGTTGAGGCGAGTTACTAGAGAATACAACTCGCGTCTTCGGCCGCGCACTTCTTTGTATTGTGCGCTTGGCTGACCCATACCTGAAATGGCGTCAGATGCATAATGCCACACTGTGACATCTAGCTTGGAGCGAGCAGGGTGGGAGAAATACTCTTGCGCTCTGCGATATGGTGTCGGGCACTCGGCCTTCCTCTGGCAGCTTCGTGGCTGTGGGGACACACTGTCTGCCGGGTGTGTAGGGGAGGCTGATGTGTTCCACGGCCACTTGGATACCATGCTTGGTTCATGTGCTAGAACTGCTCACTAGAGTTGAGGGGATCCTGTGCGCACTCATGAATAGTATGCCAGGATTGACACTTTCTCGGGATACGTAGATACTAGTAGTAGTCTGAGAAAGTTGGGTCTGGTACATCAGGAAAATACCACATGTCCGTAACTGTCCCTTCTGCGAGAAACAATACTGTAGCCATCTAGGTCTGTGATTCCTGATAGATGGAATACGTTAGAATGAGTCGCAGTCGTGTCTGGTAAATTCATATAAGCTGCAAGCTTCAAACTTTTAAAGCCATGATAATTTAACGGCAGATACAATGATACACCTATCTTACGGATGTAAACAACCTTTAATCACACAAAAAAATATCTCTCCAAAGAATAACTCCCAATTAAAAAGTTTCGCACAACATTTTCAGGCAAAACCATTAGCTTTGAAACACAAGTAATGATAGGCGCAACTATTTTGAGTGACGCATAATCTCGATAAAATTTCTATATTCGCCAGATGCAGTTTTTTTGCTTTGTGCCGTGGCCGGCATGTGTAGACAAGCGGCAAGCGAGCGTGGCAGAGAGAGAGAGAGACAGAGAGAGGGAGGTGATGTGCTTTATCGTTTGCTAGACAACAAGCTTTCACTCTCGGGGCATGTGAGAAGGAAGGTGCGATGCTGTGAAACAGAAAGGACAGTACTGCCACACTTGTTGCTATAGGTAACCATTTCCTCTCTCGGGGGCGTGTAGGGGAGGTAACAAGCCAAACTTGCACGCCGCACAATGCCCGTGTCGAAAGACGCGTAGGAAAGACAAAACGTTAGACAAAGTGCCGCAGGCAAGTTATAAATGGCAGTCCGTGTGACGTATTTCACATCCAGTTACTAGACGTTTACATAAATTATCAGCTTAATGAAAGTTATGGGAAATATTACGTGACGGGACATAAAATATACTTTGATCAGCGCAACATGTGATAAACGATAAAAGGTTATGTTAATATTATTTAAATAGAAATTTCGCTGGGATGACAAAAAGTTGTTGGTGGATGCAATTTATTAGTTCTTATTTCTCTTCATATTTTCATGTGACGCTTATGCACATAAAAACACAGTAATTTTTGTGTCTAAAGAAAGTAATAAGATTTGACTGTCTTAAACAGATACTAACGTAGCAGCCTGATATGATAACCGATACCGATGCAGAAAAAAAAGAAAGGTGAAGTATCAGCCGATACCGAGACTTGGTAACTGTATATGAACAACTCGTCAACAAACGTGTAATAGACAAATCATTAAAATAAACGTTAGGATTTTCATCTGGAGAGCTCAAGAAAATATAGTTTAAAATCAAAAAAACATTTTTCATAATACAGCACTCGTAAAATGTAAACAATAAACATAAACCAAAATAGAACAACTCATTCCACTATACATGGTCTGACATCTTGTCATTACTGTTCGTAGCACGTGGCGTAAATTAACATGTTCCAGTTTCACATGTTATATAAAATTCACTATGGCAATTTTACTAGACATTTCCTTCTCACTTAAGCCGTTTACTCAGTTACGTAATTTAGGAATTGTAGGAGCAGTCAGATAGCTACGAACAAAAGCAAGTGCCTCAGCAGTTTCTTGATAAGATAGAAATGCTCGAAAGTATTTAGAAAACACCTGAAAGCACATAATTCACTGATGTTGATATCATACAAAGTGGCACGGCCAACGACTGGAAAGCATCTAGAAGCTCACATTTTCGGCATCAATAATGTTTTGGCTGATCGTTGCCACTCCTCTCAGTGGTGAAGTAAGAGTAAAAGGAGGGGAGGGGGGCACAGGCACAGGAGGTTGTAGGCCCCGCAACGGAGTTTCTTTGTAGTGTCCTGCAGTTGAGTGAGCCTTGCAGGTGCAGGGTGGCTGGATCCCTCGTTGAAGCCTGTCGAGCTTGCAGACAATCTGTGTTGCCACTAGGAGTGGACTGTAAGCTGAGTGGCCCACCTCGGTGGTCCTGTTCTTCTAGTGTCGGATGTGGTTTTAAGCCATTTTTAGGAGGTGTCTGGTGGCTACGAGGCCTCCCCCCTCGGTCACTTGGTCTACTGCAACTGGATCTGACTACACATTGATGACTGGTAGGGTCTTTCGCATAGCTGCGACTGGTGTCCAATGATTGAAATCTGGGTCTCCAGCACCGTTTCCAGCAGAGCTGGTGGATCAGGTGTGACAACTTCTCCGTGGCTTCTGTCGGCATGGCGAAGACTCACCCACATGTCCTTCGGCAAGGCGTCGGGGAGGCTGTGGACTCGATCAGTGCTGTCTACCAGTTTAATACCCTTGCAGGAGCACCCTCTCGTCCAGAAGGCATGGTGGGTACCCAGGGAACTGTGTCTACTGTCTGCGTCTCATCAACGTATCCTTTCGTGAGGCCTGGACACCTAAGGTACAGGTCACGACCTCGGGTATCATGGTAGACCTGTAAACATCCCGAGTTAGTACATTTGCATTTAACTGTTTTACCTCCCCTGAGTCCGGTTCTGCCATGCGAGAGACGGTTGACTCTACGGTATATAATCCCTGTCGAGGAAGAGTGGTTCACATGTTGACTGTGGCATGAGGTGTCACCAGTGGCCTGTAATCATTCAGAGGCGCAGTCGCAACGACTGCTGGGTTACAATGTACCTTTCTCAGCGCGGGGCGGTGTCGGCGGCTCAAAGCTGGGGGCCTTGGCATTGAGTGTTGACTTTACTGCAAGGATAGCAACGTTATTTTGGGTGATTGCGGCAGGCAATACCAGCTGACAGGCAGCTTTGACTGAACTGGTAGCTCAGGATGGTGCCTCCCTGGAAGGCGTCAACCTCTCGGCAGCTGCGGCAACATCATATGACGTGGTAGGCATCTCTTTGAGATGGGTTTCTGGTGCTGTATGCATTGGAATCCTGATGATGGAAGTCTTGGAATTAGAGGTGGGCAGAATTAACAACTTTTCAGGAAAAAATTTTCCCATAAATTTTTCGGAATAAAAATTTAGGCTATTTTGCTTTATTTCTGCGTTCTACAACACACATGTAAGAGTGGGCCTTCATGAGCTTAATATTGCCAGCATTAATAAATAATAAATAAATCCAAGTCAACATACCTATGAGTATTGTTTCATATAAATATAATGCATACGAAGTTTACCACCACCATTGCATGTAAACACACTTTGGTGTGCCTCCCTAATATAAATAACAGCTCACTGCGATAATGGTATTTCTGTTTCGCAAATTATACTTTTTCTGCCGCCCATCACTCTATAAGTAAAACACTTGTTATAGAAACGTGAATTAGCATCTATATATTTTTAAACAAAAGGAGTTTTTATTGATATAATACTGTTCAGTTGTGGGTGAATAAACACCTTCCTATAATTGTATTTTAGCAGCCAAATTAATGAACACACTTTTACTTTTCACGCGCTTGTAACTTTGATTAATTTTGCAAACTTCTTATAAACGCTACCTAATAATTCCATTGTGGGCCGAAAGAAATATCAAACGCATACATGCAAAATCACATTTAAATTGGTGTGAATGAATGCAATTGAATTTCCATATACTAAGCTCATAAAAATCGGAAAGATCGTGCAGTTTTATGGCCACATGCTTCTTGTTAGCTTACACGGCAAAACAGTTGCCGAACATGACATCTTCAGCTAAGGTCAGAACAGCAAGTGATGTAGAATGTCGCCCAATGACTGTCGTTAAGAACAGTACTGATAGTGTTTTCTAATCATTCGTATATGTGATTGCATAATGCAAAACAAATAAATTTTCACTCAGAGATTTTGTTTATCAATAATCCTTCAGTTTTGAATAAAAGTTTTAATATTGTGTGATTTGTAGTGTGATATCCTATACCTATGACATGTTAATTTGGTACAAAACATTATTTGTAAGTTTTTAAATATATTATTTACACATTCTACAGTTTGTTTACGTAGTTTGTTAGAAGCAATATGGATATAAAAAATATTGGTGAGAAATTTAAAGCATCTATTTGGCATTTTTATGAAAAAATGCCAGACAATGTGTCAGCAAAATGCAAGACTTACTCTAAAGTATTGAAAACATATTTTGGTTGTACATTAATATAAAGTTTTTATTTGTACATTTTGTTTCTATTGTAGTGTACCGAAAAATTCCTGATGCCGCCCAGTTTCCCACGGAAAATTATTTTTCCTGCCCAAATTATCTATCCCGCCCAGCTCTACATGTAACCCAATTGCAGAACGCAGTCTACCTGGCTCTACAATCCACAAATCGGTACTCAAGGCAGTCTGTGTAACGCGGCTCATATGCCCAGTAAAGGCAGGAACAATGGCTACATTGTTGACAGTGGGTGCATTGTATCGTATGATCCTGTAACGGTGCAGTCGAGCTCGTGCTGGCTTTTGTCGGCAACTGACATTTTGACAGATGGTATAGACGCCACAGGGTGTTTCGGAGACTCCCCAAAGTCAGTTTGATTCCAGGGTGCATTTTTGGTTCACCTGTTCGTACTGCAGTTGCGCCCCAAGCTAGGTGCTAGAAAAACTCAGTTTGGGTGGCAATCAACATGATCAATGCTTGGTGGGACGTGGCCGACCTGTCCATGCAGCCAGTCGGTACTATAGCTTCTTGACGTGTGATGCTCTGGCTGTTAGGGATAAAACCACATCAACTGGGACTGGTTTTGTTGGATGCTAGACCAGACACATCCTATTCAGGCATGATTTGGGGTTTAATTAGCCCTTGCGAGGGACTGGAGTACGCCCAGTATACAGGACTGGCCGGGTAGCTTTGGAACAAGGCACAAAGTCTGGTTCTGGCCGTGAGATTTTACGTTTCAAGTTGTGTGCTGCTGCTGGTATACATGGGTGTCGAGACTCTACTGTGCTAGTGTGTGGCAGAGGCATAACAGTATGTGCAGGGGCAGCAGAGCAACAACGTTGATTTGCAAGTATGCGATGGGTATTGTTGGCTGTTCTGGTTAGCTGAGAAACTCTGACCCAGGGGTGAATTTCTCAGTTGCCAAGAACTGGGGCCATAAACAATTTTCTTGGAATGGCTGTGCAAACAGGTACTAATAGCTGATGAAAGACCTGTGCCTACACTCGTGGTGCAAGACTGTCGATAAAGGTTACAAGAGAGGGTGTCAACTCTTGTAAGTGCCCAGAGGCAATCAGCCTTAATTTCACCTCCTCCCTTATCCCACTGCGTTTGGAGAACGGCATCTGGATTCACACAATAGACACGTTCACGTCCACGATGTGAAAAGCAAGGATGGTTTTTTCTACGCAGTGTGTCTGCCTCCGCAGTCTTCCCAACCCAGGGAACAACCCCTCTGGCACAAAGTGCGATGAAGAGGGCAAGCACCAAACTGACAGACTGGTTTGAAAACAGAGTGTGTAGGCCTCCGCAGGGTCTTCCCAATTCAGGGAACGTCCTTTCCAGCACTGAAAGTTCGTTGGAGAAGATGAGCACCAAACTAACAAGCTTGGTTGGGAGACCTGCGAATAGGCTCCACCAATCTGCCTACCAGGATATGCAGAGAGGTTGAGCTGTATGCGAGTGCGTGTGGGTGGTAAAATTAGTGTAATTGCTCAATTGAGTAATATTCCCGGGATCAGCTCCCTTTCCCTCAGGGAGGTTAACTAGGACTGGTGCTAAGTCTACGGGAATGTGGAACTTAAAGAGTCAGGTAAAACACTATGTTTATTTCACGTGAGATGAAATAGACATGTGATGCCACACTACCTCCTGCATATAAGGAGCTGTCGGGAAGCTACCTTATGCAAATTGGGTACAGGTGACCCAAAAGTAGACTGAATGGGACAGGGTACATTAGCGCTATGAAAACATCTTAAACTAAATCTGACTCCCTATCACATTGATGACTAGAGGGGCAGTCAGTGTCTAGAAGTGTAGATGACTAGAATCTGTTCTTCGGCACGGTGCTTGGATTACTAAGCAGCGCGCGGAAGGAATGATCTTGGTTAGAGACCAAGGAAAGGTGTCACTTCAGCACTGAAAGTGCAGTGAAGAGATAAGCTGGGGAGGTTGGAAGCGAAACTTGAGATGAGTCAGGCTGGTCAGTTCCTCAGTGGTTAGCACGGTGAGGAAATGATGACTGGTTGAATATTGACTCTCCATTCATACTATGCAGGGCGACTGCCTCGGCACTCATTGGCTCGCATCTTAACAGGAAGGGATATGCTGAGCAGGGAGTGGCGAAAGTACAGCTTCTCTAGCGTGACATCATAAGCTGGCTTGGGGAAGGACAAGTATTAAAAAAACAAAGCGGCCTAAACAGCACAATTATGCTAAATGTTCAGGGAATGTCACTTGCATAGCCAATACACAAACATCAGAAGCACTTGAACCCCCACTCTCAACTCATGAATCATGAATATCTACATTAATAAATAACAAATGTCACACCATTCCACATGCTGCAACACACTTATCTGCCTATAGAATGTGACTATTCTAGCACGGCAAAACAAGTGCTTCACTACTACAGTAAACACTGAAGCTCGTTTGTTTTCAAGAAACCTTAATATATCAGCATGCATAACTCAGAAGGTAATTTAGAGTTGAAGCCACAATTTCCTATTTCTACAGCATTTGTGAGAATTAATTTTTTGGAACTCCAGTAACTTCTTCAAACCTGTTGCAAAGACAAGTACCATCAATAAAAAAAATTAAGGTAAAATGTAGTTCGAGATTTAAAAAAATTCAGTGTTCAAAAATAATGTTAAATAAACTGCAAAATTATTGAAACTGAATTTAAATGTCACTTTAATGCAGGTGAAAACAGCAAACAAGAAAAACATATACAGTGAAACCCTGTTTGTAAAAGTTTGGTTATAGAAAAGAACTCGTTATTGCAAAGTGATTTTGTGGTCCCTTAAACATGTTGTATGCAATTCCATGGTGTAAAAAGCTGTCGATAACAAAATTTGGATAATACATAATAACAAAGTATTTTTTGTGCCCCCCCATAATTATTAACCTAGAATTCTGTACGTTTAATATAAGTACATTAAAGCAATACATTAACCAACTTTGTTTCTCATACCAATTCAATACAACCAACCTATACATTTAACAATAAATTTCTGGTAATGCCAATTCTTCAGTATTCCAGGACATAATATAAATAACAACGTTAATGACAAATATTTTTTCCAGCAAAAAAATATGCATTTGGGTAAATGAACTTCAGAGAGGTTTTTTTTTTCTTTTAAAGGAAATAAACTTTTGCTACAGTAAAAACAGTTTTTCTTGAACTCTCAGATAGTTCAATACAATAGCTTGGCAGTATCCAAATGAATTTAGTGTTCATCCTACATATGATGGAAGCACTGCACCATGTTACATGTTAGAAACTACCTCTGTGTTAACTGACTGTGATAATTACTGTATGTGCTCAGTTACAATGTGACCAACTTGTGAGTTCTGTAGTAGTACAGATCCTTATTATTTGTCTATTTTGACGCTAGAGTATTTTCTGTTTGTTATGATACTTGGATTGCAGAAACATAATGTTTACTTGTTTAAACACAAAAATATTAACAAATAGTTGTTTACAATTTTTTCCGTTGAAATTGTCAGATCTCTTTCAATTCAAAAGCAATAGACTAACTCAGATATAAAGGACAGTATGAGCAAACCCTATTAAAGACTTTTGGTCCTTCATAGCAGCTATAATTTAAATTCAATATCCTTTTACTATATTTATCTGTGGTAAGAGTAACAGTTTTAAGCATAAAATTTTCTCTTTAATGTTTTATCTGAGGTACTTTTTGAAATAACAATCATAACATGACAACACTAGGAATGCTACACTGTAAGACAAAAAGGTTCTTAAGCTTAAAAGTTTTCTGCATCATGATGGCACGGCAGCACATGGATGTAAGTGAATGAAGCTATACTTAGACACCGAGTTTGGGTGGTGCAGAACTCCACTGCAACTGAGAAATGACAGAGTTGATGATGTCCAGCTTCCCAGGAGAAGTGGGTGTGTTATTTCCCACTAGTAAACCAGATGATGGTATCCTGAAGGATGAGAATGTTGGAGCTATGTCATTGCGTCAATCTTTCATGTAAGCTCTGTTGATGATAGCTTTGTAGAAGTCCTGCTGTCCGTAAAACTGTTTCAAATTTAATTCTCGTCAAATACAAGACAAGAACTTCCTAGTTTGAGTTTCATTAAAAGTATAAACTTTAAAGAATTCCATTTAATGACGTCTGATTTATTCCAAAAATCGAGAAGTTAAGATTACATGTTTAGAACAATTTTCCTGAGGTTCCCTACCAAGTGTACAATCAGGAGTCTTGAACCGTTTATTGCTAGCCTGAGATATATTTTAAATGAAGTAAATTGACATAAGTCCTTAAATAGTCACTTGTCTGTTTGAAGATTGTGCCTACCTGTAATCTTAAATGTACGAGAGTAAAATTAATTCAGTAATGTTTCTCACATATCACAGAGCAAATTTTGAACAGAATAACTGACAGAACATCATATTTAGTTGCATATGTGTTGTAATTTTAAAGTGTTTTGTTTTCCTTTGTTAAACTATAGTTGTCTGAATTTTAGTAAATGTGTAATAGTTTTGGAGTGTCTGAAATTGTCTGATTAATGAGGAGAGTTGTGAACTACTCACATTGAATGGCTTGTTCCTACTATTCAAATATTTGGTTGTCACATGTCACGCCACTGTGATAATTTAAAGACATAATTACTATTTTTCTTTTCTTTCAAATGGTCAATGAACACCTCATCACAGAAACTGCATTATATTACATGCAAAATTTCATTAATATATTTGTATGCATGTCTATCAAATAAGAGAATTTTAATTCATCCTCTTTGGAATGTCTTGCCGAGTATAATTCTCGTCATATGCTCCCATAGCAGTATGTGTATAAAGCAATTTGTATGAAAGGCCTAATCTTCTCGTGGAATCGAAATACTTATGTTTGGTAGTTGGGGATTACAGGATCAAAGATTATTAAATATTACACAATTTAAACTCAGTTTCATGTTTCTCTTTCCTGTATTCACAACACACAACATATGTTTTATACATTTTTTCTTTTAAAAAAAAAAAAAAAAAAAAAAAAAGCTTTCCCAATGTGGTGACCTGTTGTAGCACATAAAAGTTTAAATAAAAAGTTTCTTTAATAAAGTTCTGATATTGATAGTGTTTGGCTCTCTTGTAAGAGTACTCTTTGTGCATACATGGTTGAAAACATCTGATGTAGTTAATCTGTGGAAACATCCTGTTTGTATCCATACCAAACATTTGTGTGTGATGCAGACATGAATTTTAAGTTTATGCGCTCACATTCAGAATTACTATGAGGTATGGTTAGAATAGATAACCTAACCCTTGATATTCTATCAAATTTTAGAAGACCATCTAATCCACAAACATTGGATAACTCTGACCACTTAACATCAATGGTACAATTTTTTTCTACAACAGCTGAGAAGTCTTTAACTTAAGAGCCACAAACTGTTATTAAACTTCATCAATTGTTGAATCTTGAGTTTCATTATTCTTGAGTGAGAGGATAAATGGAAACAACTCTACAAAATATCTAACAGTAGAAAAGCTAGAACTTTCAAATTTAGTCAATCTAGCAACTTCTGTATGCTGAATGTCTGTGACAACACGAGACAAAAGTGCCGATAGCATGGAAATTAAGAAAAATGTTTATTCTCAAAAGCTACGTCACCTCGCTCTGAAGCCTGAGAACCAAAAGTGCCATGCAGTACAGATAACATTCGTATTAAAGCCTCACATTTAAAGTGAGAAAGCCCTTACTTCTAAACCGTGGAATGAAAGGAAAACTTTGGACAAAATACACTCAGTGACAAAATAAACTGCTTAATTAAAGAAAAGAGAACCCAAAAAATATATATATAAATGTGTAACAATGCAATGCTACCAGTGCGCACACACACACACACACACACACAATTATACTTGACCGGTGGGTCATGGTAGATTCTAGGGGAGGCCGCTTAATAGGATACCATCAGAAGAGAGGGGAGTCAAACTCCAGAGTGAGGCGAACGAGATTGTTTCCTGCCCAGGGAGTTCAATTTTCCTCACTACTATGATTGCCAAGAGGTGGGACGCCGTTATGCCGGGGTGTACGAGATGTGAGGGAGGTTTAAATGATTGTAATGGTCGGGGTGGATGAGCTGGCTGGAGATATCGGGGTTACTCAGTGGCCATGTAGGCCAACATGCAGGAACGTAGTTTGCAAGGGAAGAAACTACGCGAGGCTTGGGGACTACCTTCGGCAGTAGTCAAACCAGGACCGTCTTCCCCGAAGCTAACTTGATCAAACATGTATTCTGTTCGTCCTTCGGCGGGACTACTTCCGGTGGGGTAACCCTTGTTACCGATGGTGGAGTCTCCTGCAGGGTAGGAGTCAGTTCAGGATTGTATTCCGGCCAACGAGCACCGAAATAGTTATTTAAAGGTGACCAGTGATCGAGTGGTGAGATCAGTCTAGGTGTGTATTCAGATTCCGCAAGAGGGGGCCCAACCTCGCTCACGACTTCATTATTGGGGTTAGAGTTAAAAACTCTCTGTAAGGCAGGGCATTATTTATGTCATATGCGACACTTAGTTCAACACATCTCATGGTGTGTTTGTGCTGTCCTGGGGACGTGACTTGTTCAGTCACACCCAAGGCCCTAATATAGACTTGCAGTCTTATATTATGACGTCACCAAAGGTAGGTGCAGGAACACCAGAAACCCAGGAGCAGCAGCATGTCTTGTGCAGATTAAGGCTTTCTGCAAGCTCCGTCTCCTACGGAGTTCGGTGCGCCTCACAGCTAGCCTTCAACAGGTTCTTTATTACACCTGGTAACAAGTTTCATTAACACAACTAATAAGAAATAAGATACGTGAAACAGGGTGACAGTCTAAAATTATGGTAGTCCACGAATTCAGATTTACGTACGACTATAGGGAAATGGGAAAATCCTGGCTAAAATATACAAGATTAGCAATGAGCATTAATTTAGGCAAAAATGAGACTAGTAAAATATAATTTCATGTCAATGCAAAATCTACGTGAGGACACTATCTCTACACTTCTCTACAATTAAGGGGGTTGTCCAGAAGGGTAATTACATCAGGATGACCAGCTACTGCGGAGTCTAGGAGTTTGACTGGGATAAAGGGTACCGGGTATAGAATGTTGGGTTACCTCTGGAGTTGAGCCATCCTTGAGGTCAGCTGGTGTAGTTGTGGATGGGTCTTCAAGATGCAGGTATCAGTCTTCTCAGTCTGCAGAGGTGGTTCAAGCAATGTTCCAGGCTGCTAGAGAGGTTCAGCCATGTCGCAGGCTGAGGAGAGGAAAGAAAAGTCTTCCGCAGACCAGGGAGTGCTCACTAACCTACGCGGCCGGTGAGCCTGGCATCTCTGCCTGGGCGTCCTCTCCGACTTCCTGATATAGTAAAAAATCCAGTGGTCAGTGATCTTCTGGGGGTGCGGGGTAGAGCCAACTTCCAGCGCAGGGGTGGGTTTATAAAGGTTGCGATGCAGTCACTCATTTCTTATATTCCTACGTGGAGACGACTACAAAATTAAATACCTCATCCTGAGGCTGGAGGTATGTGACGTCACAGGGCAGCAGAGGTGCTGCTATCTCGTGTTGTCACAGGAACATCTTCCACAGCTAAATGTAGTGCAGCGGTTCGTCAAAAATATTTTATTTATTCCTGGGGGTGGTGAATACATGTCTGGTTCTGGGCGGGCAGTACATATCATAATTAATCATGTTAATCATATTTACGTCCGAGGCTGCCCAACACATGGAATTCCTTTGGCTCGGAATGGGACGAAGTCGCCCGTAGAGAGTGCAAGCGCGCTGCGCAGCATGTTGGCATACGTCAATCGACCACCCCCTGAAGCGATGTGGACCCATTTTCAACTAAACTACTTTTGCTTCAGGTGTGGGGGGTGTTGCCTCAATCGTGATACTGTGACTGCTTCTCTAGCGTTCGCCTCTTCTGTGCTCGTGCCACTAGTTTCCGGGTTCAGCGCGCCTGTCTGTGGGTCACGCAACATCTGTTTACTATCAGCAGGAGGTACGTGTGATAAGTGCAAGCTTTAAGAAAAAAATTCTTATTGCATCCTACACTACTCCAGGGTGTTTTACCATACAAGAATAAGGGATAGAACACAAGGAGCACTCTTTTAACAAAACACACAAAGGTTAAATATTTGTATATCATTTGTACAAAGAGTCTTAAGGCTAGGTCTCCAGCAATTTGCTGTACATAGGCACTTAAGCTACAAGATACATTTTTTCATTACTTTGCTTGACATTTGTCAACATAGGGTACATTCTACGTTATACATTTTCCCTTCTCTTTTGGGATACGGCTAGTGATTAACTACTTATCCTCTCTTCTTCTTACAGGCTATGTGTACATATAAGTGACTTTGCTAATACTCTTTGAGCTCTTGACACAGGGCTACATAATCTTATTGGCACTGCCCTCAATTTCTTCACAACGGAGGTCACTAGCGCATGTGTGTTCGAGTTCTATACACACTCAAACTAAACACAATTAACTAGGTAATCACGAAACATTTCTCTCTCTAATTATAGGTTACATATATGGCGGAGATTTTCTCTACCTCGGGTTAAGTAGGCCTAACCTACAATATTTTCAATTTTCCTCCTATTGAGGTTACGTGTGGGATTACAAAACTCTTACATTCTAAAACATAACTGTAACAGGTACACAGGGATGAGTTTACTCTCACTGGCATTACTACAGGGTCTGCATAACAATCTCAACATTTTTACGCATGTTTGCAGCCTTACTTGCTGTGACGAGAATAGATTTTTTCGTGACTTTTAAGTTCAGGGCTACCTGACTCGTGCAGGGTAGATAATTTTTCTTTTGCTGTACTCACGGCTGTACAAGTTACTCTCACTTTAACAACACAAAATCTAACTTCTACAGGGATTCCACTACATTGCCAGTTTCTCTTTCAATTCACACCATAACCTAATTTTTACGGGGTTTCCCCTGTAAGTAAAGTTGTGTCTCCATTACTACTTCCTGGGCTGACATTAAATTTCATGGCTAATTAAAACACCTATAACAAGGGCCTAGAAATTTTCGCGAACTGCAAAATAACGCGAAATACTGAGAAATTATGCTCATTCCCGAAATTTTGCAAAAATTTCCGTATTCGCGAAGCATCCAACGAAATTGCTTGCTTAAGTAAATCTAAAACAAAAGTGAGAGCTTCTATTACTGTGAAAACTCTAAAAAACACTAAGTTTACAAACTTTTATTTGTTATACAGCATTACATGTTATTTATCTCACATACGTGCAGATAACAAAACTATTGCGTAGTGATCATGTTGTTTACATGACGGAACGAAAAGTTTGTTACAAAATTTTATGCCACGAGACTGATTGATAAATTAATTGGTAGCAAGGTTGAAAGATTATCGCTGTACGTACAATTCAATATATATTGAGCCAAACTGCTATGGCGCTCGTTCACGGGCAGAACCACACCTACGAGTATTTTGTTATAAACAGACATCGCTAACCAAAAATGTTGGTGATAACACGAAATTAAACTGTAGGTATATATAACATCTATGAATATATATATTTTGGAATTTAATAATTACGCAGTAAACATTAGCTCAGTATCTGTAAACACTGCCGATTGGTTCAATTTCGGTACTTTGTGGTTAGGTTCTTCACAACTAGCAACTACTGCATTTGCAACTACTGAGCGAGAGTGGTGATGAAGTAGCTTACATCGCAAAACCGGATAAGAATGCCAAAAATTGCAACTGGTTTAGATGGTATGAGAATGTGGAAGAAGGATATTTTTGTTTTATAAACTGACCAAAGTGAGAAAACTGCGATGTAAACATTTAATAGACGGGAAAATACACGTGCTTAAAAACTGCAGTCCTGTATGCTCATGATAGTGGAAGACATAAAAATGTATTTGCCACTTCATAGTAAAAACATATTTTTACTATGTAAGAAGTATATTAATTTTATCAGTAATAAAATATTTACCAGTATTTTGTAGTTGGGATGTGGATTTGTTGATTGCTATCTACATATGAACAAAAGCTGTATGTGCATGATTTAAATATTGTGTAACTTTTCACTGTCAATTTCACATTTACCCATGATTATATGTCATTCATTGATTTTCATAAAAGCAAGGTTATTGCCATCAGTGCTTATAGCAAATATATTGTGCATAATATACTAGGAAAGCTAGCACATCGCATGTTTTATGCGTCACATTTAAATGTCTTGGTTGTGACTTAGGTGCACTATCAGAATTCAAAATATCCATTTAAAATTAATTTGTCAGCAAACGGACAGTCATATAACACAATCATGTCATTTTAACATCCCAACCCTGGACATCTCGTTCGATAATCTAGAATCTCGCTTGTCAAAAATTGATTTGTCTGCAGCTACAGCAATGAATTTCTCAAAATAAAAGACATTTTCACTACAGCACACTGCTAAAAAATATTTTTTTTTAACAACTTTACAGAACATTGATTTATTTAATACACATTCAAAAAATTACGCTAATATTTATAACTTTTCACAATGGCAAGAAATTCATTTAGAAACTTACTATCACAAGTAAACTTTAGAAAACACATATGCAGGAAAACATTTTGTAAAACTTAAAACATAAAAATGAGAATTATTCTACCAGCATCTATAATTCCATACAGATATCAAGTAAATCATACGAACTACAGACAATCCATAGTACCTGGCACATCCATATTAATAGACGGAGCTTTTAATTTTTTGGTGATAATATTACTAAGAACATAATTTGCTACGTACATGTAATTCTGAGAATATAACGTAAGTTTTTCTTACTACATATTTTAAAGTCTCTACATGTTAAAATCTATACTAATATAATAAAGAGGTAATGTGAGCTTGTTAATTTGTTTATGTGTCTAGGATAATCTCGGAAACTACACAGCAGATTCTTATAATTCTTCAACTATTGGAAAGCTACATTCTTCCATATGAATACACACTATGAAGAGAAATGTTAAAATTTGTAAACCAAGCCTGAGAAAAATGAGCTACTTGGCTGCTTTCTAAGCATGCTCTACCAAACCTACAAGGCCGATTCTTATAATTCTTTCAGAGTTAGAAAGCTACATTCTTCCAGATGGACATAGGCATACATAGGCCCAAAGGGTACAGCGATCCCAAGTGGGAACTCAGTGGCCCAGTGGATAGAAAGATCTGAGTGGGGCCGCAGTGGCTGAGCAGATAGAAATATATCAAGTGGGGCCACAGAAGCCCCATGGATAGAGTAATGACAAGTGGGGACGCAGTGGCTAGAGCGATCCCACTTGGTGATGTAGTGGCTTAGAGCACTCTCAAGTAGGGCCGGAGGGGATCAGTGGATTTTAATATTATAAATTTGGAGGTAGTAGTAAGCAGTCACAGGTAGTCGCAGGTAGTCACGGATAGTGGCTGGTAGTCACGGGAAGTTGCAAGTAGTCACAGGTAGACAAGGGTTAATGCAGGTAGTCACGTGTAGTCGCAAGTAGTCGTGTATAATCTATTCCCGATTGGAAGCGACTTATGAAAATCAACCTATGAAAAAACACTCTAGGCAAAACATGTCAACCTGCTTTTTCAATAACCTATGTTCCACAAATATGTAACACTCTGGTTAATTTTGGAGTACTGTATTATTGAATAAATGAAACTTTCCCTTAATATCTTCTATAACTTATATTTTATTTCTTTTTAAATATGAATTAACAGTGAGAGCAGCGGCATATTGGTAACGGCCAGTAAGAGATAGTTCACAGTTAAAATATTATTTTAACATAGTTGTTATAGTATACTATTTGTATATTAAACGGTGTCTCTTGGAATATCAAAATATTTAAGTAGCCCCGACGGCAACATCTCATCTTTACAGTTTAAAATATCAGCAGAAACTATTGTGAGTAGGCCGTAATGGTACGTGTTGTTTTATCCAGCGAGAGCAACTTTGAAGCAACTGGTGGCTCAGCGAGCTTTGTCGCTCACTCTCTGTCTTTGTCTCTTGCACACTCGGGAAGTTTCACTTCGCTAGTACGTGGCAAAATAGTACCTGTTTTCAATTGTAGCATATTCTAACTTATTACAGCAAAATAATGATTTTTGAATTTGTAAATTGAATTGTAAAGAGATTTAATGTTTGAATACTATATTTAGATATGATGGCGGGGCAGAAACAAAGTGAAGTTGGCAGATGTGGCAAGCCATGACATGGCGTGTTGCTGTTTTACCAAATGAAGCATAAATTATACTTTTTCTGAAAAATACTTCAAATTACCCCATCACGATTGTAAACGTTGTGTTTTTTTACACCTACCTAAGCAAGTTACGATGTGATAAATGTGTGTTTCCGTGGCAGTAATATATATATTGCTACTGCATGTTTCGATAACTGCTGCGTGTGAAATAGTGAGGCGTGGCTGTGTGGTGACCATTACGCTGGGTCTGTATTTGTGTGTGATTTCAAATATTTGATGTGAACTGTTTTATGAAGAAGTTATTTATTTACTTCCAAATCTGTTTATTTATCACAATGTTGTACCTTTGCCCTGGGTATTTGAAACACAAGTCGGGTAACGTGATTTACCACCAATCCCAACAAAATAACCAAGTCCAACTCCAATAAATTTCAATAAACCTAATACACAGTAAGTAGTAATACATATAAATATGAGTGGAACAAAAGTTATGGTAGGCTTATTTGTGTGCATGTTTACAGCTATATTTTAAGTTTCTATAACAATGAGCAACACGAGTTGCATGCTTGATTTTTATGTCGCTTTTTCGTTGGACTGTCTATTTCTTAGTTACTCAAACTGAGGACGTCCTTTTAAAGAAAAAACCCAACACATTTAATTTAAAAAATTAAATACTACAGTTCATTACTCCGAAGTTGTAACAGTGTTTAACACAGTCGCAGCAAAATATTAATGTGCATTACGTGTAATGTGCAATGTCGTGGAAAACAAATATGTTAATGTAATATAACCGTAAGAACTATAGTTATTTCAGGAATTTTTAAAACATCATAAAACTGACCTAAATAATGTTATAGGCATAAACTGTGAATACTAGTGCAAAATGGTTTTTGAAATAGAACTAAGACACAATTCTTTGAAAAGCTGTAAACTGTAAACAACGCATTTGACAGGTTAAAAAAGTAAGTCACATTTCAATGCTTATTTTTAGGTGTAGCGAAAGTATAGGAATACATGTACACACACAATGGCATGCAAAAATTGATTTTGACATATGCTACATGGCAGTCACATGACAATGTTTGTTTACATTTGGCGGAAGGATACAAAACGGGCCTGGAAGTGGATATTTAGTAGGGCTCCGAGAAAGTTGCTTCCAATGGGGAGTGGACTATAGTCGCAAGTAGTTACGGGTAGTCGCAAGTAGTTTTGAGTAGTCACAGGTAGTATCTGTAGTCACAAATATTTAGGAATGTATTTTATAAATGTAAAACATCTTGTTTGCTAAAGAGAAGTGTAAACACCTGCCATATCACCTCTGCTGTTAGGCATAAGTGCAGTAATGAGGTCTGGTCTTTAGTTAATTTTAGATTGCTTGAATGTCTTTAATACATAACTGGTTTACAGCTTTGTGCAGTTAATACATTACCCTATTAAATGATTAGATATTTAATTAATGAAAAAATTTCAATGTATTATTTTCTCATGGTAAAAGTAATACAAGAGCTTTATCAAAGCTGTATGCACGATGGTGCATAAATTTAACTCTCCCATTCTGCATAACTAGGGTACATTTTCGTGCCGAATACATCACACTATTAAATGACTAAATTTAATCAATGAAAACAATAGAAAATGTAATTTCTTTACGGAAATGTGAAATCGGACTATATCACAGCAGTTTTTGTTAAGAATACGTGCACACTGCTGTCTTTTTCGTTAGTTTAAGGGGTCTTTCCACTGACTCCCGTTCGGTGAACACGGCGTCACTCCTGACGTCACGAGTAGGATGCATGCAGGACAGTAGACTGTTAAACAGCCTTATTAGCTGTGTGTCGAAAGCGTAAGCAGGTACCCGTCTAAGAGGCGATCCTCCAGGTAGCTGTGCATATACATGAAAGATGCTGACAGAAAAACCCATCTTCGGAGTGGGAAGAGACGCACAGTGGAAACAGCGCCCGCACAGTGTGGGTAGATTCCAA
This sequence comes from Dryococelus australis, assembly GCA_029891345.1. Lineage (NCBI taxonomy): Eukaryota > Metazoa > Arthropoda > Insecta > Phasmatodea > Phasmatidae > Dryococelus > Dryococelus australis. The sequence continues at coordinate 199,996,577 of CM056994.1, forward strand.
GACGGGCCGAGCCTTCGCCACATCGGTACCTCGGACAATAGCACGCTACATCTGCATGCCATTGCTGTAGACTTTCACGCTACTTTCTGGGTCCCACTATTTTCTATAAAATATGGCAAAACCATTTTTCTCTCCCTTACTGTTGTTTTGCAAACAAAATAATTCTACGGCGATAATCCGGAATATTGTATACTACAAGCAACTAAGACAGTAAGTCACTCATTTTCAACAATAACTTCATAAACTGCCTGATAATAAACTTAGAAAGTTCTTTAGGCACTTTCACATGATCAAAGTTCACTTCAAATCTTCTTCAAAAAGATTGAATTCTATTTATTGAATCCTCTATAACGTTACTTGGACATTGTAATCACTGCCATTTTGTCTTTCAACCAATTGAATAACTCAAATTACTCCAATGTTTTTCTTTAACAACACGCTATCTGTTTTCTTGAATCAACATTATCAACTAGCACTCCAAATAAATTAAACAGTATAAATATAAAGTTTTCTAATATAATACAGTATTTAATTAGCATTTAAGCAACAAAAGTACTTGCATATATTTATTTCATACAAAGTAAATATTGCATCTTTTTCACACGTTATTTTCGTGTACTGTATGGTTTGAAAAAAAAATTCAGAACAAATAGGTATCTTAACTGATAAATGTGTAAGTTTTAACTTAAATATTTATTGAATACAACCGCATGTAAGAAAAGCATTTCAAAACTCTGAAGTATTCAGTTCTATTAAATTCAACAAATTGAACTGCAAGAGTATTCAATAATATGAACTCAACTGATTGAATTTAATAAAACACTTGATAGTGTTAAATGGCTTTTAGAGTGTTATTAACACAAAGATGTGTTATTTTATATTACTATATACGAACACCTACGGAAAAATACAGATTCCTAGGCTTCCCTGCAGTATATTGATTGTTGCAAATCAACTTGAAAGTGTATTGTCAAGTTGGAGCTATTTGACAGAGCTTCTGAGTTATAACTGAACAATGGTAAATCACTCGTTCAGCATGCATGTGCATGGAAAATGTTTTAGGAGTATTAATTGGTTGAATATTTGTAGTTTATTACATACAATATTTCAGTACGTATACATCTACAAAAATATTTGAACTATTGTTACCAATACTGCAGAAAAGTTGGTTTTTGCAATAATGAATTGTAATTTGAAAGCACTAAAACTTTAAATTGTATTGTATTGTAAAGGGGTTTTTTTTTTAACATCTCCGGTTTTATGCTTGAAAGCTTAGCAGGGGGCAGCTTACATACTAACTTATAACGTAACTTAAATTAACACCCATGCCTTTTTCGCAATTCGAACCCAGACCCTCCCACACCTCAGAATGGTGGCGCACCAACTGACTACACAACCGGAGGTCGGCTAAAAATGTAAATTATTCCTAGATTTAACCTGCAAAAGTTAATAAAAAAAAGTCTTCCATCACTTCCATACATTGTCTGACATGGCAACCTAGAAGCTAAATCATCTACACATTTACAAACTTTCTGTACTTGAAGACAGGAGAAAATGTATTTCAATTGCTGCACTCAGTGACATATGTTTACGAATGAAGGAATAAACAATAACTACGCACAAGCGACTGGCATTCCCTTGTAACTGCTCCTACATATAATCAACAATGGCAGAGAACAGAGGAACTATATTTATTGTCAGAGTATAAAAAAAATATACATTAACTATTATATAGAAACCAGTGTAAAGTAAAATTATTTTGCAGCTGTCTTAATGCTGTTGATGTCAGTAGTTGTTAATTGCATATTTATTAAGCAAATACAGAATAGTCTAATCGATGGCATTAGTGACGTGTAAACCTTTTGTTTGAAAATACAGGCAAATGGCAATGTTTATTCCTATATGCTATAAAAGTACACATATTTACCGAGAGGAGAAATAAAAAGACTTACAAAATTGCTTATTGTGATGAGCTTAAATAACCTCAGACCTCGGACACCGGTTTTGCACGATCTATAGTTGCTATGAAATAACAGAAGTCGATGGTTTGTTAATGTTGTGAATTGCAGTTATGCATAAAGGAGATTTCTTTTACAATGCATTAAGCTGCTGTAAAGCCTGCAAATATTTCCACCTCCCAATCCATATGGTTGACTGACAAGGATACACCAGAGGCGAGCTCAGACCTACGCACAGTGGAAATGCCCTCTGTGTGCCACTCAGATAGAAATGCTCCACCACCACGACCATGAGCGGGACTTCACACACACGCGGGTTACGCGTAATTTGACCTGGAAAAGGTTTGGTCGTGATGAGGCAGACGTCTCAGGGGAACCACGAACACGCGACATCACCATGTGTGTGCAGACATGCACCAGTGGAAAACCAGCTTTAAGTTGCTCAGAAGTCTTTCCCGCAAACTGAGCTATAATTTTACTTGGGATACATTATGCTAATACACAGAGTTCTATTTCACCAATAAAACATATGATTTTTCTGACAGAGAGAGTGAAACCTGACTTTATGTACCTCATTAGCAAAGCAAAATATACTGTTTGGATGCAATTTTCACGTATAGAGGAGTTGGTGGAAGGGGGGTCGAAATTTAGCCATTTCAGATCATACAGACAACATGACCACACAGACAAATTTTGGGGAACTGTTATAGTGTGTACAATATAATTTTCACTATATATAAAAGCACCAATAGGTAAATGTTTTTCTGGCTTGGGGTCTCTCATGGATTTACCCACGCACATTTAGATTTCTGGGGCACCTCTTAAACGTCCCTGTTCTTGCGATGGGCAGTCATTCTCAAAAATCTAATAAAATTTGACAAGCAAAAATTACATCATTCTGCTCTCCATGATATCCAAAATGAGAGTCCCCAGGGTTAACAACAGACACTTAAACATTGATTAAACTTAGATTTAAAATACCTCCCGACACACAAATCTAAGTTCAAACTTGCATTCTCTTGGGCTATACTGCAATCACCTTACTTACATAGGGCTTGCTTAGAGAAAGGAAATATTATATAGGAAATATTATAAAGGAAATATAAAAGGAAATAAAAGATAAAACACGGCTAAAACTAAAATAAATTAAAGTAATTAAAATGGGAAAAATTCCAAATTGAAAATAATTAATTTAGTAGACAGGCGAGCCTGAACACTACAAATATAACTAATTTAAGTTGGGGCTTCGAATATAAAAATATATAATGATATTTACCAGACGTTAATAATAAAATAAAAAATAAAAAAATTTAAAAATTATGGTATCGCTACACATACAAATAAATTTTTTTTCCATAAAATATTCATTAAACCAAACATTAAAATGTGTGCACAGAAATTAGTCAGCAGCATCTGTTATAACAAAACTTAATTTTAATAATTTTTGAAAAGTTGTTACTTAGCACTTGTCCTTGCATAACATTACATTTATTACATAGGAAAGCCACACAGGAAATAAAATATATAAAATCATAAAGTAGTCTTACCAAGTCCATTAATGCTGATTTCATGCACAGTAACTGAGCCCTCTACCAGGCGTGGCTTGCGCCCTCGCGGCATGACCACTCGGGAGCCGAGTACGTGGTATTACACCCTGCGGCTCCCGTCACCTACACAAACATGTCAGACAAGTAACAAGCTAAACCACTTCCCTAGACTTCAGGTCTATAACCTTAAATCTTGCTCCACAACTAAGGCCCTTAATGGGCAAAATTTGAACAGTCAATAAAGGAAATTCACATTAGATCCCATAGCACCTTTAGCTTTCACACAGAGCTCTCAGAATATCTCAAAAGAATACAGTAAAACCAAATAACACTTCACTTGTTTGTCTGCACTGAAGACTGCACTAACAGCATAACACTAATATTGTGCCAACGATGACAAATAACAGCCTATCCACTAAAATTCAAAGAGCCAATTAAAAATAACGAACATTTTTCTTTTCCAGATAATTCCCTAGAATATTCACTTACTTTTATACCTTGCAAATCATATCTGAAAATGGAACAAATATATAGATGAAAAAAATGCCAGACCATTATCATTACATATCTACATTGAATAACTATAAACTCCCATTTAATCATTTTGGGGGAAGAACAACAGAGACTCTGGTCTTAAAGTGGGTGGCAGTCAAATATTAAAATACTGCCATTAAATGCATGATTTCTTATAAACCTGTGCAACAATATGGGAGATACATATACATCTTTGTTGAACTGAAGCTCACAATGAGTCTTGTGGCAGTGTAATACCCTATGTTTGAATTACAGCTGAAAATGAAAATTCACAACCAATTTAAATACGGAAATATTTGTTAGTGTATGCTACATTTTCTGATAACTGAAAAATGCACTAACATATGACATAGGTTTCCAGCTATACATACTTTAAACATTGTGTTAATTTGACAACTGGTAACCTCTATTTGCTTGTTAAATTCAGTTAACATCAACTGCAAGAAACAATGATTCACTAATTACCCTAGGTTAAATTAGGTTGTATTATTAGGATAACAGGTCTAAAATTGATAGGAGTAGATTGTCTGATATTCTAATATTTTTAAGTTAGGAGAATGCTCTTTACTTTAGTGGCACAAGATATTTTACTATAGAAACAGGCTATTTATAGCATTCAGATTTGATGTCACGGGTGTATGGTGGTCACATGCATTTCTAATAAACATTTTCATACAAAAATTTTTAAAAAGTTTTGCACCATTTCTTCTTTAGACCCTTTCACAATGTTTTTATAATGCAACTTGAGTAAAAATCATACAGTATTTTTTGAGAACATTTAAGTCATTTTGGAAAAAGCAAGATTTATTTTCCTTAATTCCTCCACAAACAAACTGCAATATAGTGAAACCCTGTTAAGAAGTTCCCACTTACGACGTTTTCCTGCTTAAGTTGAATAATTGTGCACCACATCTATCTGCACATTTGTAATTTGACCCTTTTAAGAAGTTTTACTGGTTAGTAAGCATTATTCTTTCAGTCCCTTCAGAAACGTCTTAACAGAGTTTTACTGTATTTATAAAACTGTCTTACGTCGTAGCCCACAATTTCCAAGATATTCAATTGAATTTATAATATATGTAATAAAAATTGCTTTCTTGGGGAGTGGTTGGAAACTAAACCCCAAAAATATTTTTCTTTAATTTTTTAATTCTCTCAAGACTCTGCCAAGGCAAATAGTCACTCTAACCCATGGAACTAATAGTAATTGTTAGATTAAGGTCAATATCCGCTGAATTACAATAACCTTTCTATCTATAGTTCATTCAGATTTCTTTGAATATTTTGAAATGAACCTTTGAAAAATCAGCTTAAGTGGAGTAATGTCAACCTGCTTTTTAAAATAACTTGTTTATCACCAATATATAACACTGCCATTAACTTTAAAGTAATAAATTAAACTTTATCTTAGCAGCTTCCATAACTTGTAATACATATTTATTTTGTATTAAATACAAAAACCGTAACAGCAGCGACATGTTGGCAACAGCTATAGGCTGTTCATGGTAAAGTGAGCACTTTTGAAGCCCTAGTTACTTCTTTCTTTCACCCGATTTAAATACTTCCACCACTTGTTAATGTAAACCATGCAGTGTGAGTAATAATAAACACAGTATACATTCACTATAACCAAAACCAAAAGGCCTAGGTCACAATGAAATGTATTTTTTGGTTAGTATGTCTGATGAAACAGCTTCAAAAAGTGCTCACTTTACAGTAAACGGCCTATAGTAAGAAATAGTTCACAGCGCCTGTTTAAATATTTAGGTAGCTCTTATGACATCTCATTTTTACAGTTTAAAATAACAGCGCAAAATATTGTGCATAGGCCGTTGTGACACAATGTTTGATTTATCAACTTAGGAAGCAATAGTCGGCTGGGCGGAGCTTGTCCCCCCCCCTCTTTTTTTGTTTCTCTCACACTCGGAAAGTTTCGCAACTCTAATAATAAAGATAATTATACATGTTTTCAATTGTTGTATATTTCATACTTATTACAGCAAAATAATGATTTTTGAATTTGTAATTTATAACTGAAAAATTTTAATGTTTGAATACTTATTTTAATATATTTTGTAGTGAAGTTGGCAGACGTGGCGAGCCATTACATGGCGTGTTGCTTTTTTACCAAACGAAGCGTAAATTATACTTACTCCGAAAAGTACTTCAAACTGCCAGATCACGTTTTTAGACAATATGTTTTTTAAACTTACCTAAGCAAGTAACGAAGTTGTGATAATTCTGTGTTTCGCGGCAGTTATAAATATACTGTTAGGGTGATAATTCTATGTTTCGCGGCAGTTACAAATATACTGTTAGGGTGTGTTTCGTTAACCGCTGTGTATGGCGTGGCGAACATTAAGCTGGCTCTGTGTGTGCGTGATTTCAAATATTTGATGTGAACTATTTATAAGTTTTAAATGTGAACTGTTTTTATGACAAAGTTATTTGTGTACATCCATGTCCGTTGACACGTCTGAGCGACATGAGTTGCGTGCTTGATTTAAATGTCGCTTTTTCGCTGGACTAGTTATTCCTTCATTATTCGAACTGAGGCCAACGTTTTAAAGACATAACCCAACATATATTAATAACCAAAAGTTAAACACTATAGTTCATTAACCCGCAGTTGTAATAGTGTTAAACACAGTCGCAGCAAAGTATTAATGTGCATTATGTGTAATGTGCTGCTATGTCATGGAAAACAAATACATTAATGTAATATAACCGTGATAACTATTGTCAATCCAGGCAATTTTAAAACGTCATAAAACTGACCTAAATAATGTTAACTGTGAATATTAGTACAAAATGTTTTTTTTTTTGACAGAATACTTTGAAAAGCTTGAAACAGTAAACAACACATTTGACAGGTATAAAAGTAGAAGTCACATTTCAATGTTTATGTTTTGGTATAGCGAAAAGTATACGCACACATGAACACACACAATGGCATGTAAACATTGATTTTGACAGATGCTACATGGCAGTCACATGGCAATGGTTGTTTACATTTGGCGGAAGGATACCAACCAGACCTGCAAGTAGATATTTATAAGGGTTCCCAGATAGTTGCTACAAGTGGGGAATGGACTATATACCTATTATCAGTGCGAACTCGAAGTTTCGTAGATGACGCAGATTACAAACGGGAAAGGGTAGTACGGGCAGTTATTAATGAAGAGGTGCTGACAGACATTTCCAGACATATTTCGAGGGAAAATGAGACGTCAGGTGTAAAGAAGCTCATAACGAAAGCATTTCCCTGGCACAGATAACACAATTATTTGTTAATTTAAATGTGAAACTGGACACACACAAAACTGAGTTAAGCACAGATTTAAATGCAAAATTTAATTCACAATACGAAAAACTGGAACGTTTAGTAATTCATAATTCTGGAACAGAGTACCATAACAGACCTAGTAGAAAATCTAAATGTTCAAGCTACTTAAGTAGATGTGTTACTGGATATCTTGAAAAATTTAGGTCAGGTAGAGGAAAGTATGAAACTATTTAAGGAAACCACGAAGGAAAATTTCTTATTGGTTCAAAATAAAGTGGATACAGTACACTTGTGTTCAAGCCTCAGAAAATAATCTACGTAAGGAACTAGAATGAAAGTGTACATGTTTAGAAGGACAAATGTGTGGCCTGGAATCTCAAATCATGGCTGTAGAAAATAGAGATCCGGTTATAGCTACCAACAGAAATCCAAAATTTTTGCTCAACTAGTCAGTTTTGAAAGGTATATTGAAGAAAAATTAAATAAGATGCCAAATTTCCAAATTTATAAAGTTACGTAATTATCTGTCAATTACAACCGTTACTACGGTACCTAATCACAGTGAGACATCCACATCAATGTCTTTAGGAGCCAAGGATAAAAGTGGGACACTGGAACACAATGTTTGTTAACCTAGTATGGCTACACTCTGCAATCCAACTGCCGCCATGCTACACCATTCCGTAAAGTAGTGGTCTGAAGGGTTACCCACAGTTGCGGAATGCAGTAAGGAGAACCCACGAATTTTTCTAAAAAAAATTGGAGGATTAGGCTAAGATAATGGTTTAAGTGATCAGAAAATTTAGCTTTGTGTGGGACAAAGCCTAAAAGAAAATGTTTGCACGATTTCACAAAGTATTCCTGCAACAATATTGGAATGCCAGTGTTCAGGGGAATTTGAGGGCGAGGTTGCACTTCGAAAAATGACCATAAGAAAAATAAATCTCTAGAACATTTTGGAGAGATGTTGCTTGAGCAGACATGACACTTATGTGCACCCATGGGCAATGAGGAATTCCCGGAAGTGGTGATTTCTGAATTACCTACAAAATATGAAGACTGTTGGGCCGATCGGACATTTACAAATCTTACAGAATTTTGAACACAGATACTGAAAACAGATCAGAACGAACGGCAAAAGGCCATAAATTTGCACAACCTACACCGCCTAAACGTCCACCTTTGTATTCAGGTTTTTTTTCAGAAATAGAATCAGAGCAATCCACCGCAAATGGGATTTCAAAATCCTAGTGCAAAAGTGCTGAATTTACAACAGGACAATGTGGATAACACTAGTTTATAACAGGAATTCGAACCAAGTTATTGGGAATATGTGACCAAAAAGCTTTTCCTGATGTTTGAAGGACCATTTCAGGTTGCAAACATCATTAAGAATAATTGTTACGAGCTGGCAGATATGCACGGAAACTCCGGTGGAAGGCATATTATCACGCAGCTGATGCCGTATCCTCCTCCCAAGGTCAACAGCGCACGTGAGAACCAGCAACAGTTAGATGCCAAAACAACTTGACTGAAGGAAATTTATGCTAACAAGCATTACATAGACTGAGATATACTATACGGTAGTAGATCCTGTCAGGAGTTATATGCAGTATTGGGTAAATTCCCCATATTATTGTCTATGTCTAGTGTTGTAAGTTTATGTTTAATTAAGGGTATTGTAATATGTTTCTGCCGCAACAATACATTTGCCCTCTAACACTATAAGGATCCTATTCGTCTGCATCGTCTTGTATAGTCCAGTCGCTGAGAGCAAACTAAAAATGCTGTTAAGAGTCGTCAATGTGCTTAGACTGTTATGCTGTTGTTGCACACAAGTGATACTAGGAAACCCTGAGGGAAGTGACATGGACATTTAATACTTCACATATTTTCTTGTGCCACGCTTCGGAGATAACAAATTGTACCACAAGCTCTTGTAATGAAAAGCAAGACACAAGGCCTAGACACTGCCAAAGATATGTAAACAACGCACATTAATAAGAACACATACATTACCATGAACACACAATTTGATAGGTGTCAATGTTTTATTTACTCTGTTATAGAGATATTCCATTATGCACAAGGGAATCATTTGTTTCTCTTCTCAGGATATACCATATTGTACACACGATAAGTTTTCCGTTTGTTCTTGTAATATAACTAAAGTATACTGTTGAATTACTGCTTAGTATACAAGATATTGTTTTGTATTGCCCGTGTAAATATTGTTTTCCATAGTGTAAATATGAATTTAAGTCACGTGAAAGTTGAAGAGTTGGTTATCTAATATTTTTAAAGAGTATTATTGGTGAAGTTCGCACACTTTGATCTCATTTGTGTACGGAGTGAGGATAAACTTTCCCTCTGCAAAAGCCACTTCCTTTAATGTCTGTAGGGTCTTCACAGAATCCCAATATAAGAATTTTGATAGTTTTAACCATGTGCTAAATACAAAAATTTTATGTAGTCAATCATTATCTTCTGATGATTTTGCACGGAGCCACGAAAAGTGAGCTACAAGCTAGACCAGTCAACGTTACTTCAAGAGGTGCTAACAAAAGTGGGCCCAAACCAATATTCAAATTAAACAATGTGTTCATTGGAGATAAAGTGGTCTGGCTCAACAGTTATTGCAGTATTCACATTTAAGTTTATATCTGATGACTTCATCTGATTCCGTATCTCCTGTTCAGCTGCCTTTGTGCTGTTGGGTGAGTTGGTGTATCCATCAAATAGAACACAGCAGTTCCTCCCAGGATAGTGGCTCCTGACGTACTTAATGTAGGCTTCACAAATGGTGGACATTATGCATTCTCTTGGCCAGATCACTTTATGCAAAGAAATCCCCCATCAACAACAATGTCAAAGTTTGATGGGTTCCAATCCTTTTTGGTAGTATGAAAAAGGGTGCACATGCCTGATTTCTTCGTCTTTCTCATTCCACTTTCATTGAATAAGGCTAATGGCACCAACTCATATTCCAAATATATTATCAAGTCATTGTCCATTTTATTACTGATAGATTCTTTGAAAAAGAAGGAAAAGGTCTATCCCAACGGTGTCGTTTTGGATCTTGATTGATGTGACAGATGACAGAGGTAGAGCCCGATCTTTTCATGACAGCATAATACCCAAAAATGGGAATCTTCAATTTTCCCCATTGCCTGCTTTACAATTGTTACAGCTTCATAGCAGTTGATGATTGTACAGTCTCCTACAACTCCTGTAGCTATCAACATAATTTTTTATAGGGAAGGGGGGATGATGGTCGAACCACGTTGCTAATTTACCAATGTCGGCTGTATTTCTAGTAATGCGAGTCATACTAAAATTGACATGTTGCTTAGCTTAAATGAGAAGAGAACACCACAGAACTACTCCAGTGATGCACAAATGTCATGGGTCGTGCTCATCTCCACACTCCACTTGCTGATCACACTATCCGAGATGCCTTGCCCACGTGTTAGGCCAGTTTTGGTTTTGAAGGATCACACTAGCTTGGTTTCAATGGTCATGTCTGACCACACTCCTGAGCAATAGCGATCTGATAATCACATTGTGAAGTAACCACATTTGGTAAATTTGTGATATTTGTCTGCATTTCCATCACGTCTTGCACATACAGATGATATATTTTGCATAAGGGAAGTGGTCTGACCGATGAAAATGGGGTACCATTTTCTTTATGCAATAAATATGGGCAGACCACACCTGACCGTTCTGCATTAATGAACTCTTTTATCCAATTGGCCTTGCAATACATGGTTTTGTGGCGTATCTTGGAATTTGTCCAAAATTTCCAAATTGCTCTACCTTGTGGTCAGTTGAAGATAAATTATCGTGTAATATACCTACTCATTTTAGAGGAAATTTAATTCTCTACAACTTGTTTTTCGATGACCTTACTTCTGAAATGAACGGCAAAGAAGATAGGAAACGTTTATGAAAAAACATGGGGCAAACTTACTTGTCTTTTTTAATTTGTGATATTCACAAGCATATCTCTCCTAACAAAAACAGACACAAAGAAATTAATAGGAATATTCTGGTATGAAATTCAATGCTCTTTAATTTTGTATATAGCACTTTTGACGCTACGGCCGACAGCGAGATATAAGCGAAAAAAAAAAAAAAAAAAAAAAATGGGACTTTGTTCCCCTCCTAGGTTCCAGGACTTTTAGTATATTTACCTCCTAACTGGTCTAAACAAAGTCATGAAGCCAATTCTTGCAATCCTGACATTTCTGTCAACACCCCCTTTTTGAGAATTCATGGACTGAACTAACGAACTTAAGTGTACATCCTGGTACCAATGTATATAAATGCTGAAAGTGTCCTCATCTGAAAACCCCCACATTCCTGGGATGCCCCATTTGATTGAGAGAGGTAATACACGGGGTAATAGGAACAAAAAATGTGAAATCGGCCCCATATTGAAGATGTAACCTGTGTGTAAACACATGGTATCGGGTTGTACACTACGCCTAGTCCATACAAGTTTATTCCCCAACTTAGAACATGTGAGCCTAATATTATTAAAAAAAATTATATTCCTGTACGATTTTTCATGTGCAAGCTGAATCAACTGACAAGTGGAATAAAAATAGCACAAACCCATGTAAATGAATTTACTAGAATAAAATAACCTACATCGCATCTCGAAACATTTAAACCTAGAGTTTATAAAAATTTGAAAGTAAGTTAATTAGATAGAGATTAATTTAGCAACAAGTAACAAACCACAACCATCAACCACTCCTCAAATACAAAAACATAATTGGTGCCTAGAGTTCAGTGCAATGTGGTGAGTTTTTTTCAAGCTCTGTTTCAGACATTGCAACCGTGGACACACTTACATATTAAGTTCAGACATTTCTATGGACGATGTCCACGGGCCATGCAATTTTCGACAAGTCTTAAAACACCCAATGAATTGTATCACACTATTAAAAGCTGACGACACACAATGGATACACTACAAATACACAACACACAAAAACCTCCTTGGGTACTGTACCTATCTAGTCTTAACCTAATAGCTAATACATTGACAGGGTGGCGTGAAGTAAATAAAATGAAAAAAAAAAAATCATAACCAATTAATCCTTCAAGTGGATAGGCAAATGCGTATTATGTAAAAAAAAAATAATAATTCCACATGTCTGGCCTGACGTACCTTGCCGCTGGGCTTACAGGTCTTACCACCAACACATCCGAAAATTCAAGGACTCCACAAATTATCAAAAGGTGTTGTGTTTGATGCTCTAGTATGTACATTCGTCAAACTATTAGTTTCCCAGTATGTCCATACAAATTTTTCTGTGAACACGAGGAGTGATAAAAACTGCTTCTGAAAGACGCAACAAAATGGAGTAGTTTTCACGTAGCTAGCAAGCACTCTACTACTAAATGAATATTATATATGAAACAGCTGTAATACTTAGCAAACTACCGTATACAAAAAACAATCTTAAAATTCTGATTAACAAACTATTGCAGCTGAAATATTGACACACGTAAAACACGACGTACTGGTAATAACGTGCTTTAGGAAAAATTCGGTAAGACCACCCACCCCGAGTACGATATTCAAATGTGGATAGGACATATAAAATGAAGGGATATATGCATATCTAATCCCATTAACCCACCTAGTCATAATAAAAATACTCAGTCAATGCAATGGCTATTCAATTGGTCACTCACGCTACGGACGCTACATTTCAAATTACGTAAAATTCAAATCTTACTCACGATTATTATGAACGATGCACATTGTCTAAGTCGTGAATTCTGTCTCCTCCTTCCTGAAGTATTTTAAAGGCTTCATTTCCACCAAATACACGATAAGCAATGGGCGTAAAGTCTTTTGTTTCGTGCTTCCTTGCGAACCACAGTTATTAATTTACATTTAGATCGCATCACCGTGTTATAAATGACAATGTTCTCTAAAATAGTTTATTAAGTACTTCTATTTACTGTTTTGTGGTACAATTTCTGGTCTCAAACGGGTAATAAGATATACAACTCCTTAACTAGAATTCCCAAACACGACTTTAATGAGGCAAACCTCACCATCTGCTGCCAATAAATGTGGCGCGAAATTGAAGAATCGCCATCTTTGAAGATTGCATGTGAAAGCCCTGCAAAATGGATAAAGCAAAATCATTATTTAAAAAAGCACAAAAAGTACAGAACAGCAAATAGTAATTTCACAGGGAGCTTGTGTACACTTTTATTAACTTTTAAGTCCCACTTACGAGTACAATTTTCCATAAAATATATGATATTTCTAAGAATGCTTCCAAATTACTATATTTATGCTCACTACGGGGTTTAGGGTAGACGGCAGATGTTTTTGATATTTGGCAACACCTGCAGATAGGTAGTGAGTGATGAGTATACACACTAATGAAATAATAATAAAACACATCGCCTTCTGTTTACGGTACGCTATTTCAGTTTTGATTACTGAACTATCTCAATTTCCGCAAGTTAGTCTGATCTTACGTCCCCGGACATATATACATTAATTAAGCTTACTTACAATTGAATTCACATACATATAGGATTGTTTCATATTTGCAGGGGATCGCAGCATAGTACATACGTAATTTTGTGCAGTACCAGGAACATTGCATTAAAGCAATTACATCAAATACGATCGTATTTGATTACATCTACATTTCCTTCGGGAATAGAATTCGGAGCATTGTTTTGTTATTAAAACGCAAGGCTTTCGGTTTTGGTAACAGGAAATCTCCCGCAACAACCGTCGAAATATCCCTATATATAATTTAGTCATCTAATATTTTGCATTGAAATAGATCACAAATAAGCATATTTATAAGAGAAAATTTATCACATATTTTATCTTTTCTATAGTCAGGATATTTCGATACACAAGCATTTCTGAGTACACTGTGGTATATTATATTTTTTAAATGTTGCAATTTTGTTTTTAGTCTCATTTTCGTGTTTGTTTTCATTTCGACTGTTTTGGTTTGCGATTTGATCTAATTGTTATTGTCGCTTGAGCTTGATTACAGAAGAAACTTAACATACATCGATAAACGCCAGATTTTTATCTTTTATTGTGCGTATGATTAGTGAAATGAAATGTTATTTGCAATTGGTATGAAAGTTACTGCGTTTCTCTAGACTTGAATATTATTATTTGTATTATTATTGTAAAAATTGTAATTATATATCTGGGCCCTATTTCATAAAACGTCGCAGGTTTGGCATGTGACAATTATGTCAAGTATGTCAAATTTGTAGAAACCCCAGAAATTCGCGAGTTCAATCACCTGTAGGCTAGACTTCGCAGTCTTATATACTGTCATACAGATATCAACTGTTTATTGGTTGATTTGTTGTGGTAGTAAAAGTCTGTGGTTGGGCGCACAATTTATTGCATGTTTATAATTGGCTCATTTATCTCCAGGAGGTGTCAAACAACACGTCGACCAATTAGAAATGTAACATGAACGTACAAGTGTGTGAATCCCAACTGTCTATAAGTGAACCTGCAAAATTCTCGGATCTCTACAAATTTGTCAATATGTCATGACAATGTTATGTTTCCTAAATAATACAAATTACCCTTATTTGGCAGGCACAAACGTGTAAATTATCAGCCCTAAAATGACAGTTTTATAAACGCAACAATGATATGTCAAACCATAAGTTCATTTACTACAGTACTGATAGCTCTGAAATGTACTTACGATAATCAATCACAACCTTATATGCAATTTATGAACAGTCAGTTCCTACCACAATTAATTAAGTGGTAAATAATAATTACACCCACATAATTTTGTTCACGCTAGCAACACAGTGTAGAGTAATGTGGATAATATTACTATTTTAAACCTGATCTAAGAGTAAAAGGATGTGCTATTTGGCAAGTAATGTTTATTCACACTATTGAAACACAATTGAATCAGGAATTAGAAAAGGGGCCAAGTCAACATTTTGAGCAAATTCAGGTTATACCAGATTCCGACCCTCCATAGCATCCTCTTCTCTGTGAACAACAAAAGGAACCAAGCGCTATACCAGAAACACTTTGAAATTACTAAATTTTTTGATTGGAATATTATTTGAAAAACTGACAAACTTTTCCTTAACCCTTGAATGGTAACATCTTTTTAGTGACGTTAACGGTAACATCAGTCTGTCAGGCTATGTATATGGATATTTATCATGTTAAATCATTAAGGCCAACACAGAAACATCAATTTTGCAGTTAGACGGACATAATTAAGATATATAAAATTAAAACATTTCCTTTAAAGTTTATAAATTCTGTATATTTTGCCATACGTACGGCTGTCATTCTGCACTTTGAGAATACTCACATACAATTACCACTGAGAACAGAAATTTACAGTAAGACATCAATCTTTAACACAGAAACAATTGAAATTTATAAAAAAAAAATATTTTATAGTTTCAAAAATGCTGTTCACATTTGCTATAATTCTGTATTTCATTTTGCACATTGCAAATACTTATTACAATTACCACTGAAAGCAGACATTGGCAGTTGCTTTACACACTCAATGCACAGTTTGTTCGCACACTCCAAACAATTTGGTGTTTCACACTTGATGCACTTGTAATTCGTCATTGTGTGCTTTTCGTTTAGATAATAACAAGCTTTTCTTTTTTTGTCCAATCTGTCAGTTTGCTCTGTTTTTCTTCCTCCTTCCTGTCCGTAGCCCGGGAAAGTATCTGATATTATTTGCCTTATTTCCGATGCAAATTTGGAATCTGCAGTCCTCTCGTCATGTATACACAGACTATTGAAATCATGTAATAGATAATTGCTAGAGGCCACGTCCTGGTTCGTCGATTTGGCGAGTAATTGGCACATTTCAGATCCATTGTGTCAACGCCAGATTTGGTGGCATTATAAAATTATATTATTTCTGGTTTATTGTTAGTGGCATCTGTATATTTTGAATAGTGCATTGATGACACTAACAGGACAGTTTTAGATTTTTTGGTACGTGGGACAACAGAGTCATATCGTCTGTGAAGCCATACATCAAAAAACCAACTTCTCTAGTTTTGTCGGGTAAAAATTGTTTTGGAACTTCTCTTTTATTCTTCTTCAATGTCCCAGTGTAGGTGAGTGTTCTCCTTCTTAGTTCTCTGACCAACTCTACAGAAGAGAACCAATTGTCGGCTGTAATATTGTGGTTACTGCCCGATATTGGTGCAGCGAGGTGCAGAACAGACTGTGTTGGTTTGGTAAACTTCCGTTCTTTTTTGGACAAGGTCATTCCATCACTATTCTTCCCCACGTATATGTATGAATTCAGCAATTGGGAGTTGTGTGCATCAGTAAGGCACATAAGCTTTATACATTACTTTTCTGGTTTATTTGGCATGTACATACGAAAACGGCATCTGTCTCTAAAAGGAATAATCACTTCGTCTACGCAAGCATGTGCTCCAGTGGTGTACAATTCCTGAGAATTAGAATCCAGTTTGTTGAAAATAAAAGAAATAGCTGCAGCTGGATCTTCTTCTTCCCCTCTTCTTTCTTGAGAAGGAATCATCAAATCTCAATGCGAACAGAAGGACTGGGCATCTTTTTAGGGACATCACACCTCGAAAAATCAGACGCCCGAAAGTGTCTCTAGAGAAAAGTGATTGAAAATTCTCTCGTCCTATTTTGAAAATGGCACAGAGTATCATCAAACCAATCAGTGCTTCAATTTCATCATAATCAGTTTCTTTGAAAGATGGAGAATCAGTATTTTTTAGATTACTTCTCATGTGTGCTAATTTAGTGTTCGTATGTATTACAATTTCAGAAATAACCTCACAAGTGAAAAATAACAGCCACACTTCAATTTCATTATAATTTGTATTCAAATTCACAGCAGCACCTTTCAATGACTATAATTTCACATTTATTACATTACTTTGTCTTATTTTGTGGCTAGCTGGTTCCTGGAATGTTCTAAGTAATGCACTTATTTTTTCTATAATACACTTGTCTATTGCGCGATTCTACAACTTCATTATTTCAATTATTTTCACTTTCACTGTGTTCAGTAAAAACACTAATCACTTTCTTGTTCAGCAGATTTTTCCACATGTTGAAAATCATCCGCGTCTGTTTCCGAGTCTGACTCATGACTAGAACATGACACAACGTCATCCGCAGGAACATGAGAGTCATCGGAACCATAATCATTGTCACTAGCATGTGACTTTTGCAGGGCTAACTGTACCAATAGTTTAGAACAGTCCGACATTCACTTTTCTTGTCATTTTCATCCACACTGAAGGAAACCTCCGAAAATATTACAAAACTAATAATAACATTGTAAAATAGTGACAAAATTACTTGTAGAACTAATAATAGATAAGCTGTAATAAATATAGAATATACGAGAATTTATATGTATATGTATGAAGTAACATCAACGTGTAAGGCGGATAAAAATATGTACACTAGAAGTAACATCAGCCTGTGAGGTGGATAAAAATATGTTCACTAGAAGTAACATCAACATGTGAGGCGGATAAAAATATGTTCACTAGAAGTATCATTAGCCTGTGAGGCGGATAAATATACGTACACTAGAAGTAACATCAGTCTGCCAGGTGTATACAGATCTTTCCCTGTCGATGATGTCACACTCTATAGGACGTGGTTAAATGACATGTTCCCGTGTGAAAGGCAAACACTCAAATGAGGCATAGCTCGGAGTTTAAGGTTATATGATAGCCACTGTAACCAATATCGCAGAAATATGAACACTAGTGGTCTGTGGGACTGATGTTACCAGTTAGGGTTAAGCATGAAAAAATGTTCATCTAATTTGATTAACTTCAAAGGAACTGAGTAGGCCTAATTTATGAAAATTAACATGTAACTTACCCAGAGGCTTAAGAACACTATAAATGATTGAGTCAAATGTGCTTTACCTGTAATCTACCCGAGGAACTGAATAGTTGAAATAAATTGTTTGCAGAATTACAAGTCACAAGTCCCTACATAAAGCCTATCTGTGTTAAGTGCAGTGTTACCTGTTAGATAAGATGTTTCCTCTGAGCCATATTTCTTATCGACTCCCGTCACTGACAGCATACTATAGTATAATTTGTACGTTAATATAATATTGGAATTGAAAGTGATTTTGTTCTGTTGTGTTGCAAGGTATTTTGTTGTCTTCTAGCGAACTGCTTCATTAAATTTTTAAAGTTATATCTCCTTTCTGATTTTGTGAGTGATTATGTCTGCTAATTAAGTTATTAGTTCTGAGTGCTATATGTGTTGAAATATTCATATTGCAAAGTGTTGCAATATTGCAGAGGTATATTGTAAATGTGTTCCAGTAAAGCAGTCTTTTGAACACTTTATGATTTCAGAAAATTGTTCTGAAACTTCGTAAAGCAAAGATTAATTATCTTTTTAAATGCTCACCCAAAGTTGTCACACTACGACTCATTCTACAAATATGCTCACTCTGATTTATATGTTGCCATTGCAAGCTGTTCAGTATTAAATGTTTAAAGACTTGTAGACGCAATGTGATGGCTAAGGAAACTATGTTTATGTTGCAAGTTGTAGGAAGCAATATATAAAATACTAGCCTAAATACTAGTGCCCATATTCCAACTATTCAGTGAAAAATCATTAAGTAATATATTTAAAGGAGCTACACAAGCCCGAGAGGAACTACTATGTGACACGCAGGGAGCTTTTTGGCAGTGGTGAAGGCAATTGCACATGTTCATTAATATCTTTATGGCAGACACTTCATCTTAAGAACTGATCATGCTTCATTACGCTGGCTGCTAAATTTCAAGAACCCTGAAGGTCAAATAGCCCGTTTAGATGACCCATCACCAGATACAGGGCCTTGAATTCTTGTCCTGCTTGCTTTCCACAATACACCAACCTTTTCCTCCTGGTGTTCACAATGTCGAGAGAATGGTTTGCATGGTCTCCTGGAGGGTGCATTTGCATTGCTGTGAAGGCATCCAGACCTGTGTTGTATTTCAAAGTCATATTCTTGCAGGTGCTGCATCACTGACTATTCATTAAGAGAAGGGAAGTTTGACTTATATCAACTGTAAGATTACCGAAAACTTTATCACGTATAATTTTAATAAAATGTCGTAAATGTATGCGATAAACACACAAAAACAATCAACAATATACGCTTTCTTCGTAAATTTATTGGTTAGTAATTGAAAATTAACACATTTATTACAATACTTTAGCCACAAAAAATCAAACATTAATTGCACTATGACAATAAGATTCAGACTACAGTTGCCTTACTTCACCTTACTTGAAAATGACACATTAATTATAAGAATATAAGAGAATATGGCTACACTAATACCCTAGCCTTTGCCACATGATAATTACATCTAATAACGGGGCCTCGAGATCGGGAATGCCGCCCTATTGCCTGGCCGGAGTTATGATCACCAATAAGTACAGCTGTGTAGAACACAGATAGCCGGAGCTCTTCCGGACACTGTGGCCTTCTGCTTCGTGCCGCTCCGGCACTGACGTCAACACGGTTCAAACTCTGACGGTTTGGCAAATTCTTTATTATTCAGATACTATACATACATATATAAATGAGTTAGAGGATTCATTTCCTCTGAGTAATTCTACTATTTACTTCATTACCCTTGAAAACATTACTAAATAAATAAATAAGTTCATACACTCTCAATCAGTCTTCCGTCCGGTGGCGAGCTGTCTCTCTTCTCCTTCACCCACTTAACTCCTCTTCCACTCCCTTCCAGAACTTACCAACCCCCTTCAACGGTACCAATTCCTTCCTTAATACATTCCACTCCCTCACAGACCTCACAAGCATAGACTGCCTACCCCGCTCTGTTCTCCTTCACACCGTCTGAAGCTTCTCACTGTTGTTTCCTCTTCCTCTAAATGCCCTCTTACTTAGATTTGCAGTGTAGCCCTCCCAATCCTCCCTCCTCATTCACCATCCTGTACATCCTGACTAGCCATTCAACTTTACTCCTCTCCGTCAATGAGCTTCACCCCATTTCTTTCATCATCACTGATGGCCTATAGTTCCCTTCTTCATCATCCTGCCACTGCCTTCTCCAAGTACACTTCACCAATCTTGCTGCCCTTCTCTGCACCTTTCCAGTTCTTGCACCTCCACGTACGGGTCCCATACTGCTGCAGCATATTCTAACATTGGCTGTACCATTGTGCCATACGCCTTCTCCTTCACCTCACAGCTGACTCCATTCAGCACCCTTCGCAGCATACCCAGAGCCCTTCTTCCCTTTGCAACCACTCTCTCTACCTGTTTTTTCCACCTGAGGTCTCCCTGCAGTACAACCCCTAGATACTTATATTCTGCTGCTTCTATCTCGTGTCCCTCTCATCTGTACATGTCCTTGCTTATAACCTTTTTCCTTGTAAACCTCACTACCTTGGTTTTTCGTATATTTATCTTTATTTTATTTTCCCTGGCCCACAACCGTACCTTGTCAATGTCCGCCTACAAATTCCTGTTCCCCCCCCCCCTTCCGCTTTTCAGAATACACAACACTATCATCTGCAAACAAACTTATTTTTCCCCCTAATCCCCAAACCCATGTCATTTACCATTATGATAAATATCAAAGGACCCAGCACGCTTCCCTGTGGTACCCCTGACGTAACCTCCCCTTCCCTCGATATTGCCTCCCCCACTTTCACCCTCTGCCCCCTGAGGAAGTCCCCTATCCATTCCACTACCCTCCTGTCCGGTATCAGTTACCCCACTTTCCTCTTCAATGTCCCATGAGGCACCTTATCAAATGCCTTCTCGAAATCTATCAAACAGGCATCCATATGCTTCCCCTCATCAACTACCTGCACCAGATCATCTAATTACCCAGTCAGCTGAGTCTCACATGAGTATCCCATCCTAAAATCATGTTGTGACTCCAACCAATTCCTCTTGTTCATACCCTCACCACATACTGGACCACCAACCTCTCCATTACTTTTCCCATACTCAATGTGAGACTAACTAGTCTGTAGCTACCAGGCCTTCCCTATCCACTCTCTGCTTGTGTATAGGTACCACCATCGCATCCTTCCAACCTTATGGTAACCTATCTTCTCCTAAAGACGTGTTAAACAGAACCTCTAAATATTCCATCAACTCTCTCCCACCAAACTTTAGTGCTGCATTTCCTATCCCATCTTCTCCCCCTGCCTTACTGTTCTTCAAACCCCTAATTACCTTTTCTATCTCCCACTCTCTCATCTTAAACTTACTAAACATCCTCCGAACATTATTTACCCCCCCTATTCTAATCCTCCTTTGCCTCAAACACTGACAAGTACTGGCCTTGTAGCATCTCTGATTTTTCTTGGTCATTTGTCGCATATGTACCATCACTTCCTTTTAGCTGAGGGAACCCTTCCTTTCCTCCCCTTAACTTCCTTACATACCTAAACAATTTCCTCCATTCCTTGCCTTTTCCTTCTTCCAACATGTTCCCCAGAAATACATTCTTTGCCTGTCTGGTCCTCCTTTCAAGCTCCCTATCCATCTGTTTCATCATTTCCTTGGATCTTATCATCCCTTCAGTTCTCCACTTGGCATGTAATTTTCTACACTTCCACTTCATTTTTAAAATCTCCTGTTCATAGTGTGGTGGATCTCCCTCAGTCCGTAACCTTTTTCTTTGGCACAAATTTCTGCAACATAACCTCTATTAATCCTCTAAACTCCTTCCATAATTTTTCCACACTTTCCTTCATAGACCATTTTTTAAACCTATTTCTCAGGAAGATTTCTGCCCTCTTCTTGTCTCCTCTCCCATACTGCCACACCAACCTTTCTGCCGTTTGCTCTTCCCTGACCCTACCAATCCCAATTTCCACAACCGGTATATGATGGTCGCTTATACCATTTAATACTATTACATCTACTACGGCATTCCCAGGTCTGACCAACACCACATCCAGCACTGACCCAACGCCCTCCTCATCCATCTCGTAGGTTTTTCTACTACATGGACTAATCCTCTGTTCACTAACTGTGCTGCCATTTTCTGCATATTGCTGTCCATCCCTTCTGCACCCTCTATCCATCTCACACCTGGCATATTTAAATCCTCTGCTACAACCACCCACTGCCTGTCCTTCAGTCTATTGACCCTCTCCTTGATTATCTCAATTATCTGCTATCCCTGTCCCGTTGCCTATACGCTGCCAGCAAAGTAATCTTCTTATTATTACAACCACTCAATTTAATTTCCATTGCCTTGACATCCTCACTAACCCATTCTACCGCCCCTTTCAGCCCCTTCCTTATACACTCCTAAGCCTCACTTGGTATGGAAAATATTATTAATAAAATACACACTCTTTACTAACTACACAAGTATAGCAATGAAATGTTAGCATACTGCAATTGAGGCTTGCTTAGTAACAATAGCTTCTATCTGGCAAAACTTAATTAGAATATATTTTGTAACTGCAACCCTTGGTTGGCCTGAGGTTGTAAAATATATAATATATCAAGGTGGTGTGCTATACGCTTAGATTAAATGTCTTTACCTGTTGTGACTTGTATTCATAATAATTAGTAGCAATTCCAGATGGGAATTAAGTGATTACTTTTGAAGTAATGGTAAGACATTGCCTTAATTGCACAATGTATCTAAAACTATTCACTTTATCAAGACATATAGAAATTCACATAGCGTTGAATTGGCAATTATAAATATATTAAATGTTGATTATAACAATAATGTACAGTTTAAGTACTTGGTACTTTATGGAGTAATTAAGTATTAGTCTGAAAGCTGACATTTTGGAAAAATTCCTGTTCTATTAACTGTGGTGTCAGCTACATGCAGCAAATCTTTATTAAATATATTATAATTAATCAGTTCTTAAAAACACCATTTTAAATTTAGTATGTTTGAAGTCTGAAAAGGGTTGTACTTACAATTAATGACCTTTACATTCACTAGCAGAAAAATATTTGTGGAAAATATTTATCCAAGAAATGTAAGTGACCTGTTCGGCCAAGCCTAATTCACTGTAAAAGGTGTTGAAATCATAATTACAGTAAAACCCCTCCATTACGACCACCTCTCTATTGCGACCCAATCCTGAGGAATGGTGAAAAGTTTGGGTCGAAAATTTGAGGCACTTCTAAAAATAGATACAGTAATCCCTCGCCAACCACTGATCTTGAACCGTGGGGTTTCAGTTATGCGTGGATTTGTTTTTGTAGACCTTTTCTCCAACCATGGTACTAGTTTCTATTATCCACAGTTTTCAAACTAGCCTTTACTGATGTTAGTGGTCCTGCATTTCTCAAGCTGCCTTCATAGACTTTGACATTTGTTGTCCCAAGCAGAGTGAAGCAATAAATTACTTCGTGCCAGAAGGGGACAATTGTGTATTGTCCTAGAAGATGCAGGGGGGCTGCAGGCTGGGGTCAGTGAGGATTCTTTGTCCTAGTCACATGTGGCCTCTGCCTTGCCCTCCTTGTCTTTTTTTGTTTCCATTATCCTTCCTCTTTCGCTGTAAAAATAGCGGCATATTACAGACTAGTTTCTTAATCAGTGTATGTATAACTTCAGATTTAATTCAATGTTTTTTTTTTTTTTTTTTTTTTTACCGTGCCTACGTAGTATGCTAATTTTTTTGGCAGGCATTTGTTTTTTTCCTTGTGAAGTCAATTTTATGTGTAAAGTGAATAAAGGCAGTTCACGTTAAAGTGAGCACTCTAGAAATCAACCTTTGAAAAAACCACCGCCCGCAACTGTGTATGTATGTATAACCATGTGTGTCGCCACACAGGCTGGGGATGAACACACCCAGTTATGTTGGCAGTGAAATGTGAGAAGTAGTGCTACGAAATATGCGGTATTGCAAGTGTAATGTTTAAATTTATGGCTACTTAAGTTGTTTGAAGTTTATTTTATACACTTTAAAGTAATTATTGGTGTAAAGATAATGTATTTACTGTAACTCATAATTATAATTGTGTCACGTGATCGGCGCAATGGTCAAAACCAACAGTCCATTGTTGTGGTTCCTTCATGCTTGTTGCTTGGCTTTGCTTGTGTGGAGTGGTTGCGAGGTAAACTACAAATTTGGAAACTGGAAGTTGTTGTGTTTTATTATTTCTCATTTTTTTTTTCAGCTTATCTGCAATCAGCATTGTTTTATTATAGGTCATATAGTGTTTAATTGTGTTGTAGTGATTTTGTGTAAAGTTATGAGTTCCAGCAAACTACGTAGAAATATTCAGCATCAGGACGGCATTATAAATCTCGCCGTATTTATTCTTTAATTCGTCGGGGAGAGATGAAGCCGTACAAGGTGATCGAACGAGTTGCAGAAATGATGAAAATTTAAACTGCAACTGTCTGGAGGTAAATGTAAATGTGTTTTTACGACGTGTTTTTGCCGCTTATCCCCAGTATAAAAAGTGAAAAAGAACAAATATAAATAGACAGTTAGAAACGTGATATATGAACTGAGGGAGATCCGCCATATTATGGAAAGGAGATCTTGTAAATGAAGAGGAAGTGCAGAAAATTACATGCCAAGTTGAGTAATGAAGGGATGATAAGATCTAAAGAAATGATGAAACAAATGGGTAGGGAGCTTGAAAGGAAGATCAAACAGGTAAAGAATGTATTTCTGGGGAACATGGTGGAAGAAGGAGAAGGCAAGGAATGGAGGAAATTGTTTAAGTATGTAAAGAAGTTAAAGGGAGGAAAGGAAGGGTTCCCTCTGCGAAAAGGAAGTGATGGTACGTATGCGACAAATGACCAAGAAAAATCAGAGATGCTACAAGGCCAGTACTTGTCAGTGTTTGAGGCAAATGAGGATTAGAATAGGGGGGTAAATAATGTTCGGAGGATGTTTAGTAAGTTTAAGATGAGTGAGTGGGAGATAGAAAAGGTAATTAGGGGTTTGAAGAACAGTAAGGCAGGGGGCCAGGTGAGATAGGAAATGGAGCACTAAAGTTTGGTGGCAGGGTGCTGGTGAAATATTTAGAGGTGCTGTTTAAAAAGTCCTTAGGAGAGGGTAAGTTACCACAAGATTAGAAAGATGCTATTGTGGTATTTATACACAAGCAGTGTTTGATTATTTGAATGTTTACCTGGTATAATGTTGTAATTATGTTGTAAATGGTGGCCATAGGGAAAATTTCTTTGTTTGCTATTGCTGTAGTGATTCCGTCTCTTTCTTTTGTGTCGGATTTACTGAAATTATATTTAATCTTGTCCCAGAGACTTTTAATATATTTGGCTACCGCATTTCTGATTTTGGTTGCTTTTTTAATATCTTAGAAGATGACTTCGGCAAATGCATTGAAAAAGGAAGTACAGGTCAACATGATTTCTTTGATTTGATAAGCGTTGTCATTGACTATGACCTGGTGAATGGGGACTGGAGATGCAGTGGTTAAATGGCTTAGGGTGTCGAGAAGGGTGTTTGGTTTGCCTTTTACGATTTGGGCATCAAAATCATACTCGCTGAATGAGATGGCCATTTTTTGTATTGTAACGTTGTGGTATGCCATAGATCGTAGATACCTCAAACTCGCATGATCTATTTCGATAGTGAAATGCCTACCGTACAATTATTGCCGGAAATGGTTGCATAAATATCTAATCGCTCCAAGATTTTGTGTGCTCCAGCACGCCTCTTGGGGTGAAAACTTTTTTGAAGCAAAAGCAATGATTTGCAGTTGTTTAGTTTGCAGGTCTACTTGCATAAGGGCCTTGCCTGCTGCTTCATTGCTAGCATCGCATGCTAAAATTATTTTCCTGTCCTTGTGAAATTTATGTAGTATGGGGGCTTGTGATATTGCTGTTTTCAAACTAGCAAACACGTTATCATGCTCGTCAGCCCACTTAAAGGGTACATTGTTTTTGGTAAGCTCAATAAGGGGTTGTGCAATGGTGGAGTAGTTCCTGATATAGCAGTGTAGGTAGGATGTAATACCGAGGAAAGTTCTTAGTTGTTTCACGGTTCGAGGGGGGTGACATTTTCTCAATAGCAGTGACCTTTTCGGTGTCTGTGGAAATGCAGTTAGAGGTGATCATGTGACCAATTACCTTAACAGTTTGCTTTGCAAACGTGCATTTTTTTATATTAACTTTAACATTAAATAGTCTGAGGCATTAAAAAACTTTTCTAATGTTGTCTACATGCTCTTCAAATGAATTTCCGAGGATAAAAATGTCATTTATGTATGCTATGGCCACCGTCCACGTGAGGAGTCCTAAAATTTTATTAATAAACATCTGGAAATATTGGGGTGTGAGGTGGTTAACCCCATCGCATTCTTTGATACTAAAAAACGCCTACACCATCAATTGTAAACGCTAATTTATAACGATTCTGTTCCCTGATGGGGATACTGAAAAATTCTGAAAATAAATCTCATCTGGTAATGTATAGTGAATTTTTAAGGGCGTTTAAAATGCCTTCTGTTCGAGGTAATGGATATTGCACCCTGGTTAAATATTGGTTTAGTTTCCGAAAATTGGTTAAAAATTTTAGTCCTCCGGATTTATTTGCTATTACAAGGCTCGGTTCAGAATAGGGTGAGTCGACTTCTCATATTATACCTGCGTCTACCATATCTTTGGACTAATCCTATATGGACGAGTCATTATTGGTTTGTTGGTAGTAAGATCTATCTTTATCTCAAAATGTTTTGCTTTAGTGAGTTTCAAAATAGAATTGGCATATCTGTGCCCTTATACATCTCTATGATATCCTTGATGGCTGCTGCCTGATTGTCTGACAACTTCTTATTTATTTGAGGTGTTTGTGTGCCCAAGTTCAAACGATTCCAATGCTTGCATGCTATATTCAAGTGAGGTAGTTAATTCACCATAAACTGGAGTTAAGTGTAGTGGAACTTTCACTGTTTTGTTAGGGTTATGACCGTGAATTAACATTGTGTTATGTTTTAATATGGGATTTATGTCATAATGCTTGATAAAATTGACACCAAGGATTACATCTTGCTGCAAGTTATTGACTACTAGAAATTTTTGGTGGTATGTATAGCGTGCTATATTAAATTTAACGTTAACCTCGAATTTGTGAGAGGTTAATACACTGGTTGCCCCTAGTAATGTTTTTTGTTCTCTTAGTGGGAAGAGGTGCTGGTCAGATAGCAGTGTGGTCGCTATGCTACTTCGTGAACATCCCGTATCCAGCAATGCAAAGTGTTCAACTCCTTTTATTTTGATTAATACACGGGGTGTTGCCGCTGTCTTGGCCACATTTTGAGATACTAATGTAGTGTGTTTGGTGTATTATGAGGCGGAAGCTCGCTCAGTGTGTTTTTCAGTACTGGTACAAACACAGATTTATCATTGTGAGCTGCCCACGGTGTATCTTGAAAATAGTGTGCATTTGGTGTGGTGCAGTGTCTGCGAGTTGTTATATAAACTGTTTATGGTGTGAGGTGAAATGTGTTTTTAAAATGTGTGAAACTGTCTCCGATATCCGTAGCGAATGCAAAATTTTGTTTGGGGAAAATCGAGCAGTCTTTGACCTTGTGTTCGGCATAGAAACATATGGCACAGGTGTCGTGGGCGTGACTGCGAGACCTGATGATTTCCTGTTTGCAAGTGGAGTGTTGTATTGATGGGGCAACACCTCTTTGAAGGTCATACCGCGGGGGTGGTTTGGCAACATAGGCAGCCGGCGCGCAGGGGAGGGGAATGCAGCACTTGTGCTTCACGCTCATTTCGGCAGAGGTATGCAATGTTTGTTTTGCCAGTAGTTTACATGACCTTGCTGTGTATGCTGGTTTTGCCTGCACTGTGGAAGTGTGTTGTGATGTAGCCTTGTATTGTCTGTTCTTTTCCGGGGTTTGTTTATGAGTGGTTTGTGGCGAAATGTTAATATAGGCATTAAACTTTGTGATTTCCGTATATGTTCTGTACGGTACAACCTTATTGAAAATGGTGTTACATGCCCCATGAATTTGGTCATTGTTGTCAACAGGGGTCGTGTGGATCACCCCCTCATTCAGAAGCTTTTTGTCGTGTTGCGGTATCTGTAGCCCTGTGTGTTGAAATGATTGTCTGTGGCATTATATGCATTTTGTTGGGTATAACCAGTTCTGTTGTGTATGTTGCCTCTGAAATTGGATCTACTCCTTGGATTATAGTGGTTGTTCTGGTATTGTGTATTTTGGGGTGCATTGTATGTTGTTCTATGTTGGAAAGCATTGTTTTGTGGGTACATTGGTCGGGTGTGTAGTTTGTGACGTATGCCCGGGATGGTGTGGGGTGTCCGCGTTGTTTTTGATAGTGGTCGGTTCTGTAGTGATTCTGGCAGACGTTTTGTGGAGACTGTGTAGGTATGTTATGTTGTTGTTGGAGAGTGAGTTGTGCAACCTGTGGTTTTAATTTAGTAATTTCTGCCTCAAGTTTTACGGAATCTGGGTTGGAATGTCCGTGTATAAGTGTTTGTGAGTATTTGAAAATCCCTGCATCAATATGTTTGAGTGAGGCAATCATGTCTGTCAAGGTATCTATGGGATGGCCAATAAGTTTATCGGCTATGGAGTGGAGTAGGGAAAGCCACAGAACATTAAGAAACTCATGATCTGACATGTTTGGGTGGTATTTGTTTCTGTAGTAAGTCATAGTTTGTACATGGGTCAAGGTGTCCTCTCCTACAGCCTGTTTCTTATTATGTAGTAGATTTTTACTTTCTCTGTATCTGCTGATGTCAACTTGTCTGTGAGGTCTTGTTTTAGGGCTTCCCATGTGATGGGTTGTGGGTGGTTGTGGTTGATATTTTCGAACGTGTGTTTGGCAGTTCCGTGGAGGCAAAATTTTATTCAACTGCATTTTTCTGGTTGTGGGTTATTATTGTCGGCTAATGACTCGAATTCCTCCAGAAAGTCCGAAATGTCTTAATTTTGCTTGCCGGTGAATCTTGGTGGTTTCTCTGGATTGTGAAGGAATGATCTTGAGAGGTTGGGGATTGGCCATGATGGGTATGAGGTAGGTAAGGGATTATCGGTGTGTGTGTAGTAGTGGGTGGAGGGAGGGAGTGGGGGTGTGCAAGGGTTAAGGTAACCTGTTGTGAGCTGGTCGTAATTAGGAAACCCTAAAAATTCTGATGTTGGTAATGTTTATGTGGAGTAATAGTACTCTCTGTCTTGTGTTGCTGGGGATGTATCCGGTGAAGGTGGCGGTGGGGTGGTTTGGGAAGAAACTGCAATATTTTTATTGTGTATGTCAGTGTTAATAGTGGTTTGTGTACTTTGTATTAGATCTCTTAGTTTATCGCATGTGTCTAGCGTGTTCTCTAGTTCGCTGGTGTCAAGTAAAACATGTTTAATGAGGTTTAACAGTTGATTGTTTCCATATACCGTGTAATAGTGTTGTGTCGAGTATGTGGTATTGCGCACTTTGTATAGTCTTATAGCTAGTAGAAATTACAAGGAGAAGAATGCTGCGGAAACACTCCTAAACACACAAAAACAAGTGGGGTGTTTCCTATTAAGCAAGGGAACAGATATCCCAGCATGCAATTGCAAGCAATTTACACATGTATTAAATGTATAGTGAAAAGCGCAAGCATTAACTAAGAATAAGATGAGGGCCATACTTTGCTGTGCTGTGGCAAGGCCTGCTGCACGATTACGCTGCATCATGCATGTGGCGCACTAACTTACTGCAATTGACGTGTGCCGCATGCTGGCCTTGGCCGCGGGGAAGGTAACAGCTGCTCGCGTACCAATGCTGCATTATACACGTTTCTGAGTGCCTGGATTGTATTTTTAACTGCTGCAAAAATGGAATGCTTTACATGCACATCGTGGTTAGCGTGAATCACTGCCACGTGCTTTTTCACTGCGAATGTCTATTTTAGCAATTAGAATTATGCGCATGGAGTAGTTTTCTACTTGGCAACAAGAGGGGAGAAAATTCTGCGCCTCCACCAGTGTAACGGCTCCCTTCCTAACACCCATGCTTCTTGCTAATAATCGTACTGGTCGCTACTCCTT
Source organism: Dryococelus australis (assembly GCA_029891345.1). Classification (NCBI taxonomy): domain Eukaryota; kingdom Metazoa; phylum Arthropoda; class Insecta; order Phasmatodea; family Phasmatidae; genus Dryococelus; species Dryococelus australis. The sequence goes on from CM056994.1 coordinate 200,026,959, forward strand.
CTACCTCGTTCTCACGCTAACTCCAGTTAGGTTGGGCCCTATGTGGTGGGTAGCCATCACTGACTATTCGATAAGAAAATGGAAGTTTAACTAAACACATCTATTACAATGCTTTAGCTACAACAGATCAATACATTAACTACACTATGCCAATAAGATTCAGACTACAGTTGCCTTACTTCATCTTACTTTGGAATGACACGTTAATTATAAGAATATAAGAAAATATTGCTTCACTAATACCCTAGTCTTTGCCACGTGATAATTGTGTCTTGTAACGGGGCCTCGAGATCGGGAATGCCGCCCTACTGCCTGGCCAGAATTATGCTCAGCAATAAGTACAGCTGTGTAGAACACAGATAGCCGGAGTTCCTCCGGACACACTGGCCTTCTGCTTCATGCCGCTCCGGCACTGATGTCGACACGGTCCAAACTCTGGCCGGTCGCCTGGGGGGTGGGGGTATGTGCTATGTTCTTAAATAGCCTGACTTCAGTGGGTCAGCCAGGCTTGTTGATTAAACAGGTGGTCAGCAATGGTATCTGTACCCTGTAGAACCTTAACTCGTCGTGTGCAGGCCCCTGGAGCCCGCTACACTAGGTGTGACAGTCAAGGCATACTGGGCACAGTGGTATTCCCTTGTTATAAAGAATGGAGTGCTTTACAGGAACTGGGAAAGTGACAATGTTAGACAGAGTCATTTACAGTTGGTTCTACCAGAGTTCCAAATCCCAGAAGTGCTAAGAGAACTTCACAACACAGCAGCAGGTGGTTACTTTGTTGTAAATAAGACACTTGACAGTGTCTGAAAGACATTCTATTGGCTGCATTGTTGGCAGGATGTTGAGAAGTGGTGCTGTCTGTGTGATGCTTGTACTGCGCGGAAGGGTCCGAGGGTTAAGGGACTTGGTCCCCTCCAGAAGTACAATGTTAGGGTCCCATTCAAGAGGATGGCAGTTGAAATTCTCGGACCACTACCAATCACTGAGAGGGGAAATAGATGGTAGCACAAGATTATTTCACAATGTCGCCCAAGGTCATACCGGTGCCAAACCAAGAGGCTGGCACAGTAGCTGATTCTCTTGTAGAGCATATTTTCTCCAGGTTTGGAGTGCCACTTGGGCTTCATTCGGATCAAGGATGAAATTTTGAAGAAAATCTTTTCCAAGAGCTAACGGATGGAATGGTTGAGAGGCTAAATCGTACCTGGAACAGTACCTGGCTATCTTCGTGGAAGACAGTCAGAAAGACTGGGACTCTAAGGTACCCTTGTTTCTCCTGGCATATAGCTCGGCGGTCCATGAGTCCACAAGGGAGCTTTGCCTACCTTGTGACTTGCTTTTTGAGACATCCAGTGGAGGAAGAATCAGCCATTCCAGAATATGCTATTAAGTTACGACAGAAGTTAACCGACATTCATGAGTTGTCCGGAGGCACCTTAGAATTAACAGTGATAGAATGAAAAATACCATAGACCGAAGAATGCCTGAGGAGACTTTTCAAGAAGGACAGCTGGTGTGGTTGTACACTCTCAAAGGAAGAAGGAATATTGCCCAAAGCTACAGAAATCTTAGGAAAGCCCTCAAAGGATCTTGAAGCAGATAAGCTATGTGGTCTACAGGATTTGCCAACAGGGGTCTCGGGCGAAGCCTGAGATTGTCGACATAGATCGACTGGCGCTGTACGAAGGTCCTGATGTTGTAGAGTCTGTTCAGGATGAACAGACTTAAGGAGAGGGCAGTGTTAATTGCTGTACGTAGTGCAGGAAGGCTGCCCGGCACCTTATCTCTCCACTCCCCTGGGCTGACAACCTTGTTGCCTCCTAACCTCCTTTACGAGAAACCCGTGGAAAATGGACAGCTGCTGTTGCGCTGCTTGGCGCCTTGCTTGCATCACGGTCCCTCTCCCCTGCTGGAGGTTGCGACTGGTTTGGCGACGACGCAAGAATGTTCTTGTGAGACTGGCCTGCACCATGGCCCTCCTTGAGGTGGCGTGCAAGTTTTGCTATATAACAATAGCGGGTGTTTGTATGGCTGTTTATAGATCAAATTTTTTTATGTATAATACTATTGCAGTATTTAAAGATGATAAAAAAGTAATGTTTAGTAAAGAATCAATTTTGTGGTTAAATACATTTTCAAGTGTTCAACATGCATTAAATGGTGGTGAAGTTACTATTTCTGGAGCAAAGGTTGATGGTTATGACAAAAAAACTAAAACTATGTACCAATATCATGGTTGTTTTTGGCATTGTTGTCCTGATTATTATTATCCTCCAGATACCATAAAGAAATGCAACAATGAAAGTATGGATGGCTTATTTACTAAAACAAACAATTGAACAACATTTTAAAGACAAAATGGTTACAGAGTAAAGGAAATGCTGGCTTGCAAATGGAATAAATCTATATTCTACAAAAATAATTAAAAAAAACTAAATATGTAATAGAACCATTACAACCAAGAGGTGCATTTTTTGGAGGTAGAACAAATGGTACAAAATTAAAAGTTTCAGGAAAAAGATTAAGCTGTATAGATATATGTAGTTTTTACCCAACAGTGATGTTTTATGATTATGATCCTGTTGGACTTCCTATTAAAATATATAACCCAAAAATTTACGACGAAAGTTGGTTTGGATTAATCAACTGTAAAGTTTTGCCACTACGAAATTGATATCATCCAGTACTTCCAATTAAACAAGAAAAACAATTGTTTACTTTATGTTAACATGTGTTGTAGAGAAAAAAGAAGAATGTGAACACAGTGATGAAGAAAGATCATTAAATAGTACATTGACTACTTTAGAATTAAATAAAGCTAATGAAAAAGGTTACAAATTACTTAAAATTCTTGAAGTTTATCATTTCGAAAAAAAAAAAAAAAAATATGTTCAGAAATTACATTAAAAAATTTATGAAAATAGAATTAGAAACTAGTCCATGGGAAGAAGATTACAAATCAAAAGATGAATATATTTGTGTTATAAAAAAAACTAAATATTGATTTAAACATTGAAAAAATTGATCAAAATCCAGGGAAATGTGCAGTTGTCAAAATTTGTTTAAATTCACTTTGGGGAAAATTTGGGCATAGACAAAATTTAACACAAACAGAATATATTACTAATCCTGTTTGTTGGTATCAATTGTTATTAAATGATTAGAATAGAAATAAATTATGTTGTTTACATCAATGAAAAAATAATTTAAGTGTCATATAAATACAACGATAATTATGTAGAAGTTAGCACAGCAACAAATATATTTATAGCAGCTTTCACTTCTTCCAATGCTAGATTACGTTTATATGAAATGTTAGATAAATTAGGTGATAAAGTAGTGTATTATAATACAGACAGCGTAGTTAGTTTACATTGATGATGGCAAAAATATTGTTAAAACAGGGTGTATGCTTGGTGAACATATTAAACCTATCTAATTCAAAGCTGTAATTTTAATCTAATTGCAAGGGGAATCTCATATGAATTAGTTTAAACAGATTTTTTTGTATACTTTCTATTCTGTTAGAATCTATTTTTGTGGTATAGTTCCATATAATAGATGAAAACTCTAATCTACATCTTACCAATGAGTAATATAAATCTAATAAAGAATTTGAAATAGAAGCTGAAAAGGTTAGAAATTTAATTAAGCCTATTGTGTGATTTATATTGCTAACTAAGTTGTATAGATGAATGTGAAAATAGAGTTTAGAGTCAAGGAGGACACCTAGGTCTCTAACAAAATCCTCTCTCTTTATGGTAATGCTATTAACCTGATAGTTATATATTAATGGATTGGTCTTTCTTGTGAATGCTATACAAGTTGTTTTGTCAGCATTAAGGTTCATGTTGTTCACAATACACCAGTTGTTAATGGTTATAATTTCCTGTTGTAGCAATAAGCAGTCAGTTACATTCTCAATATTTTTATAAATCGTAAGATCATCTGCATAAAGAAGTGCATTGGAATGACCCAGTACATTGATGATATCGTTCATAAAAACCTTGTAAATTAACGGTGTTTAAGTTCTTCCTTGAGGAACACTGGAATATACTTCACTAGGACTAGAGAAAGAGTTATTTACTTTAACCAGAAAGGTTCTATTTGAAAGGTAATTTGTAAACCATTTAATATATGAGTGATCAAGTCCAAAAGTTTTTAATTTATGTATAATAATTTTGTGTTGACATGAGCTTTTTTACAGGTCTAAATATGTAGCATCTATTTATTTTCTTGCAGTTATATTAGCATAAAGGTCATCAACAAAATTGAATAAATTTGAAGTTGTTGTTCTACCTGATTGAAAAACATGTTGTTTGTCAGAAATAAGGTTTTTAGTGAAAAAAGAAAGATGTTTAAAAATTACCTTTTCAAAGACCTTTGATAAACTACAATGCAAGGAAATTGGTCTGTAGTTATTTACCTGTGGCTTATTTCCCCTTTTTAAAAATTGGAACTACTACCACTTGTTTCCAAATACTGGGATAAATTCCACTCTCTAGACTAGAGTGGAATATGTAGGTTAATAATGGGGTAAGAATAGTAGCACATCCTTTTATAATAAAATTTGGTATATCATCACATCCTGTGGCTTTAATACTTTTTAATGTTTTGCCGCAGCAGGAACTAGTGTTGTTGTTAAATTTTTATTCTCTTGACTTACTTTTTCTATCTTTTTACCGATATCTTGTAATTTGTGAATTAAAGGTAGATCTTTCTTCTTATTTCTTTCATATTCCACTTCATGATTCTTTTTATAATTTTTAACCTCTCGATGAGGAATTTAACTCGAGAAACATTCTTCGAATCTTTCATTTATATATAATTTTTTTCTTCTAAATGAGTTATAAAAGTATTGAGCGCTGTGATAGACAAACTTTTCCACCATCAGATCAATCTAGGGGGAATTTTAATGTTTACAATGATAGAATTGAATTTGATATCCCTATAGGAGATGGCATTTCTTTTCCAAATGAGGCTTATGTTTATGAGCATACTAAAGAGAGATAAAGAAGGAAATGAGGCAATATATGATAAAGCAGATAATATTGATGTTTGTTCTTACTTTTTTTCCTTTCTAATTTTCTAGAGTAGAAATCTGGAAACATGGACTTATTATTGAAGCTGTTGATAATCCAGGAATAGCATCAACAGTGATGAAGACTTTGTTAAGATCTCCAGGAGAACAAAGTTATTTAGAATTAAGTTGTGTTAATGATTATTGAGTAAAAGCTACTCATAGTGTTAAACCAAATGTAATAATCTTATCATCTTATATATCTGTTTGGTTTTATTCATGATAACAATGAAGTTTATTGGAAAGGTGGCTATAAAACTACTTTTATTCGTAATTCATCTGATAACAATTGTTTATTTGTTTATCAAGATACGAACGCAGGTGGTTCACTTGAAAGAGATTATGCTGATCCAGTTAAAATTGTTATTCCAAAATTAGAAATTATGGAATAATTGTTTAATACAAAGCTAACACAGCCATTGCAATTAAAGAAAAATTTACAAAATCCCTAAAATACAAATTAGTATTGATTATTGGCAATTTTTAGAAAAAGAAGTTCGTACTGGATCAACTTTTTAACTTTGATATAAAACATCAGTTTAATATTTTACAATTTGACATGCCCGATTTTGTAATTGTTAGCTTTCAAACTAATAGAAAAAATTGTGCTGATCAGTATGTACACGTTTCTATATTTCATCACTAATGTAAGAAATATTTATATTAACAATGGAAGAAATGAAATTTTTCCAAAAGAGAATTGGAATCTAGATATTGGCAATAATTTTTGTGATAAAGCGTTTCTTGGTTATAACGATTATAGAAATTCTAAAACAAAACTAGATACTGTATGTAGAAATAATAAACTTTATTATAAGCGGACTCTAAACATTGATGGTAAAAAAAAATTATTATTAGTTTCGGGGTCGAAAACCATTGTATATTATTGATTATTTATATAGAAAAACAACTTTAGGTAAAGAAAAAACAAATATAAAAATTAGTGTTGATTTTGATAAAGCTGTTGGAGCAGGTACCATTTGTAATGTTATTTTAACTACCCAAAGGAATTTAACTTATGATTATTTGAAAGAAAGAATTACTGAAGATATTTAATTTTTTAAAATTAATAAATAGTAGAAACCCCAAATTGTTTGATATCTTAAAACAGTTTTTTAAACTTACCTATAGTAAGGTGGTTACTTTAAAAAGTTTTAGGAATTTTTAGAAATATAGACGAATTGTTTGATCAAATAAAAAATTGTTCTCATAATTCTAATTAAATTTTTCTCATAGTATCACTTTTTATAAGACATATATAAATTTTAAATATTATAATTGTATCAAGTTATAGAACTTTCATAAGATTGGGCTATTGGATATGAAATCATAAAAACAGCTGCTTCCATTGATAAAGAATTGGACATTGTTAATTTCAAAATTGTTTTAAAATCAATAAAAATGATTTAAGATCAGATAAATTTTCTAATTTTAAAGAACAATGTTTATGTTTTGGATTGTTGTGATGGGTGGGATTATGTAATCTGTAATGGTTATGGTTCTTTATTTTTAGACTTTAAAATGTCTTATTGGTGTTTTACTTTTGTTGAATAAGATTTATAAATTCTATAAATTATCTTTTTGATATTTCACTTGTTTTTAGCATGTTGCTTGAATTTGGGATGAATACGTGAAAAAATCCTGAGCAACTGTTTCTGAAAAACAGGGTAAATTTGCTTGATTTTGGGTCTAAATCTTGCATTCACTATTCGTGTGGGTAGAAATCTGGTTTGAAAAATGGTGGGATATATCAATAGAAAGAAGGAAAATAATTTCAGTTTACTCAACGTGTACCCAAGAATATTAACACCTATGATGTAAAATGGTGATATACAGTGACATTGAGAATATTAAGTGAGTGAGAGAGTGAGTGAGAGTGTGAGAGTGAGTGAGTGTGAGTGTGAGAGTGAGTGAATGTGAGTGAGAGAGTGTGAGTGTGAGTGAGTGTGAGTGAGAGAGTGTGAGTGAGAGTGAGTGAGTGAGAGTGTGAGAGCGAGTGAGTGTGAGAGCGAGTGAGTGAGAGAGTGAGAGTGTGAGTGAGTGTGAGTGAGTGAGTGTGAGAGTGAGTGAGTGTGAGAGAGTGAGAGTGAGAGTGAGTGTGTGTGAGTGTGTGCATTTTTAAACATTTGGAATTTTTTTATCTAGTCGTACATCACTAAACTATACTAAAAAAAAATCTAGACATCAAATTCTAATACTACTCTTAACATATTAAATCATTGAGAACCTTTGGATATCTTAAATACCATCAGAGAAATGGTAACTATCATAATACATATTAAAGATTTGAATAATTTTATCTGTATTCCACAATCTCTTGTTAAAATTTTGTTAATATCTCAGGATTCCACTGGGCATTAAAGATCAATCAGTGTGGTTTACTTAAAATTTGATGACTTTACCTCTGACTTTGAGTTCTCAGAATATTAATAAAAGTTTTACACCTTACCATAAGTTTCATATGGAAGCAATCTGAATGTAAACCCAATCCATTCTATTATAAAGGTCATTTCAGTAGTCATATGTTCTAATATAAACAATATTGGTTAAAAATTTGCATTACTGTCACAACAAGTCTCTATTTTATCTCCAGTCATCGCAAAATCAAATGTTCTTGAGACTTCACAATAGTTATATTCCTTTTTACTAAAAAACTTTCATTTCCGTCAATCAATAAAACAATTACACCGAGCATATTCAAACAAAAAAAAAACTAAAATACTTTTCTCTAAACATAACAGATATTAAAAGCTAAATTTCTAACATGCATAAACTTAAATGTGGGTTCTCCTTTCATTATGCATTATTATATTACATATTAATTTCAATTAATTAGAATGTCAAATTTCTCATGTTATTTTAAACATAGGAGCATATACACATTTTAACATGGGTACGGGTCTGTGGTAGGGATAGGTCAATACTACATTTTCTTGATACCCAATATCAGTTTCGATACCAAAACATTCTCTCGATACTCGGTACTGATACTGTTCTCAACACCAAATTAAAATTGTCATGAACACAAAAAAACGTGGCCAAGAAAATTGCTAATTTTATTAGTGTCATTGACACACACTGAAACTATATACAAACCCACATTTCACAGGAAACAAATGGTGGATGGCCTGTAACCCAAACGTCCTTAACCAATAATAAACCAACAGTCTCCTTCGATTCTATAGAATCACGTTTCCACAGTAAAAGCAGTAATCAATCTTTGAGGAAAATGATAGCTCAGTACACACTTACTTTGTGATTTCACAGTTTTTAAATTTATTTTGTTACATTCAAGGAAATTATTGTAACATTAAATGAATATCATAATTATCTGATACACCTGTCGTGGCCTAACCGGCAGACATATGTACCTTAGTGAATTATTACAAAATATATCTCTTTTCTGCCGTAAAATCTTGGTGACCTCAAGATAACTATAATTTGTCATCCCTTAAGGTTTTAGGTCATTCGTGGTTGAATTAAATTTTGATACAGCAAGTAACTGTAAGTGTTGAATATACAGATGTTTAAATTAACTAATTTTTTTTTTATGTGTTCTAAATTTTCTTTGCATGAGTAATTTATCTTGCCTTATCGTTTTTTTTCTCGTAACCATTTTCCAACCCTTTTTAATGGATTCTTTAATTTCCTGTAATTAGCTTTTGTTGCCATTTCACTGGTGGTACTGTTAGTTCTCATTTGTACATATATCAGCGTAGAAATACTAACTAAGAAGAAAATATCATTTCCCTTCTAAAATATGATAAATAATTGAATATAGAAATACTAACTAAGAAAATATCACTTCCCTTTTAAAATATGAAAAATAATTGAAGATATTATCAAGCTACTTATTGTTAGTATTGAGTTCAGGAGTGAGTACTCCAACCCTGAACAATGCCAAATGTAAAATACCTAATTAAACCTAAACAAGCAAAATAACACTGATTCACCATAAGAAAATCAACAATTTTATTATTTATTTATTTACTATATATTTATATAAGTTTTATGTGCCATCCAACAATTTTAACCATTAACTGGGTGACACAACATACACAATACAACCATCACCAAACAATTATACACACAACACAGATGACACAGACAACACAAATACAGATGGCACAGACAATACAAAGAAACATATTTACACATAAATTATAAGAATAGCAATAAAACTAAAAGACATGAAGAAAATTGACTTAATTTAACAAAAATGTAAGGTTAAATGTATAATTTAAACATTTAAATCAACAAGAGCTTACTGACTAATGTGAAGTTCATCAATTTAAAAATAATTTATTTTTCTATCCCTAAAGGGATGAAATCAAAAAAGAAACTATTGTTGAAATTCTAAACACATCTATATACAAGGTCTTTTCTAGTTCTTAAAGTACAGAAAGTATGAGAGATTCTGTGAATGTAATTAGGAATCTTAAGACCTACTGAATTGGAAATGGCAGAACAATGGTAATAATATAGAAAGGCATTAACTAGAAATAGTGCATAATTTGTGTAAAGGTGGATTTTCAATGTCTGAGTGTTAAATCTAGGCAATTCACTGTTATAATTAAAAACTAAACTGTTGGAAAATCTACTAAATATATACTTAAGAATATTTCTTTGAACACTTTCTAATCAATTAAAGAGTCTGTAGTTGTGTTAAAATTCCATATAACTGAACAGTAATCTAATCTAGATCTTACTAAAGAATAGTAAAGACACAAAAGTGATTCAGGTGATGAAGCAGCAAATGTGATCAATTTAATTAAACCTAGAGTATGACTAATATTACTAATAAGAGTATCAATATGATAATAAAAATATAATTTTGAATCTAAGAGCACACCAAGATCTCTAACATATACAACTCTTTTAATTATATGACTGTTAACAGAATATTTATGTACACTAGGGTTTGTTTTTCTTGTAAAAGAGATATATAAGGTTTTGTTTAGATTTAGAGACATTGCATTAACAGTACACCATTTAGTAATAGCAATTATATCATCTTGTAAATACACAATCATTGTTATCTTTAACATTTTTGTAAATCTTCAAATCGTCAGCATAAAGAAGAGCTTGTGAACAACCTATAACACTGACAATATCATTCATAAATATGTTAAAAAATAATGGAGAGAGTGTTCCGCCTTGAGGAACTCCAGAAGACATACAATAAAAAGTAGAAAAAGAGGTATCAATTTTAACAGTAAATTTTCTATCAGACATATAATTAGTTAACCAATTTACATATGATGTATCTAAATCTATAGCTTGTAATTTGTTTAAAATAATTGAGTATTAACAAGTATCAAATGCTTTTCCTAAATCAAAATAAATAGCGTCAATTTGATATCTAGTTGTGACATCACCATACATTAACAAAATTAAAAATATTGATGGTTGTAGTTTTACCTGAAATCCATGCTAGCTATCTGTTACTAAGTGTTTTGTAAAAAATCTTTAAATGTATGTGAATTATTATTTCAAATATCTTAGAAAAGCTACATAACAATGAAATAGGCCTATAGTTATTAACATCATGTTTGTTCCCTTTCTTAAAAATAGGAACTACAATTGCCTTTTTCCATAAGCTGGAATAATTACCACAGGAAAGACTATAATTGAAATATGTGTTAAATTGGAATAAAAACATTTCCACAACCTTTAATTATGAAATTAGGAATATCGTCTATACCTGTGACCTTACTGTTTTTAAGCCTTTTTATTGCCCAAAGAACCATACCTTGTGTAATTGTAAGGGTCGCCAAATGTAAATGGTTTCTGTAAAAGTTATACTGCATAGAATTAGCTTGTGTTGACTGTACATACACCTCAGCAAAATGTTTTGCAAAAGTATTTGCAAGAGCTTCAGGATCTTGAATCATTGTTTTATTAGATAAAAGTGAAATTTTTTCTCTTTATAACCTTTTCTTATAACTTTCAAATATTTCCAAAAATTACTAGGATTATTCTTCAAGTTGTCATTGATATTAGCTTGTCATTATTCATTGTCTATTTTAATTTTAACTTTCGCAGCTCTCCTATAATCCGAAAATCGTGAATAATTATATTTGTTTTTTTGTATAATTTAAATAAATGTTCTTTCATTTTTAAGAGTCTAATAAGATCTTTGGAGAATCATATAGCATATTTACTTTTTATACTTTTTGCCTTAGACATAAACTGATTTATTAATAATTGATACTTACTTGTTAGAAAATTAACCATTGAGTCAACATCTTGCATAGCATATATGGGGCTCCAGTCAAATCCCTTAAAGGCTTCAAATAAAGATATATGTCACCATATTTGTAATTCTAATATACATGTTATTTTCTTTATAACTTTCAAACTCAACTTTACCTTGACAAATTAATTCAGGATGATAAGCATCTTCCTCGACAATAGGGTCCACAGATTTTTCAACAAGATTTATTTGAAAATTTTAAAACATCAAGTTAAGTAATTGGGGTGAAGGCTTAATGAAATTGAATTGATCAAGATAAAGCGAATTCATATTTTGTAAAATAATTTGACCTTTTTGCTTATAATAGTAATGCATAATGTTCTGAGTATGCAAAACATGCCAATCAATACCAGGTACGTTAAAATCACCAACAATGATTATTTGATCTGGATAATCAGCCAATTTGGAGACTATAAATTTAAAATATTCATTAAATTCATTAAAAGACAAATTGTGGAGGAACATAAATATTTCCGATTAAGATTTTGTTTGCATTACAGCTAAAAATTTCTACCCATACAGACTGAATCAATTCTTTTTGAAATTCAAATTTTTATATGGAATGTGGATATTTTGATGAATTGACTGCGATAAGAACTCCACCACCTCTTGTGAGGGTAGTAAATTTGGGATCACAATCTTTACGAATTATATTGTAATTATCAGAAAAATAATATGAATCAAGATTGTTGCTATTAAGGCAAGTTTTGGTCAAACAAATAATAGAATAATCAACACTGTTTATATTTTGTGCGAACAATAACGATTTGGTTTCCAGACCCCTAACATTTGGTAGTACATAAAAATATCATCCTTTCTTGGAGCCATTAACTAATAATTATTCAAGCACCACTGTTTGCCTAAACATATATTAAGTGGTTACAGTAACGACTCCCCCAGCCGATTCACTGTTTATTACGGTTTGATTTTCATTTTGAGCCGTAGGAGACTTCGATGTGCTTGTTGTGCCAAACTACTGCTCGTTCTGAAGTCTTCCATAAAAAGGGCTAATTAAGCAGCCCGCTGGCTAGAAAACCAAATAAAAAATATGATAGTAGTAGGGTTCTGCCACTGACACATAGAAAGATGAGTATGAGTCAAGTTTGTTTTTCAAATTTGCGACTTTTAGATTAGAAATTTTGAGTTCTTTGTTTATATATGAAACAATATCATTTTCTTGGACATCAGGTGTGAAATGGGAGACAAAAATAGCTTTCATGCAGGGCTTCAAGGTTTTTGGTACAATTTTGATGTTCACGTTATTACTAACACCCAGCTGCACTTGTTTGCGACCAACAGCTGACTTAACACCCAGCTGCACTTGTTTGCGGCCAACAGCTGACTTTGATGCTGGTGACCCACTTTCTACTGAGTCCTTTTTTCTGCATCTGCGAACCATCACAAATCCATCTTCGTCAGCGACAAGCTAAGTAGATGTTTCCTGCTGTCATGTTTTTTTTTACTGACGTGTGAGACAGATGTACCATATGGTACCTTATTTTGTGCATTTATTATGGAACTGGAAGCAGATACTTATACATTTAAAGCAATCTCACAGTGTCATTTTTTTAAGGAGGCGTAAAGCATGAGCAACCGAACAAGGCGTACACACATTATTTTCTTTGGACACTTAATTAGGGCACAGAGCAGAGAATTGTCCTCGTTAAGCTCACATACTTCTTTAGATAATTCATTGATTTTCCCACAAAGAAACTCAAACATAGACTTGACGCTGGAATCCATGTTGCCAGGTATTTTAGCAGAAATGTCTTCTTGTCCAACCACTTCACTGTCCACTAACGTTACTTTTAATGCATAATTCCTTTGTCAGGAATTGGAATAATTTTTTTCTGCAGAGTTATCTAACTTGCTACTTTTTTTTTTTTGTGAAAAAGTGGATATGTTTGACACATCACTGCAGTTTATGCACCCACAGTTCTCATTTTCACTTGTCCCAGTAATGCACTGTCTATGAAAGCAGGTGCCACACATCCCTGATCATTAAAAAAAAAATTTGACTACCGTGAAACGGCTTACCGCATACTACGCACAAATCTGAACTAGGGGGCATATAAAAACCCCACAAATCCAAAAGTTCGGGTGTTTCCGACACTTTTCCTCGCTGAAAAACTATGGTATCGCAGGAGCAGAAGTGAAACACATTCTCCGCCTACAAGCGCCAACCGCCATAGTGATAGTAATTATTTATTTATTTATTTATTTATTTATTTAACAAGGCTTAAAGTGCCGACCAACAGTATAAAACCTATAATAGGTGGGCACATGAATATATACCATGAAAAGACAATACATTACACTATACAGGACAAGTTCAAACAAACAGGACAGATAGACAAACACATAGGACAAACATAGAAACAACAAATTATACAGAGAAGAACAGAAAGAAACTAATAATTAACCAATTTCCATTATGATATGCATATAGAAATTTAATACTAAATTACGAAAGTTATTGTGTATAATGTTTATAAAGATCCTTAAAAGTAATTTTTCTAGCAAAAAAGGGGTAGAAGCCAAAAAAATATTTGTTGTAAATATTAGTACATCTATTGACTAAGTCCTTCTTATGTGTTACAGAAGAGAACATGGGAAAGGTTCTATGGGTATATGCAGGAGTTTTTAAATCTATTTTATACTGTACAGCTTGACAAACTATAAAAGCTAAAAAGGAATTAATTAAAAAAGCGTATAGTTAATATTACGAAGTTCGTATAAAGTGACAGTATTAAATCTGTCAAGTTCAAGTTTGTAGTTAAATTCAGGTTGCAGGGGAAATTTACTATGAATGAGTTTTGAAACATTTTTTGGATGTTCTCTAATCTGAGTCTGCAAGAGTAATATATTTCCAGATGACGAAAGAATATTCTAATTTGTATCTAACTAAAGAATAATATAGAACTAACAGAGAATCAGGGGAATTAGCAGAAAAATGTATAAATTTAATCAAACCTAAGGTTCGACTAATGCTACTAATTATACCATCTACATGAATATGAAATGTAGTTTGGAGTCGAGAAAAACTGCAAAGTCTCAAACAAAATTCTCACTTTTAATTATAGCGGTGTTTACATGGTAAGTATACAGCACATGGTTCGTCTTCCTTGTAAATAAAATACAAAATGTCTTTTTTATATTAGATCCATTGCATTTGTAATGCCCCATTTACTAATAGCTATGATGTCCTCTTATAGCAATGAGCAATCCAAGACATCTTCAATACTTCTATAAATCTTAAGATCATCAGCATAAAGAAGTGCATTTGAATGCCGTATTATACCACGATATTGTTTATGAAAATATTGAAGATTAAGGTTGCTAATATGCTTCTTTGCGGAACACCAGAAAAGACAGGGCATGAACTTGAAAAGGAATTATCTAATTTAACAAAGAATTATCTATTTTAACAAGGAATTATTTATTAATAATGATAAAAATAACAATAATGAGTTCAATAAAATAATATAATTATAGTAACAATCACACAAATCAAATATCCTTACAATATTTCCATCAAAGTGGTTCAAACATTTGACCTACAAATGTAGTCAATATACTAGATATTGAATAAACAAAGGATGATGATTATCTTTGAATAATGATAATCAATGTAATGAGTTGTTAAACACAACCATTAACAATACTATATTGATTAAACCATATGGATCAATTTACATTATTCCAAAATTCAATAAATGGTCATCTGAGTAATCTGACTATCTTAACAAGTCATTATCTTAAATATATATATATATCTGTGTGTGGGTGCACGTGTGTGCATGCATGTGTGCGTGCACGTGCGTGCATGGGTGTGTGTGTGTTAGAGCTGGCCCAATACCAGTTTTTCTGCCAATATTAATATTTTACACCAATATTCCAATATCCGATACCCGATACCATCTCTCTTGTTTGTAGATTTCATATGAAGTTTAAATTTAATAAAAGGAATAGTACTCTTATTTTCACAATGCCAAATTTTTACTGTATCATAGAATCAAAGAAATATGATATACAATAAGAATTTCTTTCTTTAGGTAAATTGAATGCCAAGAAAACAAAAATTTGTCCTAACAAATAAAAAATTCCTGCAGATAATTTTCTACTTAAGACAGTCCTACATAAAAATGTAAATTAATTAGGCTAACCTCATAACATATGTCATACATTATAGTGGTAGGTAACTCATTGCATAGTGTCAAAATAGAACAGAACAATAAACCACACGACAAAACTTTGCCTAAACTACTCATTTGGGACCAAATCCCCAGTACTCAAACATTTTGCAAAAATTGGAGTTTCTTTTTCAGGAATAGCAACATTCTGACTTTTTCTGCTTTTAGAGATGACCTCTTCTTGTTTACAAGAAAGCTGCAAGTGCCAAATAGTCTTTCAGATTCAACACTAAGAAGCTTGTATGCACAGTATTTTAAGGCCAACTTCCTTAGTGTTGAATATTTGGTATTGTTGTTCCAATACTCATCAATTTCATCAACTTCGCAGTTGCTTGTAGTTTTACAATCAACCTGTGAATTTTCATCAATGATGATGTCACAAAAATCCATTAATTAAGATGGGGCTGATTTGTTCAGAACAGGACTTGTTGAACCTAGTCGTTTTTCATATTTTGGCATCACTGACATTACGTGATTCCGTAGAATATCATTTGTGTTATTGGCCCTTTCAGGTGCAGAAAATGCTTTGTCCTTAAACCTGAAACAAATAAATAAAATGCACAAAGATATGAAAATAAAAATGTAAATTAATATCAGGATTGAATTTGTATTCTGCGTATAGGTTACATAAGATCTATGTTTCTTACCGTGGGTCAAGGCATGTGACCAAAGCATATGTATCATTCATCTCAATTGGTAACAGACTAGTGCTACTACTTTCTCCTGGAGCTTTTGATGGAAATTGTTTCTTCAGTTCTCTGAGGATATCCTTTTTCACAGAAGTCATGCCGACAGAAATATCCAGTTGGACAGCTTTTCTCAAACTGTTGACCAAGGGAATAATTTGAGATGCACTTGCTGAGTAGTCACTAACAATAGTAGTCACCTCTTTGAACAGTTTCAAAACTGAAAACAGATTGTTTATCGTAGTCCAGTTGAAACTATTGAGTGAGTGTGGCATTTTGAGGTCTGCTATGCAGGATGCAACAGCATTTTTTTGCTCTATCAGACTCTGCAGCATAGAATGTGTTGAATCTCACAGGGTTGGTTCATCCCAAATCAGTTTTTTTTTGTGATAAGTGGAACAAGGTCTGAGTACGTTTCAATACCTTCTGGGCTCTAATTGAGTGCTTGAATGACCCAACAAACTTCCTACACTTTGTGAGGACATTCATCATATTGGGCTGATTGAAACATCCATCTTTAACAATAAGCTGAATAGTGTGTTCAGTGCATGGAATGTGTGACATACCAGTTTTTTAAATTGCAAGTCTAAGATTTGGCACACTGTCTCTCACAATGGCTGTTACCTTTCCTGTTAATCCCCACGTTGCAAGAGAGTCATTCATAAATTCAGCCAAACTATTGGCGTCATGGTGGTCATTTGTATAAAGTAGTGCATCAAGGCACAAATGCACATCCCTTGGGCCATGAAGAAATTATACAGTTAAGCTCATGTAGTCATTCATGCTCAACAAGGTCCAAAAATCCACAGCGACACTAACATTTTGAATTGTACACAAGAACTCTTTCATTTTTTCACAATTTGCCATGAACATCTGTGGTATCAATTTATCTGAAAAATTATGTCTCTTTGTGATTACGAATCTTTTTTCTAGTACTGCTATTAACTTCTGAAAGCCTTGGCCCTCAACCATGCTGAATGGCAATCTATCCAATACTATAATTTCACCTATTGCCTTAGTAATAACTTGTGCTTTGGCATATGTACTTTTAAATTTCTCATGTCTGGCAAATGCATCTTTCATTGTTTGTTTTTTGTATTTTGACTGTACATCCTTTCGACTGCACTTAGCCAGAGGCTCATCACTAACCTTTAAAAAAACAAATTAATTAATACCTCAATTCTTTTATGTTTTTCCACATAGTTAACAAGTTAAAGAATCTAAATTCTATCCCGTTATTCCTTCAGCAAAACACTGAAAACGCCTTGTAGGCCTACATATTACAGACATTATTATTTAGCTTAAAACTGCTTACTTGTGGTGCAATTCCATTATCTTCCAAAGTGCAACCACTGGAAACTACCTCAGTTGATCCTGCAGCAACAGCATGATGATGGTTTAGTAGTAAATGTTTGGACATATTCGTTGTGTGGTACTGCCTTGAATTTTTTCCACCATGACTTAAAATTTGTGAACACAATTTACATTTCACTTTACTTTCGTTACTGTCTAATTTACTAAAATTCTGCCACACATGTGACATCGCTGTATTTATAATAAAATTTGCTGTCTCCAAAACGTGTAAAAGAACGACTGGTATTTTTAAGTTATCAACTTATCAACAAACACAACAGCAAAATACACCTGGCCTTGCAAACGAGTGCATACAGCCAGAAATACAGTAGAAAACAAAATACTTTGGAACAGTGCACAGGGTAAATAGGCACTATCATGCGGCAGGGCGTGAAAGCTCCGTAAAATGTATCGCAAAAAAAAATCTGTATTTGTTTGGAACAAAGATGGCATCAATTTAAGAATAATAGTTAAATATGCATTTGGCGACTAAATGCGTTTCGTGTCGTATTTTACGGTAACGTAGAACCATTTAGAGTTATTGGTGTGTAATTTTAACGTAAATAGTTTTTAAAAACAAACTAAATTTTGACACATGTAGCTATAGTGCCTCGTGACCTACCACTAGGCTGCTCTACTTTAGTTTGCCGTCTCTTTTATATTCCCACCTCTATGGCTGAAATGTGTTCACTTTGTGTACGTCACAGCACATTTTATCTGTGAATGTTGACATTGCAAGTGTGTTATGCATCGTTTATAGTATGTGGGTGTTAAAACAAAGAATTTATATTAAGTTTGATTGACTGACGTTTTAAGTGTGAAACACCATTATTATTTATTATTAAAACTTGTATAAAAATTTAACAGCCATGTTATTATTTGCACAACAACGAAAATTGACCTTGAACTGACATTTATTTTAATTTTCCAAAACAAATATTGGCAAAATGGGACACAGGTATCGTATAGAAAATCATATTGCAGATACCTAAAATATTGGCGGTATCGGCAGTTGCCGATAAATATCGAGCCAGCCCTTATATATATATATATATATATATATATATATATATATATATATATATATATATATATATATATATATATATATATATATAAAAGCATGATGTACCAGGAACTAATACTCACTCTAGGTCTGGTAGTGGAATCGAGAACCTATTTTTGTTTAGAAACTGAGTCAGGAATTTCTAGGTTTTATCAGAGGTTCAGTTTTGCTTGGGTGCTGGTGCCTTCCCTATACAAAACTGGCCATGTGGTTACTCGACAGGGCCCAAAATCTGGCATGGATAAGATGATTCTGTATTTAGGTGCTACTACTGTCTTGGTAATACCTGGGCAACGTTTAAGTAGAGCAGCAGATGAACTAGGTGCGGTGTTAGCAGCTACAGTGGTCCAGTGCTCAATGCCTTGTGGTTTGTGCTGAGGTGCCGTGTGAAAAATGGCTGGAATTAGGTAAACAATGACTGGTGTCTGGCTGTTCAGGTTAGTGCAAATAATCAACAATCCACTCTGGGTACTCACTAGGGTTGGTCTTCTCAGGTGAAGTGAAGAGATGGCATGTCACAGGAGTTTCATCTGGTTCTTGTAGAGATCGAACTGCTTGCACCTGCTCTCGTGGAGGTAGACTAGCTATCTGCTTAACTAGGGCAGGTTGAAACTCTTGTGCTTGACCTGATGCAGCTAGTGTTTGTCACACTTTCTCCTTTAGACCTCTCCTCGAGACGAAGGGCATTAGGAAGCAGAGATTTAACCTTCTACTACTATAGCACATCTGCAGGTCTCCTTGAACAGAATTAGGTGTGGCACCATTGGTGTGCATGACCCTTTCGCAGTCTTCCCCAACCTATGGGACACAAATCTCTGTCAGCAAAGTGTGCTCCGGAGAGGTACGTGAACACCAGGTCAACAAACTGTTCTAAGGACAGTGTACCTAGGTTTGGCTCCTCCTTTCCCCCAATCCCAAGGGGTTGAGGGGAAGAACGGCCAATTCTAGTGCATGGGCTGTATAAAACAGAGTCAGGCTCGCTTGAGTAAAATCCCTGGGATCACTTGCAAATTTGTTACGACAGGGTAACTACAGAAAGGTGTTATGGCTAAAAAGGAAGGTAATCAAGTTAAAGGCTGACGTCATGATTTATTCCATTTTAAAGAACTAAATACATGATAAAGGCTTTCTAGCTCCAAGTTAGCTGCACACATTTGAAAACTGAAAGCTAGTAGTAAAATTGTGTTGGCCGGTAGAGGTGACCGACAAGACAAAAGAGAGGGAATGCGGTACGAGTGTTGAAGCATGGCATCAAACTCTTGCATTGTTGGGTGTACGTGTTATGGAGAACGACATCACATGATCGCTGATACGTGCTAGAATGACTAAGCAAGAATCGTGACAGGATTTAGCATTGAAAAAGACTTAAGGAGTGGGTCCTGTTTAGGTACGTCCGTAACTGCAGAAAGTCACGGGGTTTGCAGGGTACGTAGCGGATATCTCCTAACTAATGTAGCCTACCTTATCGCAAGTATGGCTTAAGCAAAGAATGGGGATTGTTTGAGCAGCTGGTGTTGGGCAACTGTAGAGTGGTCAATCTGGCCGATCTGAACGAATGGTGCTAGAAACGAAGACTGCTGAGACAATCTATTCACTTTCCGTGTGGCAGGCCCTGGGAATGAAGAGTTCTACTGGAGACTCGGGCGATCTCAGCTTTTATACTAATTGCAGGCCGCTGTTCATCACTGATTGGCGGTGCCATTAGGGTGAGGGATAGTTTCTGAGTGGGGGTTGCAAATACATTGCTTGCTTCTGGGACATCACCGGCTGGCTGGAAGAAGGACATGAAACAAAAGACAAGCAATAGTTACTACCAACGCTATCTAACGGGGAATAAATATACTCACTGTCATTAAAGCATTATTACAGTGGGCCGATGAATAAAACAATATGCAAGCAGACAGAATAATCTCACATATTACCAGGATAAAATTAACTTTCAAACTCCATGGCAAAGGACCTAGGGATGGAGCTGAAGTCGTTATAATTACCGTTATTGAAAAAGCATCATTCGTCAATTTGCCCTCTCTCCGCTGTGACTGAAACTGATCCTTGAGTTCATGGGAAAGCATATTCTCCGTAAAGTAATAGCACACTTCCTCTATGGCCTCCGTCTAAACAAAATGTGATTAGATCTCATCTCTGAGGAGAGATGGAAAACCATTTGGCAACCAGAACTCCGCTTTTCACTCAGTAGTGCAAGCTACAGAGGTATGCTGATGATTGGGTCTGTTTAGGTGGCAGTGGTCAGGTGTTGCAGCACTGCCTTGCTCCATTTACCTCCGACACCCCACTCGACTAGCGTTGCTGCAAGGTAGGGAAAAGTTCAGAGACCCCCCTCCCCCTCTTGGAGATGAAGAATATATCCTCTTCTACTAGTCACCACCACAGGCATTCAAACCAATATCTGTGCGCAGAGACAGAACTCATTCAATGTCTGAAACCAAAGCTGTAAAAGAGGAGATGATGTTCTGCTCAACTTTTGCTGTCTAACAGCCTGAAACAAAAGTGTGTTTTCTCAGGTCACAATCGACATTCCTCTTGGCCACCACTCTCTGAGGGATGGGGTTTTGAAGACAAAATTCCTTTGTGAAGATGCTAGGCAGTCCCCTTAATAGCAATTTTCCTCTCCGGCTTCTGTAGGTAGCATAGCTCTGTGTGCTGCGACATGGCGTGTTGTTCCCCTCATCATAAACTTGGCCTTGCTTCTTAATAGCTGGGGTGGGATGAAGGTCGTTCACATCACCACTGGCATCTAAAGGCTCTTTTACGTGCTCACTGCAAAAACAAGAATAAAAAGAGACATTCACTGTCTTGCTCAGATACATATAACTACTCCTATCTCACTCTCTCTCGCTACGAGAATAAGCGGGAAGGATAGATAGCTTTTTTCATCCTTTTTCCACCTGGCATCAGGAAACGCGCTGTCATTTTCCTTTTGTGTCTCAAATTACAGTGCATTTTCTCTTGTATGCTTTTTATGGGGTTACCGGCAGTGTCTAGCGGGGCTCTTTCATTACAGTGTGCATTCACAGCTGATTCTTACTCTTGGCGACTCACAACAAATAAACATGTGATGTGCCACTCGAAAAGGATTGACTGGGAGGTAATATCATTCAACAGATTGTCTTACAGTTCTATGTCACCATTTTAAACACTTCACTCTCTAATTCTCCTGCTGAAATGGTGTGTCCGGCTATATGAATGATTTGCAAGGTTGCTAGTGTCACGCAGCTTGCTATTTTTACGTCATTGCTACTTCAAAACTAAGGGTTTCCCATAGAGCTGGGCGCTTTCAGACCCGTCTCTTGGCTAAGGGGATTTTTTGTAGAGTGAAGCTGCGGGTTGTGATGTATACACAAAATTTGATTGCTTTTATCACTACAATGGAAATAGATAAAGACATACAAGGAAAAAGGTATGAATACCCTCAAAAGTTCAACATAATTCAGTTTCTCTTCTCACAGCTAATCCTATGCTGTTGATTAGAAATTATCTCGCATTTAAAATTCTTTTACCTGTCTGTATTGATTAGAAGGCATTAGTACTATGTATTACTTCTACCTTTTATCTTTCTGCAGTCATTCTCATACAAATTCCATAACTGTTTGCTGAAAAAATGCAATTACTCTTATGTAATCTGCAAACATGGTACTAAAAAAAACAAAACAGTTATTTATTAATAAAGGCTCTTTTCTCGCAACCTTATCTTGCAACTTCAGTCTTTGGTTACTTGTTTAGCCTGCCCTACTTATTTATGTTACACAACTTTACTCAACTTCAAAGCAAACAAAAGCTAAGGTGTATTTACGTACAGGTGTAGCGGCCAGAGCTTGGCCGCTCACAATGTTTAATAAATAGTGGCTCCCGACCTACTCGCAGGTGAGTATAAATTGGGAGCACAGTGCAACCCCCCCCCCCCCCCCTTACAGACGCACCTAGACGAGTATGAAGTTACATTATGTGATACTCATCAGAGCCAACGATGCCGAGGTCCTAGCGAGGCTGAATACGAAGGCATTAGAGCTGTCCAGGCCTTGAGGAGCTCATAACCAACAACTTCTACACTTATGGGGTGAGCATAATCGGTCTGACAGTAGGCCGTAAGGCCATGTCACGATACTCCGTCAGTTGTCAAACTAACGTTAATCTCTAGTATTCAGACAAGGATAGGGGGGTAAATCGCATCTCCCCCACAGATGAAAAGAACCACAAAGTTTGAGATGCATGTAGGGCAATTTTTAATAAAGTTGTTCCAAACAGATTATATTCATAAATTGCCAAATTCAATTCACACAGCGACCTGAATGTTATGAGCAGACCTGCCCCAACACAGCAACGGGGGGCATAACATTAAACATAACTTTGTAACACACACAATGTCAACAATAGACTTCACGCTTGCTGGCAATGACAGCGAACACGGTTAGAACACAAAAAATTTTGCCTCAGCGAATTGTGCGTGTGTCGCTGCCTGAGCAGAAGAAAAACAAACATGAATCACCGTCCCACCATGTGATTTAGGTCAGCGTTGCAACACAGTCACCACTGCACGCAGAGAAAGGCGATGTTGCCAAGTCACCTCAAAACATCTAGCGGACAGCAAAAATCACCGAACCACGTAGCCTTGTCCAAGACACCTGCGCCCTACGTTTTTATTCAGGTCATAAAGCACGTCATTGCACTCTGTTCCCACAGCAAAATTTTGAATTTGCAACAAATATCTGCGACCACTACAAAAGTTTTAAAACAAATTCGAGCTGGCACATAAAAAATTTATCTAGAACACGACACACGAAACAGCGTTGTAGACACTACCAGTTGTCATCATAACACGAGTTGTCAGGCCCGCGATGATGAACCAAAGTTTCATAACTTACTGAGCAGGCCTGCGCCTCAATCTAGAGTAAATCAACATTTGCGCCACATGATAAAACGGGATTGTCAGCATGTTGGCCTCCGCACTTTGACACTACGGTTTGTTGTGAAAATAAAAGGCAGAAAATATTATGCATTACTTGACACCGGGTGTTCCCGCAGTAGTGTAGCAAGCACTTTAATTTCAGCACAGTAACTCCAACCATTAAGAAAAACATTACCTTAGTAGGAGCGACCTCAGTATTGGCAACACCCAAATTTCAAACAACTCTTAACTTGTGCATAATAGGTCACACTTACCTGCAGAACTTCTTAGTCATTGACAACTTAAACAAGATATAATATTAGGAGTTGACTTTATTAAGAAGTATGATGTTATTCTGATTTTGAAACACAACATTCTTTTTATGCAAATTCTTACAGGTACTGATACACTCGGCTTTTATCGAACATTGCATCAATGAGTCAGAAAGCTTAGAAAATGATCACAACAAATGGCCCAAGATCAACAAAAATTTAGATAACAAACAAACAGCAGCCATTACTAATATTATAGATAAATATAAAGACAGGTTTGCAAATAGCATTTTGGAGTTGACAGCGGCAAAATATTTTGAAATTAAACTTGATCTTAATACAGACAAGCCTATAGATACCAGGTCGTATCGTACAAGCCCAAAAATTTGTGATGAATAATTGACACAAATTACAGATATGGTAACGGCAGGTATGATCAAAGAAGCTGACTCACCTTATTCTGTGCCGAGCTATGTAATTTCTAAAAAGAACGGCAGATTGTAATTCTTAACAGACTTAAGAAAACTTCACCAATACTTAACCAGAGTTCAGTATCCCTTACCACGCACTGAGGATATTCTAAATGCTTTGCAAAATTCACTCTATTTACCAGTTTAGATTTATTTTCCAGATTCTACGGCATCCCCGTCAGGAAAAGGGATCGCTATAAATCAGCATTTAGCACAGATGGTGTGGGATTTTACTATTACAAACATATGCCAATAGGGCTCTCAATATTTCCACAATATTTTCAAATGTTCATTAATTCTCTGTTAGGGCCTCTTCGATGGACCGTAGCCATAACCTATATTGACAATATATTTATTTTAGAGAACTCAAGAATACTTTGCCAATATAGAGAAAGTTTTTGAAAGATTGTGCATGTTTAATGTTAAGGTGAATACAAAAAAAATGCACATTCACTGAACAATCAGTTAAAGTACTAGGACACATCATCACACCAGACGGTATCACTACTGACCTAGAGAAGGTATACGCAATTGAACAAATGATGCTGCCAGTCAACATTAAACACTACATATGTTTTTGGGCATGACTTCCTACCTTCGATGATACATATTGCACTATGCAAAAATAGCTCAACCTCTCATTGAACTTACTAAACAAAACATACCATACAAATGAGAGGAACAACATCAAAAGGCATTCATACAACTTAAGCAAGCAACCACCTATCCTGCAAAAATTTGACGAGTACAAAAATATTGTTTTAGCCTGTAACGCGAGTAACGATGCTGTTGGAGGTACGCTCATGCAAGAAAACCCACAAACAAACCAACGCAGCATAATTGCATGTGCCTCAAAAAAAGCTATGCCTTAATGAATAGCATTGGAATGTGACAGAGAGAGAACTTGGTGCTATTCTGTATTTATGTAACAGTTTTAGACAATATTTATATGGTCGTCACTTCGTAATCGAGACAGATCACGCCAGCCTCCGGTATTTACGAACAATGACAGAGCACAACATTTTTATACAGAAGATGTCCATCGCTCTTAGCGAATATGATTTTGAACCCCACATTATCAAAGGAAAACTGAATACATTACCTGATGCATTAAGCCGCATTATCACCCATACTGGTATACAAACACAAAACATTACAGTCAATAACACCACATACAAAGTCAAACACAATATGCTAAACTATACATCACTTACAAAGCTATAGCAGAATGTATATTACAGAACCCCAACAAACTTGAAGAAATAAAAAAGAACATAGTAAAATACACAACAAATAATCGGGTGGAAATGAAAAACTTCTTCCGAAATGACTTATAATCAAAAGACAAAGCTAGAGTAGCAAAGGGTACAGCAGATGAAGAAATTTTCCCCATGTACGTTATCTGTAAAATAATAACCACACTGTACCAAGTAAATATACAAGTAGTGGAAAACAACACTAAAAAGGTAGACACACACTGCATAAACCCCTTTTGAAGTGCACAATTTTAATCATAAACAGACACGGAAAACCACACTTCTTGCCAACATACCACCACGAGCAGGAATCCATTAAATTTGATGATGATTCCATTTTACATTTGTGCCCTATAACTGTCGACCCGTCACCCTTCGCAGGAGAGTAGGAACGTGACCTTCATATACGACAATTGAAACTTGCCTTATTAGACCCACAACAGGCAGACACCAAATACCACAGATTTAGTCACCGATATGCCATTACTGCGAACTGCGAAATCTACCTCAAAGTGAACACACCACAAGGTCCAAGGAAATTAACATTAGTACCACAATTTTACGTAAACGAAATTATCCAAGCTCATCACGATGCAATCTTCGGGGGGGGGGGGGGGTTCACTTCTGTTCCTTTAAAACATGTCACAAAATTAAACAAGCCGACCACTGGGACACATTGAATTCTGACGTCAAAAACTACATACGTGCTTGTCCTTCTGTATAGAGCTAGTCATTAACTTTGAATGTATTCTCTTGATGCATGTGTGAATTCAAACTGCTTCCAATGACAAAACATAGTACAAACACAATAACATAAGAGGGATTGGCCCCACAAAAAAATTAATGACAAGTAACACAAATATATAAATACTAAGTACCTAAGAGACACAAATTACAATAGTCTTGGAAGTCTATATATTTTACTTGATCATTGGCATTATTACATTTTGCTCATTATTGGTGCATTACTATAATTATTACATCACTAGTCAGCTACAGAATATTGTTTAATCTTTTTGACAAATTGTATTTAAACTTTTGGCAGGTTCCGCTGGTTTGCCGTCTAATTGTTTGAGTTTATAACAATTCTTGTGGACTATTGCTTTCACTCGAAGTGGACCTTCATATAACAAGAATAGTTTTCATGTTACATTCTCGCAAAATGAACTGATATTACAAGATTTCCTTAATACGAGATATTCAGTAAAAGGACTTCTTTTGGAACCTTTTCATACTTTTTCATTGTTTCTGCTTCATGATACAACCTTGCACTAACTAGGTCAAAGATCTCAGCTTTAATCTGGTCTGGATTACTACATATCCGTTGTAATTCTTCATTACTCATTTGTGGTAATGGCAAAGTTAATAGTTCCGAGCACTGCTCTTCTTAAAACTATGCTTTTCCCCTATCATATTGTACGTACATTTAAATATAGAGACATTATTTACGTTGGCATATTTACAATTTCTGGCAAATATATTCAAACAAACAAACAGATTTTGAGTTTCGGTCTGCAAATGTCTGTATGTCGAAGTGATGATGTTTTGAACAGCAAACAGATTTGTGTTCACAGACTTCAATTTACATTTTGCAGTTGAGTGCATGTCACTGTTTTGTGTGTTTACAGTAATCTCAAAATCACTTAAATGTGTATGCACACTGATCAACTCATCAGAGTGGGTTTGACTCTGCAATTCAAATGTATTGATTTTGGAAGGCATGCATGTTAAGATGGGTTTCAGGTTGTTTACTAGTGTATCTCGCAAACGTACACTTAGTTGTGCAATGTGTAATTTCTCCTTGGCCTGGGTTACCTCTTGGCAAAAAATATTTTCCACAATTTCAGCAAATTCTAATTTAATTTCAGTGTCTATCATTTGCATTTCAGTTGGTAACTCAATTTCCATTTGCTGCACATAACTAGTTAAGTTACTCTGAGCATGTTGTGTTTCTGTTTATGTGCAGCTTAAGTTTTGAGTTAACTTGTCCAACTGGGCATTTCGTGACCTTACACTTAATTGTACACTATGTAAATCATCTTTAACGTGCTTAATTTCCTTGCAGATAATATTTTCAACAGCTCTACTTAGTTCCGACTTAAGCTTAGGGCGTCAAAATTGCATATCTGTTTGCAAATCAATTTTCTTCTGTTGCATATCAGTTTGCAAATTAATTATTTGGTTTTGTGTTTGTTATATATCACTATACATCTGCTGCATGTCACTACATAGTTAACTGTGAAATTTTTTAATTTCACTTTTCAAGAGCTGTATTGAAGGTTGTATATTACTCTGTATTAAAGTCTGCATTAGTTGCATCATGTGGACCAATTGTTTTATGCTAGCTTGAGTGTCACCATTATCTATGAACTGATTATTGTTACAGGCACCAACTGCCTGTGAATTTTTGTCTGATGTTGCTATAAAAAATGAAGATATATCTACTTCTGTTGGTGGGGCATTCATATTTAAGTTTTCTAAACTAGACAATAGTATTTGAGTTTGCTCCATGTCCGATGGTTCTCGATGGGCACTTTGGAGGAAATAACCTCCCTCTTCCTTATCCATACCTCCTAGCTAATGATGTTACAGACAAATTATTTAACTAATTCGGCCACCACGTTACGGCCCCAAATTATGTAAGATGTGCTGTGTAAAGAAAACAGAAAGGAAAATGTTATTGTATATGTGATAAAAATAAAAAAAATTTAATGTAATATGATAAATGGCATGGTATGTAAATTGAAAGATGAAAAAGAATCTCAGTTTCCTCAACGTGTACCCAATAGTATTAACACTGAGGCAGTGTGGACATAATATATATTTAATATACTTGTATTGCGTACACATAACAGTTCTCTGCACTATCTATATATATATATATATATATATATATATATATATATGCAGTACATTTTTAAACTATTGAAATATTTTCTTTCTAGTCATTCATCACTAAATTATACATAAGAAAAAACCTCTAGGCATCAAATTTTAATACTACTCTAACATATTAAATAAATGAGAACCTTTGGATATTTTAATTACCATCAGAGAAGTAGTAACTATTATACATATTGAAGATTTGAATAATTAAATTGTTAAAATTTTTTACTCTTGTAAAATGAATTAATATCTCAGGATTCCACTGGACATTAAAGTTCAACCAATGTGGATTTCTTAAAATTTGATTACATTTCCTCTGACTTCGGGTTCTCAGAATATTAATAAAAGTTTTAAACATTACCATAAGTTAAATATGGAAGCTTTCTTGATGTAAAACCAATCCATTCTACTATAAAGATTATTTCAGTAGTCATATTTTCTAATATAAATCACTTTGATTCAAAATTTGCAATACTATCACAAGTCTCTATTAATCTCCAGTCATCACAAACTCAAATGTTCTTGAGACTTTGCAATAGTTATTTTCCTTTTTACCAAAACACTTTTATATTCCATCAATCAATAAAACATTTAGGCCTACATTGAGCATATTCAAACAGAACAAAAAACTAAAATACTTTACCCTAAGCATAACAGATATTAAAGGCTCTACTTCTAACAAGCATAAATTTAAATGTAGGCTCTCTTTTCATTATGCCTCATTATATTAGATATTAATTTTAATTAATTAAAATACCTAATTTCTCACGTTATTTTACAAATGAAAGCATATACACCTTTTAACATGGGTAGGAGTATGTAGTATTATCTCCTGACAGCGTATATTTGCTTGTCTGATGAGCTTCAGTAATGCAGTCAGAATAGCCAACATAATATTGACTTTTTGTTTGTTCATGCATTAGTTGATACAGGATTTTATAAATACCATGTTGTTTGTGTCGTGTATGACAAGGTGCCACTCACTGACCATCAAGATCTTTCTAAGTTATGTAAAACAGAGTAATATAGTAATTTCTAATTAATTTTAACCATTAATATTAGGCCCGAGTTTGGAATACCATAAATATAATTTGTGTAAACTATCTTTCAATTTTATAGGGCTCTATTAAATATTTAATTTATTTTAACGTAAAATGATTAATAATAATAATTTTGTTTCCTAATAATTTGAAAGTTTTTGAATTTGTAACGTTCTTTTTTTAATCTTCATTTTGAGTTAATGCCATTTGAAACTAAAGAATTTTGTGTTAATGTTATTTGAAGTTTATATATGATGGGCTCGAACAGAGAAGTGGAAAGGGAGTGCACACTAACTATTCATTTTATAGTGGTTATGAATGAGTTGATAAAGAAGGTAGCAAGAAAATTTGGTGAAGAAAAAAATCAGAATTATGGTATTTGCAGACAACATGCTGATATGGGGAAACAGAGAAGAGGATGTAAAATATAAAATAGCAACTAGATGCTTGGGATGAGGCAGTGAAACAGTACAGAATGAAATTTAATGTGAAAAAGAGTGAAATTATGACTACAGGCAGAATGAAAGGAGTGAGTACTGCAATAATGTTAACAGGGGAAAAGTTATAGGTGAAGAGTTTCAAGTTTCTATAGGCTATTTGCATTAAAGTGAGCATTTTCCTTGTAGCTAATATTTGTCTTTCCACCACATTTTAAAATCAACATTGCTATGTGACTGATAAATACGGTACATACGTTCATAATTCTCAAAAGGTTATGTCTGAGTCCACAATGAAACATACTTATTAGTGACTAATGGCTAGTGAAAGAGCCTTAAAAAGTGCTCACGTTACTGTGAACAGCCCATAGAAAATGTGATTGAGGAAAGTGAAAGAAATAACAAAGAGATAATGTGAGCATGCGAAGCAAACAGAAGGGTTCTTGAGGCAAGTGGGAAGTTTAACTGGGAGTGTTCAGGTGGCTTTTCATGACACATTTTCCTGTAGCTATTTAGTGATGTGGTCTGTGGGATGTGTGTGTTGTCTAATCTAGGTGTATTACATCTATATCGAGTTGCGAGACAACCTTTGTGGCGTGAACTATCGCTGTGGGTGACAATGTTCAGTGTCAGTGTGTCAAATAACACTGATTAGCAATTCAAGGACATTAGGGTATTGTAAACACCTGTTACACCTATGGTCGGTCTTCGCATACACACTGTATGATCTGCTCATATGTTCCTATATCTTCGTAACTGTGCTCCAGCTGGTTAAAATATAATCATTGGTTTATTTTTGGTGAAATATAGCTACATGATACGAACAATAACTTACACGGGCGCAAGGATAATGGTAAATATGTTTTCAGCTCGGCTGTTAGGACTTCAGCTACCTTCCTTCTCGCATTCCCTCCCTCCTTTAGGCTATCACTGGACACCTCCCCTTCTGTGCTTCCTCCCCTCATGCTGTGCAAGAAGAATCTTCTCTTTTGATGCACACTCTACCTGCTTTGTTTTTTCCTGCCTCCTGCTCGTTCGCATTCACTGCTTTCCATCTTTACACAAACAAATAATTATTTTTCTTGTCTACACTTTTGTACAAACAAAATTACTCCATATGTAAATAACTCACTTTTGACGGGTATTAAAGCAATATTGATTTTGAGTGGACAAGGTTCCGGGTTTTTATGAAGGTATCTTTGTAATATTTTTCGCTCAGGTGAATTTTATGTTAAAATAATATTTTACAAGCGGTGTATTTTATACTTAGATATGAAAAAATGTTTAAATGGCACCATTTTGCACCTTGAAATCAAAATTTCCTCCCCTTTTATTGGGGAGATCAATGCCACTACTGCCCCATGCGCACACAGTAGCTTGCCCAGTGGCGATGATACCTCAAAGGGTGCAACCATTCTTAAAATGCAGTAACTGCTGTTAATTTCCACCAAGGTAATTATTACAGTAGTTCACAACAGGCAAAGAGCTACACCACAAAGGCAAGTGGCAGAACACCAGCCTACGTCATTGTAGTTACAGCTGCACTAAATTGTGCAAAATATTCAAAATTACAGCATTCACAAACATTTTATTGTCTTGGACTGACAACCATAGCACATGCTGCAGCAGAGAAGCAGCTGTAATAATGGATGATTTAAAGCGAGTTGATATTTTGACAAGAAACAAAAGACATGAGTAGTAAAATCCTTTTTTCTCCACTTTTAAAAAACTAAGTGCAAAAGTTATTCTTAATGTAAAAAAATGTTATAACAAAAAAGAGGGAAACATATTTTGTGAAATTTTGATGAAACAAAAAAAAATTATTCAGAGTACACAAAATTTACAATAACAACACATTTCTGTCAAATTGATTGTAAAAATTTTTTAAAGAAATATTATTTATCATTTACGAATTTCAAGCATGGTCTTCTGTTTGGTATGTTATGTACTGTACTCAACAGTGTAGAATAACGACTTCTTGTAATTATAATGAGTAAATGAGTGATTTTCTTCAAATATGCATCTTGTCTTCATTGTTAGAAAATCCTGAATGTTAGGGTGTGATCAAGGGTGCAATTCTTATTCACTTTTTTCTTATTGAGGCCAATTATGTGAGCATCAAACCAAGTATCTCAAAGTTTAGTATATTGTGATAGACAGGTGACCACTATATCATACAATGTCATCTTCCAGTTTGCTTATTGTTCTCATGATATAAATTGACTCCTAATAAGAAGTAAAGTGAGGGAGAAAAATGCCTCAGGTATGTTTTCTCATGTGTTTCAAATGTATTTTCATATTTATAACCACTATAAACTGCAACTAAATACCCAAAATTAATTTAATACAATAGAAATTTACTTGAGAATGTTAATGTCTTTACAGCAGTGTTTAAAAATAATAATTAACGGCAGTGAAATATTTTCAAATTGCTATTCAAATGCATACAACTCCACCAAAAAATTAATGTGTTGTTCAAAGATAACATATAGTACTTGTACATGTGTTCGTCAGTATACTGTGAAAGTGTGGAAGTCACATCTGCAGTTACACAAATGTTGGCTTTAGCAGTTGAAATGTCTTACGAGTATATTTGTTACTCATGCGAAGGCAGACCTAGCACACACTCCTGCCCTTAAGTATGCACCTCAACCTTAGAAGTGGGAGATGTTACTAAGTAATTTATTTTATGGCAGGTATGTATTTTTAACTTTTTAAATTTCTGGTTGTAGTTAAACAAACAGAATTTTTATAATGTTGTTACAGATTATGAACACCAGCTATACTTAATTTTGGCTGAAGTGTATTGTCAGTTCATCGAATATAAAGTGGCTTGTAAAAACACATATTTACTTTGAAAAGGAAATAGCTGTTTCATATCATGGCTGGTCTCTACATACCAAATACTAGAATTGCCATAGATATCTGGGAGGAATTATCTGAAAGAGTAAGTATTATTTCATTTCTTATAGAAGTATAGCAAAATTGAAGTGCAGCAATAAAGTATGTAAGAATTCACTTAAATAGTGAAATTAATTCTGATTTCTAGGTACTGAAATAATATATATATTTTTTTTAGAAGTGGAAGGTTGTACTTAAGAGTTGAGCCACATAACATATTATGTTGAATACTAATAATTTCACACCAAAGAAGCATACAAACAATAGCACTATATTGATTACTCAGAGTACAGATAGTGCTATAAAAATTATACGTATTTAAGCTGCAATCACCCTGAAGTAGCTCTAGGCAAATGCATTGAAAGAAGAAAAATGTTTAGTAAAATGTGTGTGTTATATAGACATCACAATTTTATAGCAAGAAGAAAAATTCTTTACGATGAAGGGAAAGTGTAATGCCACTGTCAAAAGAAAAGTAATATAGTATATTTATGTGTATAATATCAGTGAAGCTAGAGTTGTGAACTTTGCAACCATGTTGATAAAACTGCAAATAAATAATTTTAGTAATTCTTTAAAGAAATCTTTGTAGATCAAGTTTAGAAAAACTTACGATTATTTCATTTTGAAGCTTAAGATTCATTTGCTGCTTCAGACAAATTGAGGGAGGGTCAAATTCCATGTTATACTAAAATTCTGGATTGTACATCTGTTAATGCTTGAAAAAGATCACACATCTCTGTGTTAACAAAAGTTGGGAAGGGTTGCTGTTACTGTCACTTTGTCAGTATTAGTAGTTACCTTCCTAAGGTTTCATTGCTGTAAATGTGTCCAGAATTAAAGTACCACACACTGATGGGTCCTGACATTAAAAAATAATAATTAACTTGAAGCATGCCAACATGCTGTGCAGCACGCTTGCACACTCTACGGGTGACTTTTCCCCATCAACGAGCGGACAAGAGCTCGGGGCAAGTCATGAACAGTGGCAGAAGTAATTTCACATGCCGATCAAAGGGACTTTACGCGTTGGACAGCTTCGGATGTAAAGATGATTAACGCAATTAATTATGAAATATATGGCTCGTCCAGACCCCGGTATGTAATCGCCACCCTTTTGAATAAATAAAATATTTTTTGACTGACAACTACCCCAAAATTATCTGTGGAAGAAGTTCCAGCGACAACACGAGATTGCAGCACCTCTGCTGCCCTATGACATCACATCCCGCTAGCCTTAGGACAAGGTGTTTAAATTTGTCGTCGCATCCATGCAGGGAAAGCTGGCATCTTGTATCTTCGCCGCCCTTATAGTGAGGAAGATTGATCTCCCAGGAAGGGAAACACTCACGGTTCGACTCACTCTGAGGTTTGACTCCCCTCTCCTCCAATGGTATTCTCCCACTAAGCGGCTCCGCCCAGAACTTACCACGACCGACCGGGCCATAATAATAACTAATACACTGCTGTAGGACTACTCAAAGAACTAGGGAGGGGGTCAGCGCTTTAACCACTATCACCAAGAGAGGAGAGTGCATTAAACTATTAAAAAAAACCTTTTTAAAACCAACCTTTTACTTATAAATTCACTAAAAAGAGAAAAATCATTATAGTAGTTATAGAATTTGTAAGACATGGTCGAATAGCCTTAATAAACTTGACTACAAATTATTATGTTTATATCACTTTATATTTAGTATATAAAAGCTTGCACAATAGAGAATGTATACCACATTTACATAAGCATAGTAAGCACATATCGTGAGTAAGAATGTAAACATTTCATAATTTAGAATGTATACCTCATTTACATAATTGTAGTAAGCATATATTGTGCGTAAGGCTGTTAACTATTTGCAATATAGAATGTGTAACTCATTTGCGCAAGCGTAGTAAGAACATATCTTGCATAAATCTTGTAAACTATTTGTGCCAAGCTTTTATATACTAAATATATGTTGATATGAACAAAATTATATGTAGTAAAGTTTATTACGGCTTTTCAACCACATCTTACAAGTTCTACAAATTCTGTAACTACTGTAATTATTAGGGGTGGAACGATATAATATTTTCGATATTCGATACTCAATATAGTTTTCAGCTTGATACGCTGGATATTTTCGATACCCGATACTCTTGAGTAAAACAATTTCAATAATACAATCAAATTTTTGTAAAATATATTTTTATTGTTCTCAACCAAATTTATGATAAAGTTTAAAATCAAAGAAAAATCACGCAAGATAATATTACAGATGATGGAAAATAATTTGAAATTTATATAACTTATCATCTATGTGTCAAGTGTTAAAAAATTACAAATATTGATAAGATACTAAAGAAACACATCAACCATGTCAATTTTCAAACTAAGAAAGCTTAAAAATTTTATTTAGAAAAATAAACATAAAACTTTTTTCTGGATTAAGTCAGATAGAAGAAATGTGAGAATTGTTTATCACCGGATAAAAAACAACACTAGCAATTCTTCCACTACCGGAAGTAAGATAAATTTATTATTCTTTTTGTTGTTTCGCTTTGGTTGTTTTCAAAGATTGTGCACACACAAAACATGTAAAATAAGTATGAAGTGCCAATTATAAACACAAATCATACGTAAAAAACCGACATACATTATGTACTTGCATTCAGAATACCGAACCTAACAAAATTTTGACAGGTTTAGAAATGTAACACTGCCATAATATACTTGCACCACATCTGCTCTGTCTATGAATAAAACAAGGAATATAAACAAATGCTATGATCAATGTAGGTAACCATTTTTACCTACTTTATTTCTATTATGGCAAATTCATACTGCTGGGGCTCCATTAATTTTATTGCCAATGGATTGGATGGGGTTGGGAGATACTTTAGTTCAACGTCTTTCATGAGACTGCATTGTTTAGCACCTCTTCTTATGAGACTGCATCATCTTTAATTACATATTGTTTTAATGGACAATTAAATAATTAGCTCGTATAAAAGAAAGAAACAAATTATTATATAACCTGTCAAGTTTTAACCTCACCGAAAGAAAACGTGATAAATATGTAGTTCGTACAAATTTGAATAATGAACACATTCGGGGCAAAATATTTTTGGCGACGTTCATTTTTCATACAGTTAACGTGTTATTTTTACACTGTAAAACAGAGTTGAAATGGTAATTTTTTTTTACGCCACGTACATTTAGAACATTCTAATAACCGTTTCAAAATACGTTATTTACAATACACGCTGACTTACTGTTCATAATTCCTATTTGCAGCACCCGAATACATGTTGTTCTGTTGCAATTTTTACTACACGTTTCTCTGCCATCGATACAAAATGATTAGCTGAATCATTAAATAAATACGACACTTCAGGGGCTTTCCGAGACTAATAAACTGCAGAACAAATAAAACCGATGCCCCTTCTTGTGACAGTAGGAAAAAAATGGCAGACCAAGCCAAATACACTTGTCGATAAAAAGTATTGAATAAAAGTATATATATGCACATCGTAATACTTAATACTTTCAATACGGCCCATTATTGAGTGGTATAGAGGTATCAAAGTATCGACTGTTCCATCTCTAATAATTATTTTTCTCTTTTTAGTGCATCTATAAATAAACTTTTTTTTTAAAAGGCTTTTTTGTAGTTACTTTATTTTTCAAGTTTTAGTCTTAACAAATTTTTTTGTTATTATTATATATATAAACTATTTATTCATTCATTTATACATTGGTGAGACAAAAAATACTAAAAATGTGCAGTTAAACACTAATGGCTCCTTCCAAAGTTTGGGCTGCAATATTACGAGCAGTGATGCAGAAAAATGGGTGGGTCTAAAAAGACTAAAAAAGTGAATTTAAAACTTGTGGCCCCTTCCACACTTGTAACCTGATGAAAAGTAATGCGCTGCAGGCAGACTACCCGCCAGTTCAGTGCATAGATATATAATTTAGGTCGGGCAGACACTGCACATACAAACAGGTGAAGTTAAATAAAAACTTGTAATAATACATAAAAAAATATTTAGTAAAATGTTGGGTCTGTTTCCATTCCTTTTATTTTCATTGCAATCACTCATATTGGCAGTGTTTCAAAATATTTTTAAAAAATATTTTTTTTTTTACTTAATTTCAAATCTGTATTATTTGAACCGTAAAAAAATACGTACTTATGGTTGGAAGTTATGTATCCATGTTGTTAATTCAATAATCATAACACTCTTGGATTGGATGTCTTTACCATATATGTGTCTAGTGAAATTGCAATGTCTGCACCTGACATTGTACCCAACACCTACAGCTGGATAAATATCTACTGGTGTGCAGTTATCAACATCTGTAAAGGCTGTTCACTGTTAAGTGAGAACTTTTGAAATCAACCTTTGAAACAGTGGTGGTGCACGAGGACGTGCTCTCAGGCTCTAGCATTCACCACATTTTCATACATTTTGCCGAACATGTTATTTAATCAAAAGTTTCAAATATGAAGTATTGTTGACTCAAAATTGATGTTATTTTCCTTTAACAATATAATATTATTTGGTTAGAGCTTAGTTTTGTATTCACGTACCTCCTCCGTGTTCGTTTAGCTTCTGCATGTAGACAGGACACTGCATGCTCTGTCACGCGGCCGAAAATGTTCAAACTTTAACTCGTCACCACTCAAATAATTTAATAATTTTATGGGTGAATCATCAACATTTTCTTATCATGATGCAATCAAATTTTTTCTTTTATTGAATATTTTTTAATGTAAAAATGGTAAAACAATGGTCTGTTTTGATTATTTTTCTTGGTGTGTAAGGTAAAACAAATTAACACGCAAGAGATCTTTATTTGTTGGAAAAGATAGATAGATTATATGTGTATAAAATTAACGATAAACACCAAAGTTTATTTACATGTCACTCTTAAACCATTATCTCTCATGATTTCCTTGTTATGGTGTGTAGAACTTCAAAAATATTTTAAACGTATACGAGAGTGGCAGTTACTAATTTTCCGCTTTCTGTTATCTTCATTACGCTTCTCTAATACTGTATCTGCAAAGGGTTAAAATAATATTCCTAGTTATTAGTAAACATATTTCCTCTGCAGCAAATATTATTATTAAAAGCAAGAATCACAAGGAAGACAGAATACCAAAGTATATTTTGTTATGGCAATAAACAAATTAATTTTGTTTCCAAATTACACTTGCTTCACCAAATCATATTCAATATTCACAAATTTTGGGTATATCATATTTTCTAATGTTTGTTTTAGTTTTACAAACAGTCATACTATGCAGCCACTTATTCTTCGTTAATTCTAGCACAGAAAATATATTTAATGGAGATGTTTTCTAGATTTAAAAATTTTTTAATCCATTTCTGATTATAACAACAATGTTATACTTTTCCATTTGATGAGCAATGAAATAAATGTGTGTACTATGTTTTTGCATCTGTCCATGACTTTGATCCATTCATACCCAGTATCCACAATTGATAATAAGAAACAGGAAAGTTATTTTTGGCCTGAATTGTACATTAACAATGCTCAGTACACAAGGATTGTCTGTGTGTGTAGATAATTTGTTAAACAGTGCGGTGTGTACTAATCTAGGTTGTAATGTTTCATATTGCTATAGCCGAACACGAAGCCGTTCATTGGTTGTGATAACTAAATTAGTGCCTTGTAGACTACAGCATTTATTAGATATTTTTTGTTTGTAACACCTGAAACCGTGAATTTATGTAGATGAAAATTGAGTACTGCATGTCAGCAAAGGGGCTCACATAGAAGTCCTCTGATTTTTCCCTAAAAACTTGGAAGTGCTGTGCTACTCATGTGCATCAACAAATTGCCCACATTTTTATTCTTTCACTCCTGAGAGCTTAACAAAATTAGGGCGTTTAATTGTGGACAACCTATGCATCATCCCTGTTGGTAACCTAATTGCGCACCCCAGCCTAGTTCCTGGTCATATCATACCCTGATGCACCACTAAAACCAAATGAAGATCATGGTGAGCAAAGTAATCAAGCAGGTGTCAACATCAAATAATCCAGGCCACACCACATACCAAGATAATACTAGTTCCATGTCACTTGGCTGTTAAGAACTGATCGTAATTCTATATTAATTGATGCTGAAAAGCAGGAAGCACATAAAAAATGTTAACACTGTAGTAGGTGTTTTGTTGAGAATTTTGTCAGGAGCAGATGAACTATAAGTTTGTATATCTTCTAATGTAGGATATTAGTTTACAAGCTTTTACTTGTATCTTTCAGTGTCAGTTTGATATTCACAGAATTTTTGTAAGAAATACATACCAGCCTTGTATTGTTTGGATTATAATATTCTAAAAGAGGAAATTTGTACAGGTGAATTTTTTTGTGGATCCCGTTATCATCATTTAAATTTTTTTATGCCTAGGCATATCACATTTTTATCCCAAAAATTTTAATGGGACTCAATTCTGAGAGCACCAAACATAATTTTAGTATGTAGAAAATTGTAACAAGCTAAAAAATTAATTAATTAATTAATTATCATATTCAATTTTTTTTAATGTTGAGTTTTATGAAATTATTTTGTCTTATAAATACAAAAAAATTTCAGAATCTTTTAGAATATATTAAGTGTTGTAACTTTACCAAGAAAACGATAGCATATAGTTGTTTGAAAATGTGTACTGTATAACTTATGTAAAACAAGAAAAAATCTAAATGATCCAGAATATGCTCTTAACACAGTTATTGTTATATTTATGTTTATAGAAAATCCATTTTCTTACTAATTTCGTCGCAACCCAGATAGTTGGTTTGACATCAAAGTGGAAAAGCAGTATTTACACATCTCGTATTACTGCCAGATACTTAGAAAGAATTATTAAGGTAAGTTAATGTCAGTGAAAATTAAATTTTGATTAAACATATTGTGATTGTTTGGAAAATAGTTTTATAACTTTAACTTTGTTTTACTGTAAATGTAAAAATATAGTGTATTATAGAAAACAAATTTTTATTAAAGGCTGTTCACAAGATATGTGGCACAGCTGCCCCATTCCACCCAGTGTTGTGTGTCCATTCTATTCTGCAGCTTTATTTCTACGACAGGCTTTTAACGTTTCTCATAGTTTATCAGTGGCTTGCGTGTGTAAAGTTTTCGCAGAAATTAATGGCGCTAAGTAAACCTTGTCCTATCACTAGTAGTTGCATAAAGGGAGTGGTTCTACAAACATTGTTGATCTCTAATCGTTATTGTGCAACAATTTTTTAACTAAATTATTAAACCTAGAATTTCGCAAAAGAACAAATTTTAAATAATTCCAGGTGGTCAACGTCCAGGAAGATATAATGCACCGACAATTAATTATGTATCGATTGTCATAGTTGATGAACAATTTGAACGTGATATCAAAATTATGTGCAGAAACAATACAGTTGAAATCATACAAGACACACATAGGATCATACAACACTTTACAATATCCACTTATATTCTGGGAAGGAGAGGATGGATATAATTTCAAGAGGCGAACCAACGTTCGCCGGGATCAGCTATATTCACACATTTGTTATTGAGATCAACATCCAGAAATATATGATGCACCAACAATTAATGAAGTATCGATTGTCATAGTTGGTAAACAATTTGAACAACATGATCTAAAAATAATGTAGGGAAAACATACAGTTCAAACCATGCAAGACAAACATTGATCATATGACGCTTTACAATATCCAATTATATTCTGGGAAGGAGAGGATGGATAATAGTTATTGTGCTTTGCATTTGGTAGATTATGTTCTGATAGGTGGTGCTGGAGTTTAACTTCTATATTTATGGGATGATTTTGTTCGCTCACACTAAACCACATCTTCACTGACAAACCACTGGACCAATTAAGAACATATTCACACCATATGTTATTGAGGTGGCAAGTAAGGTTTTTAGTTTTGTTTCATTCCTATAGGTGCCACTGGAGTCTAACTTGTATATTTCTGAGCCGATTTTGCTCATACGCATTGAGAAGGCAAACTAGAATATGAACACGTGCTGCACAAACTGAAGAGGCACGAACACAAAATCAAGAAGCATACAGCACAATCATTAGATAAACACCTACACACAAAACAGATTCTAATAGACAATTATTCACACAAACAACAACAGTTTAAACCATGCAAGAGACACGTCTATCATACGACGCTTTACAATATACACTTATATTCTGGGAAGGAGAGGAATTAATATAATTTCAATTATAAACAAAAAAGTCCAACAACAGGTGCTGAAACTGAAAAAAAACTGAACTTCTATACATATTGAATAATTACACAAGAGTTTTGTCATTGTGCAACAAATATGTATGAAAAATCATTTAATAAGCAGCGTTGAATGTTTAATTACAGATTTATTATGTCAGTTCTATGTAATTATAAAATTTAAAATATAATACTTTAATATGTAAAAACAATAATCTTTACGAAATATAATACACATGACATTTGCACCTAATTTACTATGACACACAATGCACATGGCATTTACACTTCATGTTTTAAATTTGGCATTTACAATATAAATACAACAGATGGCGTAATATACATATTCATTATGGATTTTAAAAAAAGGCAGATCAATGTTCACCGGGATCAGCTACTATAAATATAAGTATTTCATAAGTATTCAAGCAATTATGCAACTATTAATTTTGGGCATGGCATGATGTCTTTTTTTTATTTATTTTTGATGTAAATT
Organism: Dryococelus australis; assembly: GCA_029891345.1. Classification (NCBI taxonomy): domain Eukaryota; kingdom Metazoa; phylum Arthropoda; class Insecta; order Phasmatodea; family Phasmatidae; genus Dryococelus; species Dryococelus australis. The sequence goes on from CM056994.1 coordinate 200,068,516, forward strand.
TTATTATGTTATTTACCTTCAGGTACCTGGTAATAACAGAAGATAACCTTAAGGGTATTTCACGAGTATATTATATAACAAACAAAACAATATATAAATAAGTCGTTAAGAAAGGCTACACAAAGTCCTATTGGTTGTTGAAGTTACATATTTTAGAAATTGAAAAGGCTAGAGGGCACTCGCTCAAAACGAAGATTTAAATTACATTGTATATATTATGGTTAAAATTATATTCACTTATAACCAAATTTAAAAATAGTTTTTCTTGTTCAGTCCAGGAGTATGTAGTTATGATTCCAGACATTTATGTAGATTCATGGCCACAGTTCTGAGCACTACCTTGTAGTTACATCTGTAAAAAAAAATTTTTTCCTTGATTCCAGATGAGCAAATATGGACAGATGCAGGATAGAAGAGGATTCTTTCTTAAGGTGCAATGTCACACCATGACTAGAAGAGCAGAAAATATCCCAGGAGGGATGTTGCCACACATAGTATCTCATTGCTTAGTTACAAGCCACAAAGATGCCACAAAATGTAGAACACTTGCAACACTTGGACAGTAATGTTTACAAAAAACACCAAAATTAAGAGGCTGCTCGCAACTGACTATGAAAGCAATAAAGAAATAAAGTCCGTAAACAAACTTACCCTAAATGACATTAAAAGAGACTAACTACATGGATGGATGCTCGTAGATACTAGAGGATAAATTTTCAGATGCCGACTACATGCTGTACGTGCAAAGTTGAAGAGGAAGGCAATAACCGTGATTGCCAGCATGTATATCAAATCTAGTGTGCTCAGAACTTCGGTCTGTAATGACTAATTGATTATACGACAAATAGAAAGACCCTAAATACATATTATAGACACTTTTCGTTGTTACTTTAACTTAAAATTTGCAAAATTAATAATTATAGAAATACTTAACACATGTTGAATTAATCCAAATTGAACATGCGCAAATACATATGTCCAAGAAAGAGGTGAATAAAACTATATTTTAATTTGAACACATAAATTAACTTCTTCAAACAGGCAATACGTGTAGTGAATACTTCAAACAGGCAATACGTGTAGTGAATAAAACAGTTTCTTAAATTATACGGTAATGTTTATCTTTTATGTATAACAAACTACATATACAATTAAAAATAATTGGAGCATGATTTATTGAAAAGAAGTAATTTGGGGGAAAAAAAACAAGACAGGATTAAATGAATAACAACTTCAATAAAAAAATTTAAGCTTGTCAATACAACTGGCACAGCTGGGGAACTTTATGCACACCAGTATGCATGCACTGTTGAATTGAATATGACTTCATTGTTGTATGGGTCGCATAATCTGCCAACACTGATTTGGCATTCAGCTCTTTTGAACTATTTTTTTGTGGTGTCACGTTATATGCATCCTTGTATTTCTACTTCTTGATGGTCATTATTCCATTTTCTTGCTTCTCCGATACACCTTCACAATACTAGATCAGGTTCACCCAACCAGTGTTGCTTCTCGATTAATGATACGTCCAGTCTTGAATGCCTACAATCATGCCTGTTTAAAAAGCTGTTATCTCCTTACCATTATTAATTTCCACTTGCAATGTTTGGCAAACACATTACCATACATGTTAACGCTCACCACTTAGCCTATTATTGAAGTATTTGTGTTATGTCAGCTGAGCAAGTTGTTCTTCATTGTTTGGAGGGGTGTTCACAATTCAGTGAGCACTTTGGATGGGTATTTTGGGTGCAGTGTATAGATTTTGGGTGTGGTATGTCTGCAGCGTATGAAATGTGTTATGGGGATGGCATGTGTTGTCACATCTTACTTACATAACCTTCAAGGCAGTGTGGCAGAATAATACAAAAAGTATGGTGGATGGTTATTATTCTAAAAGGAGTGACATAATATGATGTCTGAAATCATGTGCATATGTGTTATGCATGCTGTTTCTCTTTCTTAATAGTTACTTGTCTCTGCCAACTCTTGCAGCTGTTATGTCACAGGGGTGAACTGCCACTTGGCAAGGCATGAGTGTGCAACAGCAATGGGTGATTGTACGTCATCAAGATATTACATGCATACATCATCTCACAGTGTTTGAATTGCAAGAAAACAGCTTTAAAATAAAACTGGTACTGTTGTAACAAAAAATGGTCTAAGATTAAACTGTGTTTTCATAACAATTGTGTAGGATATATTGTTACGGGATTACTGTGCAGTTTTCAACACTAAAAATGTTTGGTTTATTATAAATGTTAAAGCCTTCTTCAGGATTGTGATATTTGTATATCTTATAGTATATCTTATTGCCACAATAGGGCCAGAGTAGTGCAGTGGCTAGAGCACTCGCCTTCCACCTGGATTTTTTCACATGAGAATTGTACTGGACAATGCTGCTGGTCAGCAGGTTTTCTTGGGATCTCCCATTTCCCCGCCGTTGTTTTCCATCACTGTTCCATACTCGCCTCGTTTCACCCCCACTCGCTCTCAACATCCTGATGAAGATTTACCTAAACTTCACTTCATTATTGTCACAGTTATTAATGTTTTCATCCACTTCAAGCTAGACTTATTCCAGTGCAGTTGACAGTTTATTTCTGATTTTGTAGGTGAAACCAAGATATCTGAAGGTACTGGAGATGAACAAGAGGTACACAATTGTCCACAAAGAATCACAGGAAATCTTCACTGTGACGGTAATGAGTGCTTACCACTGCCCCGGCTCAGTCATGTTCTTCTTTGAAGGTAAGTTACATGTGATAGTTCATTCTAATAGCTGACAAACTGCTACATTCTCATTTTGCCACATAGAGGTGATTGAGTGAAGAGATTTGGGCAGATCTTAACAGCGAGGTCTTTCGAGTCAATGAGGGTCATTGAAGTAAATATGGAGCGGCGCCAGAATGAAGGGACAGGGGAAATGGGAGATCCCCGAGAAAACCAGCCAACCAACAGCGTCATCCAGCATGATTCCCACTTGCGAAAATCTGGTGACTTGGCCGGGGATTGAACCTGGTTCTCCTTAGTGAGAGGCGAGCGTACTAATCTCTTAGCCACCATGACCCCGCCACATAGAGGTGTTCAGACCTGTTGTACAGTGGAAAGATGGGGATCAGCGCATGTTCAAATTCAGGTAGCTTCTGTCTGAAGCAAGGTCATTAGGTTATCGTAAATGAAAACAGGCTGGTGTTTTTTCAGAAGATGTATAATAATTTATAGTTATCACAAAGACTTATTAAAGCCAGGTTTATTTTTTTCTTTGTGCCCACATTGTATACTTCAGCCATGTCTAAATATTAACTTAGACATAGAAAAATTACTAAAAGTTGTTTTTCATTCAGGTAACACTACCAAATTCTTAAAAACATAAGTACAGTTATATTACACAATTTATAATTGAAAGCGTATAAAACCAAGATGAAACCAATTTCACTGGCCACCAATTTAAATATTTATACTGTAACATGTGCTTTCAGCACTGTGTGTTGATGCCTATGCTTTCACTCAGGAGGAAGGAGGTAGAATGTCAAAGATAAATTGAATCCCCTAAAAGAGTTGGCTACATGTGGCATGAGAGTTAACTTTGTCAGCTAAATGCCTCGCTCCACCATCCGAAAAAGTGACAACCAACCAGTACTGTCCCTTTCTTGATCACTTGTGTACCCAGAAAGCACAAGGGCCAAGCACCATCTTTTGTCTATCCTTTTACATGAAAAACTTAAAAAATAAATAAAATAAAATTAGTAGATGTTGACTTAATTGGCTGAAAATTACATAAAATTTGTATTCCCACTTAAAGATTGTTTTTACAAAACAATTTACTTAAATAGGATTCTACTCCCTTTGGGATTTTTTGTGAAAAATAACTGTAGTTATATTTATTCAATATTATTTTAAAAAATAAATGCAATATAAGCTAATGACTCTGGCCTCTCACCAATGAAATATCGCAACTTCCAAACACTTTCAGACACTGTAAATAAGTAAATTTCAAATATTTTACCTAGAAGAGTTAACAAACAATATACAAGATTTTCGCAGATATGGATTGTGTATCTCCATAAAACCCTAATAGGGGGTGGGGAAAGAAAAACAACTACTACATCACCAATATTACATTGAGTATTATTGACAGTATTTCTTTGGGTGCATCTGCTATTCAAAAGGTCTTAATTATTCAATATTCAAAACCTTATTTATGCTAACAATGTTTCATTGATTTTGCTTGCTCAAAGTGAATCTCTCTCCCCCCCCCCCCCCCCTTAAATTTATGGTTTTTTTTTTTAACCAGTTGTGTGTTCATTGTTTGTTGTCGTTTTGGTTGGAGTTGATCCTATTTTTTGTTGGACACAAGTCACTTTTTAGTTTTTTTTTTTTTTTGACAGTTGTAGACAGTTTTTATAATTTTGGGTAATTTTTCTATATTTGTTCAGTTTTTATTAGAGTTAGGACATTTTTGGCTGTAACTTGTTAGTGCATTTTGTGGATCTGATTTTAACTTGTAGTTTTATTCAAAAATGTTTTTAAGAGGCTCACCCATTTTATAACCTTATTACTGGTTAAGGATGTAAGGTTAGCTCAGGGCTCTTGCAGTAGTGCATCGTGGCCGTGAGCTGGTGCTGACCTGTGTTTTCGTTCAGCCAGTCAGGCGTCGGATATAATCACATGCGCAGTGGCTGACTGGGTGAGGGCACTGCAAAGGCAGGCAGCGCCCAGTGACATGATGCCCAAATTCGCTGAAACTGCACAGCTGAAAGACAGTCATGCGTTGCCTCAAAGGTACCAGAAGGGAAAAGAATAGGTAGCTGGAGCACCACTGGGTGAGGAGGCAGGGTTGGGCGGCAGTGAAGTTATTCGCTGACACCTACCCAGCAACAGTGATGTTGCAGCATGGGTGACACAGTCGAGAGAGTCGGTAGCCATGAGTGATGGGAATCTGTAGTCATCCTCCATGAAAGTCGGTTGTGAGAGCAGACGTGTGAGGAAGTGAGAAGTTCGAGAGAAGGCCGGAGGAGCCTTGAGAGGCTGACCAACATGTAGTCATTTTAAAAGCTAAGTACCTTTCATATTTGTAGTTTTAGTTTCCATGTAGTTTGGTTCCAAAGAACTCCAGTAAGTAATTAAGTTCAGTAAGTAAGTTTGTAGTAAGTTTTGATGTGAAGTTGATAAATTCGCTTTAGTATGATGCAACTATTTTTTTTTTGGAAGTACTGTTATTGGCACATGTGTTTTTGAAGTTAAATTTTGAATGGATAGTGTGGTTGAATTTGCCACAGTTTTTTAAGTTAATTTCAGTTTTGAAGAGACATGAGTTTGAGTAATGACGACAATAGCAGAGATAGTAAGTGAAAAGCCCATGAGTGTGTTGTCGTTCAGGTTAGAAATTCCTTCTTTTTGTTTGACGTAACGTAACTTTTGTCCTTTTCCCACACATGATAAATATGTGTATCAGTATAAAACCTTTTCTTGAATGTTCATTTTAGCTGTTTTTCGGTTCAATGTCCCGACAAGGTAAAAGTTTGTAACTAACTGAAAGGTTTTTTTTTTCGGGCGGAATTGTTATTAGAACGACAATTTGTTTGTATGTGTTTTTTTTTTTCAAAGGAACTGTTAGGAAACAGAACTTCTATAAGTATTATTTTTGTACCAAATATCAAGTCAGTTTCAAAAGCAGTATTTATTTATTGTAAAAACAATCACAACTTGTCATTACAAATTATATGTTATTCTTTTTCGAAAAGTTTTATTTTTGATGTAGTAAATTGATGTTTTGAAATATTTTTCTTTTAGTTAATAGCAAATAGAATTTCCCTTTATCTCGTATTATCTATTTATTTTATTTGGATATATAGGTGATGAGACTCATTACCTATGAATTAATTAATGGATCAATTTTATTTACTATTCATTTATTTATTTTTATTTCCACATCAGTAGTCCTTGCCTTAAAAAGTTCTCAGTTTATTTTCCACCTCTCCGGTAGCCAAGTTAATGCTTTATTTCTGAGTTTTGCTCTCCAATTGTTTAATACAGTTAGTGGCATCAGGACGGCCCACATAAACTGTCCTGTGGTGGAGCTAACCCTGTTAATTTCAGACCTTCACCAATATTCTTGAGAGACTATGACGACAGAGAAGAAGACAATGACGAGGGCAGCGGTGACAACAACAATTTCTGTATTCCGACGACTTGGATTTTTGACGAGTATAGGCCAAAATTGTGTTAAGTTTTTTTTAAATTTTTTTACATTAAAATCATACAATTTCACCGTAACCATGCCACACAAATGTTTTTATATGCGCAATTGATTGATCTTGATGAGAGCTGTCTATTTAAACTAAAACGAGCGCCGTAGCGTCTCCTAGTCAAAAGTTATACTACACGGAAGTTATGAGACGCAGCAAAACAAACTCAAAATTGTGTCCTCCGCAGCACGTGATCTTTCACAGTCCTCACTCAACATATCATATTCTTTAATCCTTTGGCAACTGAGTGGTGTAATTGATTTTTTCATGTAGACAATATAATCGAAGCTGCAATGCCAAACTTCATCCCCCAATTTTATCATCATCTGTTTTTCCGAAGTGCTTCCCACTATGGTCGCAAATATAAAGACATTTTCATGTCAAAAGAAAAAATGATGAACTTTTTTGTATGGTTTGCCAAAAGACTATTAATATTAACAAAGGATTTCAAGCAGTTACCCAGAATGCAGCTATTGCAAAACACAAGCAGGAGATTGAAACAAAGTTGCCTCAAATCAACTCCATCTTTTGCCCCAGGCTAGTCCTAGTAGTGTTTCTTGTGAACAGTGCTCACTGTCAAAACTATATGTGCAGAACTTATATGGTGTATGAAATATGTTGCAAGTGATTATTCATTTTCATCGTGTACAGGTTTGCGTGGAACATGTCAAGTAATGTTTGGGGACTCTGTGCTATAATATTATAGATAGACAGGCTTGTTTTTAAACAATTTTTGCTTTTTCAGTCATTGGGTTGTATATAACCTACATTTGTTTATTGACATTTTTCTCTTGAAGTTCATGTAAATATTATTATTTTTGCACCCCTAATTCGAGCGTAATTTTGGATAACTTAACTAATTTTACTCCCAAAATATTAAATTTGATTTATTTACGTGATATTGTAAATTTATGTGAGTTTATGATATGTTACATCTTAATTTAATAATCTGAGCTCAGAAATACTATTTTGAAGTAATTGTCAAAGTTAAACAATATTTTTAATTATTCTACGTGACAATGAAATTTGGACCTTAAGTGCCCAGCCTGATTCAATCTCTAGGAGCGTCATCGGATATGACGTGGTAGACGTTTCTGCTGTCTTAAGTTTGAGAAGGTATGAATCCAGTTTCACTAGCAGCTCAACCACCATCATGAACGAGTAAGGATGCACCTTATAGAGGTCTGCAGCGAATCTACCTGAATTATCAGGTGTGCCATCGTAAAGCTAGATTACTTTACTGCGGCAGAGTGTAGTTTGCAGAACGAGATGTTAAGGCTAGTTTTGGAAGAGGCCAAATCGTCTAAACTAGATTTTTAGTGTTGACTAAGGAAGACCAACACCATCATCCTTAGCCAGCCAGCTAGGTATTGCAGCGGGCGATGTTATGAGTTCAAATGGTAACTTTCTTTTAGTTATCCACACAGAATCCTGCCACAATTTAAGATGTTTTTGAAAATCGGAGTAACTTTGCAAGTAAGTAAACCCCTCAGTTCAGCGGCTTAATTTGGGGGAGTAATCCAGTGAACCTGAATGTCTAGTAAATGGCAAAGTAGCAAAATCATGTAAATCTACTTGTTTTAGAGTGGAATGTATACAACATATATTTGTGTGGAACACTTAGTCAATGACATGGAGACAAAAATTATGCACGAGGATGGTCTTTGTCCTGTTTCCTACCCGTAACCTGTCAAAGCCATTTCGGTGGCGCCAGGCCATCCCACCCCATCTCCCGTCCTATGTACTCCCATCCCCTGCCCTTTCCCATGTTATTTTTGTTACATTCCTCAAGCTTAGATGATTATCTGGGAAAGGTCCCCATCCCCTTGCTCCGAGTGTGACAGGCGACACAACAGTTAAATGTTTGGAACAACGTGTCTGGTAAGCTGGCGGTCGGGCCGCTGTTTCACTGCGAGGAATACAGATTGTAGCAGGCGCCAGGGGGCCCGAACACCAGAAATTAGAATTATCATGAGTTAACCTTGCATACACTACTTGTTAAGTGTTTGTAGGAAAGATTAAAGTAAAGTAGTTTTGTGAAGACATAATCATTCATTAGTATTGTTCAAGCATTGTTTTATACTATCTTAGAGTGGTAATAAATGAGTATTGTAGAATTCCCTCTTTAATTCAGTAGCCCTAATGTTCAGTATTCCCATGTGCGTACCTGCATAGTCTGAGAGTAAGAGAGAAACTAGGAGAGAGGGTAGAGATAGAAGGAGTAGTAGTGAAAGTACTAGGCAGAGTTAGACAGGACGTAACACTGGTGGAGGCGCGATCTTTCCCTACCTCTTGTTGCCAAGTAGTATACTCCACCATGCACATAAATTCATTAATTAAATTTGACGTTCGTAGCAAAAAATACGTGGCAGCATCTCACGCTAACCACAATATGCGTAGAGATAGCTTAAACCCCTTTTACAGTATAAATAATACAGTTAATTATTCAGTTCATGTATTTGATTCAACGGTCAATAGAATAAATTGCATAGAAATGTGTATCATGCAACATAGGCGTACAATCACGCAAACCAGTTATCTTCCCGCCAAGGTCACACGTGGCAGGCATCAATTGAGTGTGTAGCAATCCTTGCGACTGCGCAGCTACGTTTTGCTTTCCCCCATCCCCACTTAGTGCTTCTGCTTTTTATATGTGAAATTAATGCTTGTACCAAACGCTTGTAAATTGCATATTGGAACGCCTGTACCTTTTTTGCCAGCTAAGTGAAACATTTAATTTGTTTTGGAGTGGTTTCACAGTGTTTCACCCAAATTTCTTTTGTTGTAGTTTGTTTTATTCATAACTTTACACAGTATGCGCAGTTCACAGTTACACCACACTCACTAATTACACAACACGAGCCAAACTTGCAGTGATGATAATGTGTTCCGGAGAAACACTCTGAGCGAGATTCCACCCCACAACACACACCCCATCAAGTGGCAGAAAACCACCACCCCAGTCTGTAAAAGACAGAAACCCCTCCTGCCCACGCAAAATTAAATTATAAAGAAACATGGCTCATAACTGTGGTTCAAAACTTAATTTCATTTAGTAAAGAGTTGGTAACTGTCCCTTACCCCCCCCCCCCCCCCCCCTGCACAATTTGATTTTAGCTATCATAATAATTTCTTTAGTTTATTCTTCATCTCATTTCCAGTTGTCATGGTGCATGTATCCCTCGAAGGATCAAAGTAATTAAAGGTTACTACAGCTTAGCACAGGACTGATATAGGGTAAAGAAGTAAATTGTAGTATTTCAGTATAGCCATTTTAGAGATGTGTCTAAATGGGGCTCCATTAAATAAAACACATTCTTTGTGAGCATGATGGGTAACAAATTTCTGCCACTGTGTAAAACAGGCGTACATTTGGTTATGGTACTGAATAGGCTGCATGCTAAGAGGCAGAATATAGTTTTGTACTCTAACATATGCAAATTTAATTTTCCTTACAGAACAGCTCAATTTTAAAGTAGGTCCTACGCCATATGGGAAGTGCACGTGAGGCCGGGTGAGGCGTCAGATAACATAGCAAAGTCAGTGTTGCGCAGGCATTTGCCTGCTGCCATAGTCAACCCGACCCATTATCACAGAATTCACTCATTTCGTTATTCACATACGGACGCATCGGGTCAAACCTGAAAATTATTGTTTTTCTCGCCTGAGCAGGAAACAAAAATCCAAATGGCGCCTAAACCCACTGCTGGGATGGAGAGTACCAGCCACAAAAATATCCCTCCCGGCCTAGATAGAGCCACAGAAAATGCCCACATAGGCCCCTTATTTAGATAGTGATTGAAGTGCAAAATGTGTTAGGAGATTGATATGATTAATAAGTACGACATAGTATGTAGCCACACTATAGTATAAGCATTTCTTAATATGTGCACGTAAATGAAACTTAAGTTAAAGTAAACATTTAATTTAGACTAAGGGCCTTTATTAGTTATTATACCGCACTAATAGGTCAGCACTATTAAGTAATAATCTTTTACATATATTAGGAACAAATCATGGGCACCATAATACGTTGTGGAAGTTCATGTAGTAATCATATAGAGATATGTATTCACAGCGACGTATGCTTTAATTTTAAAATCCCTATATAAAAAGGAGATTGAAGTGTGTCAGTGCCGTACCATGTTAGGTTAAGGATAATTCATCATGTACGCTAGTGATGTTAGGGTACTGTAAAGATGACAGTAAGGGTTATTGTTTCAAATTTTATGTATATTAAAACCAGCAACCAGGGCGAAATACATATTGCAAGACAGAAAATTCACGCTGCAGGCAGAAATGAGCATAACAGTTTGAAGGACACTCTAAACACATAACAGCCAAAATGTACGCCGGAGCAAAAACACGGAAATTTTAATAAGGACACATTCGTCGTGCCAAACATACAAACAGACCCCGGAAAACAACATTCAACACAACGTGATACGCTTCCGCATTGCCAGCAAAGGCAGCATCTACAGCGAGGGCATGTACTCCGTGACAAAACGAACACCACACCCATCCACCGACACTAGTGCTCAGCAATTCTCCCCCCCCCCCTCCCCCCTCCACACTGCCCGACACCATTGCCTCACCACCACCTCGGCATGACCCACATTGTGGTGTTGCCGTATCATCACACCACATGTTTCACAAACACGAAGCCTGCGGCGTAGCACACTTACACAAGGTGATCAAACACCGCATTTTCACGTCCCGCTTTCTTATTTTCATAACACGTCCTTGCACACCATCAGATTGCAGTCAACATTAATTACAACACACACACTACAACTATCACAACGACACAATTAAAATGAAAGAATTGAGATTATAATATAGTTGAATGAAAACACGTATTCAAATTAATTTGTAAATTAAAAATACTTAGGACATACCAAAGGTTAGGAAAGGCACATAACCTCAAGTATAGTGTGTATGTATGAATGCTGATTTAAGTTGAATTAGAGCATAAATTATCCGATAGCAGGAACTTATATATAAAATACACAACACAACCGTGGCCCTTCAGGGTAAAAAGGAAAAGTTTATTTACTTTAATTAGGTTCGTGGCTAATCAGTTTTTCTGTATGTTATAATATAATTAAACTATGTGGGACAGGCGAGCCGTTGGACCTCACACAGGCAGCCGTCCAACAGTGGCAGCCATACCAGTCGAAGGGTCGCCAACTTCATGTCCCAGCGGCGCGCCAAAATCAGAGAGTTGCTGTTCTAATGACCAGACACAGTTGGCAACATGAACACATGCACCAGCGCGAGTTACGCCTTGCACATGTGACAGCTGTCGTCATGGGAACCAGAGCAGTCAGTTCTGCCCACAGCATGTAGTCATGACAACCGCACGCATGGACCGCCCACACAGTAAAGAGGGGAAGAGGAGCTCACGCCCAGCTGCTGCCGGGCTGCACTAGGTCACGGCAACAATATGTTTTCCTGCCAGCTGGTTCCACAAACGCCGGCCATGAGTCGCATTATGCCGGAACTTCTTGGCGGCCAGCAAATTTTGAATTTAATCATGATGTCCTCTAGCTCTAAGCTAATCTTTCGCTACAGTTGGTGTTGTAAAAGTTACAATGCATAATACACCTACACACATTTAATGCACACTTATAAAGCACAAAAAATTTTTGATTTTACATTTAATACATTTTTACTTATTTTTAGTAGTTGCATTGTTTCCCAAAATTTTCAACACACACCACGGCAGTTCAGTGCTGACAATTACTATGAGCACAACTGAAACAACTAAACTCCTATAAAGTTAAAATTATTTCAGACACTATTTTCATTCCTCGCAATTAATAAAATGGTACATGTTAGTGTATTTTGCATTAGTATTGCATGTCGACACTAACAACTTTAATTATATCCACACTATTGTCCCCCACCACATTACACCTTGTACATAACAAGATTGAAGTGTGTCATTGTTAATTTATGTCCCCCCCCCCCCCCCCCTCCACCTCCCATTTGTACTAGCAGAAGAGAACAAGAGTACAGAGGACTATAGTGACCACAGGTGGCTAGGTAAACACAATGGTACAAATATTGCAAATGACCACAGTCATTTTGAGATTGTCTTATGTCAGTATTATTTTATCAACTTCATACGCAATGCTATGGCAGTCAAGCAATTAGGTAATGTTAAAGTTCAGAAGGCTTTAAGATAGTCTACAGGCAGTAATTCAGTAATTTTGATATTTTGTTGAGTTATCTCATACTGAATGTATTTCACAATATTCTACTACAATTCCAGTGTCAATCCAATTAGTTGATGACTATTTTCTGCAAGTGTATTCTGCTGATCACTATAACAGACCATTGACTGCAAGTACTGCCATATCACAAAAATTTTGACTTGACTGCAATAGCCAAGGGCTGCCAGCTAGTGTATCCATCTGTAAGTACTGAGTACTTGTGTTTTGTAAAACAAAATTTTTCAGAGGCCTACAGAAACTCCAACTACTTACACTCATCCCCTTATAATGGAGATAGAAAATCTATTAAACAAAAGGATTACTAATAACTGCTACAGATACTAGAATACTTTTCTTTTAAATCCTCAACAAGGGCCTAGACGCATGGTAGATTTTGCATCCGTGCATAAGCTATTAAATAACTAACCATGACGAGATGAAGAAAAGAAGCATAACAAATCAAAGTGAGATCCAGTATAGTAGCAATTTTATAAATGTGGCCAAGCAATTAATTCAATATCAGGCAAACTTAAAGTAGACTAGGCCACAAGAGTGAATTACTATTTTCTAACTCTGGGTTTGTGATATCAATTCAAAAATAAATTAAATTTTTAGTAACTATGGGACATCCCTGGCAGGCTGGGTGGTAGTGTATTTTCAAATATTACATTCTTATCATAAAAGAGGCCAAGGCCTAACAGAAAATAAAGGAATAGGGATAAATTATTCAACTAAATTATGACTAAAGCACACTACCAAATTACTGTGGCCTAAAAGGTGTAAAGTAAGGGCATAAAAAGAAAATTTAGCTATTCCAAGTGAAACAAGGTGTTATGTTGCAAAAGAGTATAAGCTCTCTTTGTATTAGTCCAAAATGCGAATAGCATATTTTTTTTTCCTCTCTGTATTTAGGTGGTGTTCCCATTATTTCCCTATCCCTACTTACTAAGTGTTTTTCATCAATTGTTCTAATAAGATTAATAATGTGTCATAACGGTCCACTAGACAAATATGTTTAAAGGTTTTCAAGCAATGTAATCATACATATGAAATAAAATACTTTAACAAATTGTAGGTTAAGTAATACCGGCCGGTAATCTATATAATAGGTATGTCAAACTTGATTCTACTGTTCCTCGATACCCGCGATTCTTGATGAATTGTATAACCGAGAACCAGAAGATGAAGAATCAAAGCATTAAATCCTGATTCCTACAAATACATAACCTATCAGTAGAGGCACGATTTTGTAAATTGCGATAAAACAAAATAACACCGAAATACAAGTTAAAATGCGAAATACAACAAATGGACGATATTTCACGAAATGAGCTGTCTCCAAAAGAAATAAACTCTTCTCCTATATTATATCATAAATTTATTCAGTACTGTAAAAATCTAGAGACGTGCGAGTCTCTGGAATATTGAGAAATTCTAGAGCTGAAAAAGTTCTCAATTTCATATTGAGAAAATTTTAAATCTCAGAAATCATAGTTCTAAATACAACACACGTAAATACATTTTTTTTTTGTGCGAAACCAAATGTAAACAAATATTCCAAAGATTACTCAAGCAGTAAAACGTGTACTTCAAGATAAGCTACAGAGAGTTTGACAACAAACCGCCTCCAATCAATATAAATACATACACTCGCAATTAGGCTACCGCCCGTTGGCGAGCTCTCTCACCTCTCTTCACTCAAACAACTCCTTTTCCACTCCCTTCCTGAATTTACCAACCCTTCTCACAGATACCAATTCCTCCCTCAACACATTCCACTCCCTCACAGACCTCACAAGCATGGACTGCCTACCCCACTCCATTCTCCTCCATACCCTCTGAAACTTCTCACTGTTGTTTCCTCTTCTTCTAAACACCCCCTTACTTAGCTTGCATTGTAGCCCTCCCCATCCTCCCTCTTCATTCTTCACCGTGTACATCCTGACTAACCGTTCAACTTTCCTCCTGTGCTTCAATGAGCTCCAACCCATTTCTTTCATCATCACTGATGGCCTATAGTTCCCTTCTTCCTCACCATCTTGCCCCTGCCTTCTCCACCTATCCTTCACCCATCTTGCTGCCTTTCTCTGCACCTTTTCCAGTTCTCACAACTCCACCTCTACATACGGGTCCCATACTGCTGCAGCATATTCTAAGATTGGCCGTACCATTGGGCCCAGCATACCCAGAGCCCTTCTTCCTTTTGCTACCACCCTCTCTACCTGTTTTTTTCCACCTGAGGTCTCCCTGCAGTACAATCCCTAGATACTTATATTCTGCTGCTTCTTCTATCTCTTGTCCCTCCCATCTGTACATGTCCCTGCTTATCATCTTCTTCCTTGTGAACCTCACTACCTTAGTTTTTCTAACATTTATCGTCATTATATTTTTTCTGGTCCACAACCATATCTTATCAATGTCCGCCTGCAAATTTCCGCCCCCCTCTCCCACCTCAGCATATACAACACAATCGTCTACAACAATCTGATTATTCCCCTAATCCCCAAACCCATGTCATTTACCATTATGGTAAATAACAAAGGACCCAGCACGCTTCCCTGTGGTACCTCTGACGTAACCTCCTCTTCCTCCGATATTGACTCCCCCACTTTCACCCTCTGCCTTCGCCACTACCCTCCTGTCTGGTATCAGCACCTCCACTTTCCTCATCAACGTCCCATGGGGCACCTTATCAAATGCCTTCTCAAAATCTATGAAGCAGGCATCCGTGTGCTTCCCCTCATCAATTACCTGCACCAGATCCTCTAATAACCCAGCCAGCTGTCACATGAGCATCCCCACCTGAAACCATGCTGGGACTCATCCAACCAAATCCTATTGTTTATAACCCTGCACCACATACTGCACCACCAGCCTCTCCATTACTTTTCCTGTACTTGATGTGAGACTCACCGGTCTGTAGCTGCCAGGCCTCCCCCTATCCTCTCCCTGCTTGTGTATAGGTACCTCCATAGCATCCTTCTAATCTTGTGGTAACTTACCCTCTCCTAAGGAATTTTTAAACCGCACTTCTAAATATTTTGCCAACTCCCTGCCACCAGACTTTAGTGCTGCGTTTCCTATCCCATCTGGACCTCCTGCCTTACTGCTCTCCAAACCCCTAATTACCTTTTCTATCTCCCACTCCCATATCTTAAACTCACTAAACACCTCCCGAACCCTGTTTGCCCCCCTATTCCAACCCTCCTTTGCCTCAAACACTGACAAGTTCTGCCCTTGCAGCATCTCCGATTTTTCTTGGTCATTTGTCGCATGCCTACCATTCCTTCCTGTTAACAGTTGGATCCCTTCCTCTCCTCCCCTTAACCTCCTAACATACCTAAACAATTTGCACCATTCCTTGCATTTTCCTTCCACCATGTTCCCCATAAATACATTCTTTGCCTGTTTGATCTTCCGTTTAAGCTTCCTGCCCATTTGTTTCATCATTTCTTTAGATCTTATCATCCCTTCATTTCTCCACTTGGCATGTAATTTTCTGCACTTCTTCTTCATTTTCAAAATGTCCTGTCCATTATATGGCGGATCTCCCCCAGTCCGTAACCTTTTCATTGTTACAAATTTCTCCAACATAACCTCCATTAATCCTCTAAACTCCCTCCACAACCCCTGTATACCCTCCTCCATAGACCATTTTTTAAACCTGTCTGTCAGGAATATTTCTGCCCCCTTCTTGTCTCTCCCATACTGTCACACCAACCTTTCTGCCATTTGCACTTCCCTCATCCTGCCAATCCCAATTTCCACATCCGGGATATGATGGTCGCTTATGCCATCCAATACTGTTGCACCAACTACAGCATTCCTAGGTCTGACCAGCACTGACTCAATGCCCTCCTCATTCTATCTCGTAGGTGTTTCAACTACCTGGACTAATCCTCTGTTGACTAACTGTGCTGCCATTCTCTGCATCATGCTACCCATTCCTTCTGCACCCTCTACCCATTTCACCCCTGGCATATTCAAATCCCCTGCTACAACAACTCACTGCCTGTTCTTTAGTCTATCGACCCTCTCCTTGATCATCTCAATTGCCTGCCATCCCTGTTCTGGTGGTCTATACGCTGCCAGCAAAGTAATTTTCTTATTACTACAATCACTCAATTTAATTTCCATTACCTCGACATCATCACTAACCCATTCTACTGCTCATTTTAGCCCTTTCCTTACACACACCATTATTTCTCCTCCTCTCCCATTGTGCAAAGTGAACACTTACAACTCAAATGTGTGCAGTAATCTATGGCGATCACATGTTTACTAACATTGGCGGATGTGCGTGAAACAAATGTGTGATAAATAGACACATTAAACGAACTGTTTCATAAAATATCTAGTCTAATAAATTATGGAAGATGCTGTAGCCAGTGTAAAAGGCCGTAAAGTGACTATGATTTGGACATTTTATGTAAAGATAAAAGTGCAAAGGCGAGTGGAAAGTGTGCAAGAAATTAATACAAACACAGACCTGAACTGGTCTGGAAGACTTTTTAAAAAAAAAAAAAAAAAAGAACGCAGATGATATTGATATTACATGGATACTGTTTGTCTAGTTTATGTATCTCATAATTCCTTTGCATTACAATTTATTGGTGTAAATAATATTCTTTTTTTAATTTCTTTGCTTTTCCAGAAAAATTGTTTGTGAATTTACCAAAATAATACTGTATTTTTTAATTGGAGCCTTTTATATAATAACTGCTTAAAAAAATATAACTATGATTACTTTTCAATAAGTGCCAGTCTTGCATACATTTCAATAATGTATTATGTTGGTGAACATTTATCGTGGCAATTGAGGTTTGGAAATATTTTTGAATAAACTATGTGGAAAAAAAAATATATATATATATATATATGTCCATTTTCAATATTATCTCGTATGCCTCTTTTGAACTTTTGGTGATTTCATATGAATATTCTCCCACTGTTCAAGTGTTATAATTATTAATGTTAGTAATATACCTACTACTAGTGGAGTTTATATAATTAAATTTCACACCCTCCTATATATTAATTAGTTCTGTAAAGTAAGTGTCTGTAACTAAAGGGATCGCGAGTTTTAAAATCGAGAATCGAGAGTTGTATTGGCATCAAGATTGAGAATCAAGGAAAAGTGGAATTATTTCATCCCTAGTATATAACATGTATTAGATATAAATATTTTATTTTTCAAGTGTAATTTCAATTCATATAACTTGCACAGTAACGTATACAGTTGACTCTCGATTATCAGCAAGCAAATTATCCACTTTGCGGCTTAACCACGGCATATTCAGAAAGATAAAAATAAATTTTGGAAATTAACTCAAACACTGCCAGAACGAAGTTATTTAATAAAACACCCATCTTAACTAATGAAATTCGTAACAGCTACTCTTTGAAAATAACTGGAATGAAATATGTTTGTTTATCGATATGCAAATGCACGTCAAAATTTATTCCCAGTGGCACAATGATCTTAGTTACGTCGTAAGACAGCGAGCTGACAACATGGCACAACTCGCTAGCCTAGCTGCCGCCTGCCAGGTATAGCCGGTCCCGGCGCGACCACCGCATTCCTCCTGCGTATCGCATTATCACGGTCAGTGTCAGTTTTATCTCGCCAGTCAATAGTTACGTTCGGTTTTGTTTTTGCTCATTTTCAGCTGAAAAATGTCAACAAAACGTAAATGTGTGGTTTTAAATTTACAGCAGAAGCTGGAAATTATTAATAAACTTGAAGGAGGAAGTATAATAAAACAGCTTTAATTTATGTATGGAGTGGGAGAAACAACAATTCAGGATATACGAAACAATAAATCCTAACCTATTGAGTTTGGGAGCAGTGCGGACTTGACAAGTGGATTGGCGAATAGGAAAACGATGAAACTATCGACGTACGCGGAACTAGATAAGGCTATGCTGAAATAGTTTAACCAGAAACATGCAGCGGGAATGCCAGTGTCGGACTTAGTGTGTGTGAAACAAGCCCAATATTTTTTGAAGAACTGGGAATGGAAGGTGAAACTTGTTTCCTGCAGTAAACACTGTTGTCCACACGCTGAAACAGCCGGCTGTATGCCGCACGCACTGGACAGTGTGGGAGGTATATGTGTGACATGGGCGACATGCAGTTTCTTGGATTGTTAATAATTACAAGGGTACGGAAATTATGCGAGGCCGTAAAATATGCTGGTTAATACAGTAGTATGTCAGGGATAGGCTAGGTTTCACACTGAAACACCTATTATTCAATTACAACCATATGAAACTTAGTGTTGGGAAAACTGTAGTTTTCTCTTAGTGTGCAGATTATCCACGATTTTGGATTATCCACGGTAATCACCCCCACCATTATCACGGATAATCGAGAGTCGACTGTATTAATTCTTATACAATGTAATGCTGTACACGAAGATACAACGCAAATAAAACTGTGACAAATGAGACATTGACACCCAGCGTATTTCAGTGCCAATCAAGTCACAGTTCATACAATATAAACTATAAATTGAATCTTCCGAACACACACAAAGACTATATCTAGATATTCAGTACTAATTCAAAGTAAATCGAGTGCAAATTTTTTTTCAGCGTAAAAACAGACACTTCTACGTAAAAGTGATTACTGCATGGTACGACCCACAATATTTCTCTATTCGAGTAAATTTTTATTCAAGTATTAATATATTATATAACTTGAAATAATTTTAAATTATTTTATTGTTCTCACATTGTAAAATCAGTAACTTCACTTCCTGTAATTTTAGAGAATAGCAGTGCAAACATGTACAGGTTAATGTTCCCAACGGGATCTTACTAAAGAAAAGAACATCACAAATTTTAATGTGTAAATATCATGTCAAGAGTGTTTGTCAAATACTTAGTTCAAATATTAGTATCTAGTCCAGTAAGATGTAAAACGTAAAGTATTCACTTCACAAACATGAGATGTGTTATTTAACCATGTAATTAAAAGCCATTCACATTTCGTTGCACAAGCTGCCACGATGCAGGTTCACCAACTATCACATTAAAAATTCCCATTCAACCTGAAAATTAATGCTAGATGCAAACTTGTTCCTATATTTCAAACTGTCAATTATCTTTAACTATTATGTAAATCTCGTAACTTCAGCCACAAGGCATTATTCATTAATTTAGTATTATTTTAAAATTAATTCCTACCACTGGATACATGAAAATACCACATGTGCCCAAACTGTCCCCACTCCCGTTTACCCACGTCCATATGCCTAGAAATTCAGGGGGCTTTTTAAACATTGAATGTTAAATGTGCTGATGGACGTACTCACACCCCATCCGTGGATTCACGCTATCACGTGTGTAGGTATTAGCAAAATTCTTTAAAGATTTGTAAATACTGTAAATGTAGTAATTAACTTTATGCCTTGCCACAAAATTAAAAAATCAATCATTATTTTGTCTAATTAAATGCCACGGGATCTTGAATTGGGTACTCCACCCTCAATACTGCCACAAAATACAAATTGTGAATGCCACCACCCGTCTTCAAGATACTGGTACCATACGAACTACATCAAGACTTGCATGAGCTCCCGGACCCCAACTTGAACACCTAACCTCAATCTCTGAAACTTATTCTACGTAACCTAACCTATAGCAGCCGGGGTAGACTGCTTGTTCAACCGAAGGGGTAGTATAGAGGGCTCCAGGGGGCCCGAACACCAAAAATTAGAATTACCATGAGTTAACCTTTCATATGCTATGGATTCTTAAAGCGAGCCCCCTGTTTATCAACAAGCCTGAGCGACCTACTGAGGAGAAAGTATTTAAGGCAGAGCTGGGCCCCCCTCCCCCACTTGCAGACGATAACATGTGAGGTGACAACGTTAGTGTCAGTGAGACACAGAAACATACTGAGGTCCGGGAGCTCTGGGCCATCTACGAGATACGTCTTACTGGTGAGCATAAGTCTGGCTGGGTAGTAGGGTGACATTCCCTTTATCGAGATCCCGTAGAGTATTAATCACGTAGCAAAGTTAAGGCATATTGCGAAGCATATTCTGGTATCCTTATAATTAACTTATTAACTTGTTATTCGTATATATCAGTTCATGTCAGTGTAGAAGCCATCAGTATTGTATCCTTGTAACTTGTTAAGTGTTTGTAGGAAAGATTAACATAAAGTAGTATTGTGAAGAGAGAGTCATTCTGTAGTATTGTTCAATCATTGTTTTATATTATTGTAGAGTTGTAATAAATGAGTATTGTAGAATTCCCTCTTTTATTCAGTAGTCCTAATGTTCAGTATTCCCATGTGCGTACCTGCCTAGTCTGAGAGTAAGAGAGAAACAAAGAGAAAGGATAGAGATAGAAGGAGCAGTAGGGAAAGTATTAGGGAGAGATAGGCAGGATTTAGCAAGATGCATGCAGTGATAAACTTACAAGGTGGCTGGAGGAGAAAGCTGTGGTGTTGAGAAACACAGTAGAGGGGCTGGAGTGATTTTCTCACCAAGCTAGATTTTGTAAGAGTTGGGGTGACATAAGCCACTTAAAAACTGCGTCGTCATGCAAAGATGCAGCAGCAGGTTTCATTTGCTTCCTGGGTTCAACAATGCCACTCTCGTTTTGTTTTTTTTTCCCCTTTTGGCTCAATATGATTTTTTAACACATAATTCTTCACTTTATCTTTTTCTTTACGAATATGTGACAATGTTTGTTTTTCATGCCATAATTATCACACACCCTGGCCACTGAAATGCCTGCTTCTAGATTTTCAATAAGTTTAGTTTCTGTTTAACTATCAAATTCACACGGTTTCTTTTTTTCCTGTGGCAGAAGCCATTTCCGCAGAAAAGAAACATGCACTACGTCACAATACACCACTCCCGACGTTTCAGTCTTGAAATAGCTGTCCACTCCTTTGCTGTGTACATCTGTCAACTCGTGTGTTTGCTATTCACCAAAGAACAATAACCATGTAGGTCCCAGGCTGGACATATTCTGACTGACATGCACATACACACCAAAAAACAATAACTATAGTTCCTGTGCCCGATGCATCATTCTGTCAACTCGCGGGCATACATACCAATGAACATAACCGTGTAGGTCCCGGGCCCAATGCGTCATTCTGCTAACTCACATGCACATACACATCAAAGAACAATAACTATGTAGGTCCCGCACTGCATGTAGTAAGTAAACTGTTTTGACTCACTTGCTTAGAAAAGAGATAGTCACTTATTCACAGGTCATTACATACCCGATGCACATACACGTCTCCTCACAAACTCATTACGAATTCACAGCACCAATGCACAATACAACTAGCGCAAATGTCCAAGGTAGTGCACACTCTGTCGATGTAGCATTTGCAATATGCCGAACACCCTATTTTCCCGACTTTGATGACCGGACACAACCATTCCTGACCGGAATAAGCAAGGTACTAACATGGTGGACACAAGCACGCTACCCCTGGTGTCACCAACATGGCCACCATCACCGCTAATAAAACTGACGTGTCCCAACATTCTGCCCACCAAATTTCGTACAAATTTAAGAATTTCCAACATTTATTTACACTATGTACAACACTGTAGAAGAAGTTACTGTGTGGGGAGGGGCACAGCCTCACAACTGCCCTCTTGATTACTCAATTCCGAGACTTGATACTTGCCACACGACTAACCCCATCTTTGCCTGGATGAATTGTGTCAATGTGACCAAGCTGCCACAGAAAAGGAGGAAGGTGGTCTTCTCATACCAATACCAGGTCTTCTACCTTTGCTGTAGACCCTTGCTGAGACCATTTACTTCTTTGTTGGAGAGTGTGTAGATATTCCTTTTGACCATCGTTGCCAGAAATGCTGTGTAGATTGTTGTAGCAGTTGCCACCTGTCAAGGCGCTTTGTGGGCAGTTCCGTTAAGTCAGCAGCTGGTGGAGCTACTAACGCACAGCCAATGAGAAAATGTCCTGGAGTCAGGGCGTTCAGGTCATTAGAATCTGTGGAAAAAACACGTAATGGTCTTGAATTCAACACTGCCTCTACTTGAGTGAACAGTGTGGTAAATTCCTCGAAGGCTGCTCTATTACACATTTCACATGACCTTTTGCTGATTTGAAGCCAGCCTCCCAAAGCCCACCAAAATTAAGGGCCGGCGGTGGATTGAATTGCCACTGGATAACATTTTCTGCCAGACTACTTGCTACTTGAGTTGAATTTAATTTATCTCTCAAGTATGTTTCCAGTTCAGTAAAGTGCTTGTGAGCAACAACAAGGTTAGTGCCACAATCACTATAAAAATCTGTACATAATCCTCTAGGAGTAGTGAAACGATAAGAGGCATTCAGGAATGCGGTTGTAGTCAGTGCAGAGACGACCTCCAATTGCACAGCGTTTGTAACAAAACATACAATCAAATGTAGGTATGCCTTCAATACATGTGCATTCCAAAGATGAGATTGTTTGATATGAAATGCACCTCCATAATCCACTCCCACAGTCTGGAATGCCCTTGTGCTCTGAACCCTGCTGGTTGGCAAAATGCCCATTATCGGCTGGACAGGTGACTTCTTAAAACGTAAGCACCTCACACATTTTGAAATTCTTTATCGTATAATGCCTTTGCCCGCCAAAATCCAATACCTGTGTCTGATGATAGAATGCACAGTGCTGACACCTGCGTGTAGGGACCAGGCATGGTAGTAATCAATGACCAGATTAGTGAGGTGACACTTCTTGGGTAACAGGATTGGATGTTTTTCATCGAATGACAACCTTGAGTTTTGGATTTGTCCACCAACTCTAATTTGGCTTTGAAGATCAAGGAAAGGGTTGAGGTTTCTGACCTGTGGTAAGCATTCCATTCCCTTCTGCCACTGATCTATCTCCATCTTGAAAATATCTTGTTGCACTTGGTGTACACAGCAAACTTCTGCTGCTTTGAGCAACTAGGGCTGTTAGGCTCGAAAGCTTCAATTCTTCTTGATACTCTGGGGAACTAGAGTCTAAGTAACCTCCTGGCCAGGCATCTTCTGATTCAACAAGCCATGATGGACCACTCCACCAAAGGTGATGACTGACAAGCTTGCTTGGTATCAAGCCTCTCGAGGCACAGTCTGCGGGGTTGTCTTGCGATGTTACATGTCGCCACTGACGCACTACTTTGCATTCCTGTATTTGAGATACTCTATTTGCGATAAAGGTCTTGAGATGATGTGGTTCAGTATGGATCCATGTAATGACGGTTGTTGAATCACACCACGCTATCACCTTCTCGACAATTATCCTTTTTGACAAAATGGAGACTTACAGTTTTCGATGGTGTGACACAAGACTTGGCCACCAGTAAATGGACTCCAAGTTTGGACTAATTTGTATTCTGCAGGTATACAACTGCTGCATAACCTTGGATTGATGCATCACAAAATCCATGAATTTGGTACACTGCACCCTAAACTTGCATCATTAGACGAGGAATAGCAACTTTGTGTAAACTGTCAAATTGCGCAGTGAATGTGAGCCACTTGTCTTTGATATCACGTGGTGGATGTTCATCCCAATCAATCCAAGAAGCAATAGATTCTGCAGAAACATTTTAGCCTTGAAGACAACTAGGCCAATTCAACCTAATGGGGCATACATCATAGCTATATCAGACATCATCACATGTTTAGTAATATTATTAGAATTAGCACTGTGAGTACGATATGAGAACACACCTCCCTTGGACTGCCATTCTAGTCCCAGAATTTTTATGAATTCATCCCCATTAACTTCAAATTTCAGAGGGCACTCTCTGTGGTCATTTGGACTGGCATCTAGCACAGTAGGCTGATTGCTGGCCCATTTTCTTAGCTCAAAACCACCACTCTTGAGTAGCGCTATCAACTCTTCTTGGAGTGAGAGAACAGCTGTCACTGATGTTGCTCCTGTAATCACATCATCCCTTAGCACCCTGGCTGCATTGGGATAGTTTGTTTGCTCGTCAATAGCTGGTTGGTGCAGGGCCCTCATAGCTAAAAACAGAGCTGAAGATACACCATATGTAACAGTGTCCAATTGATACTCTTGAATAGGTTGATCACAACACTCGCGCCAAAAGATTACCTGGTATGGCCGATCATCTTGATGAATGTGAATCTGCCGATACATTTTGCAAATTTCTGTTGTCATCACAATGGGATGTATGCGGAACTGGGTGATGATTTCAATTACATCCTTTTGCATTTTCAGTCCCTTGAGAAGTGCATCGTTTAAAGACTGACCTGTTGACTGGTGTTAGATACTGGTTGAATAAACACAAAATAATTTTTTGCCAGCACTTGGAAATGTTTTACATTACTACAGTCACTGCTCCAGTTCTGGTAGACAAAATAAATTATGATTGGCAAATGCAAGTCTTCCATGAAACAACCTTCTTATGCTTGGTTCTGATGGACCTAAGTTCAACAAAGCAGTAGCCCGTCTCATAAATAATCAGCTTTTGGTATGTAGAAGGAAACCTTTGATAGATATTGGAACATGTAATATTCATGTGGTTTGTAATGCATTTTAAAAATGACTTGAACAACTTGGAGATAATGTTTCTGGTTCCTCCCCCCCCCCCCCCCCCCCCCCCCCTTCTACCCAATGGCTGGCCAGCTTGCTGGGGTAATTACTGCAATGTTCAAGCCAGTTTGAACATTCCACCACAACAATTCATTAAACATGTCCCTAGCAGGGGGCTCACATTACAGGCAGCAGCGGATTGATAACTTGAACAGTGGAATGCTGTGATAAAATATTTGTTTTGACTTTATCCCAAAAAAGAAGTCTGGTTTGACTACAAAACTAAGCTACACATAAAACTGTGAGACTCCTGAAGAAACCTGAATTAAAGGCTGAATTCGTGAGCCCCTAATACACATGTTGAGTCACAGTTTGAATTCACTAGTGAGAACTTTACTGGGTAGAATATGCAAACTAAAGTCCCTCAGAACACTAAAACTTGAAAACTTTGAGAGTTTTTTCAGCTCAGAACATTTATCTCCTGTTACTAAAATTGTATTTAATGATATCACTAAAGTTTTGCAAGCTATGACAGAAAAAAAAATGTTTTTTTTTGTTTCCAAGCTCAGGAGAAATATTATGAATGTGTCAAGCACGTAATGAAAAATTCTTCTCTGCCCTCTCCATTGCTAAAGAGTTTTTTGTGCTTTTATCCAAATGAGAGGCTTTCTACAAACAGCTGCCACAACATTGTTGAAGTTGCACGAGCAATGATATGGGAGGTGCTTACAATATTTTGTTAGATGAGTGGAAATTGTAGCAACTTCAGTGTAATGAAGAGAAATCACAAAACAAGCATTTGATTTGTACTGGCTCCAGTTCATGCTAATGCAAGATTTCAACAGCAGCCCTAAATACCTAACAGTGACAAAAATTGTAAACACTGTCCATTCGCTGTCATATGGAAATGCAGATGCTGAAAGGAGCTTCTCTTCATGTAGGGCACTAACACTTGTCAGGTATACAATGTTAGAAAGAACACTGAATGCTCTGGTGACAGGGTGGGCGAAGCTTCGAAAATTTGAATCTGAATCAAATATTTTCAATATTTGACTTTGTATTCAAAATAAAAATTTTTGCTTCAAACTTCGAAACAAAAAAATACTTTTGGGCAACTTAAATTATTTATTATTATTATTCACCCAAAAAAAAAAAAAAAAAAAAAAAGACAACGTGCCCTTAATAATATCAATGTTTTTATCCCACATTTGCCACACACATGGCTAGTGAGACATGAAAACATAACCTCAACTCAACAGAATGCCCATTAATTAGCCCAAACTACATTCGGTGCAAAATAATTGTCAGTATCTAATTTTACTCACAATATAGCAAAATGGAATCATCTGGGAAAAATCTTTTTATATTGCTAAACACTTCATTATCTTTCCAAACTTCATTCGGCACCTCACATTTTAATCGGTATTATATGTTCATTTTCCTCATGTACAACATAGTTTTGCAGTGTGATAAATATGGTATTAAACTGCAAGTTTTGCAGACTTAACTGCTGGGAAAAGTGTGAAATTGAATCCATTGCTACTAAAATCTCAATTTTCTATAATGTAGTTAAAAAATGTGAAATAGTTAATAAAATACAAGTGTGGTTTCATGCCAGAAGTATTCTATAGACTCTTTACATACAGGATTATGATTTGATGAATCAAATTTATTCAAGAAAATTGATTTTCCCCGTATTCTCAGACAGATTTGGAAGTTTGTCTTTACGCAAAAAAATAATTGTACGTCATATATTATGTAACTTGAGCCATTTTGCTTCCCAGCAAAGTGCTTCCTCTTTACAGCCATTTGCAAATTAATCGGATTAGGATTAGCCATTAATCGGATAAGCCCTTAATCTGCAAACTATTTTTAAACCGTCCCATCAACACATCATTCACCTAGTGAATTAGAACCCATCAGCCCCTACTATGACTATTACTACTCAACAAGCTTTTATTTCTCTGGGGACATCAGATAAGGGGACCCTTGTCAGAGTTGACAGGTAAAGTCTCAGCACTACAAAAATACTTCCAACTGTAGGACCGTGGTATTTAAGCATGGAAAGTATTTGTCAAAATCCTCTGTCTCATGGCATGCCAGTTTGGGAGAATTAAGTGCTTCTTGAGTAAAAATATTATGAATAGAAGCCCGTAGTAATGTTGTGCATGTAACACAAACTTAAATAACTGAACTAGCAGTGTCACACATTTATGGTATTTATGGCCCTACGTTTTGAATTGAAGAGAATCTTGAATTGTAGATGACCTTTTATTTTTTGTATTCCTTTTCTGTCAAAAAAACCTTTTCTTCCTTTCGGGTAAATATGGTACATGGTAAAAAACTATATTTTTTTGTAAATCGGTGGAAAACATTTGTTTTTTATCTGCCTTTTACCTATCTTGTAAAAATGTATGTAGATATTAAATTTATTTTAAAAAATATTATTCGTGTAATGTATACTTGTCAACAAAACACTTTGAATTGATACTCAATTTGATATTTGATTTGAATTCGTGAATATTTTAACAAATTCACTTAAAAATGAAATATCCAGCTTCGCCCACCCCTACTGATGACTATTAAAAACTCTCTATTAACATATGACAAGCCACACTTAATTCCCATAAGCAAGGAACTTCTTGAAATGTGTTGTGTAGCATATAAGAGCTATTGTCCATTTCATATAAGTGGTCTCAAATTTAACAGTTCTAGGAAAGTAGTGCCTATGGCATCTGGGTGGCTATGTATTCTTCTGCTACATCTGAACTGTCATTGAAGGTGACTGTTTGCAGAGAAACACCATGAGACTGCCAGTATTTGTAAACAAACAACATATGACTGCCTGTTTTTGTAAACAAACCGCATGTGCCTCCTCCCGAATGACTTTTAGAAGCTGTAAAGGGCTGTTCAAACAGTTACAGGTTGGTAACAATACCATTTTTTTTTTAGTTTATAAATATTTTATGTAAATGACTAACAGCCAGTGTCTATAAATTGGTAATTTTTTTACCATGCAAGAAATTTGTAACCAGGATGCACAAAAATGAAATTATATTTTGACTGTCAAATGAATAAGATATTTTACTATTTTTTAGTATACTCAAAATATATTAATGACAACTAATCTTGTCACACTTACCTGAGGAAAGTTCTGATAAACATAAAAATTTAACATGGTTTCCACGAACACCAAATACCAAATACCAAAATCCTGCCACCCAATTTTTAAATTTGTAATTTTTTTATGCAAATGAATAACAGCTCATGTAATAAGTTTTTTTTACCCCCCCCCCCCCCCCCCCCCGCAAGAATTTTGCAGTCAGGATGCACGAAAATGAAATTGTATTTTGACTGTCAAATGAATAAAGATATTTTACTGTTTTTGCATACACTCTAAATATATTAATGACTACTAATCTTGCCACACTTACCTCAAGTAAGTTCTTGTAAACATAAAAATTTAGCATGATTTCCACAAACATCAAATATCAAACCCCCCCCAAATGCACAAATACCGAAATACCCCTCCCCCTCCCTATCTTCTTTTCAAAGACAGTATACATTCTTACATACAAGCTATACCTATTATTGCATTAAAAGTACATAATTCAGCTTTGTGGTATGATATAGTACAGTCTGATACTTTTATGGTGGTTATAATTCTCAGGATATTAATGTTGTAGGTAGCCAAAATAATATTTAAGCAAATGTTACTTAATATCCGTAATTTTAATTTTAATAACTCATTTAGTAACTCAAATGTTAAGTATTGCAGGTCTATATACAAAACACTTTAATAACTTTTCTCAAATACCTACATGTTCAGATTGTCATGCTTGCGAATATAAACTTATTTCTGACTAACTCACTGTTGATATTTACACTGAAGTTCAGTTGCACAACCTCCTTCCTCAAAATTGTGAATACAGCCCTATGCTTGTTCTCGGGTACCTAATGAAAAACTGTATTTCAGTTCATAGATGTTACAAAGTGCTCTAGATAAGCAGATGTGACCTACAGCAACAATATATCAAACAAACACGTTACTTACACACTAATAAGATGCTCCACCTACCCAAGATTGAAGACATCATAAAGTTCATTTTCCTTAGCGATAAATTTTGGAATGTTGCAGTTCCTGCTGATGCATGAGACTCTCCTTTATGATGTTGGAGCACCTTCGTTGGGTGCTTAAATTGAAAGAATCTCAGTTGATAAGCATGTTGTAATTTACTTGATATCGAAAAGTTGTCTTTCCAATGTAAATCCTGTTTATGTGAATTATTTTTCCGTTACTCTTACAATATTCTTAAAAACATATGAGCGCTTTTAAATTGCAAAACAAAAATGCTCAAAACGTTTATGAAAGACTCCCAATGTTGAAACCTACATGCCATTGTGTTACTTTCAAATACAGCCTTTAAAAACAGGGAAAACCTTTAAATTTATTTGCTAACAAGTATCCCTGTGTAACAAGCTTGACAAATTTTATATGCGTTCTAAAAAAATACAAGTGATACAACTTACAAATATGTATGGCCAGTGAGCTTTACATTTTGAAACCCTCAGAACCATAGTGTTAGAGTTTCAATCAATAATAATACAGAGAAATGTTCATAGCATTGAAATGTGGGCCCAATTAGAGTATCATCTTAATTTTATTACGAAGGAAAACGGAAAAAGTGAGCAGAGTTTGGGCGCTTTAGTTTATCGTCTTTTGTGAGATGGGATAATTTTGATGTTCTTACGATGCCGGAATTACATAGCCCCAACATGCACGACATGACGGCCAACAGTCAATGAAATACAGGATAGATCGTCGTAAGCGTGACCGATTCTGTCATCCGACCAGCAATTTTGGATTAGAAATGATTTCAATTCTTCGTAGTGTCATGTGGCACGATGCACAGAATGTACAGTATTGCACAATTAAATTGTTTTGCAAACGTTCCCTACAATGGTAAATAAGCAGCTTATAAGAAAATTAAATTGAAAATTACTGTACCTAACTCTTCAAAATAATAATTTTACTTTTGTATGCATTAGCGATACCAATTTGTCACCATTATGTATTACAAATTTCCGTCTTGTTCACCGGCTTGGGTAGCCTATCAGCACCTTCGAAATAATTAGGTTAAATGACAAGAGTGTGGTGTCGGTCGTGCTGCAAATCCAAGTAGTTACAATGAAATGTGTCATGGTTGCATTTTTGGTCGTTTTGTGCTGTGTTGGTCATGGCTATGTGATTCCAGCATGAGTGTGTGGCATTTTGAGTTGCATATTGTTTTGATGGAGCTCAGTGGAAAATTTTGCTTGTATAGAAATAACATTTAAATTATTTAACTTCAAAAATGATAACTTTAATGAAAATACAAAACACGATACGTACGTCAATGTTCGTATTTTTACAGATGCAGCAATATATACACGCACACACTTTGACCAAAGTTAACCTTACACTCGAATTTACAATGTAGACAAACAAATATTGTTCACTCACTACAGAGGTGCGGAAAGTGAGTCATTTTTCAGGCCACGTGCATTTCAATAATTATATTAACGGTTTACAAATGCATTTACAAAACACGCAAACTTACTGTTTGTAATATTCACAATCTCTTGGACACGTGTTTTTCTATGGCAATCCTTACAAGTTTGCTTCACTAAAATCACGTTTGTTCGTCACTAGCATTAAATAATTTATTTGTAAAATCATTCAGTAAAATCAACACTGTGCATGTTTTAACGTGCCAATTAATATTACATTTCACTGAACAAAACGCACTACAACGGTACCTACAACCAGCCAAGTTTGGAAAAAACAAATAAAAATTATTAACTACCGATTAAATATTCCGACAACACCAATAAGATATTTGTATAGTAAACACATTGTGAAAAAAGTCCACTCCCAACTGCCTTCACCCGACTGGAAAGTGGAAATATAAACATGGCTAGCAACGTTTACTGTTTGTATGTGTCGACATACTCTGTCATAAATGCTGAACATGTTTTAAAGTCCTGTTACAAATAGCCAAGAAAATTTAATATTGCTTTAGAAACATAATTTATACCATGAATGTTGTAAATATTATTAAGATTTTAAATTGCAACTTTTAGTTCCGAGTACTATCTTCTTCCAAAGACATCATCAAAATAGCCATCCTTACAACATGGATTTCGCAACAGTTCATCAAGTGATACAATACTGTAGGAGCGAGAGCATTTACTGTTTACATAGTGTGTAGGTTGGTTACATTATCTGTCATGTTTGAGACCACTTTATGAAATGGACAATATAGTGCTTACTTAGAAGAAAGACAAAGACAGAAAGAAGAAAAAGAGAAAAAAAGGATGAGGAAGAGAAAAGGGTAGCTGAAGAAGAAAATAGAAAGAAGTTAGATTTGAAGAGAAAATCTATCACCAAAGATGAAGACACACTCATAAAAATGTCAAAAGAACATGATGACACTCTTGACAATGCTTCAAAACTGCTGGATGATGCTATTGAAAGACTGCTGAATGATGCTATCAAAAATTTGAAAAAGGCATTGAGAACAAGAATTTTAAGAAAGCTGCATTAGCACAAGCTATCATAGAAAAAGTTCCCAAAGTACCAGAAGAAGCTGAGCAGCATAGACACTGTGAAAAGTAAATCCTGTGGAAAGAAAGAAATCAAATTTTATATCTGATTTTTTTAAATAAAACATTAGCTGTGACAATTATTGATCAATTTCAACTGACATTTTTGGAGTACTAATAATTTTTTTAAATTTCTGTAGTTGTCTTTTATTTTTTATTGTTTTGGTTTTGTTTTGGTTCTATCATTTTGTAAGCATTAGAAATACAATAGAACCCTATCATAACGTTCCTGCATATAACACCATTATTTCATGATCCCACCATTTCTCCATAAGGTTTAATGGTTTAGTTTCCTGCATACAACAATGTTCAAATTTTCATTTCGTGCTTATAACAACAGTATTGCTTGCTGTATCCCAAATGAAATTTCAGACATTAACAATGCAGTAGCCTGTAAATGGATAAAGAAAACTGTTTTATACCTGAAATATTAAGGATTTTAGAGGAGTTGGTCCTCAAAATTACTAATATAACCAAGTGTAGATGAGTAAGCAAGCGTCCAGAAAGTATGTCACTGTGATTGATGATGCTATGGTCCCTGGAATTCAGATCACTGATATTTTTGCATCAAGTGATTCAGATGCAGAAGTTGAAGAACTTGGCGATAGTCCATTCCCGATTGGAACCGACTTATGAAAATCAACCTATGAAAAAACACTCTATGCAAAACATGTCAACCTGTTTTTTCAATAACCTGTATTCCACAAATATATAACATTGTGGTTAACTTTAGAATACTGTATTATTGAATAAATGAAACTTTACCTTAATATCTTCTATACCTTATAATAATAATTTATTTTAAAATATGAATTAACAACATCAAGAGCAGCGACGTGTTGGCAACGGCCGGTAAGAAATAGTTCACAGTTAAAATATTATTTTAACCTAGTTTTTTAGTAAACAATTTGTAAATTAAACAGTGCCTCTTTAAATATTTAGGTAGCTCTGATGACATCTCATTTTTACAGTTTAAAATAACAGCACAAAATATTGTGCGTAGGCTGTAATGGTATGGTGTTGTTTTATCGAGCGAGAGCAACTTTGAAGCAACTGTCTGCTGAGTGAGGTTTATGGCTCTCTCTCTCTCTCTCTCTCCCTCTCTCCCTCTCTCCCTCTCCCCCTCTCCCCCTCTCTCCCTCTCTCCCCCTCTCCCCCTCTCCCCCTCTCCCCCTCTCCTCCTCTCTCCCTCTCTCCCTCTCTCCCTCTCTCCCTCTCTCTCTCTCTCTCTCTCTCTCTCTCTCCACTTAGCTAGTATGCGAAAAAATTGTACATGTTTTCATTTGTAGCATATTTCATACTTATTACAGCAAAATAATGATTTTTGAATTTGTAATTTACAACTCAAAAGAGATTTTAATGTTTTAATACTTATTTTAATATATTTAGATTTGATTTTAGGGCAGAAACAAAGTGAAGTTGGCAGATGTGGTGAGCCATGTCATGGCAAGTTGCTGTTTTATCAAACGAAACATAAATTATACTTACTCTGAAAAATACTTCAAATTACCACATCACGTTTATAGACGTGTTTTTTAATTCTACCTAGGCAAGTTGCAATGTTGTGATAAATCTGTATTTCCGTGGCAGTAATAAATATACTGTTACATGTGAAATAGCGTGGCGTGGCTGTGTGGTGATCGTTACGCTAGATCTGTGTGTACGTGATTTCAAATTTTGGATTTGAACTATTTATACGTTGTAAATGTGAACTGTTTTTATGACAAAGTTATTTATTTACATTCATGTCTGTTTAGTTAGTACAACGTAGTACCTTTGCCCTGGGTGTTTGAAACACAGACGTGTAATGTGATTTACCACCAATCCCATCAAAATAACCAAGTCCAGCCCCTATAATATATATATAATATATATATATATATATATATATATATATATATATATATATATATATATATATATATATATATATATATATATATATATATATATATATAAAATCACCGCTATATTTTAAGTTTCTATATCAAAAAATGAGCAACATGAGTTGCGTGTTTGATTTTAATGTCGCTTTTTCATTGGACTGTCTATTCCTTCGTTATTCGAACTGAGGCTGTCCTTTTAAAGAAGTTACCCAACACATATCAATAACAAAAAGTTAAATACTATAGTTCATTACTCCGCAGTTGTTACAGTGTTTAACACAGTCGCCGCAAAATATTAACGTGCATTGCGTGTAATGTGCAATGTCATGGAAAACAAATATGTTAATGTAATGTAACCGTAAGCACTATCGTTTATTCAGGCATTTTTAAAACCTCATAAAGCTGACCTAAATAATATTATAGGCATATACTGTGAATATTCATACAAAATGGTTTTTGAAATAGACCTAAGACAGAATTCTTTGAAAAGCTGTAAACAGTAAACAACACATTTGACAGGTTTAAAAGTAGAAGTCACATTTCAATGTTTATTTTTAGGTGTAGCAAAAGTATATGAACACATGTACACACACATTTGCATGTAAACATTGATTTTTACAGATGCTACATGGCAGTCACATAGCAATGTTTGTTTACATTTGGCGGAAGGGTACGAAACCGGCCTGCAAGTAGATATTTAGCAGGGCTCCGAGATAGTTGCTGCCAATGGGGAATGGACTACAGCTACTTATATCCAAAAATTATTACTTTAGAATTTTGTTTTGCTTGATGTGTTTCTGCAGTTGTAATACCACTGTTTCCTGCTTATAACATTTCCCTGCATATAACAATTGATTTTATTGGCCCCTTGAAAAATGTTGTAACAGGTTTCTACTGTATTTGTATTTAATGATCATGAACATTGTATTGACTGTATTGAATAATTTGTAGTAAACAATAATAAGATACAGTTGATAATATAAAGAAAAAAGGATAGGGGTGGCTGGGGGGATATTTTTTCTCTTTCTATTTACTTTATGTATTTCTATCTTGTTGGCATTAATTCCAATGTAAAAAACAGTGAAGCTGCTTGAGTCACCAAAATTCACATTTTTGGTACAGAACCTCAGCTCACAACTCTTGCTCACCTTTGAGCAACAGGGACACCTGAGCCACCCTCCTGTCACAGGGTCAGAACACGAATCCTTCGCCCCAGAAAGTGGCAAACAATTCAAGTATCCTCAAACCCATTCCCAGAGGATGCCCAAAAGGAACTGCATGAATGAAATTCCGCTACCGGTGTAGTCCTCTTTAAAAGCGTAAGAGAAAAGGGCCAAGCCCCCCTAATCTTTTTTCATTCACAAAATTTAGATAATAGTATACACTTTGAGTATTCGCTCTGATTTCACATGTGGTTATGAGCTTGACAAATGAAGATTGAAGGTGCAAGGTTCAAAAAAAGAAGATATTATAAAGTAACTAGAACATTAAATTCAGGGTAATAAATATATTGAATATTTATTTAAATAAATTATAATATAATTATTGAGTATCATTGCATGTGAGCAGATGTTATTTGCAAGTACCACACATTTAGGACAAAATCATTTTTACGAGTTATGCACAATACAAAATTGTATAGTAGCAGCCTGCCACCCCTTCTCTCAGGTTTTATAGACTACCTGTGACTGCCTGCGACTACGTGGGAATATGTGCGACTACCTGTGACTATTTGTAAATTTATAGTATTAAGATACACTTGGTGTTACTCTACCCACTGGGCTACTGCATCTCCGCTTGGGATCGCTCTAGCCACTTTGCCACTATGGCCCCACTTAAGATTGCTCTAGTTATTGGGCCACTATGACCCCACTTGTGATTGCTCTAGCCACTGGGCCGTCACTGCGGCCCCACTTGATATATTTCTATCCACTAAGACACTGCATCCCCATTTGAGATCCCTCTAGACACTGGTCCACTGTGGCCTCACTATATATATATATATCCACTGAGCCACTGCGGCCCCACTTGGAATCACTCTTAGCCACCGGGTCTCTGCAGCCCCACTTGATATATTTATATCCACTGAGCCACTGCCTCACTTGAGAGTGCTCTAGCCACTGAGCCAGTATGTCTCTACTTGGGATCGCTCTAGCCACTGAAACGCTGCGATCCCACTTGATATATTTCTATCCAATGAGCCACTATGGCCCCACTTGGAATAGGCACTGGGTTACTATGGCTCATGGGAAGGAAAGGAGAACAGCCCATAGACAAAAATAAAGGAGAAATGACAGAACTCTCATTTTGAGAACACTTTTTATACAGTAATTTTGTTGCTGCAAATTTTTTCCAGACTTGATTCACTAGTATCATTAGTGCTCAGCTTCTATTAAGTGCTACTGCAATTATTTATACACATAAACCTTCCCAGATGTTAACAGATCATAACAGTAAAATCTGCATTCAAATCCGTTCAGGAGTTCTCATGATTAGTGCAGTCATACAGACAGACGCATGCCAGGGACTTCCTTTTATATAATAGTATGATTGTATGTGTTAACACGTAGTATATCCAATAAATAAACATAATTATATGGGATGAGTGGTACACCATTAATTATTTTACATAAACATAATAATATTAATAATTATAGTAGGGCTGATCGGTTAACCAAATTTTAAATTTGGTCCAGTAATTTTTACAAATACAGAAATCAACCTGAATTCTCAAAAAAAAAAATGCCCACCCAAGTTAAAACCATCATATTATTAACAATTTACCAAATAATGAGACTTCCAGTTATATTACGGTATGTAGCGTATCAGTGGCATTCTATTTACAATATTACTACTAACATGTTGCAGCCTTAAAATCATCCTAAACAGTTCTTCCCCAGGATAGAGGTTATGGTTTCACAATAAATCATGCATTGCCAATACAGGAATACTGTTTTATTGTGTCTGATTTTATTTAATTTTGTTAAACGTTATATATTCAAATTGTGTACACAGATGTTAGTAACGTAAAGTACTTTAATTATGATTTCATATTAATGAAGCATGTAAACAGTTCCCTCGAAAATATTTATCAAATAAATATGATGCTACGGAGTCAGTGCTGCCACACTTGCTCATGCAGTTTTCCCTTGCCAGTAAATGGGTACTGACTCAAGTTTTGTTCATTGCACGGACATAATACTGTACACAATCATTTTTCTTGTTATGTTTCTCTGCTTGCTGACTGCTTTGTCATTTTATTTGACAACACCAATCAATTTAGGTTAACTACGATTACAAACCAGCCATAGCCTCGCTATTGTGTGAGGCAGTGTTTCATTGCCTGCAAGAGTGTAGTTAAAAGAATAAGAAAGAAAATTTCTTTTGCTTTTGCTTCGGGCGGGCATTTTTTTTTGTGAGGTCTTATACTGCTTGCATTACTTGTGGCATATATTTGTTTAAGTTCTTTCAGCTGACTTTCTGCTAAATTGGGCAGAATTTAAAAACATTTAGCAGAGAAATATTAATTTTAGCAGGCAGCAAAATATATTATAATACGGTTTCATAAATTGGATTTTTACATGTCGAAATTCAAAAACTGTTGAAAATGTTCACTAAGGGTGCATTTTCACGGTGATAGTAGCTATCATGACAGTGTGTGACAGTAACTGCCTCCATAGGGCCTGTTTACACACATGACGACACATGCTGTGATAGTTAACCTCAAAAGGGACATTTCCAACAACACTTGTGTAAATATATTGAAAGGCCCTACATTTATATTGTTTTGTCAAGAGGTTGATATTTGTTGGGGTTGTTAAATATCATGTCAGGATATTAATGAAATGTAAACATATATTATTCCCATGGTTTAGGTTACGTCATGACTGTTAATAGTAACTCATAATAATGTGTAGCCATGACCGACCCGAACTGAGAACCGACATTTTAAACCAAAACCTAACCGAACTGAACTAAAAATGTGAGAACCGATCAGCTCGAACTTATACTAATACATATGATTTTTTTATTTATTTATTTATTTATATATATAAATCACACATAAATTATAAGAAGAAAACCAAATACTCTAGGTTTTTTTTAGTTCCTTCTTTTATGTTATTAAGTCCGAAAAGTAGTTTACAAAAATTTGCATGCAACCAAATAAGTAAGAAGGGATGACTTTCGTAAATGTGAAGAGCAGCTAGAAGATCAACAGCTACTGCAAAACATCACTGCCATGAAGCTTGTAAGGGAATCAACAGTCATGGTTAAACACCATTACCATGAGGCTGGGCTAGATATCAGCAAGGCATTTCTAGCAGCAAGGTGCCAGATGAGGTATTCTAGCCATGTAGTTAGGTGGACCACACTACAAAGTAAAATTATCCACCAAAATTACAAAACAGGGAAAAATAAACATGTGATTCACACATTAAATAAAAAGTTAAATACACTCACCGCAGGTGGTGAAGCAAAGCTCTACAGAATAATTTGCTGAAATAATAATTCCGTAAAAATTACGTGTGTTCACATAATGATACTTGGAAGGAAAGAAGGTTGAGTCAGCTCCAAAGAAGTGTGTGTGACAATTCTGCCCGCATGGCAGATTCGGTACAATCAAATGGCCATACAGTGGTCTTGAAATATATTTATAATTAATATTAGCAACGTATTTAAATTTCCTTTTCCTACATTGTATTAATTATATTAACATCGTGTAGAACAGATTTTCAGCACAAGTAACATTTCACAACAATAAAGAATTTTAACATGATGCTAAAGTGTCATCTGTCATGGCACAAATCACTTGAATAAATTATAATAGAGAGTCATTCATAATAATACAGTAAACTCATAATAATAAGAAATCCAACATTTTAAGGTTTCAGATAGCAATGGTTTACAATTTAGTTAAAATTGTTTACATTTAACAGAGGAACTAAACAAGTAAAGAACAAGAACAAATGACAGACCTTTGCCATAAATATAGCTGAAAAGCGAATTAAAGTTTAAGCAGGTTAATGCCGCCAAAAAAAAAAATTGCACAATACTCCTTCTCTCAAACCTAACCACACCGGGGGATGATTTCCAAAGAAAGCCACACAAGTGCTGCAAACAAAATACCTATAGATCTACATAGACTAACCCAACATTATTACTCTTAACTGCTAGTTTCTGCAGTACAAAGAGGCATGGTCACAACTTCAGTTTGCTTAAGGAACAATAGAAGATGAAGTAAGGGTGTCAAAAGGAGAGGGGTTTGGTCTGTAATAAATCTTTAGCAAAAGTAAAAGGCACATACCAAAGCAAAGAGCACTAAGGGTACAGGAAATTATGGGAGGAACTTAGTAAAAATCATTATCAGGATGGTTTTGGTGTTGGTGTTGTTGTAAGAATCAAAGAATATCGTGAAAATCAGAGCCATGTGGTTGAGATATCAAAAGATTCAATTCTTTAGCTAAAGAATCGAGTGAAATA
Organism: Dryococelus australis; assembly: GCA_029891345.1. Taxonomy (NCBI): domain Eukaryota; kingdom Metazoa; phylum Arthropoda; class Insecta; order Phasmatodea; family Phasmatidae; genus Dryococelus; species Dryococelus australis. Next base: position 200,107,545 of record CM056994.1, read on the forward strand.
TGAGGGAATTTAGACAAATGGATTAATGAAAGGTTACCAGCAAATTTAGGAACGTTCAGTTTTTGTATTATTCAAAACACTGTCACCAAGATTTTTGAGGAGAAGAATATGATTAGCTAAGTTAGTGGAAATATCTTCTTGTGTATCTTAAACCGAATTAAGCCTTTTCTCCAGGAGTTTGAGATAATAACTATCCATGGTCCTAAATAATGTTTTGAGGATTTCCCCCTAATATTTAACATTCCTCTCTATTGTCTGGAACTGGAAGGGAACAAAGAGGTTAAAGTTGCAACCTCAAATTTGAAAGTTAAAGCAATTTCCTTAATCTGTGACTCTGCAAACATAAAGTTTTGATGAAAGGTAACATTTTTGCTAGAAGTTTTAATTTCACTTTCATTCACTTCAATAATAGATTGTATTAAAGCATCAATTCACAGGATTCTTGTTGCAGTTTCTACAAACTGAAGTTTAACACAATGGAGTAATAGTTATCTGACAATAGAACATAGTGATCCTTTTCAAGAACTGCACCAGAATTGAAATTCGTCACTGTGACAGCTGAACTGGACAGGGCGGTGAAGGTGTAGATCAATGAAAACAGGAACATGGTGGAACCCCGAAAGGTCAGAACACTTCCAAGTGTAGTCGGAACACACTAAAACAAACAACCCTGTCTCCAGAAGAACAAACCAAACAAGATATCAAAAGGGACTACCTAATGAACAATACCACAACCTCAACTCCCACATAAATATTATTTTTCAGTGTAAAATGTGTTATATTGTATTTGCAGGGTTTAATGTGTCTAAAAATGTTTTAAAGTATTTGTTGCTAATTTGAAATTGTTTGGTTATAAAATTCAAGTGGCACCAAGTGACACTAAATTAATACGAAAATTCATAAGAAAATTATACAAATTTAAAACAGTATTTAATTTAATTTGTGCCATTTTATTTTCTATAATAAAATATTTTACTCTGCGTGCGTAGCACTTCCGCTTATGTGAACCCCGTAGGCGGCCATGGTAGGTCCGTGCGACACTGTCTCTGGACAGTCTGTTGAGGAGAGCTGGCGAGGTAAGACACTGTCACGTATGCACTACAACTTTTGTTCGCTGATTTAGGTTTCCATAGTCAATTTAGTGTATCAATTAACCTTTGCTTGCGTACGTTTTTGCCAGACATTTTCCCCAGCATTATGCTTCCACTTTATTAATTTATTGCACCCTTGCAGCATTTTTAACTTAATCGAGGAGAAGGAGTAGAAAGATGTCGGAGAGGTCACGTGACCTGCGCAACTTGAATCAGATGCCATCCGCCTATGTTTATGGCGTTTCATTGTAACTTCTGCATTATTGCTACACACTATTTTAAGGTCTTTGTTTTTATGTATGTATTTGGGGTAATTTTCATGTTTAAATATTTTATGGCAACATCACATATAATCACGTGGCTGACTGATGCCAAGTCTTTGTATATCCCATCATTTCGTTTTAAGTGCTTATGTATGTAACATTATATGTGCAATATTTTATTAAGGGTTCTATGTTAAATTTTTGTTAGGGTTCCGTGTAATATCATGTAAATTGACGATCATGTTAATGTTTGATTTTACCACCATCAAGCATATTACAAGCCTGTAATCACTTCAACCATAAAGAGAATAATTTTCTCAGCAAGAATAATATTTTGTCTGACTTAATTTGCCGTTTCCACACAGAAATATTGCAATTTCATCTGCATCACATGGTCCGCTATGGACTTCATCCAGCGGCATCCACGCCATCTAAACTTTTTTTCACACATGTGTGTGTTTATTGTGAATACTCATCTCGTGTCCCAACTTGTTTCGTGTATCTTCTGAGGGTTTATGTAAGTTTGTAATTTGTGTACGGTTAAGTTTGCGTTAGTGATGCCGAGTAATCACACGTGTTAATGTATCAGGGGTTTCATTTGTAATTCACAGTGTCCTGTCTTCAGGGAAAACCATCAGTCCACCCTAGTGGCTGTCGGCCCTCTTCCCTTGTGAAGGCTGTGCTTTTACGCTCCTTGGTGAGATCATCCATCTAGGCGTGCGCTAGATTAATCGCGGGCTGGAGAGCACCCAAACGGAATTAACTCGTCATGACCAAAATTATCATAATTTAATTGGCACGTTGATGTGCACACATAATAATAATAAAATCAAGTCTACAGTGAACTTACCACTTTTATTCAGTAGTGACAGTGTCCTAGCCACGTATATTTTTTAAGTGTTTTTCAAGTGATGTTTAGTAAAAGTTTAGTGTTGCCTACGTGTTTGTAAGTATGCACGGTGTAGTCAGACACACAGAACCCATAGCTTATCTGAGAACCCTGAGTCTCAATAGTGCGGTGATTGGGAAACACTGCTGGCGCCCAAATTACCAGTGAGTATTTGTGTCATCGTTCGTCTCGTGTCTCACCCGACGGTGTCAATCAGTATATAGACAGTTTCACATAATGTACCATATTTTTTGTATTTTTTTCTAGTGTGTATGTAATACATAATCACAATTTTAATTAGTGGTGAGTTACACAGTGCAAAACAAAAGCATTGTTCTCATCAGCAAAATAAGTAACCATGAAAACATTTGGACAAAATGTAGTAATACAAGACTTGTAAAATACTTTTTTTTTGTAATAATTTTCAAATGAAAACCGTAAGCAGAATAATGAAAAGTATAGGACATTATTATGCTGATGTCTTTGTTTATAGCTTACAAATGTACCATTATATCTGTATAATTTTGTCCGAAAAATACAGTTTTAAGGTGTGATGCAAATTATGTGTATTTTGTGAGGCTTGATACCCAAACAACAGTATTTAATATTGTCCTCATAGAAAAATTTAACAGTGACTTCATAATTTATAGTTTTGTATCTATCAGAAACACAGATATTGAATGTCTCTTCTCTATATGTCGTACACAAACAGTAAAAACACAGAGAAATGCAACACTGTTAAGGAAATGTGTAAATGAAACTCATAGGAAATGAAAGTCAAATTATTATAATTTGATAATAGCTACGTATGGCTAAAGGCATCAGTGCCCTCTGATCTGATAGTAAAATAATATTAATAGAGGACTGTTGAGAATCCAGATAAGTGTAGTTGTTCATCATCAGTATGCTGTAAATGTTCCTACTGGAGTCGCTATGCCTCATCATTATGAAAGGGCATCTTTTAAACACATTGTAGAGCTTTAACAGAGTCAATGATTGGCTTTCATGATTGGCTTTCATGGAGCAGAATTTTTGTTCCAATAAATTGCTGCTCATATGGGGCATAATGCCATGACAGTATTGCAAGTATGGAAGCAGTGAATTGAAGAGTACAGGACATGTTAAAAACCCAAAACTGGACAGCAATATGTGACATTATCACTGGATAATCGTCATCTCATTACATGGTATTTACAGATTCTTCAGCTTCGTCTTTAGTGTAACAGAACATTGATTCTCTGCAACAGGTCTGAAATTATCTGTTTTCATGGTTTGACAGCATCTGCTTTGCAGAATATTGCATGCATTCCTTTGTGGAAGATACCCTTGAGCATGATCATTGTCACCTCAGGCTACGATGGGCTCATGAACATACCTAATGGCATGCAGAGTGGCAACATGTTTTTTTTGGACGAGTTCACACTTCATTTTGAATTACAATGAAGGTCACAAACACATTCAGAAGTATCAATATTAGTGCCATCTTCTAGAATCCATAACCTAATATTATACTGCACAAATTATGGGTGTGATGATTTGGGGAGCAATTGGGTATTACATTTTGCCAGGTATGTCCAGGCTATCTTCAAAGCAAGACAGATAGTTTCTTTCATGGCCTACATGTTCACCTGATACATCACCTATTTAGCACATCTGGGATATGGTCAGTCAGTAACGAGCTCATTCAGCAGCCAATACAGATTTTCTCTGTACTCTATAAGAAACAGGCTGACAGGCGATACCCAAACACACCAAAGGCCATTTTAATTAGATGCCATAGTGAATATCAGCGATTTTTGTAACTCAAGGATGCTTTACAACTTACTCATTTTTTACAAATAATGATATTGCATTACTCTGATATTGTAATTGTTTGTATATAATACTATTTGTCATTTTTGTGAAAAATTGCCTTTTATTCTGATGGTTTCTTTATGGTGCTGCATTTTTCACAAACATGAGTGTATCTAATCCTTTCACTAGATCTTCATCTCTCGGAACATCAGCTAGGAGTATTTGAGTGTAGTAAACATAAAGAAAGCTAAAATATCTGAATTTTAAGTAGTTGTTAACATATATTAAAATTTCCTTCCTTTGTCAACTGTTAAAAAAATTTATGGTAATTTTTTTCAGGTACTTTTGGAAGAATCCTGTATACAGGCCATTGCCGGTACAAGCCGTCTATGCTGAAAAATCCAGTGTTGAAACAAACAGTTGTAAACCAAGTATGTCATTACTTTTTTTTTTTCTATTTACAGTAGTTATATAAGAAAGTTAGTAAGACTTTTTGACATTGTGTCATGATTTATTTACACAAGTTTATTTGTATGATAGTTTTGGTTCACGTTTGTGTTAAAACGTGATTTGCATATCAGTCTCTATAGTTATTGTGTGATTTAAGTATTAGAGAAGTCAGGGAAAGAATCTTGAGTGTGCTTGACAATAAGCCAGCTCATTGTTTTCAACTTGAAGCACAAGGGTTCTTGTTGTAAAATAAACACTTTGTTTATTTACCCATCTATTTAATGCACTCAAAAACTTGAAACAACTCATTTACCAACAAAGAATACAATCTGAGTTGCACACAACAACAACCAACTTATATCTGGCTGCCATGACACTACATCTAAAAATTACTGACTGTAAACAAACAACATTAAAACACAAGGCACAATACTACCAACTGGTTAATATGCATTACAATAGAAAGAAACACAATTAACATAGGTATTATCCCAGGGCATATTTAACATTTAACAAGCTAGATAAGAGTCACTTTATGTTCTTTCAATTGTTCTCAATACTCTCCCTCAATTGAAACAACAAATTAACCCGTAAAGCACATTAGGTTTATACAATCCTCTAATAAAACAAACTCTAGTCTCATATGTTTCCGAAGCCTCTCAAAATTGGGCCTGTTAAGAGCCGTTATGAAAATACCTGCGATCTGATCTTCACTTGATACAAAGCACAAGGCTACAGTCCCATCACTAACTTTCTCTCTAATGAAGTGATGCTGAACATCCACATGTTTCAGTCACTTGTTTTCAACATTGGATGCAATTTTGATGGCAGATTGACTATCTTCAAAAATAGATATAGGTTCCTCACACTGCTGAAACACATTCACTCTTGAAACAGTTTCTGCAGCCAGCAAACTTCAGATACCGCAGCACTCAAGCAATGTATTCAGTTTCCTTGAATTTTACATTGCAGCTCACTATCACCTTGTTTTCATTTGGTAGGAAGACACAAAATCCCTTTGTTGTTTTGCTGTAGCCAACAAATATGCCTTTCTTAGATTTTACATCCTATTTCTTATGATTCTGATCTGCAACATGAACGTATGCTTCTAATCCAAACCCTTTCAACAATGTTATGTCGTAATCCTTTCCCTCCCACGATTGATAAGGTGTTTTTCCCTCGACTGTACTGGTACCTGTTCTATTTATCACATAGACTGCTTCAGCCCAAAACTTTTTTCTAAGCCATTGGCTATCGTCATGGTTCTGGCCGCCTCACCTATTGTGCGCATCTTCTGTTCTATCCTACCAAACTGTTCTGAACACTTTGTTCATGTACAACACCTAATTCTGATAACTATTCCCTGTCACTGTTAACAAACTCTGTCCCACAATCTGTACAGTGTTTTGAACATCTCACCCCTCTGATTCTTAAACCACGCTGTAAACACCTTGAATTTTTCTTTGACCTCATTTTTGTGTTTAAAAAAAAGACAAAAAAAGTGATAGTAATCATCCCTTAGCAGCAAAAAATATTTAAAACCGCTTATAGATGTAGTTTCCATGGGGCCGCACAAGTCAGCATGTATTATTTCCCCACTTCTTGAAGTTTTTTAGTTACTGCATTTGAAAGATCTTGTATGCGTACTAAAAATGCAAGGTTCACAAAACACCTCAGGTACACCAGTCATCTTCTGACCATACAAATTCAATACACCTTTTACCAGTTATACGTTCTGGTGAGCCATTCTTTCATGTCAAGAGAGAAGGTTTTGTTTTTCACTCACAAAGGCTGATTCATGTGGACTAAATTTAATTTTATATAAGCTTCCTGCACGTTCTGCAATGGGTAAAATTTTACCTTTACTATTTATAATTTTTGAGACATGATTGTTTGAAACCATACTGTAGCCTTTGTCAAGTGCAGATCCTACTCCAAAAAGGTTTATTTTCATTTCTGGCACAAACAGTACATTTTGCAGTAGGATTTTTGAGGCACCCTCACAAGTATCTGACAATAACCTAACACTACCAATGCCTTCAGCTTTCAAAACTCTTCCATCTCCAAATTTTACCAGCCTGTCTGTTTTCAAAGTATGATGCAATGAGAATAGTTCCTTTTGGCAAAACAGATGTTCTGAAGCTCCAGTATCCAGAATTCAAGTATAGTCATTGCATGTATCACTGATCAAGGCTGATGTCAAGACAGTGAATGCATCATCATCTCTATTTACATTTGTACTTTCTTATTTTTTTCGTCTCCCTTTTGAATTGATAACAGTCCCTTTTGATGTGTCCTAATTTATTACAAAATTGGCAGTGAATAGAATTTTTCCCTAGACCCAATCTGAAACATTGAGCCCTAAGGTGGCCGACTTTCCCACATTCAAGACATTTTTTTATGGGATTAAATTTTCTTGCTGCAGCAAATGCTATTGAGCCCTCTTCTTTTGCTGATAGAACTCTCTCCTCTTCCATCAACAATCTAGCTATCAAATTTCCCATGGTCTGCCCATACACCAGAACCGAGTCCCAGGCACTAACAAAATGAGCGTAAATTGATGCAAGGCCATAAGGATTTTGGTTATAATCATAGTTACCGACAGTTTTTCATGTAACTGGTTTATCTTCGACTCTGGGAAAAAAACTCAGACATACTTTCACCTGGCAAAAATTGCACATTAAAGATCTTCTGTTGTAGCAAGTATACAGAAAGCTCAGATCTCCTTTCAAACACTGTCAACAGTTTATTCCAGATTTATTCAGCACGTTCACGTGTTAAAATATGGGTCACTGGCCCTTCGTCTAATTGTGTAACAATTAGATCTTAAGTTAAGAAATCTTTCTGTTGCCATTTCTTTAATGTTCTTTCGTAGTCATCACTTCCCGGTTCCGGCTTCACACTTGTACCATTTACAACATCGTAAACACCTTTTGTCCTCAATATAACTCCAGTCTGGAATTTCCATGTTTTCCAATTACTTTCAGAACTTAACTTTATCATATTTCTTTCCATTTTGTTCATAATTACGTAATGTTAGTCTGACAAGAAAAAAGCGTAATTTACGTTAAGGCACAAAAAAAAAGTTCACTTCAATTTAACATTTTCCGTTTTCTGTGTTTCTTTATCACGTGCAATAACTGCCTAAATGTTGTCTTATCTTAATATAATATTTTTAATATAAATGGTATATTCTGTTTTTGTGAAAACTATAGTAAATGTGTTGACAAAAATAAGGTCATTGTATTTGTGATATGTGGATTCTCTGTGCTAATTAAACATTGTTTTTTATAGTTGGAAAAACAGGCTCATATTGAAGGTTGTGATACAAAGTTTGCTGTGAGAATGGAGACTTCAAGGAGTGTGTTCAAAGCCAATATTGGTGTGATGCCTGTCTTTAACAGTTATATTAGAGATCCAGGAAGTAGAGAATTAACAGGCATAACCCTCCTTTATATTCTCCCTGAATTACCAGTAGTTAAAATCATAGAAGAGATCTTGAGTGTCTGGATTTATAACAAACAGGAGGCCTGTCGCAGTACACAGTTTTGTTGATTAATATGTAATTTTGTCATGGAATAAATTTTAAAGTCTGTATATTTTTAAGGTATAAATATCATTATCATTTTTACATTATTTGTGTTTTAAAGTATCATTAGCTGCATCACAATTTCAGCACAATTATCCATTCCTTGCTCTTTATAAATTGCCACATTTACCTGTATATTTCCCAAAACATTTTTGGAAGTACTGCACTACTTTGATTATTTTACTGTTATAGAATCTGGATGTGATGTTCTTTGACAATACATATGCAGCACCTGAATGCCAATTTCCAAGTGACATAGAATGCTTAAAACGGGTTGTTGAAATAATAAGGTAAGTCAATCAAGTGTGTGAACTGATTATTAATTAGTAGTATTGTAGCTGTTGTTATTTTGTCAGTTTGTAAATTTAGTTTATATGTAATGTTAATTTGAGTTTGTTTTTTGGTAATTCAAACTGACATGAAAATGTGATGTTCTGAAAGATGAAAAATATTACTTAATAAGAAATCTTCATTTTTCTACATTTTATTCTAAAGGGAAAGTTTTAACAGGCTACTGCCCTGTTCTCTCGTCGTAGTTCTCAGTAAACACCGATGGACTAGCTCAGCGTTGAGTTGGAGACTTTGACAACATAATAATGAAAGTTTGTTTATACCAGGATTGCCAATAAATAAAAGAAGAAGTTAGATGTTTGCTGGAGATTTATGGTTGTCTCGGCAAAACAAACTATTGACTCTCGCAGCTGACTAATAAACAAAAAAAAAGACAGAATGGCAGCCTTTATCAAACAAAACTTTTTACTTCAAGAGTTACGAAGACCAGAGAGAATCGTTATTTTTCTCTCCCAGCGCCCTATTGACTACTCGCACCAAAGGAAAATAAATTTAATAGTTATTTGAAATGTCCAAAATAAAAAAGAAGGTTTAAGTCGCGGGCGCTGGTCGGTGCGAGTAACATGATCACTCGTTGCATACTGTCAGACTGACAAACGATTGTGCTGCGATGAACTGTTGTGATACCTGAGAAAGGTCATGCTTCCCTATATATTGGTCGAAAGTTACCTCATTGAAAACATATTGTTTTTCGAGCAGTCGGTCACGTCAGCCAAAGGTGACCTCTGTTACTTACCTCGTTTCACCATGTCGTGCCTTGCTTTATAATAAAATCTGTATCACATTTCATTCAGTCCCTCCTCAGTTTAGTCCAGGTTCCACCAATCTGCAATGTTTTAGATTTCTCAGAGTGCCCTCATGCACAGTAACCTTCACTCATCAGTTATCATGTCCTCTCATCCATTCACACCACAAAGAACTTGTACTCTTATCACCTCGCAATCTCCCATTGTCATCTGTCCCCTTCACCAATTTATCTCGCTGTAACACATGTCACTCGATTACTACACTAAGCCAATTGGCTTCCACAAAAAGTCTGTCAACCCTTGGACTGCTGCAATATTTATAGAGTAGTAGGTCATTGCCCAGAAATTTCTTTAAATGCAACATTGCGCCAAGGGTTCTAGTTCCCAGAATATTCTTGCACGTCCTCTAAACTCGTTGGCTTCTCTAGTATGGGGGGGGGGGGGGAAGGAGCTGTGATGCTAGTCAGCCCAGCTGTCAATCATTCCCTTGGCTGCCGGGCAACACAACAGGGCAGACCGCCTGGGGTGAAGATGACTGTCTAGGGAAGTTAGCCCTCCCACAGCGCCAGCTTGCACGTAACGGGAACTCGTTCGCAAGGCGAGTGGTCACATGCATAACAATATGATAGGTAAGGAAATTCTGAAACTTCTTGTACCTGTTTGTGCTATATATTTTATTTTCTTTAGTAAAATTTGTTTTGGTATAAAATAATTTGGGTGTTACTTAAAATCTGTGTGTGTGTGTGTGTGTGTATGTGCGTGCGTGTGTATGTGTCATATATATGACACACACACATACATTCATATATATATATACACACACACACATTATCCACACAGTAAAACCTCAATATAACGCGGCTGTTGGGGGACATAACTCAGACCCACATTATAGCTTTCCGCACTATTCCAGGAGTGACCGAGTCCAGTAGCAAAAAAAAGCCATTATTCTAATGTGGCGTGGCACCTATCTGTCAAACACGGGGCTAGTGTTGTTATTTACAGCCGTAACTCATGAAACATTTAGTCCCTTGTTATCGGAACTTTATTTATTTTTTATCTGCATCAGTGGACTTGACAGCATCCAAGGGACAGAAACAGAAGAAGAGGAACGCGCTGTGATGAAGGTTCACATGCATTCAAGCAAGAATGACTAAAAAATACCAGATATTCGAGGCAAAGGATGTACTTATTCTACCAAGGGCGGTGTTTGCTGCGAGTTCTTTGTCACGCGGGTTGGAGAAGAGGGTTCACCCCCGCCACCTGCTGGGCCTGATTGGAGGGACATGAGAATGAGGAATGAAGCTCACATCCCAATAAAACTAATTCTAGGCCGAAACACGCTTGCATTGCAGATGGGATCTATCAGTTCCTGATGTGTTGTGAAACATGTTGCTTGCTCGTCTGATTTGCAATTTCAAAATGAAAACTAAAACAAAAAAAAAAGTTGGTTATTTGTGGCATGCAAAGAAAGGCAGCTTTTCTTTATTAGGCCTTGTCCACAATAGTCTACATCATAATTATAGTGATTATGTAGCACTATATTCCATAGGAGATTAATAATAGGCCTATAAATTACTTAGAAACACAAATTTTGATGCGCGCCACTAGGAATTTGTGCGTCAAATCTTTGCACCACGCCAATGAAACTGAATACGGGAAAACATACGATATTGACTAATGAATCAGTAAAATATATCTCGGTGCTGAAAGGAGGGAGAATGCGTGCCCGCTCCCTCCGCCTCATCCATCAATGTCCCCAACTCACGACCACCCGCAGACAGACCACACGCGTACCTGATCGCATACTTTCCACTTACTTATTTATTCAGGTCGGGGGACGTAAATTGCCCCGCGATATAACCGAACCCGTGGTATTCCGATATATATATATATGTATGTATATGTGTGTGTGTCTATGTGTGTGTGTGTGTGTGTGCGCGCGCGCCACGCATGCATGTGCATGAGTGTGTGTGTGTGCGTGGACAAAGAACATTGCTGTTTCAGTCATTGCATATGCAATTTTTGTAGATTCTTTTCAGATATACAATATATAACCATCTTCTGCTACTTATTGCAAAATTTTTCACAATTTGCAGTGCTGATTTTGCCAATATTTTGTCTTTCTGTGTATCATAATTAATAGAAATTTATTCAAATATGGTGATTGTAACACCTTAGTTTATTAACTAAACGCAGTTTTATTTTTATGCTAACATTTCTCCCTGCACATACATATATGAAGTGTGAATGATACTGGAGTTGTAACTTACGTATCACTTGCACAATACACAGAGTTTTGTGTTTACACTTATTTAAGAAAAGTCTTCTGTGGCAGAATTTACAAAAGTATAAGACAAATTTGGGCGAAGGTATAATTGTAACAAACATGTGTGTAATTCTCTGCTGTTTTTTGTAAACCTAGTTCTCTGGAATTCCAGCTGTCAAGTTTATCACCACAATGTTGGCATTGTTTGTAATATATGACTCCTTAAAATTTTTGCAGTGTAGGTACATAATAGTTTTTCAATAGTTTCTTGCAGAAAGCTAGATGTGTCCTGATCTTCATAGTGGAGGCCACAGTGGTGTAGTGGTTAGATTTCTCATCCCCTACCTAGATTAACGGAGTTTGATACCCAGATCCCCGATTTTCGCATGTGGGAATTGTGCTGGTGTGTAGGTTTTCTTGGGGATCTCCTGTTTCCCCTGCCCATTTATTCCAGCGCTGCTCCATACTTACCTCATTTCACCCCCATTTGCTCTCAAGATTTTGATGTTAAAAACATCCCAAATCTCTTCACTCATTCACTCATCATAAGGGTTATTCATTTAAAGTGAAATTGCTGTTTTGGGGTTTTCAGGTGTCCAGAAAAAAATACATGACAAAATGCTGGGAAAAAATTTAAAAAATTCAATTTATGCTGTTTGATATTACATTAAAAAAATTTCCTTTAGGTGTATTAAGTACTGATAAATGTAAAATGCAGGCAATAAGAAAAGTTTGTTACTATAAAATTGTTGCATGACATTTACATATAGTTTTGTAATTAATCCATATTTCAATTTTTATTTCAGAGCTAACCCATATCGCAAAATTTTGCTTGCATTGTCTGAAGAAGATGAGTCACAAGCACTGTACTGTCTTGTAAAAATACTTAAAGTGAGTAAAGTTTTGTTTCTTTCTTTCATAGGGCATTTTCATTGAGCACTTGTATGTATCTGGGCATAGTTTGAGCCCTTGTATGTCTCTAGGCACAGTTTCTACACTCCCTTTCTTTCCTGTATGGCAACTTGACTGGTAATCACAGTGCTTACTACTCGTAGAAGGAATTCCAGAATTGACCATTGTGAAGCCTGATGATATGGAGGACTTCCTGGTATAATGAGATATACCCAGTGCACCATATCCCCATTATAAAAACCCTGTGGATCCACACTTTCAGGGAAAGACAATTTGTTGGGAGGGAAACTCAACTAGCGGGCAGAGACTTTTCTCTCTGCACATATTTACCAGCTTGTTGGGGTGTACGAACATGCACTGCGTAAGACACATGCACTGTGTAAGAGGTCTGGCTTTCCAATATAAATTTTATATTATTATTGGCTCTACAGCTCTGCATTTAGAAGTCTTGGAAAGACGGTTGAATGTACCCATTGAATGTGACACAATCCCACCAAAGACTTGTACAGTAATCCAAGTGTGTTAACGACTAGGTAGCAATACAACACTGTTCCAAAAAAAATTACCTGGCAAACTGTCCTGTATTATTCCTGGAATTTTTTCGTAGCTCAAAATATTTCCAAAAATTTTGTTTGTGTAGCACTAAGTGAAATTATTAATAATTAATAATCCACTTCTAGCAGAGAGTTTTGTTTCACCATCAAACGGAATATTATGTATATGCTGAGTGTAATTTGATGAGAACTGCAGTACATTGTATGGCCATTGATTACCAGACACACTTTGAACTAGAGATGAGACCTTCGATGCTGCGATACCTTAATACCCTCGATACTTTATAGTATTGCGTCTCACATGAGAATATCAGAAATTATCAAATTTTATTATTGTGTTAATTGTATTAACCATTCACATTTCTTCATCAAGCACAAAATTACAAAAGTCCATAATAGTGAAACTTCGGTGTTGTGATCCCGTTTGTTCCATTTTCTTTATCAGTCTTTTTTTTTTGGACAGTCCCGACATCTATTCTATATAAACAATTTTTAAAAAAAAAGTGCATGCTACGATTCTTAAAACATAAATTTCCTGCATCCATCAATCAGATATTCTCTCCGAAAGCCAAAATATATTCAAAACAATTGTTTGGCTATGATATAAATGGATTTTCGATGATTCATTCCAGTTATTTACGTTTTACTGTATTTCTCATCGGTACATTCACCAAAGAATGCGTGCATCTTTCGTTCTTGAATGCTATGTGAATGCAAAACAACACAGATAATCAATAACTGGTACTATTGATAGTATTGTTTACATTCCGCAACAGTTTTTCGTGTTCTATAGACTACTATTCTTCTTCTTGGTATGTATTTACTGCACTTGTAGGTTGGAGACAATGAGAATGAATCGCACAATCTCTGACACTGTATTTAACTATCTATAGTCTTGTTACTGTAAACAGAATTTTAAATAAGGTTACAGCCATGTTGGTATTTCGACAAGTGTGATTATTATCGGAAACTATCGGCTGCGTGTTTGGTTAGAATTGTAAAGTTTTCAGAAAGACTTACTTGGCAAATAATGATTGGCGAAAATTGTCGCAAATAAGTTAGTGTAATTTTTACCAAGGGATTGAGCATGGCTTGACCGACAAAGAAGCGTTGAACAAAAACTTCAATATAAAAAAAATTAAATTTTGCTCAATTTTAAAAATTGAAATTTTTAATTTGAAGTGAATTGTCTTGAATAAGTTGTTTTAATAACATCTTTAGGCTGTTGGTTTAAACAAAAATGCATTTTGAGGTTATGTACAATATTTCTCAGGTTTAAAATCCAAGTCCGCATTCATTGTTTTCCCGCATGCTTCATTTTTTCATGTTGGTTCACTGGAAAACAAGTAATTGAGAATCCACTATTTGCTCACTATGTTTTATTGTTTTATCGCGTAGTTATTGCTGTTGCGTAACAGTGACACATAATTTTTAAATACTGAAAAGTGAAAAACCGTCTACGAGTAGTTTACTCCGGCCATGTCACAACACATGGAACAGGCGGGAGGGGAAGAACCAAAGCTGAAAGTACTGTGACGAGTTGTGGTTCCCCCCTCTCAGGAAGAAAAGAAAGTGGGTTATGGTCATTTGCATTACAGGTCATCCACTGTTTGTTTCAAGTGTTATGCGGGTTTTTATATAGTTTCATTGTGCGTCAACAACACTAGCAAAATGACCAATTTTCTTGACCAAGTTGTTTTGTGTTCATGAAAGTTTTAATTTGGTATTGAGAATAGTCTTGATATTGAGTATCGTGAAAATGTTTTGGCATCGAAACGTATCGAGCATCGAGAAAATGTGGTATTGACCCATCCTTACTTTGAACATTAGTTTGGTATGTCCAGTCACCACAATTAGCAACAGCAAATGATGCAAGCTTATTGTTGTTGAGTGTGTCTTTATAATTGGCATCTATCAGTTCAGACATTACATCAGTGATATTTCAAGTAAGTTCCAGATACCTTGTTCACTAGAAGTGATTAGTAGTGAAATTGAAACATGATGTTATTATAGTACACTAACTTAGTCAAACAGTTAAAACCTCTGACGTGTCGTGAAACTGTGTTATCGCCCTCAGATTGCCATCCTTAAGGGTTTGTTCCTATGTTCTTCTTGTGGTGCTGTCTAGTAAGGCTTCCACAGACCCTATACTACCATATTGCTGTAGGGTTGTCCTATGTGATATATTCAGAAGAAAGCTCCTCCACTTGGAGGATGCATCCCCACCCCTTGTGAGGAAGGACCCTAGCTAGGACCCAACTTCCCACCTGTCACCAGGACAGTTGAACCGCCAAATGGGCCAGCTGGTACCATAGTCTTGGGAGGAATGCACCCTGCACTGATCCTTTCCTTGTACTCTGGCACAAGCTACTTTTCCCTAATCCCCTGACGCCTCTAACACCAACACTGGAGTGCCACTGTCCATGGAAATGTATGTCTGACTACCTAGACTGGTGGTGGTGTTCAACCCCTATAGGGGACTTGCCACTTAGAAGACCGTGCCATAGGCTGTGCCCAAGTGCGTGATGGAATGCACTGCTTCCTGCCATCATTCCTACATCATCCTTTGCTAAAGCCCTTAGCAGCTTGTACCTGGTGTGGTGGTATTGATGGGTGTCATTGATACAGAATTTACAGCAATCCGCTGTGATCCTCTGTATATTCCCTCTGCTGAATGTCTTTGACTGGGGGTGCTCATTATAATCATGGGGAAATTAGCTTCTGATGAAATCCCAGATTCCAGATTACCAAGACTTGCTTTATTTCAAATTGTTCCTAGCGAACCTGCAGAACTGTGAACTGTAATCCGTACAAAATGATTCAATCTTTGCGAAGCTCGCGTAACTAACTACAGCTGATAATGGACTGTTCCTGACTAACTGAAGACTCCTCAAGGTTGATCCCCTGCTTGTCTGCCCTTCTTATTTTATATTGTTGTAGTTGGCTTGGCAGAGTGAAATTTATAAATGCATTACTCCTTATCTGGCCTGAATTTTTTACAGCATGTAGAACCATCACATTCAAATTACTGTATTTGCAAATGCACAATGATGAGGGTTATTAGGTATGTATTTCTGATGTCAGCTGTGCCAAGAGGTTTCACTTATCACCAACAACTAAGCAGTCGTGCAGGTACAAGCTTTCATCTACCCCATGCACAGCCCTCTGGCTTAGCTTCTTCCCCTCAGGCAGTATGGACAGTACTTTCTCATTTGTTCAGCAACAAGTACAAGTTAAGTGTTACATGTACTTGAAAACAGATAAAACAGATTCTGTTGTTCACTAAGCATTGATGTTGGTGTACAGTGTAAATAAAGAAAGCATATAGTAATTCTAAGTCTAAGCAAGCTTTTTAAATTTTATTTATGACTTTATGTCTTGTTGAGATCAAAGTCATTAGTGATAAAGACATACAACAATACAACTTTTGAAGGGAATTAGGGAGGGACTCGGCCATGGCCGATGAAGTTATTTCACAAAAACATGCAAAATCAGAAACTAGTTGGATGCTGGATGGACTGAGATTTGGAACTTCGGTTCTCCCGAATACTATTCCAATATTTGATCACTGTGCCACCTCGTTTGGTACTAAAATAAATTATTTTGTAATTGTTGGATATCACTTCGATATTTTGATAACACATTACGTGCATATGGAACAATAAGTTGAGATTTAATTATTGTAAAGAATACTTCAACTGTTAATATAATTTCCTCTAGTTAGAAAAAATTGTATGTTTCTGTAAGTCACAGACACTAGACAGCCTAGACTAATTTATGTGCATTACTTCTTTGAGACATTTTAAGATATTTTAAGATATTGTAAGATCCTATTCACATCTCATACACACTTAAATTCTTTTTTTTTTCCCCTATAATCTTAATGTAGACTGCATCAGAATTCATAGTTTAGTAATTTACATACAAATTGAGAAAGTATTTTACAGACCATATCCCATGTTTTTTAAGAATATCTTGGGCTAGTTAACATTTCTTTTTGAGGCAAGCTTCATAGCATTTTTAAATAGCAAATACACTTTTGAGTTACATAATCTCAATGTACTTTGTCCACCGTAATTAATTTGCATAACTTTGAAACTGATCCATCGTAAAACTTCAGTGGAGTCCCAATATAGTGAGGTGTCACGGTTCCTGGATTGATCCTTGCTATAAGAGTGTTTTCATTGTTCCTGAATTAGACCTATTTTGATCCTCAGTAGGGCCTACTAGGTAAAAATCACCCAAAAATTGCTTTTAAATAGTTTTGAAACCACCATAACGTAAAAATATCCTGTTATATGAAAACTGATTGCTTGAAAATGAGCGGAAAACGTGACCATGCTACGTAAGTATAGCCGCTCAGACTGCAATCAGTTGCTCGGCTACACAGCATTGTCCCACAATCAGTTGCCCGGCCTATACTGCATTTCCCGCTATCGTCTACTCGGTTGCCGAAACACTGCCCTGCAAGCGATAACTCGCCCGTCACAGCTCCGCACAACAGCCTCAAACCAAATAGCTGTGTTTACTGGGATAATTCTCGCACCTATTTTAAAGGATTTTAGTGCAAAAAATTAGGGTGCGTGAATTTTGCAAGGAATCGCCAAGACACGTGCATGTTAACTTGAAAATGGGGTCTACTGTAAACAATCCCTCGCCAACTGCGGGGATATGTTTTTTTTAAACACAGCACTTTATTTATTGGTAATAGATATGAAGATACATATTCAAAATTAAATCACTCTTGTGCTGGGGCTACCAATGAAAACATTGCCATGTGCACGTAGCGAGGCATCGGGTGAGCACCTAGATCCTCTATAGCGTGGCCAGACTAGCACCTAGATTCTCAGCAGTTTGGCCGGGTGCTGCAGCTTGCCGCTGTCGCTCAGCCCTAGATCCTCGGGTGGGGCAGCTGTCTGTCGGTCGCTACACGATTACTCTGGTGGGTGGCAGCCTTACACTTCCCGTCACTGCCATCATTTCAGGTCCGGTCTGTCCAGTTCACTTCCTAACAGCGGCCCTGTATTGCGAAAACATGACATGCACGTTAAACTCAGAAACAATGCATTTTCAGCCCACTTCTCTATTGCAGTGTTCCTGTGCATACGCAATTACCTGAAGTTTAAATGCAGCAGTTTGACTGACATATTTACCCATTATTCATCCGTACTAAACAAAAGTTAATATAAATGTAAATTATCTTTTCTCATTAAAACAACCACCCGCATACAAATAAACTTTGTGACTTGGTTTGCTAGAAAGGGTAGGTTAGGTGAAAAGACGAAGGAATGTCACACATGATAGCGGCACAACCGTTCTTTGGGAAACAAAGTGGCGGGGCGAGAGAGTGAAGTTACGGCAGACAGATAACAAAAGCGCACTTCACACGGTCACGAGTCCCGCCGCAAGCCTGCTTCGCACGATCTTGCCGCACATGTTTCAACTCGTAAAATTATAATTTTTCATGGAATATTTTTGCGATTTTTTGACGGTTCCTTAAAAATACCTTGTTATACCCTTGTTCTCGCAGTTGCTGTGCTCTCTACAACGGGATTCTACTGTATAAATAACAGTTTGCATTTCAGTTTGTGCACTATTCAATAAGTTAATAGCGGGCTACACCTTGCCCTTTAAGCCTCAAATGATTATCTGAATCCAGCTGTTATTGTAAATGCTCCATATAATAGTCTACCTTTTTACTCTTGACCTTAAACAATGATTTAATCCAGGAAACAGTTTCCTGGTATAACTGTCACTGAGACTGACTGATATATTCTAAAAACACTTTCAGTTTCCTAAATGGCAAAACACCTAGAATGAAGAACTAGATGGGTTGTTGCATTTAAGATACTGTTTGTTCTTTAGTGATTCCACTTGAAAATAAACTGCAGTTGCAACAGGAAGTTAATGCCATAAATTTCTTCACTTTTTCATTATCATTCAAATAAATTTTATAAATTTACTTTTGTGCTTATAAAATTTTTATCCACAGTAGTGAGCATAAGGAGCACTGAGTTATGATTTTTTTGGAGTTTCTGTAATTTTTCTTAGAGAAATACATGCATTCATTATTGCATGATGTCAAATTATGTGACTCTTTCCGTTATTAATTTAGCATCATTACAGTTATTTAAATTTTTTTGTATCAGAAAACTGTTCATCACAAACAAGTTGCATAGCATACAAAAGGGCCTGTACATTATGTGTTAATTGTATTTCATTACTCATAACCTTCCTTCTTTCTTCTTAAGGAAACAAATATGTGTGAAATGTTTTAGAACGCAGTGGAATATATCTGGATATATTTAATCACTTCTTTTCTGCATAAACATATTTTTCTATTCGTAAATTGTTCTTGAAATCAGCAAGAGAGAGAGGGAAGAGAGAGGGGAAGGAGAGGGAGCGAGCGGGAGAGAGAGTGTGTGCGTGTGCGTGTGTCTACACACACACACATGCACACACATATTCCTTACTGAAATGCACCTCAGACACATTTAACTCAGTAAAACTGAACGACAAATTATTTAACATCATGATTATGTTTATTACAAAATCTATAACACTCAAGTCAGTATTTGCTGAACATAATCACACATAATGAAAATATTTTTTTTAAATTCTCAACTCTCAACTGAATTCCACTGCTCATTTACAACTTACTAGTAACATTGATTAGAATAATAATATAATGCCTTTCCTGTAGATATAATCATTCATAATCTCAAGTCAGTACCTGCTTTGGCTAGTTGACTAGATTGTATACTTCACACTTGTTACCAAAAACACATAAAACTTGAACGTAATGCCAACCTTTATTTATCACTGTTGGCCCAACTGAGATTTATTAAGTTAATTATAACCCTTGGCTATTACCAAATTTACACTGTTGTGCCAAGAATATACAAATTCATAACATGACAAATACTACGTGGTGCGGCAGCTGTACAAGCCCCTTAAAACGCACCATGAAATAAAAGTTCAACACATTAAAAATATTATTAAAATATTATATCAAAAACTTAAATAAGCTGGACGATGGCTACAAATGCTCTATAAAGGCATCCAGCTTTATAAACTTGGACATCACGTATATTTAAAAACTTCTACGACACGCATCTGTGTAAATGAGCATCGTGCAACAGCTGATCAGGGGGAGCAAATGGGGCGGCAGCAAAAACTACACTAGCCATTCAAAAACAACTACAACACACCAGTCTATTAACATACCGAAAATACAATTTAGATTGTGCAACCAAATTGAATTTAGAAAACTGCTACAACTAATGCACACCCACACAAAATTAGCACACACTACCAACTACAGAAATAAGACACTAACATGCTCCTAAAATATGATTTTGTTCACTATCTACAACTCACCGTAATATTTCATCTTGCTGGAACCATTCCTAATGTGAATCTAACACAGTATGAAACATGTTAACATGAATTTGATAGCTGACAGTTGAATAAGCCCCTATGCACTGTGCCGTTTAACACAAAATGTAAAATACGTTTAACATGATGATCTCTGCTTGGAAGACACTTCTAGCGATGGTGCTGATTAAAATGTTGGAGATGAGGTTGTGCACAAGTATTTATTAACCCGACCTCTTCATTAAAAAGAATTATGATGCACCTAAGGATGGAAAATGAGGTAGGGGATTGGAAGGAGAAAGGTAGGGGAAGCTGAGTCTCCATCAAGTAAGACTCAATTCATATGATGATTACACAGTACAGGATTACAATCACAGAAGATAAGGTGAAATCTTGAAGTTACAAAATTGGATAATCTCCCAAGAAACAGGAACATTATAGTTCAGTATTCACAGACGTGTTGACAGAAAAAACAATTACAAAAACATTGTCTCTTGTAGACAGTGCAAGTACGAAGTGGTCCATCCCCGGATATAACATCAACATCGGTGGGCAGCTGGGTAGAGTCACCAAACACAGAGAGTCCGGTGTCTTCTCGAGTGTTCAAGGGGTTTATGACGGCATCAGCAGCACCACCTCCCATCAGGGTGCTGGACTCCGCAGGATAAAAAGTAGAGCTCTGCAGCCTCGGGTTGGCTCGGCAGGAATACAGGTAAAACAAAAAATTTAGGGAAATGTTAGAACAGCAGAAGAATAACGAAAAAGCAAAAAAACAGGAAATATTGGAAAAGGAAACAAGTGCGCACACAATTTACAGTAAACAATTATACAAAACCAAAACTTCGCAACAGCAGCATTACTATGCCCTAGAAACATACTGCTTCAGGTGACTAACATGTGCCTTCCTAAAGGTTTGGCCTGAAGATGGAGAAACTAATTATATGGTATTGGGGACCAGAAATTTGTGTATCCTGAAGGGACCCACAAATTTTGGGATTAGCTTTCTAGTAACATCATCCCCCAAATCGGCGAGGGTGTAGCTCTTGCAAAATACAAGGGCATTAACTTTATAATTCACGGGGGTTCTAGACTGATCTAACTTGTCGTTAACCGACTGTTTGACCACGTACCAAGGAAAGGAAGGGATGGAGGTACACTGTAACCTCTGTATTTTGATTGTGAGCCTGCTATGGTATTTCTGGAAGTCCTCTATTTCAGTTTTTTTTATGCATATGTTGGAACTTTGGTTCATTTTAGTTCACGATTACATTTGAGATTTTGAATAATTAATATGCTCTGTATTTCA
This sequence comes from Dryococelus australis, assembly GCA_029891345.1. NCBI lineage: Eukaryota > Metazoa > Arthropoda > Insecta > Phasmatodea > Phasmatidae > Dryococelus > Dryococelus australis. The sequence continues at coordinate 200,129,136 of CM056994.1, forward strand.
TATGATGGTTTAGGGCAATAGGGAGTTACAGTATTCCTATTTTAAGGACATTATTGGGGTATTTTATGGGCATTATTGGAGTTTTGAAAGTTTCTATATTTCAGTTCCGTATGCACATCTTCAAACTCAGCTCAGCTTAGTTTTGATGTAATTTTGATTGCTAGCTAGGCAAAAGTTATGGAACATAGGAAAGATTTTTTATTAGGTGATTTCATTTTTTTGTTTTGCGAGCATATGTGCCATAGTTTTCTAAAGTAATTCACGAATCGGTAAAAAAATTTAAAATTTGTGGTTTTTGTGGGAAATTTTCTCTAGAGTACATTTTTGTGTGGTGGGAAAACAATTGCATGGGATATTTTATTTTACCTGGTGCACTACTAGTTGTGTTTTGGTGAACTCGGCCCTCAAATTTAGGAGTCAGGGTAGGTTACGTAAAATTTTTTCCATGTAATATATATATATATATATATATATCCCCCCCCCCCCCTTTTTAATGGCTGTTATTTGCATCAATGTATGACTGCGAAAACTTGTATGTGGAGGTTTTTAACCCATGTAAGTGTGTGTATCTCAGCACATGTACAGAAATTTTTTTATTTATATTGTTATGTTTTTTCATATTTTACACACAGTGGCTAAGATTTATGTGTGAGGAATTGGGAAATGGTAAAGTACATAGTAGAACCCTGCATCAGCATTTCTGTACAATTTGGATATAAAGTGACATGATTTAAACAACGTCGTAGTGCAGTCGGTCAGGATCAGAGATACTACAACCTAGAGGTGAGTAGGGGGTGCTATGTCTTGATTAGACATGCTCAGTATAGTGAAGAGCCTTATGAATGATTCATGATTGTGGTAGGTTTTCTTTGAGGTACAGTGAATTTCTTTTGTAGGTTGTCCTAGTTTTAAACAAATTATTGTGTTTAGTGAATGTTCTGGACTTTATAAAGTAATGTCGAAAATAGCTTGTCTTTAATATTGAAGTTTCTTTTACATAGGAAAAAATTATTGTCGGCAAGGAGAAATATATTATTGCACAGGAGCTTATGGAAGGAAAAACCAGGAGTTTGTTCACAAATGACCCTTCCCAAAGTTTAATCCGTGCAGTTGATCTCTCATCTGTTGCAGTAGAGAGGTAAGGTTAAGTGCTTTATCGTATATAATTTGCTATGAACAATAGTTGCGTAGACTTCCCAACTTTTCACTAACCTTATTAGTAAAATGCCTGAAATACAAATGTATACAATTCCTAGCATATATACTGCAGTTTTTTGTAAAAACTCTTCTTTAAAAATATTTAAATGATTACTATTCAAATATGTTAAATTATGGTTTCTGGAAAATTTATCCTACCATTATAAATTTTACTTGCTGCAGTGGCTAAAAAGATTGAAATTCACACACATATCTTTTTTTTATCAAGTATGATGACATCAGTGACTTTAAGTGTAGTGTTTCACTTTTTATATTTTTTATATCACTGCTGCTATGTGACAAGTATAGTCCATTCACGCTTTCTTCAGCCTTTTAGAAACGAACCTTTGAAAAATTACCCTAGGCGTAACATGTCAACCTGTTTTGTTCAATCACTTGGATTCCACAATTATATAACCCTGTGATTAAGGTTAAAGTACTGTGATCTTGAGTAAATGAAACTTTAACTTAATATCTTCTATAACTTGTAATATTTATATCGTATTAAATACGAATTAAAAACAGTGAGAACAGCAATGTGTGGGCAATGGCTAGTAAGAAATAGTTCTCAGTTAAAGTATTGTTTAACATAGTTTTTTAGTATGCTATTTTTAAATTAATCTTTGCCTATCAAAATATTTAAATATGTAGGGAGTCCCAATGGAAACATTTTCATTGTTACGGTTTAAAATAACAGCACAAAATATTGTGCGTAGGCCCTAGTAACATGGTGTTTGTATTTTCGACCAAGGAAGAGAGAGAGAGATAGATAGAGAGAGATAGAGAGGGAGTGATAGATATAGAGAGTGATGGAGATATAGAGAGATAGATGGAGATATAGAGAGAGATATGTATAAAGAGAGATAGAGATATAGAGGGATATAGAGATAGAGATATAAAGTGAGAGATAGACAGATATATAAATAGATAGAGAGGTAGGTGTGGGTGTGTCTGGTAAAGTCAAGTTGGGTGAACGTGCAGACCAAGCAATCAGGCACCCGGGAGAGTATCTGGAAGACATTGCAGGTGCAAATATGGGTTTTTAGAAGATGTGCCACTGCATGTGCTTCAAAACATGGAGCAGTCTGACGTCATCTCGATCAACATTTTGGCCAACAGTGGATAGGTCGAGGTGGCCCGATTGCTTGGCCTGCACATTCACCCAACTTGACTCCGGTAGACTACTTCCTGTGGGGCCACATGAAGGGCGTGATTTATTAGATCCCTATGGAATCAGAGGAGGACCTGCTGACACAGACTATGGCTGCTGCGGATCTTGGACTTACAGATATTGGTGATTGTGTGTACCAGAACATGGTACGTAGGTACCGGGTTTGTGTAGACATCGCTGGTTGTTACATCGAGGCCTTCTTGTAAGTGGACTCAGAAGATAAACAACGTAAAGTATGTTGCAGACGTGGGAGAAGTCAACATGTGATATGGTGGGGGTTTTTTGTTGCGGGGAAGCAGTATTTTTCCACACATAAGATTCTTTGCAAAACATAACCGTCTTGGTCCACGCTACAGGCCCTTACAATGTGTAATGGGAATGCTGCCTCCATTTCCGAGTTGGTTCTGAATAACCTTAGGGTTGCTAACCTCCACACATACACATATCTGTGCTATTATAGAAGTATCTGTCACCACAGTGTTATTGAATTAGGCATGTATTAAGTGATATTACACAGTACCTTTCCTCAGCAAAAAGAAATTGCAAAATGCCTGCACTCCTGAAAATTCAACTGAATTATTTTAGAAATTTTGCAACAGTGGTGTATAAGTTGATTCCCAATAGGACTTTTAACATAAACTGTTTTCAGGTCTACTGGCTTTATTTTTTGTGATATTCATTATTTTGGATTTATTTACAGTTAGTTTTGACAAGAACAATAGTTTGTTTACATGGGGATAGTAAATTTTCTGCCCAGAGTCTCCTATATACAGGAAGGTCCGCCTAACATGGACACCCCCAGAATGGTTGCAGTTTACGAAATGTGGTTTTCGCTAAATTAAATTATGTACGGGAGCAAGCAATTTGCTGTAAAGAGACTTTTCGTAGCACATGTATAGTCTGTCTCATTTAAAGTTTCCAGAATTTGACAGCTACTGCTGCCAACGTATTTAAAGTGTAATACAGTAGCGTCGTATTTGAAATAACGAATGTCAGCAGACCGCAATGTGAAGCAATGGTAGTATCCCTGAATAACATGTATTCTTTATTAAATCGGCAAAAATAAAATAGTGCACAGTACAAATAAAAAAATAAGTAACCATTTCGGAACAAACATAAATAATATTACGTTATAGTATTCTGTATAAGGTTATTAAACGTGTTTGTAGTTTCAAATTTGTTAAAGTGCATAACAGAAATAATGAAAAAGGAGGGTTTTTTTATCTTTACAAACCAATGACTGGACGTCATGTTGTTATTGTGAGATGCGATTTTTGTGTGCGGGCGTATCAGTTTAGCAAGTTCCAAATTGAATTTATGAATGTTGTGTGAATAGTTATTTAAAATGTAGCGATGTAAAAATCCTTCATGCAATCACCAATGACAACAAGACATTGTACGTGTTGCCAAAGGAGTCGAAGACATGAAACTAATGGGAGAACTCAAATTGTTCTGAGCTAGAAACGACCAGCCGATTATTTGGAATTTCATCAAAAAACAGTTGCAAAGTAAATAGCGATAAATTATGTACGTGAATATTTGGAGTGCGATGTATTTTGATGGGGAAATGAAAATATCTCAGGCAAGTGTTTTTTAGTTCTTGTATAATTAAGGTAAACATGTTAAGTTTGTGTACACGTTTTCAGCAGACAACATTTAAATATTCAGCACTCATTTAATTTCTTAGAAAGTATGTTAATGTTACAGTTGAATTTATTTCTGTTTGGTCAATAAACAACAAATAGTATTGACTTCACCAAAACATTGAGGTTAAATTGCTCGCTTGTGTGTATAGACCAAAACCACAAATGCATTTGTAATTAAATAGTAATTATTTAGGCCTAATTACTTTAAAACTGAGATATATAATGTTACCTTTGTCCAGAAAGACTATGTAAAGTAAATTTTCTTTCTGTGGTAAATTTTTTAGCTATAATAATAAATACTAATCATATAAAACAACAAATTATACTGAAGTTTTTTTTGGGTGACGATGGGCATGTATATTAAATATCCACATTACTGTAATAGTACATACGGCCATGTGTTTGATGTAATTGCCACTAGGTTTCATTCATTACTTAATGATCACAGGCCCACCAGTCTTCACCATTTGTGAGGAATGTTTTTTATACAGGTTTATTTTATTGTTATTGCTACAAATAGGTTCCGTAATTATTGATTGTAGAAAACTTTTACAGTTCTACTTAACTATTTCTGTGTATGATTTGACAGGCCTAACTCTTATTGTGTTTGTTCACTGCCTAAATGTAATTATTTTTAAAAGACAGGCATACTGGTGACATTGCCTTTACACAGAACTCCAGCAGACTTTTGCTTTCTCGTAGTTCATTTTACTGCTCAGTCATGAATTAATGTTGTTTTTTTTTTTTCTGATGCTCACGTCGGTTAACTGTGTGAGGTTTGCATTCTTTTTTTAATGAATTCTTTAAATTTTTCAAAAGGCGTACAAAGAAGGCAATTCTGATCATACTTCGGGCAAGGTAAGTTTTTGTATTCTCCATTAAATTGTTTAACATGTGTGATTTAATTTTGATTACAGTTTTAATTGTAACCAACATCAATTTCTTTTTATCTCACCTCAAATATTTTGCTGTTGTGAGAGTTGCAAACTTGGAAGTCCAATGAAATTTCTTGATTAAATTTTTTTTTTTGTGTTTGTGATCATTGATTTGATTTTAATTAATAATATCTGTTTAATTAATTGTAAGAATATGAGTATATTTTATTGATAGTATTTTTACAACACAATGTAGATGTTACCATTAGAAATTTAAAAAAAAATATGAGTAATCACATATTTTCCTCAATTATAGTTGACGTGTTTGAAATGTCAAGCAAAAATTCACATGATGTTACATGTTTTGACAGTCACATGGAAAGCACACGGTGGCGGAAGGATACATATTCAGTTTGTTCACAAGGTAATACTTTCATACAATCTGTCAAAATCTGGAAACCTTACACGAGACAGACTCTATGAGGGTTATCACAGATAACCAGATCAGTCCCTATGGGGGCACGCCACTATGGCCATACCAGGTTAATTTTAGGGTTAAGTGAATAGGAGTGTGAGAAAGGAGGTGTGGAGTTTAAAACAACAGTAAAGTGTAAGATTTTGAAAAAATAATAAATATGTTGAGAGTCGTGGAACTTTTGAAAGGTGATGCATGGAAACAACTGTTGTGAGCATCGAGTGTGTATGTGTAGATCTATTAGTGTTTGCACTTGTAGTATAATTAAGAACACATTTAACTAGTTTTATCATGTTGATGTTTTGCGAACCTGTTAGTAACTTTTTTTTTGTCTTTTGAAAGTCGTAAAGATTTAGTACTTTTGTAAAGAGAGTATGTGAATAATTGAATTGTATAATGTCAAAGTTGTGCTGTTTGTGTGCCATCAACGGTAAGGTTTGTTTTTTTGGTGTAAATATGAAGTCTGAGTCTTGTAGTCTGAGGCTACCAAATGGTAACCATAAATATTTAAAAATTGGTAGGAACAGTTTCAAATGTTAGGGTTCATTGGAAGTTCATTTAAAAACAGGTATTAGTTTTGAAAAGTGGTTAGTTTTGAAAAGTGTAAATTTATTAAAAGTCTAATAAAGATTTATTTAAATTTAACACTGTAATTTAAATCCAAGATTAGAATTAAAATGATTTTTTTTTACAAAGAATGCAGGTTGAGGTTTTGTGTAGTGGTGAGGGATTGCTCCAATTTGTGGCATTGGGTCTGGGTCTTCGCTCTTAGAATAAGTTTTGGGGTGGGACAGATCAGAGTTCTCATTGTTGTGAACACTGACCTAGGTATTAAACAGTATTAAAGTAAATGTGGCAGTGGGTTTTTTATCATTTTGTCACAGACCTGTGTCCACTTCCCTTTTAAATGTTCGTGTACTGATCCCCGTGATGAGTTAAATTAAATATGAGCAATCTAACTGGAAATATTATGACATGGATAGTGAATACACCCGCAGTTTAACTGGAAGTTATAAAATTCAAATGATTTTTTCTAAACATAATTATTTGATAAAAAATTTAGTTTCAGATAATATGTGTCAGTACTGTAAACCATGTTTTTTTATTTTTTTAATGAAAATGATGATAATATTGAATAATCTTCCAAATAACTTTTCTTGTAATAGTGTATGTGATGTTTAATATTGTTATATTGTTTGCAAGTTGAAATGTTTATGTATTCCTATAAAAAAATGTTTTGAGGCTCACAGTATACCACAAGAGCTCATATGTTTTTACAGGTTGGTTACCTGTGTAAGAAAGTGTTTACAAATCGACATTGTTTTCTTGGATTTGAGTCCAAACTTTGGATCACCTTTTTTCATATTAAACACCAGCTAAGCAATAAATTAAAAGATTTCAAATTTAATATTAGTGCAACTTTGTGGTAAGTTAAAACAACCATGTAACATCGTAAATTTTTTTATTAAGTTGTTATCTGTGATGAATTGAAATGTAATTGATACACTCAATCTTACCTTTGAATCAATGTTTGAATTTCAGTGTCTTGTACAGAAATGAAAGATATATTGTTTTCTAATAGCTGCTACATATATCTCTTGTATTCTTTTGTGACTGTAACATTGAATATTCTTTTGTGTTATGTAATTGAGGTTGTGTTTTGAAGGGTTAATTTAAGTTGTATGTAGGATCAAGGTCACAGTAGTGTACAGAACTGCCACTTTTAAGATAGGTTTCGATTTGGTAAAGGTTTCTTCAAAATCTTTCCCAAATCTAGAGGGGTAATGTAGCATTGCAGATTATGTAAATTTTAATCTTTTTTATAGTTATTTTTCATCTGACTTTTAGTTAAAATCCCCTTTTATTTTGTCAGTGGGCGTAGTATTATAAATTTTCCTTTCACACTACATGGAAAAGTAAGGGCTTAATCAGTTTTAATGCGGGGCTGTATTTAAAGCTTGTTATCTGTAGTGCTTTCACATTTTCAAATTCCTAGGATCAGAGTGAGGTTGCATCACATTTGAGATTAGGATATTTTTTTCAACTTCTTTTAATTGTACCCTGCCATCAGCAGTATTTGTTTTGAACTCCCATGGTGACGTAGTTGTTAGCCAATAGGAGGCCGCGAGCCCTAGCCAAGTGCTATTTTTAGATTATTAGTTTGAGGAGAGAGGTAGCCATGTGCCAAGCTGCATTGCCATTGTTTTTGTTCAGTATTCACTTTTCCATAGGCCTGGGAGCAGGCAAAATGGAGAGTGGCATGCTCGTTAAAATAATACTTAGACGCTGTTGCTTTAATAAGTTTGTGAGTTAAGTTAAGATATTTCTGTTCATGTTTTTGTAAACTGGTTTGGAAACTAAATAAACCTGAGACATATTCCAAACTGGAAATACATTCTTTTCATTTGTTTTCAACATGGTGCCAGAGTTTCATGAATAAACCAACTGAGCTAGGGTGGTCTGTGTTTGTAGCAGTGACAGTAACTGGCCTTTGCCACAGTGCAAGTGAGCTACTAAAATATTTATAACTGTCCATATTTTGGTACTTTGCCATTTACTGGACTTTTTGATGTACCAGATTATACCTCCCCCCTATTATTCCAGTAAATGGTGGCTTTCCTGTAATGTAAATCTTAATGTCCCTTGTATGTAGAGATGAACATAGAACATAAAAGTGGGTTTTCACAGTTATTGTATTGTGTGGGTATTTAAAAAATAAACTATGTTACAGGTTATATCAAAGTTTTCTAAACTTTAGCAGTACATGCATTAACCTCATGAACACTGTTTAATAAGAACTAATAAGTGATAGCAATAGTTCAGTGTGTTACTAATAAATATAATATATATATATTTTGTTTCAGAAACAAGGATAAATCTTTGTTAACAATACTGTTAACAATGGATTACCAGTTTGGAGGTAAACATCTTGATGATGCTGGAAAGTCTAATGTGTACATCATACCTTACAGTACACACAGCAGCCATTCTGAACTAACTAATTTAGTGTCGAAGTTACACCCTTCAAAGATAAAACCAATTGTTACAGAAAATAATAGTATGTATTCAGTCATTCCAGAACAGTTGCATACTTTGTGCAGAGTTTCTTCATGTAATGCCAACCTCGATAAATCTTTGAAACGTGCTCATCATTCCAGTGTTGTGAAATTTGTAGACACTTCTGTGAAAATCAGGAAAGTGGGAACACCAAGGAAAAGACTGAGTCTGAGTAGTAATTATGTGAGGTGTGGAAATAAAAATGGTTTTAATGAAGACATGGGGCCAGTGAATTCAGGTGTAAATAAAGTCCAGAAATGCAATTCAAAGGAAGCTGTCAGTCTTGATGTTGAGCCTGCAGTCCAGAGGGAAAACATGAATGAAAGTAGTCCACATGTTATATCTTGTTCTGGTAGTTCATGTGACATCCAGGATGTCTGCCCAGCAGTCTTGGCCAAAAGGAAATTTAATCAGGGACCATTACAAAATGTTAATCAGAAATCAATAACGTTATCGTTAAGACATGATACTGTTGTAACACCAGGCTACATACCTGGTGATTTCACCCAACCAGTTAATCCTGCCATATTCAATGGTGCTATCGAAGTTAAGGAGGAAGTCAGAGTCTTTCAAGATGATGAGTATAGTATACTAACAGATGCACCTGACATGGCAGAAATTAATGATAGTGACCTTTCTGGTATTACTTTACATCAGTGTCTTGGGGAGCCTCAAAAAAATCCTTCAAGGTGTAGGATTAGTTGTGGAATCCAAACTGAAGGCATTTGTGAGACAAACATGTATGATCTGAGCAATCAATCATCAAACGACAAGGTGGCAACTTTTTTGCCCAGTGTACACATGTTGCCAAAAGAACTGAAACAGAAAATGGGATTCTGTTTATGTGAATGTGATGCTTGCTTGAATGCTAATAAAAGTAAGCATTTAAGAATGTTTTCTAGACCAGCACAGTCCACAGCTGTATTAGAAGAGAATGAATATGATGAACTGGAACCACCTTGTCCAGCAAAAGATGCTGATAATGTCCATGTAGTAGGTGAAACCGTTGCCAAACTTGAATGTAAAAATAAAACAAATGCTCTTTGTGCTGATTCTAGAGATAATCATAAAGCATCAAACCAGTCAGTAGCTTTATTTCTTGTTTCTACAGAAGTTAATGAATCCGTCAACAGTTTATTTGACTCTGCAGACATAGATGTAGCATCAGCAAGGGGACAGCTTCCATTCAAAATTACTACATGTCTGGCTGAAAACACACCGGAAGACATTTCACCTGCAGTGCAAAAACTGAAGAATAACTGTTGGGTGACCAAATATGAGGAGACTATAAGCATCAGCATTTCGTGCAGTTGTTATGAAGATTCACAAAGGAAGTCAATTTTAGGAAAAACCTCTGATGTTCAGAGAAACATTTGTGACAAAACTAAAGCCAAGCTTGGTATTAATTCTCACCATGTCAATACTACAAGAAATCAGAAAAATGAAACTAAAAACCAAGATAGTCAGTCATATGAAGTAATTTCAAGCAGTCCAGTTGCATCAAGAAGTAAATTACCAGCTTCAGACTCGCATTGTAAGCTTAGTCAGGAGATTGACAATGAAACACTTGCGCAACAGTTGTTATTTTTAGAAAATTTGAATTTAAAAAATAAACATCTCAATAGTAGCACTGAAAAATATGACCAGTGTGATGCTTCTATTCAAAACTATAATGATATATTTCAAAAATTAACTCCGATTTCACATAGAAATATGCATCCATCAGATGTATTTGTACCAATGCAAGAAAGTTACCATGTTCCAACTCCCTCAGATAAAAATACTTGCAACCAGAAAATAAGTGAAAAATTAGCAACATGCAATAGTTTAGATTTTAACAGAGTTCATTTTACAACAGATTGTTTTCTGGAACAAAACAAAAAGTGTCCCCGAGTTACTTTAATTCGTTTGAAACCAGAACAGATAAGTAGGTATGGTTGTTCAGCAGCACAGAACGAAATGGAACATGAAAAAGTATCTGTTGGTCGACCAAGAGGTACTGCTGGAAACAAGCAAGATGCACTACATTCAAAAGACAGTAGCAGAGTTCTTAATGGAAGTGAGCACATAAGTGTTTGTAACAGTCATAACAATTTTGGATCATATTTTAATGAGGTACAGTCAAAACAACATAACTGCTCCAAAGAAGACATATTTTTCACTGCTTCAAGTGGTTTGACTGAAGATTTAAACAGTAGTAATAACTATAGTGATACTTTTTACTCTGCAGTAAGTACTTCAATTATTAATACTAAGCCTACAGTCATCAACTTTTTATCATCAGAAATGCAGCAAGGTGATATAAGCAACTCTAAACATGTTAATTTAAATAAGAATGACTGTGCAAAACAATTAATAAACATGGATTCAAATGAAAATCTGTTGAACTGCAGTATCACATCTGCAGTATCAGTTTCAGCACAAAATAATGAAAAAGTGTCTGAGGAACAAGTTATTAATGCATGTTTGACAGGAGGTTACAATGAGAATGAAACTTTGCAAAGCAGTAGCTTTACATCTCTTGGAACTCTGTCACAAACAATGAGTAGCAGAAATAGAAGCAGCTTCAACTACAGCTATTCTGGTGAAAGTGACAACAGCAGCAGTGGTGATCACATAAAAATAAACACAAATAATAATTTTAAAAAGTTGAAAGTTGTTGGTAACTTACATGAAACTGGCTATAATGATACTAGTCACCAGTCTCAGTCTGCCAAAAAAACTCAGATTGTACAAAAAAGTGCAAATAACGAGATTCTGAAACCCAAAACAGTTGCATCTCCCACACCAAGTCAACTTTCCGAGTGCCATGACACAGACGATTTGAGTAATAACATTGATAAAATCCATGTCTCAGAGGTCAGCACGAAATGCAGAAAATCACAAAATAAAAATGTTTATCCAATTGTAAAATTAGTTGATGTTTTTAATTCTTCATTTCAAAAAACATCAAATGTTAGACTTAATAGTAATAAGTTTATCACAGTCAAAGGTGTGACAGATAATAGCAGTAATGAAAGTGTTATTTCTGAGACAACTGAGGAAGTTGGTAGAACACGACGGTTAAGGCTGCAATACAAAACTTCCAATAATGCAGGTGGAGCTTGTGTGAGAGCTAAAGGCTACTGTCAGAACAAAAGCAAAAATAAATGTGTAGATACTGATACTGCTTGTGACTCCACTGTGACCTCCCAGCACCATACAAAGAACAGTGAAGCCAAGCTGTTTACGAAAAACTGTTCTGATTTAACAAATAATGTAAATTGTGACAATAATGAATCTCTTGATAGTGACGATTGCTTTATTATATTTGATGTAAAGCAGGACAGACTTCCACGCAGTAGGCTTCGGAAAAGATGCAGTAGTACTACTGATTCTAGAACCAGTATATTGCATGAAAAATTCCAAAACTCGTCCACAAGTGTGTCAGATGATAGTGGCACAAGTGATGATGATTTCTTCTTGAAAAGTGCAAGTCGATCTACCAGACTGAGAAAACGATTGATAATTACCAAGAGTTATAAAAACAGTGAATTTTTTGAACTATCTTAGCATTGAATTTTGTTTGTTGTTTTTTTATTTCTTAATGGTGCACTTTCATATTTTTCTCTGAATAATTAAAGTTAAGCTCTTATGTATTAATAAATTATTTTTAAATGATTGTTAGTTGCAACATGGTAGATTATGTATATATAAATCATCAACATACCTCTTCAAAGTGAAGACTTATGTTCTCGATTTCTTTGGTTAAAGCAATTTTGTTTAGAGGAATCCTTTTTTCATTATTTTACTGCAAAGTTTTTATTTAACATCTTATTCAAAGAGGATGTGTCATAAATTATTTGCCAGAATATTGTGAGAATATATCATTATATCATGTGGCCTACAAATTGCATTGTCTAATTCAGAATGTTTATATATATATATATATATATATATATATATATATATATATATATATATATATATATATATCACACACACACACTCTCTCTCTCTCTCATTATATAATATATATATATATATATATATATATATATATATATATATCTCTCTGTGTGTGTGTGTGTGTGCGCGCGCGTGCGTGCGTGATGAATTTGCTGAACAGTTCATAAACTTTCCAGGGTAAGCATAATCTATGCAAACATTTTACTGGGAACTTAATTTTTTATAGAGCATCAATTTGTATGTCAAAAGTATGCACTGTAATCAATTGTCACTAAATATGTTTCAGTTAATAGATGAATGATGTTTTAAGAGTTACAAATCAATAATTGTAATGCACATTCTGTGTGTGTATTCTCTATGTATAAGATGAAGTAACCCAACTGACATTCACTGAACTCAACTCACTCACTCTCACTCACTCACCCACCCATTGGACACAAAAGCATGAAAATTTAGGGATGGCTTTTTTCTAGCGTGCAGGCACCCACTAAGAAAGGATTTGTTTGAAATGCAATTCCTAAGAGGGTGAAAAAGAGTAAAATGTGTTTTTGAAGACTAAAAGCAGATTTCAGGATTTTTTATAATTCAACCCCTAAGAGGATGAAAATGTTTTACTGTAATATTTTTTGTGGACTCCTAAATAGCTCATTAAGCTGATGAGATATCGCTGTGCTCTTAGCTTCAAAAGGTAACACATGTGAATACCTAACATTTAAATTCTGAATTTTTTTTCAAATTCTATCCGTACGAGGGTGAAAAGGTGTAAAATGTGTTTTTTACTAAAAGCAGATTCCAAGATTTTTAAAATTCAACCCCTAAGAGGTTGAAAACTGGTAAAATATGCTTTCAAAGACTCCAATAGCTCAGTCACACTGTAAGATGTTACACTCCTTTTAAAAGGTTGGCTATATAAATACCTAAAAACTAGTTTCAGGATTTTTCTAAGTTCATATTTCTAAGAAGGTGATAAGGTTTGAATATGTTCCTGATATCCTTGCATCTTTTCAGGCCTGTAAACTTAAACCAACATGTTCTATAGAAACTTATCAAATGAAAAAGTATGAATATAATTGGAACCGGTTTCTTTCTGAGGAAGAAAAATTCATTTCCCTTAGAGTCACAAAAAATTTGTTAGAACTGAGAAGTATCAATAATTAAATATTTTATACTCCACAGTTTGTTAAATACATTGTTTTATGTTCATTTCCTTCTGAGGTTTTGTATACATGTTTGTCACATTTTATAACCTAGTTAATAATTTGTACATAATTTTCAATGAGCAGTGGATTAAAATATTTTGCCCATTTCAGTTGCACAGTAACCATCTTTGTGTACCAAACTCCAAGTGAAGGCTTGGCAAAAATATGTAATCGAGGCCACAGTCACTGGTACACATGTATGAATAAATTTTTATCATGCATCCAAGTACATTTTTCAATTCAATATATCGCAATTCCCCTTCAAGGTCTGTTTTGCTATGACTATAAGTAAGGTCCAGAGACAGTCACTAAAGGTGGCAGGGAGATATTTGAGGGAATACTGCATCTCACTTGGGCAGCACTTCATGGCCTGTTTTAGAGTAAACAGATATTTTAATTTGGTAATCGTAGCACCTCAGGACATGTAGTAATTGTGGGCAAAACCTTGGCCAGAAAGCTCTATAATATAACTATAAAAGATTTTATTATTGGCTTGGTGATTTATTATATTGGTTATTTTAATGCATGTCACACGGTAATACACATAAATATCCCTGCAACAGTAATCAATAGAAATAAGTCCATTATGTATGTATGTTAAATTTATTGGTTCTGCTCCATACCTCACATGATGGCATGTTACACTCGAAAGCATTTGCCAGAAGTTACATATGGTAACCAAAATTGAATGATGACATTGAGAAGATGGTCCAGCGCTGTGAGGTTTGCCTCAGGGAGAGCCAGGCTCCACCAAACGCACGTGGGCTGAACCATGTCCCAAAACCCATGGTCCCGCCTACACATGGATTTTGCAGGACCGTTTATGGCGAAGGTGTTCTTAATTGTGATGTATGTGTTCTCAGTCTGGCTAGAACGGCGACTGGTGTCATCTTTGTCAAGTGCAGTGGTAGTCAGTGAGCTCAACGGTATGTTCAGCATCTATGGGTTGCCGGATGTGGTTGTTTTTGATAATGGGACAGTGTTTTCATTGTGTGAGATGAAAGGGTTTTTGGACCATAATGGAATTAATGGACAAGCAGAATGGATGTTGCAAATAGTGAAACCAAACTAAAAAAACTGCTAGTTAGCGCACAAGATTGCAGAGAATATTTTTTTTGCAGAGTATCACCCCAACAACTACAATGCAGAAATTCCTAGCAGGGCTTTTATTCTAAGTTTCTGGGGAAATCTATTGGCAGATCTCGACAGTCAGCTTCCTGCAGATCGAGACAAGCCGTTTGAAACGATCGGGAGCAAAATGTGCTCAAATAGTTATTCTAAGCGCACTATCTGTTCGAGACCTCCCTACTTCAGCATTCCTCAGGTTTTACCGACCACCCCACCACAACTCACTTCCCCTCCCTGCTGGTGTTCAGTCAAGCAATGTGACGAATGTAAACACACGCTGTGCCTGCAATAATGTATGATTAAAGTAAAGTTATTCTCATAAACTGTGCATTTTAAGTGGTTAGTTAATGCATGAACATGCACATACATATATCTATTATTTATACATTGTCTTATTAAAAAAAAATACTATTCAATTTATTAAAGTGTAACGCGGGATATTTAGAGTGAAATTTCTCGATATGGCTACGATCTCATCGTAGAAGACACTTGGCTGAGGAAAATTGTGACACGGTCAATGGTTATTTGTTATACACACAAGTTGGCTATTGAAAATATTACTCGGTTTAAAGTAACATACTGTTTCAAGTATAAAAACGACAGTTTAAAGATGAGATAATTCATTACATAGTATTCCCTCTTCCCTCTAACAGTCCTTTTAAATAACGTTCACTGTAATGTATGTAACGGAATGTATAGAAGACGATGCATAAAATGTCATTTTAATAAATTCAACTGTAAAGTTTGCTTAGAAAATTACGTTAGGCCTAAACAACCTTACATAATACAGTCTTTGTTGTAGGAATGCAGGAACTCCCATTATTAGTGAAGTGACGTGCTTCGTACACAAAGACTGTAGTCTATATAGTTATTCGTAAAATGTTAGAAGCTGCCCATTTAATTAGTTTTATTACATTTTGCACGTAGGTATGAGGAGTTTTGTTGGGGGGGGGCTTTAGTTTATAACATTTTTCTTGAGACAAAATTATTTTGATGCTCTTACGGGTGTGTGGCATTTTGAGTTGCATAATTATTTTGATGGAGCAGTGGTAAATTTTGTTCGTATGGAAATAATATTTACATTATTGTAGCTTTAACAAAACGTGATACATATGTCGCTGTTCGTATTTGTACAGATGCAGCAGTATACACACGCACACTATCTGAAGTTAACCTTACACTCGTTGCATTTATAATATAGACAAATAAATATTATTCACGCACTACAAAAGTGTGGAAAGTGCAGCTTTTCCAGGCCACGTACATTGCAATAATTATAGTAATGTTTTACAAATACATTATTTACAAAACATGCAAACTTACTATTTGTAATCACTGCAACCTCTTGAACACGTGTTTTTCTAGGTTATTCCATGCATGTGTACTTCACTCAAATGACATTTGTACGTCGTTAGCATTAAATAATTTATTTGCAGAATTATTCAGTAAAATCAACACTGTGCACGTTTACTGAAACTAACAATCTTAACTACATAAATTATATTCATCAATTCATTGCAGTCGGCGTTTAAGAAAAAGAACTAGTAGTTTTACGAAGCAGTATACACGTGCTGATTACTATTACACATTTCACTCAAGAAAATGCACTACGACCAACTATGCTTGAAGAAAGCAAATACACAAATAATTTACTACCAATTCAGGATTCATTATTCTGAAAACACCAACATGATGCTCATATAAACACATAACCTCTCTGCCATTGCTACACTACATAATTAACTAACGATACAGAAATATAACGTCAGACTCCGGAATATGTGTGGATACAATTAGATGCATATAATAATGTTCCAGATATATTGTAACCTTTTGTATGTTATGTATTATGTTTAAGAAGTACGAAACCATAAGATAATTATTCTATAAATACGGCCATGCTTCTCACCTTCCATGTTGAATTTCCACTTCCTGATTGGGAGGCGGCTTTCGACAATATATAGCTATCGAGTGTTCTCAATTGTTTTCTCATGAGAATCGAGAAGTCATCTTTAACTTAGAATACCAAAACCCGGAAATATGACGTAAATAGTGATTTCACGATCGGGAGCTCTGTTTCGACAAACTTAGAATAAACGCCCAGAACTTTTTTACGAGCATGAAATTCAAAACTATTTTTGACAGCACACTGAGCACTTCAAGGGTGGGGTCAACAGATACAGGTTATAAACAAGGCATGCACTTTGCAGCAAGGGACAGCATAACTGTGAGTCAAATGTTGGGACACATCAGTTATATCCAAGTTTGGTGGTGGCCATGTTGATGACGTCAGGGCCAGTGTGCTTGTGTCCGCCATATTAGTACCTTAATTACTCTGGTCGAGAATGGTTGCATCCGGTCGTCAAAGTCAGGAAAATAGGGTGTTCGGGATATTGCAAATGCTACATCGACCGAGTGTGGACTACCTTAAACATTTGTGCCAGATGTTTCATGCAATGGTGCTGTGAAATCCAATTAACGAGTTTGTGAGAAGATATCTACATGCTTTGGGTGTGTAACGATCTGTGAACGTCAAATGAGTCAAAACATTTTGGTCCTCCAGGCCAGATTTGTTGGACATTTGCAAACTACAGACTTGGAAACTTGTTTGAACATCAACTTAATGATTGTTGCTATCCTTTGTTTATGTTTGTAACGGTCACCGGTCCTACTCTTTCGTGCAGTCGACAAACAAGTGTTAATTTATCTTGCTCTTTGAGGTATCGAACTGCTATGTGAAGTACTGCTGTGCTGTATGTTATGTTGGTACACCTGTTGCTGCCAAAGTGATTGTTTACGTTTGTAGCAACAATGTCACTAAAAAAGTTGGAAGCGAAACTTCAGTTAACAGAATGCAGGCTAAAGTGACTTTTTTATCTAGCAAATGAAGTTGAAAAGGACAGGTCGCGAGTAAATTTGTTTAAAGTCTATTGCAGTGAGTACAACTGAAAAGAGATTTTGAAGACATCATCGTTCAGTTAGCATCTAGTAAAACAGACAGAGCCAAATCTCTAAACACAGATATGGAAAACTTTGACTTGGCATACTATCAGATTTTAGAAGTTCACACCATGATCTTTGATTTTTAAAAAATACAAAGGTGACGGGAAATCAAATGTTGACATCAGATCTACGTCTGTGACAACTGACACAGTGGACGAGTTTCTATGAGTTATATAGTGTGTTAGTACATACCAACAGTCAGCTTTCAGATGTTGAGAAGCAACAGTATTTTCTCACATCTCTCACTGGGGAGCCACTTAACCTCATCAAATCTGTACCATTGTCTGAAGGAAATTATGAATTAGCATGGCAGATTTTAACTGAGCAATACCAAGATGTGCATCAAATAGCTATGATGCATTGGGAGAACATCATGAACTTGCCAGTGCTAACAGAAAGTTTTCCGCATAAACTAAGATGTCTAGTTGATGTATTGAAGGAAAACCTAAGTGGTCTGAAAATGTTGTTCTTAGAATTTTGGAGCAAAGCATTGATGTCTACTGCTTCAGTAGCACATCAATGCTTCTTTGCCAGTTCAGAATGGGTATGTATCGTATGTAATCAGGGTCATGACATTTATAAATGTCCTATGTTTCTTGGTCACACACTTCCTGAGAGGAGAGATGTGGCGCACCAATACAGTCTGTGTTTCATTTGCCTAAAATCACATTGTATGTACTTCAAAACTTTCATGCGCATATTGCAATAAACGCCACCACACATTAATTCATCCTAGTTCCACATCAGCTGTCAACAAGGTTAGTAAACAAGTGCTACCACAATCAGTTGATGAAACCGAAAATATTGATAGCATAGCAGGACATACCAATACACGTGAGGAATCCACACAAGCAGTTTCACTTACTAGTTCCAGCATTAGCACTGCCACCGTGATTCTAGGTGCAGCAGTTGTGGAAGTGAAGGATGTCTGTGGTAATCCCCAGAGGGCTCGTGTTCTACTCGGTACAGGATCACAAGCTTTCTTCATATCTGAGGAATGTGTGAAGAGATTGGGTTTGCAGCGGAGGTCACATGTCCCAATTAGTGGCCAAGGCCAATCAGTCGTTCAAGCCAATATAGGTGCAGTAACTTGTTTGCTAATATTGTTCCTTCATGGGGGTTCCCAAGTAATTGTGGATACATTAATCCTGAATAACATAACCTTGAATTTGCCATTTGTAGCATTCCCTCAACATATACAATCCCATTACGAGAGTTTAGATTTTGCTGACCCAGGTTTCCATAGTCCAGGACCTATTAACATTCTGTTGGGTACTGATGTTTGTTCTGAGATTTTTTATGGTGGGCGGTATCCAGGCCCTGCTGGTTATCCAGGAGCTTTTCACAGTAAATTTCATTGGATCTTAATGGGAAGGTTGAGCAAGGAAGCCACTATTAACACATATGGCCTTGTTTCACTATTTGTTACTTCACCAAACCTCTCAGAGATGTGCTGCAGTGATTCTGGATACATGAAGAGTTGCCGACAACCAAACATACTGATCTTGAAGGAGATCTCTGCGAAACTCATTTCAAAGACACCTACACACGTAGTTCAGATGGATGATACATGGTAAGATTATCCTTCAAAGATGTCGAACCCAACCTGGAGTCACGCCTGCACGCTGAAAAAACTCTACGTCATCTTGAAAATCGTATGGCATGCCAGCCACAACTGAAAGCTGAGTATTCCAATTTTCTGAAGGAATATGAATATCTTGGTCACATGCATCTTCTAAGTGACACTCAGATGCACCAGATTCTGTACTACATTCCTCACCACTGTGTCCGCAAAGAAACCTGCTTGACAACTAAATTGTGTGTGGTATTTGATGTGTCTGCAGTAACATCAACAGTTGAATCTTTACATGATGCACTTTTCAAGGAAACTAAAATGCAAAAGGATATAATTGAAATCATCACCCAGTTCCGCATACATCCCATTGTGATGACAATAGACATTTGCAAAATGTATCTGCAGATATGTATACATCAAGATAATCGGCTATAACAGGTAATCTTGTTGCGCAAGTGAAATGATTAACCCATTCAAGAAGTATCAGTTGTACACTGTTACATATGGTGTATCTTCAGCTCTGTTCTTAGCTATGAGGGCCCTGCACCAACTAGCTATTGATGAGCAAACAAACTATCCCAATGCAGCAAGGGTGCTAAGGGATGATGTGATTACAGGAGCAACATCAGTGACAGCTGTTCTCTCACTCCAAGAAGAGTTGATAGCGCTACTCAAGAGTGGTGGTTTTGAGCTAAGGAAATGGGCCAGCAATCATCCTGCAGTGCTAGATGCTGTTCCTTACACCTACAGATAATGGAGATTGAGTCATAAAAATTCTGGGATGAGAATGGGCGTGTTCGCATATCGTACTCACAGTGCCAATCCTAATAATAATATTACTAAACGTGTGATGTTGTCTGATATAGCTAAGATGTATGGCCCATTAGGTTGGATTGGCCCAGTAGTTGTGAAGATTAAACTGTTTCTGCAGAATCTGTGGCTTTTTGGAATTGATTGGGATGAACCTCCACCATGTGATATCAAAGATAAGTGGCTCACATTCATTGCGCAACTTGATAGTTTACACAAAGTTGCTATTCCTCATCTGGTGACACAAGTTGAGGGTGCAGTGTACCAAATTCATGGATTTTGTGATGCTTCAACCCAAGGTTATGCAGCAATTGTATACGTGCGGAATGCAAATCAGTCCAAACTTGAAGTTCATTTACTGGTGGCCAAGTCCCATGCTACACCATTGAAAACTGTACGTCTCCCTCGCCTAAAGCTGCTGGGAGCTCATTTGTGTGTGAAACTCCTGAACTTAATAATATTCATTTTGTCAAAAAGAATACTTGTTGAGAAGGTGGTAGCGTGGTGTGATTCAACAACCGTCATTCCATGGATCCATACTCAACTGTATTGTCTCGCAACTTTATCTCAAATAGAGTATCTCAAATACAGGAAAGCAAAGTAGTGCATCAGTGGCAACGTGTACCATCACAAGACAACCCCACAGACTGTGCCTCGAGAGGCTTGATGCCAAGTCAGCTCGTCAGTCATGACCTTTGATTGTGTGGTCCATCATGGCTTGTTGAATCAGAAGATGCCTACCCAGGAGGGTACTCAGACTGTAGTTCCCCAAAGTATCAAGAAGAATTGAAGCTTTCGAGCGTAACAGCCCTAGCTGCACAGACTACGATTTTCATCTTCAAGTGGATAAAAAGATTTAGTTCCTTATCACGGCTGCGACGAGTATTAGCATTTGTGCTGCTCTTCATTTTGAATGTCAGACATCCATCAAGCTGCTGCTTTGGCCCCTTGACATCAACAGAACTCAAATCAGCAGAAGTATATTGTGTACTCCATGTGCAACAAGATGTTTTCAAGATGTAAATAGGCCAGTTGCAGAAGGGAAGGGAATACTCACCACAGGTCAGAAACCTCAACCCTCTCCTTGATCCTCAAGGCCTAATTAGAGTTGGTGGACAAATCCAAAATTCGAGGGTTGTCATTCATTGAAAAACATCCAATCCTATTACCCAAGAAGTGACACCTCACTAATCTGGTCATTGATTACTACCATGCCTGCTCCCTACATGCAGGTGTCAGCACTGTGCATTCTATCATCAGACACAGATATTGGATTTTAGCAGGCAAAGGCATGATATGATCAAGAATTTCAAAATGTTTCAAAATGTGTGAGGTGTGTATGTTTTAAGGAATCGCCTGTCCAGCCAATAATGGGCAGTTTGCCAACCATCAGCAGGGTTCAGAGCACAAGGGCATTCCAGACTGTGGGAGTGGATTATGGAGGTCCAATTCATATCAAATAATCTCATCTTCAGAATGCATGTGTATTGAAGGCATACCTATATTTGATTGTATGTTTTAATACAAAGGCTGTGCATTTGGAGGTCATCTCTGCACTGACTATGACCGCATTCCTGAATGCCTTTTATAGTTTCACTGTTTGGAGAGGATTATACAGAGATGTTTATAGTGATTGTGGCACTAACCTTGTTGTTGCTCACAAGCACTGTACTGAACTGGAAACACACTTGAGAGATAAATCCAATTCAACCCAAGTAGCAAGTAGTCTGGCAGAAAATGGTACCCAGTGGCACTTCAATCCATTGTCTGCCCCTCATTTTGGTGGTCTTTGGGAGGCTGGCATCAAATCAGCGAAAGGTCATATGAAACGTGTAATAGGGCGGCAAGTATTGAACCGTGAGGAATTGACCACACTGTTCTCTCAAGTAGAGGCAGTGTTGAATTTAAGACCATTATGTGCTCTTTCTGCAGATCCTAATGATCTGAGTGTCCTAACTCCAGGACATTTTCTCATTGGTTGTGCGTTTCCTACAAAGCGCCTCGACAGGTGGCAGCTGCTACATCAATCTACACATAATTTCTGGCAATGATGGTAACAGGAATATCTACACACCCTCCAACAAAGAAGTAAATGGTCTCAGCAAGGGTCTACAGTATATGTAGGAGACCTGGTATTGGTACGAGAAGACCACCTTCTGCTTCTTCAGTGGCAGCTTAGTTGCATTGGCACACTTCATCCAGGCAAAGATGGGGTTAGTCGTGTGGCAAGTATCAAGACTCGCCAGGGAGTAATCAAGAGGGCAGTTGTGAGGCTGTACCCCATTCCCACTCAGTAACTTCTTCCTCAGTGTTGTACGTAGTGTAAATAGATGTTGACAATTCTTAAATTTGTACCAAATTTGTTGGGCGAAGTGTTGGGACACTTCAGTTTTATCCAAGTTTGGTGGCAGTCATGTTGGTGATGTCAGGGGCAGGGTGCTTGTGTCTGCCATATTAGTACATTGCTTACTCCAGTCAGGAATGGTTGCATCCGGTCCGGAATGGTTGCATCCGGTCGGGAATGATTGCGTCCGGTCTTCAAATTTGGGAAAATAGACATTGACCAAGTGTGGACTACCGTTGATATTTGCGCCAGCTGTTTCGTGTAGTGATGCTGTGAAATCCAATTAAAGAGTTTGTGGGAAAACATCTACATGCTTCGGGTGTGTAACGACCTGTGAACATCAAGTGAGTCAAAACAGGTCCTATGTGGATCCCAGGACTGGTTATTGTCAGGGAGGATACAATAATGTATCATATTGAGGCTACAGAGAGCTAGAAAGTAACCCCAGCAGCATATTAACTAGTTAGTGCATCTTCCACCAATGGAGAAAATGTTTCAGACCTACCTGCCAAATCTCTATAGCTGTGAGAAGAAACATCTGTTCTTAAATCAGCAAATGCTGAGCCAGAGTGGCAGTCGTCAGAACCACTCACCTTTCAAGTGCTTTCACAAGGCTTCAGAAGATGATGTGTCAGCAGGGAAAGTGGCACCATCTCTGTACATGACCTTGTCAACACAGGACATGGCAGTGCCTCACAACTCAGGTCCACTACCTCTTGCAGTTCAAGGGGAGCACCACGTAAGACCCATACCAGCTTCAACACAATGAACATCCACCCGGATAAAGACAAAAACAAAGAAATTAGCTGATTATATACCTTAACTTTAGATCAATAATTGGTGTATGTGTGTTTTAACTTGGAAAGGGGTGGGGGGTGGAGTGTTGTGTATTGACTTTTTGAGTATATGACATGAAGGATAGTTAGATGGGGACAGTTGGCCCCTGTGAGTGTTGTGTCATGGCACATGTATATTTGTAACTTGATGTTTGGAGAACACACTATATAAAGACCTGTTGTGTGGCATCTGTATGTTTTGAGTAAATGGACAGGCTATAAAACAAAACAGCTCAAAAATTATTTTTAAAATGGTGTGCTTTTAGGTCATTTTGTCTCTAATCACAGTGTGTTTCTAACACAACCGATAACAGCAGTGTTTCTAACTCTTTCAAAACATCACTTTTAATGTTTTAAACCACATTTTTGAACTCTGCTTGGTACACATAGTTTAGTTAGCAACATTTCAAGACATTTGTCATGTGTTCACTGAAATCTGGTGGGGGTGTGTGTGTGTGTGTGCATGTGCATGCATGCATACATGTGTATGTGTGTATTTAAATCATTACAAAGTCAGATTATGGCAATTTCCCTTAGAAGTTTTCACCTGTTCGTCTGGCATCAGATGTTAGCATATGCAAAGAGAGTGCAACAATCTAAACACTACCATACTCTAGGCCACCACGTATATGAAAGACACATTTTCACAGCGGTGAGACACAAACAGTGATCCCTTCATTCTTTTAACTAAGGCCCAAATGAAGTGCATGTAGTCGATGTGTAGGCATTCAGAGTGACCAGATTTTGAAAGTAAATCAATGGGACACTCATTAGCTGTACAGCATTGCGCTACAAAAATAGTTATATGAACTTTTTTTTGCTTAGAAATTATTATGTAAAAGGGCATAATACTGGTAACTGTTAAGATAACTATGAAAAACCAACAATAATATTTTGTTGCAATTACTTACATCATAATGCTGCTTTAGAAATTTTTTCTTCTTCTTCTCCTCAGGCACCATTTTATTGGATGAAATTTATAGTAAAGTTGCATCTTTATGTTTGTTTTTGTTGACATGGTCATTGATGTCTGCTCTCCCACCATGTGTTACAGAAAATGTTGAATTACACAGTGTACATGCTAATTTGTCTTCCAATTTTCATTTCTAAATGTATGGAATTATTTTTTTTTTTTCAAGTTTTTACCTAAAATAACAATTTCTTTTTGGCGGTTAAGTTCATTTTCCACCGCTCACTAGCTTTGAGGCAATAGGGTGCTTTATCACAGTTGTCACATCTGTAGCAGCACGCATAGGAAGGTCTCATGTTTTAAATGGCGAGAAGTATGCTGCTTCCAAAGAATGAACTCGACTTGATGGGGACACCCAGAGGCATAGCAAGAAATTAATTTTGGAGGGTGATGTACTGATTTATATTTGCAGTAAATTCTGGACTAAAGAAATATAAATGTGTACATCTGTGAGAAAAAGGATGTATTAAATCTTACTATAACTGTGTTATGAAATAAAGCACTTGATATTCACAATCTATAGTAATATAATAAAGAGATATTGTGAGTTTGTTTATATTGTTATACTTGGGGTTTATCACTACTTTTAAGATTACCATTAATATTAATAAACCACCAGTATAAAAAAATTTATTGATCAGCTCAGATTACATCAATATTTACTTTTGTATAAACCCAATATTAACATCAATGTTTAATTCAATATTAAATCCATTAAATAAATATTCAGCTCAAGTATTCAATAGTAATTCACAGTTTGATGGACGGCTCCTATCCTGAAGCAGTATTAGCAAAAGTGGGGACTACGGTAACACCCATTAGGCGGCGATGCCGGATAGCTATGGAGGCGTCTCAGCAGTGGAACTGATAGGAAGCTATATTCTTCCAGAGGGTCATAGGCTATGTTTAATTAAAACATAAATTCCTTGAGAAATTTCAAAATGTCTGAACCAAGTCTGAGAAAAATTAGTTACTTGGCTGCTTTCTAAGAATGCGCTAACAAAACTACAGCACAGATTTTTACATATTGTTTCACTATTAGGCATCTTCATACTTCCAGATGGACACAGGCTATGTTTAATTAGAAAAAAAATTTTCCTTGAGAAATTTCAAAATTTGTAAGCCAAATTGGAGAAAAATGAGCTACTTGGTTGCTTTCTAAGCATGCTTTACCAAAACTACGAGGCCGATTCATATAATTCTTTCACTGTTAGAAAGCTACATTCTTCTAGATGGACACAGGCCATGTTTAATTTAAACAAAAAAAATTCTTGAGAATTTTCAAATTTGTAAATTAAGTCTGAGAAAAATGAGCTACTTGGCTGCTTTCCAAGCATTTTCTATCAAAACCATTAAAGATAAATCAAAACAATGTTACAAAACGTATCAAAAGTAGTCACAGATAGTCACGGGTAGTCACATATATAGGTATGCATTTCAATAATTACATAAAACCTGAGTGAAGTGATGGCTGGCTGCTAGTATAATAATAAATTAGTTTAATTTTTACACACCTCTTTCCTTTATATGTCTCAACAAATTTTAAAAATACATATCAATTGGTTCTTCCAAGCATGTCCAAAATGTATTCAGGTTCAACTTTTATATCTTGACGTACTATGAGCAATGCCAACCCATAACCCATTCAAGCAGTTTTCTGACATACAGTTGAGCAAATTTGATTTAAGTGTACATAGTGTGGAAAAATACCTCTCGCTTGACGTAGATCATCAATGAGCATACATAAGGAAAATGTTTTATCGCACATTACATGGGGAAAATGTATTGTCGCACATGTTGAGTGTTTCAATAAAATCACTTTTCTGTAATATTTGGTTGTCTTCTTCTAGCTACTTTCTTCGCCACGTCTGTACCTTGTAGTCATGCCGGCTTCAATTTTTATTTTACGCCTGTATTCTTACTTCTGGAAAATTTTCCTGGACTCTTGTTGTACATAGTTTTGTGTAATTAATACAATGGCATGCCCATGTTGTGTCTTACAACTAACCCTGTGTACATCCCAGCATAGGATTGTTTAGTGGAAAAGTGAATTCTTTTACTACAAACAAATGTGGCATTAGCTGAATTGTAGTGTTCTGCAGGGTTATTGGTCATATTGTATATCAGGCTTCTGCTATGATTGCACATTGTTTTATTACACCAGAGATCTTATCGTGCCCACCACTTTTAATAAGTTTTGGTATATAATTGTGATCCCTTCCATCCAGTTTTCAGAAATAACCTCTCTCCATGCAAACTGAATGCTCTCCAAATACGTAATTTGTGATATTCAATATATCTTTCCTTAATTCTTCAACTTTTTTCATGGAGTGGTCATTCTTTTTTCTGCCTGTGTTGTACAGCTTTAAAAACAGCTGTCCTGAATTTAAAAAAAAAATTATCACCCAGCTTTTTTTCTTATGACAATGTCGTTCTTCAGTTTGTTACTTGTAGTTGAAATCTCCTTAAATTTATTACACAAATCATGTAAAAGACGATTTGTACATTCCATTTTTTCTACAGTGACATTTTGTATGGGTGTGCATCCAAAATGTTTCTATATACATTACTGTCCCTATCAGCAATGAGTTTAGTATATTTTATTCCGTACATTTCTTCACTTTGGCAAAATCCTTCTACAATCAAAGCTGCTTCCATACTTGATGAGCTTTGATTTTCACCCCAGTTTTTAGCATGCATGCGACAATGAAGTATTGCCTTTTGTTGCAGCATGAGCACAAGTTGTGCAGTACTTGTTCTTTACTCTGAATAACTGGACCTTTCCAGTTCTAAAACCCACTACTGCAGCCTGTAACGATAATCACAGTAACTGTTACTTGTAACCTAAAAGTGATGTCTGAATTTATTGAACTACTAAAAATGTATTATTATAATTCAAAGCAAATAAAGACTGTCTTAAATAAAAAATAATAAAATTAAATTAAAATAAAATTACATATAATCAGTTTTTACATCTGACAACAAAATGTTACTGAAGTAAGAATACCAATATACAATGAGTAAATTAGGCTATGCTTTTTTGTGTATTAGACATAAAAAATAAATCTTTAAAGTGCTACAAGACATAAGAACACGAAGAAAATGTTTTGTTTGAACCAACAAAATGATTTTGGAATAGTTACTAAGGAAATTATTACTGCTAAGTAAAATATATTTTTGCCTGAACAAAATGTGATGTAAAACAAACCTGAGTATTTACAGCCTGAAGAACATACATTTAAATTGACTACAACTTTTTGTTAGGAAGACATACCATGACTTCAAGCAATTTTGTTTAAACTACTGTATTAACCAGAACTATTCTGCAAGGAACCAGTAAGTGTATACAATAAGTTACCAAGTTTTTAATTTTAAAAATTTCCATTATTCATTTTATTTTTCATATCATGTTTACACTGTTTGAAGTATAATTATATAATGATTTTATGATCATAACATACATGCAATATAATGAATCAAACTGTAATCTTAATTATATATTATACTTGTTAACTTCCAGAGTAATTTGAATATACAGTGCTCAAAAAAAGTTTTGCATATCACGATGCCACATGGTTAATGTCGCAGAACCTCCAAAATCTTTACCGTATCCAATGTAGGCCAATGTCTGAGGCACAGAGTGCTACTAACCTGCGAGCTGGTTCGACAGGTGTCTGATAGGTGACACATGGTGTTTTGGTTGGTTTAAAACCATCACTTGTATGGTCAGCGGTGTAGAGACAGTAAGTGTAGGACTGCTGTAAACATGCCACAAGTACCCATTTTGACGACATACCGCATGCGAATCATCACATTGTTGCAAGAGGGCTGGCGACAAGTGGGTGTTGCCGCACGTGTTGGAATGAGTCAAAGTGATGTCTGCAGGGTGTGGAGTCGGTTCCAAGAGACACAAATGGTTGCTGATTGACACTGTACGGGATGCCCATACAAAACAACTTGCATAGAGGACCGGTAGGTAAGTGGTGCTTTCAGCACATCGGCTGCCCCGTAGCACTGCTATGTAGTTATGCCAGGATTTTCGGAGGGCCACCAGGAGGAATGTGTTGGGGCAGACGGTACAAAATCAGCTGGACGACGCGGGACTGCTAGCAGGTAGGCCGTTGCCAAAGGTTCCACTTCAACCACACCATAGGGCAGCTCGCGTGAGGTGGGCAACAATACACCACCAGCGGCATCTGGACCAGTGGAAGCGTACACTCTTTGCTGATGAGGTCACCATAAGCTTGCACCCATACAACAAGCACATTCGAGTCTGGAGACTATTAAATAGAATGACCTCTTCATCACATGAAAATCTTCACAAAAGACTCATGCCTAATAATTAAAGTATAACTGTAATGCAATTTTTAAGAGCAAAACCATTTTGTGTGTTTTACAGGGAAATATATTTTCACCTGTTTGCAAGTTCTTTGCAGATAAAAAATGTTTATCTTACACCAAAAAAGTTGCACTGAAATTGTTTTTTTTTTTGCCTCTATTTGCTTTATTTCTGTGTGTGCATTGAACTTGTTTTTAAAGAGTCGTGTTGCTTGTCATGTATGTTTATATGCTGTAGTGTTACTCGAATATCTGTCTTACCTTCGTACTAGCCAATTATGTCATGTTACACTGTTGTCTCCAGTTTGTCACCTTTTTGTATTTACTTATGCCCAACATCTCTACAGATGTACATGTGTCCTTTGTATATATGTCACTAGTATTGGTTCAATAAAGTGATACATGTAATTTCTTCACAAATGAATACCAGTGTTTAATCATTGTACATTTCATATTGATGGATGTGAATGTGGCAACAATGTCGTAAATGTGTTTGAAGCGCCACACCAACACAAACAGGAAGTGCGATATTACTAATAAGCCTTCTTTCCTTTATGTATCTGTGCAAGTAATTGTAATAAGCTTCTCAGACTTTTTTGTCAATTTGGCAGTACTTTTCCCTATATTTGGTTGTGATCGGTAGTTGTTACTGATAAACAATAGGTAATTTCAAAAACTTTGTTGGTGCTATAGTGCACAAAGTAGATAGGCGTACTTCGCACAAGTTTGGTTTAAAACTGTTAAAAGATACCGAAGATACAGCGTATTAAACTAAAATAGAAAGAACCCTATTTTGAAATAAGGAACTAATCAGTAAATTTTAGATAGACATACAGAATAATACTTGCATGACGAATGTGTTGGAACTCGATTAAGAAGTTACTGAGATGTAATAATTAAGCTTTATTTTTTGTTTACGTTATTTTTTAACATGGCTTCAGTTGGTTGTGAGTGTGTGCATTCAAAATAATAGCTACTTAAATTTTTTCAATGGTGTAACAGATTGTGCATGTAATACACAGTACAAGGCTCCCATTTATAAAATAAACACTTCTACTAAAACTATTTCAGGCTTGCAGTAATATTTATACAGTGGAAACCCAGAATACCGCGGATTCGGTTATACCGCGGGGCAATTTATGTCCCCCGGCCTGAATAAATAAATAAGTGGATAGTGTGCGGTTAGGTAGGCGGGTGGTCATGAGTCGGGGACATTGATGGATGAGGCGGAGGGAGCAGCAGCTCATTCTCCCTCCTTTCAGCGCCAAGATCTATTTTACTGATTCTTTACAGCCAGTATTGTATGTTTTTCCATATTCAATTTTTTTGGCATGGTGCAAAGATTTGACGTAAGAATTCCTAGTGTTCCTTTTTTTATATGACCCTATTATACCTGTTCTGCCCTTTGGTTGTAAAATGACCAAAACAAAAAGATATTGTGGCAACCTTTCCATCTTATCTGGGCATTGGTTCAATATGGGGGGATTGCACTGCTATATTCCAAACCGTATATCAAACTCGCAAGTGTCCCGCTGTCACACATTTACTGGCACTTATAAGTTAACATGAAATTTGCATGTGTTGTATAGTGTATCACGTTTAAGCAATTACAGTTATTCTATGCCAAAATGTTTAAATAAAGTAAGTTGAAATATGCTGGAATACTGTCGTAAAAGGGATGCCAACTTCTGTTGCGCATTCTGTATAAAACTGGCTTGCAATGGGAGAGGCTCTGTGTTCAGATTCTGGGTAAGGTAGGGACTAAGTGATGTACAGGCCTATAATTAATCTATGGGTTATAGTACTACGTAATCATTATAATAATGCTGTAGACACTTTAATTATAATGTGTATATAGCAGCTAAAACAGAAGGTCCTCCCATTTTTGGAAAAAAAAAATCCCAAATTTAATGCGGGCCTCGAAATTCGTGCTTCTAAGTCATTTATAGGCATATAATTAATCTCCTACGGGATATAGCTCTACGTAATCTTTTTAATTATGTAAACACTTTGGTTATAATGTGTATATAGCCGCTATTCGGTATGTCTTCCCATTTTCGAAAAAAAAAAATTATTCCAAAATTTGAGGTGTGCCTCAAAATTTGTGCTTCGGTCATTTACAGGCGTATAATTAATCTCCTACAGGGTATAGCTGTATGTAATCATTATAATTAAGATGTAGACACTTTGGTTATTATATATATATAGCTACTATTCTGTGTGTCTTCTCATTTTCGGAAAAATCCGAAATGTGAGGCGCGCCTCAAAATTCGTGCTTCTAACTCATTTATAGGCATATAATAAATCTCCTATGGGGTATAGCTCTACATAATCATTATAATTATGATTTAGACACTGCTTGTAATGCGTATATAGTGGCTGTTCGTATGTCTTCCCATAAATTTGAGATGCGCCTCAAAATTTGTGCTCCTAAGTCATTTACATGCCTATAATTAATCTCCACGGAATATAGCGCTATGTAATCACTATAATGATGATGTACACACTTTGATTATGATGTATATATACCGGTTATGCAGTATGTCTTCCCATTTTCAAAGAAAAATTCCGAACGAGTTATTGTGTACAAGGCTTAATGCAGAAAAGCGGCCTTTCTTTGCATGCCACAAATCAGACAAGCAATCAACATGAGCTTCCTTTCTCATTCTCACTTCTTTGCCTTGAAAATGCAGTATTTTTTAGTTATTCTTGCTTGAATGCATGGGACCCCCTTCTTCACAGCGCGTTGCTCTTCTTCTGTTTCCTTCCCTAGAGTGCTCTCAGATCCAGTAATGCAGATAAAAAAAATAATGCTCCGATAGCAAGGGGCTAAACATTTCAAGAGTTACGACGGTAAATGACAACACTTGCCCCCTGTTTGACAAATAGGTGACACGCCACATTAGAACACTGCCTTTTTTTTTTTTTGCTACTGTACTCTGGTACTTCCAGAATAGCGCGGACCAGCCGAAAGACTAGTTAGCTGTGTGCAGGCCCGACGGCGTCTGGTCACGCTGGTGGATTCGTGGGAATCCCGATCCCTGGTCTGTTCCGGCGGGGGCGGCCAAAAGGATACCCGTCGGGGAGCTGTCTCGGTCGAGGCAGAATAGTTCATCACCTTCCTAGGAAGTGTGAATGGTGCTTTTGAATACAAATAGAATTTGTAGCTTAAATTATGGGCATCCAGACGAACAGCCGCCCTCCCACAAAAAAAAGTGAATTTATATAACTTATATACTGTTTGTTAAATTGCGGTAGTCATTATAGAATTGAACACCCTGGATGGCTGTACTGCTAAGTAGGGTTAATGAAATAAATTTAAAAAAAAGTCTAACCACTACACCACCACGGCCACTCGTGAAAGTAGCTATGAGATGGAAAGCCTTGTCCCCCAACAGTTGCATTATATCTGGCTTTTACTGTATTTCACATTTGATAGGAAACATGGTGGTAGATTCCAAGATTGATATTTAATTTTTGCTATATATGCTGCCAAAATACCAAGTTTGGTCATATCGTTTGATATCTACGGCATAACTGTAAAATATTTCTAATGCTTTAAATTTTTTGAAACTTTAATATTGTTCCTACTAAGATTAAATAATTTTATATGGCCTATGAAAACACAATGTGTGTACCAAATAGGATGAGAATAGGCTAGTAGTTCGTGAGATATAATGCAAAAGCTAAATTTTTCAGGTAAACTGGAAAAAATAATGTTTACTTTATGTACTACCAACTCACCAAGTTGGTTGGAATAGCGCAAATGGTTCAGAGGGCTGTAAAAAGTTTGCAAAATACTCTGCAGGTTTCTGTGGTAGCACGCCACAACGTGTCAAACTGTCACGTAAGAGCCAGACGAGAAGTTCGAGCCAGGTAACTTTATCCCTCGACTATTTTCAAAGCAATGTGATATGATTCTCTGTAGTTCAAAACATGCCTATATTCAAAACGTATTGTGGGATGGACGTGAGGGAGCGATACAAGCGACACAAACACGCACGCCTAGTGCCTCATCGGTCCTACGTGCAAGGCATGCAGTGTTTCCGTCGTGATGCTGTATTGTCCATATTAGATGTGTAATGTAGGGGTTTTATTACATGTGATGAAAGCCCACAGATTAAACTACACCCATATGTTTGTACTTTCCTCTTACCACTTAAGTAAACTGCATAGGTAAGCTTTAAATATCTGATATTTGACAATTTTCACAAATTTTTTCTCCAAGAATACACTTAATATCACAAAAGTAAAAAAAATAGGCGCATAGATAATTGTTTTATCTTTTCTGACAAAAGTCGTTTTTGCAGAGATACACGTATTCATGCAAACAACTATATCACAAAAATTGTGGGGGTCCAGCCCACTCTTAATGATCAGCACCACCAAGTTATTGCATACAGCATACGTAGCCGAGAATAGTTGCATAGATAAGTTAAGACATAAAAAATGATACATCGAGTTTTGGTGTGCATTGACGAGTGTTCATTGTGCTTCGAGCTTCGAAAATGTGATTCACTTCGTACAAACTATTTCAACTTTCACTTTTTCACTACTTTGTGTTTGTTATTTGAGTCGGCACATTCAGAAGTAGATAACTTGATTGTTGAGAATAAAAACTTTAGTTGTTTTATTTTGCAAAACCAGGACACTTTTCAAGCTGGTTCAACTAGCTGAATTTCTGCACAGTCAGCTGAAGAAGCGGGATGTCATACTGTATCCCAAGTCACCTCGGATGCAACATTGTGGATTTAAACATTTTCAGGGGTTCTGTGATGTGGAGTAAAAGAAATCTGCATGAGTGACTTTTTTATAAAAGTGTGTTTGTTCATGTGTTATTTTCAAATCCAGGCATTCTTCACCATGAATGATGGATGCGAAAAATAAGACTCTTTGCAACAGTTTTAATACTTGAAAGCAGAGTTACCAAGTTACTTTGTACAGTATGGCTTCTGCTCAATAGAGTTGAGGGGAATAGTTTAAATTAGATTAGTTTCTTGGGTTTTAGAATGACACAGCTGTATAGACAAACAGTTGACTAACTATTTGTCATGTAATTTCATAAGGGAAAATGTAATTTAACTTTTATCATGAACTGAAAATGTTTGAATTATTTTCATTTTATTTGTTTCCAACATAATTTGTGTTTAGGTAAGTTTTGAAGAAATTATACCATACATGGTCTTAAAATGTATTGTATAGTCCATTTATGGACTCTTCGGATGTTTTGAAACGAACCTTTGAAAAATCGCCCTAGGCATAACATGTCAATCTGTTTTTTCAATAACTTGTATACCACAAATATATTATTATGGGGTAGGGTGTAGAGGAAAATAAAATTTAGGAGGAAAGAGAAAGAAAAATGAGCTCACACAAAATCTAACCTGTGAAGCCTCCACCATGCGCTGTAACTTTAAAATCAGCAGGCCAACACAACACCCTGTAACTCAAATACTGTAAATCTAATAAAAGGCTCATTAGCCATTAAAAAAATAAGAAAGGAAAATAAAGAGGGGGGGGGGTTATTACTCTCTTTTCTGCCAGAGTTACCAGCACCACTTCATGGTTCTAACATTGATGAAACAGTAATGCATTAATGTGTTTCACTTAGTCCTTAAAACTCCTTATTTGTACAAAGTATCTGAAACCAAGTACTGGTGTAACATGCTACAAATCCCACTATACGAGAGGGTCAAGAGATTTTTCAGTAAGCAAAAATAAAATAAACAAGTTAAATACACGTATAGTTAACCATAGGGAAGGTTATTATCTCTCTCTGTACCAATAAGTAAAAGTAATATGTAGAAAAATAGAAAGGTTTTATTCACTCCAACAAATATATATGTATAAAGAAAACATTTATAGATAATATCAAAATAATATCAGATAGAATTTAAGAATTAAATTTAAAGTTATGATTCATTAAACAATGTAACTTACTTTTTAAATTGAAAAGTTCTGCAATGACAAAATGTTAAACACTGTTTTCTCATGAAACCATTATGTTATCTTGACACTGTGCAAAAAAAAACCTTAAACCCTTAAAACAATCTCAAACTACCTCCCAAAACATCAAAATCCAAGCTACCTAACAATAAAACAAAAACTCAAAAAAGGTAGTACAGGCTGCATACGCACACACATGTAACATATGTCTTCAAAGCTGGCTGATCCTTAAAGCTAGCGTTAGGAAAGGTTCATGCTATGGAAGTGTGTACACACACTTCATATAGTTCGAGGTAGTGGCAAGAACATCTTCAGGTATGTGGATCAGCTCGGATGGTTCGGCAGTCCAGGTCTGGCAGGGTCTCCCCATCAGGCTAGGACAGGAACCATAACCACACATCTGCTTCCATGGAGATGTCAGCTGCCCAAGGGTCCTGGTCACCATCGTGTCGTGCAAGTCAGGGGAGGGCGGAAGAGTTTAAACTTGCTGTCACCTCAACTGCTGCTTGGGAGGGGAGGGTTCAGAGAGCCATTGCACTCAAAGAAACGTCCGGAACACCTCTGAACCATACTCCAGCTCAACAGTCTCTTCAACATCAAGTCAAAGTCCAATTGGTGGAACTACAGAGTACCTTCTCCCCATGATGACGAAGAATACAATAATGAGTGTCCATCGCCCCCAACACTCTTACAACTATCTGTAGGGAAGTCTTCACTGTACACTGTAATGTTCTAATTCATCATCACCACTGTTAAACAAAAACTGTTCCTTGTGGAAAGTATATTTCTCACTACACCCATTGTCCTTGTTGCTTCAAACACTATGTCTTGAATTGTATGTGTTCACCACAACACTGTGCCTATTGCATCACGAAA
The DNA here is from genome assembly GCA_029891345.1 of Dryococelus australis. NCBI lineage: Eukaryota > Metazoa > Arthropoda > Insecta > Phasmatodea > Phasmatidae > Dryococelus > Dryococelus australis. The sequence continues at coordinate 200,164,531 of CM056994.1, forward strand.
CTTCAGGGGTGAAGCGAAGATCTACAGCCTGATATGATCCACCCACTTACTCATGTTTAACTCTGGCACAAAAAAATGAACTAAGAAAACAACTGCAAAAAAAACATATGTCATCTAGATCTAATAAGATACTTCACATGCCTATACCTGTTGCATCTCATAATGGCACACTTAATTCTCTCTTAAACTAAAGCAAAACACAAAACAACCTAACTGCTCTAAAAGTATCTTCCAGCACCTAACTGTGCTGTAGGCATCATAGAAATACACAAATAAGAGTTCCGAGTGGTTTCAGAACACAATCAATATAAGGAATCAAATAATTTTTTTTTTCCCCTCAAGAAAATAGCAGGCCATAACTTTTCCTCTTACATGCTGTAACAACAGCACACAACATAAAATGGCTTATACAGAAACTGTTTTTATATCTTAAATTGACATTAATTACTCAGGTCCAACAATAGCCACAAGGCCATCTTACAGCCAGCTACATCCTTGATAGAGGCTTTGACTCTGCCACTATCTCTGATATAGTAAATTCCAGACTCCAAAAGGGGGGCCACTCTGTTCCTCTGGGGTTACCTTTCTGCGTATCAAGAGAGGTGCCTCCCTTCCTCGGTCTCCAAAAACTAAAACATCTCCATAGTACACATGACACAACCAGTACTGTCAAAAGAACAAACACAACACACAAAAACCAATTATAATCCCAGGCCATATTACATATCAAGCCATATGAAACAACCTTTCAGTACTCATTGATAACTATGGTATTCTTACCAAAGTATTACCCAGGATCCACATAAAACCGACCACCTTCCAGTCTAGTGTGTGTCCCTGTATCTGTTACCAAGTCCCTCACCTCCCGACCCACTTTCGGAAGATGCCCCAGTTATCTTAATGCTTACTGACAGGCTTAGTTCTACAGTTTTTACTCTACTACGTAATTTCCCTGTCTTGGGAACATTACCACAGGCCCACCATGTCTAAAAAAAAAATTTTTTTGTCCCAGAAACCCACAAATGAGAACGAAAAACAGGCAAACCCTGTGTACTGCACTTGCCCATGAGCACAATTACTTCACCACTAGAGTTACCAAACTATAAACCACTTATCCTAAATTACGATACAATTTAAGAATTAAATTTAAAGTTACGATTCATTAAACAATGTAAATTACTTCTGAAATTAAAAAGTTCTGCAATGGCAAAACGTTAAATCTGTTTTCTCATGAAACCACAAAAATTATTAAGGTTACAAATTAAAAGAAAATAATCTGATTTCAATTAATCCACAGCAAAGACTTTAGTCTAAATTTCAGGAATAGTGTACTGTCTTGCCTAGCAAGGCGGGTTGAAGTTATATTTAAAGAAATTATAAAACAAGAAAATCAACTGGCCTAACCAGTTATTCTATAGTGGAAGAATAGTTACTGTAGGGCTAACAGGATACCCTTCTTTTTAATACTCAAGGGTTAACTCACCAAGGTGTGAATTTAACCAAAACTCAAAAAGACAAACAAACACTGGTATTTTCTGTCTGGAAATCGAATAGGGGTAGACTGTCCCCTTTAATCCACACTGCAAGTGGACTAAACAACCAAAATAAAATACTACATATTTTACAACAGCAAGAATTATTTTTACACCAATGTGAGGTTACTAAATATAATTAACATTGTTCAATGCATCGGAATACTTGTTTCTCAAACCAGCTTGAAGTAGTTATAGCAAGGCACACAAATATTAGCCACCCAGGGTGTAATAAAAATTATAAAAAAAACTTTTCTATAGTTTGTGCTCTTTCAACTTGTCTTATAACTGATTATATTTACTTCATTAATTGATTGACTGATTGGCGTGGTTACAGGAATAAGCTTTAGAGAACTTTAAAAAGAATGAGGTGGGGGAAAAACATAATAAAGGTTCAAAATGACTTCAAAATAAATAAATTAAATAACACAAATATCATTAGGAAGGAACCTGTCAAAAATGTTTTGAATTCATAACCTATACCTCTGTTTACATCAGTGTAGTGGTACCAACCCAATTCCGCCCAGTACGAACACAAGACGAATTGTGGTGCCATTTAAAACACATGGTACTACTATTAAATGTACTTGTAAGTTTCCCAAAAGGTCTGATCTGTACTCAAAACAACTTCAAAAGTTAGGGTTCCATCCGAAACAAAAGTTAAAATTTAAAGCCAAAATAAACCGAACTTCATTAGCTCCTCATCCAGAGCTGATGAGCAGGACATAATTACCTCTGTTCAGCAGCGGCCATGTTCTCTCGGTACCTCCCTACATCAACTCTCCACTCTACTCCAGTTACTCAATAACTAACTCGCTTATGTACTAAAAGTTAACCTATTTAAAAGCATTCTTCCTGCGAAACAGGGAAGAATGTCCCAACGATGCACAAATATGAAGATTTCAACTAATACTTATCATTGTCCTTTTGTCACGGCCTCCTCCGGACTGGAACACCTGCACCGATCACTGTCTGTTCACTTTGGCCGAATGCCTAAGACTCTCCGAAACTCGTCGCGTACTTCCAAACAACACCTGGCAGCGCCTGACGTGATCGTCGTCGACGTCATGGCTTGCCAATCAGAGCCAGCCATGGCCGCGATTGATACTCGTCAGCCCAACTGCAAATACCTCTTTCCCCGGACTAGCCTAGCGGCAAAGTGCCTTGATTATCAAAACAGTCCCACTCCTCAAGGGAAAACATCTGCCAAGCTCACAGTTGCGGCCCTGTATTTCAAACAAAGGAACATTACAGTTCCTCCTAATTGCTGAAGGGGTATACTAAAAGAACACCTGGGACGAGAAAAATGCGGCCAGCTGCACTCGCTTTAGTGCAAGTCTGCTTGTACCAGTGGTGACTAAACTCTTTCTAATCAAAACTGTGCGTTACCTTGGGTCCTTAAGAGCCTCGACAGTCAAGTAAAAAGGCTTTATTCTCAAAAAAACTAAAAATCGGAAAAGTAACTGATTCTCATTCCAATTCCACCATAACTTAAACAACCCAACCATAAAACAAAGACAAAACAAATAAAATCCTCTGCAAATTAAAGATTTCTGCTCAAACGAAAAAAAAATTATTTCAAATAAAAGAATTCTTAAGAAGTCATTATCAGTTAACTTTGAACTAAAAACTTACCATCTAGTTTAAGGCAAAAAGGTTCAAAACAACAAAACAACTACAAAAAATTAAACGACTTTCAATCCTGTCATCTGAAAACCAATTTTTAAATAAAATCATTACATTATTTTTTACCACACTACATTGAAAGAAAGAAAAAAACACTTGCCTCTGAACACAAAAAAAAAAGATTAAGGAGGGCTTAACCCAATCCAAAAGAGCCTAATTCCCTAACCTGAAATCCAACAAAGAAAACACCAAATAAAAAAATAAAAAATAATAATTAAAGAATACCCCAGTGCATCATAACAAAATAAAAGGATACAATACTTCCCTGAAGATAAAATTTGGTGCTTCCAAACAAAAAAAAAGTGAAAAAGCAATTAAACATACCACTTCTGGCACAGATCTTAACCAAAGAAAACTTATTCATATAGGAGTTACAACAAAAAAAAATTTTCTGGCCCCAAAATTCAACATTGTAACAATATAACACTGTGTTCAACTTTAAAATACTGTATTCTTGATAAACTTTAACTTCGTGTCACTTGTCACTCTCTCTTTTTCCCTATCTATTTCTCTCTCTCTAGGGAAGTTTCACACTGCCTGTAGTAGCAGCAAAATTAGACATGTTTTTAATTTTAGCATATTTCGTACTTATTACAATTAAAAATTATTTTGAATTTGTAATTTACAACTGAAATGAGTGTATATTGTTTGAATACTTATAATATATTTAGATGTGATTGCACACTGTTACAAATTCTAAGTTGGCAAAAGTGGAGCCTGGCGACACCGATGACATGACATGGTGTGTTTATGAACAAAGCGTCACTCATTGTGTTTTTTAAACCTATCAAGGCAAGTTACGATGTGAAAAATATGTTTCTGTACAACAGGAATGAATATACTTCAAAGTGTGTCATGACCACTGTGTGTATGAAAAAGTATTGTTGCCATTACGTTACATTGGAGCAATGTGTTTGTGTGTGTGATTGCAAATATTGGCCTTTTCGAAATTTATATTTTTCACGTGTGAATTGTTTTTAATACAAAATTAATTGTTTGAAAGTTACATCTGTTTATCACATGGTTGTAAACTTGCCCTAGGTGTGTGAAATGCAATTGTGCAACATGCTTATATTTCTGTGATTTGAATGTTTGCCACAACCTCAACAAAATACTAAGCCCAGCCATACAAACTTAAATAATATAATGAAATAAACTTAGAAAACAGTAAGTACCAATGCATATAAATATGAGCAGAATAAAAGTTACGGTAGGTCTATTTGTATGCATGTTCACTGCTATCTTTTAAGTTGTCGTTGCTACATACAATAAGAAAGTGACACGAGTTGCGTGCTTGAATTTAATGAGTCTTTTCATTGGACTGGTTGTCCCTTCGTTTTAATTTTTATTCCAACTAAGGCCGCCCTTTTAACAAATAACCCAACACATATTAATGACAAGACGTTAAATATTACAGTTCTTTCCCACCGTAGTTACAACAGGGTTAAACACAGTCATGGCAAAATATTAAAGTGTTTTATGTGTAATGTGCTATGTTGTGTATAACAAATATGTTTATAATGTAAAATAATAACCGTAAGAACTATCGTCAACATAGGCATTCTTAAAAGTCATAAAGCTGACCCGTATATGGTTATAGGCCTAAATTGTGGACATTCTTATGAAATGGTTTTTAGAATATGACAAAATTCTTTGAACAGCTGAAAACAGTAAACAAGTATTTGACAGTTCAAACGAAATCACATGGCCATATTTAAGTTTGTATGTAGCAGAAAGATACGTAATTGGTAACCAAAAGCAGAAGTTAGCAGAGCTTTGTGAAGTAACCGTGAATGGCCTATATCAATTCTTTTTTCCTTGATTACAGTATTGTATAATTATATCTGTTGTAGGTGTTTTAAGAATAGCTGTTGAAAAAAACAAATTTTGCTGCAAATATGCACCAGTTAGTAGTCTTGGTAGGATTATGTATGTTTTGCTATCTTTTGTGAGTTTACAAATATATATCAAAACACACAGTTTAGGTGACTGTAAATTGTGTGATAGCATATCTTGTAGTATGGTATCAAGCAAAGTGGCCCCTATGTAAAAATTTTGTGTTTTTTAAGAGAGAACTAGCCATACATATATTTTTGTATACCATATTTATGTATTTATGTGTGAATATTTTGTCATTTGTTTTGTATCTGGCTAGGGACAGAAGACTTAAATAATGTAAATAAAGAGAGAAATTATATCAGGTTGAAGTTTTTCTATGTTGCACATTTTTTGTGTTTTTCATAGGATTGAAAATATAATCTGCTCTTTTAATACTTCTCTTATGCGTGGTATTTACTGGTTCCTGAAAATCTCTAAAAGTCTCTATTTTTGCATGAGTCCTATAAAAGTCCCTGTTTCCCAAAAGATACCTTAAAGTCCTTTTTATATTTTTTGCAAATGAATTTCAGTGGAAAATCAAAATGTTGACAAATTTTTTCAGGAAATTTGTTATGTGTGTGATGGCCAGTTACATACAGTTCACCTCTACTAGGTCTCACAATTGTTGAGTTACCTTGTGGCACCATTGTATAACATAAAAGATATGTTAGGGTTTCAAAATTATCCAACTGCCTTGACAGTACTCTAAGTTGCCTTTGCAGTATTAAGTGGAAATTTGGATGTAGAGAGGGGCTATTCAGCTTCAGTGAGAATCCTAACAGACAAGAGGGTTTTGTTTTCTGAACATACTCTGAATTCCGTGTTGATTTTGAAGTCAGCCTTAAAAATGTACGACACTAAGCCACTTTTAGTACCTATGATGAGAGCGCTTCTGGCTGTTAGGTGTGCTCATCATAAATATTATGCGTATTTAGAGAAGAAAAAAAGAATTGGAGGAGAAAAAAGTAAAAATGAGCAGCGAAGGAGACAAAGGCTAATTAATAGTCCCGTGGCAGTCGTCATAAATGTAATGTTTCACACAGTCGCCCCTCGTCTGGGCACCATAAATGTAACGTGGCAACTGCCACAAATGTGACCACTGGAGCATTACAGCTCGAGTTCACTCAGTCAGCCGAACATGTCGGATTAATCACTTAGTTTTATTTAAAACTCCAAAACAACTCTTTCACAGTATTCAAACAATTCAGAGTTACTAATATCAGCGAGGCATTAAGATGAACCAGAACAGAGCTGCAATAGTTGTGAATTACAGTAAACTCTCGATTAACTGTGTTAATCAAGGCCAGAGAAAACGAGAATAAGCAAATTCGTATTAAAAAACCCCGGATAATCAAATTTACACATTTTTACTATTAATGTAACAGTGATATTGGCTCCAAAAATCGTGGTAAAACACAGTAACTATTATACATTCCAAAGCAAACAAATCATGCACTGTATGTGCAGGATTTAAGTACACAATACTTAAACTGGTATTTATGTTGCACCAAGTGTAGCTAATTCATGGCGCATCAAGTATACACAGCCTTTCGCCGGCACCAGGCGAGCATATTGGCATATTGGGCGGGTGACCCAGAGCGATATATAAGCGGTCCATAGTTGTGTGTGTCGCTTTCTCAACGTGCGTCATTCAAACCCGTCCTTTAGATGGCAGAGTTAGTGGAAAGTTTAGAATGCAATGCAATAACGACTAGACTATAACAGGACTTTAAATGAAGCAAACTGGCATTTAAACAATACAGTACAATCCCTATTAGAAAAATAACCCTTAGAATACAATAAATTACTAAATTATACTGACTTGCAAACTCACACAAAAGTTTAAAATCTCCGACATGTTTAATTTTTCGTTAAAATTTAAACACTTGATGTGAAAAAATTTAAACCGTGCCTTTCTTGAAAAAGGCTTCAATTTTCTTTTGTTTGGCATAGGAATTTATGTTTTTGTTTATAACATACCATTCTCAAATTGTTTTATTATTTATAACATTTTCACGATAGTTAAACTGTCCTTTTATGCTTTATTGACGTTGCAAAAACGAGTGAATAATGACCTGGGCCGGCGATCGGTAAACTGGCAAGACTGTTTAGTTTGTTCATGGGGGGGGGGGGGGGGGGAGAGTAACTGAGGCCATCTCTGAAACCGAAATGGTAAATTCATTATTCATTATCTTGTAATTTGTCATTTCGTAAGTTGTCGACAGTTACATGTTTAGCACTCGCAGTGACACATTTTTACATTAACAGTGATAAATATTTTTATCTAAATTTTATGCTCAAAACAGGCGTCATATTTCCCCAATCATTTCTGGAATACTGCACATACGTTAATAAATAAGAAAATAGTAAGTTATTGCATAACAACTTCAAAAATTTGTTGCAAAAATATATAAAGAAAGCACAACAGCTTTTTAAAACATGCCTAGTGTATATTATGAACAATTATTTGTTTTATTAAATATTTTTGCATATGTGCTTTTTGTATTTTGCTAACATCCACTGCTAGATAGAAAAAACGAAATACCAAATTACCAAATGTCACCATTTTTGTATTAAAAATCTCACATGATAATTTTGCTAACAAAATGTGTCATTTTGGACATGGCCTGAGATGAGTTGCGGAGTCTGATGCGCTTCAATGGACGGAAATGGATGTCTCACGCAGTTCTCTGTAACAGGTTGACAGTTTAAAGAGAAAAACATCAGCTCACGCAGCACAGCGATAGACGTACAGTACCGCTGCTTGTTAAATGACACACTTTACACCATCGCCTAACTGCCGCACGGATAAACCGAAAACCGGTTAAGCGGGAGTGTACTTTATTTCACTCAAGTAACTTGAACTCACATCGCTCGTAAAAAACGAGAGCCACCCGCCACGCCTCCTTCCAGGCTGGCCGACATTGATCAATCTCCGCATACTGACCCCGGGCTCTTGCATGCGCTCACAGCTCAGCGCGTGTCTATCACCTCACCTCACTTCTCCTCTAGCTACGATACTAAAAGTAGAACTGGCCGGGGCTCAAATTCCTCCCAGTAGCTGTGTCTATTCTTACTTCTACTTCCAGCTACGGAAATCCATGGCACAACTCCTTCTATTGGCTAGATTTAACTGCGTCACTTCCAACTTATCAAACATTTACAACAATAATTGCTTACGACTGGAAAACTGCAAACGATGTTGGGAAAAAAACTTTTATCTCTGTCTGATGCAACCTAAACTGCGACTCTTGAAACTTAAAAAAGGAAATGCACTACTGATAAACCCTCAAACATGGCCACTAACATCAAACCCTAATTAAAATATTCTATTTATCGTGGCGCCAAAGAAAAACTAATAATATTACACTCACTTGCAAAAGAAAAAAGGAAATTAATCTAAATACAATTTAAAATTATTATAAAAACTGTTAAAAATACATAACCTGCAAGTTACAAGATGACAACAGTTTTTAACTTTATAATTAGTAAGGCTTTAACCATGCAACTAATTCTCGTAATTCACTGCCAACCTAACTGTGAGTACTGCTGCCACTGCTTGTTTTAAAATATATGTAGTTACAGGCAGTGATTTTTTCTTAGGTAGATTTCAAGAGTGCTCACCTCATCGTGAACCATTTATAAATAAAGGGTTCACTGTGTGGGTATGCACACACACACACACATGCACACACACACAACCTCTGTACATACAATACACAAACAAACACTTATCTTTAACGTGAAGACACCATAACCATATAATAAGAGAAACAAATTTGTGAAATATTGGACACAAAACAGGAATGTGACATTCAGTTTCATGTATTTGGTTAGTGGTTTTAGAAACCAAACCAACCTATGGCACCCTTCTCAACAAAATTGAAATTAATATTTATGATTCTCATAAATATTAGAGAAGGTGCTCTAAAAATACAAAGATATGCAATTTTTTTCTTTAATTTCTTTGTTTCTATAAAAGCTATCAACTTGAACCAAAAAATTATTTGTTTATCATTATCTGAAATTTATTTTAATGTATGGGTAATATTTTTTACTCTAATGTAGTGCCAATTCTGTACTGACAAAAACATTGGGAAAAAATATTATTTTGGAATATTTTAATACTTCCCAAAACATTTAATTTGAAATTCACCAGTTTCATTATTTTTCTACTACTTCCTTACATAGATTACTTAAGAAAATTCCCCATGGAGTTTGATTTGAATTTATTTTTTGATGGGAAAATAAGTAATCTTGTCAATTTTAAGTATTTTGAGTTACTATGTCACAAAAAGATTTAAATTTAAAAATCTGAAAACTTTTTCACAGGAAGTCTTAGTGTAAGCATGATTACCAAATTTTATTGTGGTGTTCTGTAAAGTTTTTAAACAAAAACCTTTCACTTTGACGCATGATGCGTTCCTGCGCAGCTGTAGAGTACAGTCTACTATACAACTTTTCCCCATCTTGAACTGCATTAATTTTTTTATGGGCAAGTCCAACCTCGGATATAATAGTAATGGAGGCGGGGCACGTGCGTTACACAGAGTCGACAGAGCCTCAACAGACCTTTGAGCTACGTACTCTCAGCTTTTACCATTAACCGAAGTACGCCAAGAAGTCATCCCGTCAATGCCCCTTTCCGAAGAGTGCCCTGTTCAAATTTGCAGCACCTGCAGGACAGCTGCAATATTCAAATGTTGCGCCTGTAAGGGTAGCAGACCAACCATTGGAGAGTCACTGCCTCTCCGAATGCACAAGGGCAAGATATGTCATCGCCTTTGTGCTGAGCACCCAGTCCTACAGAGTAAGAATCCAGGAACCCTTGTGTGACATCAGAAGCTCCATCCCCTAGAGACGATGTTAAACCCCCTGCGCCCTTCTGAGTGTGGGACATCAGAAGCTCCACCCCCTAGAGACGATGTTAAACCCCCTGCACCTTCTGAGTGCCACCAAGCTTGAAAATGAGTATAAAAGTAATCCAGCAGTGGACTCGGGGCAGTCTGCTACAACTCTCACCGCTGCGAAGGCACGACGGTGTTAACCGAAGGCAAAGACCCTTACCTGCGCCGGTGACCACGGAGAACCAGGTCGTTGACAACTCCAGCAGCTCCAGAGAACCAGCTGCCTTCCAGAGCCAGAGGCCCTCAACTTCTTCAGCAGCAGCCAACATCTCCAGAGGGCGTTAACACGCACCAGCAGGTTCTGCCAACGTCATACTAACGTTTCCTCATCTTCTTCCTACCACTCTACTCCTTCCAGATCTTGTTGGTCACTGCGACGACATCCTCTTCTGGGATAACCCTGAGGCCCTAGCCAGGCAATCCTTTGCCTTCTGGTAATGACTCCATTTTAATAAGGTCACTTCAGGACAAGTCCCCTTAATTAAAATTGGGTTATTTAATTTGGCATATTTTGTAAATGAAATATTCTTTGCCTTTATTTGAATACAAGTACATTGCTTGTTTACCAGGTTACCTTTCACCTGGCCTAAAGTAAATGCACTCACGTAAGATTATTGGTGAACGTAACTTTATATTATTTCATTTTCAATTAGGAGAGTGTGATTTTTAAGTTTAGTAAAAACGTATGTTTGATATGAAATCTACGTGGTTGATAATTTTAATTAATCTAATTATGGTGAATTCTGCAGCTTAGGCCTTTAAGTTTTATACGGATTTCAAGTGCTCATTTGATAATAGGGTAAAGTAGGTTGTGTGAATTGCAAGCCAATAAGGCAGGTACAAATATATTTTAAGATGATAACAATCTGTTGGTAATATATTAAGTTATCGTACTGACATCTTCAGGAGTGTCCAAAAACCTTAGGAACACTTTTTCTGCCTGTGGAATTGAGTGCCCTGATTAATCCATTACTCTAAGCCTACTGGAGAATGCCCAGGCTGGAGAGGCGATCTATTCTGGTCAGTTGACACTCTGCCGAAAACTCACCGGATCTCTCTAACATGAATGTGTTAATTCATAACTCTTGGTTTCATCCACCGCCGTTAATTTGGCCAGACCGGAATAATCAGAGCGGAATTGCACATTGCAAACTTGGTAGATCTGGCTGTGCACTACTAGGCATATTTTACATTGGCTTGTTCCTATTTATTTTATTTTCTAAATTAAATTAGCACTCATGCCATACGCTAAGAGAGCGAAATTGGAGCATGAGTTACTGAATCTACCTACTTTAGTGGTTGAGGAGGAAAAACCCTCTATTTTTACAGCTGACTAAAAATACCAGTTGTATCAGTTTGGAACACTCGTTAATTCTGAATCTCAACCACACTCTCATCTGCGTAGACACCACCCAACTACCTGACTCATACACGTCCATTCCTCCCGACCTACCTCAAGACTGACTCGTCAGCACAGCTCCTCTGCAACTAGTCGGCCACTGTTCAGTAGGCGGCCCCCATCTACGAGTCAGCCAGTGAGGAGAAGCACACTGCTGCCGAGCACTCCCCAGGTAAAGCAACGGAAGGTTACAAACACAGTATCGCTGGATTTTGTCCCAATCATAAAGATTACCTGTCGCACATTATATACCGGAATCTTGCCAAAATGGACTTGAGCCCCTAAGGGATGCTCCTCGCGACTCTGGCATCACGAATCTTGAAGGCTTCCTCTCAGAGTAAATCCAGAACCACTTACTGTAAAAAATTCAATGTGAAGTTTGTTGTAGGGGTTAAACCCTCCAGTCTTCAGTACAGGAAGTACATCCCTAAAACCTCTAATTATTAAATCACTACATGGGTAACCAATCCTATGTCGGGCACTACACAGGGCTTGTACTCGACCCCCGGAGGCACCACTGTAACCTCTACACATGTTCTTTCCACAAAAGTTGATTTGGGTTTCGAGGTTTCAATCTTCATTTTAAGGGTGCCGCACACTTTTTAATCTTGGAGGCCTTGCCTCAAATTTTACATTTTTTTTTGTTCTGGCCCCCCAGTACCTATCAACAGTGGTACACAAAAATTTGTATATATAACACTGTTGAGGCCTTAATTTTGTACTGCATTATACAAAAAAACATTATGGCATGTGGTTAAAGTAATTGACAATACATTCATTGTATATTTTCACAATTAATTTCATTAAAAATCATATTAATCGCTGGAAATTTAACAAAAAAAAAAATAGTCCTAAGTTTACTTACAGATCAGTGTAGTTAGGTATGGTTTCTTCAAGTGAAGAAAACAGCTGTACTGGAGCTGTACCCATGTATGACCATACACAAATTAAGGGAAAAATACCCACTTCATCAAATGGTAAACAATCAGTCCTTGGTACAAGTAAAGGATAAAGAAAACCACAAAAACATCAATAGACGTTAATAACAACATCTAGCAAAAAAATTAAACCTAAGGACTGCTCAATAAACAAAAGGGAAATGAAGTGGCAGAAAAAAAAAAGGAAGCGACACAGACAAATACAGTGGAATCATGTTATTGCGAATATAGCCAATAGTGTCGCATCCACTATTGCGATAGTTTTTTAATGCACCGTAATTTTCCCTGTCATTTAAAAGGTACTTAATTTTGTTTATAACAAAAATCTGTTAATGAAGCATTTCGCTATAGTGATAGGAACATTTGTAAACTCGTATTTTTAAAATGTTTAAACATGTTGCATCACAAGTGACATCCACCCATTTGCCATGCCCAAGCCAGCCTTTGTTAGTCTGTGTCGCGTAGCGACACGTCAGATGTAGAAGCGAGCGAAGATGTGTGTGCTGGTGTAGTAGTGAGGGAAAAGAAGGAGGGGTTCAAAGAGGAGAGGTACGAACGGGAGCTAGACAACGACTAGAAAGCCAGGGGAGGATGTTGTATGATGTTCACAGGAAGAGAGCACTGAAGGGAATGGTAGGTACTGTTGAATGTAGGTTGGGGTGACGTGGTGATAGCAGTGAGGAGCAGATGGAGGGAGGGAGTGGCGAGGAGGGGGAGCAATGTGCTATCCGCCTACCGCTCATTCTATGTTGTAGGGTAGGAAGACTGCTGCTTGCAAGGTCATCACTTCGCCACATGCCAGGCATGTAAAGGGAAACTCATGATTACATCTAACATTTACTAGGCAATGCTACATTGTTTATGATAATTTGTGCATTGTTTACATCTTATGCTGAGCGGATTTAATTTTTCAGCATAGCTTGAAGTGATACTATTTTTATAAACCTTAGTTCTGTTTAAACTATGGAGTGTGCTAATAAAAGATAAACTTGATATTGCAACAAAGTTCAAAATCATATGCAAGGTTGTAACATGGCAAAGACTAAATAATAGCCCTGCTGCAGTTATTGTCCTGATTCACTACAGTTAGTAGAGCAAAATATAAGGCACAATTTTAAAAAATTAAAAATTAATTAATTCCCATTTGGAATATTTACTCAGTTTTATTGAACTTTCCAAAACACAATCACAGGTTTGCAACACGAACATGAACAGGTTGACTCTTTAGATGAACTTTGAACAGCGTCACAGTAGGAATTAGTGATCCTTCAAAAAACTTGCATCACGAAACACCAAACACATTCTGCTCACATCATGGTTGCTTCAAGGATATACGTCTGTTATAAAACCCAAGGCTTCTACGCTCACATTGGCCTGTGCCGCCTATCCCCTCTCATAGCTACAACTTTAAAAATAGGATTTGGCCAGGGCTCGCTGCCTCCTATTGACTAAACTAACTATGTCACAGAGAAGGTTTAGAGCAAATACTGCTTATTGTTGAGAAACTACAAAAGAAGTCTACAAAAGAAGTTGAAAAAACTCTTATCTCAAACTGACGCAACCCAAACTGTGACTCTCGATACTCGAAAAGGAGAACGCACTACTGATAACCACTCGAATACGGCCACGAATTAAAACAAATAATCTGTGCCCGCTCCACATGGCACCAAAGAAAAATTTAGAATATTACACTCACTAACAAAAGAAACAGAATTTGACCAAAATCCTATTTAAAAATAACTATAAAAACTGTAAAAACATTAATAACCTGCAATGCTACAAGGTTTTCAAATGTACTCTGCCTAAAGAAACAACATTTTTGTATAGTTCATTATATAAAAAATGCAACAATGTTTCTGTGCTGAGTATTTCTCGCATCGGTACGAACAGCAAAACATTTATCATATTTAGTTCTTTCAATGAAGATAAATAATTTTTTTTTCCATACAAACAAAATTTTCCACTGCATCATCAAAACACTCTCTCATAAGAAGAACTGCAAAGCAATCACAACTCACAAATGACGTTAAACTAGAGTTCCCCACACCACCAATACAATAAACAGAACCATAACTAGTATACTCTGTGGTCATAACAAAAATAAAACAAATTCAGAATGGTAACCAGCTATAGTAGCCTACATACTGTTGTGTGAAATATACTGTTGAGTTGAGCAGAAATATCAATAGAGCATATATGCAATTGTGAAGTACAATCTATGAGATGTTAGTACAAGTGTACAAGACAGTGAATTCTGCACGCAAACAATACCTAGTGGAAAAATAAAGGTAATGTAAATGTTGTGCCTAAGTAAGTAAACAAATTGTAAACATATGCCGGTAATTCACACTTTTCTATAGTAAAACAAGTTAAAATTATAAGTTTTTTATTTGTTGTAAATGTCTTGTTTTTAATGTTGACATTTTTTATTTCCTTCGAAATATTATTCCTGATTGTCCAAATATTATTCTAACCTACCATAAAGCTACATTTGTTTACGTTTGAATGGATACGTATGTTGTTCGCAGGTTGGAAGAACAGAATGGGAAAGTAACATTGTTCATGGTGCCAGCCCTTCCCGTTACAAAATTTTACTGTGTCTACATATGGGACTGCTGTTTTCTTTGTGAGCGTGCGAGAGAGAAGTGTGGTGTTGGCGAGCTAAGAGCAGTGTGTCAGGGCCGGGTGGTGAATGGAAGCCGGCAATGGCTAGTGAGTCGCGTAGAGGGGAAGGGAAGGGAAGTGGGTAGAGGGCCAAGAAACAGGAGGAGAAAGAGAATCATGAGATGGGAGAGAGAGTAGTAGTGTAGAAGTATGCAGAGGGAAATAGGGAGGGAAGTTCAGCGATCTTTTGTAATTTATTTTGCCATAGTCGAATATTGTTTTAACTCAGTTCCGCTGTAAGTTAATCATGCTTGGTGATTGTATATGGTACAAAAGCGGACAAAAGTTATAAACATATAATTAAAATATAACATAGTAATCAGAATAGGCCCAGAGGAAAATGTAGTAACATATTAATGTTAAATAATAACACTTGGATTTGTGGTAGTGCATCAAGTGAATCTGTTGCTTAATTTATTGTTCTGTTTTCGTGAAATGATAAAATTCAACAAATAAACAAATTCAGCACACTTAAGTCATTAATAAACTAGTAAGTAAATAAGTACACAGTAAAATTAATTTAAAACGGTTTTCATCAGAACAGAAAGTTATAACTGAATGTATATTACTAAATATTAGTTAAATAATATATTAAAGTGCATTGACTGCTAGCTTTAAAATTATTAAAAGGGGTACCCGCACATGTAAATACGTAATTTAAATTTAAAGACATATCACTTTGGATATGAATAACCATCAAATTATGTTTCTTAGGTGGGTAAAAACATTCCAGTTACAAAATTTAATAAAGTAAACATTGGCAAAAGAATTTACAAACCTCACAAAGAAAGTAGAAAATAACCTGTGGAAAATTAGATGTGCATGATGGAGTTTACTTAAGAAAACCAAAAGTTCATCCACTTAGCTGTCCTGATGGCTAACACGAGTCCAATGAGAGTCCAAAGATGCAGATTTGTTTGCATGCACATTTCTCTGCAGACTGGGGAATCAGAGTTGGATGTGCATAGTTCCACCAGCAAAAACTCTCAAAAGGATGTGTGCCAACACATCAGGAAGACAGCTAGGAGACCTTGAAGGACTGGTAAGAAAAGGGAAAAATGACCATATTACTCACCAACGAGTGAAAATGGAATATCCAAGCATGTTGCACAAGTTGAAACACCAAAGTAAGAAAAAAATATATATATATATAATATGCACACCACAAACACTACTGTAGAGGGATGGCCCCTAAAGATTTTCAAAGTTTGTTGTTTATTTTTAAGTGAACCATTATTGTTTGTTGAATTAAAATATTTTATTTCTGTATCTCTTATATTTAAAAGTTAAATGTTTACACTGGAATCATAAATACTGACAAGTAATTCTGTATACTAATTGCGATATATAATTGATTCCTTTATTATAACATTTTATTTTTCAAAACACCATTTTGATTACATGCAGGCTAAATATTTTATAGGAAAGGGAACTGACCTAGATTAATTTGCTCTGGGTATGAATGAGTTAAATTGTCAGCTTACCCTTTGTTCTCCTTGGTGATAAAGAAGATATCTAACGCCTAGGGTACATTGTGATTTGGATAGAAAATTCCAGACTAATTTTTGAATGACAATGGGACATGACTTCCACCTGCAATGATGCATGGGCGTAAGCCTTGTTTGAATAATGGACTCTCCTGCCTGGGGCCAGGTCAAAGATTTAAAAAAAAATTTGCTTCCACATTAGCTAAAGAAAATGGTATTAGAAGCAACATTTTATTCTGTTTCTTTATCTAATATATGGATAAAAATAGCAGATTTTTTACAAAATAGTTGTTGTGTTGTTTTTAATAATCTGCAATATGTTTATTGGGGAAATAAAAATACAAAAATATTATCTGGAATCTAGATTAAATTGACAGAAAATAAAGAAGAAAGAGACAAATTAATTAATTATGTTTTATCTGCATTTAGTTTTAATTAATTGCCAATTAATTGTTTAGAGATTTTAGAAGATGAAGAAAATAATATTATGACCATAAACTAAAAATGTTTTTATTAAAAGTGGTTAAACATATTTTTCTAAACCTAATACTATATTTTCTACCAATTTAAAGGATATAAATATTGAAGTTTTGAGTTTAATTAAGACTACAAATACTATTCCGTCGGTATGTAGAAAAATAATAAATATTTGCAATAAACTACTTCCTTATATTATTACAGAAATAAATATTCTTAAAACTCCTTATCTGCTATCTACTAAAAAAAGAGAACAAGAATTAGAAGAAATTTGCATACAAAAAAGAAAATTAGAATATTTAGAGGAAACCAAAAGTATACATGAAGAATATAAACATGTGCTAGCTAAAGAGCAAAAATCAAAGAAACTGAACAAGAATCAGTTAATTATTTTAGCAAATATTGGAAATATTTAGATATAAAAAGTTGTTATAAAATTTTTGCATTTGTGGTAAATGATAAGGGAAAATATGCTTATGTTAGTGCACTTTGTGAAAATAATGGAGTTAAATATGTTTATTACATTAAAGGTTTATTTAAAAATAAGTTAATAGAAATGAGTAAAAACAGAGATTTATTAATGAAAAAAAGGGTTTTATTTTCATAACATACAATGGTTTAGAAATAATTTATTGTTCAACAGAAGAACCTTTTATGGGAATAAAAACAAAGGGAACAAAACATTTTATGGGCAAAACGTATCCAAATATAGAAGTATATGAAGTTATTGATGGATTAGGAGAGCTACAACATAACAAAAAAATAAAAGAAGAAACAAAAATACAAAAATGGGAGATATAACTGGAAAAATAAGTCGTAGAATGTAGAAGATTGGAAACCTTAGAAGAAGGAATGGATTTGGTTACATCCAAACTATCTAAAGTAAATTATAAAGGCAGAGAGAGAGACATATTAAAATTCGAAAATCTTGCAGATTGTTTTTGTTCTAATTATTGGATGGAAAAAGAAATAGAAGATAATAAAATATATTTAAAATTTAAAATAAAAGTGAAGTTAGATGAAATTTTTAAAGAACACCAAATGAAATAAGGAGAAACTAGTATTTGTTGCTTAAATATTTTTTATTAATTTTTTTTATATTTTTATATTATTATCTTTAAAATAATCTAACATGATTTCTGGATATGATTTTATATTTTGATAATTGTTCTATGTATTTAAAAATATAATATTTACTTAATGTAAACCATGGTCGAATTAAATTTCCATTGTCTGGTCCATATATATATATATATATATATATATATATATATATATGGATATATATATGGATATATATATATATGGTTATATATATGGATATATATATATATATAATTTTAATAATTGGAAAGTAACTATCACCTTTTTTATAATATTTATGTAACCTTCTACATCCCGAGTCCATAGAGCAATTTTTTAAGGTGTAATTAATTTGTTCATTTTTTATTTAATATTATAAAATACGTAAAAAATTTCTTCTAAAAATTCTATCACTAAAAAAGTTAAAAAAATATTAAGAATTGAGTGTATATCCAATTGCATTATTCGAAGGTGTAATACACAATAAAACACTTATAATATTTTATGCACATGACCAAATTTTAAAAAAATTTTTATGCAATTGTGTTTCGAATAGTAGAGAACCAAATTAAAAATTAAATTAGCAATTGTGTTTCGAATAGTACACAAACAAATAAAAAAAAAAGTTAAGCAATTTTCTTTAGAATGGTACACAACCAAATTAAAAAATATATATATTTAGCAATTGTGTTTCGAATGTTAGGCAACCAAATTTTAAAAAAATAGCAATTGTGTTTAGAATAGTACGTAAACCAAATTTTAAAAAAATTTAGCATTTGTGTTTTGAATAGTACGCAACCAAATAAAAAAAAATTAGCAATTTTGTTTCAAATAGTACACAAACAAATAGAAAAAAAAAGTTTAGCAATTTTCTTTAGTATGGTATGCAGCCAAATTAAAAAAAAATCGCCTGACATGTTTTGGAGGCAAATTTACACCTAAAATCATTAAACTTTCATCGAAAATGGTACTTCTTTTATTGCATTAGATAAAACAAACGCAGAACCGAACATATATTATGAATGCAAAACATGAACGTAAAATGTGGATGTTGAACATGTGTTGTATCATTTGAAATGATCATTGCAGAATGCAAAACTCATTGTTAAAACCAAGCAAATAAAGCAAATAATCGAGTGAAATATTAAAAAGATAGTGGAATAGATTCAAATGAATATAATTTAAATATTTTAAAATAATTCTAAATCGTGAATAGAATTCTTATTTTTCAGTACTTTTGTACCTATATATGTTATAAAATTTCTGTTCTTGTTTAATATTCATATATATCAATTTTATCAAACAAACTTCCATAACGATCCGGTAAAGTAATTTTATGCTTTCATTTAGAATACAATGAATTTGTTTTTTTACCAAACTTGGAATCTGCAATTTGAAAATCTGTAGCCACACATATTTTTATTAATTTCAAGATCTTGTAGTTTAGCAAATGAATATGAATTGTTAAACCTGATATGCAGTGATTGCATTTTTTTGTGTATTTATAAAGAAATTATTCTTTATTAAACACATTAAAAAAATTTTTTTTGTATATTCGCTGATGTAAAATTGTTAGGAGGGTACCATAATATATGATTTGAAAAAAAAAAAAAAAAAAAAAAAAAAAAAAAAAAAAAACTATTTTTCCACTAGGTATAAATTATTGTAAAATTAATACAAACATTTTCCTCTTACCTTTCTTTAACTATAGCTTACAGTTATTTTACTATTATCTTACTATTATTCAACTTTAAAATAAAAAACTTATTAAAAACTTTCATTAAAATTTTTTTAAAATCTTAAACATTTAATTTAAAAATCTAAAAATAAGATGGCTACTTATTCACTATTTATTAACTAGTCGCTAGCTAACTTTTTAGACTTTAGAAAATTTTTCGTATTATTTTTACAATAATTTGAAAAATACATTTTTTTAAATCTTATTTTGGTATTTTAAATCATCAAATATGTTATTATTTTAATATTTTTTTTAAAATATCTTTAATGTTCTGTATGAAAAAAATATTTATAAGTACACAGAAAATGTAAACACTGCACACCAGGTTTAGCAATTCGTATTTATTTGCTAAACTATAAGATCTTGAAATAATAAGAAAATTTATGGCTACAGACTTTCCAATTGCAGATTCAAAGTTTGGAAAAAATAATAATTGTATTCTAAATGGAAAGCATAAAATTACTTTACCAGGATGTTATGTAAGTTTGTTTGATAAAATTGACATGGACATAATAAACGAGAAACGAAATTTTATAACATATAAAGGTCTAAAAGAACTGGAAAACTGGAAATCTATGTACAATTTAGAATTATCTTAAAATTTTAAATTATATTGATTTGAATCTATTCCACTCTATTTTTAATATTTCACTCTATTATTCGCTTAATTTGCTTGGTTATAAAGTTCTGTTTTGCATTCGTTTTTGCGTTCTGCATTAATCATTTCTAATGATACAACATACATTCAACATCCAGTTTTACATTCAACATCCATGTTTTATGTTCGATGCTTGTTCAATGTCCATGTTTTACGTTCAACGTCCACATTTTACGTTCGGTTTTGCGTTCAAATATGTTTTGCATTCATAATATACGTTCTGCGTTCATAATATACATTCGGTTTTATGTTCATAATATATGTTAGTTTTATCTAATGCAAAAAAAAAGTGCCATTTTCAAAAAAGTTTGACGATTTTAGGTGTAAATTTGTCTCCAGATCATGTCTGGCAATATTTTATTTTAATTTGGATGTATACCATTCTAAAGAAAATTGCTAGGAATTTTTTTTATTTTTTGGCTACTATTCGAAACACAATTGCTAAATCTTTTTTTTTATTTCATTGTGTGCCATTCTAAAGAAAATTGCTAATTTTTAAAAAAAATTTTGTGTACTATTTGAAACACAATTGCTAAATATCTTTATTTAATTTGGTTGTGTACCATTCTAAAGAAAATTGCTAAATATTATTTTTTTAGAATTGTTTGTGTACTATTCGAAGCACGATTGCAATTTTTTTTTTAAATTGGTTGTGTACTATTCAAAACAAAATTGCTAATTTTCTTTTTATTTGGTTGTGTGGATAAAATATTATAAGTGTTTAATTGTACATTGCACCTTTGAATTATGCAATTGGATGTCCACTCAATACTTAATATTTTTTAATTTTTTTAGTTATAGAATATTTGATGAAATTTTTTACTTATTTTATAATGTTATTAAATAAAAAATGAACAAATTAATTATACCTAAAAAAATTGCTCTATGGACTCGGGATGTAGGTTACATAAATATAAATATTATAGAAAAAGGTGATACTTTCCGATTATTAAGGTTATAATGTTTGTTATATATATGGAGCAGAAGATGGAAATTTAATTCGACTGTGGTTTACATTAAGTAAATATTATATTTTTTAATGCATAGAAAAATATCAAAATATAAAATCATACCCAGAAATCCTGTTAGATTATTTTAAAGATAATTATATAAAAATTTAAAAAAATTAATAATGAAAAATACTTAAGCAACAAATACTAGTTTCTCCTTATTTAATTTGGTGTTCTTTAAAAATTTCATCTAACTTCACTTTTATTTTAAATTTTAAATATATTTTATTATCTTCTATTTCTTTTTCCATCCAATAATTAGAACAAAAACAATCTGCAAGATTTTCGAATTTCAATATGTCTCTCTCTCTCTGCCTTTATAATTTACTTTAGATAGTTTGGATGTAACCAAATTCATTCCTTCTTCTAATGTTTCCAATCTTCTACATTCTACGACTTTTATTTTTCCAGTTATATCTCCCATTTTTGTATTTGTTGTTTCTTCTTTTATTTTTTTGTTATGTTGTAGCTCTCCTAATCCATCAATAACTTCATATACTTCTATATTTGGATATGTTTTGCCCATAAAATGTTTTGTTCCATTTGTATTTATTCCCATAAAAGGTTCTTCTGTTGAATAATAAATTATTTCTAAACCATTGTATGTTATGAAAATAAAACCCTTTTTTTATTAATAAATCTCTGTTTTTACTCATTTCTATTAACTTATTTCTAAATAAACCTTTAATGTAATAAACATATTTAACTCCATTATTTTCACAAAGTGCACTAACATAAGCATATTTTCCCTTATCATTTACCACAAATGCAAAAATTTTATAACAACTTTTTATATCTAAATATTTCCAATATTTGCTAAAATAATTAACTAATTCTTGTTCAGTTTCTTTGATTTTTGCTTTTTAGCTAGCACATGTTTATATTCTTCATGTATACTTTTGGTTTCCTCTAAATATTCTAATTTTCTTTTTTGCATGCAAATTTCTTCTAATTCTTGTTCTCTGTTTTTAGTAGATAGCAGATAAGGAGTTTTAAGAATATTTATTTCTGTAATAATATAAGGAAGTAGTTTATTGCAAATATTTATTATTTTTCTACATACAGACGGAATAGTATTTGTAGTCTTAATTAAACTCAAAACTTCAATATTTATATCCTTTAAATTGGTAGAAAATATAGCATTAGGTTTAGAAAAATATGTTTAACCACTTTTAATAAAACATTTTTAGTTTATGGTCATAATATTATTTTCTTCATCTTCTAAAATTTCTAAACAATTAATTGGCAATAAATCAAAACTAAATGCAGATAAAACATAATTAATTAATTTGTCTCTTTCTTCTTTATTTTCTATCAATTTAATCTAGATTACAGATAATATTTTTGTATTTTTATTTCCCCAATAAACATATTGCAGAACATTATTAAAAACAACACAACTATTTTGTAAAAAAAAATCTGCTAATTTTATCCACATATTAGATAAAGAAACAGAATAAAATGGTGCTTTTTGGAAATAATTTTTACTGTTTTTTATTAATTTTAGACAATCTTTCAGTGGGTCAAATTATTGCTCTTTTTGGAAATATGTGATAAAATAATTATAAATTGTTGCTTCTAATCTTGTAATAACAATTTCTTTAGCTAATCTGGAAGCAATTTTTATTTTTTTAAATCTTTGATCTGGAAAATTTAAAAAGTCTATAATATGGTTACCAAGTTGTTTATCGACTACTGGGCTTGTTAATTGACAAATTAATTTATTCTATGTTTAAACTCGAATTTTTATTGATATATGTTAAGCAGTCTTTTCCAACCGAATTATTCTTATTTACTATCATGTTACATTCTTTTTTATATTATTTTTGTATACAAAAATTAAAATTATTTTTTAAGTAGGTACTCATCTTTTTTTTATTAAAAAATACCTCCAAAATCTTGTGTTTTATCCAAATGCAATAAATAATAATGTTCTTTTCTAATTTCTCTTCCAATTTCTGGTAACTCAGTTAATAATGTTTCTAATTTTACATCTGTTAACTCTATTTTATAAGGAATAGCTATTGGGTTTTTATTTATTTTGCTAACATTTTCTATATCTGTGTTAATAATTTGCTTAACACAAATAATTGTTTGTACATCAGAGACTAATAAATATGGAGTTTTTGCTTTATCTATTTAAATTCCTCGAGTTTTTGTTCTCCATTTGTGTATATAATATCTCCAATATTTGTTACATTATTATTATTTAAATTATCTGTTAGTAACCATAAACCAAATCTTTCATTACTTGGTTTATTTTTATTACCTAACAATTCTGTATAGGCTATTCATGATAAAGTGAGCACTTTTGAAAGCCCTGTCATCTTAAATAATAGTCAATAAATACAATTTATTTAATCTTAGACTTTAACTTTCGAGTGTGGTGGAATATACATACTGTGTTCATTACTTGCACGGCAAAAGTTGGTTATAGGATAAAAAATGGCTCAGAGAAAAAAGTGACTAGGGCATCGAAATTGCTCACTTTACCATGAAAAACCTATAATAGAATATTTAGTTGTAGACATTTTGTTTTCAACTTCTATTAATTTAAGGAAAAAATTAATTATAAAATTAAAAAAGCAGTAGAAACAATTTTAGTAAAAATTGTTAAAATTTAATAAAAACTTTGAAAATGAAAAAGTAGTTTAAACTTGGTAGTTGAAACTAAAGTAAAGTTGCTTTATTACCTATATGAATAAATTTATAAACTCTATTAATTGGTATCTTTTCACATGTTTTTAGCTTAAATTTCCTTGTTTTTGATAGTTTTTCATTGAATTTCAGATTTTTATTTTTAAATTTTATTTTTACACTTTCATTACAAATAGCGGGAAATATTTAATGCTATTTTTCTTATACTTTTGATGTAAATTGCCTGTTTTTACAGCATCAAAGTTTCTGCACGGCCCTTTTGTGAAATATTGCAATATTTGTGTGATTTTAGGTGGCTTAAATTGCTTGTTTTTCAATGAAAACTGCCTATTTTTTAAACAAAAAATTGTTGTTTCTAGCAATGTGAAAAAGCTGCTTGAAAACAATAATTTTGCTTCCCCTCCCCCTCTTCTTCTTCTTCCCCACTATATTTCAAATGATGAGTTTTAAATTTTTCCTGTACTTTCATTACAAATAGCAAGTAAAATTTGATGCTTTTTTTTGTTTTATTTTTGGTTAAAATTATGAGAAAAATCTGTGTTGCACCTCCAGCAAGTAGCGTTGACAAGGTACAGCTGGAAGCATCCCACACTGCAGAAATGCACACGTGTCAACTAGCATCCTGTTTGCAAGATGAGCTTTCTGCAGCAAACAACAGCTTCCTGCCAGGTTTGGGAGTGATGTTAACTTTGTACTAACTCCAATGCATGAATACCAGACTGAATTAAATCTTCTGAAATACAACTGACCTAAAATTGGAATAAGTGAACATTGCCCTAAACTTTACCAAAATACTGACACAACTGGTTTAGGAAAATATCAAAGTATAAGAAATTAGCAAATATATAAAAATAATGTGCCTCAGAATTTTTCAAATATTTTACAATGCAGACGCTCACATGTTTTAAAGAAAAAACACCAGGAAGAAAGTCCCGAAGTAATAACTCAAAACATGAAATGAGTTGAACACAGTATGTAAAGTAAGATTAAAAACAGAAATCATTGGTCACACCAAAAATTAACCTACTCAAATAACCTTAGGAAGAGTAGAAAAAGATCCTTGGGTTTTGAAACAAATTATTATCTTGGTGTTTAGTTACGGTGCTGTTTTGTGATGAGCACTGTGAGGGAACGAGAATAATACTCCTGTACAATAAGCAAACCTGGGACTACTGCCCAGTCCAGTAACTAAACCAGGGTTCTAGTCATCCCTGCCACTGAGTGTATCCAACAAATAAGTCAGAGTATTCCTTGGGTTTTTGACACTCTTGGATTCTTTACTCTCGAAGACAAACCTTAAAGCTATCAAAACAACCTAAAGACACTTGAAACTAACAACTGCTTGAAAAAGCCAACACCTCTGGCTCCAAATCAGCATTACTAGCAATGTAGAATCTGAATAGTCTGGTTTCCCTGGAAGGTGATCAGCCTCCGACTAGAACTCGAGTCAGCTACGAGAGACTTACCTCCATGCTACCGCAAAAAAAAAAAACTGTGACAACACATATCTCAACAAAACTCCGAAGGAATTTAGCAAATCTATGGTAGCACTCAAATTTAAATACAACACTCAAAGTCCCTCAGCAAAATAATTACAGAAATCCAGTTCATGAATTACTCTTTAAATGAGTACAGAAATCTTCCGCAATGACATTTAGTTTCACACTGCCTGAGAGGTGAAATCATGGAGTGGTCATCCAAAGTTTAAATGAGTACAGAAATCTTCCGCAATGACATTTAGTTTCACACTCTGCCTGAGAGGTGAAATCATGGAGTGGTCATCCAAAGTTGAGTACTGAAACACCTGATACTTCCCAGGGCTGGTCATGTGGTCGCTCACACACAGCAGACCAGGGTATTAAAACACACTTTAACCGAATTTAGTGCTTAACCAGATTTATCTGACACCACAGAAAAGCTTGACCTAGCTCCGAAAATTTAGCCTTGCAAACTAGTACACAAAGAAGGGAAAAAAACTATTTGTCCCCTGAAAGTTAACAAACTGACGCCAAACCAAGTAGCAAAGATCACACTAATTTTAACATCAGTGAGTGTACCTGAATAAAAACAAAACTATACCAAGTGTACAAAGAGTGTGCTTACATTTGCACCAAGTAAATCAAAATTAAATGGAAAAGTAAAAAAAAAAATGATCTGAAGCCATTTAAACCCATACCAAAATCACTTCACAACAATCATCAAAATTTAATTAAACAAATTATATGTTTTTACTAAACCAGTCACAATGTCATCAAAGTTCCTGTGGACAAGGCAAAGTGAAAGTAAGCTGTGTCGCATACCACAACTCACAAAAATGCAAGACCAATTTCCAAAGACCTAAACACGAGAGTTACTCCAAGAACAGCAAAAGTTAAAATAAAATTTAATTAATATGCCAAACTTATTAACACTGAAATCTAATAAGTAACTGTGAGATCTTGTGTACTTGTATTCAAGGTACTTTTCGTTATATTGTTCAAACGTGCAAATGTAAACTAACACCCAAAATATTAAACATCAGACTTGCATATAGAAGTGCACAATCTTAATGCAAGTAATGACAGAAACCATAAGGAATCTCAACGAAAACTGGAAAATGCAAATCCATAATCAAATACCTATAAATCAAAAAAATCCTAAAACATTACGAGCAGTAAAATTATTTAAACATCCAGTGTACTAATCTCACAAAAGCATTTCCAAAAAAAACACTATGAATAAATACAACCTTGCAAAAACCAAATTTCAAAATGTTAACAAACAAAACGACTAGTCCAACAAAATCAAATCCTGAAAAATTATATCGCAAACACCTGGATTCACCATTAAAATTATTAAAAAAACTGGACACAGTTCTTTTAATAACTGCACAAATACATTGAAAACACTTGAGAAGAACTTGATGCACGTCCTTACTCTCAAGTAAGTGGTTAGGGCACTGACTGCCCCCTAATGATGAGTAGGTAATCCTACCGTGTCATTTTAGTTGCTACTCTAGCCCAGTTGGTCGTGGTAGGTTCTGGGGGTGCCGCTTAGGGGGAGGGGAATGAAACCCCAGAGTGAGTCGAACCGTGATCGTATCCTGTCCGGGCGAACAATCTTCCTCACTGCTACAGCTGCCAAG
Source organism: Dryococelus australis (assembly GCA_029891345.1). Lineage (NCBI taxonomy): Eukaryota > Metazoa > Arthropoda > Insecta > Phasmatodea > Phasmatidae > Dryococelus > Dryococelus australis. The sequence goes on from CM056994.1 coordinate 200,191,770, forward strand.
ATGCGGGATGCCAGTTATCCCGGGGTATGAATCGTGAGATGGATTAATCAATAAGGATGATGGGGGTGGATGATCCTTCTGGAGAAATGGGAGCTATCCGCAATGGCCGAGTTCACGGGAGAAAGTCCTACTGGAGGTTTTGGGATGACTTTAGGTGGTAATCGAACCCTGACAATCTTCCCGGAAGCCAAGTTGACAGTGCATACATTCTGAACATCTTTCCTTTGATCAACCTTCGGTGGGGCTACGGCGACTGCGGGCGAAGTAGTCTCTGACTGGAGGTGACCGATGGGTTCCTGTTCTAACCACGGCCAACAAGCACCTAGATAGGCGACGAGCTCTGACTCGTGGGCAAGGGGGTGAAATGGGCCGCAGTCTAAATTCTGGCTCTACGGATGTGGGCGTGTCCTCACACTCAGTTTCCGTGTTCACCTGTGAGTGAGCCAACCTCTGTAATGCTTGTCTCAACGGTTGTGGCTCTGAGTACCGCCCTTCTTACCCCGCATCTAGACCAGCCTTCTAACCTTTCCGCAGATGTGCAGTCCTAGGGGTGTGTCTCATTCAGTCACACCCAAGGCCCTGATATATAGATATGCAGTCCGGTATTAGGATGCCACCGATGCCACACTGGAAGCCCAGGAGCCATGGTATGTCTTTTCGGACTCAAAGCCCTGTCCTCTGTGGAGTTCGGCACACCTCAAAACTAATTCTCTGTGGGTTTTTGATGCAAGAATTTTCACTGTTAGAATAATATTGTCTCAAGTGAAACAGGAACTACAGTTAAAAGGAAGGTAGACAACAATTCCAAAATAATGTAATACTTATTATTAGGATTTATGAAGGTTGGAAGTTCTGGTTCATTTATACAGGCTAGCTAAAATTGATTAAATTACGTTAATTAATTCAGACAAGGTGAGCTTGGTAAATGAATAAAATAAAAATTATTCTGGTTGCAAACTTGCGTAAACTACACTCTTTACAGCGTAACCTCTCCAGGGGAATTTATCCACAAGGCAAAACGTCATGACAACCTGTTACCGTGCAGTCACGGAATTTGACTGAGCTAAAAGGGTTGCAGGACATGGGGACGTTGGATTGCCTCTAGATGCCGTGCAGTCTTCTGTTGCGGATAAGGTTGATCCTTCTGCAAGCTGCTGGAGGTTGAAGCCTTTTCAAACTGCTGGAGAGGCTGGAGACGTTGCAGGCTGTAGGAGAGGAGAGAGAGAGAGGTCTTGGTCAGACCGAGGAGAGTGCTCGCTGACTTATGCGGCCGGTGAGCCCGGTATCTTTGGTGAGAGGCGTGCTCGTGCTTCCTTATATAGTAGAAAATCCCTTGGATCAGCGATCTTCCAGCGATGCGGGGTAGCGTAGCCTTTCATCGCAGGGGTTGGTTTATCAGGGTTGCTATGGCACTGCACATTTATTATCTCCCTGTTCTGAGGCTACTGCAAATTTCCCTCCTCGGCCCGAGGCTTGGCGTGTGTGACATCACAGGGCAGCAGAGGTGCTGCAATCCCATGGATTTGGTGGAACTTCCTTCTCAGATAATCTCAGGGTAGTGGTCCATCGGGTAAAACAATCTTGACTAAAAGTGGTGCTCACATGCCAGATTCTGGACGGGTAGTACAATTCATAATTAAGTGTATTAATTAATTCTGTATCTGAAGTTGTCCAACACATGGACTCTATTCAGTGGGCATGTGAAAAGTAGTTTGCCATTGTTTGTGACTTGCCCCGAGCTCTTGCTTGCTCGTTGATGGGGCGAAGTAACCTGTAATGTGCGCAAACATTTTACGCAGCAATGTAGCATGCGTCAAACTTTAAAACCATCAGGGTTTATGAGGGGTCATGAACAAAAAACGTAAACAACACTAAACCAGTCTTCTAGTTGGCAGTACTGCACCAACAAAATGGCATTATCCTTGATGGAACATTAGCACTTCGAGTATATGTACTACAGTAAACAATTCATACCAGTAATTAATTGTAAATAAAATTATTTTCAGACTACATAAACTGTGAAGAAACTTATGCCTCAAAAAAACGAATAACTTTAAACTGCAAACAAAATACATTAAGAATAAACACGAGTCATGGAAACACCAAATACTGCCACATGAATAAACATTGCACGCAGCGTAAGTTTCATTATGAAACATTTACAGAATATTTAAAAACAATCTCGTGTGAATTTAAATTGGCAAATATCACTTCCAAAAGAAAGCAATTAAAGAAACACTTATGTGAACATGTGAAAACAAACTTGATGTGGTGAGCACAAACACACACACCATCTTCCCCCCCCCCCCCCCCCCCTCCTAGACAGCCTCCTCTCTCACTGAGAGTGCAGGTGTCAACTTGTCTTATCTACAACTGTAACCTTGGCTGCAGCAACATATTTCACTGATACTGTTCATCTTCCCAGCTATCAAATTACAGTCATTACTCCTGTAACTGTACACTTATATATATATATATATATAACTTAGAAGTGTTAGTGCACAGATACGCACGTAAACATAGGGAATAATTTTACAGCATTACTTTTATTTGAAGAAAATGTGTTCTGAAATGTAAAGAGTTTGACTTCAGCAAAGTTATGTATTATTATTATTTTTGCCACTAACTAACCCAGAATGAAAAGATTTAAAGTCAGATTTTTTATTTTTTTTTTTTTTTGTAAAAACTAGGCAAACAAGGCATCCTGTGACAAAAATTTCAGATTTACAAATTGACATCTTTTGAGATATAGCTACTCAAAATAATTAAAATAACACTCTCTGGAGAATTTCCTTTCTTACTACTACATCTGAGAACATAGTGAAAAAAAATAATTTAGCAGGTGAATTTCAAATTAAAGGTTTAGGGAAGTATTAAAATTTAGTAAAATAACATATTTTCCCAATGTTTTTGGTCCGAACAGAACAGAATTGGCCCCACATTTGCTGTAAAATAGTTTGTCTGTACTTAATTTTAATGTATTGGTAATGTTAAAACAAATTATTTTTTGGTTCTAGTTGATATATTTTATAGAAGCAGAGAAATTTTAAAAAATTGCATACCTTTGTTTGCAACTGCAGTTTTCCGGGCATTATCTCCTTTTCTGAACACCCCAGTACGTAAATGGTGATAAATAATATTCCAAATGTGTTTCTGGTTGCATCATATATATTTATTTGAAATTTTTTTTTGTAAGTGGTGCTACAACCAGTTAAATTCAGATCTGGTGAATTGTACTGGAATGACCTCATTATCATATTTTAGTTTTTCTTGTGTTAATAAATCAGTGTATGTGAGAGTTGCAACTTCATAAAATAGTATGGTATGTTCAATTTATTGTAAAGATACCTCCAATAGAAACAATATTAGTAGCTATGTACGCAACCAATCCATGCCATGGATAGAAAACTGTGAAGCGTACCTATTTCTCTACCTTCCAGACTGTTTGCCTGGCCACGCACTCAGCACCACCGCAGCAGGCACCAGCAGTCTCTAGGGCGTTTTGCACCACATTACATATCATTCCATTGCAAGGGTTTTGTTTACAATATGTTCAGGGTGCAGAGTATTTTTATGACATGTTCATTTTTGAAAGGGTTCAATGTATTTTCAAAGTTTATGCAGATTGTGTGCAGGACATAGTACCGCCTCGTGTCAGCTCCTGCCAACTCAGCGGCAGCCAGCCCGCAGAGGAATTCAGTAGCATCAGAGACTCCGCAACACCCGGTCATGTCACACACTCTGGTGACACATCATGCTTTGTAACAAATCATGTAGAGTATCAATAATTAATTTCAATACTGGAACTTTTTTAATTTTCTAGCCACCGGAGACACCGGCCCTCCTTTCTCAGTGCTTGTATTGCCTTGGGAAGCTTAACTCTACACGTAATTATCAGTGTCGGTTTCGCACCAATTCTCTGCATAGCCCTATGGGCGGGTCAAGCCCGGTAACTTGTGTAAAGTGTCTCCCATAGAGGAGAATTAGTTTATTCTACCATGAGAAAATATACATGTGTTTGCTAATAGCATGTGTGTATTTCAGCGCAGTGCATTTCAAGGCATGGGACGCTTCCAACCCGCCAAGTCAATCACTACTTATAATCAGTACGATCTGAGTGAAATCTATCAACAATGCAGTTCAGGCATGTAGTTCAGCCTTTAACATTTAGCAAACGCAAGCAATAAGTAAGTAAAAGGGGCAGTCAACATTGGAGGAAAATATACATCCGGGCGAACAGCCCACAGCACCCAGTCTCCAGTTCCAGCAACATAAGCACCGCCACCCGGCGATGCCTGGTACCTAGACGGATATCATCATTCTCACCAGAAATTTCCTAACCTGATTCTCACCGCCCCTCAAACCCTTTTCACACTGCGTTAATTGTTGCCCTTCCATGTGGCGTAATTTTACTTCTAAAAATTCCTAGCAATCTGAACCCAAGTAGATGTATAGTGAGGATCCAAGCACAAACCAATATTTAGGTTAAAATCTCATAATTTTTCACTTTTAATAAACTTTTTCAAGATCTACTCGAATCACAATCTCTCTTCAATTTTATCCTCAAAATCAAGCAATTTGAGGTCAAAGTCCAGCAAAATTTGGCCCAAATCTGCTATCTAAATCAAGTGAAGTTTTTAAAAAAAGACATTGTGCCACTCCCCTTATAAAATATCATAAATGGCACTTCCTTTTTCGGGCAAATACATAAATATTTACTTTAACTTTGCAACCCAAATTCACAAAAAAGTTATTCTTGAAATTTGATCCAAAATATGATTTTTTTCTTGGAAATAATGCACAAGACGAAGTGGCATAATCAATAATCATAAAAATTTGTTTACCATTGTAAATAAGTTAGCTGTTTTTGTCTAGAATTGACTCCATTTTTATTTACGAAGCTATGCGCAAGTGAAATTGGTGGATTGTAAGAAGTGTTTATATATATATATATTCTTTTTTTTTATGAAGAAAATAATTTTATAAAATATGGACCGAATACATTAATAAATATTGTATTAGGTTGCATATTTGAAGGTGCCAAATTCATTAATAAATATAGTATTAGGTTGCATATTTGAAGGTGTGAACAATTTATTCTCCCTATATTTTCATAAATATTTCTTTTTCTTTCTAACATGATCTTTAATAGCTTTCCCTGTGTAGGTATATTATGAAATTTCTGCAACATTGTTTGCTTTAAACCAAGGTTCATTTTTATAATCTAATACAATATGTATTTATCTTTTTGTCATTAAAAAATAAATTATTTAAATCTAATAATGTAATCAATTTATTGCCATCTAATAGCTTGAAGTTTAGTTGTTTATCTAGTGATTCGACCATTTTGTATGAGGGGGAAATACGTTTTTTATATGTATTCTTTTTATTAAATAAAATGAAAAATTGAAGAAAATTTTATAAAATATAGCAGATTTTTCATTGCTTCTTACAGGCATCTGGCAGACGCCCTTTAAATTTTCTAATAAAATAGTGTCTTCATCAGAATTTTTTCTATGATTGTATAATTTAAGGAATTAAATTTTCTAAATCATTGACAATATATTTCATTTTATTTATAATTTCATTATAGGATTCACACTTTATACCAAACAATGAAATGCAATTTTTGCCAACTCTTCATGAAGTTTCATTACTAAAATAATACAGTAAACTATTTATATATCTAAAAGCTGAGTCTATCATATTTGGTAAATAAGAAAATTTCTCACTAATTAGATCATGCTTTTTTTTTATCTGGAAACTATGTTCATTGATTTCAGCATAATACGACTTTTCATAAAAGATAAAAGTTTTCCCTAAATATAAATTAAAAACAGCATTTATTTTATATTCACCACCTAATCCAAATGAAAATTTTTTTGGGTAACCGTCAATAAGATTATATCTAGAATAATCAACCATATCAATTTCTTCGTCTACAAGCAGAACTAGCTCACCTGATGGTCTTTGGAATATAAAAAAATTATTGAAATTGCCCGGTAGAAACCGAAACCAATTTCTTATCGAAAATTGCCTATTGATTAGTTGCTTGTCTCCCAAATTTTTTGCCCAATTATTTTTATTGTAAAAAATATACAATTTATCATCAATAATTTAAAACGTTTTTTATATATTAGTCTTTGCATAAATCAATTTGATTATTTTGTAGTGGCCCATAAAAGTTTGAATATTTTGGATATCATCTGGTTGCAAATCAACCAAATCATTGTTGAGAATTGGGTACATGATTGCATTTTTTTCATGTGTATGTTGACCTAATGCATGGCCAATTTTGCGGATGAAAACTGCTAATAAATTAACTTTAATTTCAGGAGTGTTTTTACCATCAATATTCCTGCTTATTGATGTGAATTTCAACGAGGCTATGTTATTTGGAAAATATTCAAGAACCAATGCACTACCAAATAGGTATATTGTGTAAGGACGAACTTCGCGCAACCGATGGTTATTATGTAGGCCTTGTTTATAAGTATATCTGGAGAATTCGTATCGGAAACAAATTTCAAAATTGTATGTTTTTGCCAAATGTTAAAAGCCTCTTTTGCTAAATTTGTAATTTATTTATTTGCATATGCAAAATTCCATTTTAATGAGTTTTTTTTGTCCATTTTGTTGTTTATGAAAGGTCCACAATTACCTCATCTATCACTACAAATCTTGACTTATTGATTAAATTAAGTGTTTCTTCATTGAGTTTGCCATCAAATGAGAAGTTGTGATATTCTTGAAACACTCTTAAAGAACCTTCAAACTTTTCCTTTTCAGCATCAATTTTTTAAAGCGAACTTGCATCACCTTCTAGATATGCATATTTAATTTTTAAAATTTATAATACATTTTGTCTGATTCTCTTTTTCGGATAGTGCAAAAATTATATTTGTAATAGTGAGAATAATTATATGTCTTCATTTACATACAAAAAATTATTATTTTATTTAAATTTATCAAAGGTCAAATTTTTGACCTTTGATAAAGGTCAAAAATACCTGAATATTGTATAGATTTGTAAAGTTTTTGTGTAAAAATTTCCAGAGTAAATTTTTACTCTCTGGATTTGCAGGCGGTAAACATTTACCGCCTGGAATAATATATAATTGATGCATTACCTAATTTTTGTTTGTCATCTTGATAAAATTTCTGCACAAAATTTTTTCTTCTTTATATATTTTTCTTAATTTTTAAAAATTTTTTAATTACCATAAAACAAAAAAAAAATGGTTTCTCTGCTCAACAAGTTGAACAATTCACTTGAATTTGCCAAACTGTAAGATGTAGAAAAAGATAAGATGGTTTAGGGCAACAGATTTTAAATTTCACAAATCTAATTTTGTTAAAAAAAATTAATCGTATTCTAGTGTGATTCTTCAAGCAAAACCTGTATAGTATATTTTAACTCTCTCTTGTGAATTCAATATTCGCATAGTCGTGTTTCTTGATTACCAATAAAGTTATATAATTTAACTTATCTTCTTCATTTACATGCTTGATAATAGCATCTCTTGTATTTTTATAATCTAATATTGCAACATCTGTAATGTATGAGAACCACTCCTACAACTGAACTGCAGCGCATTCTAGTAGTGACAGAAAAAAGCTTATCTGCTCTCTCGTCCACAACTAAACTTCAGCGCACACTCTTAGTGGGGGGAAATAGTAGTGACAGAAAAAAGTTTATCTGCTCTCTCGTCCACAACTAAACTTCAGCGCACACTCTTAGTGGGGGGGAAAAAAAAGTCATATTTGCGCTGGGAGGCCGCACTGAACTGTGGCACACACTGGCCTCAGTGGTGCAAATTTTCCTCCTCGGCAAAATCTTGCAGCAACACTTATATCTCAGCTGCGCAGCTCTCGACGAGTGCAACCACAAAGATGCAGAATGTTTACTCCTCACAGAGAACCCAGTTAAGAATTCATGCTGCAAGAGTGAATAAAATTATTTCCTCACCAAGCATTGAACAAACCCTTTAATCTGATAGTTCACCACATGCAGCATTTTTATCAGTGCCTCGCTTGCTCAGGCACTTTGCCTCAATGCTTGGTTTGAAATGCGAGATTTGGGCTTCAATTCCCAATTGAGAGGATAATTTAATAAATGTGACGGCATCCACATTTATTAAATTATCCCCAAGAGACACAACATTTGAGCCAAAAAAAAACCATTTCAATCACTCTTGCCCATATAGTCTCTATATAAGTGTTGATGTAAAAAATATTGTGTGTATTCCTCATATGGTGCAAGGCGCCTGCAGCATATGAGAGAGTACGAGAAAAAATAATAATCCATCACCTCTCTACCAAAAAAAAAAAAAAAGGCCAGCTGGTGGATGAGGTGGTGGGTTTCTCCAATTGAAGTTTTGTTGGTGCTAAATATGGCTGGAAAAATTTTAAAAAATGGAGGCCCTGGCATGACAAAGATATCTGTAAACTCCAAAAACATAAGGTCCCTAGTGAGGATTTAGGTTGCTTGTAAACCTGTGTTTTTTTTTTTTTAATGGGTGTGTGTGTTTATATGTACACTTTTTTTAAATTAATCATTATATGTATGAGGATCCAAGAGCAAGCCAATTTGGCTAAAACTCGTGTAATTTTCTCGCTTTTAATCAACTTTTTCAAGTTGTACTCGAATCATCATCTATCTCTTCAATTTTATCCTCAAAATCCAGGAAATTTGACGAAAATCTGCTATCTAAATCAAGTTTGAAAAAAAAATAAACCCATCATGCCACTTCATCTTATGCCTTATTTCCCAGAAAAAAAAATCAAATTTTTGATCAAATTTCAAGATTAATTTTTGTGAATTTGGATTGCAAAATTGACGTAAATATTTATGCATACCTGCCAACTTTTCAAATGGTCAATCAGTAAAACATTTCGAAAATGTAAATTTTAACGTAAACTGGATGCAGCATTTTTCCAAAAACCTTCAGTACAAAGAAAATTTCTTCCACAGAGGCTTATTTTCTTACATGTTAATTTATCATTTTAACCCTAAGTTACAAAATAAATACAAAGTAGAAGTTAAAAATTCTTATGGTCAGGACTTCTTTAAACTTGCAGAAAATGCAGTTTTCACAACTGTACGTTAACTCTGTGAGAATGGGCTTATGCCAACCTGAAGTTCAAAGGAAATTTCTTTGAAAGAATCTGAAAAATTATTGTCAAATTGTTTACTGAACTAGGCCTACTTATTAATATGTTTTTTATTTTAAAAAACCTTTGCAGCTTAATGTACAATGAGTAGTAGTACTAACAGTAAACATTAACACATTACACGCCTTCCCTTCACAGCAACTTTCCTTTCAATCAACTTCAGTTATTAACAGTTCACATTAATACTGCAACTGTTGTGTTGCATGTTATTTAAAAACCACAACTTAAAACAATAGTGCAAACTTTAATCCTAATTAATACTGTTGACTCACCATATACTTTGACACTTCCGGATCAGGAAACGTCTTTATGAACATAGGCCCAGCACGGTATGTTACACTTGGAATATTCTGTTCAACTAGAAAAGATGAAATAGCATTCCGCTCCTGTAACATTATCCACATCAGAACTTTCGAGAAAGAACTGTCCAATTCCAAATTATTAAAACACTCTTTCACATTTTAAATGTGTTTTCTGCACACCATGTGGTTGAAAACATATTTTCTGCCGTCTTTTGCAATGTTTATATCACACCTACAAACACGGCAAAACGCGAACTTCTCTCCTTTGTTAACTTTAATATACACGGAAATTCTTCAGTGTACTCTTCCCAAAATAATCATAAAATAGGTTTCCTTACGTTTTCCACTCATTTTGCCAATTACTACGTGACACAACATAAAATATACGCACTTACAACATGAACATGGCCGACCAGTAAACACAAGCACACTGAGTGATGCAAAGATGGCGAGATACGATTCATGAACACTTCATAAAAATATGACTACAGCACTGTCTACAACTTCAATCAGCATATAACATTCCGCGACTAGCTACCAGATTATGTTAGTGACGCGCCTCTATTGCGCTATCTATGGTGATCATAAGAAAAAAATGTAAACAGACTATAAATTCCGTACATTTTACAGGCAAACCGTAAAAGTTAGCAGGTATGCTTATGTATTTGACCAAAAAAAAAAAAAGGAGTGCCATTTATGATATTTTATAAGGGGAGGTCACCAGCTGGGACAGAAAGCCAGACGTTGCTCGGCACACCAGCGCCCTGCAGGGTATGTCTGACAGCTCATCCAGGTGCCACTGATTGCGCAGCGCCTACCATCACCGCCATTTAACCCACCAGCGCTATCCCAAGCTCCAGCACTTCAGGTGGCAACACAGCCAGCAGAAGCCGCGACGCCTGATGTCATGGCGCCATCAATACCAGAGGCGTCCCCCTCCCCGACATTGCCCGCACCTGGCGACACCCCGCGGTTCCCTGCTGCTTTGCTGATGGTGCCGGGGTGATTGCCACGAGTGCCGTCAGTAGCAGGTCAACAGCACAAGCATCGTCGCCGGCCAGGGGAACACCACCAGGTGATCAACACCCATCGGTTGCTGCCCCCCAGGGTCATTCCCAGCGACAGTGGGGCTGGCGGTGCAGCAGCAGAAGAAAGAGCATGATTAGTGATGGCAGCGGTGAAAGCAGTGAGTTAGCCATCTCATTCCACCTCCGCTGGTGACGCCTATGGCTACAGCTGTCCCTGGCATGCCTGATGTGCGGCCACAGCGTCCCGATGCCCTGCAGCTGAGACATCGCCACAGCAGGCACCCGCATTCTACAGCTTTTTTCTTCGCAGTGTGAATAGTGTAATCTGTGCAACAAGTGCAGTATATCACAGCAAGGTGCAAGTGAACATAAGGTAGGACATTCCAAAAGGGCTTAAGAGCAAATGCAAGGACCAATTTAACATGGGAACTGTCAAAGAATTTTAGTGTAAGTGTTAGTTGTGTTTATATTACTATTTACATGCAAAATTTAGTGTTTCATTCCATTTGTTCACCGACATTTAGTATCATTCCATTGCAAGAGTTTTTTTACATTATGTTCAGAGTATTTTATGACGTGTTCATTTTTGAAAAAGGTACAATGTATTTTCAATATTTATACAAGTTGTGTGCAGAACATAGTTCCACTGCACACTTTGTAACCAACCATGTAGAGTATCAATAATTTATTTCAATACTGAAACCTTTTTCATTTTCTAAGCCACTGGAGACATCGCCTGTGGCAACTTAACTCTATAAGTAATTATCAATGTCTGCATAGCTCTACCGGTGGTCAAACCCGGTAACTCGGGTAAACTGTCTCCCATAGAGGAGAATTAGTGCATTCTGCCATGAGAAAATATGTGTGTCTTTGCTTATGGCATGTATTTATTTCAGCACAGTGCCTTCAGGCATTTCAGGGCATGGGACCTGTGAAGTCAATCATTACTTTTAATCAATACTGTTGTGAGTGAAATCTCTCAGTATTGCAGTTAAGACAAGTAGATCAACCTTTAATAGGCCCACCATGCAAATGCAAACTGTAAGTAAAAGGGGTAATCATTATTGGAGGAAATCTACAGTCGGACGAACAGCCCGCAGCACCCAGAGAACATCCAGAGTCTTCAGCTCCAGCAACATCCTTATCATAGTGTCAGTTTTAGTTTATTTTGCTGTTTCTTCAAATTTCACTCAACATTTTTAACAATCCTCAACTGGATGGCATAAACCTTCTTGTTCTCAACAATATCATCAATGTAAAAATGTACCTGTATTACGACCCCTTAAAAGAAGTTTGCAAGACATGTTACGTAGTAAATGCTGTTCAGAAAATTGTTTGAAAAAAATAATAACCCAACTTAGTTTTAAAATCAAGACTACAAGAAAATACTGAAATTTAATAACATGTTAAGATATAACAAAATTAACACATTTTTTTTAGGTATGAATGTGCAATACCTCAAATAATACAGTAAGATAAATTATAATCAATTATTTTGCTATGGCACTTTTTATACAAAATAAGCAGTTCAATGTCATATAAATGACAATTACAAAAACATATAATGTGTATAGTAACTAAAATCAATGGCCCAGCTGGTATTTCTTCAACATGTATGTGAAGTTAATATAATCACCACATGAAAACATTGTGCGTACGTAATTGTAGCAATTTTTACAGTAAATTAAAGTAAAATCTATAACAAAAAATGTAGTAATGATAACAAGCAAATTATAATATTTTTTCTAAAAGTTGCTTGGACAAGTTTTCTCTGTAGAACATTCTGCATTTTAACCTCTGTGAACAATGGCGGGAAAAATATCGCTACAAAACTCTAGTAATCAAAAATAATAATAATTTAATATTTAAAAATTTAGAAAAATTCCTTTAGATTACACCAACTTGGAGGTTACTTTTATGGTTGCTATTTCACCTGCCCATGCATTTTTCACTTTCTGGGTTATCCACATGATTTTAGAAGTGTGTGAAAATCCACACACTGCAGCACTAGAAACGATAACCTACACAATGCAATGACAAAATAACAACAGTTTGGCAACAGCGTCGTTCAAGTGAACTCATTTCATCAGACGTCAATCACGCTGGAACCATATGCACAGTTGCAATATAGAAGTGAAAATAGGGGTGAGCGAAGTTTTGAAAATTCTGCTTTACATTCTAAATCAAATTTTTACTACAAACCAAAAAAGTGTTTTGGACAACTTAAATTATTTATTATTATTATTGGTCAAAAAGCAAATGAAGACAATGTGGGCTTAATAACATCAAAGTATTTTTTCTTATGCCACACACATGGCTGGCTAGCGAATCATGAAAACATAATCTCAACTTAATAGAATACCCACACATTAGTCCAAACTACACTTTGATGTAAAATAATTGTCAGTATATAATTTTACTCACAATATTAGCAAAACAGAATTGTTGAAAAAAAAGTTATATATTATGAAACACTTAACTATCTTCCGAAACTTGCTTCGGCACTGTAGATTTTAATCGGTGATATATGTTAATTTCCCTCATGTCCAACGGTTTGATAAAAAGGAGTATAAACTGTAAGTTTTACAAACTTAACTGCTGTGAAATTGCATCCATTGTGATTGCAATACCAGTAATGTAATTTTAAAAAACTGTAAATTATTAACAACTACACTACATTTCACGCCATTTTGGGTAGCCTCGGATAACCCATATAGCCAACAGTTTTCCGTTGACTAAATCATATAACAAGTTTTGTGCATTTCATACAAGTGGTGTAAAATCTAAAAGACAATGTGACCTACCTATACACTATGTAAACCGTAAATTCTCTCGTTTGTAAAGTATTGTTTCAGCAAATGAATGACTGCGGGATACATGTTAAGTTGGCAATTTTGATTACTACTCGGAACTAAATGTTGTAATTTAAAATTTTAATTAGGTATACTTACAGCAATTTATGGTTTACATTAGGTTTTTAAAGCAATATTAATTTTTTTTTGTATTTAGTGAATGGACTTTACAAATATGTATAACAATTGACAGAGCATGTTGGCACATACAAATGTTTGCAGCCAATGTACAGCGATGTTTATGGTTCCAGCACACCCTGTGAGCGCCTTTGTGAGTGTACTTTTTTTATTCATCGTGTTTATACAAGTATCTTGTTGGTGTTCTCGGAATATTTTATCAGTTGTTAATACATTTTTTATTTGCTTTCTTTAAGCATAGTTAATTGTAGGTACCGTTGTAGTGAGTTTTCTTGAGTGAAATATAATATTAATTGGCATGTGTTTACTGCTTAATTCCGCCATCTGCAATGAAGCAACACTGATATAATTTACAAATGTAAGTTTAAGTTTGTTGATTTCAGTAAACATGTGCAATGTTGATTTTACTGAATGATTCTGCAAATAACGACAAACTAGTGACGAACAAACATGATTTTAGCTATGTAAAAACTTACAAGGATTACCATAGACAAACACGTGTTCAAGAGGCTGTGAATTTTACAAACAATATGTTTACGTGTTTTGTAAATAATGTATTTTTAAGCAGTTGCTGTAATTATTGAAATGCACGTAGTCTGAAAAAAACCACACTTTCAACACTTTTATAGTGTGTGAATATTTCTGTAATGGTCTATATTGTAAATTCAACGAGTGTAAGGTTAATTACAGTCAAAGTGAGTGTGTGTACATATAGTTGCATCTGCACGAATACAAACAGAGATGTATGTATCACATTTTGTTTTTTCATTGATGTAAAATTTTAGAAGTTACAGTAGTATAAATGTTATTTCCATACGAGCAAAATGTTCTACTGCTCCATCAAAACAATATGCAACTCAATACCACACACCCGTAAGAACATCAAAACAATGCTGTCTCACAAAAGACCTTAAACTGAAGGGGTCCTCCCCCTACACCAAACTATTTCCTTTTTTGCTCTCAAGATAAAATAAACACACAACCCCAACAAAGCAAGCTTGGAAGTTACAAAAATAAAACATGTTGGAATGCCAACCTGGCTATATAATCCTACATTAATTACTGGACAGAAGCTAGCAAATGTCAGTCTTTCAGTGCCTGCCATGACAGGAAACATGAGGAAAGAGGCGAATGCAAGTGTGCATTGGAATTAAACATTTCTTTACAAACTTCTTTTTCTTCAGTGACAAAACAGATGTGGTGAAAAGATACATTGTGGCTACATTGCTTTTATAAAACTGTCAAAATTTACCCCACTTATGTGGAACAGACAAAGATAGAGATCAAACAACATTTTAATATACTTGACACTCCACAACATTAGTTCACATAATTTAATAATGTATACATATGCTAAGTAATAGAACCATATCAATATTGAATCACACAGTTTACACAATTATTTTAATAAAGAGTACATAAAATAACAACTGGATTGTAAAACATGAGCACTGCAATTAATTATTCTGTTTGGTATGTTACACACTATGCTGAAAGAATATTTAGATTCTTATTTAGTATTATTTTGCATTTAAGTCAAGAAATATGCTGATATGATGAAAAATGATAGTTATGTTACTTTTAAATATCCCTTAAGCCTAAATTATTTTTCAGTTTGTTATTTAGATTTGTTTAGCATGAAAGGCAATATGTGTACTTAAAGGTAATAAACCATGATAATTTTTTTTGTAAATCAGTGGAAAACATTTCTTATTTATCTGTCTTTTACCTAGCTTGTAAAAATATATCTATTTATTAAATTTAAAAAAATTGTTACAATGTGTAGGTGTCAACAAAACCCTTTGATTAGATATCCAATTCGCCTCAAAATAAATTTCCATCTTCGCCCACCCCTAGTGAAAAATACTAGACACAAATGTGAAACTTTACGATATTAATCACCTGATATCAGTAGCCAATATCAGTGAAATTTTCACTTGATTATAGTATCAGTAATCACTAGCAAGTACTACTGTGCATAGCTCTCAAGCTTCAAGTGTAAACAGCACAAATGATCGAGATAACATTTTGGTCCAAAATCTTATTTATATACTATTACTGCATCATATGTCAATAATGACAAACACTTCATGCTGGTCTTCGTTGTCATGGATTTGCATGTTGGAGTATGTTATCGCTTTTACTTCTGTGCCTTGAGGGTGCTTCCCAAGCTTGAATTCCTCTCCATAGCCACGTGCATTGATGCGGAAATTCTCACAATCAATATCTATGATTTGAACTTTCTGAAAACAACGGAAAAATTTACAAATTATGTATAATGTACATATATTTTTTTATGGTTTAAAATGTACTGAATTTTTTGAGAATAATACTTACAAATGTACACTATTTACCCAAATACAACTCGCACCTTTCTGTTATAGCATTAATCTATTGCTGCTATGTAACTAATGGTGGCCATTTGGGATTCAAAACATATAACTCATAGATACCACTGTACGAAAGTAGTCTCTCTTTCTTACACTTTCATACCATGGAGTAAAGGATGCATGGTTTTGATTCCATAAGGGTAGCACTACCTGTACAGATTTCTTTCTGGTGTTTAGTATGCAAGTCCATATTGTTATTTCAGTGTATGGTCATATTGTTTTCTGTCACGGTAAATGGAAATCTGTAAATATTTGCTGAAAGAAGAGAGTTAAAATAATATCCTATATATGTTTTTTAAAAAAATAAATACTAACATTTATTATAGTGTACTTTTATTGCATCAATCACAGTCATTTGGTATTTAATGTCGTACAACCACAAGTCAAATCTTGTTGATGTTAACAATTGTCTCTCTGGACCTACATGTTTTTAATCATACAGGTGAGACTTGGACATATATTATTTTGGTTTCTTTTGTGCCATGTACAATCACCCAGCATGATTAATTATTTGAGTATTATTGCTTCCTATCTGTTTTTGCAAGGTCTTGGAGATTAAATTAATTTATCTTGGTGGCACTTGTTTGCACCAATGACTCAACACATTTTTTTGCTGAAGCTGACATATTAGTCTTTAAAATACTTTGGTTGTGTGTATAGCATTCAAGACACACAGTTATTGTTAAAGTTTAACTTTCTCGTCTCCAGGGAAACATTTTTGAAAGCTATATTTATTTTATCCTTGTTTTCCTCTAACACCTTATATGTCATTTTCAACATATTTTTTTACAGCAGCACGATTACTACCTCTTCACGTAAAATTGTTAACTTCTTCAGCACTGTAAAAGAACACAACCTTTAACTGCTCACCTTACCTTGCCCAAAAATATCTCCATTTGTGCTGTCACACAATTGATTCATTTTTTTTCAATTCAACATACGTACAAAACTTGACAAAAATCTTCATGGACTGCTCACAGCTTAAGGTTAAAAAAAAAGGGTACCCTGAACATCAATTAAATTAAACACATTAGTTACAAATAGTATATACTTTGAAAGATTATAATCTTAAATGTCCATAATAACTGTACAGCAGCCATGTGCATGATAAAGTTAACACTTTAAAAGTTAAAGTAATACTTCACAGACAAAGTTCAAATTTAAATAAAAAAAGAAAAAGAATTCCAATGACTGACTTAGCTGAATGCACATTGTCCCATCTGCAGAAATAGACAAATGTAGCAGATAAAAATAAAGATAGGTATTGCCACTAGCACAAAAAGGGCAAGCAACATGCAATAAAGAGATTAAGAGCAAAAGTACAGAAAAGGGCCAACTCTACACATCAACCCTCAATTTAAAAAAAACATTAAAACCTAAAATAGATTAGTCTATAAATATAACTGGTGCACAAGGAGAAACCGACTGAAGCGGTACCTACTCATCAGAGAGGAGACAAGAAAAATATCCAAATGATATGTCCAACATCAGAAAATAAAATAAAAATAGTAACACAACCAGTAATTTACTACTGACTACATAAAATGGCAAAAATACTAAAACATATGGTAGGTCCTTAAGTGCCATCACTGCTGCAATGCAGCACAAAAACAACATGCTGGGCACCACAACAAGGTCAAAAGTGTTTGAACAATGCTACATGAACGTTGCAGAAGTGCCAAAGAAAAGACAAACAAAAAGATTCTCAACTATAGATGTTGCAGGCTGTCCAGAAGAGACTAATTACACCCAGGCATACACAGGTGGGGAAAAATATTACGTAAACAGAAAACCATTGAAATGGTTAAAATTTATCTGTGTGGATTATCATCTGTAGTGTACAAAGTGTGAAGTGACACAAGATTCCCTCTTACAAATCAATCAAAATTCCTCCATTCTCCAGTCAGCCCCCACAACAATCACATCACTGGCTTTTGCGGAGAACATATCTGGTTGTGATGTACTAGCAGCACAATTTTTCATACAAAAAACATATCATATTCATTGGCAACTCTTTTAATGACAAAAATCGGTAAATAATACAATCCATGCAAAAAGAAATACAGGAGGTTTAAAACTGAGCAATAACAATCTCAAAATACAAAATCCTTCTGAATGCCACAGAACTAATATAATAATGTGACAGAAAAATGACTAGCTATACTGAGCAGAGTAGCAGCTCACATTTAAAAGAAAGCCACACGCACTGGCTAACCGTGACAAAAAAAAAACACACGATTAATACAATTAATTACACAGAGGAAATTTAAAATAACTATCTCCAAACTCTATTACAATGCCATATTATTTTCAGTCAGCAGACGCTCAATTATAGTTTGTGGGCCAAATATGTACATAACTCGTTGAAGGCTGCTCATTGCACGTCATCAGACACACTAAACACTTTACTGTGGCAGTAAATACTTCTTAAAACAGTGTATAGAAAAATACTATTCAATTTCTCGTGATCTGCTTTACACTTCCAACTACAATCATAACACATGATCGTTACCTCTATTAAAAATGCTTAGTTTCTAAACACTGCCTCCTGTTATACTATGAATCTTTGCTAAAATATTCAAAACATGCACAAGACTTCTCTCAAAATGCCTCCAACCTCAACGAACTTGGAAGTGCCCATGACTTATAATAACACCTTTGAAAATTTCCAATTAGTAACGTGTATGACACGTCCACAACATTAATTTCCAATTACTAACATATGACACCCCACAACATTAACATGTATGTATTTATGAAGAGAATGGATTAAAAAGGGAATCCAAACTCTTTAAAAATATGTTACAATTAGTAAGAACTACAGTATGCCATGCCCCACTAATATGGGGCCTCCAAAGGGCATAACCAATTTAAAAAAACCTGTTAAAAAACTAGCACTACAGCAGTCATTCTAGATGGTGGCACCCATTCTATACTAGGCCACTCAAAGCACCACTGGGATAAAATTTAACATCATGGACAATCCACTACTAATTGGTCATGGACAGCGAAACTAAGCACCTCGCTAATGTGGTGCTAGCCAACATGGGCAAATGGGATGACACGGACAAGAGGGAAAATACATGCATGGTAAAACCAAACACATATGGTAGCAAAAATTCCTACACTTCCAAACTCGTCATCCACGACTCGCCATTTAATGGCTCATGCCACTCCATCATAAAATACACACGAATTACTATAAAACCACTTGAAATTGATGGTAAAATTCCTTAACAGATACTACTTAAAAATATGTCAGCATTCATGTCGAACCAGATGATCGCAAAGCTGTGACCCTAATATTTTGAGACGAAGACCCAACCAGCTCGCCGGAAACTAAGGAAGTGAAGTCGCAGAACACACTGGCACACGTCAAAATGACCAATAACCCCTACCACTGTTAATTATGACACGTTGGGGAATGATGTGCTCGTGGTTAAAATAGAATGAAACTTTTGAGCAGAACATAGAGTGTAGTAGGGTACTAGTGTCTACCATTTGCAAGGAAAACACTGAATAAATCTCAATCAAAAATTTTAATATTGTCAAAGTTTATGAAAATTAAATTGTTCCGCATTACACATACTCTAGGAAACATTTAAATTCCCTTTGTCTGCCAAGTACATATAACAAAAGTAAATTCTTATTTAACAAACACAAACACTGTTTATTCCACAAGATAAACACAAATTATCTTTTTCTTTTATTTTCCTCGGTATGAGCACTAGTCAGTGAGTGTAAATCTCCTTTATATCTCAGAGTACTCTAATGGGCAGAAAATCTTCCTTAATTCTGATATTAAATTTAAGTAATTAATTGTATTGAATGACTGTTTAAACAAATTAAAACATGTCACTGTGAGATAGGATGTTCAAAAGTCTTTAAAAGTGTTCCAAGTATACCTTCCTTCAACAGTTATTGAAAACAAAAAAAAATAAAATTTGGACTAAGCTTATATCTCCTCATATTATTATGATCCAGTAAATATTGGGCCTCTTCTTCACCTGCCCACTGCTCTCTAATACCATAAAACAGTTTTATAACAATATTTAACATTTTTATACACTTTACTCCAGAAAATAAAATTATAATTTGAGCAGCATCTTAGAGCAACTGGTCTAGAGAAGCCAAGTCCAAGACGAAGGAAACTAGGTGGGTTAGCAACCCACTTCCCAGATTTTGGCGCAAATTCATGCGTCCAAATCACAACCAGCATCTGCCCTGGAGCTGTCCGAAATGTGGATAATGCGAATACGTCAGGGACGTTTACCTGTCAAAATCATATAGTAGCTGCTGACGTAACCAGTATTTTTGTTTACATAGCTTGACTCCCCGACGCTGAGCCTGCACTCATCTCTGGCTCTCGTGACTCTAAGAAACACATTTCTAAATATCAAGCAGACATATTCATACAACTTTCACTATACAATAAACAGTTTTTATATATAGTCTTATGCGCCCTATGCTTTGAATCCCGCACGAGCGAGTAATAGTGAAGGACTGCAGTTATATGATAGCGGTGATGGTGGCACGCCAGTGTAATGTTTACAAGCAAACCGCGTATTTGTTACAAAATGTGGGCCGACATGATAACCTCTTTTGCGGTGTAACACTGATGACCCTGGTTGTATTGATTTCTGCATTTATATGAAGATTGCTCTGGATTACTGATCTCATTCTCTCAGTGTGTCTCGGAGTGCATTGAACCTTTCAGATGGTCAAGGCGAATGCTATATAAGAGTGACAGGCCTCAGAGTCAAATAACTGATGAGTGAATGAGTGGCCGAGTTATGGGTGATAGAAGAATGAGCGAATATCAGGCAGTGAAGGGTGCAGCTGGCAGGTTGGACTAATGGACTAGATGCATGAGTGAAAGTCACTATATAGGATAACAAATAGACTGAACACATGTTAATGATGAGTACAAGTTAATTGACTGTAACGAAACAGAGAGAGACCTTGAGAAGAACGTTAATTAGAGTTGAAGTAGACATTAAATATTGCGCTCACTGTTAAATAAAAAGAGTAATAGTGGAGACAGTTTAATGCTGTAAATAATAGCTGTGTGAATAAATTAGAAATCAAATTCAGGTCTTTTATTTTTATTAATTTATATTATTAATAACGCTTCCGCCATCCCTCACAAACTCAGATACGCCCCTCAGGCATCCCATATAACACTGGTATCAGAAGTGGGATGGAGGCAATTATTAATTAATCAATTGTACATAAAGTTATTCTATAGGCAAGTAGTTAGTGATTTTAAAACAAATTAATGAATTGTAATAGTGGTGTGTGAAAATAATAAAGACTGATTTGAACAACTCACACAATAAATGTTAACAAGGAAAATGTCTGCAGAACGCACTGCGAGCATTGATTGAGGGGCTGAGTAGCCAAGTGAGCGCAAGTGTAAATAACTTGAAAGAAGATGCAAATAGTGTAAACAAGAATATAAATAGCCAGCCAACAATTTAAAGTGTCTCCAAGTTCATTCATCTTTTCTAAAATTAGTAGTTGCATGTAAGCCTGCATTGGACTATGAATTTACCCTCTACTAATAGTCGTGGCATGGATTGTTGTACATCTGATTGTGTGACAGGTGTGCTCTGTTCCTCCATAACTATCTCTGCATCTGTACCTTCTGCTGATATTGTTGTTTCACTAGGTTCATCTGAATTTCCTAATGGCTGTGTATCCCTAACCTGTTCTCTTTCTCTCTCATAGAGTTTCTGAGAATATAGTTACAAGCATCCCCATCTCCACACATTGTGATAGATAGACAGATAAACAGCACTTAACAATACAACTATTAACTTCTAGATTTTGAAGACGTTCTAAATCGCGGCCAACACATTGTGTACTACTGAAATGGTTAACATTTCTCTGTGCTGATTTTTATTTTTTTTTATTTGCTTGTATAGAAAAGGGAGACACACCCTCAACTGACAGGAGCACTGGGAATAAATAAGTAATAAATATGTAATGGTGTGATGTAACTGGATTTTGCATATACATAAAAATAAACTGTAATGTACAAAGTGTGAAGTGACACAAAATTCCTGCTTACACATCAAAATTTGTCCTTCCTCCAGTTAGCCCTCACAAACAAAACACATCACTGGCACTTGCTGAGAACGTATCTGGTTAAACTAAAAAGAAAATTGTCTGAGCAGAACCTAGTGTGTAGTAGGATACTAGTCTCTACCATTTGCAAGAAAAATGCTGAATAAATTAAAATTAAATTGTTCCTCACTACAGATACTCCTTTGTCTGCCAAGTACATATAACAAAACTAAATTTTTATTTAACAAACACAAAGATTGAAAAACATTCATCCAATATTTTGTCAGCAAAGGAAAATTATTCTAATACTTAAACCTTTGTCATATAGCAAAACCTCACCACAATTCTAGTTCTTTAAGTCTGTCAATATGAAAACAGGTGGCACTATACACTATACTTCTAGAAACACTTATGTAGCCAAATTCACTAGACAAATTTCCTTCCAGTGAACTTGCACAGTGGGATGGTATACAGGCAAAGGCACAAACCTGAGAGTGTTGTGTCAATAGTGAAATTTTGTGGCAGTAGCATAATGGTTTGGGGCTGCTCCACTTGGTTTGTCTTGAGTCATAAGTTTTCAGAAATGGCTGAATGAAATGTGGCAAAATACAATGACATTTCAGACAACACACTTTCAACACTGACATATCTGTTTGGAATTGGTTGTACTGTTATTAGTACAATAATAATCCTGTCCATAAAGTACAGTCAAATGCATCGTAGTTTAAAACAATCAGGTGTGACTACTCAAATAGCCTGCTGCTCTCCGACCAAACTTGACAGATAATCTTCAGGATTAGGAGTATCAAATGTAAGCAAACTTACCATAATTATCTTTGTGGGAGACTATAAAATCAGGTAACAAATTTTGATAAGTACTCTACAAAAACTACTTTTACACTGTTACTCAGAAACTTAACTTCATCAGAGATTACACACAAACTATTATAATTATACGAAAAAACTATTTTTTGCCACCATGAACGTTTATAATTTTTTTCTGAAAGCTAAATTCTTCTGGACCAATTTCAATGTGTCTTCTTGCTCATAAAGACTCACACAATTAATTTCTCAAATAAATTGCACAAATATTACGCTACTGACTTGGTTGAGTGTGTAACTGTGCATTTCCATAACAATGAAACACTTGTCTGTTTCCTCTACAGTTACTGTACTTTTGGTGTTTTCCTCATCTGAACTACTCAAATTTTGTAGTTCTGCATTGTTGGCTTCCACTCGCATAGAACTATGTAGAAAATGCAACTAGCATTTCCATCTCCAGACATTATGAACAATGCAAAGCAAAAAATACTAGCAAACTAGAATATATAATAGTAAGTAAGACATGCTAGCTTGAAGCCTACACGTTGATGCACCACTGAAATGGTTAACTTATTGGAACTCTTGTCAGGTGTAGGAGAGTGGGACTTTTTGTTTTGACAGAAGAAATGATAGACATGTAAAATATTTTTTAATTATTTGTGTGTGTGTGTGAATGAACTAATTATTTATGTAGCACAAGAGGCAGGAATCGCTTGCATAATATATCACAGCACTCGAGACATAACGAATAAATACCCTTGTTTAATAACACAAAACATATCACTTGCCAACACTCCCATTAAGGATTGATATAATAGGCTCAGACCCTAGGGTAAGTGTGGGACTAGTGTCTACCATAGAGGAAAAACAATTATGAAATACATGTCCTGTTTAATTAAATTGCAAAAAAAATAGAATACAACAGTTTATTTAGTATTTCATAACACACAACATAAAAATTAAACAAGTCCCCTCTCCAACCTTACTAAATAAAATTATTCTCACAATTTAAAATCAAATGTCTCTCACAAAATGACAATTTCATTGAAGTGACAAAACCCTCTCAAATTTATGCACATCTTTCAGTCGGTAGATACATAAAATTCTAAAAATGCTCTTTGGATAGAAGTCTTACCCAATTTATCCTATAGTCCATTCACGCTTTCTTCAGTCTTTTGGAATCGAACCTTTGAAAAATCACCCTAGGTGTAACACATCAACCTGTTTTGTTCAATCACTTCTATTCTACAATTATATAACCCTGTGATTAACGTTAAAGTCCTGAGTTCTTGAATAGATTAATAATTTACTTATATATTTTATAACTTGTAATATTTATTTCGTATTAAATACAAATTTAAAACCGTGAGAGCAGCAACATGTTGGCAACGGCTCGTAGGAAATAGTTCACAGTTACAATATTTTATATAATCGTTTTTATGTACACTATATGTAAATTCATTATTGCCTATTGATATATTTGAATTGTTAGGTAGCACTGAAGGAAACACATTTCATTGCTGCAGTTAAAAATATCAGTGCAAATTATCATGCATAGGCTCTGGTGACACAGTGTTTGTTTTTCTGTACGGAAGAATGGTTCAATAAGCAAAGCTGAGCTTGTCCCTCTATATCTATCTATCTATCTATCTATCTATCTCAATCTATCTCTATCGATCTCTCTCCCTCTATTGATCTCTCTATCTCTCTCCTCTCTCAGGAAGATCGTACCACCTGTGTAGCAGGAAAATTACACATTTTGTTATTTGTAATTTCAGCATATTTCATACTAATAACAGCAACAATAATTGATTTCTGGATTTGTAATTTACAACTGAAATGAGATTGTAGTTTTTAAATACCTATTATATGTTATTTAGATGCGATGGTGCAATGCTTACAAATTTAGTAGGTTGGCAGAAGTGGTGTGGAAAGGAGAATCTAGAATTTTATCAGCTTTCCCCTAACCTGGCCGTCTACTTCCACGCACTTGTCCCAATATGACGGGCGTCAAGTTCGTACTCATGTTTTTTTTAAACTTCCTAGGCAAGTTACAATGTTGTGATAAATATGTGTTTCTATGGCAGGGTTAAACTGTAACGAGTGTTGTGATAGCTGTGTGTAAAAGGGCGTGGCCACCATTTCCATCTATGGTGGGTGTGTTGTAATCGTTACGCAGGCCAGTGTGTGTGGATTTAAAATATTGGATGTGCAAAATGTATACGTTTTAACCATGAACTGATGTTATGCCGAAGTTAATTATTTAAATTCACATCTGTTTATCACAACGTTGTACCTTTGCATTAGGTGTTTGAAACATAGTCGTGTTACGTTTCTGTGATTTGAATGTCTGCTGCAATCCCAAGAAAATACTAAGCCCAACAAGATAAATTATTAAAATAAATAATAAAATAAACCTAAAACCAGTAAGTACCAATGCATGTAAATATTAGCAGAATAAACATTACAGTAGGCCTGTTTGCACGTTCACCACTATCTTTTACGTTTGTCAATGCTACATACAATAAATACGCGACACAAGTTGCATACCAATTAGGGTACATCTGATGGAGGTAATCTGGCACCCTTATGGCTGAATGTGCTGGCGCACTGTCATATCCACGTTCGCCTGTATTTCAAGAGGAATGTCTGCAAGTAATTCCAGTAGCACCTCACTCAAAAAAATGAGATACATCTGGGCAGTTAGGTTTTGTGGTAACATGTAGGGTCATATGATGTGGTCCCCTAAAATACCGGCTCGAACATTACCCCTTAAATTTTTCTTGTCGGCCACATTTGTAGGTGGCGTCAGCGTTTTCAGTAGCCCACCAAATGTACTAACTCGAGTTGAATATAACCATTTTCACTGAAGTTGCCTCGCCACTGGTCAGTGAGTGTAATATTCTAAATTTTTCTTTGATGCCATGTGGAAAAGTTAAGTGCTTATCTGTTTTAATACGGGGCTGTATTTCGAGCTGTTATCTGTAGTGTGTTGGCGTTTTCGAGTTCCCAAAGTCGTAGTGAGGTTGAGTCAGTTTTGAGATTAGTTTTTTTCCGACTTCTTTCGTAGTTCCCATGTCATCAGCAAAATTTGTTCGGAAACCTTCAATGAAGTCGCTGCAATGCACTAGGATTTAGCCAATAGGAGGCGATGAGCCCCAGCCAAGGCCAATTTTTAAATTTTTGATTAGGAGTGGGGATAGCTACACGTGCCGAGCTGAGTGCGAAGACCTGGGCTCTGCAGCAAATGAACAATAACCTGTGAAGAAGTAACCTCGAGGTGGAACTAACTTATCCCACATCCACAAACGCCCACAGCCAGAACTTCTTTTTGCTAATAAGAGTTAACTTCAAGTACTTTCAACAACAAACTCTCTACTACTAAATTTTTTCTGTGAGTGTGGGAGGCTGCTTGGGTGTCATAGGGTTAGGTTTACTCCCTGTATTCGTAATTATTCTCATGATGAGAGTTATTTGAAGGAACTTTCAAATCATTACTACTGAGGAAGCTGTCCCAAGTACTTTTCCTACATTGAACTGTTTGTGTTCATGAACCTGTGATTGATTTTTAAAAATTCAATACACTAAAAAATATTCCAAAATGGAATTCATCACTCTTTATTTTTTTTAAACATGACACCATATATTATACTCTACTGACAGAAGTGAACTACCCTGTAATGGCAGCAATGGTATTAATTAGCCTTTGCTACATCGCAACTTTAACATATTTTTTTTATGTTCATGTCTACATCAAATATGAATTGTAAATGCATTGTGGTGTGTGTTAAACAATACCATACTACCGTAATGAAGGTTAGGTCAGATGTAAACAGAATACATTAAGAAGTCCAGTGTTGAAACTACCTACATATTACATACAGAAAACAAAAACACCTTAAAAATAATTACGTACGTCAAAATAGTCTTCGCAAACAGATAGAACTGATGTATCTTTAATGTGATCTTTAATGTATTACCCAACTGCATATATTGCTTCCTAGTTGTGTGGTTTTTTGTAACTGTAACAAATATTTATTCAGGTATTTTGCAAGATGTACCATTTTGATGCTTTTGGTATGACTTTGACTCTTTGTTTCCACTTTCTATTACTTCAAACAATTTCTACTTAACCAAATATGAATTACCGCTGAAGTAAACAAATGCTGCGGCCAAACTAGTACCTAACTTGTGATGTCACGTAGTGAGCAGGCACGACAGGCACATTTTGGCGGGTGTTTAAAATGTAAAACATTCATTCAATCATAACTTTTCAAAACTAATTTTTAAATCATGATGCTTTGTAAATACATTTCTAACATATAATTGATTGAAAAACCAGTGCCAGCAAAAAATTTGCATATTGCCTATTATTTAGAAACAAGATATGTGACCAGATTTATGGAATGAAAGGCAAAAGATGATAAAATGAAGTCTACAAAAGAAACTTAAAAAATTTCAGGCCCAAAATACATTCTGATTAATTGCCTTTAACAACACACATAAATTCACTGTGTTACACTAAAACCCAGCCACCACACAAGGTGTGGGCCTGTGCAATGAATACTAACATATGGAAAGATTGAAGAGATTTGGGCAGCGTTCAACAATGTGGTTGTGAGTGCCAATGAGGGTACACAAGGTGAGTGTGGAGCAGCACCGAAAGAGATGGGGAAACCTGCCGACCAGTGGCATCGTCTAGCAAAATTCTCAAGTGCGAAAATTCGGAAGCAACCCCACTGGGAACTGAACCTGATTCGCCTAGGTAGGAGGTGAATAGTCTAACCACTACAACCCCACACATGTGAAGAGGAGGAGGGGCTGATGGTGCTGCAATAAACTGAAAGCAGGCATGAGTGATGTGAAATGATTCATGACAACTGGTAATGTATCAAAATCTTCTTAATTTATAGTTTGGGCTGCAGCATAAGGTTCAGATTTCTTTAATGCATTAAAAGAAATTTCATGATTCCAGTTTTTTTTCAATTATTAATTAAAACTCATTGTCCAACCTTTATTTACAAAGACTGATTCCATATTATTCTTAAAGCAAGAAGAAACTACTCAAACTCTACAGTATTACAAAAATAATTTTAAGATTTAAATATTAAATTAAAAAAAAAAAATGCACAATGAATGGCCATCAATTTCCAGACATCAAGATTCATACTAAAGATTTTTCTCAAAGGAAATCAGTATTTTTTAAACTCTTTTTGTGAGAAAAAGAACTCTGATGTCGAACCATTTCAGCATTTCAAAAATCAATGATGTCATGGAATTGACTTTATATTTCTATTTCAAACCATTCAGATGACTTCCTAGCTGCAAATTTGCATTTAAATAATGAAGTCAAGGAGAGTTCCTTCCAGATCCTTTAAACCGGAGCTTTACCATATCCAGAGAACCCTACACAGATTTAAGAGATACAAATAAAGAATCACCTGACTACATGCTGTTGTGCACGTACCCTCACTATGAAGAATGGATCATCACAAAAGACGAATAAGAATTCATCTAGAAAATGGAACAGCAAAGACAGCATGTCATGACCTTCAGCTTCAATCTCTCTCTTATCTGTCATCTCTACATACTCCAGTTCAGTCATGTAACCAAACATAGCTGTCGCACACTGTTCAAATGCTTCTTGTAATGTGTCACCCCAAGCATGAATCCTAACAACAGAAACAAAGATGTGATGAAAAGAGAAATTATCATATTAGACATTACTAATTTAACATATTCAATTGTCTTATTAATCTACAATTTATTGTGAAACATATTACACACTGTAGAACTGAATTGAAAATGTTTTAATATTTACACACTATTATAGTTATGTGCACATCATTCTGGAGTTCTCAATGGAAGTATTCTACCACCTTTGTCATTTATAACATTTACAAAATACCCAGTGATCTTTAAACTACTTGATATAGGCCATTCATGGTTACTTCACACTTTTCTGAAGCCCTGCTAGTTCTACTTTTGATTACAGATCATGTATCCTTCCGCTAGATGTAAACACACACTGCCATGACTTCTACATTTTAACTGCCAAATGCTTTGCTTACTGTTTTCAGCTGTTCAAAGAATTTTCTCATAATAATTTTTTTTAAATTTATTTTTTGGTTCAGAATTACTTTTATTTTCTATGGGGAAAGTCTTTTTTGTTAGGAATGGATACCCTTTTTAATTCTCTATTATTTCAAGGGAAGTTAGGATTTTCGGATTTTTTTGAGCTTGTTAGTTTCGAGACTTTTCCGTGTTTTTTTCACTGAGGCTTGCAATTGAGTCTTCCAGAGATGTTGCATTATGCATTGGCACATTTTTTTCTGGTCCTTTTCGAACTGTCAAGCTGAGCTTGTCTTTAGATTTTCACTTTTACTGCCAATTACCAGTCGTGGAAGGAAAAAAAAAAAGCAGTTTTCCTGTCAATCACCGCACATTTCAGGTGTTTCCAGAACATTTCTGCAGAAATTTTTACTTCTCAAGTTCCTGTGCCATCGTCGTCGTGGGGGGGTCTGTTTCTACCACACCAGATGAGAGTTTGTGGTACTACCAGGGGTAAGGGGTAGACATGTTGAAAACAGCAGCGAGAGTATAGGCAGTTGAGAAAAGGGGAGTGTTGTGGCAAGGACGTTTGCCGACCAGCTATTGCCAGAGGAGAATCCCGGGCTTTGATTGGCGGACGTAGGTAGCGTGATAAGTAACGTAAATAGGGTCAAGCGAGACAAGGTCGCAGTCACTACCATGGAGGAGGCTGCCAAGAACTTCCCAATGATGAGCTGAGTATTGGTTTGTTTTGATTGATCTGACATTCTTTCCTGATTTCGGGAAGAATGTCCATGATCAATCTTATAAATAGCCTTAATTTTTGTGGTAGTGGTAAGGCAGATCAGTCAAGGCCAGTCAGTCAGTCAGCTAGCCTTGATAAGAGGCTGCGGTGAGAAAGACA
Source organism: Dryococelus australis (assembly GCA_029891345.1). Lineage (NCBI taxonomy): Eukaryota > Metazoa > Arthropoda > Insecta > Phasmatodea > Phasmatidae > Dryococelus > Dryococelus australis. Next base: position 200,221,500 of record CM056994.1, read on the forward strand.
ATAGCAATTTAAGCAGTTTATTGCAGGTAGTTATGAATAATTTAAGAAGTGCCTAGAAGTAAGTGAAAATTTAGTTTTATTCATTTATTGTTTCAAGAGTTCATTTTTATTTAGGGTTCAAGTCGTGAAGGTTGGTAATAAGTAGTGACGTTGACTTGTTTTGATAGCCATTCTCTAGCGATTGCCGATTGTTTTGTTAATAGTTTGAAGTTTCGTAACTTTTAGCCTATAGTATTTTTCTACCTTTTGCTTAATTGTTTCAGTTTTTCTGATAATTTTTAGCCAATCACTAATATTTTCTTATGTAAAGTAAGTCGGGAATAGTAGCTGAAATCAGTCAATACTTAGGCAGTTTAACTGTGTTGATGTTTACACTGATGCTTATACTAATTTAACCTCTAACACATCCCTTCAGAATAAATTAAAGAAAAGGCTTTGAAATAGTTTTCCCTATTGTTAGTGATTTGTGTTTAAAACCTCTGGGACACACCTATCTGTTCTTTTAATGAGATTGTTGTTTTATTTTATTATTTAGTCATTACTGAAGCTTATTGGAATTTTTTATTGCCGATGGTGATATTAATTCAAATTTAAGTGTATAATCTGTCAATTCATTTGGATGTCACAGTTTATTTTCTTTTGGTAAACAGAAACTTTATAAGGATTAATTAAAGTTTGATAAAATTGTCCCTGTTGACAGCTTAACTAACTACAGGATTTACATTTACATTTAAAACAAGGGATAACATGTAATAGTATTGCGTGTACATACATACTTTTTTTGCTTATGCTTGTTCACATTTTTCAGTCTTGAAATTGCTATTTTATACATTTATTGGTTATTCATTGTATTTGTTAAAAATGCTACTTTCACCTTGAAGATTGTTATTATATATATATATATATTTTTTTTTTTAAATAAAATTTTATCTGTGGTTCTGTTTTCGTAAATCTCTGGTTTTTATTTTTTATTATATTTGACTCTCTCATATTTCATGTAGTCGTTTAAATTTTAAGGATAAGGTTACCTTTCTCTCGTCTCATCACAAACCAAAGAGGCAAAATTTATAATTGGAAGCAACTGGTACTTGAGCAAGAAGTGGTAGTGGGCAGCACAATATTTTATATTCCTTACAGCACCAGGAACCATGAAGCACCATCCCCAGTAACCATTAGCACAGTCGAGCGAGTGATATTTGTTAAGAAATATACCAATGGTTTTTGTGAAGATTATCCTAAGTACTTGAGAATTAATGTTGAGGGCTTCAGGACGGACAAGGCTGTTCAAGTGGTGTGAAGTTCAGCACTACAGCAAAATCTAACGAAAATGGGGATACATTACTTCTAACACAAAAAAAAACTACTGAAGTATCCTTAAGCGCTGTATATAAGCTTGAACGCAAGCGAGTCAGTCTTTGGGGAAGTCTTGAGAGGGGAGGATGTCGTTACTCCGCTTGTTGGAGCTGGGTGGGATGGAAGCGGACAATATTGATCATGCTACTCCCTAGCGGGAGCACATCAACTCTTATGGTAGCAGTTCGTACTTGATGGCTCCGCTGGCAAATTAGTAATTTCAATCACTTCTAAGTAATGGAAAAAATATGGCTTTATTAACAAATTCAAGTGCATTTATCTTAGAATGTTCTGAATTTTGTAACGGTATTGATCAATGCTCGGAAACAAGTTCAAATTAACCATACATATATTTAATTTTTACTTAACTATTTTTTGAGCCGATTAAAAAATAATGCTTGTATAATTAAATAAATCATCTCAGCTTTTTAGTTTAGGCTTATTTCCTTCTAACATTCATGATTCAGAAAGTCAAATGCAGAAGAGGGTATTGCACTTTGAACCACTTGATTTAAAAATCAGTAGTGTAGGTAGAGGCAAGTTATTTTTTTCTAAAGTAACAACTAAACTAGGGCAGATGAGCAACTTGAGATGTCCTAATTTATCAAACCAAAGTAAGTACTGTAATATATTCAACACTAACAGAAAAACAGCAAACAGCAATTATACTGTGTTAGAAAATAAATAAATAACTTAAACTAAACCCCTTCTCTAATAAACCAATATATTTGGAGATACCATGCTGCTGGGCTGCATGTAGGCCTACTGTTGGCAGAATCAAGGGGGAAGAGCTAATTTCAGTAACTTAGGCCATGTTCCAATTGGCACTTTTTGCTAACAAAATGGTCACGTGACCCAATTTAGTCAACAAAATCGGTGACGTATCTTTTGAAATTTGTGTTTTGCATTTTGTCAGCTTCGAAGCTGACAAATTACCAAAGTCCCCATAAACTTATGCTGTTTCTCTGAAACCACTAATCCAGTCTTTCATATTTAGAAAAATAGCGCATAATTTCTTCCTTCCCATCACCAATTTTTTTTAATGCATGACGTAAAAGAAATTATTTTAAAAATATTTACTAAACGTGTGTGCAAAATTTCGGAAAAGTTGCAGCGCAGGAAATAAGACACGTACAGATTGTTTTTGTTTTAAGAGATAGATGGAGGATGAAAGCGAATGAAATGTGGAAGAAGACCTGAAATTTAACAGAACGGTGCTGAATTGTTGCAGATGGCCTGGTTTTCACGTAATGGGCTGATGGGTACATAGGACTTTATGGTCAGCGTGAATAATCAGACATAGGGTGCAAACAGTACAACGAACTCGTAGGTACTCAATATATATTTTTACAACTGTAAAAAATAGTTATGAAGTCTCTAGCAGCCTTTCTGTGCCTAAATAACTAGCCTCACGCCATAATACGTTATCGTAGTCAGTTGGCATGGGTTAGGTCTTCTGCAAAGACATCATTTTAAAAATTGCTTAACGACTGATTAGACAGAACCAGTTATTAAGCTAGCTGTACAGTAAGGTTATAGTCATACTATTTTTAGCTGCAGTGGTTTAAGTAGTACATTTAGTATAATGAATATTTTATTTCAAGGGAATATAGTAAATTAACTATGACAAATTTTATATTATAACTTTTAATATAAAGCCAACATAAATAAATAATAAGACATAATCTATAAGGTAGTATTCTTTCTACTTACAATACAGATATTGAAGAGAAAATAATTCATAACTTATTAATATGGAAGAGCAGTTCATTATGAAATAAAAATCAGTTAAAAAAAATTGGTAATCATGGATATTTATTTCAAAATATAATTTGTAACTGTGATATGTTTAATTGGTAGACTGATAATGGAAAGTAAATAATTATATTGTAAATATTTCAATAAGACACTATTACAACTGTACCCTAAAAATAGCACAAAAGTGATTTTTAAAATGCTACAGAATATACTATCATAGGCTAAACTATACTTACATGTAAAACAAAAAGGAGATTGCGCGTTTAAAAAAATTATGATGGCAAATACTGAACTAAATATGTAAGCAAATATTACAGAAACATTATTTAAACATTGTGATTGCATAAACACCCATTAAACGGGTGTAAAACTCTAACACAACACATAAAATAATATACATAAATATTACCATTTAAGTTCAACAGACTCATACCATTTCAATTAAGTTATCAAAATGAGTGACCTATATTAATACTTAGATAAATAATTTTTATGAAACATTTTCAAATATCTAGCCATATTTAATTTTTAAGAAGTAGAAATTATCTAAATACAACAACTGAATACAAAGTTGAGATCATGCTACATATTTTACAAAACACTGTTATCACACACTGTTTAAATATTTTCCAATACCTGACTTCTGATTATGATTTGGATAGTTTCACTGAAAAGTTAACATGCACTAACACATGATGTAAAGTGGAAAGTAATTAAATTGATGGTACCAAATAAAGTTAGTTGAGCACCTGTTTATTCTGAGAATTATTTGATTAACACAGCCAATTGTTCTTGCACAAAACATCTTACGTCTCCTTGGCACAAATTGGGTATCCTATATAATAAGTTGACAATCTCTGTCTGTCTGTCTGTCTTTAATACCTCTAAGTTCCTTGAAACTCAACCGAAGTTCTTCAAATTTTGTAGAGCGAATCCTCAGGGTAAAGTACAGGTCACATTCAAATTTCAGTAAGATCAGATTATGCAATCATTACCTTTTACCCTAAAAACTAATTTTTAATTACTTTTTCCCTATGAAAAGTTTTGTATTAATGCATAGAGAATATTGCATAGAGATATGAAGGTAATGAAATATAATTTTTGTTTACTTTAAATGTCTTGCTTCAATGTTGAGTTAATTAAGTGGGACCGCAGTGGATCAGTGGATAGAGCGATTCCAAGTAGGGTCTTAGTGGCTCAAAGGATAAAATTATGTTAAGTGGGGTCTAAGTGGCTCAGTGGATAGAGCTATATCAAGTGGAGCCGCAGTGGCTTAGTGGATAGAACTATATCAAGTGGGGCCGCAGCGGCCAGTGGATAGAGATATATATCAAATGGGGCCTTAGTAGCTAATTGTATAGAAAGATTCCAAGTGGAGTCACAGTGGCTCAGTGGATAGAGCTATGTTAAGTGGTGCTGCAGTAGCTTAGTGGATAGAACTATATCAAGTGGGGTCGCAGTGGCCAGTGGATAGATATATATCAAATGGGGCCTTAGTAGCTAATTGTATTCAAATATTCCAAGTGGAGTCGCCGTGGCTCAGGGGATAAAGCTATGTTAAGTGGGGCCACAGTGGCTTAGTGGATAGAACTATATCAAGTGGGGCCACAGTGGCTTAGTGGATAGAACTATATCAAGTGAGACCGCAGTGGCCAAGTGGATAGAGAAATATTAAATGGACCGCAGTCGCTTCATTATTACCTACATATATCTATGCAATATTTTTTTCCAGTCTTTGTATGATAACCAAATTTTTTAACATGGTAACTGTTCTAGCCCCATGACAATACAAAAAAAAAAAAAGGTCACGGGCTGGGTCCCCTAGTTAAAACATAACTGATTCTGCTAAACACTTGTGTACTTGTTTTAACATCATTAAAATATCTTCAATAACTTGACGACCAATCAAGAATTTTTAACAGTGGAATAATGTGGTGTGGAACAAATAATTACCACGATATCTAGTAAACAAGTTCTCTGAGATAGAGCCTAGGCGCATACTAGTTATATTTTGAAAATAGTGCAGCATAAAAGAAGTTTTCAAGAGACTGAACCGAAACTACGGTAACATGTACAAGGTGGGAGGAGTGGATTCACGACGAGAAACCGTATCGTCTGGAAGGAACTTAACAAACTATGTTGCTCAAAATTATGTTGTTCAAAGCAAAGATTTCCAGAGTGTCTAAGTAAAAGAGAACTAGCTGCTGTATCAACTTTATGTAGGTTTGACATAAAAAATATAGAAAAAACGAATGTTCACAAGACTTGGCCAGTACAGCACAATAAGTATGCTATTAATACCATATTCAAACTGGAAACAGTTAACTGTATTTCTTATTTTCAACAAAATTCAACGAAAATAAAATAAATTCGCAATAAACATACACAGTTGTTCCCTAAATTTCTAAAGACTATATAACAATAGCAACTGCTAAATTGTATAGATGACACCGAGACCTGTTTTATCCCCGCTATACTTCATTTTTACAAGTCAAAAAGTACTACAGAAAACCTATTGCATTATAAAAAAATTGCACAATATTAACCTTTAGCAATGGCAATGTCTTTCCAGCATTTTACAGGTGAGTAGGCTACAAAAATTCCTTAAAACAGATCTGATTAAAGACAACACACACTGGTAAACACACACACACATAAACAATGCAAGAAGCACAGTTAAGTGAAGGAGATTTCTTTGCATGAGACATATTAAACAGTGGAATTGTTTCCTTTTTCTACAATTACCCATCTCATTGCAGATAATAGTGACAAATACATTCTTTACATCCCTGCACCTTATGATACAAGATCACTTAGGCCTACGTAGTTTTTAAAAAATATTAATAGTAACATAAAAAAATGTTCGCACCATACCGCTTGAAGATTTATCAAAATTAAAGCGACGATAATGATCATTGCACGTCTTACGTTCTTGTGATCTTTATTTCAACAACCTGTAGCAATTGCCTGAGATAATGTAAAAGTGTATACAATGTTAACACAAACTTTAATTGACTCACTTGACTAACATTAATATGTTACTTAACATTGTTGCGGTTTAATCAGGTGTCCACGATCACAGGCTTGCCATTTCAGCGCACCACAAGGCAAGCAGGTAATCAGTCAGGATGGCGTTCTTTGATTAAAAAGCCTACAAGAAATCAAGATTGATGGGGTCACGACGCTCAGGAATGAACAATACGATGGACGTTGACAACACTGTTTACTCAGGAATCACTAAATATTATGCAGTTATTACATCTGACTTTCTATAATGTACATATTAAAGAAAATAAGCGGTAGCGGAAGCTTAGGCAGGCAGGTCATTTATCCTTAACAGCTTACAAACTTAAAGTAAATTCAAATTGTGATATCAATTTTGGATTTCTTTATACCACAGATTTAACATTCACAAACCAATAACAATGCAACAAAGTTGTTCTCATTAGTAATAGCATGTTTTAATGCCCATCTCATAACGATTTGATGGAGTCCACATTGCTATGTTTTTTAATTGACTAACACGTTGTGATAGGAGACTGCAGTAAGGAAGGTCACTTGTTATTTATTACAAATTCAAATTTTCCAGTGGCGGCTCGTGAATCAGAAAGTAGGTGAAGTGCCACGAGCAAAGGGTGGGAGTAGAATATGGAGTTTAATGGCTTAAAAAGGTGTTGAAACTAGAAACTTATAAACATTGTGATAATAAAAGTGATAGTTATCTTTTGAAAATTATGTTATACCATGAAGATATTATGAACACAAACACACACACAAAACACAATATGTAACTAGTCTACAGAGTTTATCTGACCCCACAAAGTCATTTCCATCAATTATAAACTACTGCTCATTCAGAATTACATGTTGGTATACAGATTGTTGTGGATATAAAAAGGTCTCCTAATTCACAACTCAGCAAATTTCCATGTTCTCTTCATTCTTAATAAAATTGCATTTTGCATAATATCTCAAAAACGCACGGTGCGCCTTGGAAAAAATATATGGGATGAAAATTTCAGTAACTAAATTATAAACAATAATGGTCTCTAAGAAATTTTCGTATCTCAATCATTTTCTAATATATACTAATTATTTTGCGCTGAATTTTTTTTTATCCAATCATCTTAAAACTTAAAATTTTGTAGTCTCGTATTCGTGTCATTTTTACTTATCATTGCATATAGACAACACTGCGCTTAAAAAATATGGCATTTTTTATTTACAATTTTTCACGCCGCTGAAATTTTCGTGTCACATGGTCAGTTTGTCAATCGTGTACAAGTTACACGCAGCAACTGCCACATGCACGTAATTCCTGATATCTTCCAGTACGTACCACAAAAAAATAACGTCTTATCATCATGTCCCAGGAAAGACAGTTCCTGTTTGCTTAAAAAAGAAGAACAGCATCTATTGGATACTGCATAAAAACTCTGTTTAACTTGACATTTTCTCTGTATCGAATCACATGTAATCTCAAGCCTTCAGCTAATGCATCATCAATAGAATTTTATTATTCTCCAACTGAAAGAGAGCTAACGATCATTCATGTTTTCGTAGAGATTGCATTACATTACCTAAGTCTTGAAATCCATAAGTGTTCCTTGTACCTACTTTAATACAGAACAGCAAACATGGGAAACAAAATAAAGGTTTCAGATAGCTGTCACACAACACTGATATTGATCATACCACGAAGTAAAAAATTTCCTAACTAACTAGCTGCTTGACTGACATACGTTTTCGACACACAACACTGGGACAAATCTTCCATGCACTATCAAGTCTTTCTGGTCATTGTCCGTCTACTGATTAAAAGGTGTTTCTCTAATTAAACACACAATATCATTAACTGGATTCATATTTCACTCTGTGATAAACAAACAAATGCCTTGCCGGGATCGCTGAGTCTAGACGGGTGGGCAAAGTGGGCCGTACGCTTCTTCAGCCCTGGCTCGGAAAAACTTCGGGAGCATAATAAACCGTTTATATCACCAAGTGCTTCATTTCCTGACATGCGTTTTTGAGGCAAAACTGCTAGCTCATCAACGGGGCTGTAGCTGCTTATTCTAGCTTTGTTCAGTGCCTCAGTGAAAAGAACTGCGTAAGAACTAATATTTTGTCTTGAGAATTATGGGAATGTTGTTACCTTCAGAAGATTTCAAAAGCTTTTGAGCTTCGAGGGGGTATAATGTGTTTGATGCTAATTTATGGAGGTTTTCACAAAAAGCTCTGGTGGCATAATTGGCATATTCAATTTTTGTGGCCAAACAGTATTTTCAGTCACCACAAGAATGGTAGAAGTACTGAAAATAGTAAGTATTTGACACAAACAAAAAATTGATAAAATATTGATATTAAGAAATATAACTTTAACATGAGTTAATGACATGAGAAAAGTAAAGGGGGTTAAAACCTGCATATCATCCTCCATTTTTTTCCAAATCAGGTAAATAATTCTTAACCTTGGTTAGCGTATGAACTACTTCCCATACAAATGCACAACTGAAGAAAATAAAATGAAATTAATATTTGTAGGAGACAAAAAACTGGTTTGGATTCAATTTCCTTTTCTTCCAAACAGCTCGTTGAATCTTAAGATTTTCTGCTCCGTTTGTAAGTCCATGTCTGGTTTCGACGCCAAAACTTTGCCATGTTCAAACAGAATATTGTTAATACAACACAAAAAAACTAGTTTGCAATATCGCTATTTTCACCAACATTTATGGCCACAACACCGTACCTTTCAAAAACCTGCGAAAATCCAACTACCAAGCAAACCATTGCCAGATTTCAATTCCACCAAGAAGTAGCAAGAGATCCCGCGTGAGCGCCACTGTACTGGTAGCTTCTTGTGGCAACTCAAGACCTCCGTCTGGCAGCACGTCACTGCGTGGAAGGGTGTGTGCACATGTTACTATGGACATCATCAACAATAAATAAACAGTTCTCATAGGTATAAACTAGGTATGGTTGTAAACAGGAAGGATGCTGCTAAATTATAAAAAAATTATTGATCGTGACATTACAGTTTTTTTTATTTTAACACTATGAAAAATGCAGATCATTTTCTATATAAATGTTGCTATAACAATTATTTTTCCTTTTGAGAATGACTGGTAGCAGGTACATGAAATTTTTTGACACGTGAAGAAACACTTTCGCAGGTAATCAACAATTTTTCAATCTTTAAAAGCGAATACAATTTATGTTGTCTGTCATAAATTCAAAATGATTAAATATTAAAAAATCTGATAAATATAAATTTTAATGTATTGTTACTGCCTTAGTATCATTATGTAATACGCACTTTTCATATAGCTGTGCACACACACATAAAATTTAACACACAATTTTTACCTCTTGATAAGCCTTAAAAAACAGTCCTGTGATGGTCGTGAGTCGAGCACGTTGATGATTTGGAGGGGGCAGGCGCGTGTTCTCCCTCCTTTCAGAATCCAGATCTATTTTACTGATTCTTTACGGTTTTCTGTATATGCGAATAAAATGTGTTCTTATATTACCATATTGGAGAGTAAAGCCGTCTGCATGTATAGGCCACGCCAGAAGTTTTTGATGAAAAATCGGGATAATTAATATTTCAATTAGACCGTGCTAAATTTTAATATTCCCGTAAACATTGCCGGGCCTCACTGTGCCAGTGCAGAGGCCAACACGCGGCCTACATTTCGTATAAATTCAATACATTGACATTAATGGCATCTATAAGCATATTTTCCCAACGCCAGGCCACTGTTACAAAGTGAACCAGCCCTGTAATGATGGCAGTGGTAGCGGCCGTCAGACCGCCGCCAGCCAAAATAATCTTGTATTAACCGACCAACAGCTTCCCAAGCCCCAACAATCTAGGCACGAGCGACAACAGCAAGCCGCCATGCCAATCTCCTACAGGACATAGCTCTACGTAATCATTATAATTATGATGCAGACATTTGAAGCACTATACAACATATTTAGACATTATTCATTGCACAATTAAAAATACGTTGCAGGTATCGGTTTAAGAAATACCACACTCACAGCAATTTCGGAAAATCTGATCAGTAGTTTTTTCTTGATGCCAAAAAAATACAGAAAACAATTTACGTTCTTTAGCTCTGCCATAAGTGCTATCATGCGGAGTAATAAAGACCTATAGTTTATAATCAAAATAAACTGTGGAATTGGCTGATCAATACAGCACATAATTAACTGTTCTGGCAAAAAAACATTTACATGTACATTCAAGTAATTAATTTCATTACCATCAAAGTTATAAATATTGTGGTAGTCAAATTCTTTCTTTTAAATTAATAAGTGTACAGATAGCTAACAATCATATGTGTCCATTGTTACAGAAGTTTTCACGACAACAAAATCAGCTTGGTGCAATACTGACGATGTATTTGGTTGGCTGTAGTGCAACCGAGTCATTTTATGACCTTCGAATTTACAGTTCGAGAGTTAATTTGTAATTGTTCCGACTATTAGAACTATTGCAGTGCTTGTAGTGTATTTATTGATGCTCAACACTGTCGAAAACAATCTCAATGAAACTATTTCAACCAAAAAATCTGCATAATGTGACATTTTAACAAATCTATACACATGCCATGGACTGAACTTTCTATAACAATAAAAATAAGTGAACTTCCAAAACTTTGATGGAGGCCGTGGTTGCCAAGAAACAGAATTCAACAGCAATGAATATGGGTTCGGAACTTGGTCATGTTAGATCTTAAATTTATGACTAAAACTGTAGTTTATGGACAGCCATAAAAATCTTAATTTGCACCAACCAAATTTTACATGTTTGGGACAGCCAAAAACGAACAAAATAACATGCTTCAGAAACAAAACGGTTGCACATATAGAAAAAAATTAATTTTGATGCACAAAACTATTTTCTTACCTTCAACATAATCGTTTTCTTAGTGTTAAAAAATATCTAATAATACCATTCCCTCAAAGCTTATGGTTCACAATCATCAAATACAAATACAGTAACTAATCTCTTTCAAATTAAATGGGCAATGTACATTTTCATTAAAAAATTATTGTAGTACTTTATTGTGCTGCAACCTCATTCAAAAGATCCAAGTCTAGCGAAACACACTGTGTCAGTTAGCCTGGCCTACCAGCCAACCGCAGAAACCACAAGTATTCTGAAAAACGTTCACTCCCAAGACAGAAATCTGATCGCGAGAAGAGATAACGAGCCAGCAGTCTGCTAAGTGCCTTTAAACCCTCCTACCATTGCCTCTCTGCCAGCCACTAGCCTGAAGAAGTTTCAGGACTTACCACTACGATCTTCTTCAGCAGCACTGCATTGACCTGAGAATGTCCTCAAATCTGAACAGATTTGTCTTTTAAACTATCAATTTTATGCTTCTAATAGCCATTAATTTGGCATTTTCGGACATGGCACTGATGTGTGGCAGCAATTAAAATGTTTGTTATTGTTGCTTCTGTAGAATGCAGTAGTTGTTACCTTGGTAGACAGTGTATGTGCTGAGTGGGAAGTAGCTTCATACGAGCCTGCACTCATTGCCAGCGAAAATTTGATGCTTTTTATGTACACTAGTTTGGCTTTCTTGGATGTTGTGAAGGTGTTTTCTAGCCATGCAATGCTAGCACAATGACTTGAATGTACGGTGTCCTATTTTTATCTGTATCCGAGTAGTGTATAATCTATGGATAATTTCTCCAAAGTCTGCACATTGACCTTATGCAGAGGTTGAAATAAATATTATTTAATAACAGAAATATTTTACTTCCGTAAACCAAATTTCATTAGAACAAAGCAGACGGTTGTATGTTCACATGATCAAAACCTTGTACACACATTTTCAATAGATCTCGTATTATAAAGCGACAGATTAATGAAATTGATTATTGAATATCTATACTAAATTTAAAAAAAATAACAAAAACCGATATACACAACAAATATAGCTTAACAGAGTAGTGTACGAAATTTCACAGAGATCTGCTGTAAAAAAATGTAACTAGCACTCAACCTTAAAAGCCTGAACCCTGATAGAACAATTCTGATAAATTAGCAGCATTCTTTCAGAGATTTGGCACGATATCCACATATCCAATCACAGAGAGATCCCAAAAAGAATCTATTTGAGAATGAGATAGCGCGGACAAGCCCATATCTTCAATACGTCAAACATAGCTGATTCCCCTTACGAAAAAAACAAAATATTTACATAATGTAAGGACAGTGATGTCACACCTCCGCTCCTCTCTGGCTGACAAACTCCCACTAATTGATCAAAGTACTGATGGTCAGGCAAATATAAAAGAAATATTATTTAAAAACATAATTTTAATATAAATTATTACATTTTACAACTTGCAAACTTTAAACAACTGCCTTTACGATAGTGTGTGGGCCGCTCCATCCCTCAGTGAACCCGGCACAAAATCCTTTTCAAGTCCAGCTGATTGTGGATGAGTGCGTACATAAACATCCTGCCCAGGCAGGAGACGTGGTGATTCTCCCTCGCTTCCTGTATTGCGCGCTCTTGCCTTCCCTATCTTGCTTCTCCCACTTGGGCACTAACCCAGACATACATAAATCTAAAAGAGGGCTTTGGAAATTTAACCTCACAACTGGGCAGTTCACCCCAGGTCAGCTGCTTACCCAACAAATGCCCCAAGGCACTCCAACAGAATGAGCTGTGTTTGTTGGTGCAATATTGATGGCGGTTTCTCATCGAACAAAGGGTAAAACTGGATTCCCTCTGAGCACAGGGTGAGTGCAGGAACTGAGAACAAGGACTCAACTCACAATACTCCGTAACAGAACTCTTTATCACCTGCATCTTCCGAACTTGCCTTATACCGACAAGAATGCCTGGCGAAACCAGCTTGTAGAGGTCAGTCACCATCTAGGACAACATCCATCACAACCAACAGTAGTTGTCCACTATCTTGCCTTGCTGATCACAGCAAGGCAAGAGATTGAGCACATATTATGCAAGACCACATAATACACAGTTCTGCATTGAGAACCAAAACAATATTCAAAATGTATTAAAATGGTAACATGTGTTAAATGAAAACAGCCACCATGATATAAATTAGTTTCTTACACACATACAAAAACTATGTAATTATTTGTTTCAACTAAATGTTCCCTGGGGAGCTAAGAGTGCACCAATTTCAAAACTTTAGCGCGTTATCTGTACACACATACAGATTCTTTATTAGCAAGGTTTCCAACTTCTGCAATGCCTTATCAGTATTTGCCTGCCAATGTGTCAACAAAATCACTCCCCTGCCCACCACCAAGGGAAAAGGTTTACACAAAAATGCACACATATCCCAAACACATCACTCACTCAAAAAATCCTAGGTACTTTTAATCATATGTAACACTGCTTAAACTCTACACAAAATACAAATGTTACATTAGGTAACAAATTAGAATCAACTAAGACTGTGCTAACCTGGAATATATTCTTAACATATTTATTTACATTTCTCATGTATTTGCAGCTTGGGTAATTATAGTAACTTCCAAACTATTCTCCCCTTAAACTGATTAGCGGCAGCATGTTTGGCCAATGCTGGTTGGCTTTTATTGCACTTCTTGTAACACCTTTTTTAATGTAGACATTTGGAATTTTAACACAGTGCAGTGTTTCAGTGCCAATGATTTGCATACACATCTTGCATTTTCCTTCACAATACAAAATTTCCTTTCTTTAGTGCCACTGCTGCAAGGAATTAATAAACATCCAACATCAGTTATGGAAAGACTTGGTATGTTTACCACAGTTTGTATTTTCCAATTTGGAAATTCTATGTCAACAAACATACATTAATGGCGAACTTACTGTTTCTTGGTTTAACTCACGTTTGGTATCAAATTACTGTATTCTAACTCTAATTCATCCATTTTAATCTCATTTATAATTCCAAGTTCTGAGAGACTACATACTAAACAGATTTTAAAAAAATTTTCTTCCTAAGCTACTATATCGACATGTTTTAAAATGTATTCTTTCATGCGAAGTTTGGTACTCATGTTCTCAAAAGTAACTTAAAAAATGTAATTATAGAAAATCTTCACTGGCAATTCCATGAGCAATTATCAATTTTCAGTAAGGTACGTAAACTTATTTTAGCACTAACAAGGATTTAATTGTATTTCAGGCTGCCATTTCTTGACCTTTCCCTGTGCAGTGTCAAACTATTGGAAGTGATTATACTTGGTTTTATGAACCTAATAAGAAAGTTTCAATGATGCAGTTAATATTAATTTAATTGGGACATTTGGTTGATGCAGTCAGGTGAAACACGGAGACAATCACGATACACTTCTACCTGTGGTTGATGGGCGCCAGCGGTGGTTACTACACACAGCACTTTGAGACTCGGGGATCTCAGGGATGTTGTGGGTTCTGTGTGTTTGTCTCACCTGTGCATACTTACAAAACAACTTCTACACATAACACTGCAATATAAAACATTTAGGTTTGGCTCGGTAACTGATGCTACTAAAAGACATAAAACTTTTACATTGAGAAGGTATGTTAATTTATCAAAGTATACCTCGTGCCAAAATATGATTTATGATTTACGCCTCGAGCGTGTCTAGCCAGTCCCGGTGGGTGGTTCCCCAAGCACATTACTAAACTTGCGCACTTTGACTAAATGATGCTCTACGGTGCTTGAAAACGCAGCCTCTACAGAGCAAGGGGCCCACAGCCGCTATGATGGACTGCAGGTTTGCCCAGAGACAGGACACGAAGTACGAAATGAACAGGTACAACTACTAGTCAACACCTACTCATCGGAACTCGTTCCCCTAACCACGTGGTGTGTGGCGATGGTCATACACATAGCGGGTTAGTGCAGAGTAATAGTGCCGCACAAATAACACTTGATGAACATGGGGCATGACATAAGCAAGGAAAATAAACACACGAAGGGGTGAACATAGCGTTAGATGGTGTGGATACAGCTGGATGGGGCTCGTAGCGGACCACGTGTGCAGGTGTAAAAACACATAATTTCTCTGAAAATTCCGACAGGAATGAACTACGATAGTTGGATCTGTATTGCAAATTTATCTCTGTTAGAAACGAGAACACAATAGCCCTTAGGATGCCGGATGGCGGGAAATACAAGTACATCTGATGACAGCGTGGTTAGGAACAAAAATGCATCAAACACGTCAAATACAAGTACCCTTATTGAAAATATTACATAAAACCCTGAGATAAATTATGGCGCACAAGATGAAACAACATTTAGCCCTCAGAACACAGTGATTGCGTAGAAACGGACTTGGTGAGCTCTGACCCCATGGCCATCGGCGCTGTGGCCCCAAAACAAATTAACATTACAAAAACCCTCAAACAATGATATAAACATATTACCCTTAATATTACATGTCACAATTAAGCAGAAATTACTTTAGCGTGTGCTGCATGGCCTCTCTGACACAACTCTCTCTCATCTTGTTAGCATCTCAAATAGCCTGAAAAGGCTGCAAATTGTTAAGTTAAGTGGAATAGCATTATGCTGGGACGTCAGGCAAAACATACGCAAGGCAAAGGTTACCCGGTATACTAAAATGTGCTATTGAAATCTACATCAATGCAAAAAGATGAAGGGCGTACCTGACAGCGTCTTACCTTGCTAGCTCTTTTTGTACGACTGCCCAGAGGCACGGGCTGCATGGACCTACCATGACTGCCTACGGGGTTCACACAAGCGGAAGTGCTATGCACGCTGAGTGAAAATATTAATACGTGCCAAATTGAAATGGCACGAAAAGAATTTTTAATCAGTTTTACATACAGAAATTTAATTAGAATTTTTGGTTGACTTTTAATTGTCTTTTGACAGCATTCTCGCCTGAATAGTATTGTCTTTCTCTTCAGCACCACACACACTTTAAATTTCAAATAGCAACTTAACATAAAACCCTCAAAAAGACATGTTACACTTTGCAAACATTTTTACCATGAAAATAAATACATAGTACACACAAACAACTTATATCCTCTTCTGGGAAAGTCCGTAACCTGTAGCGGTGCGTGAACACGTGCACCGCTAGTGGCTAGTGCAGTCATGGGCTGATTGTGGCTGGCTCTTAGCTGGCATCATGGTTAATTTTCTTTTGTCTTATGAGCATTTGCAATTGCATATCAGTATTTGATGTTTTGGCAGTGTTGGAATGTTTATCTGTCATGTATTTGCTTTTTCTGAAATTGCAGTTGAGGTTGCATCAGCGATCTGAGATGAGGGCTGTTATCATATTCGTAGGCATTTTCTCCTTTCGAACGTTCTACAAATTTGATTGTTTAACTCCTACAGAATTTGGCTGGTGTGAGAAAGTGGCTGTGACAGGGTTCAGATGGTATCCAAAAGGATTCTGTACTACACCATGCCTTTGTTTGGTTAAGGTTTTAGTACCCTGATACGAGAAGTGGGGGTACAGCGCATGGCGACCTTGGTCGTGAGCATATGCCACCCGCTAACAGATTACGACCATACCACGAGGAAGACACTTCGGCTCGAGCATAGGAAGTTTCGCCTACACCGGCAAGCACCTGTGACCATTATTTGTAATGTAACTTCTATTTTCAGATGAACCTTTATCCTATAAAATTATTTCCACCGGTGTGGGAAGTCTGCATAATTAATTAACTCTGCGGTGCTGTTCTGTGCTTCAACTGTCTCATTAAGCTAACTGTTCATGACTCGCCATAATGTGAACTGTTTTTTATTTGAAATAAAATATGGAGGAAATAATCCAATTGAATCATTTTATTTTAATATGGTGCCTTTATTTAGGTTTCATGTCTCTACCAAGGGAGTAAAACCAAGCTGTGATTTCTAGTCGTCAAATCTGACATCTGCAACATTACAAACATGGTGGCCCAACTGTGGAATGATAATAGTAAACACATCTGAAAATTCAGTGTTACAAATAAATCAACAATAGAACGTCAATTAGAAGTCCACACGGCAGTCCAAACGAGGCAGCGATCAACTATAGGCAAGTGGTACGAAGCAGCAGTTCCAGATAACAACAAAGTGACCCAGGTACCAAACAACGGACTACCGTCACCAAAACGCTGGTTCCAGCAGCATACAATTGGAATAATTCAACAATCCATGTCAGGAATACATCAATGAAGATACCAGTCCAAGTAATTTTAGTCCTAATTTATTTTGTTTATTTTGGTGTATAGGTTGTGTTAATATTTACTAATGTTGTTTAAGTATCAGTTAAATATGGGCACTTACATGCTTATGATAAATTAAAGCTCCAGCTAGGATCAGCACTTATGTTACACCAGGCAAGATTTGTTGAAAGCACAGTACAAACAGTACAAGATTACTGTGAGTGTGGGAGTACCCTACAGTGAAACACCATAATGATGTCATAAGTAAACCAAATACAAACAATTGTAAGACAATCACAGATTTGTTTACTGTCAATGATGTATTGTTTGGGAAAACTTTTGTAAGGTGAAAGAAAAGAAAAGATTGAAATACAGGTTCAGAAAAGTAATGCCGGGGGGGGGGGGGGGGGGGGGGGGGAAGATTAAAAATAGGGGTAGAGTTAAGACAGTAAGGAAAAGGAAGCGAATGAAGTACGGTATGAGAACGGTCATGAGGAAAAAGGAAAGGAAAAAGATACACAAAGTGAGAATGGCAGGGAGGAGAAAGAAAAGAAAAAAACAATAAATGCAGACAGTCTGCAACTTAGGCATTTTACATTTTTCTTGTACAGCATCAGCGTAAGAGTAATAATTGTTTTGTTTTGTGTAAAAAATAATTTTTGTTATTTGAAGGACTACACAAAAATGAGGAAAAATAGGTCATAATGTGTTCAGGATAAAAGAGGTAATACCTCGTATTTCCCTACAAGCCTTGGGATAAGCAACAATTAATTATGTATTAGATTATTATTATTATTATTAGTAAAAGAATTCAGACTTGCAGGACTGTAAAGGATTCTTTATGTTGTAAGAAATGATTATTGAGAGACAGTGTGTTATTTTAGTGTTTTTTTAAAGAGAAATGTCAATATATTAATGTTAGTGTATTAATGTAAGACACGAGTGTATCTCTTCATGTGAGAATGCTTACGAGTAGTTAGGAGGTAAAGGCAAAAGAGTGAAGAGGCATAAAGTAAATATAGTAGTACAGGGTAAGAAAGGATTTAAGGAGAAGGAAAAGTTAAATTACAACAAAAGAAATACAGAGTGTAAGGTTTCTCATGCACAGAATCAAATGGAGTTTGCAGTAAACATTAGCTTGAACTAGCTCTGTTTGAAAACATGAAACTCTGAATAAAAAAAGTTTGTTGGTACAAACAGCATCAATAGTAAATAAAATATGATGATGTAAACTATTAACTGAAGATTTATTGCAGTTTCTTCAACAATATTAGCATACGAAAACATTTGCCACTTGCGGCAGACAAATAAAAAAAACTAAGAGATAGAATAGCAGCCTATTAATGTTCACCTTAAAAAACTTCTCACTTCGCTGACAGTGGCGACTGCTAAGGGAGTGCTGCAGGCACAGCTCTCCCAATAAAAAATCTCGGAACACAGACCTCTACTTATTTGTTACTCAGCAAATAATACTGTGTCTGAATACGGAGGTTATTTCCTAGCCAATGTTTTTGAGATGGACGAGACTCTCATCACGAGAGAAATGTTTTTCGAAAATACAAGTGTTGGAGCTGCAGATTCTTCACTCCCAAGTGGGTGGAGCGAGTCGAGAGATGACAGTGACGCCGTCGGGTGAGACATGAGACGAACGATGACACAAATACTTTCTGATATTTTGGGCGCCGCCAGCGGTGCTTTCCAATCACCGCTCTATTGAGACTCAGGGATGCTGTGGGTTCTGTGTGTCCGTCTCACCCGTGCATACTTACAAACATGTAGGCAATTCTAAACTTTTTACTAAAAATCACTGGAAATAAACACTTTATAAAATATATGTGGCTAGGACACTGTCACTACTGAATAAAAGAGGCAAGTTCACTATAGACTTGCTTTTACTGTTATTATGCATACACATCAATGTGCCAATGAAATGAGTATCTCGGTCATGACTAACCAATTCAGCTTGGTGCTCCCCAGCCTGCAATTACTCTAGCGCATGCCTAGATGGATGATCTCACCAAGGTGCGTGAAAGCACAGCCTCCACAAGGGCAAAGGGCCGACAGCCGTAAGGGTGGACTGACGGTTTTACCCTGAAGACAGGACACTGTGAATTACAAATGAAACCCTTAATACATATTAACACGTGTGATTATCGGCATCACTAACGCAAACTCGTCTGGGCTCGTCCTCCAGCACGTGGGTAGTGTGGTGACAGCCTATACACAGAGCCGGCTAGGACGGGAATAATTGCACTGTACACTAATTACAAAATTACATAAACCCTTAAAGATACATGAAACAAGATGGGACGTGAGACGAATATTCACAACACATACACACACATGTGAAAACAAGCCTAAATGGCGAAAATGCTGTTGGACGAAGTTCGTAGCGGACCACGTGGTGCAGGTGAAATTGCAATATTTCTGCGTGGAAACGGCAAATTAGTCAGACAAAAAATTATTCTTGCTGAGAAAATTATTCTCTTTACGATTGCAGTGGTTACAGGCGTGTAACATGTCTGATGGCAGCAAAATCAAACATTACTGTGACCGCGTAGTCAAGTACAAAAAGCATCAATTTACGTGAAAAATACATTGAACCCTGAAATAAATTATTGCACATACGATGTTACATAAATAACCTCTCAAAACGCAATGATGGTGTATACAAGGACTTGGCGTCTGTTGGGCACATGGCTATACGTGATGTTGCCGTAAAATATTCAAACATAAAAAATTCCCTCAAATAAATACAAAAAATAAAGCCCTTAAAATTGAGTGTAGCAATAATGCAGAAGTTACAATGAAACACCATAAACATAGGCAAATGGCCCCTGATTCAAGTTGCGTGGGTCGTGTGACCTCTCCGACATCTTTCTCCTCCTTCTCCTCGATTAAGTTAAAAATGCCACAAGGGCGCAAGAAATTAATAAAGCGGAAGCATAATGCTGGGAAAAATGTCTGGCAGAAACGTACGCAAGCAAAGGTTAACTGGTAACTAAATTAACTATGGAAACCTAAATCATTGAACAAAAGTTGTAGTGCGTACGTGACAGTGTCTTACCTCGCCATCTCTCCTCGACAGTCTGTCCAGAGACAAGCGTCGCACGGACCTACCATGGCTGCCTATGGGGTTCAGATAAGCAGAAGTACTATGCATGCCAAGTAAAATATTATATTACTGAAAAGAAAATGGCACAAATTAAATAAAATATTGTTTAAAATTTCTATAATTTTCTAATGAATTTCAATATTATTTTAGTCTATCTTTATGATGGTGTTCATGCGGAATATTAAGTGTTCTTAATCTCAGCGCCATGGGCACTTTAAATTTTATAACCAAACAATTTAAAAATAGTAACACACACTTTAAAACATTTTAAGACATATTAAACCCTGCAAATACAATAAAACACATTTTACACTGAAAAATAACATTTATATGAAAGTTCAAAATGATTGGCCTCTGCGCACGTGTGGGACACGTGCGTGATGTGCACCGTCATGGGGGCTCTAGTGCTGCTGGCTGTCAGCTGGTGTCAACCATAATTGAATAGGGGTGCTACGGGAGGGAGGGAAGACTTCAGGGACTTGTCACTTTTCAGCCAATCACATGGTGTAAATCAGCGAGAGCTGAGCATGCCCCTGTTCTCACTCAGAAATGTTTTCCTGGAACTTGACATGGCTACCAAAATTCACTGTTTAAGATAATGTGTTCTGCAGGTATATACATGTTTTGAAGGTACACTTTCGCACTCCGCTATTTTGCAGTTATTAAACACATTTCTTAACAATGCTTGTATTTATTTTGAATAGTTTTATTTATACTTAAAGTTCAAACTTGAGTGAGCTTCAAATACAGATGAGCCATGAGCATCTGTCCGAAGGTTGAGGCATTGTCGGTGACGAAGCGTCCATGAAAGCTACGGAAGCGGTGCTTCCCTTGTATAACTGGGCCTCATTTTTTTTTCCCCGTTAGAACGAAGGTGTCTCCTATATATAAATCAATAATAGTTTATTAATTATGATTTATTGCTTTCAATCAAGTAGTATGATAACTTTTATTGACATACTTAAATTGTGGCTTCTTTAGCTCCAACTGACTTTATCTCACTTTATGGACAAAATGAACTAAATGGGCGGACGGGCCAAATTCCCTAGGCTGGAAGCTGCCTCCCCTGTAGCATCTAGTAATGTAAAAAGCAAACTATAAGCCACATACTATTTTACCTTAGCTAAACACATTTTTTTGTTTTCACCATGCTTCAAGACGTTTCCACAGTATGTTTATTTCTAAACACATGAAGAAGTTAATATCACTTGTATATTTTAAATAGAAACTTTAAACTCCGTACTCGTGTTAATGTGCATTCCCATGCGAAATATACTTACATATTGTGCCGGGTCGTAGACATGACGCTACTTTGAAAACAGCTCCCACGCAAGAACCATGAACTCCAGTGATGCGCCACGTTCTAAATGTTCAAATATAGGCTGTCTGAGGCCCTAGTTACTTTTTTTTTATTTCAGCCATTTTTAATCTTTTAATCACCTTTTGAAATAAATATTGCAGTGTGAGTAGTAAACACAATGTGTAGATTACACAGCACTAAGAAGTTAACATCTAAGGCTCAAATAAAATATATTTATTGACTATTATTCTCAATGAGACAACTTTCACAAGTGCTCACTTTTCCGTGAATAGCCTATAACAATGTAGCAGCCATCTCGGAAAATTCTTTTGTGAGTAACTATGCATGTATCATATACAAACAGGAAAACATTCCATTCGGTTTTCTATCTTTTGAAGAAAACATAAAATAATTGTTAGTGGCAGGCCTATTCCTTCCGTAGAAATAACCACCAAAACAAAAACCTTCTTGCGACATTTTCATCCACATAAATATGCATGTATCACTTGGTTGTATGGCTGAAAGAAATTTATTAACCTTTTTGTGGCATTTTTTATTATTTTCAAAAGAAAAATCGGCATGGAATACAGTACGGTTTAATGATTTTAATAATCTACAAAAAAGTAGAAAAATGGCACAAATACTCTTTTAACCATATTGTGTGTTTAAAAGACCTTAAAAAGTTTGGCAAAACATGTATTGAATTTTCATTAAGCAGTCAGTATTGAAAAGCGTAATGAGAAAGAGAGGAAAAACAGGCGGATCGTGAAACGTTAAAAAAGAGTGGCATGTTTTTTGGCCAAACAAGAATTGGCTTTTCGCAGTCATGCACTTTGCTCAACAAAGGGAATTATACAAAATTTCTAAACGAACTGGCTGATTATGACACTGAACTAAAAATTCACTTGGAAAATTCTAAAGTCATTACAGGTTTGTCCAGTGATATTCAGAATGATATATCAGAAACTATTTTGTTACACTTATTCTAGACAAAACAGATATACTGCAGAAACTACATCGTAGACCATCTTTAAACTATGATGCAATTGTCATTTTCGCCATTTTCGGAAAAAACTACAGAATCAAGCTGGTAATCATATAAAAATTATTGTAATAATTGATTTATATCCTACAAGTTCCTTATATAACCGAGTGTTGCGTAGCTTGGGTGATGTGTAGTTTATCAGAGCAGTAATAATCAAATGTCTTACACCTGACATCTACATTTTGTTGTTAATGTGACTTCTTCCACAATTGCATGTTTAAATATTTTTTGACATGCAGACAGGTAGGAGACTAACTGGTCCTCTCCATAAATAACAGTCAAAAAGGGAATTAGTTTAGTTATTAATGCAGACAAACCAAATCTTAATATTTAGTTTGAGCAGTTAACGAATTTCTGATTAAGCTGGGTACTATAAAACATTCCAGATTTTGAGCCTGCTGGAAAATGTCGCCAACCTGTATTACAACAATTGCATAGTTATCATTAAATACATATTTTGTGAAGATAAATATTACAAATTAAAATACTGTCAACACAGCTGAGTGTGATGTGATGCTCAGGGGATGGATATATATATATATATATATATATATATATATATATATAGAGAGAGAGAGAGAGAGAGAGAGAGAGAGAGAGAGAGAGTGTGAGAGAGTGTGAGAGAGAGTGAGAGAGAGAGAGAGAGAGTGAGAGTGTGTGTGTGAGTGTGTGTGTGTGTGTTTAAACTCATGATATGCACAAAATTAACAGGGTGACTAAAACAAATTCCCTAAAAAATAATTACATTCACCACTTGAAAAATTTGGGAAAAGGGGGAGGGTTGGTTGTTCACAAGATCTGTGTAGCGCTTCTTCTACCTACAATGTCACCCTTTGCCACTGGGTGTAGTACTGTGTTGAGCTTTACTAATATAGGTATGCAGTGGCAGATGTTGCTCCAGTTTTTATAGTGACCTTGGATCATAGCACAAAGAGTGTGTGTGTTTTGGTCGGGACAGGTCTGAGGCCCGCTTTCTGTCACCACTGGTCTAATGAATAAGGTAGTGCTTTTTGTAGTTCTGGCAGACCTGGGTCCCCTTTGTAAGTGTTGTGTGCTGATCAGCAAGGAACCAGAATGAGCAGTCTACAGGTAGACTGCTCATTTTGGTTCCTTGCTGGAATCAGCACACTAGTTACATAAACACATATTTTGCATTCTAGCTTGTCCCAAAACAAATCAGTGATTTCTTTAGGTCTCTACTAATAAGGAATCATCATTGGCTTACATTGTGTATACACCCTCAACCAGAACATAGAAATAACACTGTATTTAATTATAATATAGATAAGCGGTATGTATCATTTTATTGCAACATCCCAGAAGATATTTTGAGTCGCTCTTCTGTAACATGTGAAGTGAACAGTTTTTGTTAGGTGGAGTTTAGTTACCAACTTGTAAACTTAAATTGTTCATAAACAACAGAGTCACAGTAATCTATAGAGTAGCCGCTTACAAGGCAGGTTTCAATTTCATAAAGGTTTCCTCAAAATCTCTCCCAAACGAGGCAGGGGTGGGGGCGTGTAATGATGCAGTTAATTTAATTGGGACATTTGGTTAGTATCCTTTTGTATTACAAGAAATTGTGATTGCTTTTCAGTATTTGACATGTTAGAATGTTTCTCTGTCATGTGTAAGCTTTTTCTGAAATCGCAGTTGAGGTTGCATCAGTAATATAAGATAAGGGCTGTTACCACATTCATAGACATTTTTTCCTTTTGAGAATGTTCTAGAAAACCAATTGTTTAACATACACAGTTCACCTGGCAAGGGAAAGTGGATGTGATGGGGTTTGCACGGTGTCCGAAGAGATTCTGTACCATGCCATGCCCTTATTTGGTTAGGTTTTTGGCACTGTGATGCGAGAAGCAGGGACAGAACCCATGGCGACTTTAGCCGTCAGCATCCACCGCCCACTAACAGATTAGACCAGCCCCCAAGGAAGACACTTCGGCTTGAGCGTGGCAAGTTTTGCCCACACCGGCAAGCACCTGCGACCGTTATTTGTAAATTAACATTTCAGATGAACCTTTATCCTAGAAAATTATTTCCGCCGGTGTGGGAGGTCACTAGGATGCCAGGAGGAAAATGATGTCCTTCCTGTCTTCTTAATTTTCTCGCAATGCAGTTTTTTTAGTGGCACACATAAATAATGAACTCAGTGGCGCTGTTCTGTGCATCAACTATTCGTAACTCTGCATAATTGGAAGAATGTGAAGTGTTTTTTTATTTGAAATAAAATACTATGGAAATAATTACACACTTGAATTCTTTTAGTTTAATATGGCACCTTTATTTAAGTCTCATATGTCTACCATGTGAATGAAACAGAGCTATGACTTCCAGTCACCAAATATGCCGTCTGTGGCATTACAAAGTCTATGATTGCACTATATAATTTTCTTCTCACAGTGTATATTAATGGTAATTAAACATTGCACAAATGAAGGCTGGTAATACAGTGTTAATAAACCATAAATATAGCTTCGTAAGTGGCTTCATAAAAATAGCTTCGTAAGTGGCTTCTTCAGAATTATTTTTACTAATAGCCGTGGCTGATGATGTCAAATAATGAATGTTTACAGTCTTGTAAAATTTTTCGAGGCAATTTACTGGAATTTTACAGACCCAATAAAATTCAGATAAGTATATAAATTAAGAATGAATGACATCACTGAAAGTAGTTTTTTTCCTTCCTGCATAGTTTTCCATTCCATTCCAATTCCAAGCCAATGTCGTTCTTGAGCAAGTGCATTTCAAGTTTCCTATCCATTTGATTAATATTAGCCTGTGCCCATGAAAGGTATAAATATTATTTTATTTGATGTTTTAATTCCTTTCACAAACATGGAAAAATCTATACCACTTCCACAAATCTGAAGACAGCAAAGGTTGAAACTACAATTACATGGGCATACAGCCTGCAAGAACTTATTCCCTGGTACATTATGCTGAATTATTTGTGTGTATGAATATACCATGTACAATATGCAAAATCAAAGTGCACAAAAACAGAAAAAAATATGAAATAGTACAAATACAAATGCATCCTACATTTCATTGCCCTTCAAGGAATTTGTCGCTGCAGCTTGAAAAAACTACTCACATCGCTTATTCAAGCCAATACACATACACAAATGTGTTAAGGATTTTAAAATAAAGGCAGACTCCAGTGAAATTTAAAAAAATGCATGTAAATTTTACATTATTAATAAAATTGCATTTGTTACAACAAAACGTATGTATTAAATACTCACTGATAAATATGGGCCTTGTTGAATTGGCAGTTTGTATTTACAAAATGGGCAAGCAACTTGATTTTGTATGCAAAATTTACTAGAGGCTGTTCACTGTAAAGTGAGCACTTTTGAGGTCCTAGTTACTTTTTCCTTCCAGCCATTTGTAATCTTTTAACCACCTTATTAAATAAATATTGCAATATAAATGATAAACACAGTGTGTACATTCCACCTTACTAGGAAGATATAGTGTAAGGCTAAAATGAAAACTTTATTTATTACCATTACTCCAAATGAGAGGGCTTTCAAAAGTGCTCACTTTACCGTGAACAGCCTATATACATTTTGTAACTTTATGTTTTGTACGAAACAAACCTTTACGAAAATACCAAATTACCATTGAAATTTGATATGGCTTGCACTGATATTGAACATAACTACTGCAGCTACATAGCAGACATGTTAATAATACATAAGAAATGTGTAGATGGCGTACACCATTACGCAGATAAGGGTGATACCGGGTGCCATAAGGCATACACAGTCTCCTATCCAACCCTCAAGGGAGTGGTGTAGTGGTTACACTACTCACCGGCCACCTAGGCGAATCCAGTTTTATTCCCAGTAGGTTAAACCCGGATTTTTGAATGTGGGAATCATACCAGATGAAGCCGCTGGACAGCGGGTTTCCTCTGGAATCTTCCATATCCTTCTACCCTTGCATTCTGGCGCTGCTCCATACTCAAATTGCTTCACTCTCATTGGCTCTCAAGACCTAGCTGTTAAAAGCCGCTCTAACCCCCCCCCCCTCCTCATTTCAATAAAATATATTTTCCAGCAATAATTGATATATACTATTACAATTGCTGAACAACTGACTGCCAACAACATCTAAATTGAAACCAATTAAATTGCAAATTACTAAATAACAAAATGATTTATTCAAACACTGCCATGAAGTTGTCTCAATTTCCCCAGGAAGGTTCAGTGGCTGTATTGCTATCAATCAAAATGCTGCAAAGCGGTGAATGGTGGAATCACGTCTGCAAAAAACAAAAAGGTGAGTACAGTCTGAAGTGTACAACAGTCAAACATCAAAACTCCCATATGAGTTGACGTCACTTTATGCACATGGGTAGGTAGTTCAAAAAAGAAGCACACACTTGATGTGCATAATCAGCATTGCCACAATGCAGCTTTCAGAATATCAATTACACATGTTTCTGTTCAGGGGAATAAACAACAATAATAAAGACACTACAAAATAGAGGGAAAACCATTAAAATTTTACAAAAAAAATAAAAACTTCGCAGAAAGCTGCATATGCACGTGCTCATGCTCTCTAATACAAGCCACTACTGGTTTCTATACTTTTCAAACAAGCATTTACATTACAGTTAGTCGTTAATAAACATTTGTCATCATGGTCTCACGTCAGTCCATCATGGCGGCCAGTTTATGTCTTGAGATGACAGCAAATGCACTTAGCTAACGCCACTGCTCATAACCCCCCCACGCCTTAACTTCCATTGCACCACCGACAGTCCAAAATAAGGGCATAGTGTGGTGTTGCTGTTATAGAGGATTCTACGATTCTGTTCTCGCAGTCTGTCTGGCTCGTTGAATTGCAGCTGTTTCATGTCTCTGCTGTGTAAAGTGTGTGGAACAGCAGAACAATAACTAAATGAAAAAATTACTAAATTACACATTATAGTAGGTTGTAAAGCCAATCTTGAATGGCATATTAACATAGATTCTAAAGCCACTTAAATATTAATAAAAACAAAAATGTATAATAACTAAATAAACTATGAACATATTAGGTAAACATATGTTACCATAGAAGTGTAAGAAATGATAAACTATGTTCCAATACAAAGTTCACAAAAGCAAGACTAAGCCTGGCATAAGTTTTACAATTAGATCTACTGTATTTATCTGATTAAAAGTGACTGATACTTGAATTTAATGAAGCATTTGTCAGAGTCTAGCCAATACATTATACTATATGTATACCACTATCAACATCACACACTTCTCTGTAGATGAACTTCACTTTAAAATTTTTGGATGAGATGCATCTTACATCTTACTATCAATGCTGAAAATTCCTTGCCCAAATTATTTTTATTTGCAGTACACCTTTATGACTTATGTTAACTATTCCATGTATAGTACTTACTGAACATCAGCTGTGTGGTCCAAATCTAAAAAAAAAAAATATAGAGGCTAAATGATTTAAAGAACACTTATTATATTTCTACACTATGAATACATCAAGGCTACTATTAGTATGCAAATATATTAGTAATAAAGTAGTAAATTTCTAGTAACCTGTGGTTGGCTCAGGTTTTGTCGAAACTTACACTAGCCTATGTTACTAGCAATGCTTACGGACAATGACTTATAATTATGGCTTATAACAGTCAGTAGAAAATATAATGAAGTTAATAACATATATAAATTACAATGAAGTGTAGGCCTACCTACAAGCATGCAACATGTTTATTTGTAATAGTGTGTAGAGGAATGGTATACATACATAATTAACACGTCAATTTTGACTTAAATTTCCAAACGATGCATGCACACACAAATTCGCTTGATTAATATCAATAATTACAATTTAGAAAGCCAAAAAATTTTTCTATACAAACTGTTATTTTCTAAAACTCAATAAGAAAGGAAACGCCCGAGGGCCAGGTTGCGGTACATTTGTACATAATTGAATTAGTAAATAATAGTAAAAGGCCTAACCCAAAATTCAGTTTCTTACAATTCATATCACTGAACAAAACAATAGTCACAATTATATAAATAAAATCACTAATAAATTAAGTTAGCACAGTAACCAGTACTTAACAAGTACTTAATACTTAACCAATACTTTGACAGAAAATGGGATAACTGAAACTGAATTCCGCGGTATTACAGATTCCGAAAGCGGAACCTAAGTCACAGACTCTCACAAAAACAGGAATTGAACAAATTAGGAGGCATTTACATTCACATAAAGTTATTATAACATAAATATTATAGTAAAATTATGTGAAATATTGCAACAATGTATCTAAACACACATAGATTACCAGCATAAAAACTGCTATACTCACGTGAGGAGTTGAGACTCGACTTCACCTTTTGCA
The DNA here is from genome assembly GCA_029891345.1 of Dryococelus australis. Classification (NCBI taxonomy): domain Eukaryota; kingdom Metazoa; phylum Arthropoda; class Insecta; order Phasmatodea; family Phasmatidae; genus Dryococelus; species Dryococelus australis. The sequence continues at coordinate 200,250,615 of CM056994.1, forward strand.
GAAATTCTTCATTTTCATGTCATAATTTTAGTTTCAGAGGTATTATTGGAAATATTTGATTGTAGAAAACTTACAATTTACTAGTTGTTTAACACGCTTGTATCTAATTTTCACTATGTGTTATTTCCTGCTTGCAAAAAGGCAGGAAGTAATTGATAAAATATAAATATTTTCCAACTTTTTACAACACGCAGATAACACATGATTAAAATCAAGCACAAAAATAATATTAACAACTCATAAAATGTAAATTTTCTATAATCGTACACTGTCAGTAATTACTATGAATTGGAAATTATGACTCAAAAATGAAGAATTTCTCTGAAAGGGGTGAAGCAGGGCCTTAATTAAGAATGATATTAATTATTACACAACGTGGAATGGTGATAAAGGCTGTTCATGGTAAAGTGATCACTTTTGAAAGCCCTACTAAACTTATTTCAGCCTGAAAATTAACAGTGCCACACGTCACGTTAATATCAAATTTATTACTGTAGTTGACTACACAGCCTCCAGTGTCGATGACCATCTACCACAAGGAACATTAATCCGGCTTCCCTTCACCAATTGCATCCACATCTTTTTTCACAGAACATACCAGTAATTGCATCCACATCATGTTTCACTGAACATACAAGTAAGAACATTGCAGCCTTCACTCCAGTAGTCACCGACCTTCACCCTCCCAAGATCAGTAGTTACAAGTTTTCCAAATATGTTGTACTCCCACCGGTTTCTGTTATGGGCAGTAGGATCTCAGGTGCCCCAGCTGTTCACATAACCAACATTTAGACCATTTCTTTGGGGAGCCGGGGGAAGTGAAGCTCTGTTGCACAAATACCCTGGAAGTGATTTTCTTCATTGTTGTCTGTATCTCCTTCAATGTCTTCTTGATACCTTTGTCATCTTCATTCAGTATTATTACCTATACTGGATGTCGGATGTCTTGCTGACTCCACCTCCAGTGCGTGGATCAGGGCATCGTACATGATGATGTGGATGTGCAGCCAGACGTAAGCTTGCTGTACCTCTGTGTTAGCGATGACATCAATGAAGAAACTTACTATGATGGTGTTACAAACCTCCTCAGGGCACCCTTCCAGAGATAGGTGGGACAGCCGCACAATGTCTTGCCATAGCTCCTACAGTTAGCTCTCCTGGTTGCTGAGTGTGACTTCGCAGTTGAATATGGTGGGCATGTCACAGGTACCTAGGAAGACTCTAGTGTAAGGCCATCCAGTCACAGTCACACTAGCCAAGATTGCAGTATGCTCAGTGCAAGCCTCTCAGTACAGAAGAGAGGTTCGTCTCATAAGCCATTCAGGGTGGTGACAATTTTAAACTGGGACTGGTACTCCCGCCAAGACATCTGGCCATTGTAAGGGGTGGGCTTAATTGCTATCCTCTTCCCCACTCTTGGCTTAACGACACCATTACCGCAGTACTGCTGGCTATCCTCCAAGGTTACTGTATTGGTTACGACTTGCACTGCTTCCCCACTTTTCTTCACTGCTGATGTGGCCATACTAAAACTTTGCTGCTGAAGAAATTCCTGCCATTCCTTCTTCACTGCACTCATTTGGTTCTCAACACTGTCTATCTCTCCACTGACACTGGCCACTACCTCAATTTCACTGTCCATCATTTAATTTACACTGTCAATTTTCTTGCCTACACAGTCAATTCTCATATTCGCTAACTCGCTGATGACTTATATTTTCATGTCTGCATTTTCGTTTACAGAGTCTATTTTCCTATCTACTAACTCACCTACATTAATTATCTGGCTATTTACGCTATTAATTTGGGTATTTACTGTTTCACTCACACTACAAATTTTTAGAGATGGGACGAACCCAGATTTTGGAATCGAACCGAACTAGAACTTAACCCAGAATATTTTTATTGAACCAAACTCTAACCGAACTATGCTATAGTTCGTTGAACTCGAACCGAACTTTAAAAAAATGTCTTATCCTCGCACATATGCCTTCATAGTTCAGCCCTAAATTGGTATATATGTATATAAAAAAAGCAAATATGTAGAACCACCTTAAAATACAGTGGATTATGGATGTTAAACAGTGATCAGCGTATGCACACATGCATATCTGCAAATTAAGTACTTAACATCGATTATGGTGGTCCCGTGGATCATTTTAGCAGTGTTGCCCACTCAAGTAATGAAAGTTTTGTTATTGGACCTCTGGACTTGTCTACAAGGTGCAAAGTGAAAACAACATATATACATACAGCCTTCATATTAACTTTTGGTTTTTATAGATTTGGTTGATATAATTTATCATAACACTGGGAAATGTATCTTTCTAGTCATTTTAGACGTGGTATGTGAAAATCCACAAATTAGCAACACAAAAAAAAATGTGAATTGAAAATGTAATTTTTCAAAATTCAAGCAAATCACTTATTTTGTATACAATCATTTAAATAAAGATTGGTTTTACACTACAGAGTTCAAGATATAATGCTGTCATCACTGCTACAAAAACAATAATCAAGTATGACTTGTTCAGTAATTTTTGTTGTGTTGCATTGTTATTTTCAACTTCTTTGAAGTTAAGTACCGTATTTACTCATGTATAGTGCACACCATGATTTTCGCAACAAGTTCCAGAAAAAAACATATTTTTTTTTTTTTTACTAATATTGCACCAACAATTTGTGTGGGAAATATTTTAATTAAATAACTAATGGGGCTAAAAGCCAAAATATTGTGGCATTCTGTAGGGTCACAGTAATAACCTTACGGTTGTTAAAAGAAGAATGTCAACAACTGAGGTGGGCGGCTGGGTTCCTTTTTTTTTTTTTTTTTTTTTTTTTTTATACAGTGCCAGTCGTTAAAAGAGAAAGGCAGTTGGGCAGTTGGTGGACAGCCTGCTTTATTTTGCTTCTTTTAGGCAGTGGCATGCTGGTCCTTTTTTTTTTTTTTTTTTTTTGCTGTTCTAGACTCTTCCCCTACACTTTCCTTTAAACATCTCCAGACAGTTTAGGAGTGGGTAGTTTACGACTACCACTCTCCTCAGAAAAGTTTTCCTTTATTTAAGGGGGAAAAAAAATGGTCACGCTGTACAAGAGTAAATACTTAAGTTTGTTTCAAAGTTCATTAATGAAGTTCCTTTCTAGTGCATTTTTGAACCAAACAGGAACTCCTGTAAATTTTTCGAACCGAACTAGAACCGATCTTTGACATGGCAATAAATTTCGAACCGAGCTTGAACATAACCTTAAAGTTTGGGTTCGGTTCGAAATTCAAATGTTTGAACCATCTTTATTAATTTTGCTATCAAGGCTATTACACTTGCGCTCCCTTGGCTGCTTAATTCCTCAATTAATGCTCACAGTGCAGACATTTTTTTCATCAACATTCACAGAGATGTTTACACAAAACAGTCGTAATATTTCGGCCCATAGCTATAACAATTAATTAACTTTTTAGTTTCACTAATTACTATCTTACTTCCTAACTTCATTTGTAATTACATGCCTCCATCCCACTTCTGACCAGTGTTGCAAGATGCCAGGGGTGTATCAGAGTTCGTGAGGGATGGAGGTCTTAGTAAAATAAAAGAACAAAATTAAATTTTTAATATATTTATATAGCTATAAATATTTACACAGCTATTCTTTACAATATTTAACTACCTATCTCCACTATTACTTTTATTATTCTCAGTGAGCTTAATATTAAATGTCTGCCTGTAATGCAACGGGAGGAACAATGAGTTTTATTGGGGGTATAAGGTGCCCTTGAATGCTGCTTCTGCTTTCCAGAAAACTACCAGGTATGAGCAGCATTGGAGTTTGTTTGCCGGTAGTTGTCGGGGCAATTTACTTCTGCTGGAAATTTTCGGAAGTGTTTTAAACTTTTTAATCCAACACGTAGCGCACAATTTTCGTGACCGTCTGGCATTGCAAACTGGAAATGTTAAACGTATTGTGTGGCCAGAATATTTCAAAACAAAATTTTAGCAGTACAAAGTGTATAATGTCAGAGACGTAAATGTGGCTAACTTTGAATTATAGTTTGGTTACGATATCTGTCGCAAGTTTAGCCTGTATTATTTTTGGCATGAAATATACAGAATGTGAAATACAATGAAAACTATCCTAGTGTATAAAATAGCCGGGGATAGAGGGCGGCTCAACTACTTAAGCAGAATTCCAGACAATCAGTCAGATCTTCTAAGACCACCGAAAGGAATGAGAGAATTTGTAGTAGCTAGTATAAATACTTCTGCTATTAATTCCAACAAATGTTTGAAAGAGCTGTTGATCTGAAACATTCTGTTGAGACTGTTGTGGAGCTAGTTCTAGAGATCTAGCTCGAGTAACAGCTTCCTCCAAAGTACATAACGATAGATTTGGACAGGATAATGTGCGTAAATGATAGTGGCCTGTAAATGTTCTGAGTAGGGGCTTTTCGAAAAAAAAAAAAAAAAAATCAAAGTGATATAACTCCACTCAAATTATACAGAACACGAATTTACTAGAGGCATCAACATATAACCAATAGAAACCACAAAAACTATAGTAAGGAGGGCTATGAACATCAAGGAAAATGTGGGGCAAAACAAGTTAAAAATATGTACATAATCGTAATATTTACTCACGAAAATACGTTAAATCGCAAAAAGACCTAACAGAACAATACCTAATTTGACAATATCACCAATACAAGTTACGAATATGATAGTGGGGAGGGCTATGAACATAAGGAAAATACGGGGTAAAACATTTTTAAAATGTACAGTATTTTTAAGTGCTATGCTTGAAAATAATTTCTGTGCAAACTCCAAGCTTTGCTGATGTGTGACCACTTCGCGGTCACTACCTAAAGAAGAAATCTGGCGAGATTGGATCACTGCTTTGGGGATTTACTCCCCTGCTGGCGTTGGGACTCCAGCTCGGTGCATAATGTTTAGCTACCCTTGTACAGTATGTTTAAGTGCGAGAGGGCTACAATTGAAAATAATTACTGGTGAAACTCCGAGCTTCGCTGATGTGTGAGCATTATGCGGTCACTGCCAAAAGAAGAAAGCTGGTGAGGTTGAATCACTGTTTTGGGGATTTACCACCTTGTTGGAGCTGGGACTCTGACTTAGTGTGTAATGTTTGGCTATGCTTGAACAGTAGTTTTAAGTGCAAGGACACTATGCTTAAACATCGTAATATTGTGCATTTAGGTATTGTTAAATCTTTTTCCAATTTAACATATTTTCTTGATAAAAAATTACGATTACATACATATTTTGTATGTTTTACCCCACAATTTCCCTGATCTTCAAAGTCCTCCCCACTACCATGAAATTTAATTTAATTACGTACTCACCAAATCACCATTCACATGACTTAGATTATCAAACAAGACAATACAAAGACACTCAAATAGCAGCACAAACATTACAATTTAACGTTTTCCCTTCATGTAATACCACAGAAACACTCCTAATTTCGCACAACTATTAGATTTAACACATCAAACAAAATGAATTACAATAAAACAAACGCCAAAGAGTACTTCTGAATTACAAACCTCCGCACAGTGAAACATCTGAAGTTAACTTACTCAAATGGCACACATTCTTACAATACAACTGTGACATAGACCTATTTTGATGCACATTTGTTTCCTGTCTCTTGTGCATTATTGGTCACGTGCATCATAATATAAAATGGTGTTATATAGCACCTGTTTATACACAGTCTGTGAACGTCGTTTTCTATGATCCACTATATGTATATTTATTCTACTCGTAACACGTTACGTAAAACTTGTAGCATTGCAGGTTATGTAAATTTTAATCATTTTTATAATTATTTTTCACCTGATTTTTAGTTAAATTCTCCTATTTAGTTTGTCAATGAGTGTAACATTCAAAATCTTCCCTTCATGCAATGTGTAAAAAGGCTTTATCAATTTTAATGCGAGGTTGTATTTCAGTTATCTGTAGTACGTCTGCATTTTCGAATTCCCAGGATCCGAGCGAGGTTGCATCACTTTTGAGATTAAGTTTTTTTTCACCTTCTTTTAATTTTCCCCTGCCATCAGAGTGTTTGTTTTGAAGCCTTCGCAGTGACGTAGTTTTTAGCCAAACAATTTAACCCACACCTGCAAATGCCCGGACCAGAAACTCTTTGTTCAAGTAACATTTAATTACAAGTAGGTACTTTAGACTATAAACTTTTTCCTACAAAATTCTTTCTGCGTGTGTGGGAGGCTGCTAGGGCGTTAAGGTGGTAGGTGTTTCCTCCCTCTTGCCGTCTTAAAATGGTTAACGCAAGGTGAGTTTTTTGGAACATTACTTAAACAATCTACTGTGACACTGTTACGTTTGAAAGTCGTTAGTTCAGTGAAGATATTTTAGTTAGTGTCTGTGTTTTTGTAAACCATTGTAGAAATCAAATACATCTGAGACATATTCTAAAACCAAAGTACCTTCTTTTTATTTATTTGTTAACATGGTGCCAGAGTCTTGTTAATAACCCAACTGAACTAGTGTGGACTGTGTTTGTAGCAAGGCAGGTAATTGACTTTTGCCACGGCACAATCTACCCTCTTGTGGATATATATAAGGTAAGCCTTGACGCATGCCAACATGCTGCGGTGTGCAGATGCGCACTCTACAGGTGACTAGGCCCATCCACGAGCAACCTAAGCTCAGGGGCAAGTCATAACAATGGCAGAATTATTTAAACTAATTGAGTAAGGAGATTCCACAAACCTGGATAGCCAAATACATGACTGTAATTAACATGATTAATTACAATATGCATCGCCCACCCGAAATCCTGCACACAAGTGCCATCACCATGAATGAATTAAATATTTTTGATATTCCATTACCCTTCGGTTAGCAATGGAAGAAGTTCCAACAAACCTCCAAGATGGCAGCAACTCTTTGGCCTTGTGACGTAACAACCCGCCAGCATCAGGACGAGGTGTTTTAATTTGTCGTCGCACCTCCAAGTGGGGAGAAAATTAATGGGTGCGCCTGCTATACTGATAACCTAACCCCTGTGTTGGAAGGCCTCTGCACACCAAAGAACTGCTGATCAGAAGATTATCAGTATAAATTGAAGTCCAGCAAGGACGCCGGGCTCGCCAGCCGAAGAGATACGCGAGCTCTCCCCAGTCTGCTGAAGACTCTCTCTCCTCTCCCAGCCTCCAACATGGCTCCGTCCTGAGCTTGGAACATAGCTCAGCTCCAGAAGTCTGCACAAGTCTTCAGCCCGCATCCGCAGACTGCGAAAACTGCAACTTCCAGCAGCTTGGACAATGCTCATCCACCACTGCCCCAGCTGACCACAAGGGCAGTATCTTTCTCCATAGGTAATCCACGTCCTGCACCCACAACCCTATACCTACCTAAGTAAACTTCCCTTGACTCCCACGGTAGCAGGTTGTCGCAATTGTAGCCTTACCGGAAAACCTAGTTACGCTGTAAAATTGCATACTGTAGAATTTTTGCATATAATTAAGTTTATTAATATTTTTCCCCAGGCTCGTCTTACCCTGATTGTCTGAGTATCAAGATTTTTAAATCTTTTTTTTTTTCACCTCGCTAATTTTAGATTCTTTTTGTAATTATTTAGCTGGGACTTTCCGGTTTTCTTCTTTCGGCGTAATAAAAATTACGTGAAACCTACATCTCAGTTTACCATAATTTTTTTGCTCTAGCGTAGTTCCTGTGTCACTTTAACAATTTATTCTGTGATAAATTTTGGCAGTGCTTAGTAAAATCTGTAAATTAAATTCCACTGGAGCTTAGCTGTACGGCGCATCAAACTCAACAGGAGACGTGAGTTTGAAGAAAGCATTAGTCTGAAAACAACACGCCAATGCTCCTGGGTTTCCGGTGATCCTGCAGTTACCTCCAGTGAAGTCAATACCAAACTACCGATAAAGCTCCCGTTCATTCCAGTATTGTAAGGTTGGCTTCAGGTAAGATCATTTGAGTCCGGCACCTGCAGGAGATAGCTGTTCCCAATTTTTATACTATTAAATTGGCCTCTGGAAAGACGGTATGGCTTCGACTTCCACCACACGTAGCCCCTAAACCCCGCGTCATGGCACTACCCATAGGTTACGTCCCAAAACGCTGTCCAACCAGGCCTATGCGTATCAACCCAGCTTCGCTAGCCAGGTCATCCACATCCACCCCCACAATCGCTCAGTGCTCACCGCATTCATCCCGGGAAAACTGGCGTCCCAAATTTTGGCAACCGTAGTAGTGAGGCGGATAGAACTCCCTGGGCAGGAAACCATCTCATTCCACCTCACTCTGGGGTTTGACTCCCCTCTTTTCAGACATGTCAGAGAGGGTGGTCAGAGCCCTAACCTCTAACCCCTTAATCCGAAGAGGGAGCTCGCATCGGCCATGAGTAATTCAACAGAATTACATGTTGTTCACCTGAATAACCCTATTGCCATAGCGTAAATATACCCTGTGAATGACGTTTCATACATTAAAGATTTGTTTCGAAAGATATTGCCACATTTAATACAATTTAGCGACCGGATACAAATAGACTACATTGGACATACATTTTACATGTTTTACTGCATAACCACCACAATCTTGATAGCCCTCCACACTATTACATTTCATGTTATATAAGCCAAACTATATGTGAAGCCCCACTAAAACTCCTATTAAGTACGATTAGTAATAATCCTATACAACAATTAAAGTCTTTCACTCTCCTTTTAAATATTGCTTTATTTTTTTTGTAACTTCAATGTTTTTGAGGATATATATATATATATATATATATATATATATATATATATATATATATATATATATATATATATATATATATATATTTTATATATATATATATATATTATATATACATATATATATACATATATATACTATATATATATACATATATATATTAATATCCACAGAAAGTGAGAGCAGATAGAACATACGTGATTACAGTAAGTAAAAGAGTACCAATTTTTCGGGTATAATAGGCCTATGTATGCAGTTCTACTGATTTAAGTTTATTATCTAAGAGCATTTGATGTATTGTGACTATTATATTCAGTGAATAGAGGCCTTGGATAGACAAAATGTTACTTTTAATATCCTAGATATCATGTGTGTGATGGTTGAAAAGTAATAATAATAATAATACATGTATGTGTGATGGAATAGAATGTCAAGTGAGGAATCAAAAATTGAAAAGAAAATATTTCTTTTGTGGAAGGAAAGAAATAAATGTACGTCATGCGTGGGTGCCTTGTGTAACACAAATTATGTTAAATCTGCTAGATGTGAGATTTAGCTTAAACTGTGTTGCAATATTATCTTTGCCATGAGTGAGTAAGCAATAACACCAATTTTCTCCCTGTGCTGGAAAGACATAAGAAAAAAAGAGTTCCTTTCTTTTAATATTCAGCACAGTTTTGTGGTGCATTTTGGAATCAATTAACTTATCGTAGAAAACAAGAAATTTTTTTTTACAACACTACTTAAATGATAACACATGTAACTAAGTTTCCAAAATGATTAGTATTTTAATACAAGATCAACGTACTCAACATTACATAACAGCTCAGGGAATACGAAATGAAAATTCAATAAAACAAGAAGAATGGTCTGCTGTCAGCCTATCATTGCAAAAAATTATGGGGTCTGCTAAAAATTACCCATTGAAATACAGGTGTACAAGAGCACGAAGCAACAAACATTTAGGAAAACGTTTAGATTGATTCCAATAAAGTTCACCTTTTCTCCTCAAGCAATATTATGGATAGCAATTTAAATCACACCAGAGATTCTTTTAATTTTATGTTTCGGACCACTGGTTGTACGTTCATGCACATTATATCTTATCTAGCAGATTAATTACAGAGTTAAATATTTTAATGTTTCAACTTCTCTTCGTACTTTGATCTCAAGACTATAAAATCAAATCACTTTGCAGATGACTCGACATGAACAATGAAAGAGCTACTGCATTTTAACTTGGAACTGGCTTACATTAGGACGTATTGGGATGCCGAAACTTTCACTCGAACTAGGGCCTTTCCAAAACCCGGACATCAGTTGGTGCTGCGGGAATAGTTAACGTCTCAATAGAATGGAACAGCTGGGCCTCCAGCTGATATAATACTGCGCCGCTGGTCCATCTCCTTAAGGCCGATGACAGAGCTGTCGTTCCTCAGTTTCCTTCACGTCTACTCGCGGACATGTTACAAGCAAGAAGAACTATTTTCTCCAAACCTTCCTTCATGCTCTCTTAACAATTATTGTGACATCATGTCCTCCTTGTGTCGATGATCCAATATAACAGCATCACTGTAGGAATTTTTGTACAGAGAAACAAACTAGACCAATGTAGATTGCCAAGCCCTAAGAGGAAACTGTTTCCAGAACTAAAATAAATACTTTTATCATAGTAACTTCACATATTAATCAAAACAGATGATACGGACTCTACTAAAAAATGTAAATAATATTGTCACGATGCAAAACGTAAATATAAACAAATATTAAAATAATGTTAAAACTTCTGGAGGATGAACAAGGAAATAAATAAATAAATTTAAAGGGCAAATACTGGGCTTTACACATAAAACATTATCTCAGCAAGTAAGCATTTAGAATCAAACAATAACAACAAGACACTTTACCACATGGTATCTGGACAATCCAAATACTGTTCTCAGTGCTTTATTTTGAGCTATCTAAAGTAGACTAAGAACACATTGCTTAAGCCTGTTCTACAATGATACGTATGCTGATATGGAACACGGAAGTGAGCACGTAACACACTCCGGGTTCAAACTACAACGGGATGCATGCAGATGCGGATAACATACAAATAGGCTACACGTAAGAAATATGGGCAATGCCCAACTCGTGTGTTCGTGAATTTGTGTAGCAAATAGGAACAGAGAATTTTGTTGGCCATTGTAGTATACATAGCAACAAGTACACGGATTTGTCTTGGCTATTATGATTTAATCAACACGTGCATATGGTTTGACAGCAGTATGAAACAGTGTTAAACACTTAAAAATATACCAAATGAGGTATGTACATTGGAAAACCTGTATCAGAAATTTGCAACAGCTGAGTATTTTCGATTTTATAAGTTGCAGGACTATGTTTCTTCATATTGTAGCATAGTTAAAAATTCATCCCAACTTGTCCGTGCATTCCATTTAAGTGTTCAAACTAAGATTTCCTACGCATTAGTACATTGTAGTACAGGCCTTAGCTGTACAGTGATGCCAGCCCTACCACTTGTAAATGCAGAGGATTAAACAATAAAACAAACAGTAGAATGCAGTAGATTTAAATTTCTAATTTTAACTTTCCAGTTAATATAAAATATAGAAAAAAGTTAGTAATATATACATATTCATTCGAGCTAGATAACCACCAGAAAAACTGTATGTAGGCCTAATCACCAAAATATCTGAGAACTAATGCTTATGACCTGTCCCAGCCCCCAACAACTTTAGTCCTCTTCGTAATTGAAACTTCAGAACACAGTAAACAAAAAAATACAGGTATAGGGAAAGGCAGTCCCTTCTGAGATGTTACAATATCCAATATTACTAAGTTCCTCGATTTCTCGCAATCTGACTTGATTGAATATTAAGTCTGATGTTGCAAGTTCAGATTAAAACAAAATTTCAGTTAAATATGTGCAAATGAAAATTGCAATATTGCATTTGAATAGGTTTTGTTGAAAATTAGCTATGAAAGGGTACAAAATACAGTAGATCTGCCTCTTTTTAATTATAGCAGTAGATCAGTAGACTGCTAGTAAAACGGATCTGCAAAATCAGTAGACCTGGCAACAATGGGCTGTACCCCAAAGCAAAGCTCAGGTACCTATTGGAGATGGCTGTGAATTATAGAATATATATATATATATATGTATAATCCTATTAATAAAAGAGTGTTTACATATTAGATTAGTATTTCACTTGCATTTTAAAAATTTACTATCCTGACAGTTTTATGTCAGAAGGTTGGTAGTTTCATTCATACTTCATTAAGCCTAGTACACGCGGGCGTCTTTCTCGTACAAGTGAAAATAAAGGTGAATATGAAATTGAACACTAAAGTGCATACTAGCTAGTATGCACGAAATTGTGTGATCCATACACACGACAGTAGCTGGTGATCAAGAAAGTGGATGGTTGATGTCAACTATATGTATGATTTGGAAGCAGTTTTTGGGGTTGTGGGGGTAATTTGTGCATTATCAATAGCAATTCCATTTAAAAAAATTAAAATAATTTAGTCCACTCAGACATATTGCAAGCACTAAATATATACAAATATAGAAAATTTGAAATCACTTACAGAAAAAAATACAAACCTCTATTTTTTTAATTAATACAAAGAATTACTGATGATACTGGGGCTATTAAATATTTTATCATATCAAAAATATTAAAATATCTGCTTATTGCCAGAATCAAAAAAATATGATTTGTTTACATTCGACTTTTACACGAAAGATGGTGAAAAACAGGCTTGTCTCTCTCTATATGGCACTAGCTAGTATACAAGCACGATGCAAGTCGGTGTATACAAGATAGATGCCCGTATGTACTAGCCTTTAACCAATTATTATCCTGCTACATTTAATGCTTGGACTGACAAACAATTACCTTACCGTGTTTACAGTGCATTAATTGTAATAAAATTGTAACTTGAAGTGTATTACAACTCACATTCATATTTCCGCGGCGGTATTTGCAGTTCCTCCGCCGTAAAGGAAGACATGGTAATTTCTTTCTATTAATGAGCGACTACAGACACTTCCTTATTGACAGCTTTGCACACATGAACACATCATTCGAGGACGATCGCATTTGCTCGGCGGTAATATAAAAAAATACCTCAGTTAGGTCAAGTCAGACTCATAGGTACTTAAGTTGTTACTAAACATGGAGTTAGGAGTATACAGCAGACGGCATGTTTTGACGTAAGTGAAGCCGCAAGAGATAGGTAGTATTCTATGGAATCTAGCTGCCGTCTTGACTGCTTAAATCAGAATGACGCTGAGAAAAGTTACATTCGAAGCATTTCGTGTTGAACAAAGAAGCTGATGAATTAATAAATATGCAATCAAATAATTTCCTCATAAACCACCGAACGTGTGTGTGTGTGTATTGCGGACCAGTATTGGGTTATGTACGACAATAGCCACGTGTTTGAGATATAGTGCTCATAAATCAGGATTTGAGAAAAACTTCTTTTAAATAAATGATTAAATTAAGTATAACAAGCGTTCTACCGTTGTTGTGTAATGTATTGCAGGTTGCGTATCAGTAATGAGTGTAACAAAAGGGTGACCACCAGCCTAGCTGAATTTCTGGAAGGCAAAGTTCACATACGAATAAATAATTATTTGCTGGCATTTATATTTAAATTCCTAACACTGACAATGACTCGAGAGGTTTGTTTCCAATATGACTTAATTTCCTTTATACATATATAATGTCAATATAGTAAATGGTTTCTGGTAAATAAATTCAAATCCTGTTTTAGTTATTCCCTCGCTTTACATTACATTAGTTCTCTGTTATGATACAGTTTTATACTTATTTATCCGTTATTGTTGGGTACAATTTTGTTTCTTGCATCTACAATGTTGGACAGGGTTAAGTTGCCATTGGTACATAATTAAAACACAGAAATTAAAATGTTACTGAATTTTCTGCACTGGACAATCAATTTTAGAAATTTTTCAGAAGAAAAAATGGGGGAAGGTACAGGAGACATTTATGGATAATTTTATTCCCTATATCTACAAAAATGTGTTACATCTTTCTCCAAAAGTGCAATTTAGTACCAAGGGCTTAAGCCCGGGCTACAAACACTGATAGAATTAACAATAAAAAATTGAACCCACACTTGTATTCGCACCAGCTGCAACACAACATTGGCGTAAGATGGTGGCCTGCTTGCGATAGCTGGGTTAAAAGGATTGAATATTTTTAATTCTTTTACGCCGAGTACTATGCAGGCCAATCACGAGACAACATTTCCAAACACGAGAGTCAGTGCCGTGCAAGCTTATAACAAGAACATGGTTATTAAATGAATTTTGCGGTGGTACAGTTAAAATTTGTGTTTATTTAAATAGTAACGCAATTATTAACATGTGTACTACATTTTAAATATCCCGAAACACAATTCCCGCAAAACTTGTTTCACCACAAGCAGATAAACAAAAGTAAATATCAGGTTAGCCAACATGCTGTTTGAAAATATTCGCGATTCATGTACAGTCTGTCTTTTTTTTTTTGTGCTCATTTCTCATTAGTCGCGCAACAGTTTTCTTACTGCAGTTGTAGCCAGTTCATTTTCATACTTCCATGGTAACGCCACTGTTATTTTGTAATTGGAACGCTACATTGATTGTAGCGTAGGCTTTAGTTAATAGCCACAATTTTAATTCAGCCCAACATGTTAAAAAATTTCACATTGGGAGAGAAAACTACAAAAGGATATTATTTCTTTAAATACACTTTTAGGGATAGTAAAGGAACCATTCTATAGTTAGGTTTAAAATGTATGAAAACTTATTCGCTAGTATTTTAAGTTACTTCGCGTAGTTTAATTAGATTGGGATACATTATTGAACTACAATAGGTGAAAGATGCATCCACCGCAATGATATTAATAACAAGCGTACATGTACTAACCACTGCCAAAGTGGTCCACAGACACACTTTAGACAAAATTTCTTTGTTGTTACCTACCAGCTTGTGCAATTATTATTTTTAGTGTGAAATTCCTCTCTGAATACATTAAAAACTATCCAGTTTCAATATCTTAGAACCATGCTGCAGAAACTTGAGAAACAGACACTCCTCTAAGAAAAACATCGCTGAAGAAATGAGGTTTCTCACCTCCCCAAGGGGGGAAGGGGAGCTGCGGTGGATGTAGTGGTAGAGCGCTTGCCTTCCAACAATGTGATTCATGTTGGCTTCCCTGTGAGGTTACACACAGATTTTCACATATAGTAATTGTGCTGATTGATGCTGCTGGCTGGCCTGTTTTCTTGAGGTTTCCTGGTCTTCCCCCACCCTTGCATTTTAGTGCTGCTCCATATGTGACGTATTTCACCCTCATTGGCTCTCAATACCTTGGTTGTTACAAACCACCAAACCTCTCTCAACTCCTCCCGTCTTAAGATGATGGATGCTGTTGTGGTGTAGTGGCTAGAGTATTCGCTGTTTCACGAAGCACACTTTTTCTTTGCATCCCATATACATCCAATACACTTTGGAAAAGACATCAATTTTTTTTTAATTTTTGTTATGCAATATGGATATTTGTACACAATTACATTAATATAAAAATATATAACAGATAAATAATATAATTTACACACTTATTAAATTCTAGCAGCTCTACAAACATGTAAGACTCTGCAGTACAAGTTGTACTGCATATTCTTCATGTACAGATAGATATTAAAGTATAAATATGTAAAGTATACATTAGTTAGATTGGAACACAAGGTATTACATGAAGTCTCATATCAGTCTTGTTTTGCGTTATAGAAATTTATCTTTATGTAAGTATTCTTCTACGGAATAGAAGGTGTTATTTAAAAAGTATAATTTAACAGCTCTTTTTAATTTCTGTAGACTATTAATTTCCTTCAAATGACTGGGAAGGTTATTTATTAGATTTGCCCCAACATAGTATGGATTTGATGAAAATGTTGAGGTTCTGTAGGAGAATAGGTGAAGATGATTAGCTTGTGTGGTGTAGTAAATGGAAGCGTGAGAATTTTGTTTATAAATAGCGGCCCACAATGGCTTCTTTCTCCTTATTACTTATAAATCTCACTATTTTCTTCTGTAATCTAAAAGCCTTTTTCCATTTTGTCGATTTACCCCAAAATATGATTCCATAATTTATTATGGACTGAATATTTGAGAAATAGTATGTAAGTATAGTATTATTATTACAAATATTTTCTAAGGTATGTACCACAAAACACAATGAACTCAATTTTTTTTCAAACACTATCAACATTCTCATTCCATGTTAAATTACTGTCTACAATGAGCCCTAGAAATTTAATACCATTTACTGTCTGTAACCCGTCTTCTATTGTTGTACATCTTTCATCCTGCATTGAATGTTTATTTTTTTCATGAAATTCATGAGCATATATTTGTTTACATTTAATAGATATTAATTTATTATACTGGAACCAACTGGACATCTCAATCACTGTTTTTTATATTTTCTTCAAGAACAGCATTATTTTAACCAGTTACCAAAAGGTAACATTATAGCTGAGCCGTTGGTTATTTGTTCTGTAAAACCATTAATAAATATTAAGAATAAAATTAGTCCCAGTATTGATTCCTGTGGCACTTCTACTCGAGTAGTTCTGGTATTGGACATAACATCTGTAATGTGATTTTTTGTAGTAATATCTTATGGAGGTGATCTGTTTTCTGTCTGCAAGATATAATTTAAACATGTTATTGGTTACACCTCTTACTCCACACTGTTCAAGATTTTGCAGTAAAATATGGTGGTCGACAATCAAAAGCTTTTGAAAGATCTGTTGAGAATTGTCTTTTAAAAAGAAGTTAATATTTTTTCAGTAAAACTGTAAATAGCTTATTCTGTAGATCTGCCCTCTACAAAGCCATACTGATGCAATGAAATAACCTTGTTTCTTATTAAGAATTGTGTCAGTTTATTTGTTATCAATTTCTCTAAAATTTTTGAAAAGGTTGTAAGAAGAGCAATAGGCCTATAGTTATCCATCAATACCTTGTCACTTTTTTTAAATGTATTGGTGCTACTTTTGCATATTTGAGTCTGTCAGGAAAAATTCCCTGGGCAAGACATTCATTGAGAATATAAGTCAAAGGCAGTTTTATTAAATAAGAAAATTTTTGTTAGAAGTCATAGGTACCTCATCTACTCCACAGGAACTTTTACTTTTGAAATTTTTAATTACATTTATGATGTCTTCTTCAGAGATAGATGTGAAAAACAGCATGTTAGCATTCCAAGTGTTAGGTCTTTGGGGTATGTGTGCAGGACTAATATTTGTAGCTCTGTGCCGATTTTGCAATTTTAGTGAAATAGTCATTAAAACTTATAGATGTTGATGTTTCCTTGCAATTTTCTATTTTGATACCATCAACTTTCAAGGAAAGATTAACATAAGGTTTCATTGTTTGTGGTTGTTGTGCAAACATTATCCCATTTTTCATTACAACTAGGCTTTTAAAAAATGTAACATTTTCATCTAAATATCCATTAATCATCATCAATATTAGAATGAGCTTATGTCCAATTAGTTGCCCTCAAAATTAGAATTTGAAAAATCATTAAGAAGGGTGAAATAGAGTTTGAAGAAAATCATGTGATGTTTTTCTATTTTGCAGATGGTGTAGTCATATGAAAAAATTGGTTTTGTCTAAGTTTGCTTTATTTTGACTACCTTTGGAAAGTTATAAAATATATAAACATGTAATTTACTGTAATGATTAGTCTACCGTTAAATACATAACCATAAAAATGCAAAAGTAAACTTTATTTCTCTAACTTATCTTGTCTAGCAGGTTCATTAGAGAATGATAAACCAAGAACACAATGAAGGGAATACAAGGAAGGAATTGGTCAAATTGTCATTGAGTCACCCCAGAAATTGCATGGAGTAAGTTTGAGATCAAACCATGGAAATTGCAAATAATGAAGGCTACATTCAGTAGATATTAATAATATGAGAAATGATTTGGTTGTAGGTCTATATTCTTGTATTGATAAACAGCTGGTTTCTTGTTTGTCACTGCAACTCTACTGACTTGAGGAGAAAAAAAATGTAAGATTGGAGTTTTTATAAGGTGTAGCTTTGTATTGGTTTACGAAATAATTTACCATTAACAAATGCATTCCATAAACTTCTACACTGAAATACCAAATCGGCATCTAGAAAAATATGTATCTGCACTTTTAAAAAAGTGCCTCTACCTCTAACGAGTCCGCAACTTACAGGTTAGACTTTAAATTCACGGCATGTTAGTAATCACAACCGCAATTGCAAAAATTTAAAACACTGCAACTGTTAATTTACAAACTTACGCAGATAAAAATATTCCTACACACACAATAATTGTGCGATATCATTCTCGAATGTATCCACGGTATATACAAATACACTAAACATTGCAATCGCATGGCCTGGCTAGTAGGCATTTTTATACATTAATATAGTTTTTGTTGGTCACCGAATAAATAAAATATAGATTATAGTTTTAAGGCGTCTTTACATGCCAAATTTGCATTTCACAAATGCAAGAATAACACAAATTTAGAGAACATTAAGAACTAGTGCGTTCATACAGCACTCGCAATGCTGTTCAATTTCTATGTAAACAAAAGTTGTCTCTTTCCCGCATGAGTGCTTCACTTGTAATACACTCGAAAACGATTTCAATAGTGTGTTATAATCGATTTTAGTATGGTTAGAGTTTTATCATAAATGTGAAAAGCTCCTATAGTGATTAGAAAATTATTTACTCGAATATTTTCAAGGCAAATATATAGGGATTGGGATGCAAATCAACAAAAACACACTATACAATAACTTACATTTAAATGTAAATAATAGATAACTTTACATATTTAACGGCGAAATTTATATATAGTTATCTGATACAAACACTCGTGCTTTTATATATATATATATAAATTTAGGTAAAAAATGGTTGTATATTAATAAATGCCGATTTTAATATTCGTCAAAATCCAAGTGAAAGATATAACAATACAATGTTTTTTACTACTGTTGGTCATGTGACCTTATTTTAACGAAAAACGACCCCCTAACTCAGCACTATGAACTGGCTTCCCTTATTAACACTGCATGGTACAGGACATAACCACCTCCGGTTACTAGATCGGTATCTCCTATTTTAATAACTTTGATCGAGGACGCACTGCAATCGTAGTACCTTGCACCTGGTCATGAACTAAAGATAAATATGTCGGCTGGCAGAGGGGAAATCAAATTCAGATTATTAGCAGGAGAGTTGAATTTATATATATATACACACACACACACACACGCCCAAAATATTAATTCAAATTCCTCTTCCCTGCCAATAAACTGTATTTGAATTTTGAGACAGCGCGACAAAATAATTGTCTACATACTTTAACAACAGCTGTTATAAAATCTCATTAATTGAAATTTATATATATACACTCGCAATTAGGCTACCGCATGGTGGCGAGCTCTCTCAACTCTCCTTCACCCAACCAACTCCCTCTCCACTCCCTTCTTGAATTTACCAACCCCTCTCACAGATACCAATTCCTCCCTCAACACATTCCACTCCCTCACAGACCTCACAAGCATGGACTGCCTACCCCACTCCATTCTCCTCCACACCCTCTGAAGCTTCTCATTGTTGTTTCCTCTTCCCCTAAACACCCCCTTACTTAGCTTGCAGTGTAGCCCTCCCCATCCTCCCTCTTCATTCACCATCCTGTACATCCTGACTAACCGTTCAACTTTCCTCCTGTCCTTCAATGAGCTCCACCCCATTTCTTTCATCATCACTAATGGCCTATAGTTCCCTTCTTCCTCATCATCCTGCCCTTGCCATCTTCACCTACCCTTCACCCATCTTGCTGCCTTTCTCTGCACCTTTTCCAGTTCTCGCACCTCCACCTTCACATACAGGTCCCATACTGCTGCAGCATATTTTAAGACTGGCAGTACCATTGTGTCATACGCCTTCTCCTTCACCTCACAGCTGACTCCATTCAGCACCCTTCCCAGCATACCCAGAGCCCTTCTTCCTTTTGCAACCACCCTCTCTACCTGTTTTTTCCACCTGAGGTCTCCCTGCAGTACAATCCCTAGATACTTATATTCTGCTGCTTCTTCTATCTCTTGTCCCTCCCATCTGTACATGTCCCTGCTTACCATCTTCTTCTTTGTGAACCTCACTACCTTAGTTTTTCTTACATTTATCTTCATTTTATTTTTTCTGGTCCACAACCATATCTTATCAATGTCCTCCTGCAAATTTCCGCCCCCTTCTCCCACCTCAGTATATACAACACAATCATCTGCAAACAATCTGATTTTTTCCCCTAATCCCCAATCCCATGTCATTTACCATTATGACAAATAACAAAGGACCCAGCACACTTCCCTGTGGTACCCCTGATGTAACCTCTTCCTCCGATAATGCCTCCCTCACTTTCACCCTCTGCCTTCGCCCCCTGAGAAAGTCCCCTATCCATTCCACTACCCTCCTGTCTGGTATCAGCGTCTCCACTTTCCTCATCAACGTCCCATAGGGCATCTTATCGAATGCCTTCTCAAAATCTACGAAGCAGGCATCCACCTGCGTCCCCTCATCAACTACCTGTACCAGATCCTCTAATTACCCAGCCAGCGAGTCTCACATAAGTATCCGCTCCAGAAACCATGCTGGGACTCCTTCAACCAATTCCTATTGTTAATAACCCTCACCACATACTACACCACCAACCTCTCCATTCTTTTCCTGTACTTGATGTGAGAATCACCGGTCTGTAGCTGCCAGGCCTCCCCCTATCCTCTCCCTGCTTGTGTATAGGTACCACCATAGCATCCTTCCAATCATGTGGTAACTTACCCTCTTCCAAGGACATTTTAAACAGTGTTTCTAAATATTTTGCCAACTTCCTGCCGCCAAACTTTAGTGCTGTGTTTCCTATCCCATCTGGACCTCCTGTCTTACTGCTCTCCAAACCCCTAATTACCTTTTCTATCTCCCACTCCCTCATCTTAAACTCACTAAACACCCCCCGAACCCTGTATCCCTCCCTCTCCTCTCCTTAACCTCCTAACATACCTAAACAATTTCCCCCATTCCTTGCCTTTTCCTTCTTCCACTATGTTCTCCAGAATATATTCATTGCCTGTTTGATTTTCCTTTCAAGCTCCTTACCCATTTGTGTCATAATTTCTTTAGATCTTATCATCCCTTCATTTTGTGACTTGGGATGTAATTTTCCGCACTTCCTCTTCATTTTTAAAATCTCCTGTCCATCATATGGCGGATCTCCCCCAGTCCATAACCTTTTCATTGGCACAAATTTCTCCAACATAACCTCCATTAATCCTCTAAACTCCCTCCACAACCCCTCTACACCCTCCTCCATAGACCATTTTTTTTAAGTTGTCTCTCAGGAAGATTTCTGCCCCCTTCTTGTCTCCTCTCCCATACTGTCACGCCAACCTTTCTGCCATTTGCACTTCCCTCATCCTGTCAATCCTAATTTCTACAACCGGGATATGATGGTCGGTTATACCATATAATACTATTGCACCAACTACAACATTCCTAGGTCTGACCAACACCACATTCAGCACTGACCCAACACCCTCCTCATTCCATCTCGAAGGTATTTCTACTACCTGGACTAATCCTCTGTCGACTATTTGTGCTGCCATTCTCTGCATCAAGCTACCCATTCCTTCTGCACCCTCTGCCTATTTCACCCCTGACATATTCAAATCCCCTGCTACAACTACCCACTACCTGTCCTTTAGTCTATCGACCCTCTCCTTGATAATTTCAGTTGCCTGCCATCCCTGTCCTGGTGGTCTATATGCTGCCAGCAAAGTAATACTTCTATTACTAATACCACTCAATTTAATTTCCATTACCTCGACATCCTCACTAACCCATTCTACCACCCCTTTTAGCCCTTTACTTACACTCCATTATTCCCCCTCCTCTCCCATTCCTGTCTCTTCTTAAGATTGTGAACTTCTCCTGCCTACACTCAATGTCCAGTGCTTCCTCAGTCAACCAAGTCTCCACAACTACCACTAATATCCGCCTCATATCCTTCACCTTTCCCCAGAAAGCCAGCTACTTCTCTACTTAGCAGATCACCTAGAACCCTCTTCCCCTGTTCTGTCATGTGAACCTGGTCCCTCCCTACATTTTCCCAACTTTCCGATTTCCTACTATCTATAAATGTAGCCCCCAAATCCCTACACACCCTCTCATATACCTCACTCGCAGCCACTGCCTTCCTATAGGATACTCCTTTCCTAACCAGCATACCACTGACTACTGCCGTAGCTCCAGGTGAACTTCTCCTGCACTTTACTCAACAATCCCATGAGGTCCCGCTCTACCTCCTGCCCCACCTCCATATGAGCCAGGTCATTCCCCCCTACATGAATGAGAACAACCTTTGCCACCCTGCTACCTCTCATACCACTAACCCTTTCCTCCAAATTCCTGATATTCCCCCCCCCCCCCCAAATGCTGCTTCATATGTAATTTCCTTCCTGATATTCCTCAGCTCCACCCCCTTTACAATAGAGTTGCCTAGAAAAACTACCTCTGGCTCCCTTCCTACAACCTGTTCCTGCTTTGTGGCTCTTCCACCCAGTTGCCTACCCTTGTCTCCGGCCTCCTGCAGCACCCTTGTTTCCCTCCCTTTCGCCAGCCCTCCTCTCTCCCCTCTGGCTCTGAACTGTCCACTTTCTCCTGCTTGCTGGTCTTTCCTAATCGCACACTTGCAAGCCTCAGCATACTGCTTCCTACCTTCTACCACTGCCTGTTCCCTGCTTTCTGTTTCCCGTTCCTCTATTCCTGATTGCTTCTTTCCTACTACTATCACCTTATCCCTTACTACTGTTTCTTGCTCCTCTAACCTTATTTGTTGTCTTATGTCTCCTACTGCCTTATCCCTTTCTACTGCCTCCAACTCCTCTATCCTCCTCCTTAATCTTACCACCTCTATCTCTGTCTTCCTCCTCCTCTGCCTAACTTTTCCTCTCTACTCAGTTTTTCCTCCTGTGGGCTGGCTTTCATTTTCCTTAGCACCCTCTTTACATCTTCCAACTCCTCATCTAACTTATCCACCCTCTTTTCTACTCTACTTTTACCCATCTCATTCCTGACCTTTTCCTCCATCCTCTCAATCCTATGCATTTATTTCCCTCTCTTTCCTGCTCATCAAATCTACCATCTCCCCTTTCCACCTCTCCTCCTTAGCCACTTCCCTTTTGCACACACTCTACAAAGCTTCCCCTCAGCATATCCCAAATCCAGTTTCCACCTTCTCCACTTATTTGTGTTTCCTTCTCTACCCTTAATTTATTCCCTACCACTGCCTCTAAATCCTTTCCCTCAAATATAAATATGTATTTGTGTGTGTGTGTGTGTGTGTATATATATATATATATATATATATATATATATATATATATATATATATATATATATATATATATATATATATATATATATATATATATATATATATATATATATATATATATATATATATACATAAAGAAATATATTTATATAAATTTAAGTATATATGAAAACATTTTATATATAATTGTATATCATTAATTATATAAAATATATAATAACATCTAAAGTTTATATACAATAAAGCACTAATTCTTCAGCAATTAATTATCAACATCAATTATTGCTTCTCTTTCCGTTTCACGCTTGTTTAAATTCTTCTGGGGAGGAGAAATAGAGCTGTGAAAGAGGAAACAGAGAAAGACCTGTTCAGTTCTCGGGCCGAGGTACAGAGAAAACTTATCTAGTTCTTGGACCGAGGTTACACTTGCACTCTGCAGTTTGCCTGTACGCGTGATCATTCGACTGTGACCTATATAGTTCAAAAGAACAGTCCCCAATGAACTGTTCTTAAATGTGGCTAGTTCGGAACGACCTAGTTCATTCTAGTGAACTATATTTCCCATCTCTAATGTACGACATGCGTACTACACAAATCAAATTTAGTAAATTACAGTAACAAAATTAAAACACTTACATACATTTTCTTTCGCCTAATAAAAATAAAAATTATTATTTAAAAAATCATATCTCACAAAAATACTTTCTTCATTTATAACTAAACGACAATACCACGAAATAGTAGCACTGCCATCTCTTAATTTCACAAATATATGATCCAGAAACCTGTTTGCCATCCAAGTATCACGGATTCACGAATGTATATACAAGCCCACAACAACACCACTATTATTACATCTCCTACTCTTCACATTACAGTTAAAGAAAAAAAAAACAACAAATAGTTCTGCCCACGGCCGTGGGTTCTGTTTCTGCCTGCTCGTTGTGTTTGGCTTTGCCATTAGGGTGCGTACATGTGAACCGAGAATTAATTTGCGTTTGTTTTTGGTTTTTCCTTTGAAATTGTTGTTGCTGGCTGTGGGCCTTGGACGTAGGCCAATTTAACTCCTAATAGAAAAAAATGTTATTAAACATGAGGGTTTGTTCCACGAGAAACGTTCTTTCTTTTGATGAAACTGTAATTAAAACCCTTTTGAAAGAAGAAAATCAATTTTTAACTAATTTGTGGGATAGTCTTCCTATCCCGTACTCTTCTCGTGAGCAAATTGGTAGGTATCGCTGACGCTGTAAGAGGTTAAATAAGTATAGTTTTTATTTATTTATATTTATTACACTTTCATACTATATTTTTACAATATCGGGGTTGAACCTTTCAGGTTTTAGAACACTGCTCATTTGGGGATCTTTAGATGAATAAATGTAGTAGAGCTACATAAGTTAATCTACAGTAGTATGTTCATACCAAAATAGTAGAACCTGAAGAGGTTGAAAGCAGCCTATCCTTAAAGTATGTAGACTATTGTTTAGGTTTTCAGTCATAAAAAATAAAATTAGCATTTAATTCACAATGATATCTTAGCAGTCTGGTACATTATGAACAATATTAAGAACAGATCAAAGTTAGGTGCATAAGAGATTGTTGCACTGTCATATCAAAGAATGGAAAGCATATGTAGTGTATGTATCTGGTTATAACGAGTTTAGGAGTATTACAGTAAATTGGTGATCTGTTGTATAGGCTAGGTTAAATAACGTAACATACCACAAATGTCATTTAGGAGTTTGTAAAATATTGAATAGGGTTATTCAGTCGTATTAGTAAAATAAAATGACATTGTCAATATTCACAAGGTTGCCTGACAGACAATCAGTTTACTTTATGAACATTATAGTGATAACTTGTGTAGAGTGCGTGTCTCTTGAGGTAGTGTATGGAAAGGGAACGAACATGTGTAGCGCTAAACTTTCAGAATAGACAACTATCCAAACATAATACTTTGTTGAAACCATTTTACCTTTATGAATAGAAAAATTGTTAATGAAGACAGATAAATCTCTTTGCGCAAACAAACTATCAATTGGACTTTACCTTTGTACTGCTGGCTTCAGTTCAATGCAACACACAAAACATGCACATGCAAATTTTCCATTCAAATTGTGTATAAAATTTTAAAGGAAAATCCTTTTGTGCAGAAATATTGATACATATTGAAAATACACATTAATTATTTGAGAAAACTGAAATCATTCAATTCACAAAAACTATCATATTACCCTTTATTGATCATTGTATGCAAACTTATTCATAGAGGATCATGTTAAAAATTGTTGGAAGTCACTGGCCCGTGTATAGATTAATTTCAATAATTAATTTTATGAAACATTACCAAGACTATCAAATTTACCATTAATCACATCACATCATCACCATTAAAAATATTGCTCATGTGATTCAGTTGATAAAATTAATTTGAGTTCTTGTTTCACAAAATTAACTCTTATAAAAGTCAATATTAGCGTAGTCAGTTTTTCAGTAGAGCACCAGTTCTAAGACAGGCCTCTAAGAGTTATCATATGCCCTATAGCTGCGATGTTCTGAAAGTTCGAACACTAAATTTAATGCTCTTAAATTTTTTTTGAAGTAGCAAAATTTTGTAGTAACTAACTTTTACTAAATGTTCATAAAATTTTTAATCGGTGATTTTTAATGATGATTAGACTGAATAAGCTTACATATTTCGTCGTTGATCTTAACTTGTTTACGAGTGCTGAGTTGAAATGGCATACTTCTCACCCATGTATGCAGTTAATCTGGTTTCAACCTTCAAGGCACTAATAAACTGAATTTGCATACACTCGAACCTCTTCTTCAAATGTTGGAGGTAGTAGTCTACAATCACTGGGTAAAACTCTACCAGGCACTAATATCATAAATTAGGACAGTATACCAGAAAGATTTCTGCGAAATGCACTCTGAAAATTACGACAATCTTTCCTCTGTCATGATTCCCAAAAAAGATTCTTCTATATTGTTCAAAAATAATAATATCACATAAAATTATTCAATTGTGATGTCATTTCCTTTTCAAACACACACTGAAAAATCTAGAGAAGTTGACAGTCTTCTTTTGTCTGTTTTTTTTTTTTTTAAATATGTAAATTGTATTTGTGCTAGGTCGTTATGCAATATTAACATTATTTTTACCACCATTTATTTATTTTTCGTGTCCAGGACATAAAGATACAAAGTTTAAAATAAATTACATGAGAATTTAATTCATTTCAGTGAATTAATTTGAACGTGTGGCCAATCATTCAGCCGCATGTACGGCCCTGCCATTAGCTGCATACAAATTTTCCATTGTGCATGGATCCTTGAGGCTCTTACAGACCAGAAGATGGTCCTGTTGCTCTCCACACTCACAAAGTTCGTCTCCAGCAATGTAACCACACAACAAACAATTTCATTCAAAACTGCTTTTTTCAAAGCCAGCTTTGGTGGTAATTTTAATTTATATTTTTACCACTCAATATACTGTGATGCCTGAGCGGTCTAGGGCTGAGCACAAACATTCAATAAGGAATAATCTAAGTCAATTTAACACTTTAAATTAAATCAAACACTAAAATGGTTACACTTTTAATTATACATCTACTTA
Organism: Dryococelus australis; assembly: GCA_029891345.1. Lineage (NCBI taxonomy): Eukaryota > Metazoa > Arthropoda > Insecta > Phasmatodea > Phasmatidae > Dryococelus > Dryococelus australis. The sequence continues at coordinate 200,277,471 of CM056994.1, forward strand.
CTTGGCGATGTGGCGGAAGACGACATGGGAATTGTTAATATAAAATAATGGCAATAGCAGTACCAGAGTGGATACAGCTTCCTGTCGCAGGCACCGCAGAACCTGATAAGTTGCGAAAATACTTCACTAAAATGTTCTCTCTCTGAACAGGAATGCTTGCAGAGTGTCCGCAGCACTACATCACTCCCGCTTTTAGAAAAGTTTTGTTCAGGCTGAGCAAAACTTTAGGAAGATATGTGACTGTAGCTATATGTGAGTTGGTCATCAAAGTGACAATGGTTGAAGTATGGAGTCTGAGAGTGTAACTGCTCTATCAGAAACAACAGAATGTGGACTCACCAGCAACGGAAATTCAGGGTTCCGGTCGACCAACTAACAGCCATTGGTGTAGCAACGGAGTCTTCTTTCTTGAAGCTTTATGAAATTACTTCCATGCTCGTGGTCAACTCAATCATTAAAGTTATATGAAGGGAATTATATAATTACTCTTCCAATAACTTTAAATTTAACTGAACTCAAAATGGAGAGTATCATGTCACCTTACTCATTATTTAAGTTCGCCTTTGTAATTTTCCAGAGTGCAGCTGAAACAAACCTGGTACACAATATGCATATTAGATAACATTACACATAAACTCTTATTACAAATATTTGTTACAACTCCGTCTTGCGTACCAAGACTATTAAATAGTTTGATCATCATTTATTTGTAATAGTCATGTCATTTACCGAAATGGTAAATGACATGGGTTTGGGAATTAGGGGAAAAATCAGATTGTTTGCAGACAATTGTGTTGTAAATACTGAGGTGGCAGAGGGGGGGCGGAAATTTGCAGGCAGACGTTGATAAGATATGGTTGTGGACCAGAAAAAAATAAAATGAAGATAAATGTAAGAAAAACTAAGGTAGTGAGGTTCACAAGGAAGAAGATGGTAAGCAGGGACATGTACAGATGGGAGGGACAAGAGATAGAAGAAGCAGCAGAATATAAGTATCTAGGGATAGTACTGCAGGGAGACCTCAGGTGGAAAAAACAGGTAGAGAGAGTGGTTGCAAAGGGAAGAAGGGCTCTGGGTATGCTGGGAAGGGTGCTGAATGGAGTCAGCTGTGAGGTGAAGGAGAAGGCCTATGGCACAATGGTACTGCCAGTCTTAAAATATGCTGCAGCAGTATGGGACCCGTATGTGGAGGTGGAGGTGCGAGAACTGGAAAAGGTGCAGAGAAAGGCAGCAAGATGGGTGAAGGGTAGGTGAAGATGGCAAGGGCAGGATGATGAGGAAGAAGGGAACTATAGGCCATCAGTGATGATGAAAGAAATGGGGTGGAGCTCATTGAAGGACAGGAGGAAAGTTGAACGGTTAGTCAGGATGTACAGGATGGTGAATGAAGAGGGAGGATGGGGAGGGCTACACTGCAAGCTAAGTAAGGGGGTGTTTAGGGGAAGAGGAAACAACAATGAGAAGCTTCAGAGGGTGTGGAGGAGAATGGAGTGGGGTAGGCAGTCCATGCTTGTGAGGTCTGTGAGGGAGTGGAATGTGTTGAGGGAGGAATTGGTATCTGTGAGAGGGGTTGGTAAATTCAAGAAGGGAGTGGAGAGGGAGTTGGTTGGGTGAAGGAGAGTTGAGAGAGCTCGCCACCATGCGCTATCCTAATTGCGAGTGTATGTATATATGGTTGTAATGTTCATGGAGTAATTGAACAAAGAAATATAATTTTGTGGAATATGTATGTTCATAACACAACGTATCGTGTGTTCATTGATTAAATTTAAAATGTCTCTCGTTTTCATTCATTAAGTTTACAATAAAAAAAATGTTTTAATATTTGAGTTAAATTATCTTCAAAAAAATATTAATCATTCAATGTATTACAATCAAATAATTTAAATAAACACATCGGGATGCTTTAGTTCTTGCTCTCTGGAATATCGGATTCTTATTTCTTGCTGTAGCATTAAATTTTCAAAATTCTGCGCACTATACTCTGTTTTTCACTGACTCTACTTTAATTTTTGCCTCTGGGCATCAACATTTAATCACTTCGACGTATCATGGAATTCTTAAAGCAAGTAGTTGCTGTCATCCTTAATGTCGGCTGCGGGGCTGGAACTGTGCTCAAAACAGCGCACATCTCCATGTCATCTGCTTGATCCTCGGGAAGTTGGGGCAGGCTCTATGGTCTCAGCTACCCTCCGACGTGGGAGGCAGACGCATAAACACCTGGTCAGTGTCTCACACAGGCGCTGTTTCAGGAATCAGATGACAAGTACCAGACATCCCATCATATCGAATCCCACCAAGTAGTGACTGTGGCGTTTGATGTGTTGACTCAGAACCTTTCTATGTTTTAAATCATGAATGTCAAACATGAGACAATTCAATTCTATATCTTCTTCTGCATTTAGCTCTGACAGACTAATATTGAAGTCAGTTTTCATGGATGCAACGAACACTTGTTCACTATTTATTAATAAGGGCTGAACTGGAGAGAACTTGACGTCATTCACTTTGTATTTTATATGCATTACCTTGTTACTGTGTTGTAAAAACTGAATTTTCTCATTAATTATCAGACAACTTCTTACCTGGGACATGACTCCCTGCGCCGAGATCCACTCCTCCACCACGCGTGCTTCACTCTTTTCATAAGGACACATTTTTGTAACTTTTGTCTTTCCCGGTACTGAATAAATTCAACTATCACCATCTACTGATCTAATAAACACTGGTACAAATGAGTTACCTAGAACTTCTCTTTTACGCATTTTATAATCGTAACCAGGTTGTGACAATATTACATTCACTAGACAATTCGGAACTTTTATGGAAAACATCGGGACGTTAGCTGGACAAATTATATTATTCCCGCATGTACATTGACTCATGTCTGCTTCAGACATTAACGCCTAAAACTGCCTGTTCTCTGACAGCGCGATATAAGGTGCATCTGGCACTATTTGAATGTATCTCTCTAAATTTCTCTCAAACACGGGAAAAGGGTGAGCTCTATAAACGGTGAAATACCTGTTCGTGGATCTCAAAGGAAACTCAATTATTAACTGTATACTATCAGTTGTCGCAAGTGCATGTACCATCATTACTTCATAATAATTGTAAACCTGATCTAAATCAGTTCCTGCTATCAAAATCTTGTCCGCGGGTAATTTAAGAGCAATATCTCGAATAATTTCTGACAAATTTCCTGGAGTCAATAACGAAGTGGGTAACCTACCTGTCGCTATGATATCTAATGCCACTTTTATTTTCATTACCTCTTGTTTATAAGACTGAAGAGTTTATTCTAATTCTCTTAGCAAACTATTGTATTTAAGTGCTTCCCCTAAATAGCTAATCATTAATTTGTGATTTCTCTCAATCATTGAGGCTGTTATTGTATTCCAAGCAGTCATGTGGTTCAAAGTTTTTATTACTTTCGCTAACTCTTTTGCTAAAATGCCTACATCCTTCGCATTTTTCTCTACTCTGGCATGAATCCCTTTTATGAAAGTTAATTGTTTCTCTACTATATGAATCAATTTTTCTTTTCTCGTCCCCAACTCACTAGTGACTTGGTGAATACAGACATAATCATCATTCGTAAGTGTACTAAATAAACATTTCAGAATACTACCACCTGTATCTCTAAACCTCTCTTTTCGCGAGACGATTTTATGGGTAATATCAAAGTTAATTCATTTACTTCCTCCTCTAATTCTGCAATTAGTCTGTTAAGATCATCTATCTCTAAATGTGGTTTTTCAATCTATTGGTTTCCAGAAAATTTCGTCCCTTTAATTATGTTCAGTTGGTTACTAAATTCCTAATTAATACTCTCCAATTTTCTTATGGGCATGTCTAGTACTATTGTCCATCTGTCTCTTGTTAATACAACATCCATTTCTTGGACCAGAATAACGCCAGCGCTTATGGTGTGATCTGCAATGCAAACCAATATACCTCTTATTTAGTTTTTCGCATTGAACTCGTAATTATCATCAAATTCTAGGTTACATTATACTCTGAGGTTATGCATCACTTATTTCTGCTTCCTCCTCTTCCACTTGGGGGTTTCTTACATTTGAATGCAAATTATACCTGATGGTAGGTTCACCTACTTTCTCACGAATTTTCCCTTTTAGATAAAGCGACGGTTCCCAAATGTTGTCAGTTTATACATTATCATAACACTCACTATCATCGAGGGTGCTGTCATCCCTAGGGCAGTCAACACATATTTCCTCTACTTCACCTATTTCTGCTAATTCTGTTATGTCTGCTAAAATTGGGCGTGACTTTGAGCCTATATTTTCTTCAATATTTTCCTCACTTAATTCTTTATCACTTTCACTATCGCAAAATTTCTCAACTGTTTCTACTTCATCAATAATCCGCGGACTTTTTCCCTACATGTTGTGTCTCGGCCTAAACATGAGCTCTTTGGCTTTATAGAATTTTTAGACAACTTTAATCTATCACTGTGCACAATAACTTTTCTCTTGTCTAATAATACTTCAAATGTGACTGAGCTCAGTTTTCTCAAAATTTTATGAAGTCCAGACCAGAACTTATGAAACTTACTGCCTTTCTTGACACTTGGCATGTGTAGATACACGTAATCACCTACCTCAATAGCTGGTGATTTTGACTTCTTGTCATAATACTCTTTGTCTCTCAAAAACTACTTTATTCCTTTCGCTAGCTACTTCATGTGCTTCTTGTAACTTATTACTCAATATTTGAACGTGTTCCTTGACTGTCATACCTCCCTCTAACACATTAGGCTGACTACTCAATTCACTTAAAGGGGGTAGCCTAATTTCTTTCCCATATAACAAATGATGTGGGCTATAACCTGTCACTGAATGAGGAACCGTCCTATATGCGTGCACTGCATATGGCAAATATTCTTCCCAATTACTACCGTATTCATCTACATAATGAGATATCATGTCCGTTTAAGTTCGATGAAGTCTCTCAACACGTCTGTTATATTGTGGTCTGAAAGGGGTCGTCTGTAACTTCTTAATTTTTTTTAACACTTTTCACGTCTCGAACATCAACTTAGACACAAAATTTCTCCCTTGATCTGTCAGCAGGCTTTGAGGACAACCATGCCTTAAAATAATCTGCTGTACAAAATACTTCGCTACTGTTTCTGCAGTTTGATCGGGAATTGGGTTCGCGTCACAGTACCTTGTAAAATAATCAATAAATGTCAACACATATTTATTCCCTTTCTCACTCATCGGTAAGGGACCTAAAATATCTAGAGATACCAACTGAAATGGGGAATTTACTTGCGGTAAAGAACCTAATGGTGCTTTAGTCATTTTCGTACTTTTTCTCCTAAGACAATCATCGCACCTCACAATATATTCATCTACATCTTTATTCAATGTTGGCCACCAGTACAAAGATTTGAAGATGTTTTGAGTTCGCTTCACGCCTTGGTGAGCAGAAAATGGAGTGACATGGTGATGACTAATTACTCTGGTCACGAGTGACTGGAACAAACTACTAAAATTTTGTCCTCTTCTCGTTTGTATAGGATGCCTTCCCTATCAATAAAGAAATTTCCCTGATCTGACTTATTAATTATACTTAGACATGTTTTGTCTTCCCGTTGTTCTTTCTTAATTATTTCTCTAGTTAAATCTTCTGAATTTATCGCATTTACCATTCACGACAAACAATCTGCATTCACGTGTTTCTTGCCCGGTTTATGAACTACTTCAAAATCAAACTCTGCTAAACGAAGTGCCCATCGAGTGAGTCTCGAACTAGGGTCTTTCAAATCTAATAACCATCTCAATGCAGCATAATCAATAATAACGGTAAATCTATGCCCGTACAAATATGTTCTGAACTGTTTTGTGGCAAAAACTAAAGCGCACAATTCTTTTTCTGTTGTACTGTAATTCCTTTCTGCTGAGTTTGTCTACTGGCATAGGTGATTGGTTTCTCATGTCTGTTCCTCAGCTGAGACAGGACAGCGCCTATGGCATAATTACTAGCAACTATACTCGCAATTAATGGTTGTGAAAAATCTGGATATACAAGAATAGGGTATTAAATTAATTTTTCTCTTAAAATTTTAAAAGCTTCCTCTTGTTCTGCTCCCCAATTGAATGGTTCATCTTTCTTAGTTAATTTCATCAATGTTCTTACAATGTCTGCGAAATTCGATACAAATTTCCTATAATACTGAACTAAACCTACCACTGAGCGAACTTCTGTTTCATTTTTAGGTCTGGGGAGTTCTTTAATTGCTTGTAGATTTTTCTGATTTGGTTCTACGCCTTTTGAACTTACAACATACCCTAAGTATTCTACATTATCTTGTACAAATTAACACTTACTAGGCTGGATTCGCAAATTAGCTTCCTCTAGTGTTTCCATAACTTTACTCATGCGCTAGGCATGTTCTATCACAGTACTACTAAATATAATAATGTCATCAAGGTATACTAAACACTGATCACCTAACAAACCTGTTAGAACATAATTCTCCATTAACCTCTCAAATGTAGGTGGGGCATTACACAGTCCAAATGGAAGTCTATTAAATTCATATTTCCCCATGAATGTAGCAAAACTCGTTTCCTCCATATCACTTTTTTCTTACTCAATTTGGAAGTAGTCACTTGCTAAATCCAACGTTGAAAAATATTTCGACCTGTGCAAGGAATCTAACGTCTCCGTGACATTCGGAATTGTATAAGGATCCTGCTTCGTAACTTTGTTTAACTGACGGAAATCTATACAAAATCTCTTTTTAAAAGAACCATCTTTATTTTTCAGTTTCACCATCACTACGCGAAACTGCCAAGGTGATTTACTCTCTGAAATAATATTTTTATCAAGCATGTCATTTATTTGCTTTGCAATTACTGGTTTCAATGCATGTCATACTCTATATGGATTCTGCTTTATTGGTCTGGCCTCTCCTGTATCTGTCTTATGTTTCAATAAATTTGTGCACCCGAAATTCGAACTACTTTCCACTTGAAATATATGTGCAAACTTCATGGGAACGTTATATTAAAATCACTCTTCGTCAAATGTTCCAGTTTATCTTTAACAATTTTCTCTACCTCTATAAATTCATATTTTGGTAGTCCTGGTAACTTTTTACCCTTCTGCTTCACTGATTCACTATTATTTGCAGTGTGAGTTTCAAAACTCTGACTACCTTGAGTCACTAAACAATTTGGCACATTTAATATTTTATTCTCTCCATTCGATGATTTACACGTATTTTCTGTGCGAGTTTCACAACTCTGACTACCTTGAGTCTGTACATAATTTGGCTCATTTATTTTCATTTTATGTCAACTATCTAACATTGGTACTGATTTTTCATTTACGCACGTATTTTAAAAGTTAACTTCTCCGTTTCTACTACTTTTTACATTCCTCTGACATCTCAAATTATCTCACTTCAACTTTTTATCACGACAATTACTATGACAATTCAAACTTTTACGACAACTCAACTTTTTACGACAGGACTCGGGTTTTGTTATGCACTTTTCTCCTCCTCTGAGGATCATCAAATTCTGTTTTGCATTCCTGATGTGCCTCTGTAATCTCTAATGCTATAGCCATGCGTTCAGCTTCGTCCATGGTTTGTGGTATCTTATCTCAACTGCTGATCTATGTTACCTTGTAACCCATCAGTGAAAGCTGTTAATAACCTCTATTCAGCTTCGTGATTCAAAATTTCCTGTTTCTCAGGCTCATCTAAATGCTGAACTGTTTTCTCACATAATTTACGACACCTATCTGCAAATGTCTGCACATCCTCATTATTGTTTCTGCCTAACATCTTGCAGCATGTAATAATGAAATTGCAATGGCTGATTTTCCTTTAATCTGTTGTTCAACTCATCTTTCAACATTTTAAATGTTATTTCCCCTCTTAATCCAGGACATGTCACAACAAAACGCGACGCTAAACCTTTCAATTTCATTTTTGCTAATTTTAATTTGTCCTTATCTGACAGATTTCCTAGGCTTGCTGCGCTTTGTATGTTTCTATGCTTTCTAGAAAGTCTTGTACCGGTAACGAACCTTTTTCGCCAGTCCATTTTTCTACTAATGAAATAACCGCCAAATCTTTAACTTCAGCTGGTACTTGAACTTGTGCTGGTATCGCATGGGCTAGTTGACGACGTCTTTCGTCCTCCATGTCAACCAGAAAAGTGCTACTACAACTTATTAAAATTTATTCATTCAATTTCGAAAGAGGAATCCAAGTCTTACGATTGTGAGTCCGTTTCTTCGGAGTATCGTAATAAGTATTACTACTTGTAGGTTTAGTTTCATGAATTGTGTTCAAATTTTTTCTCTTAGGAACTGCAATATGTTCCGAACGTGAAGAACTAGTAGATGCTTGCTCGCATTTTACGTTCGTGTCTAGCGAAGTCGAAGGCTCTTTGTTCGCAACTAGGTCAAGCCTTTCTATTTTGAATTCTGGATAAACACAATCTTGAGGTATGAACCTCTTCACTATACAAATTTCAATTTCCAACACTACCGGTCTAGAAGAATTTTCGTACTCATATACTTGATATGCGGGAGTCGGAAAAGATCACTTTGGTTTTCCCTTGAAAGCTATTTCCAGTCCTGAACCTGTAGTTAATGCATTCAACTTAGCACAAAATGGCTCTACTTGAGACAAGTCGAAAAAAATTTCTGTATCAATTTATATGAATATTCTTCTAAACCCTTCAGTTCCTCAGTACTACTAGTTAAAACTACATAGATTGTCAAAACTGTAAACTCAACTACTTTCCCTTCTTGTCTCTGAAAATATTATAAGTGTCTTAGCATAACGCTTTAGTGCTTTTGCAAAATACAACAAAGAAGTGGAGCTGAATCCAGATAATTTCTGCAATATTCAACTCTAACCTAAGTGTACGGTGTTATATCTTGCAAATCTACATCACTATCAACATTACCAGTTACTCTGTTATTCATAGGTCTGTGGACATACTCAACATTAAAACGATATGATTTCCTACAGTACACGTGTTCGTTATAATCCTGCAAATCTCCTCTTTCACGAACTATCATATTAGATTCAACTGAAATGTGCACAATCCTAAACGCTTCAGGACACGTTAAAAAGTCCCACTCAGCAACACTGCTCAGTTCAATTACTACTTCACGATTCGCATTCATAACACAACGTGCGAATAAAATAAAACAACTGAATTTCATCGGAGGGAAAACCTAACACTGTTTTCAACGACCTAACACCTATCACCTACAACCTATAACCCTTCGAAGTGGGTTCAGTTACAGCCGTATGGAGTAACTATCCAAAACGCTGCCACCAGTTTGTGGTGCCCTAGTGGTCTAGGGCTGAACACAAACACTCAATAAGGAATAATCTAAGTCAATTTAACACTTTAAATTAAATCAAACACTAAAATGGTTACACTTTTAATTATTCATCTACTTACGATGTGGCGGAAGACGACATGGGAATTGTTAATATAAAATAAAATAACGGCAATGGAAACAATAACATGATATAACTGTGGTGAAGGAGAGTGGAGTTTCAGCACAGCTGACGCGAGTCATCCCAGACGGTGATGTTTAGTCTCTGGTTTCCCCTGCTGAAGTCTCTCTTCCTTAGGCCGTGCATGGCATAATAAAGCAACATAAGTGTAGTGGGGAGAAGTCTCCCTCCACCAAGAAGTCACACATGAGCAGTCTTTCATCAATGAGAAGTCATGGCGAGAAGAGTCGTCAACCAATGAGAGAGCAAGGTTAGGGCGTCAACCAATGAACTGGAACTTTGCACACGGCCCTAAAGAGTGGTATTGAAATCATGTGATGGGAAAATAGCACGTGATACAGCGCAGGAGTCATGGGACGAAAATATCGTTAAAAACAGGACGTATTTCCCTTTAAATGTGGTTAGCAATAGTAGTCACGTGGTGCTGAGATCACTTCAGGCAGTACCAGAGTGGATACAGCTTCCTGTCGCAGGCACCGCAGAACCTGATAAGTTGCGAAAATACTTCACTGAAATGTTTTCTCTGTGAACTGGAATGCTTGCAGAGTGCCCACGGCACTACAATACTATTGAGTTTGGTTTCAAAATTTATGCAGTTTATGAAACCAGTAAATAATGATCAAAACAAAATTTCCTATGAATAAAAAAAAAATAGTTTTCTTAATAATGTTACTTGTCAGGTAATAAGGATTAAATTTACAAAAGTTAATTAAATTACCAAGGGGGAGTTAAGTATGTTATCTGTATGAAAATAAAGACAATAAGTTTATTATCAACACTAAAAATATATTTATATCACAATGTGAACAAACAGAGAAAATATTAACAAACAAACTTTTAAATTAAATCTGTGATAGGATATCTCACATAGGGCCAATTAGTTACTTGTTAGATTTGATGCCGGCTAACAGCCAGCGGCACAAGAGCCCATGATGGCACCCACCACACATGTGTCACGTATCCCGCAAATGCGCAAAA